>OZ022312.1:5149220-6436525 GCA_963989215.1 Hedychridium roseum | reverse complement strand
TGCACACATACACAGATACACACACAGACCTATTCTATTCCTCGGTGACTCTTTATCTGTCGCGCTAGTGATCTTCGTTCTCCGTGTGACACGTAATCCTCTTCCTCATCTCGTATGAACCGAGGCCCTCGCACGAATTGACCATAACGCGAAATTAAGCCGATTTGACACCAATATGCGTTGGCGGTCGCTTATATCGAGAGACGGCCGGTCCTCGGTACGTCTATATTTAACGTACCAACGGGAATAGAAATCGGAAAGGTACGGATGCTTCGGGTTCAATCGCATCACTCGCATCCGGTTTGGCGCGTGTACCGTCATTTAACTTCCCGTTCGGACGGCGGTTATATCTATCAGCGTACACTAATTGCGCCGAAGGGAACACGGATACAACGAGGGAAGGAATTTTAACAGGACCCATTTGAGCTCCCGATTTTGCATAACTTTGCAAACATTCTCTCTCGATGATAGGCGCACGTACATTACAATTTCTCGAGGAATAGCGCGTTTCGTAATAACCGGCGACTCCGGACTCGGGGATAATTCCCAGCGGACCGTCGGTTTTTATGATTTCTTTGAAATCTGTCGAAAATCCGAGCCGCGCGTAAAGGTGGAAGTAATTAACCGCTCTCGCCGAGGAAGAGGACCGCGTGAGAACCGAGGGGGAACGATGCCGAAGACAGAGAAGGCCGCGAGGACGATGATTCCGTCCACCTCGGCTGCGAAAACCGGTAAGCAAATTTATTCTCCCGTAGAGTGACGCCTCTCGACCGCGTCCGGCCGTGTCATTACTCCCTTTCACGATCCTCGTTAGCGAGGACTCGCGCGCGCTTCGCACGCGTAAAGCACGGATCCTGTAATAAGACGTATACGTAGCCAAGCGAGTCAGCGACGACACTGCAGGCCCGATGAGCACGGACAGTCTCTCTTCACGTTTCCTTCGCTCTTTCGCTCCTCGCGTCTACATTGTTACCGTTGCTGCTACTGCTGAAACGCTTCAACGTGCTTTGTCACCTTCCTTCTGTTCTCCGATACTCCTGCTCGGCCCTTTCGGATCTTAGTTTCTCATCCGCTGTGACGTTCGAACACCATCGAGCAAAGAATTTCGTAGAGAATCATCGGTCAATGATTCACTCACGATTTCGTCAAAGGGAATGGACTTGACCAGGGAATTTTATGTAGGTGGGAAAATCATTCATGGTCATTCTCGGCGACCGAATCCTGTTTAACTCGCGGAAAACACGTCGTGGGAGGGGGGGGGGACTATTATCGTAGCCGAAAACCTGCGAGCGCCTGGCGACAAATCAAATCTGTTTCGCTGCATCGCCGAAACGGGGCTGAAGAGTGGGACGGTAAGAAAAGGGAAATAGCAAATTGCAGTGCAGTCGTCGCCGGGGGGGAATTTCTGCCCGGAGCAGTTCTCCACGAACCATTGAACAGTCATCGTCGTAGCTGCGCGTTCAATGAGCGAGCGAGTTACTATCAGGACTTCCGGTTTGATGGACAACCCGCAGTAAGATCGTTCGTGCGAAAAATCGTCCGAGCGCTCTTCCAGAAATGTTTCCCTACGAACCGGCACTCGAGTATTGCGAGGAACGATGATTCCGCGCTGGTACTGGGCCGGGAGAAATGAGATTCTTGCCGGAAATAACAACGCCGAGACTTTCCCCAATTATCTTATTGTCATTTTTGCCACGCTGAGGATAGGTGTTAGCGATTAACGGGAGTCAGCAGCGCGATTGTTGCCGGCAGACTTTCGGCGATTGAGCTGATTCTGCCTGTGTATTTTAATTCCCGCCGTGACACAGGTTGCGCCGCGTCCCGGCACTTCCGGTGAAATCATCGCGCCTTTGTCGTCGGCGCGAACGATCGCGCGGCCATAGTTAAATACGGTCGAACGAACTTTCATGGCGGTGTGCGGCTAATGTCCCGGGCAGGCGGACTGAACTAGCGTCGCCTCGATTAAGAGCCGCGCACGACGGAAGAGGAGAATGCCAGGGTGTAAAGAGAGAGAGAGAGAGAAACAAGGACACGTAGAAATAAGGAAGCCGGATAAAAAAGTTGCGCCTCCGTAAGCGCGTTTCGTTCCCAGCCCACTTTAACGAGCAATACGAAGACAAGAAGGGGGAAAATCAACAGGAAGAGGGAGAAAAAGGACGGAGAAACGGTGCTTACTGTATACACGCACAAGGATAAGGATATAAGCGGACAAGAATATTTCCCACAGATCAAAGCGGTTGTACCCGTATCGCGTGTATTTCATTAAGTATATATATATACGCACAGTGTTTGATTGAAGCACACGCCGCTATCCATGGCAAGAAAGACGATATATTTGTGTAACCAAGCAAAAACGAGCCTCTTCCCAGCCCGAGAAAGAGGCTGTTCGACAAGCCGTAACCGAGGTTTCCATTGTCAATTCCATTAATTGCCATACCACTCAATTAAACCGTAAAGTGCCGTTCCTTCGATATTCCTACAAATTTGCCTGGCTCCGCGCACAACGGTGTAAATATATTTCTGATGACTGAAGAATGGTTACGGCGTAATTACACGGTACAGTTAGAACGGTATAAGGAAGGACACATCTCGCCGTTGTGATTCTTTACGCGCTACGTGGCATCAGAGCTCAGGTGAACGTTCCTTGGGCGACGGACGTGGTATTTGTATAGGACCAGGCAAGAGCAGGGGGATAATTCATAGAAACCGGAAAGCGAGGGGGCTTATAAAAACAGTTATCAAAATGGCGGCTCGGCGATGCGTACGTCCGACGCGGTTGTCTCGTCCTCCGCTCGTCGTCGGGGCTGTCGGCCAACTATCCAGCGTGGCTACCAAACGACGTGACGCTTCGCATAATCGTGACGGACGTGATAATCGCCGGGACGCGCCGTCGTCACACCTCGCGAGCCACCCGAGTCTGGCCGTTCACTTGCAATTATCGGACCGCGCCACGGCACCGGGGTATCTTAAAAGCTCGGCGTTCTGCGGCCCTTGAAACTCACACTCCCGCTGGAAAACGCTCGTAACGATTAACCAACAGCTGCTCCGTCCGCTGTCGTTAGGATCGTACGACGCGCCGACACTGTCGCCCATCTAATAACGCTATCCGACTTAGCAGACGTAATTTAAGACGTCGCATCGTCCTCGCCGCGATCCCCATTCGCCATTGGAAAAATGAGAAAAATGATCGCAAGAAAGGTCCATGGAAATTGTGGGTTCCTTGCCCAATGACAATGTAATGGGAATTCCTTGTGACGAACTTTTCCGATAATCCTACGAGAATACCGTTGTTCTTGTACATTGTCCTCAATATTCCGTACATCTTCGCCCGCGCATAATTTGCATGAAACTCGTTCTTGCGAGTTCTTGTCGGTCGGTCGTCCGCGAGGAACGTCGAAGATTCCTCGGAGTGCGTGTACGCAGAAACGTGAGCACTCTATTAACGTTAAGTAGAGCGGGATGCGTTATTAAAGGATCAAAAGAAATGGCGAATGAGGCGTCGCCGGGCGAGGAGGAGACGACAATCCCCGCGTCTGCTGTGGCCGACGTCGTGGCGGCTCGCAGGGACCGCATACCGCATCTAATAGTGAAATAACTCGAATAATTCAAAAGGAGTTATGCGAATACCTTATCGTTCTGACGCTTTGAATTACCCGCCTCGAAGACGCGACTAAGGGGGGGAAGGGTAGTCCGCGCGGGGCGGCTCGGTGAGGGGAAACGGCAAGGAAGGAGGGGGAGGATGGTAAGGAGGGTATTTTTAGAATGATCTATGTGTTCGTTTGATTTTGAAGATTGCGTTGGCCATCGCGCCGCGGCCGGGTCTTAACGGGATCTGGTTACGGGCCTGGACCCGTGCGCTCGTGTTTTTGGATTCCTGCGGCAACGCCGGCGAGTCCTGGACCGGCCGTTTATCCGATCCACGGATCTCCACTTTGACCTTCCGTCTCTCTCGGCCCACGGACAGTCGAAGGCAGTTAGTCTAACGCCAATCCAGATCCCGCGATAACCCTCCTATCGTTAGGATTCTTCGCCGGCGAGAACAAATTGCGCGTCCAGGCGAATTTCAAAGACCTTATCCTTCTTCCCCTTGTCGAGCGGCCGGCGCGTTTCGAATTTTTCAGGAATTTTCTCGCGGGTGTTCCGCTCACCGAGCGTATCTGCCAGGACAATGACGCAGAGGCCGGCAAACGCCAGGGAAGACACCGTCCTCCTCATCAGCGCCATCAAGATTCTACGACTCTAACCGCGGAGTTCAGCTCACTACACGCAACTGCACATGTTTATCGGACACCTGGAAAACCTGTCCACTCCAAGAACACTTACCCTAACTATATCCCCTATGTCACTGAATTTCATATTTTTTTTTCATTGAGAGGAAACATTAATTCAATCCTAATGCCACTGGATAAGACTTCAAAAATTCCTCTGACCTTTAAAAAGGTAATGAATCCCTTTCTCCTGCGTTATAATGTCGGTGTTTTCATAAAAGGAATCACGAAGGAGGGAACGAAGATGGAAAAATAGAGGAATAGCGAGGTTAACGTCATGTACGAGGTAGCACGATCAAGATCACGGCTATGCCCTGCGCGCTTGCCTCGATCGACGTGCTATATTTGTCGGCGATCTAGCGCAATTTTTCCAAGCCACCCGCGCGCCAGATCCAACACCCTCACCACACGACTGCCATGGAACAATGCACGTAGACGCGTGAGCGAGCGTCCGCCGTTCCTGATTCCGATGCACCCTACGTGCACGCCGGTGCTCATTAACGCTTATCAATAATTACGTTTCTATATTTATCACATAATAAGCAAGCCTGCATCGTCGTAAACGACGTTCCCTCGAGGCGGTTATGCCAACCGCATAGGGACATGGTCTACTTCTCCCGACTAGGAAGCGTCCTACGTTGCTATCGAGTCCTTTGAATCTTCAGCTCAATCCACGAGCAGGCAACGGAAAAAAAGTGGCGCTAAAACAAATACTTATTACAAAAAATCTTCTTCGTAATGCAATTGGAGTTAATGACGGTGTACCCGTTCTTATTAAGAGACAGTGAATAATATAGCCAAGGGTTTTCTTACAATGTTATTTAACAGAGTAGATTGAATCGGATGATTATTCTAGCACTTCGCTCGAGTATAACAACCGAAGCGTAACGTACATACAACACACTGCTCATAATGAAGAAACTTTGTACTTTTAAGAATAATAACTCACAGCTGTAACGGAACGAACGCCCTAATCTTTGATCGTCGGTTAATCGTTTCATCTTAAAGCACAGCTGTCAATATTTTCCTTATTTATTCCCATCTTATTCGTGCCAATGCCTCCGGTTCGTTGAATAATTCAAGATCGCGGTAGTTTGATAATCAGAGATTTGGAAAATTACGTGGCTGGACTTTTCGAAGGAATTACCCGTGTAAAAAAAAGCTCTTAGCGGTGTTGGATTAAGTACGTCCAACCCCCATGGAAATGCCGGTTGGTCGATCGAACCTTGATTTTCCTGGCTAATTATCTCGTTTCGTCGCCGGAACGACGTTAATGGCCGGCGAGACAAGCTTTTCCAAGGGGAAGCGTCGGTCGCTCGCTTTTCTCTCCTATCTCGAGCCTGGCCAGCCAGCTCGTTCGCTTCTCCACAGCCAGCGAGTTGCGCGGGTTGGCTGAGAAGAGTGGGGGGAGGGGGCGGAGGGGGGGGGAAGCTGTTTTGCCCGGTATATTAATTTAATTCTTTGGATACTCGATAGATGGTCGAGTAGGGGAGAAGGGTAGAGGGAGTCGGTCGCGCTGGGTTTGAATATTCATAGGAAAGAGGGAATAGAGATCGGGTGTAATAGAATTTAAATTAAGGGAGGGCTGGCTGAAACTGTATGGAGTTCCATAATATGATAATGCTCGTTCTATCGATATATTCCTACGGTGGACGCGCACGGTGAAAATGGCTCGGTAGATTGTCGTCAGCTCGATTGACCCACGACACGTTTAGTCATCCTGGCCGTTGAAGTTCCGCATCGTCGAGACCCAATTAACACAGAGAAGTGTCGTTTTGCCACGAATTATCGAGCGAAGTTCAGTTGACAGGGAAAATGCCCGTCGTATAGAAACAACTGACTGGGCAGAACTGCGATATTTTGTAAAGTGCTTTTATTAACGGTCCGCATATTCAACGGTTCAGTAGGTCCGTACGGTTGTGTAACACAGTCGAGTGTGTCCTGCGGTAGAAAGCGCAGTCGCTCGGCAACTTTTCCCGTAGCTCCCAAGTTTCAGTGCACTTTTCTTAAGTTGAATCTTTCAGTTTCTGCCCTGCAGCTAGCTAGTTTTCTCGTAGACTTGCACCATTCCGTCGCATCGGGCTGCCGACCTTACTTCCCCTCGCCCCACTGCTTCCCCGCGCCATTGACGTCCTCGCGCATTCGCTCTAGAGGTCTCTAATCGCAATCATCGTGGAGTGTTAATGTTCCCGTTAACTTGCTTCAAGTGTTTAACCTTGTTAACTCCTGCTGGTACACAGCTCCACGCGAGTGTGCAACGTCATTCGGTGGTTCTACCTGCAACACAGACAACGCACACTCATGCTACTTCTTAAAGCTGTCTCTCTCGCCTTCCACGTAATTCCGCGAAAGAAAAATTTCCATAGACACAGTTGCCGAGGGAAATTTGTCGAATTTCTTATCAATTCCATTGACAGGCCTCGTCAACGGTACTGAATTTTTCGCATTCTCCGGCTTTTCTCGGCGATCAGGCAAATATCCCGAGCAGGAAGTTAACTGCAACGCGGGGATAAGTGACCGCGAAGCTGAGCCCGTAGCGACAATCAGTTAAACAGTTTCCTGCGCACGGTGCCCATGGTCGCTCATGGTTTCCGAGCTTCCCGGGTCTACTGCTCGGTCACAGGCAGCCGGTCTACGAGCAGAAGGAGGTTGCGCGGGGTAGATTGCCGTGGCGGATAAGCGACATAAAAGTTGTACTCCTCATTGTTCGGCCTGGCTTCTAATTACGGCGCGCGAGCCGTGTACACGCGGATGGGTAAACACGTAAGCATCTGCCAGAGGGCCAACGGCATACTTTATATCGGCGAGATGGCCCTCGACTTCTTCGCACTAGCCGCGCTCAGTTTAGCCAAGGTGCAATTCGGATCTCGCTACGAGGACTCTCGCTTCCTGCGCATTGACCCTATGATCAATGGAAAATTTCACCAAGTGAACAGGGACGAACGAATGTGGTTGGAGCAAAAATTCGTCGCTAATGTGTAACGAAATTGTTCGGTAGGAAGGACCAGCAAAATGGTTCGCTACTTGGGGGTAAAGTCTTAGGGTACGAGTAGGTGAGGTTATCAGCTCTAGATCGGTAGGTACGCGGGGGAGGGGCCAAAGGTGCGGGCTAAGGAAGAATTCACGTGGAGGAAACGAGCGTACCGAATCCTGCGACGTCCCGTAGACGTTGGCACGGGGGCCCGCGGGATGATTTACCGGGACTCGTCATAAAATCGTACCGGCACTCGGCGCGCAGGAGACACAAGAGGGCTCTGATTATCGCTCGAGATTGTTCGCACAAAAGGGGCCTCTCCTCTCGGCGAAGGCCCTCGAGATTTAGATATTTATACACGAAAACCCTCGTGGTTCTCCGTGCCTCGACTCAGCGATCAGCCTTATTGTTGCTGGACCAGGAAAAGGCAAGGAAAGGGAAGGAGATAGACCGGGAGAATTCACTTGGTGATCCTCGGTGATTACGACTATAACAGGTTCATTGAAAACCAGAAACGAAGGTATAGTTGGAGGAATGTATCCAGGGCCAAACGATTATGGTACAAGAACATATAGCAACGAGGGAAAACCAGTGCAATCAGTAATTACCGTACGTTTGCTTAGGAAGATTGATCGATATCTTTAAGAGTCATGAATAATGACGCGGTCGATTTACCGAGGCTTTGTCGAGACATTCGCGCCGATCCGATCGTAAAATTGGTCGCACATTAATTAAAGCTCGTGAATCACGCAGGGATAGCAAACAAAGGAAGTCGTGGAAGCCGAAGGCACAGGGCCAAGAAACGCTCCGCGCGCACCAAGCGACTGCTACTTGCGGAAACACGGAGACGGAGAAAACGAAAGGGAGATAATGCTGCTAAAGGCAAAACCAAAATGAAGGATTCACTGTGCAGTACGCTACAATGTATACGGTCAGCAGATAACTGATAAAACATTCTAAACATTGTACAATTAAAATAGAATGTTATAAGTCATTGTTTTAATCGAATCTAATGACAACTCCGATTGAATAGCCAGACAAAATTTGAGAAGGCAAATCATCGTGCATTTGTTAGGGGCTTATAGCAATTGTTTCCCCTATCTGCGAATTTCACTACGACAGTGCAGTCGAACGTTCGGTTGGTTGCACTGTCCTGATGAGCTGCAGCGTATACACTCCGAATCAAAAAGATAGCACATGTGTGCTATCTTTAATTTCTCAATGATATCTGTACAATTTTATATTTGTAAGGGATAATACCGTGAGGTCTCGAGTCACAGACATGCGGAAAACTGTAAACAAACCACAACTTCACAAGGTTGTGTGTATAACAGACAAAAACTGTTATGCACCACGAGCGAAATGATAGCACACTTGGTCTGTATGTTTACAATTCTGCAGTATTTCGTGATCCTTTGAAGAGTGAGGATACAAAACTACTGGCAATAGATATTTATAAGATTTATAAGAATGGGACGCGGAAAAAAGTTGAATGAATCGGAAATAAAACAAATTCTTGAATTAAATGCACAGCAAGTATCTATATCAAAAATATCAAAAACAGTGAAGAAAAGTCGTAAAGTGATATATAATTTATTACAAGATGTTGAGAATTACGGGAAGAAAAAAAGTACTGGACGGCCGTCATCGTTGTCCGACCGAGATAAACGCGCTATTTTGCGTACAGCGTCCAACTCAATGATGACCACAAAACAAATTATTGAGAAAGCAGGTGTATCAGCAAGTATTTCAAGTGTTCGCCGTGTATTACAATTGTGTACAAATATTAAGAGACTAAAATTGAAGAAAAAACCTCCGTTAACAATGAAACACAAAGAGGAACGTCTCACTTTTGCGAAACAGCGAATCCACTGGCAAAGAAGGTGGCAAAAAATAATATTTTCAGATGAAAAGAAATTTAATCTTGATGGTCCGGATGGTTTTCAGTACTATTTTCATGATATACGGAAAGAAATATTGACAAAATCTCGACGACAAATGGGCGGTGGCAGTGTCATGATTTGGGCCGCAATTGGTTACAATGGAAAGACAAATATTCAATTCATTGATGGCACAATGAATAGTTCCAGATACTTGAAATTGATCAAAGAACAATTAAATAAAGACGCAGAACGTATTTCTGGACCAGGGTACATTTTTCAGCAGGACAATGCAGCGGTGCACACTGCAAGGATAATAAAAACATATTTTATCGACAACAACATATCTGTTTTGCCGTGGCCAGCCCGTTCCCCGGATCTGAACATAATTGAAAATTGTTGGGGACAACTTACTCGAGCAGTATATAAAAACGGCACACAGTATGAAAACAAGCAGCAATTAAAACGTGCTATTGTAAAGGAATGGGAAAATTTAAATCAAGAATACATTCAAAATTTATATAAGTCATTACCCAATCGTATGGTAGAAGTAGTAGAAAACAAAGGGGGCTGTACCCATTACTGAATAAACAATGTTTGAAATGTAATATTAATATTGATTGAAATATATGCTCATTATTATGTACATGTGCTATCATTTCGCTCATGGTGTATAACAGTTTTTGTTTGTTATACACAGAACCTTGTGAGGTTGTGGTTCGTTTACAGTTTTCCGCATGTCTGTGACTCGAGACCTCACGGTATTACCCCTTACAGATATAAAATTGTGCAGATATCATTGAGAAATTAAAGATAGCACACATGTGCTATCTTTTTGATTCGGAGTGTACGTGACTATGTGTACGTCTACTTAGAAGCTAGCCGTGTGCACGGGTGGGCGGTCTTGTGTAAGCGCGAACGCCCTAGACCATGAGTATAGATTGTATTCTATCGGTACATACGGTAATGCCATCGGTACAGGCAAGCCCCAAAATCGCGACTGCTTGGAGGGAAAAATAAGTGGAAACTTTGGACATGGCTAATACCTTAGGTAAGGTAGCAAGCCTAACGGCTCGCGATATCCCTTTGAGAAAGTATTTAAATGGACGATTAAACTTGCGCGATTAAGATTATACACGCTACTGAATAGAATAACTAAATCAGCTTGGGAAAGTATTCCTTGCACGGAAGTAAAACGTTGGCAATTATTCTAAAACTGTCTTATTAATACTCGTATTAGCGGAGTTAAAATAGTTTGCACAGTCGGCACTGAATTCAGCTGGATGAATTATCTTTCGGTATCTCCGATGCAGTCTGGAATTTATCCCGCGAGATAATCCAGTCAAATCCGGTCGTTTTATTCCCCGGTCGTCGACGGAGCAACGCTGCTCCGTTAATCACAGAAACTCGCATATCCATATTCACGTGATCAACGGGACGTGGATTCGTTCTGGATAGGACCGAGCTGATGGCTGTGTGCGTCTGCCTCGAGATTGAGTTCGACTCATCTCGAAATGCTTGTAGCGACTATCCTATTCGTACATAGTCGACTGGTACGGCGGATACATAGGACGGTGAGCTTCAACGGGGGGGAGGGGAGGGGTGCGAGAAATCGAGGAGGAAAGGAGAGGTAGGGGGGAGGGGGGTTGGGCCCATGTACGCCGTGTATCTATTTGCAGACACAGATAAACACGGATAGAACCAACACCCCGGCACGCTGGGACAGAGCGAGAGTGTTCTTATAGTGGAACTTATTGATCCAACAAAACTCATTTCAAGATACAGTGCGAAGTCTCCAAGATACTGCTCTCTCTCCTGCCCCTCCCCCACCCCACCGCCCCTTTCGCGGTCTCACTCGGTGGTTCTCTCTTTCCCACCGCCTCGTTTTACCTCGTCTGTCCCCTTGCTCCATCTCCGCCTACTCCACAGCCACTACTCTCCTCGTCCACCACCCTCTCACCGTTCGACGCCCCATCCTCACGACTTGGCCCTCCTCTGACTCCCGTATCGTACATCCAAGACGTTTTACACACGTACAGATCGGTTCACGCGTGTTCACAGAGAACCGAGCGGACCAGTCGGCTGATAAGAACAAACGTCACATTCGTTCGTGATGTTCCAAGTTATTCGCACAGCGAGATGACTGATTACGACGAAAAATAGGGGTGGATCTGATACATCTAATTCCTGTATCGATAATACGTATCAATTATCGCGATGGGAACGTAGTTTCCGTTGGAAATTCGTGAAACGCAATTAATGTCGACACTTAAACTCAATGTTAGTCTTCTACAAGTGGTTCTGCATTGGATGCACGCGCAGTGAATCTCCCGGAAAATGTGAATGTATGCGCGGCACAACACTGGCGTGTCCAGGATCTTCGGTTCAAAAGTTAATAATTAGACTCGACGCGTGACCTTGTACTCCGGTTCCGTTCGCCGACTAGCAGTTGGCCTGCCCCCCTCTGCCCGAGACCCGAAGTTTCCCGGCAACTCGACACTGGGAGCAATTTCGGCGTCGACTAACCCCCAAGCCTTCATCCTGCAGGCCTTCCACCCGAGCAGTAAAGGAAAGTGCATAAAGCTATGCATTCTCGTTGCACGCATTCTTCAGCGTTGTACGAACTGTTCGAAATACCGAGACGCTGATATATTTCCTTTATCGCGATCCATCGCGCGTCTAGGATTTTTCTCGAGTAGCGGGGAATTTCGTTGGCGGAAAGGAAATTCGACAGAAGTGGCTGCAGTTCATATTTCGACATTATGAGGGAAGTTTTTATTCGGTCTTTGAGAGAGACCGCGACGTATCCCTTTGCGGGAAGCTTCTTGTTTACGAGATAGCTCCTGTAAATCTCGGCTCAATACACTTTAGTTGAGTCAGCGAGCAGTTGAAAAATACTCTCCCCGGAGCGTGGATCTCGGCATTACGTTTTCTTAACTCTCCATTCCTGGTTACATGACAGAGGGTTCCGCGTCGGTACGTTCGTAGCCAGCTCTGCCGGGCGCAACAATATTTGAATCAACGCCGAACGAGCAAACAAATGAAGAAAGTTACGATTGCGTAAAACTGCAAAGTGTCTGCGGTTTGTTTGTCGGCGGGAGCGCTCCGCCGCGGCAAAGGCTTAGGGAACAGGGGCTGCGAGAGAGGGACTTTGAAAAGTTGGAGGAAAGAGCGCCGAGTCTAAATGGAAGAAGGAGGAGAGAGCCATCGCTAGACGGAGGAGGAAACAGGAAGACGAAGGGTCGGTTGGAAAGAGAACGGCACAGTCTGACGGGGTTGCAAGAAGAAGGACGAGGACGTGGAGGCTGAGCTCCAAGAGAAGGCGGACGAGGGGGGCAGGGGGGATCCGGTAGGTGAGTCGCGCGAGGGATGGTGGAATGGGACGAGGGCGGAGGTGGGCAGAGGGGGAAAGGAAGCAGGAGGAGGTCGGTAAGGGGTGGCAGGGGTGGAAGGCCACGAATGTCGGAGGGAAAAGAGGGAAAGAGGATGGAGCAGTACCGGGCGGGAGAGAGGCACCGACACGGATGAAGGGGGGGAGGGAGGAAGAGGGCGAGTCGGAGGAGATAGATGTATGTAGGAGGGCCGCTCGATACAGCCCGAGCAACCCCCGCCTCCTCCTCGGCCTCCTCCTGAAGCCAAGCATCGCATCGCGAGGTTAAAGTGAGAAAAGTCAACCCCCAGTCACTCGGCGAGTCCTTTTCCGCTGAAACATCAACAGTCAGCTGGCTATCGGACTAGACAATCCCCCAAAAAAACAGATCTAGGAGCTTATACATCAAAGGACCATTCGGATTTCCTCGTAGAATAAGGAACTACAATAATTTCAACGTTAAGAGAAAAAAGACAAACTACAGTTATGGTCAAATAAAATTTTCACATTCGTATTCCTGTAGTTTTCTTGCACAGCATTTTCCTGACGACACTTGAACGTGAATATCGCTATGCTTGTTCGTCAGAGTATGTCAAACTTGAGAAACTCTGAGCAGGTATTAAAGAGCATCGAGCTGCCGGCAAGTAGACTTGTCGACTGTTTACAGATTACGGACAATTTAGCGTCTTTTGTCGGAGCAACGGCGGTGTCTGGTGTCGAGATAAAAGGGATGCAAATAGTCGTAGCCTCGCCCACAGAGCATCGGCTCGCTTTCGCAGCCGTGCATGGGGGTTACGCGAGAGTCGGCATAACGCACAGCATGAGCGGTAGCAGCAGAAGCAGCAGCAGCAAGCGGCCACCACTTATCGAGAGACTTTTAAACCCACTTTCCCGAGTTGGCTGGCTTTCAAAATTCGAGACGAGAGAGGCCAGAGCCGTTCTCTCTCGCTGCAGAGACCTGCCGGCTTGTCACTTGGCTGGTTATCCAGGCACTTCCATGCCCGGCCACGCGGATACGGGTGCATAAACATGCGAGCGAGCGCCATCCTAGCTAAAGAGTACCTTTATCTCTAGCGAGCCGCTTCCTACGCCCCTTTCTCCACCTTCCGCTCGCCATTCTGCCCCTCTCCGTCGCTCTTTCGTCATTCTTTCCTTCCTTATTATCGCCCTCTCTTGACCTCCCGCGGCTTCCCGTCTCTCTCCCCCTCCCCCCTTGCTGCCACGGTCCCTCGGCAGCCTCACACACGCGCCTGCATCTTCCTCGCGATTCTCCCCCGGCATTTCTCCCTCGCTTCCCTCGATCCTCCCACCCCTCCCTCCCTGCCGCCTCCGTCGCCGACTTTCCGCCCCTCCATTTTCCTCGTGTGACGCTACCGGTGCGACAGGGGGGTGGCGGAAGAAACTCACGTAGGATACTCCTCTCTGCCGGCAGAGGATATTGTGATTTTAGCGTCTGTGTAATTATGGAAATTAGCGACATGGAAAGCCTCGGATAAAAGGGTTGATTATAATCCGGCGGGAGAGTGCGACCATATATACCGCCCCGACGGTCGTCTCTCCCTCCCCCTCCGCCCTGAGACCATAGATTAAAACGTTTCTTCTACACTCTCGCGCCTTTACTTGGACCGTCTACCCTTCCTGCTGCACACACACACACAGATTCGCCTAAACTTTTCCACCGACGCTTACGACTAGTCCGCATCACTCTCCTCGTGTCCTCCAGTAGCGACTCTTCAACCGCTTATACTACCCTGCCCGTACATTCCTCGTCATCATTCCTGGAACGATATCGGTTTCGAGATTCCTTCAGCGAATGTACGCAGAAGTTCCCGAACCGCAGTTCTCTAGTCATTCAGTAGAAATGATTAAGATTTAACGTAGACACCGCCCACTTGGCCGCTGATCGATGTTCTTCGAGGTCTCCGGCCGTGGCGGAGGTAGGAATGGCGATGATAAAAAAAAAAGGAAGAAAAATGGCGAACCAAAGGACGAATTGGCTGGCACGAGGTTGGCTGGTCGGGTGCAATCGTACCTCTCGCTTTCCACGTTCAACCCCCGTGAGAAAGAGTGGCGTAACGGCACGCCGGCAGAGGAATTTCCCCTCTCTCTATCCCGCCGTCTTTTCCGGGGCTTCGCGTCGCGACTCTCTTCCCCTATCGCTGTGGAACGGTTCGATCTCCCTCCCGGTCCTCCTCCTGTTATAGGCGTCCCTCTTGGTCGCGCGGTTGCCGTGGCTTTTTCCTATCCGGCTATTGGGCCGAACGGCGGGGGGGTTGCCGGGGCGCGGCAGGAACCTACGAAGCGATCGGCTATCGAATATCGGCTGGCTCTTCCATTGGTCGACTCACCGCGCACGATCCCAGGGAGGACCCGCAGTTACGACTGATTTGTTACGTAAAAACGTCGATAGCTTTTATGCCTCGCTCGTGTTCCACCCTCGCCACCCCTACGCCCAGAGAGCCTCGTCCTCGGCGATGGCCCTCCTCCCGCCGACACCCCGCTCCTAACCCTCCCTCCCTCCCTCCCGTTCGCCCCTCTCGCCCATCCTCGTCGTCGTCTCCATCGCGCTCGGCGGTCCTCGACACCGCCACCGCCCCTCGGTCGGTGCCGAAAGAGGGAGACTGGGCGAACTCCTCTTTTTTATCGGCGCCGTGCGCTGCTCTGCCCGCTCGTTTGCCCGAGTGCCAACGCATTGTCGAAGAAATGGCCGGGTCACGCTGACTACGCGCTCACCAGGTGCATCGTTTCCAATATGGCTACGGGTCCCGATGATACCGATTTCTTAGGCCCTTGATCTTTTCACCAAAAAATTCACCACTTGTCCCGAGGATCACTCTGAATACTTTAGAAGCAGGACACAAATATACCGTCAGTTTAGAAAATTGATCCAGAATGCTTTATGCGGAAATTAAAAGAAAAATTTGTACAGATAGGTAAGAACATGAGTAACGCTCTAACGAAGAAAATGGCATTAAAATTTGATTCGGACAATGTGACTAGGGAATTTAATGGCGGTGAATTGCCGATATTACGTGTATGTATATCTGTTCACTTTTGCTATCGTCCACGTGTCCGAGCAAGGGTAGAAACGTGTTACGATACTGCATAGTCGCCGTATTGTACGAACGTATTCAATGGCCCTCTCTCCGTATTTAACAGTCCTGCAAGCCACGAAGTTTCCTCCAATGAAAGCACCGCCGTGCGGCAGCTATTGTGAAAATATCTGACCACTGTCCGGTGCAATGAGGTATGGCCGGTCCCCGTGAGCGTCGGGTCGAACGTAACTCGCGACTCTGA
The DNA here is from genome assembly GCA_963989215.1 of Hedychridium roseum. NCBI lineage: Eukaryota > Metazoa > Arthropoda > Insecta > Hymenoptera > Chrysididae > Hedychridium > Hedychridium roseum. The sequence continues at coordinate 6,420,736 of OZ022312.1, read as the reverse complement.
GCACCGTTCAACGGTCCTACGCGATGAACACCATGGCCATCGAGTGAGAACACCTCGCGCGAGTAATGAGTCGGCAAAAGGGGTTAATCGTATTTAACTTAGTCGCAGGAAGCCTTCGGTTAACGTGCCTTTTACAGCTACCAAAGAGAGAAAATATTTCGAGGGTGAGAAAGAATAATTCTGTGTTCCTACGAGAGATTAACGTAAAGAATTTCGAATAAAGAATTTCTTGCAGAAATTGTCGACAGATTTTGCGAAGATTCTCTAATTGTTTTGATGTTACACGTGGGATGGGGAGTACACGTGAATGAAGTATAATGAAACGTTGAAACGAGAGCAGCGTACGGCCGATAGAATCAGCGATGACGACTGTACGTTTGGATTCCGCCACAAATCAATGGCGTCGTTGAACGACAGCTCGGCAGAGGTAGAAGACGCGGCGTGGATGCTCACTAACGAGCAGTTTCTCATTAAAGATCGGTAAATCTGGCCGCGTCGAGAGTCCCCGTGAGGCAAAGAGGAACCGGCGGGATGCAGAGAGCGGGGGGGCAGGGGGGTAAAACGGGAGGCACGGGGAGGAAGGAATCGGTTAATGGAGGAGGAGAATGCAGCGAAACGAATAACTCCGCAGCGACAGAAGGTTCGACGGAGGGGCGAGGCGCGCGGGGGGCTTGCAGGAGCTGCGAGAAGGGGTGTGCGGGAGGGGGGGGGGAGGTGGAGGAAGCGAGAGAACGGCGTATGGAGTAGGACGAAGGTAAGTACGGCCGTGAGCGAGAGCTGCAGGGCCGCCGCTGTTTAGAGCGCAGACTCAATATCTCCGAACCGAACTCTCCGATAGGTCGAGGTTCGACTTCGAGGGGTGGGAATAGATTTCCAATCGCGCGGGGGTGGTCCTGGATGCTCGGGAGCGAGGCTGCCGCACATACCCTGCCGTAGGGGGGCTGGTTTTCACCCTTCCGATGTAGGTGGACCCAACGCACCTACGCGCGTTCCTCTTCGGCCTCAACATACAGCCCCTTTTCGCCCCGGCATCCACGCCGATCGGCCGCCGGAGAAGGGGCTGCAGGGGGTGGGAGCGAGGTCCACGGCGAGACACAGGAGGACTCTATTGACCAGGCTTCGATGCGCGCATCTGGGCGTAACCCATTCGTTCGTTCGAGTCGGACTGGCCGAGAGTGCCGGCGAAAGACGGGGCGAGAAGAGGAGAGAAGGACGCTCGCTCTCGCCACCACTCTCACCACTCGCGTACCGCGGGGAAAGGCAGAAAGAGAGCGCGCACCGGTGCGCGCCTGCGAATTGTCGTCGTGACGACGGGGACACTGGAAAAATCGAACTGAAATAAACCGAAGCGTTCTCCACGCGATGCTCCGACACCGTCGACGTCTTCCACCCCCTCCCCTCGACCGCCGGCGCCCATTTCCCATCGTCGCTCGCTTTCCTTCCTTACCTTTCTCCGTTTCCTTTCCCGCCGGCTTGGTCCATCTCTTCTGCTCCGTCCCATTACCTCTCTCCTGTCGCCCTGCCGACGTTCTACCTCGCGGTACTCGCAGTTTACTCCATTATTGCCGACCGTCCGGCGTAGCTATATCTCACTCTCTGACGTCAATCGGCAGGATCACGAGGTGCTCCTTACCCGGTCAATATCCTTACGACTCAACGTTTCTTGTTCTTCATTATCTCGCCACGGTTGTTAACGAAACTGCACCGCTTTACCCGTCCGTCGAATTTAGTAACGAATGATGATTGACCGAAAGTTTTAACAGGGAGATCGTCGCCGGAGATTTGTAGTAAAACGAAGCTGGCGATAATAGGTGGTGCAGGACGGTGCCAGGTCCTTATAGTAAAGGAGCGGATGTGTTCTGGGGGAGGGGAAAGGATGCGAAAAGAGGTGAAGCCTTTCGTCTCTCCTCGTAGATCTCCAAAGCTCATCGCAACTTTCAGCGGATGAGTTGTTGGAGTGATTTAGGCGTTACCGCGAGAATGGTCTTCTCGTCTCGTTCTTCTTCCCCTCTTTTCCCCTGGACTTGGACCCTGGCTCTCTTCTCTCGCGGGCCACGAGCCTTTATCGCGGCTTTTCCCTCGCTCTCGCAGCTGGCAACCTCTCCGCTTGCCAAGGGAGAGCGAGAGAGAAGGAAAGAGCACCGCGCGCGCGCGTCGGTATTTACACGTCTCCGTGCCGAGCGAAACAAAGAATTATTATTTGTATGCCCTCGTGGGTGGCGGAGGATTTTGCAGTTCACAAACTAAGTTAGCAGCTACAACTCCGTTGCTCTCGGTTCGGGGCTGCCGCCGTCGGCGCAGGCGGACAGGAAAACCGGTGACGAAGGCGCCGAGGGGGAGGAGGGGAGGGTAAAGGGTCCGCGTGCCTCTCTACGCGGTATCTGAGATTATGTGTTGCGGATATACGGGAGTTACAGCCCTGCGGCCTGCTCGCCGAGGAGGTTCACGTCTACCACGGCTACCGCACGTATGTGAATGCACCTATCACGCGTATACGTGTCCCCGCACTTCACCCCCTTTCCTTTCCGTCTTCGCCCGGCTCTCTCCCCGTCTTCCACGCTCGTCCGAGAAGCTCCCTGCCAGCCATTGTATTTTTGCGCGAGCATGCAGTTTTATAAATCGCCCGACGCACCCGGCCACTTGTACCAGGAACCTCCGGATTAGATTAGCCGTGAGTTATAACACCGACGAGCTCGACGGGAAGGGGAAGACAAGTCGAAAGACTCTACGTTTCTCGTTCGTTTCGTCGTAACGTTAGACCAAGGAATTGGGCAAAGATTTTTGAGGACCAAAAGCGAGTAAATTACTCGATTAGATTATCATTTTCCCGGGATCAAGCGATACCTTTGGAATTGGTTTTTGAGGATCCACGGGCATCGGGTAATTTCGATACCAATGAAGTCTTTTCACGGGAACGCAAAAGAATCGTGTTGACTCTTGGAGCGCAGTACCAGCTCTGCGGATTATACCTTCTTCTCGACGGTGGACGGGGCTGGCGATGGGGGTCGGTCGGAGGTATTGATCTGAACTCTTGCTTTTCTCGACTTTTTATCCGGCAGAACTAACCACCACCACCACCGACGCTACTGCCGCCATTGCGGTGCTCCCGACGACGACGACGACGACGACGACGACGACGACGACGACCAGCTCCGGCAAAGCCCCAACTTACTTCAATTTCTCATTCCCGTGCGAATTCTTAGCTTGAACTTATGACCAACTCGCGCTCTCTCTCGCTCACTTTCCTCTCTTCTCTTTCTTCCTCGATCCCGATCCGTAAGATTTCTCCCCGTCTCCCTTCCCCTCGTTCTTTCAGCGCTTTTGTCGATTCCTCTGAATTCTCGCAAGAAGAGCGTGTTGCTTAACGAGTCCCACCACTTCCACCCCCGCATCGTCTTACCTTCGTTTCTGCCGGTCCTTCGATTTACCGTCTAGCAAAAGTCCGACTTTTCCCTTGGCCATGTCTCCCCGCGCGTGTAATTCCCAGTCAAACACCCCATTTGAAAAGCTCGCCACGATTTCTCCCGAAGCTCGTTGCTCTATGAAACGACAATAGCATTCCTGAAACGTGCGCGTTCGACTCCTTATCGGTCCTCCTAAACTACTCGTAAAAGCAATGATCAACCGCCGTGAAGAATGAAAAAGTTGTAAAAAAATTTCGTCAGCTGACCGTTTGCCGAATAAGCTCCGTTAAATGTCGACTTCATAGGCGTCGTTCCGCTTTAGCTGTGGCAACCGGCCGAGAGATCCCTTTAACTCGGTAAAGCAGGCCGAAAAGATTCATTCGTCGTCTGGGCTGCGCGCTTCAAGTAATCGCGGCCGCGAAACGCGGCACGTCTCTGCGGATTAAAATTCAGTTTGGCAGTCTGGCTAGTAAGCAAGCCGTGGGAAACTCTCATTTCCCATCCGGCGGAATATCGTGTATTTATTTGTCTGTGAAACCTCCGGTTTCTCGTCTCCTCGGCGGGTCGTTCCTTCCCATCCTTCCGGCGCCGGCAGCTCTCTTTTCGGAAGCCCGCAGAGAGCGGCCCGTCTATATCTGCGTTTCCACCGTTTTCGCCGAAATTAATATATCCCTCATATACTTTGCATATTATTGCAATGTTCCGTAGCTATTACTCGTCCGCCTTTTCCCCGGAGCCAAGGAAGCCGCGCCCAACGTCCGCATCCGCGAACCACAAGTATAGCCGCCGACGCGATTTCGTTCACTTCTATTTTCATGATACACCCCTCCGTCGACCACGCAGTCCTGAGTAATTAAAAGCCGCCGATTCCACGGACAACCGTAAGTGACAGTCTCTATCTGGGCGCGAAGGGACAAATCGAATCTCATGGAAAGAAAAGTAATTTCTTCCCGGGAAACGTGCCCTATTAATACTTGATTTCGGAACGCATTTCCTGGGTAACTAAAAACCCACGCTGAACGAACACTTTGTGAGCTATTGAGAACACTGGTCGAAATAGTTCACGAATGCGACGAGATTAATTCAGAGACGGAAAGTTCGGGAGGAAATGTTAATCCGTCCGCACGAGAATAGCAACATAGTTGCTAAGCTAATGCGTATCTATCATGAGCGGTGCTAATTAATGACGGCACGCTCGTGTCGAGATTCTTCGGCCACAGGTTGTACGTGGCAGCTTTTTGTTCGTATTGGCGCGGCGAAAAGGAAATTGACCGGTTACAGAAGCAGACCGGTCTGTGAGGTGCTTTATGTAACGGTGATAAGACATGGACATGGTTCCCGTGGGCAAAAGCGAGAGAACAAAAGTCCCTTTGGCACGGCGTGTCTCGAAACAATCATAGTCATTTCGAATACCGCCAAGCTCCAATCAACGTCGGCTTAATTTAAACTCCACCGGAAATTCAGTTCGCCCGACTTTCGTGCTTTCGTTTTCCTCCTCGGCCAGATGCTCACTCTCTCTCTCTTTTTCTTCGTACCCTCGATGACTATCCTCGTCGCTCCTTCCTTCCATCCCGCATTTGCATCTGCTAAGTGATAAGTAAACCCCCGTAGACACATCCGGCCGGGCGATAAGCGGGAAATAAATCGCGAAACTTTAAGTAGTTATAAATCTATACTTACCAGCGACGAAGAAAGAACCGATGGACGTGCGGGACAGGGCGAGGGGGGTCGACCGTAACGGAGAGATGGTCGATGGGGTCGTCTAAGCAAATTGGTCGAAGAAGAACACCGGAGAATCGAAGGCGTAGGAAGACGACGGGGGGAGGGGGAAGTCGCAGTGGTGGCGAACGGGGAGAAGGGAACAAGAGGAAAGGGCGTTACAGGAGGAGAAGCAAACGTAGCAGGAGGCATAAAGTATAATTGCATCGGGTGGGATCACTCGCACGCCCCCGCGCGTACTAATAGCGTCTCTCCCGCTCTCGCATTTTAATGCCTAAATTATGTTCGGCATTAGAGATAGACGGGCGCGCCGAGGAAAGACTTATCGATTGCAACGCCGACAACTCCTTGCCCTTCGTTCGGCAACTTCGCTCTTACCCAACGTCCAATATTCCGTCCTTAAATCCTCGTACCTAACGAATATCGTGCATCGTCGTAAGAAAAGACAATGTTGAATAGTAAATTTAAAGGACGTATTAGGATGACCGAGTGGATTTCCGATTTCTATTGAGGTGTTGGTAGGTGAAACATGTACCGAGAGATCTCCGGGAAGTGCGGTTATCGCTTGGCCCATTGAGGTTGCATCTTTGGCCATTCGAGCCGTCGTTGCGGTTGTAAAGACGACGGCGGGGAATTAAGTTCAAAGGGGACGAACTGCACGATGCTTGGCGATTCGCGGTCTGATCTAGAGGGGCATTTGTTTAATTAGCCGGCCTGGCCGTCTCCGTCGAAGACGTTCCCCGGTGCCGTTGTCCCGTCTCTCCCAGGTCGGTAATAGGCTCTCTCGCGCCTCCAAATGGATTTCGAGATTTATGCTAACACGCTGCATTTGTTCGTCCGTGCGCCACGTACCTCCAAGACCCAAGAACGTTACGCATACGAGCGCATCGACGACGCGGACGACGGGAGAAAACGATCCTCACGGTGCTTTAATCACCCGATAGCTTCGATACGGCAATTACGGTGTCACGGTGCACGCACGGCAAAGAGGGGATGCGCCGCAACTCGCGTTGATGCTGTTAAATCGATTATGATGCAGAGAGACCAGGCTGGATTTAGAAACTGCCGAGACGACGACGGTACGGCAAGGCCCGCTTGCTCATGCGAATAATTGCAGCGAGATTCTCCTACGATTTCTCAACGGTTTTTACGGGAAATTAGACAACGATTACGTGGACGTTTTAATCGATGATATCGATAGACGTGTCGGTGTAGAAATTGTTTTTGAATGATTGAACATGGGAAGCAAGCGAGGGAGACAAGTTAATACGTCCCTCTCGGAGGGTGAAATTCGGGAGATTAATTTGCGCCGAAAGATAAGAAAGAACGGACCCTCCGATCCGTCTGAATTCGATTGTCCCTCGAGCTACGATAATAAATGTGTTTCTGTCGGTGCTGCCGCGACGACTACCTCCCCCGATTTGATTGTAAAGCTCATCTATTGTGTTGGCCCGCAATTAGTCAGCGGACGATACCTGATGTTGTAAGAAAGCAAACAACGTGTCCCCGATACGCAAGATTAATTGCGTTACCGTGGATCCTCAGATATACGCCGAAAAGATTTGCATTTCCGAAGGCATGAAATTGCAAATACCGAAGATCTTGGGACATTAATGAGGTGAGTAGAGAGTGAGATAATGGCATTCCTTGGCCGAGGATGCGAGAGCCCGGGGAATCACCGTCTCCGAAGGAACGCGGCACTTTTTGATGGTCAATATCTCGCCAACGATGCGTTCCAACACTCTAATCCGTCGTATAACTCGTAGAAACTGTCCAGCCGAACGCGTCGGCTTGATGTACGCGAACGTCTGCGCGGCCAAGCGAATGCCGTCGAGTAGAGATGAGAATTATTGGCAACCAATGACAGCGTATCTTTAGATCGAGGACAACCTTCCAAAGAGACGAAAGGGAGATCGGCAGTACCAGTTGGCCAACGATACCCGGAAGATACTTCGAAGATAGGTGCGTGATCTGCCCCGATTTATCAGCAATGCGGCGAAACGCCCACAGCTCGAGAAGGGGGGGTGCGTTTTACACAACCCTGACGCTCGCACGCGGTTTCGGCTTTGTCCCAAATGCCGAAAATAGCGAACCCCGAGTGGCCAGTTGCCCGTGATCACCGGTGCACGCGCGATTTCTGACCTGTCAATCGTGTAATTAAGGACTCGACACATTCGGCAGTTGCCTGGCTACTCGCGGCCAGACAGTCCACGCCGACTAGATTCCTACGGATGGCCGCGAGCCACTTTCGTCGCGAGTAAAGGCTTCTCACAAACCAGACGCAAAGAATACACTCATTGAACATCAGTAACATGTACCGAAGCTAAGCTATGGGACAAAAAGTGATAAATAATCATGATAGGAAATATATCGAGTCGTCCAGTTGAGAAAAACCTTAACTCCGCTTTGTAATCTGAATGAGTAATACACCGAAGGAAGCATTTTGTACGATATTTCTCAAGTTGTATGTGTTTATCGGGAACTTTCGATACTTCTTGTGTGAATATAATGTAACGAGGTAAACTGTAGTCAAGCGTATTTTGTATTCTTCGCTATCCGCAGCGACGGGGCATTCCAGGAATAGGCTGTCACGAGCAGTGCCAATGCAGCCACTAACCTATAACTTATTTCACGTATCGTTTGACATGATGCATTCGATCCAATAATATCTGCGCACCGTCAAGTACGGGCTCGTGGCAACCCGTGCACCATCGTCGGTCGAATTCATAACGCTACCCCGGGCGCATCGCGACGACGACTACTGCTCTCCACGGAGCGGCACGACGCGGATATTAATCGATTCTTAAGACCTCTCCCGAAGTTAAGGAACGACTTCCTCGATAGACGTAGCGTGGAAACCGTTTTGCCGGTTCCGGGAAGAGACGGCCCGCAGAGACGTTCGTAAAGTTCGTTCGCCTCTACCGATTCTCAAACGACGCGATAAACGTGCTTCGATGAAACTTCCTTAAGGTCTTCATTAGAGCAAATAGGAAAATACGAGCACAGTGTCGTGCGTGTATTGCCGATGGATCGTGAGAAAAATATTTTCTCGTGTCTTCAATTCCGAGAAACATCCCAGCGAGATTGATGCTGGTCACTTAGTTTCTCCATTGTTCGTTCCGCGCGATAATCAATCGCCGTGTCAAAGTTCCACCGAAAATGCCCGCTTTGTCTCTTAATCGCGGCATTCTCGTCACGTTCTTTCTTTCTCTCTCTCTCTTCCTCCTTGGCGATGTTCCCTTCCCTCTCCCGTAACCACCCCTGCGAGCGCTGAATTTTCAACCCTTGCTTTTCTGTTTTACCCTCGTCTCTTCGCGCCGCGAGTTCGGACGGAGAATTTTGGCACGACAAAGGCCGGCCATATCTCCACTTCAGATCTACACCCCGGCTTTCTGAAGTCGCGGCGGTGCGCTTTAGTTAAACTTCCGCGAGCGACGCTTCGTGTATCGGTCATACATTCCGTCCGCGCTGCGACGTCTCCGTTTTATTTGACCGCCCCCGTTGTTGCGCGTCGCATTATGTCTGCGGAGAGACACGCTCGGAGAAGAGAGGGAGGGAGAGAGAGGGGAAAGACGAGTGCTTTCCTCCGGCTCGTTACTCGAAACGGCGCCGACTGAGCCGCGGACGATTCGAAACCGCCTTAACGTCGTGTCTTTTACGCCGACGAGTCCGTCATCCCTCGTACATTAATCATCCGGAACGGCAGGCCGACAGCATTGACTTTGAGACGAACGCTCGAAGTTTTCGTCGCTGGAAAAGGCCAAAAGACTGGCCGGTCCTCGTCTGGCCGGCCAAAGGCATCGGCCACTTGGGAACCGAGCCAAGACTATCGGTAATTTATTTTTTCGACGATTTACGAGTCCGGCTAATGGGCCCTGAATTAGCGTCATACTGATTCCGTCCGATCGTAACCTCCGGCAAAAACCATTCGTCGTCCACAGTGGAAAACGTGCTTGACAAAAAGTCCAACAATCGCTTCTCCCCTGCCCCCTTCAGCACCGTCCCGAACCTTACGCGACGCTACATAATTTCGTCCGTGCGTTAAGTACGCCTACTTTATTGCTTCTTCACGGACGAGCGAGTTTATTCCGCAGACGAAACCCTATTACAATCTATTTCTGTGCCGTCCGTAAACTATGCAGGGATTAACCGGGACCAAGTAAGACAATACCCTCACGTGCGATTCTTATTAATCTACCAAGCGTGTCTTCACAGCTGTGATTTCTGTGCTTTTCCGACCGCGCTAATCGAGGCTAATGAATTTCTCCAAGGAGACTACCGTCGGGAGTGCAGTGTCGGGAAATCCAAATCCGTTTGACGATTTCCAAGACGAATGGGTAGGTGGGTGCTGGGCATGGGCGGTTCAACAAGCGTCTACTGGACATGGCAGGTGCAACGTATCCACCCCCGATACCGCGACGTACCGACGAACGAAGGCCGATGCGGCCGAGACGCGTCGTCAGCTCTCTTCTGTTTTATATTCCTGGCGCACTAAGTATGTCGTCATATCTTAACTGCTCCTTTCCTCATGGGCAGTCGTTTTATGCGAGAGCGCTTATTTATCGCTGAAGGCGCATAGCAAGACTCCCGCGCGCCGAGGAGGACGGAGAAAAGACGACGAAAACGACGAGGATCGCCGCGACAAAGATTCCGCGCCGAGCAAAACGAATATTTTTAAGTACCCGCGTGTGTCTGCCCGCGGACTACTGATCCCATGCGGGGAAACGTGGCTTGAATTATTCCATATTCAATTCCCGTCCGGCGGGAACGTCAAGAGCAAGAATGCAAAGATTCGTTTCCTTGCAACGTTGCCTCACGACAGTCCAGTTCAACTAGACAGTCTAGTTTACGATCTTTTTTTTACTTCTCACAACAGTAAGTGAATTCGTAACAGAATTATGCAAGGCTTCGATTTGTGAAAAATCGTCAAAATGGATATTATCGAGGAAAGTCGTTTTTCCTTGGTTTGAGGCACGCAAGAATTTCGGTTTAACGAAATTGTCCGGTCCTGTCGCGTGCTCTGTTAGTCATCGTGTCAGTGTATACGTCGGATTTCATAAGCGAATCCCAGTGAGTGTAGCAGTCACTCGAGAAAACGAGTTAACGCTCTGCCCTGTAAGTCCTGATCTATTCGGACGTTTACGAGCACGTTGAAACCCACTAGGCAATTACTCGGCGAGTTCTCTTCGAATGCGCGGATTTTCCGACGACCCGTTGAACGGCGCGAAATTCGAAAACCGCGGGAGTTCAATCGGCGAAATTGTCGTTTCTTTCGGTCTTCAACGACGTCGGGCTTTGTCTTCCGCGTGATCGCCGACGCGATTCACGCCGGATACTTGCAATTAATCTACATTTCTGGCCAGTCAGAAGGACGGTTTTATCGGGCACACAGGGCAAATAGCCGGTAAACAAACAGCGAAGTCGCGACAGGGCTGTATATCCGTTTTATCGCGAATCTAAATCTTGATACGCGAGTCTACTGGTGGAAAAGAGGACACTAAAACTCGGCTGGACTGTTGTTAATAGCGGTGACCGTGGAATAATTTAGCCGCCGGCCAAGTCGGGTTATCTGAAATTGAAAAGCGCTGATACGAAAGACACGGGAGGAGAAAGAAATCCGCTCTGGCCAATCCATTTCCCTTATTACCGGCTGAGCAAAAAGTCAAAACGGATCGTCTTGGAATAAAAACGACTCTGTCCAGGACAAACGATCGTTTTTCAGTGCCTCGTGGTATTTCAGGCTTACTTTGTGCAATAAAAAATACTGGAGAAACTGGCAGTCCGAGGGCCTTCGCAGCGTTTACCAGCGCGAAAGATGAGAAAGAATGTTTCGGCGATATACGAGACAAGAGGACGCGACGGGAGGTTTGAAAATGCAGCGGGCAAGAGGCCGGATTTCATTTTATTTCGTCGAAACGATAAATACGGATTTCCAGCCCGTGGCGAGACATTACTCTCCGGCTAAATGCATGACAAATATTCGCCGTCGACCCCGTAAACTCCGTGAAATGCGTCCGTCGTCGTCGCCGTCACCGTGTCTCTTCGCGCTCGAGAAACGATCGCCCCGGCGATATCCGCCTTGGCTCTTCTTCCCCCTTCGACCAATCGAGAACGTATCCCTCGCGAGGCGAACTCGTAGGGCCGGGGAAAAAATAGCATGTCTGAGTAGATGGAAAAAGTGCAACGACAGCGACGACAGCATCCGCCTCTAACGCGACCATCCTTTCCCACTATTTACCGCGTTTCACGGCCCACAACTCCAACATTATCTCGATAAAATGGCCTTACAAAAATTCTACCATCATCCTTTTGCGATCGGTTCGTCCTAAAGATAGAGATAATTCGGGACAAGCCTTCTCTCCGAATTATCCCAATCCATGGAACAAGAGTCCTTTTGCGTCGGTCCACGGGGGAAATTTTGCAACAAAAGAAATCGTCCGTTGGATAGGTGAGGGGCATATGGTCCCGCTGTGTCTTTTTCCTGCCTTTTGCCGCGAGTTTCGGCGAGCAGACGATCGTCCCCGGTGGAAGCTATCCGGCGAAGCCGGCGAGTGTCATCAATCCTCGTGGACCGAATCAAAGGAGAGGCATTAATTGGTCGCATATCCGAGCGGCGGCGGAGCGACGCCGTGGCGTTTCGCTCCTGGAATCGGCGCGACGATGATCCTGAAGAAGCGAAAAACCATGTGACTCCCCGGTCTATTCCTGGAGGACCAATGCGAATCCCCAACGACGTCTTTCTCTCTTTTTCCTCCGACCCTCGTCCTCCTCCCCCCCTGCCCCGCCAAGGTTCACGCTTTCTTTCGCACTGCTGCTTATTGCGCGCCTTCCCCCCCCCTTTCGACGTTCCTTTTCCTCCCCCTAAACGGGCCGATTCCTCCTCTGTCTTTCTCCGCGGCGTGAAAAGACGGATCGGTTCTCTAAATAAAATGACTCGGTTATTCATCGGCGCATTTGTACGCGTCAAGGTCGGGACCGCTTTTCTTTCCAACAGCCCCGTGAATCTCTTTGTGAGCTTGCGCGCCGGGTCGAGGGCTCGATCCGGTTAATTGGCCGATGCTATGCGGACTTTCGTGGCTTTCGTTTTTACGCACCGCTTCGAGCCCGCGGAAATTTCAAAGAATATTCCTGTACCCGATCCCTTGTTCTTTCATTCTCATTAAACGATCAGCCAAACCTCCGCATTTTTCGCTAGAGAAATAAGTACGGCGGTGCCAGATTATTGCGTGATGGGATTCAAATTTCTTTTGCACGTCATGGACGTGGAGATCGGTTGTCCAGGATTTCGTCGAGACCGTCGGGCGTTCCTCTCGACGTCAAGTTCGTCTTTTTTAACGCGACGCCGCGGTACCGTGACAGGGCGTGGGCAAAGAGAAGCGCACGAGGGAAGAAAGGGAGATGGAAAGCCCTCGCGTACGTGCAATTCCGTGGCCGGCGCGCGTCACTCACGGTGCGATCGGCTCGCTTCGGAGCTTGCGAGCCACCTGTCCGGCAAAGATGTCGTTAACTATTAACGGACCGGTAATTACTTGGGAAGACTCCCGGCTCACAAATAAACGAGCCTAATTGACTCGGAAATAAACCCTGCTCGGCGGAGTTCGCGTCGGAGAACCCGACGTGTCCTGCCTTGCCGTTCGAACCAGCCCGCTTGGACCAACGAGAGATCTCGGCAAAAGGAAAATGGAAAATCCACAAGAAAATCCAGCCGACAATAAAGCTAAATCATCCGGTTACCAACTTGTCCTCGTGAATTTGCCAATAAACCGAAGATCCTCCTGTACCTCGAAGGTCTCTTATGTTTAGTTCTGAAACATTTCAGTTAATTGCTCGAGATGGTTTAACAGGGCCTTTTCTGCCAAATGTCCGTGAAAATCTCCGGAGGTGTGTGGGTGGGGAATGAAGAGGGGGAGTAACGGAAGGAACGAGAGGGGCGGTAAACCGGCAAAGGGAGATGAGCGACGAGCACGTCCCTGCCACGTTCGTTTTGCACTTCCCCTCCCCCCGTCTATTCTTCGTTTTCTCATGCAGGGTCTTGCATGTGCTGGCATAGCAAAGATTTTGACTTATGCCAAAACGAACGGTCTTTGTGTCTGGGACAGCGGCCCCGTTTACCAAGCGAGCCCTCCCTCCCCCCCGGGCTGCCCGTTGCACCGGAGCCGCACCACTAACCGGGGCTTATTTTCATGGCATTCCGCCGTCTTAATATAGACCTGCGAATGGTATCGAGTTCGGTGCCGTGGACGTCCACCTTCTCCTCCCCCGGCCCTCTCTTTCCGTCTTTGCCCGCGCGAGCGAGCCGGCGAATCCGCCGTCCGAACGATTTTCTGGCATCGCAGGCCCGATGAAACGCACTCGTCGAGGTAAACGGCCCGTGGAGGCGGTCGTTAAGACCTCCTGGGTAAAGGAAAATCTCGTTAGAACAGATTTACGATAATTACGCGGACAGGAGCCGGCCGCCTGTCCAGCCACTACCTATATCGTTGCTCCACGCGACGTGCACGGAACTATACGAACCGCGATTCCAATGTTGTTACGGTTATTGTTGCCACGGCCGTTCCCCTCGACTAACGCACCGGAGGGATTCTTTCATTGCCCCGTAGAAATCATGAAACCTTATCTACGCGAAAACTACCCGAACAACTCCACCCCAACTGTCTCTGAATCTTCAAATTCTTCGAGCTACATCAATCACGTTACGCACGAAGATGTATACACCTGTAAGAATAGGAAAAAGAGCTGGAATATTCGAACTGTAAGTTACGTACGACTGGTCGAAAAATAATAGTTGGAAATACTGCCGAAATCGTGGAAGTTGATTTACGTGAGTTGCGTTTAGAGTGAAACGATCAAAGACCCGTGGCTCAGTGACGGGCGAATGAAGAGGATCACCGCCCGTTGCGGGACATTGCATTTCACAATATTATTTTTTTTCCCCCGAATACGTCGCAACGATAAGCAGAAACGAGTTGAAAAATATTTGAACGAATCTCCTTCCCAGAAGAGAATAAATAGACGTCCCGTCGTCGTGCGGCAGCTGTCCGCACGCGGAACCCTTTAAATCAAAGAGGTTCCTCCCTACCAATAACCATGAAAACGAGACCTATCTATACTAAAGGATAGCCCACCTCATTGCCAAGGAGATAGTATCATTTTGTCGGCAAACTTGGAATCGACGGCACTGACACACATAAATGTACAGCGGTAGCAAAATTTTCGTACTCCCTTCGCGCATTGATTCGAAAGGACACGCTGTAAAATTGCGTGGGCAGCGAAATTCGTAGAAAAGTAAAACAATGGACGCACGGAATTGGCAAGAATTTCGTCGGGACTCTGGAAGCATCGAAATGAGTGATCATTCCGGGCAGTGCGCGAGCTCCACGCGACACACCCACCTCGTCTTCCCCGCGGTAAGTAGTGTCGCACGCGAATACACTAAATATACACCCCGTAAATATAGACGGTATATTTACAAGGCGAAAACATTCAGCGACGTGTACCGCCGCTGATACTAAGTACCCGCGGCACTGCCGCGAGAGTGACTCAAACGTTTACTAACAGAGAATAAACTAACGACGTTTACGGCAGTTCGAGGTAAATTACAATTACAGGCTTCCCGATATACGGCGCAGCCACTGCGATTAGATTTAAAGGCTTTTTCAGGACCGTCAGAACTTAGTTTGCTTTCTAGCAGCGGAGTGTCCGTTTATGACTTTTCAAAAATTCCTTACAAGAAGATTTATTACATTCACGATAATGACAGTTGAACATATTTTCGGGAAATAATTAGTTCTAGGTGTGATCATTGTCAGGAGAATGGGCTACTTGGAAGCAATTTTCTTTGTCCTTTGCGAAAAGTGTCTGCACTTTTATACCTTAAATCGACACGATGATTCACGAGGTCATTAATCTATTTCCACGTACATACCGGTGGTCGTCCCCCGATGCCGATTTCCGCGAACTGCCTTTTGATCTTACGAAGATGAATCGGCAGGCGTTGGACTTGCCCGTGTACTAGCCGCGACGCGAACGGAGGGCACTGGGCTTAGGGTTGACGACGTTCAGATCGGTGCCGTAAATGTCATTTCAAGTACCGCCGTGTCACGTTTACAATGGCATTCAAAGAACACGCGGAAAGCGAGAGAAACGAGGGACGAAGGAAAACGAAAGGAAATCGTTTTGTCATTTTCACAAATCGTTTTTGGAAAAATCGCAATTTTTTTGCCCTTCCTTGAAAATTAATACGGTGTTTCCGATTACGCATTTATGGCTCACAAAATGCTAACGAGATGGTTACTTGCGTGTGGAAAATTATGTTGTACATACAATGTGATCGTTCGTGTATTATATATAAAACATAAATTATCGTATTAAATAGATTTCATCTGAAACTTACGGTGCGATGATAATTATCCGTGCGTAGGGGTCGTTTCATTACGGAGGATCATGGACATTGGGAAAGACAAGGTAATTTATATAAATGCGCAAGTGATTGCTGGTAGCATGTTCTTGAAAAACTGCTTCACCGATTCATTTAATAGACAGATTAATTCAGCAGGGTCTCGCTACTTTGTTGGACTGTTCTAATAATAAGTTTCGCGCTTCTGCCCATACGAGGCCCGACGTATTTTTTTCTCCCTCGCGTACGGAATAGACGAAGAAAACAGAAACCATAATTAGAGATTAAACAACCCGTAATTAGGTAAAATGAATAACTTAGTATTCAAACGAGCATTTACGGGAGATCGAATGATACGCACGATACACGGGCATTGCTTCACGAATTCTTCGTTTCACTCGTAGTCCTTCACGCGTGACCATGTAAATGAAATTGCCCCAAACGGAAAGTTCCAATGATTCATGTGTCAGAAACTTCGGGAAACGTTCGCCATCTGTGCCTCCGCTTATCGGCAATTCTCTAGGCAAAGGTGCTTGGATCTTTTAAGGAACGTAAAGTCGCACACGTCGCTGTTTCGCGTGCTGAGGAGGAAGGGGATGGAGATGACGGGGGTGGGGGAGGGGCGGGGGGGGGGCATTGCCGGTGTTTTCGGCGTGCCGATAACTCTTTCGGGACAAACGAGCTGCGTCGGTGGCTGGCTGGAAAACTTGGATTTCGGCTCTGCCAGAAATAAACCGGCATCAGCGTGGAACGTCTTCGCGCGCGTGCCTCCCGGCACAATCGAAATTTCGCCGTTTTGTTGCCGGACGTCTGCATTAATCCGCCGTAAGAGCCAGCCGCCTTGCGTGAATGCAGCCAGCGAGTGTTTTCCTCAACCGTAGGAGTGGGGTGGGAGGGAGAAATGCTAGGTCTAGGTGAGGGGGCGGCGGGGGATGTGACAGGGCAGAGAGGGACGGAACGACCGAAGGGGGGGGGGGAAGGAGAGCAGTTCGCCACGCTACCAGCGCCACTAAATTAGCTTAATGCGATGCATTTGATTAGATCGCCGGTGGGATGGAGGCGGATGAGGGAAGACGAGGTGGCGAAGGAAACGAGGAGCGCCAGGAGGAGGAGAAGGGGCGGAGGGCGGACGAGGGTTTTGCTCTTTCGAGCTGCGCGGGGTGGCCAGCCTCGTTTCATGGAATTGATTAGATTCAGTTATTAATATTCCTCTATCCCTCACTTCATTTCCGGCCCCGATTAACTCGGCGCTAACAGCGTGACGACGAGCAGAGACCACGGCGCAGAAACGAAAACCTCTCGGTTTCTCCTCCTCCTTCGCTTTCTATCTTGCCTTCCCTCCTCCCCTCTTGGCTACTCCGCGCGTCCATCTTCCTCGGACTTCATCCACCCTCTCAGACTCGGGTTCATCGCCTCTCGTTTCGTCGACGAGCTTCGGGAGGCCTTCAAAGCCACCCACTAAATAGACTTTCGTCACTGCGACGATAAAAAGATCCTTTCACCTCGCTTCTATTCCACGGGAAAACGGGGGCCTTGGCGAATGACAAAAATACGTCTGCTTGTAAATTTTCCCTAACAGCGCCAATAATTCGGAATCGAGGATCTATATTTTACGGACTTTCGGGAAAAGAATTTATGTCGCCGATATTCGACGCAGTCTTTTGCAGTTGTGTTGTCCGCGGGAAACATCGGGTCGATAAATTTATTTACTGCACTAACGTCGTTTGCCACGATCATTGCTCCAGATACACTATCATATAAAGAGTAAGGCGTATCGAGCATGTATCTCATCGCCGACATGTCTGTTTATCGCAACCGGTGAATTATGTTCCGCGAAATACACTCCGGCGTGAAATCGATAATGTTTTGATAGCGGATGGCGAATCGTACGGGGAAATTCGTGGAGAACGCTCGCGATTTACGCCTGGCACTCTGACAGTTCGCATAGAAGACAAGAAACGATCCTTAGATCACGGAAGCGGCCAAAGCAAACAACCCTCGAGTGCTTTCAGGCATTGACCAAACGATGAATGTAAATGGAAGACCAAAAACGATAACAGAGTAAACCGAAATATACCTAAATCAGTTTATCAAAGTTCACGTTAAATATTCCCCACCCTCTTAACACATCTTACGGCCTAAGTAGTATTCATTATTTTTTACGACACTTTTAGTTAGAAACAAAGATCAGAGAGTAGGATAACAAAGGTATGAGGGAAAGAAAGTAGCACAAATCGATATACAAGGTATGATTGACGGAAGACAAGTAAAATGATGATTTCGAACTACACGTCGAGCAATTAACTGCAGATCACAATTACATCTGTCATGTGACTTTAATTGCTTTTCTCCATGACATACACCGAGCGGGCAAATCGTTTTTCGATAAACCGTAGATACGAAGCACACGTCTATATGTAAAGTATTGTAGAAGTAAACGATCAAATGAAATATACAGGTCGTCAGTAAAATTCAAAGTCGCATGAATTAAAGTTCAACTGTCTTAATAATTTGATTACCTGGGTAACACCAGGGTCGGAAGGGGCCTTTTGATTTTGTCAATGAGTCTATCCAGCGTGTGATCTCAACCGATAATGGCCCCGTTTTTCTCCCTCGAGCTTTTTGTTCGTGCTATGACGGAGGAGAAGTGCAAAGGGGGATGCAGAGCAAGCGTCGTCGCGGCTTTTCCACTCCTTCGGACCGTGGCGGATGAAAAAGGGACGTTGTCTCGCCGCTGGCGAAGATCCGGCCAAAGTAAACAAAGACAAGATGCCGCGGAAACGTCGTCCGACCGGTCCTCGCCGACGATATAATGCAGTAATCGTTTCATTACCAGCAACGACAACAGCGATAACATGCCGACGTTTTCGTCGGAAGTCACGTTCTGTTAATATCGTAACGCGCGTTTAGCTATGACAACATGTAAGACACTTCACGAAATGATACTCATCAAACTAGTCCTACGGAGGAACTGGATTTCAAAATTTTCGACGAAGGCTCTCAGTGACTCGGTGAATCGGAAAATCCTGTTCCGAAGTACGAATAAAAATTCGAGTTGACGAAAAAATCCGTGCACGATTTCGTTGGCGGAGTTTCACGAGCTGGGGGAAACTGTCGGTGGGACGATTTCTGAATCGTCAATTAACGTCGCTGCGATTACGGGGAATCGGCTGATTCACTCTTGCCGATTTCACGAATCGAGCGCGGTGCCATCAAAGGCTACGTGGGGTCGTCGGCGTGTGCGTGCACACGTAAATGAACGCGGGGAGAGTAAACGTGGCTCTTGCCGGCCGAGGAAAGCCGGCGAACGAGGGGAAGAAGGTTGTTCGGCCGAAGATCGCGGAGAAGTGGCCAAAGCAAACGTACATAGACGCACGGTGGATGCGTATAAGCCGGTTCGTCGGCGAAGGGCTTGCACAGAGGGATCTCGCCGACTGACAAAAAAGCCCACTCGCATAACCGCAGAAAGCCGCAGTACGCATGTGACCACGCTCACACACATACATACAGACAGAGACACAGAGACACATACGCAGAGATGAGAAAAGAGGCCTGTAGCGCAGATGCTGCTGACCCGCGGAATCTTCCCTCTTTCTGCATTCGCACTTGGCCGACTTTTTGCCCGACAGTCGAACGATTCAATCTACTAAACTTCGTAAAAATAAACCGCTCGGCTTTTTTCCCCCTCCCCGTCGATCTCAGAAGGGGGCCCGAGCGTACGTGCTTGCACACGACTCCTTCTATTTCCGTACGCGGGGAAGCCAACGGGCGCTGATCTTACGACCCTCCGCGAGACGATATGCCAGCGATCCATCGATAAACAGCCTGACAAGCGCAGAAAAAATACCCACCAACGAATTGACTTACGAAGGAGATCGAGAACGGAGGATTACCCCCCCGACTTGCCTTTCGAAAATAGCTAAAAATCGAGAACATTGCTCGTGGAAGGATTAACTTCTGCTCTTCAAGTGCGCAGTATTTTCTTAGATATGTGAGATCAAATCATTAACCACGAGATATCTAACTGCAACGGCCCTGAGGTAGCAATTAGAGAGGAAACGTTGATCAGGATCTTTCATCTGTTCTACGCACAAGCGAAAAAGGAATGATAATTATTCACTCAGTGTACTACGTGTACGTGTATGCCACTAAACACGTCCGTTTACAAATTCGCAAGTTGGTCTATTAATTACGGAAAGGTTTAAACGTTCACTTTGACGAGGGCTAATCTCCTTGCTCTTCCACATTCTTGCGGGAGCTCAGCGATCAGCGGGTGATATCGACACCACGAATCCGGCGTGTGCTTAGGTGGAATGTCTCGTGAGTAGTTGGAAAATCTCGAGGCACGAGACGACGAGCACGACGTTAGCCGGCAATGGGCTGTATATAATCATCAGGAGAGAGGAGTATCTCGCTCGATCGGGCAGATATACTCGGTTAAACCGACATGCGTGGAATCGCGAGTTCCTAGAGTTCGTCCGTTCGGTTCGTTCACGGGGTATTTATAGTTTAATTTGTGGCTTAGGGCCTCGTTGAGGGTCGCGGGTATATTTACTTGGTCGTCCCGAGTTTAGAAGACTCCAAACCCATTCGCTCCCGGTCTTCTTCGGCATGGCAGTCGAACGGAAAGAATTTTTATGAGGACGTTAAACGAGCAGCAAATGTATCTCTAAAGCCCATGCCTACCCGACTCGATCGGTTTATCGTTCGACGAACGGCATTCGCCTCTTCCTTCTCCTGCTTCCTTTTCTTCCCCGTGACTGGTGAAAAAATATACCGAGTCGTTGAACCACCCCGCGCGAGTATCAACGAATCCGCTCACCACGGATGTATAATAATCCCCCCGAAGAAACAAACTTCTTCAAGATCGGGGGAAAAAGAGCAATTATCCTCAAGTTCGTTGCACCGTGCTACATGTTTTCCACGACCTTGAAATCGCTACTTAATCGAGACGATAAACTGAGAATTCTTAATATCGCGGTGATTCTCAGCGACGAAGCCCACGGCTTAGGCAGCAATCATCGACGTGTAATTACGTCCGTCCTCTACGCCGAATTAACTCTTCTGATTCTGCCTTACAAAGCTACGACGCGGCAATGCCGAGAAAAAAGGGGGTAAACCCGTTTCTTGAGTTGTCTTGAGTAATCCGATTTTCGCGACAGGTCGATCTCATGCACGGTTTAGCCAACTACAGCGCACGGATCTTACAGGCATGTACAACTCACGCACACACACACACGTGCGCAAGTGAGACACAGCGTCCCAGAAGCCACGTAAATCAGAGGTTTATGGTCACGGGCGAAGTCAAAGGAGGCTTTGGCCCGTCGCTTCGGCCGTCACACATTTTACCGAAATCATCGTGGCGCACGGTGCTCGGCAATATATGTCTGTATACCGTCGGAAAATGCGTGCGACGTCGCCCGTTTCGCACAGGGAACGCGCAACTCTCGATTCGCCGGTGAATCACACGTGCTCGCCTTCCTCCCGCGTCACGTCGGCATTCCTCGACGAATCGAGAATAAAATTTCATCGATCCAACCGCGATAGCCGGCGGTCCTTTGGGACGAACCTACCTGCCGATCACACGAGGAATAAAATTACGCAAACTGTCCCTCTCTCGGCGAGGGACACCTACGTGCTTCTTGCGAGCAATTACGAAAGTGAAAAACTTTGCAAAAATCCTGCCAACCACTGTCGACAAGGAGTAGAGAGAGAGCGCTGGGGTTTGAGAATTTTTCTCACGGTGTCCGGTGTAAGGATCAACGGAGTCTGTGTGAATAGCTCGCTCGAGAGGTTCTTTAGAACGGTTACGATAAAAACGAGAAACGCAAATATTACATTGATTCCGTAACGGGCAACAATAGCCGAAAGTCTGGAAATTACGGAGGCCCAGGAGCCCCGTAGGCAGGTCGATCTCACGCATCCTTTCAGCAAATACACTAACGAGTCGACGGCGGCTGAATCATCAGCCCGCAAGACGAGTCGCACGGTTATCCCCCTCCACCCCCCCTGCCCCCCGCCACCGTGCCGGTCCCCGACAATTCGGCTCCGAAATAACGGTCGATAAAGCCGGATCCACGTGGAAGGTAAAAATCTCTTGGTCTCATGACCACGAAATCCCTCACCGTAATGCGATCAATCTCCTGACCGCTCGTTATCCGCCGTATTCTCCACGCTGCTCGAGTTACCAACTTTAAGTTTCCCCCACCTCTGGCGATAGGTGCCGGACTTACACATTTCCTGCGAAATAACGCAGCATTCTGTAACACAACTTCGTCACAGCTGGAAGAATCCGACAAAGGCGATCGTAAAATACAGCAATTTGTACGATCGAGCACATTCCGTAAATTGTTTTTCTCTCATGTAGATTTATTCGAATGGATCCGAAATGTCAAACAATTCCGGACGACCGGCTGAACCAACTATTATATTGTTATCCCTGGAGATAATGGACCGACGAATTGGAGCTGATATTTGTGACAAGAATTCAACGTATGGCTCGGACGGGAATTTATAGTTCATTTCGGGGTGAGTTACGGAGGGGCGTGCAGATATTCCGTTTCTTTGCGACACGATGATGAGTTGGTCGAAGGCGAAGTCAGAGGACTAACTACTTGCTAAGTCCTCGAGGTTCTCGCCTCAAGAGCACCGGGAGAAAGGGGTCTCCGGGCCAAACGGGTGGAGGGGCTTACGATCTCGTTGATTGCTGTAGTTCGGCTACGAACGGCATATCGAGGGTGGTAATAGGTCCAAGAACAATAATTACACAAATGAAAAATCTGTTCCCGGTGAAACGTCTTTACAGCGATGACACGATTAAAGCCCTAACTGGAACGTAAATTCCTTGTTAACAGTCGTACGTGTTCGGTCGAACCATTTTTATCCCAGAGAAAGAAAATAGGTACTGAAATGTCCTCTGTGCACCTGCCGTGGAGACAATTTTAACGTGACACACGAAACGTTAGTTGGATCACATCGGAATCTGCGGGCAATAATTAGAGTGACAATAATTAGAACTCTGAAAGCTGCCAGCTGTACACGATCGTCATTAATTCGGTCGATCCGTGATCGATACGGGCGTGTTGGGGAGCAAGGGATCTCGGAATGCAACAGCTGTCAGACATGTCACGCAGCAAGTCGGTGGAGAATGGTTCGATATAATCGATGATCCGCATTGCCAAGTTCTAATTTCGACGTTAGTAGGTCCGACATGCCAAACAACAACGGCAGATAAATCAACGTTATTGCTCGCACTTGAAGCTTCTTGATGCCCTGGCGAATTTCTTCGAAAGAATCTTCGTGCATTCCGCCCGGCAAAGTTCGTTTTCCTTATTGCGATATTTAATTTCTCAGCTACGTGTTTCGGTTACAAAATATTTCTGTATTTGTCTGCGAACTTTCCTAAGAGTTTATGAGGAAACTCCGTCGGCAGTCGTCCGTGGAAGCGTTGGCGAACCTCTCGCCGTTTTCCTCTTTCCCGAGTCGTACCCCTCGTCGTCCTGTCGACTCCGCGGCTAGTCGAGAGTCCTTTCCATCCCCTGTCGCACTCCTCCTGCAGGGAGTAAGCATCCTGGTATCCCGCAAAACTCGTTCGTCCTTACCGCGACGAGCGCAGAACACCGCCGTCTGTTTCCAATCACCGACGATTGTCAAATATTTAACTCACAGCCGTACTAATTGGCCAATTCATTTTATTAAACCATACATAATACGTAAATCGTAGCGCGGCAATGTACCCTGTTCACAAATGATTCAGTTCCCAGCCATGGGAACTCTAGCCCGAGTAAAATTTTTTCCATGTAATTCGCATTAACATCAGCAACAAGAACGTGGAGACATTGCGGAAAGTATTACACGAGATTACGGTCGGCGTACTCGGCGTCATAAGCACGCGTGTTTTATCAAACCGTTCTTTTTTCCACGTTCTTACGGCGCATTACGTCCTCCTCCTCTTCCTCCGAGGAGGAGGGGGGGAGCGGGTTACAACGTTTCGTCTCCGCAGTTTACGCCTTTTTTGCCGAAAACTTCGGGTACTCGCGCAACGGTTCGTGACGTCAGCGCGGCCGGTAGGAAGAACAAAGGGATTTCCTTGAGGGGGGGGGGAGGGTTAGCGACACGGTTCGAGGATTTTTGGCATTTCGCGCGCGAGGAGGCTAAGAGGCGAGAGGAAACGGTAGAAACTGGGGAAGATAGCCGACGTCGGTGGAATTCGAGAGACGTCCCCCGCTTCTCCGGTGAATTTCTCGCTCTTCTCATTGTCGGCCGGGCTCTCTCTTGGCATTGGCTCGCGCGTGAATCCGTAGGAACCGGTCGGCTGTACCGGCCGAAGATTGGCCCGCGTCCAATAGACATCTTAAGTATAACATAACGACATCTCTCCACCCTCGGCATATCCGCCCGGGCTTCTCGATCCGGCGAATTCGCGCGAGACACACTTTGATAATTCCGCGAAGGGGACAAGAAAATACGCCGTCCTGTCATCCACACGGCGCGTACTCACCGAAAGAAATTCCAAACACAGCATCCCCGCGACGTTCGGCAAGACTTCCGTCTCTCGTTTTCTTCTCTACGAAATCTATCTCGGTTCTTTCGAACGATAACATGGCGCGGGACACTTTGGGAAGCGGTTTTATCATTAAAGTAATCGTTAAATTTGTGTAATACTTTGGACGAGCGATTAAAATGTTGTTCCGAGTGGACGAAAATGGTCGTAAATGTCTGTAACGTGTATTGCGCTGGTTTCTCATTTATTTCGAAGGACTACTAGTTGCGCAGCAACGTAATGGCAGGCAATATTAATAAATAAGCGGACATGGCCGGAATTCGCGACCCCTGATACTTTGATCGTGCTCCGGCCGTAAGAGGACACTGGGAAAAATAAGTGAGCTAATGGCCGACCAGTTATGTGTCGCAATGCTCGAAAGTCCAGTATATGGCTACGTCCATGTCGTTTCTCGACGATCTGTCTCGCGACCCCGAGTTCACGCACAAAAGCGGAATTATTATCCGAGAATCGGAGGTACCTCGGTAATCTCCGTAGCAAAATGAGAAGTAAGGCAAAGCAATAAAAATTAATATCTAATTACTCGTCTTTGAAGCGGAGGCTCATAACCACTCATGATTTCGACTTATTAATTCGTCTAATTACCCGACATATGTAAAACTCCTCTCGGTTTTTCCATTCTGGCCCACTCTGCGCTGCGTTTATTAAATACAGCTAATTATCCCGAATAAAAAGTGCTCCCTGTGTTTGCAGAAAGAGTTTCCTACGAAAGAAATTTATTGTAGCACAGTGTCATTAAAGAAATGCAGATAGTGGAACAATTAGCGTGCTCAATTGCGACTCGCACGCTCAACATATTCCTCGCGTGTTCCATTTCCCCGTCCCGTCATTGCACGCTTCTGATTACGTACGGTGAAGTCGGCGCGTGCATTTGCATCGTTTCAGAGGACAAAGTGTGTACAGTCTCTCAAAAGGGAGATTCTTTTAGCGAGCGGCCTTCTCGACGAAGGCTCAGTTCATCCTTGCGTTACATACGTACGTACCCACGTCAAGGACTAATTAACATTGCGCTCCCGGAGGAAAAAAGGCCACGGCGCGACCCTTTTAGTGGCCCGTTGCCATATGCCTCATTACGTTTAGTATCGACAGAGTAATCAAAGCAAAGGACGAATGACAGCCCTCAAGTGTGCACACACAACGAAATTCCACGATTATCATCCATTGTCACTTCGCTTGGCAATCATTTTTCCATTTAATTCCATCGGTTTCGGTACTTAGTTCTTCCTTTCGTTTCGTGCCAAAGCATATTTTTCTTTGGAATCCTTAGTAGAATTATCTTAGACCAATCCTCGCGGGGGTGGTTCCGCTAACTGTGTGCAGTAATTAAACGGTAGGCAAAGTGGCGTTTCTCTGATGAGAGAGCGGACGATTCGAGCCTATCCGTGAGACAACTCGCGGCTCGCTGGCGTTACATACGTGAAACGCAGAGGGCCGTGCACGTGTGCGACGTGTCGTATACCCACGCACTTGACCCGTCCAGGAGTATTAAACCTACGTACGCCGGGAGGGCGCTCGACAGAGAGAGGACACTCTTAAAATGTTATGACGTGGAACTCATGATTTCATGGAACATTTAATCACTATATTGGTAAATAGCCGAAACAGGGGTTCTCCAACACGTATTTCCGTCCCTTCGAACTGACTCGAAGTATTTTCAAAAAGATCTACCCCAATGTATCCACGAATCTGCATTTTCCTTACGACCTTACAAAATTATCGTCTCTGTTTACTCATATTTATCTTTTTAAAGACCTCGGGTACTCGCGCGACGAAATCTTTCGTGATAACGCGATTGCGTCGGTTTTTTCTTTAGTGGCACCGAAAAAATGGGGTAGAGAGTAGTCATTGCATTCCGGAATGATCTTTATTCGGTCGGTCTGAATTAGCGGCGAGAACCACTGTCGTCTCGTGCGAAGGCGCCCGAGCCAAATAGTTAGAGCGGAGAGCAGACTCCCCGGTCGTCGGCGACGACTGCGGGGAAGATGGGTAGGTCGCGCAGGGGGGGAATGGGGATCTGAGCCGTTGTTGGGGTCCTGCGGCAGAAGCGGGAGGGGGGTGTGTACCAATTATACAGACAACTATTGTGCCGCTCTCATTAAACGACGCCAACAAATTCGATTACTTCTGCTTCGAAATTTTCCTCGGTAAATGGCAGCGCCACCGCCGACGCTGTCTGCGCCCTGCGCCGTCTCGTTGGGCCGTCGATAGGTCGAGGCTGAAGGTACATTCGGGCCAGATGAATTTATTTTACGGGCCAACGGAAAATTACCGAGCGTCTGAACCTCGGCGAAACGCGATTCCCGCGGTAACCGGCCGATAGTCGAGCGTACGATTAATACGCGCTCGTTCGGCCCGCCGTCCATTAAAATAGGTACACGGGGAGGGGAGGGGTGGGGTATCCTTCGGGGCACTCTGCCATGTTTACCGGAATTAATCAGACGCTCAAATGAAAGAGGGGAAAAGCGGAGGTCTGCCGGTGGCGGTTTTTCTGGGATTGAAACGACGTTGTTCTTCGCACGAGGAAGAGAAACGATTAAAGACCGAAGCAAGGGGACCGTGCAAACGAGGCGTGGGCGAAGAATGGCACGGCTTAAATCAGCTCTGATTGTCGAGGAGTACTTCTTTTCGTCTTCAGTTTTTCAGCCGTAGCCAAATGTAATTCCGGCTAACGTTATTTCTCCAATGGCCTCGTACAATCACCGCTTCCATTGATACGATTGTCCAGGGTTCAGACAGAGAGGCTTGACATCGTACTGCCAGAGGGATTCCATTTATTCGTCGCTTTGATTGTGCCAACGAAATATCCCGGCGATTGTTGCGTGCAACAAAATCCAAAGTATAAGCCTCGCTCTGCCGTTCCGTGCGATTTATCATTTAATTTTCTAGACGAGTAATTTTTATCTCGTTTTCGAGGCCGGTTCCCCGGGCCGAAAAGCCACCCCCGTTACTGTTTACCGGCCCCGAGCCAGTAACTGTTATGCCTGTCATTATCGCCATGTCCTACGAATCGCCCGCGTTGCCGGACCGACCGCGTCCAATGGACTGCAGCACTTGACTCGTTACGCTCTGCGGTCGGGCAATATCGCAACCGTTTTCTGCCATTTTCGCTTGGATAAACTCGCGGGAATATCAGAAACCGGGATACTTTCCGCTAAAAGTTACCCGCAGGACTTACCCACGAGTTTAGCTCTACAAAAAAAGGAAAAAAACAACTACAGCACTTCGGCTAAAATCCGTCCGAGCAAATTCTGACGAATTTTATCGATGCGTCTAAATTCGAAGTAACGAAGAAATAACGAAATAATGATATAAGAGGTGCAAAACTTGAGGAACCTCAATTGTCGACTGCCCAACGATTACGTGCATACACTGGCCTGCCGAAATACGCGGGTATAATCTGTTTAATTAGATGTTCGGATTATGGTGACGGTGTGTGTTGCGTAAAGAGCGGTCGTAGAAAGCGGAGGAAAAAGGTGGACGGTACGGCGAGAGAGGGGGGGGGGGGAGGGGGTGGCCGCAGAAGAAGAGAGCCGTTGGTCCGTACGTCGATCCCAGGAAAGCGGGCGAACCCGCTCTTTCGTTCCGCTCGTCGTGGAAAGTTTAATGACTTTTTGTTAATTAACGTCGCGCCGGACAGGCTTAGAGGAGCGACGGTCAGTACGTCCGATCCCCGCCTCCCCATTTTACGCTCCGGACACGTTCACGTGTCACGTCCCCCCTCCCGTCTACCGACAGTTCGACATCCCTGACGAAGTTAAGATACCGAACGACAGCGATCTTCCCCCTCCCCCCCACTCCCTTCTCGTAACCCTAATGCATCCGCGCACGTACACGAGTGTAAATTCGTGCGTGGAATGGCGCGCACACACGCGCTTACGCACCGGACCGCCGCGCAAAACAATTTGCCAGTCGATAAATTTTTATAGAAGGGCTGGGGACGCGCTTCTGCCGGAGAGAAACTCGTAGAAAGGTGGGACGGGGGGTGGAACGAGGGGGCCACCGCCCCGGCGAAACGGAATTGAATCGATGTATTTATGTGCCGTTTACCGGGGGAAAGGGTTCGCTGTTGTCGCTCGTGTAATTGCACGCCACATTGCGGTGGTCGAGGTCCGACCGACGTGCTTCGACCGACAGAACGCGCCGACTAGTTGCGATCCTGTCGATTTCCACTGCGGACCAAGGGACGGGTGTTACCACCAGTGCGTCCTAAGCGAGAGAAAATCATGAACATAGAGACGTAATGTAGAGTCGTAAATGGACAAAGTATAACTTAATCTCCCAGAAACGTGTTAATCAATTTTCATTGTAATCGTGGGTATTCCGAATTACAAGATTAAATTTTATTTTGAACAAATGTGAACAGAAATATTCAGCAGGATAATGTATATTATTGAGTATGTATTACGTATCGACCAGTTTAGAAACAAACTTGGAAATGTCATGACATTTGTATTAATCACTTTCCTCGATCATTCGGCGAATGGTTTTCTTGTACATCAGCGAATAAACGGGAAGGAAGAGTGCAGTGATATTTTGTGGTTGTTAAGGGCGATTGAACTTGAGGCGAATAGGAGCCTCGGGGACCGATAAAGACGATTCGTTTCATTATCACCGAACCCGTCGACATATCCAGCGCGGATTAACGCCCTTTCGTGTTCCGCCACGGTAAACGGCGTCCTCGGAATTTATTGTAATTGGTCTTTTGATATAGAGCGCCACCTCACGTGCCGCACATTTTCACTTCCCTACCCTCCCCCGCGCAGCTATGCCTGACCAAGCGCTCCTAACGTAACGATAATATTTTAGGGGACCCGCACCCCCGAGGACAAGGAATTTTCGTTACTCTATTGTAAAAATAAATTCGTCCGAGGCCATTCCTCTAACCAAAGACATATGTTTCCCTTATATCGGCTTTTCGCATGACCTACGCTCCAAACAAACACCAGGGGACTACTACGTAAACCAACCTTACATTTTATCTGACGATGTACGCGAGCGATAGAATTGTATATTCGTGAAAGTGAAACTGCTCGAGGATTACGATACTTCACGGGGGAGGGGGCGTAAATTTCGTTGTGACGAGAGTAGTGTATTTGGGGTACTTTGAAAAGGACGGCACGTTCGCAGGAGGCAAGAGCGGGGCGAGAGGGGGTTGTATCCGTAGCGGGGAAAAGGTGTATCCGGGGAAACGACTGAAGCACAGAAGCCCGGATCGTTCGGTGAACGTTGTACGAGAGACGAAACGTCGGAAACTCGATGGAGGTAAGACGCGAGGGCACGGACCAAGGTGGATGAAGGGGGGTTGGAAGGTAGTAGGAAAAGGCATGGCTGGCGGGCAGGGTGCTGGCATTGTCGACGACGGAGACCGAAGAGCCAGACGGAGAAAAGGGGGAGGGCTCTGAAGAGGCAATATAGGAGAAAGCTTATTATTGGAGTTCGCCGGGAGAAGAGAACAAAATACAGGCGAGGCAGTGATTGCTGTTTCCAATTGAACCTCCGTGCGCCACGCTCTCTACCTGAATGAACGAGCTAGCGGAAAATAATCAAGCCCCGCCTGGAGCTACTAACATTCGTATAGCAGCCGCGCACCGAGCGGCTCCTCTCTCCGCGGCCTTTCCGTCAGCGCGTATTGGAGTTACGTGCCGTCCTCGCTTGTTTTAGGTATCAGCTATGCGGCTTTAACAACACCGCGGAAAACGCGCCAATCTGCATCGGTTTCCGTTAGCGCGATATCCGAGGGAAAAGGCAGACTTTTCCCCATGAAAATTTCCTGCGTTCAACGTGGGCTCGTTTCCCGACGACTCGACGTGTTTCGATGATTGCCGAATTAAAAGTCGCGTTTAAATGAACTTTAATTACCGGCAGGGTAGGCTTCGTAGACGTCTGAGTGGTGTCTACGTGCAAGAGAAATAGTGGCTGGTTCCTGGGTCCCTTTCGGTAGTTCCAGACTGTTCTCTTGAGGAACCACGCTTGGCCCCTTTATCTCTCTCTCTCTCTCTCTATCTATCTATCTTTCTCTCTTTCTCGAGCCGTCACGTTGGCAAGATCCATGTGTCAAGATCGCAGGGGAGGCGAGAGTGAGTCGGTCGATGGATGGTAGGGCACATCTCGCGGAGGAATATGAAACAATCGCTTCATTGGAAAGTCAAGAATCTCTCGAGCCCGTCGGCGTTTGACTTGCCATTAGGAGCGTCAGTTTTAATTGTGCCTGCACTCTCGTACTCGTCCTCTACCTCCTCCTCGTCGTCGTCGTCGTCGTCGTCGTCGTCGTCTATCTCTCGCACTCTACGCCGTAGTCTCAGGTGAAGTGTATCGCCTGGCCCCGCGCACATGCCCCCTTGTCTACCCACCTACCCCGTGCCCTTTAGCAATGTCTCATTAGTTGCAGTACTGCAACGGATGAGTACACCCTACCCCCACCCCAGTCCTCACCCTCGGATCTCGCTCTAACGCGGTACATCTCTTTCTCCTGCTCGGAACCCCTCCAACCACCACCGCCACCACTTGACAGCCACCTCCTTATCCCTGGCCACTTATGACGATGTACCGACTACACGGATCTATGGGTTGGCCCCCGAAAAAACCGGCGAGTCGATGCTCATCAAACCCTACGAACAAAGTCTTCGAACTTACGTCTATTTTTGGAACATTTCGGCGCGGAGAATTTCAGATTCTTTCCTCGGGCCGCTCCGGCACAGTCGTGGGTAGGTTCTGGATAAAGATTGTTATCTTCGAGCCGGGGCTTTCGTTTGGCCGAAGGGCAGGCTGGGAGTCTGTTTGTTTTAGAAGACGGATTCCGAAGTGTGACCCAGTCCGTTCGGGCAAGGAGGTCGAGTGTGACCCTCGAGAGAACAACGCGATGAGTCGGGCCCTATTAGCTATTCCCTCAGAATTAGCGAGACGTCGAGCATGCAGAAAGCCCCGAGCGTGGCCGTGCGAAAGACGTTCCGAGAGATTGAAATACAACTGAGAGGAGAAGAACGTCGACGACGGTGCAGAGTAGGAGCGAAAAAATAAAGCCGGAAGAAGCCCGTAAGTTCGTCGGGCTGAGCAAACAAAGCGGAAACTGTCCTCTTCGAGGCCCGTCCACGATTCCCCGAGGACCCACGTGTGCGGCTATGTCCCCGTATGCGTGACTCGTCCGTCGAGGTTTACGGCTATTCCCTTAATTGCAAAGCTATCGCTTTTGTACTTCCGTATAATAAGCTCCTTCTCGGGGCTGAACCATTAGCCTCGGCCAAATGAAGAAGACCTTCTTGCCCGGCTTTCTCCGCGACGTGTCCTTCCTCCTCGCTCTCGCGGGTCCCTGTCCCCCTCCCCCCTCCCCTGGCCTCCTTAGACCGGTCGTCCTGTAGTCGACGTCTTCCTAACCGGCGGGCAAACGTCGTCGCCGGGAAAAGGTAGTCGGTGAAAGGCCGAACAAAGAGCGCCGGGGCAAGGGAAATTCTTCCTTTCGAGCCACTCGGAATCGGAAGGTCCCGTGACCCGGCTCGCAGTCGGCTAACGAGGAACAAATCTCAAGATAACCGCCGGGCCACGCGCCGAAGAAGGGAGAATCCCCGTGGCCAGAGGGATGGGGAGGGGGGGATTGAAAAAAACTGCGCAGCGATTGTCTGCCGGAGGAGAAGAAAAAAAGGAAGAAGGTCGAGGCCAACGAATCTACAACCAAGTGCTGGGGATATTTACCGGGGAATACAAGGACATCGTAGCATTTCGGAAGCTCCTCGCTAGCTTCCGTTGGTATCCGCGTAAAATGGCTGGCACTGAAAGCATTGCAGACGGTTCATGACAATTCCATGATATTACCGCACGATTCCCCGGTTCTTCAGGGTGGCAAAGGGAAGACTGGGTATTATCGTAGGTATCGTTCTCGAACCTCGTGCGGAGTAACATTTTTTCGGCTCGCGTGTATTCCTTGACGGCGCCGCGGGGGGGGGGGGTTACTTGGTCCCTCCGTCGCGCATCGTTCCGAGTGTGCTTGTACTTAACAAGCTTTCGCGTATTGTGCGGCACATGCTTAAAAGGAAACCAAAAATGAGGACAAGTAGCCGCGGAGACGGAGAAGAGGCGGAGAGGTGCGAGAATCAGTGAGATCAACGTGACACCTCGGGCACCCTCTCGTATCACGCTCTTTTTCACCCCCGAGTGCCGTACAAACAATAACAAACAGCACTAATGAGGCTCTTCAATACGCCCCGGAAGCCCCGGCGCCGTCGACTTCTCCACGTGTGCCACTCGGATCCGCGACAAAGCTTCCGGAATGATTGCCGCCCGACGTTGTTCGGCACTTGACTCTCCCCCCACCCCACCGTAGCCCCACCCGTCGTTCGCTCCCCTCGCCGATTGTTCGTTTCGATGGGAAACGATGGTCGGCGAATGACTCGACTTTCGAACTCACCGCACGACCGCCAAGAACGACGAATTCGAAACGTATTAACAGCAAACTTCGTACACGATAAGGGATTAAGATAATTGAATGTCACTTAAGATGCTCGAAGAGCATTTTACAAATTCGTGATTTAAACGTGAAGATTCATTAACGCATATGGCGCGGAGTATGATAAAGAAGCTCAAAACGGGATTAAAGGAGTTGCATTTAGACAGAAGATTATACCTCGGCAAGAATGTAACGAAAGAGCGGCAATGTCGACGATGAAATGTAAACGGCTTTGAATCTTTCGACGTGCTTCGAGGAACATCGGACAACGGCGGAGCCCTCGACGAAAAATGTAACTAATTGGTCCCCTCGAAAGACGGGAACTTTAGTAGCAAACAGGACCGAGGAAATGCACACAGAAGTCCAAACGCAAAACATACGGACCGGGGAAAAATGGTACGGAGTGTGTGTAGCCGGCCCGGAGAACGGGAAGAAATGAGAGACAGGCAAAGGGGGAGGGGGAGGGGGGAGGGGCGGTGAAGATCTCGCAGTATCTGGAATTCTAGAGCACGTTGTCGAGTGTGTGCCGTGCTGCAGGCTCGCGAAAGATAGTTGGTACTCTTCAAAGATGAAAGGGAACCTTTTCTTTTTTTAGAGGAAGCGCAAACGAGAAATTAGAACGTGCAACTGCACAGCTAATCCATATCTCGCATATCGACTACACATCCTACGTCACGTTAAATCATATCGATATCTTCAGTTATCATTAGCAGTTCTTAACTGAACGACGATCCTAGGTAGAGGAAGAAATTTTCCGAATCTTCCGACGTTTCCTTTCTTACGATTTAGGCAGATGTATATACGTAGACCTTCTCACGCGCATATTAGACGCGGAACAAGCCGAGTTCGGCCAGCGGGAAGTTTGGAAGTTCGCAGAGACGGAGGGTAGTATCCGTGACGGGGTCGGCAATTTGAAACGATTCATCGCGAAGAGTAACTCCACATTATGGATCGCTTAATGCGGATAGACTTAACAATACACAAAAGCGCCGGCGTTGTATCGGGGCGAACCTCGCCGGGGAGGGGAGGTGCTCCGGCACGGGGGGGAGTTAATAGGACCTCATTGTTACCGGGAGGAAATTCGATAATCGCTCGGCACACGCGCACGCACACATCCCCGTTTCGAACACTCACCCCCTGCCCACCCCCCCTTCCATCGGTCCCAGTTCGCCCTCCTTAACGCCTTAGAGAACTTTGACTCAACGCCTCCACGCTTCCTTAACCTCCCATTAATCAATATTATATCGCCCAAAACGTTCCTTTGTTTATTGACTGCCGGCTAATAGGTTTTCGGCGCGTCGACACGACGAATCCGCATGACGAGGAGCCAGCAAAAACGGGTTCTCTACGGGCGACGATCAGCTTTGCTCATCTCTCAAAGGGTTTCGCCCCGTAAACAGCATAAACAGCTTTGCCAAATTCGCCTTTTATCCCCCCCGCCCCCAAGAATAAGCCCTCCGACAGGGAAAGTTACGTCGATTTTCCCCGGTCTTCGGTGCATCGCTAATCGAACGTCTCGGAATTAATGATGGATCTCACTAGACGGGGATGATGAATTTATGAGGTGAAAAATGCGAATTGTTCATAGAGGTAGCCGTGGCTTTGTTATTCCTCGTTATTTTCCTGTTGAGGAATCTTGTGTTCAGTCATCGTTGGGGTATAGTTGCAACGGTTTCGTCGGAGGTAATGCTCGGAATGTCACGTTTGAGGTTTCGAATGAAATGCACGTTGGGTCTATCGCAAGGCGCGGACAAAGAAGACACTGTCATTATCGTGGCAGGAATTAAAATGTAATCAGGAGCCGACTGGGCTGCGCAACGTGGGCGGCGTTCCTCGACGGTGTCGAAATCACGGAATACGCGGCAAACGGAGACGCGCACTCGGACGAATTAAATGTTGCTAAATTCGGGACATTTACACCGACGGGCGCGTGCAATTGTGCATTTAATTACCGGCGACGGGCCGGCGTTAATGACGGGACGAAGCCTGCCGAGGCAATAATAAAACGCTAAAGCCACTCGTGAATCTGATGACACCTGCGTGATACCGCCTGTCGTCAACACGTGGACGGCGACCTTACTCTTCGATCTGCCATCAATAATCATTCAGACAATTTCCCGCACATTCCACGATGACAAATATATGCGGTTGTTTCATGAAAAAGACGGTACACGTGTGAAAGAAATTTCAGCAAAATTGCAAGGATAAAAGCATGTAAATTGACTCGGTGATTGTAACTTCGTGCCATGTAAATTAGCTATTAGGCACAGCTTAATGAACACATTAGTCATGCACATATGCATCGAGACGAAACGCCCGTTCCATTCGCGAGAGCCTTTTAGCACTGGCAAATCAGATACCTCTAGCTGGAGCGGTGCAGTGTTTAAAGTGCGCGAGAAAGGCAGGATTTGAGAAAGGAGCTTTCCTGCGGGAAGAAGGAGACGTCGCAGGTAACAGCCTCGACGACGGGCTAAGACGGCCAAGGGGGGATTTCGGGAGCGAAGAGTAGAGGAGAACGACAACGGGATAACAATTCTTTTCCGCGACGGCGGAGGACCGCGGCTCGGAAATTAGCATCGATAAATTTCCCGGCACCGGCGTCCTCGACGTCGACGTCGACGGCGACGACGACGACGACGCTGGCGAAACCATCCTCACGCGAATATAACGGCCCGCGAAAATGACACGATGATGCATAGCCGACTGTTTCAAGAATTACTTATTATTTATTGTCGACAGGACCCGTTTAAACCGAATATTACAGCGTCAACCGAAAGAAAGTAAAGACTGACAGAAGGCATCAGCAGGATCCCACCAATTTCCCCATCTTAATATTTTTATCGTGAATATAAATGTACCAAAGGTTCATTCGTCCATGTGTAAGTATACGAAAAACGTTGGTTTTCAAGTAGAATATCCACGATAAATGCGATGCCCTGAAAGATGCAATAGGACAATTACCATTTCCTCCCCCCGCGTACCCCTTCCGCGTGACGACACGATGGAAAATTGTCATTACGCGAACAGCCGTGACAATTATCGCGGTGTTCACGATTGCAATTCGCAGCCGTCTGGAAACGGTCTAGGATTACTCAACGAATCATCTTGTAACTTTTAACTACTAGTCTACGCGGAGCTGGCTGTGAACCCACCGAACCCACAGACGCCAGAAATCCGTGCTCGTTCGTGGCTGTTCCGTAGTAATTACTTCGGATCGTTACCAAAACGTCTTTGAGATTCCCCAAAAACTGCTGCATTCTCGTCTTACAACGAACAATTATAACGGAGTTTTAAATAAATGTCGGGAAGTGTTTGAATAAAAAATTTTTGTCGAATATCGGACCTCTTGTGTAAAGTCCAAGTACTTTACCGTAGATTATGAAAATTTTGTTAGGCAAATGAGCAAACAGAGGAGACACCTTATGTTCCTGAGGATTGAAGATTCTGAGTCTCTAAGCTTAATCGAAAACACGCTCGTAATAGATGTCTCCGTCTTGAGAGGCGTCTGCAAATCGTAGGATATAACTGGCGTTATTTATCGCTCGGTCGAGCGGGGAGGATATGAATATGTAGCGCATTTTGCTGATTGAAATTTTTCTCGGATTATTTTCCAAGGTACTCCCGCCCCCTTCTCTGGCCTCCCCTTCGGTCCGACATCGTCTTCGCTTCGTCTCGGCGAAGATTCTTGCCCCCCTCGGCATCTCAGCGTAGCTCTTAAAGCGCATTGATCCAGTAATTTACCGGGTTACGACATTCGCGACATCGTTATGAAGATTACAGGCTGGAAAAAGTGTCGTTGAAATTACGAGTATACCGGAAAAGTCGGTATAATGCACGTACAACGAGGACGCTTCTTTGTAACGTAAATTGCTCCGCTCGCCGGCATACTTTCCCGATTTCAAGTAAATAATACCCGAAATCATAGGACACAGAATAATTCCTTGAAACTCCTTTTATTCGTCCAGAATTTTCGTGTCCTCAGTTGCTCGGCAATATCGTAATTAGGTGAACCATCATACTTCTAATTGTTTTAGGGCCTTGTGTTTCAAGGTCTTTGCGCAAAAGTCGTTGTATTCGTGAGGAAATCCCGTTCGTTTCACCGCAAACTCACGGTGGATTTTCCGATGGTTGACGGAAGTTGAATAAAAGCTTGCACGCCGTTAGATCGTCTCGGCGGTGGTCACGGGTCGGATTCATCGTGAGGGATCCCGAAATCTATAACTCGCCGCACGCGCGTGTCTCGCCCGTTCCGAAGGAATTCCAGCCGACAGTGTGGAATTGCACGGAAGAGTCACCGCCCGGTGGAGTTGGTTGAGCAACGGCGTTGTGCAGGGAGAGCATTGCGCGTCCCCGGCGACCATGGCGTTAGTCTATCCGCACAATAAACTACAATCACAAATTACGGAGTCAAATAGTTTCGGCGTTTCGCGCGCGGAATGTCGCAATTTCAGTTTCGCGAGAGGGGCCTGCCCGGTTGCCCCTCCCCCTTGCCCCTCGTCCGTCTCGCTTTCCCTCTCTCAACCTTTCTCTCTCTCTCATTACTCAATCCCTTTCCGTCGGACGCGGTGGGGAGGTAATGGACAGGGTTGGCGAATTTCTTCTATCGGGAAAGAGTATTGCGAAAGAAATGACCGCGCTGGGGAAGGGACAGACGGGTGAACGGGGGAAAACGTAACGTAGAGGCTGTCGTAGAGAGTTCACCGGGCAAAACGGGAGCTTAGAAAACGACGACGGGGGGAGAGGGGGAGGGTTGAATACGTACCGTTCTAATGAACTTACAATAATTGCCAGCCATTGATCTATGGGCCAAAGAGTTGTGTTCCCTGCTGTATACTATTAATGACTACCGCCCACTCCCCCCCCCCCCCTCACCCTCTACGGCATTTCAGTCTTACCCGCGGCCGTTTTCCACCGAAAATCCTGTTTCCCTCTACCTTTCTACACCGTCGTACGCCCTTTATCTCCATTCCCCTCTCTCTCTTTCTCCCTCGTCCTTCTCCCGTCGTGCGACATTCCTCCCGCCGTTCTAATGTTCCTAGCATGGCAGGGGTGGCATACATTGTGCCGGCATTAAAGTAATTCTAGGCGGCTAACTGCGACGACGGGAAAGTTTCGTCTTGCCGACTGTTCATCCGATTCTATCTTGCCAAGTAAAATTTCGCCCAAACTTGATTCTTCTTAAATGAAAATACTTTTTATCGTTCCTTACCCGAACTTGTACATCTTACGTAATACTCATACAAAAATGATCTCGACTAATCAGGACGACCTCTTTTTTGGTACATGGAAAAAATGATTTCAAGTTAAAAACAGCTGTCCTATCGTGTACTTGTTCCTTAATTTTTATGGAGAATATCTGTGTGATAAGAAATTATGTTCAGAGGGAGGACAATGAACGGCGAAGGGCAAATGTGTCTCTGCCGACGGAAACAAGGGAACCATTTACATGCCACCCGACAGGCAATATTGAGCCGGAGAGCTGTTAACTTGGACCGTACCACCGGGCTATTCGCACTATCGCAAAAACAATTAATGCTCGTTAAAAGAAAGCCTTGATTTACCGGCGACCGGAGTTAGAGGTAAGATAACAGTCGGCCTTAGTCTTAGCTTCGAATTAACGGAGCAACCCCGATAACATCACGTCTTCCATTTACAATAAAGCATAATACCGGTATTTTGTATTCTTATATATTGGCGTAATATTTCCAAGGGGCTGCTGGCTTAGCATTTTGTATTAACCGGTGCACGTAGGATAGGCACACGGGGCTTACGGTAAGGAATGCTTTACTGTCGACGCTGTAAGCCATTAACGGGTAATTAGAAACAGATGCCGAGCGAATCTTTTAACATAAAGCATAACTTTAATTCATAAAGTGCAATTATTCAGCGGACGAGGGACACGCGGGATGAAGCCGTACATCAGCGGTACCTTCGAAACAAAAGTTTTAATTATTTATTAGCCAGGACACGCGCTGAATGCAACACGGCGGACTCGGGCAATCTCACCCCGCTACTTCGTATTTTATGTGCCTCGCCTCCTGTCTCCTCCGTATTTCCGCCTCCAAAGACTTTCATCTCAGGCTTTACATTCCGAATTTACGAAAAAAGAATGAGAGCGCACTTCTTAAGGGTCCCAGCTTGCTCAGGAATAAATGAAGAGGGTGTAAAAACATTACTACGGAATAACGTCGCTCGATGTACAACAGCTACTACTTATTACTACAGAGCGAGAGCAATGTTGAATCACACGAAGGACAAGCGTATTACAGGCCCGTTACACGAATAGAAGCGTATTTACGTGGAGCGCCGGGTCAGTTCCTCCTCCGCTGATTCTCAAAGGCGCCAGCGAATTCGGCCGGAGGAGGATTAGAGAATGAGTCGGGTTCTCTCTGGAGAGCGCCGCTAGAGACGGAGAAGTCAGGAGAAGACGAAGGGACGGGCTTCAGAGGGGAGAGTGACGTGGCCCTCAGGGCTGCCCAGCAGGGAGGGACGAGGTACGCCGACGACTATGTCGGCCCATTCTGGAGAGGGACGGGGAGAGGAGAAGGAGGAGGGGGGGAGAGGCCGCACCCTTCTCGCGTGGGTCGCCGGATGTGACAGTCGCTCTCTTTAATTACCCACACGCATACGGGGACGATCCGCGCCCGTAAGAAACCGTCCAAGTGCGGCACACGCACGTCCCACCACACAGACGCGGCTTCGCCAACTTGCGCACTATATTATATTTTGTGCGTTAGCCCTCCCACAGAGCCGTGCAATCACGTGGCCGGCCAAGACGACTGGCTCCTGCGAACCGATAAAACGACCAGACGAAACTGCGCGTCTGCTTTCGATCGAACGACAGCACTGCCATCCATTGTCGAGCCTCCTGTCATTTCGCCGAGTAAATAATAAACCATAGGAAAAACGTGAGGGACAATCGGCGCAATAGGGATCATTGAAAAAGTTGGAAAAAACAGAAAAGAATCATTTATCACGAAACGTATAGTTGGCGGTGAAATTTCCTGAACTCGTTTTTCATGCAGCTGTTGATAATTTTCGCTGATAATTCACCGTGCCGGGCAATAATTATCTTTGCGGCAGGAGCTCACCGTTGGAGCGTCTTAGTTCAGCAATTAACCTAATGGAATGTATATAACAATTAGGCGGTCCTTGCAATTGCGTTTCGTTTGCCGGCGATGGAGAGGGTGCGAATAGTAGGGTGACCTCCCTTCGACCGGGCCGGTGGTTGCTCTTCCGGGCAAGGTGGTGCCTCTCGTGGTGGGCCAGGAAGAAAAGGCGACGAACAGCCCCAAGGAGGACCTTCGTTACGCCGTAGCTCCGATGTTCTCGGGAGGTGAGGCCGGAGAGGGGGGAGGCAAGGGGACGAGGGAACGGCTGAGCTGTATCTCGTAATTACCAGCTGATAATTTATGTTTATGTGGCCGTAGGAGCCCTGGCTTACTTACCCCTTTCGCTCGCCCGTAGATGGGGCGCTCTGCAGAGTGTATTACTACACATTCTTACGCGCGTGCGAGGGTTTTAACGGCGTATAGACGGAATGAGGTAGGAAGGGGTTAAGCGCGGGGGGGCTTCAAGGGGGGGAGGGTGGCATCTCTACCCGCGAAACCAGGGTGCGGGCCCCGATGAACGGGGGTACTACCCTACTCCCTCTTTGTTCGTATTATACATCCTTAAAGTCCCGCCACCCATTACGCCCTGCCGCCGAAATTTACAGCCGTTTCCACACGTTACTGGAGGTTAATAGCTCCGCGGGGAACGGAGGAACGAGTTGTACGGGTCGTTCTTGTGTATCCCACTTCGTAAGACAATTCGTACCGGTCGAATCTCCTTGCGATAAATACCATTCTCAGCCCCCCCCCCCTCCACACCAAAAAAAAAAAAAACAACGAGTAGCAGTAAATTGCCGTAGAATTCTGATGTTTCGCCGGTAATTCTCGTTCGGTTCTACGTATTAAAAAGGTGCGAAGTCATTGAAATGTTTGAGTGAACACCCCAGGGCTGCACGGCCGATTCTAGCCGGTATATCGTCCAGAACTAATTGCGATCGTCAATTAGGAGGCCCCGGGCGAAACGATAGGTAAGATATTAATTGCCGATCGGCCGACTCGTGCGAGCTGTCCGCAGGAACAGCAGGTTCATGGCTCTTCTAAGGGTATTGGGAAATAAGGATAGAAAACGGTGAAAGGTATTGTAGCATAAGAGGAGAACTTTGGGACAACACTTAGGCGGGAAATTGACGGTCAATTTGTCTTTCGTTCGGTCGGCTGGCCCTTCTTAACGGACCATCGGTTTGTACGGCGGCAAACAATGGAGGCAGGTAGACTACACCTGTACGCGTTACTCGGGGACATGCGCTATCGGGAAGGAAAACTTCCGGTTTCCTTGGGCCCCTATCAGGCCGACAGTGTTTGCACAC
Source organism: Hedychridium roseum (assembly GCA_963989215.1). Taxonomy (NCBI): domain Eukaryota; kingdom Metazoa; phylum Arthropoda; class Insecta; order Hymenoptera; family Chrysididae; genus Hedychridium; species Hedychridium roseum. The sequence goes on along the minus strand of OZ022312.1, from coordinate 6,379,798 downwards.
AACGTGTAGCGCGATCGTGTCAATATCTACCTCTGAAACGTGCTTTGTGCGATAATACCCTACGAAATACCGGCCGCTTTTCCCTTGTATTTAGTAGAGATTACAACTAAACGTTCTGTACAACAGCAACTTAGAACATTTTACGCCCACGTCTAATCGTTCAAACGAACAGTATCGAATCTATACAGTGTATCAAGTGACACAAGTCATACGGATTGAAAACAATGGGAATTAAGGTTTCACTGTCCGCCGGCAAGGACGAGAAATTTCGAGTAATTTGTAGAACGGCGAACGTAAGAAACGAGTGCGAGTGGTGACCGTGTGCGGACGTTACACGTCCGTTCTCTTCCTTATGTCGTGTTCGTTCACCCTTGACGCGGCACCTTTGGCTTTTTCGAGGAGCACTCGATTCCCGATGCGTACCTCGACACGCATATAAAGTCGGGGCCCGTATTGCGAGCGCCGGGCCCCGCAGACGTGGGGCGGTGACGGTCGTCTCTTTCTCAAGGATACGCGTATGCACGTGGAAGGAGCGAGAAAGAGAGGGGCGGAGGGGGGAGGGCGGAAACGGCACGAGAAGGCGCAGATGTCGGTGAAATTCCGTTCGGAAAGTCACTCGAGCGGCGCCGTTCGCATAAGTGGACAAGGCAAGCCACTTCGAACGTCTTCCTTTATTGCCCGGAGTGCTTGGTCTATACGCACGAATTCGTAATACCAGCGGCATCGAACCGTGCCTCTTTGGGTCATGTGTCCTCCTTACCAGTCACCCAGAGTCCGTTGGCTCGTTGACGTAGTCCAGGATCGACCGGCTGATAATCAGAGCCGCACGTTCATCTACCTAAATCGAGGCGAGATAAAAGCAAGGATCCGTAGGTCGAACGCGTGTCCCCTCCCTCGGCGGTCGAAGAAAACGTGAGTCGAATCTCGCAAGAGATCGGAAAAATACCCTTATACGGTATCGGATCGTAAATTAGTGTATGACCGGAATAACTGAATCGGTACAGGTCAGGGGTCACTTTGATCTAGCCGAAAATGTTATTCAAAATTGAACGCTATGAAATTTTATAACGGAAGTATAAACAGCAGGTTCACAGAGTCGAGAGTGGTATAGAGAATACTTTGACATTCTTCTTCGAAAGAACCTCATGACGTAATTGATTTCACCGTGACATGAGAATCAATGATTTGGATTGCGAGAGAGGAGCGAATGATCGCGGCGAGCTTGCTAATATCCTAACGAGCGAAGGTTTCGCGCAGCCCTTCATTAATTTCCAATTAAGAGGCAGTAAAATTTCAATAATGGTCATTAAGGAACGGACGTTACGAGATGCGTTGGCCCGTTACGTTTCACCGGAGGGTCGAGGCCGAAGGAGAAAGAGCGTCTAAGGGGAATGGAGGGAAGGAGACGGAAGGACTGACCGTCAGGTGCGCCAGATGCACACCGACTCCTCCTCCTCCGATACTAATCGTTCCTCGATCGCTTCTAAACGACCCTTCGTTGAAGGCTCAGAGCTACTTCCTCGTTTCGACCGACCACGGCCTCTAGACCAACTCGAATTTCAACCGCAACTTCTCAACTACCGCACACGACCTTTCCGATGCTTACCGGTCTTTCACACCCATTACTTCCTCGAGCAGACCCACTATAACGATTACACTTGATCGCTGGTTTCGAAACGTTCCAGCAAAGGACGATGGTTTTCAGGCGTTTGATTTTTCGCCTTCGAAGGACGTTGCATAAACGATGAAAATTAACAGCAGTAGACGTGGCTGGCGCGATCGTTAAATAAACATGTCGGGTATTAGAATCTTGCCACTCGGCGGATACAGGCGCAGGTGCACTCGTATGCGAAAGTTGCTGGCGGTATCAAATAACCCGCTGTATTCCACGGCTTGGTTAATACTGGATGAATTGGAATTGAATATTATGCCGGCCTGTACAAACAGGCCGTTCGCGAAAGCAGGCCGAAAGCAGCCTGAAACGCGGAAACGCACGGAGGCCGGTACACCCCTCGGGTCGGTCACTTGCCCGAAATTGTAATTATAACGTCGGTAAGTAAATTACAATACAATGTCAGCCCGTGTGTTTGGTATTCAAAAGATAAATAATACCGACGTTGGCCCGAGAGCCCGGCAGCGCCGTTGCGTCGGACATGAAAACGACAGACGATACGGGAGGGGATGGAAAATGAGTAAAGTAAATGAAACGTTTAGTTTCGTCTTACGCCGTACAAAAGTACAAGGTTCCTTTGTACAAAACTTAAGCGGAATTCCATGTTATCCAGGAATTCGGATAAACCGAGACACAATGTGGAATAATAAAATATGCCACTGGCAAAGATCTGACAATGTAATTTACCGCATTTGACTCAATCAACCACCGTCTTCCGTGGAAAGGACTTTACTTTTCAGGTTTTTCATGGGGTTTAATTGAAACGATGGACCTTGTCTCGTTTTAATGGGATCTCACTGGCACGATGCATAAAGTCCAGTATCTGCGGAGACGGCGGGAAGAAGGTCGGCCGTTCGCGATTGACCATGACTCAAAAGTTCCCTCATCGCGCCGGGTAAATAACACCCACGTGACACGGTGTCGCTTTCTTTCCACTCGGCGAGTAGATTACCGGGATGAGTTATGATAACTCTCCTGCCGGACGGCGATCAACGACGTCGGGCAATCAAACATGGCGCCCGTCGAGCAATCGAGAGTCTCCAAGTACGCCAACGTCGCTGCCAGCATAATATCTCGCGCACTTAAATAAACCTCTATCGTTTCGCCAGTGGTCAGGGATCTGCATCGTCCCTCGCGAATTCCCCACAACAGCAACGCATGTTCCACCGATGGATCCTGTATTTTCAATGTGCTGCGCTGACTCTCCTCGTCAAAGCCACCATGACGATCAGTTTAATAATGCATCATTTTACGTTTACACTCAATTCCAGTGTACAGATTGTTTGCTGAAAATTAATGAAGCGATTTTACAGTTGGACCGAATAATAATTATTTGCTTACTCGCACGCAGATAATTTTCTCTTGAATTTCTCGTATCAGCCTCGTTGAAATAATTCGCTCTGTTGCCGAGTACATTTTCTATCGAATTATTTGCCCCCTAAAATTCGTCCAATTCTGAGCCCATTCATTTCACGTTACTTTATATCGCGAAAGTATTCTATTGTCGAATTGTATTGAGAATGAATGCGAGGGATAACTGCGGAATAGGATAAAGGAGATTTGCGGTAATTCAAACTTTAAATCACATAACAGCAAAACGTTATTCTGTTGCATAACAGGCTAAAATATAGCTACCTATGTGAAAACTTTCTACACTGCCATTCCTGTAAGATTAATAACATATAATTCATTATGTTTTGGTAACTTTCGGCACACTTTATTTAGCCAGGTCTTCTTAGAATCCCACGGGAGGGACGATGAAGGATTTTAATGAAATCATTCGATGCGTAGCAGCCGGACAATAACGATTGGTCGGCCGGCTTGAACAATCGTCGTCCGCTCGCAGGCAGAATGGCCGGAGCTGCGGAATCGTTGCAATTGCTGATCCTCACGTTTCTCCCGTGAACGATGGCGCGTGTTATAGGCGCGCGCGCGGCATTCGTGGAAACGAAAAAATAGCCTGGGAACCGCTTTAGAAGCGGAGTGAGTGTTTTAACGAGTGCGCCTGGGCTGCTCGAAGCGGCACAAAACGCGTTTGAGGTACGTGCTTGTACGAGCGTCACGCGGCGACGGCTGATCGAGGCCACCGCGAGCGGCGGACAGTACAGAGAGAGAGAGAGAGAGACAGAGAGGGGGGACCAGCGGGACCAGGCCGACAGCAGAAGGCCAACGGGAGAGGAAGAGGAGGCCCAGCGAATCGCCGGATGAAGGAAGATGGAAGCACGGTGACTGCAACTCCGCTGGATCGACGGTGCGAGAAACGCGGACGCAAACGAGCCCGACAGAGAGGGACAGAGAGGTGCAGGGAAGAGCGAGAGAGAGAGAGAGGTTTGGACCGTAGCGCCGATAGAAACGTCGAAGGAGCGAGAGAACGAGACACGACTCGATAGCCAATGGAACCGATGGAACCAATGCGCGCGTTGCCACTTTATTCCCACCGGCCAATCGTGTTAAATCGCTTCTGCCTCCACCTCTCTCCCACCCCCTTCGATCCGTCTCTCGGTTTATTCTCTTTCGCCGGTCCTCCGGGCCGCTCTCTTCCATCCATCCCTCCCGGCCCCTCTCAAATAAAATTGTTTCTCTCTCTCTCTCTCTCTCTCCTTCCCCGGGACTTACCACCCCCCTCGAATCCCTTTGCCCTTGCCTACTCGAGCGCGTTCTACTCCGCTCCGTCGCGTTGCTACTCTCCTTCGGGTTACCGCGGGAATGTACCTGCGCGGGGGGAAGCATCGAACAAGGCCGAACGGGCAATTTTATCGCGCGAACGAGTGAGCCAGCCAGCCAGAAACAGCCGAGAAGAAGAAAAAGAGGAAGGAGCTGATGGCGGTGGTTACGCGGCGGATGGGGAGGTGACGAGGGGAATCGTAGGAGGATACCACTGGGTAACGTTGAGACTGTTCACTTATACCAACCGCCTCCTCTGTGTGTATATGTGTGTGCGCGGTCCGCGGTATTGCGCCGTCTCCGTCTTATCGATAATTGGGAAAAAGGGAAAAAAGTCCGTGGAGGGAGAGGAGAGAAAAACACGTCGAGCTCGGCAAGTACGAGGTACCATGGTGCACGCTAGTGGTAACCATCCCTTCCCGCTCCCCCGCCCCCCTCTGTCGCGATGGATATTCTTCTTCTCCTTCCATAGCGTTCGGTCCGTCTATGTTCGAACTCCTGCCCGTCTTTACCCGTCCTTCGCGAGCACCGCCACCACCTCCCTCCCTTTCGTTCCTTCGGTTCCCACCCCCCTGCCGCCCCTCCCCCCCTCTGGCCGTCGGACTACAGGCAGTCTCGAGGTCCAGGAAGGTAGAGAGGAAACGGCGGAGCCGGTGGAGGTGGACGGGCACTCCATCGAACCCACGCGGAGAGGGAGAAAACCTATCCTCCGCGGGTGGGGAGGGCGAGCGGGGGGGCACCGGCTACGGGCAGACCGGAGTAATGGAAGCTGGAGTAGATATTGTATGGCATTACTGGACGAACTTTCCGCGGCGAACATTGCGATATTGGTTTCGAAGTGGAGGTAGACGCGAGCGCGGGGGGCTGAGGGGGGGAAGTAGAACTCGAGCGCTACGGAATACGGCCCATCTCCGTTTTTCCATTTCGCGTTTATGACCGGCGGTCGTCGAAGATCCTCTCGGCATTGGAGAATAGGCTCAATTGGCTTCCCGTACAATCGTGCAAACAAATGGCCATCCGCCTGAGTCCTTCTGAACGTATTAAAAATTGCCAACTTTTTCTCTCCAGCAGGCACCGCCGCCCCAAGGCCGGAAGGAGAAGTTCGATTTACCGGTGTCCATTGGCCTCTCGTTTCGCCGTGGAACTTGAATTGAATTTCTCGTAGCTTTTTATCGGCGCATTCTTCAACGAAAGAATTTTCGATGACGACAATGCGCATTCACCGTTGGCAACTGCGATTCGCCGAGTTTCCGCTGAATAGCGCGGTGGGGGGGAAACGCGTTTTCGCCAAGGTAGAAAATTTTACATACAATGCCTGGTTTACGGCGATATAGAAATGCTCCACGGATAAAACGGAACCTAGCGTTTTCGTACTAGACGAGCAGACAGGCCCGAGCCACCAATGCGAAGGAGTGCAATTCCCCGCAGCTAATTGCATAAGTAAACACACGCTTTTCATTCCGTATTCATAAAGTCGTAATCTTTGTAGTTTGTTGTGCAGTAAGAGTGAAATTAACAAGTACTGTAAATATGTCAGGCACAACTAATTGGCCGATTTGCATATAATTATAGCCATCCATCGAGAACGACCGACCCGTCCGCGCGCGATCATACAGTTTTTTAACACATCGCGAGCGGCCCGTGAAATGCTCCATTTTCTGTCAGGGTGTAGACCTTGAGATTCCGCAAATCCGATAATACCGTCCACCTATACAACATTTTGCTCTACACTTCAGGAATATTATTAGCTCGTTCCTTCGAATTCTGCGAAACATTGTATTACTTTTGAGATAAACGAATTCCCCGAATGAAAAACAATATAATTTTTTACAATTGTGTAATTGATGTGCATTAAAGGGGGTAGCAAAAAGACGGATAATTGTGCGATTTGTAAGAAAGTTAATTACGAAGTTAATGCCTCGCAGTTCTTTTCGCAGTGTACTTGCGTTACGAACGGTCAGTACACTTGCTACAAACCGTCGGTCTTCTGAAGTTCCGTTTTTTCATGTGCCATTGTTGGGCCCATTGTTCCACCTTCGACTCCCGATACGTCGTTTCCATTGTACCCGTAGCAGTGGGCAGATATCTATTTCCGGTATTTCCACGGTTTTTGTATTACTCCCTTCCAACGTCAGTCGGCTACCTGGCTAAGCGATCGTCTATCGAGAAGTCGCAGGTGCACGTGCGTGAGAGAAACACACGCACGTGACGATATGAAAGAATATCGACTGAACCCGCAGCGGCAGAGAAAGTCTCGCGTAAATTACGAAAACAGAGATAATCAATCATTTTAAGCATCGCTGCAAACTCAGAAGCGAAATTCAGCGGCAAAGCTGTTCTTGTACAATAACTGTCGTAGATTTTCAGGGACGTGTCGCTATTATTTCCCACCGTTCCGGTCGCATACGTGGACATTTCTTCTGAGAATTTCATCGTGCGGTATATTTAATTACACGTCATCTGCACATCAGTGATTCACGGGAAGTTCAGAGCAGGTACCGGCATAGGTGAGCGTGCTCGCCAGTCTCTCAGGTAAAGAGGAAAGAAAAGTCGGGTGACAATCGAGTCAACAACCTGCCAGCCGTTCCGTCCATTGTTTCCTCGGACCTCACGTAGAACAAATGATTTTTCGAAAGGAAGCGACGCGTATCTCGGCTTCGAGTACGTGCCTCAGATTCGAGAAAAACGATAAACCCGATGTTACGAGCTGTTTTACCGTCGATCATGCAGATATGAAGGAATTTTTACAACGAAAACCCTTCAATTTGAGGCACATTTTTTCAAAGTATTCCAAAGTATTTCCTCGGGAGCTTTGCGTTCTCGTTGTCACGAACGTACGAAGAAAACAGATTGCTATCTTCACGCATCATATGCATTAATTGGGCGTCGTCGGTCGATGGAATTAATTTGCGATCAACGCGCGAGTAGCTAATGAGAATGTAGACGACGACTTCCTCCTTATGCGTCGATGAGAACTTCCACCATCGTCTTCGGAGCCCATCGCGATAAATTGAGTTCGTTATGCCGGCTCAAGTCGACAGCAGATGACGTTTAATTTCGTCGTACTTACTACTAACCCTATTATTATATTTTATGCTCAATGCACGTCGGTTTCTACTCTCTCATCGGTAAACCAAGCCGGCGTTACAAGTTCATTATCATGATTACCGTCAAAAACAACAGACGACACCCAATCAGATTACCCGACGTCACAGTGACGCATTAATTAATCCGACCCCGATGGTTAATTGGTAGTCTGCCATAGGATATTTGCATACCGTCCTAACAATATCTTCATCTAGATTAGCCATGACACAACTGCTGTTCAACCGAAAACGAGACAAATATTGTTCGATTAAAACGTCCATCATTGACGCATCATCGCGAATTGTATACTCGTGTTTGAAGGACTTCGGGGCATTAGTTGTTGATAAAATATGGCTGCACATTTCGTGTCAAAGGGTCAGTCCTGTCGTGGACGAGAAAAGGCATAATGGCAAGGCAAAGAAGCATCGTATCTGGCCGTGGGATCGAACTGAGTAGACATGCACCGTGTGTTGGGTGCACGGTACGTGGGACACGGAGAATGCAGTAATGACAGGAAAGCGTACAGTCGAAGAGATATATATGCCCCAACATACGTATGTATCGTGTACGTGCAGTATATATATGCTTGTACGCGGTTGGATAGGCCCGAAGCCGAGTAATACGGATTCTCTCCATTCGGCGATCTTTTCGCTTTGTGCACGCACTGCCTCCTACGAAGCGTTTTAAGCTCTCAAAGCGTCTCCGACGTGCAATTCGCGCGTGTATACGTCTGCGCCGGCACACAAGCGATTTTATTATATAGCGCCGACTCGATCGTCGAAATGAGGTACTCGCCGTGGTCTGACGTGTGTCACGAAAAGAGCGATCGATGCTTTGGAGATTTAAGTGCAAGCTCGTCGACACCGTTCCCGGAACTTTGTGCTGCCATCTTTTTCAAAAGACCGTCAATCTGGATTTCACGGAACAGCGATAAGTCGTGAGCTACGTAATACAGCTAATGAAAGGCCTGTTGAGGTTTAAGTAGACGTACTTCATTGGAATATGGCTGTAGTTTTTGCCGTATTAGTTTCCCCTAAAGATGGTAGAGAGAAGGACGATTAGAATCGCTGGCAGTTTCGGATGAGCGATTGAAACCGTCCGACCGCGGAGAATAGTATCGATGATACAGGGTTACAACCTGACTGCAGTCTATGATGAAACATTCTTTGTTACAGTCTATGAACGTTATTACCCATGAGACCGTTCGACTCCATCGGAGACGGAAATCCACTCATGACTGTTCATGAGTGGAACGCACAACGACGGTTCGATGATTCTCGTAAACATTGATCTACGTCAAAATTATATCCTTCGTCTTCTGTTTACACTGATTTAACCATAGATATTATTGTATCGATTTCTGTCGCACTACAAATACGGCCGAGGGTAGATTCTGCTTTGTGTTTTAAAGTCGTCCAAAGTATGATGGACGTAGTGGAGGTCGTTCGGGAATAGCACAAGCTGGGAAATTGCAAAATCGAGCTATTGACGTAATCGGCGAGTGCGTAAGAACGAACAGGAACAGTGATTAGAATCGTTGGCCGTTTCGGACCAGCGAGTGAGAGCGTCCACGCGTGGACGACTGAGTTGCCTGGCAGTCCGCAATTACAATACGTCGGGGCCCTTTCTCGGGCCCCTCCGGTCCATCAGCAACTCGACTGTACGGTCGACATCGATACACAACGGTTTCCCATTTTTCCCCCCCTCCGATACGGCCGAGGCTCAGCAACACCGGCGCAGTTCCTCCTGCACATCTCATTAACTCCGCTGTTTCAACCTGACGAGGAGAGGTATCGCGACTATCATCCAGACATCGACTTGCCGTAGGAAGTGATTCACGGTTCACCGTGCATCATTTCACGCGGATTCGAATCCGGCCTCCATATGCATGCACGTGATACCGCGCCGAGGCTGGAGTTCCGTGCGAACACCTACGAATTAACACAAAATACGCCGCCTTAATCCTTTTCCTATCGAGATCATAAGAATCGGCTGAAAACAAAGCTCGCCGTTCCCACGGCCCCCCGATCGAACTTGGTCGAAAATTTATTTACCGCGTAATTAGGCTTTTTAGCAATATCTCGGAACATCTCGGACGAAATGCATTTTCATTAACCTCAAGCGCGCATTCCTCGGGACAATTCTCCGCCACTCCGAAACGGTCCACCGATCATTTTTCGCAGGGAAAAGATGCTCCTATCGGCCGAGGATATGAATTAAAATGGCGGCAATTTCCAATAAGTCATTTGAGGGCTCATTAAATGGAATTTATTCGTGCATATCGCGCGGATGCGTTACGACTGCTTATAAATTCAACGGCGCTCGTTACGTCCGTTCGATCGAACTCGTCGTGCCGATGTTTCGACGAGGAACGTAGGCCAGTCACGAGAATCGACGTGCTCCACAAAGAGAGCCACCTTGCACGCCGATCCTAATTGTCTGCGGAGCCAGCTGGGCCTTCGGTCCCTTCCTGTCCGTTCATCAAACTGTCATTGAAGCGACGTCAGAGCCCGAGGAACGACCAAGCCGCTCGGCAAGTTCCTTCTTGAAAATCGAATTACCGTCGACCGCGGTAATTATCCATGCATGAGTGCGTAGGAACAAAACTCAAGTAACCTCAGCCACATGTTTTTCTTTCGTACCGACGATCGAAAGAATTTGCAATCCCCATGTTAGACATTTTATTGTATTTGCGAATGTACAGTTTACCTTAAAATTAGAATAAACGATATCTCATATAATTTTACGGTAGTTCCTTTCGTAGACTTGTGTAATGCTCGAGGGTTAATATTTTTCTTTTGTACTACTCGAACAAGACGAGTGTGACGAAAACATGGAGCAAACGTAATATTTTGAAAGTTACAGCGACCATGAAGGAGTAACGTGCTTGATGGCGTTGTCAGAACGTTGTACCAAGTTTCCTTCCATTCGGTACTTCCTTTCGATTATCTGACGGTGTACTCGATTAATCAAACCGACAGTCGGTGTCGGCTCTTAATTACACCGACCTGGGGATCGCTCGCGTGTTATAGATTAACCATAAAAATGTACAGCAAAGTGAAGAAAATACATAAAACTATTGAAATACGTTGCCAAGTCGTAGCGGTCGAAGGAAAGTGAATTAACCGTGATATTAATGAGCATTAATCTCGATTTTATCCCATCATCCGTAAGGTTTTTCAGAGAGTCTTGGCGAGGGCCAAGAATCGTACTAACACGAAGACAGGGTGACGCATACGCGCGCGGCAGCTCTGAAAAGACGGAGCTCTGATTTAAGACCCAAGACGGCTGACGGAATACCACAGATATTAGGAACGTTCGCTCGGCGAACGAAGCTATAGACAGTCATATCCGGCGGGCACCGGCAATTAATAACTCGCCAGGGCCTATTAATGCCATTGTTCAGAGACGCGTGACGAAAGTGCGACGGTGTGCGTGCGGTCGCTGCACGGTACGGGACAGTGTGTGGGTACGTGCGTACGTGTGTGTGTGTGTCTGTATGTGTGCGTGCAGACGGGAGCAGATAGACGCGCGAAGCCATAAGCCGCTGTCTACAAGCCGTTTCAGCAGGAGGGTGTGCGATAAACTCACGGACAGGTGGCACCACCTCGACGAGCGGGCAATCGGCATCCTGGATCTGCCGATCGATCCCCGATCCTGCCACCCGTTGAGGGGAAGCGCCCTCTCCGAAGAAAAAAGGAGATTTTAATCGACCTTCCGTGGACTCACGCACAGCTGGAACGCTTTCAAACCGTTCTCGTTCGGCTGTTCCGATGTATAACGTACCGGCGGACTCCCGGGCTTTTTAATTAATATGCATGCGTTACGTCACCGCCACGAGCACCCCCGCCTTTCTTAACCGTAAGGTCCTTCGGAGGAATCGATCTGCCGTCTCGCTCGTTTGAATTTAAAATCACTAACGTTCCTTTCGGATTTCGATATTAGGAGCAGGTATACGGCTGGGTCTCGGTTTACCCGAAAGACGAGCTCGCTCGACTGGCCGATCCTCCGCGGTGCTTTTATTGGCTGATTCGACAAACGAGGCTTTAGTCTCGTTTACGCAGACACACGGTACACCGTCTGTACCGATGTTCCCGTAACCGGCTGATCGTCCAATTAAATTTACACGGCTCCAGGTTCCAGGCAAAATCATCGACGGCAACGTGCTTGATATTCAACGCACGTCAGTCACGACATCGCGCTACGGGAAAATGCACCGACGGGGTAGCCGGCCAGTTGTAAAAACAATTTTCCGCTCACGGCCTGGGGTATTCCGCGTAATTGCTCCGTCAGCCAACGACGGGGATCTTCGCCTCGGGAGGAACTCCGAGATCAACGCGCGGTCGTGCCAACTGGAGCACGAACAACGCTCTGATCGTGCGCGAGAGCGCATCACGAAATCTCGCCTACCTATCGGCCCGGGGAATCGAAGCCGTGAAATTTATTTGTTACGGGGAAGCACGTCCAGTGCATACGGCCGCTCTGCCGTGAAGGTAATAATAACTTGGCCGTTTCTAAGTGGACGTTCGTACGTGTTCATCGACCGGTAGTCTTCAATCACGTTGTAAACTTTTCATACCGCCTATATAGATGTACTTGCTGATACGCGAGGATTAATGGGATCTTCCGATACATCCTCCTCGAAATAGGTTACCGATATCTCCCCCTTCTTCCACCTCCCCCATACACAGAATCGTCGAACAACCGAGGCAATTAATTCCTTGGCGATAATCACAGCGTCATAGCCGCCCGGTTATTGTCATTACGGCACTTATTAGACTACTCCGATATTAATAACCGCTGTAATGAGAACGCGACAGGCTGGAATTTGGGTTGAAAATGTTGTACGTCATGCGTGTTATATTTTACGTCGCATTGAATATTCATGTTACCCGTGACAGATTTAGTGCGACAGTCGTAACGGCAAAATATTCCGGAGTGATTACCCGGTCGTTCGGGCGAATTATTCCGGCGAAATATTCGGCCGTACGTACATGACAAAATTCGGCTGATTACAGGCGGTCATATTCCCGGCGTCATTTGTATTCTTTGTAGCGCACCGCCGCCGTGTTTATGCCGAATGCGCGCACGCTATCTGACGTTGTGTGCCGTTCTCTGTCGTTACGTCGCCGAGGAGTTGGTTTCGAATTTTTTCCACGAGCATATACATCGGGCTTCGACTGGTTCCGCTTTTTCCCCCTTTTTTTGTCGCCGATAGTCGCCCGCAAGCGAACCGGAGGAAACAGGCCGAGGGGGCAACCGCCCTGCCACGTACGACGTTTATGCTAATTCGCAGCAGCGGCAATGCTAGGGACGTACATACGTACGTGCGTATATCTGGTCACGAGGTTGCCTCGTACGTGCTTCCGATAGGTGACCCACAAAACCGGTTCCTTTCCACTACGAAATCGGCGGTTAAACGCGATTCACCTCTCCGCCTTTGTAAGACCGTTTTTACCGCAAGGGAAACCAATTAATTGCATTCACGTCATACTCCAAGATCACCTTCGCCGCGGGCCTTCATCCAACGTACTCTCGAAATATCCATCTTTGCCTCTCCCAATCGGAAAAACGGCTCGTCCTTGCGTACAAGTAATTTGCCAAAAGGGAATTAACGAAAGGTACTCACGTGGAGGTCCCTTTGCGCGGTGGGAAAAGTTATGCAAATAGGCAAAGGAATATATCACTTGGGCGCTCGTAAATGTCGGGTTTGTTCCGTCAAAAGATACTTGTATCTTTTATTTATACCTTTTTCTCATGGCTTAAAATAGTGTAGGGGCTGATGCGCCGATTTGTGCGTGATGCTCGGCCTGATCAGAGGTTCCGCCTGAAACTTCGGGATTCCCTTTTCAAATGGTAATGCGTGCGAACCCCGATGGTGGGCTGGTTTTCCTGATTTCCTTCTCCCAGACTGCCGTTCCTACGCCCACCTACGGTTTATCAGGGCGTTACGGAAGTGCGTGTGAAATTTCATTTCCGATCTGGCAATTTCCCTCTTCAAATGTATTCCTTTACGATAAAAATACTTGGTGAAATACTGTTTAATGCTTCATTGCGTGTCCTGCCGTTGAATTCCCAGGAAATAGGTATTTCTATTTTACACCCTTGGCGATATTCCGATATGCAAGAGCAAATCCATAATGCGTTATCCACGCAAAACCCAGCCGAACGCAGGGTTTTGCTTTAACTCGTAACGAAAAATCGCTTATTAATTAGCAGTTCCATTCACACGGTTCCGTCGAAAGTGCGATTATGCGTGCGAGAGCAGCACGTACGTACACAATACTGGCGTTTCCGGATCGCGGGCAGATTAATAGCCGGGCGAGGGTTCGTCCCGAAGTGTGGCATTCCGTTTGATCCGAATCAAGATCGTAAAATCCCTGGCTTCCGTTCGCAGCGAGGAAGAATCCTCATCGTCGTCGTCGTCGTCGTCCTAGTCTTCGCGACGAGGAACCAATAAATCTGGATCCGGTCGTACGAATCATGCGTGCGGCTACTAAGGCGCTTATGCGGTCTCTCTTTCCCCCTCTCGCTCCTTGCCCTACCGGCATCCTTGTCTTTCTTTATCATCATCCCCTCGCCGCGCAGCCCGGCGAACTCTTTCACGCTCAGGCCGCTACAGTTCCCATCGAAGTTTCTGTCCCCGTGCGCCCCTCGTTGTCCTGGTCCCGCGGTCCGCGACAAAACTCAAATCTAACTTATTTACATATCTCCGGCGATGGTGGTGAATTACCATATTCACGTGTTCCTATACGTCGTTCGGCGCGCACATACGTGCCAACGCATATACGCCAGGGCAAAAGGCGGTCGTGCGAAGACACGTGGAAAGGTAGAGGGGGTAGCTGAGGGTGGAACTACCTCGCAGTAGGAACTTCTGTGTCAGATAAAATACCCATATACACACAGGTACCGTGGAAAGAAAGAGTCCAGCACGTTGAAACATACATTTTTGTTACGCAAAAAGATGTCAATAATTTTCGTAACCATTGACTTTCGAAAATTCCTCCTTTCAGTCCTAGTGTACTCGTTTAAATTATTACCAGTTTATGAAAAATAATATTTAAGTTATTGAAGAATAAAGAAGCGGAGGATCGCGCAGGAGTGTGGATCGAGCGATTATGCGATCGAGCATGCGTTTTTTCTGTGTTGGTGCACAGCACTCCTTTATTGGGCCAGGTGGAAGGGCCCGACCTTAGCCGGGCCCGTCTCTCTCTTCTGCGTCTTTCGATCGTTACGCGGAGGGTTGCGGATCGATGAGCACGGATCAGCATTGCGCCACGCTAATGTCTGCATATCTTTAAATGAACGGCTGCGAATAAGGGGACTTTTTGAGGCCTATGTGAACCAAGTCTCGCGAATGTCCTTCGAGCGGAGGGAATACGTCGAGCGAAGAGGGTCGAGCCTGAAACTTAATCTAAATATTCCAAATGAGATCATACGTCATTCGCATCGTCCGTGATTTATCTTGAGAAAGACGTGTCTGCGCACGAATGATCGTTGCGTCGAGTAACACGTAGGAACTGTTGTTCGAGAACCGCGCTGTTAAATTTACATTAAAGCACTTCACACGTGTGTTCCTTGAACATAGAAATTATGTGAACATTGAAGTGTTCATTTGTGGGTGTTAGCTGATCTCGAGGTCTTTCACCCCGAAACGAAAGGCTCAGTCGATTCGTCGGACTTTTGAGCGTGGCACGCATTGACCCGGATCAATGCTGGAAATGAAGATCGGGAAAAGTCGCCGGGCAGGTAGATGAGACGTCCTCCGAAACCGGCCATTGTCCCGAAAAATGGGAAAAACCGTGCACGGGAGGGAAGAGAAATTGCGTGCCTCGTGCACGGAAAGCGATACCCATTGAGCCTGACGTCTTCCTCGTCCACGGGGTGTCCTCAAACTGGAAACGTGAGACGCCGGGGACCGGTGTTCCCAACAAAGCCGACAGGTAGAAACACTCTTGCGTCTAGTCCAATGCCGGACGGAGAATCCTACTCCTCCGTTAGCAGCGCAAAACCGACTAGACAACGAGTGCAGGTTCTTTTCTCCCCGGCCAATCGGTTCCGCGCCATTCTTCACGACGCCCAGGATAAGTCAGCCGTCGCCGTGAAAAAGCGCGTGGGCGTCTGGATCTCCATTGAAACCTTTTTTTTTTACACGTCAAACATCAAACCTCGCTTGATCCGCGCAACACGATATTTTCTTTCGACCGGACTGAATCGGTCGATAATTTTTGACTTGCCTACGATTCTAAAGGGATAATGTTTCTTAAGGAAATTTTATCGATGGAAAGTGAATTAATTTTGTCCTGTCTCGGAATTATTAGTATCGTTAAGGAAGTTAAATTGTGTCATGATGTAACCTTTTTTTTCTATTTATTGTCGCACGGACTTCTCTGCGGTTGAAGTAAGCATCGGCTTCTCATTGAGAAATCCGAAATTCGGCAAGTTCGCACGGGAAGCGAATGAAGGTGGGACGATCGCGCGGTGGCTGAGCCAGCGCGCCACTTGAGAATGAAAATCCGCCGGAGGGGATAGGAAGAGCGACCGAGGACGGGAATGAAAATACATTAGGATTTCCACAAAGGGAAAAAGTGGCATTATTCGAGGAAGATCGGCACAAAGGCATTAGCAGCATTTTACCCCCTTAATATATTATTCCTCTTTCGAGGACTTTTCCCTCCCCTCGCCTATACCCTTTCAATAGGAAGAGATAAACCGTGGAGCCGTGAGGCGACAGAATCTCAGAGGATGAGCCACGCGGAAGGAAGGGCAGAGAGGGACAGAGACGGAGGCGAGGAAAGATAAAAAGAAAGAACAGACCTTTCGACTAAGGAATAGCTAGAGAAGGGGTGGGAGAGCGAGAGAGAAAGATAGGACCGTACCCACGTGAGTATCTTTCGGGTACACCGGGGTCGACCTCTCCCTTCTTCTCCCTTCTTCTCTCTCTCTCTCTTTCTCGCTCCCCCTCTCTCCGACTTAGATGCACGATCGCACCATGCAAATTTCTCCGTATGCAAATCGCGCCGGGAGGTATGCAAATGCTCGGAACATGTGCTCGTCTTTCGAACCCTTTCCCCGCGCCGAAGATGATCGGAACGCGTCCATTTGCATATCTTGGATATTTCCTCTCATTGTATCGGGACCATTGTACCGTGGGTTTTCGCGTCTGGTTCCGAGGGTGCGACGGAGAGAGGCCCACGGAGGCGGGAAAGAGAGAGGGGGAGGGAGGGGCCTGATCGTGAATCCGTGCAGACATTAATCCGAATCTCTTTGAATCGGCCGTGCGGCCAGGATTGACAGATAGCTTCGAGTGTTCCCAGGATCCGGCGCAGCTCCGAGGCCTCGCTCCGTCATCGTCTTCCGACTTCCTGTCCGGAAGCGGCCGAGGTCGTACGTCTCGTCTTCGGCGAAACGTCCTTCGGGAAATCGTTCGCAGGAACTCATCGGGATCAACGGAAAACCGTTAAACCTCCGAACAACTGCGGGAAGTCCGACACTCCGAGGAGATCCATTCCAAACGATAACCAACCATTTTTCTGGCGAAGCTATGTCTTCCTTGTCGCCGTTATCGCCGCTCCAACGGCATTGTTTTCCCAGCACGTCGCCGATAAACCGTAACGTCGGACTGCATAAAAACGAGGCGTTAGGGCCGACTGCGGGCTACGGGCGGCGATTGGCCCGCGAGCAGGCTGGGTCGGGAGGTCGATAATCTGCTAAGAAAAAAAGCCGACGTACGTGAGAAAAAGGGCGCAGTAGTCTCGGCGCGCCGGTTCCTCGGCATATCGAAATTACGAGGTAATCGAGAGCGTATCGAAAGGAGACCCAGAGGCGGCCTGTATTATACTTATAATACGATCTCGCGCCCGCTCCTCACATCGGAGACGTCATTGTCTGAAACCAGTTGGCGTCCCCGCACTCCTTTGCATACCCGTTCCCTCTGCGAATCGTAATTATTAGCCAGCGCGCATTGATTATTAAACAGCTTATTATATGCTCTTCTCAGTCTCTCCGGGCCAGGGGACTCGCGCCGACAAGAATCGCGAAGGAACGAAGAACTTGTCCTTCGGCTGGAGACTCATCGAGGATGATGTTTTAATTATTAACCGACTCGACGGGACCGATGTAACTCGCATTGCCATTGCCGGGCTTCGAATCGAGCCACTCTCGGTCCTATTGCTATTACACATGCGGAATCACGCAGGTAAGTTTGTACCAAGGGAAAAGAAGAATACTAAAAAGGAAGCTGAGAATGTTGAGCAACGAATAAATGAGTTCGCCAGCAACAGGTTTCAACTGCGCCGTACCTGTCGAGCGAAATAGCCAAATCTCTCATGTATCGAAGTAAATCAATAAATCGGTGTATAAATCTACGATTGGTGGACACGATCGTTTTGCAATTTTGCCGAAACAATCGGTCGGGAAACGATCACGCGACAGCGACGACGACTGCCAGGGGAAATGGATGCTAAATTCCTCTTTGCTCTGAATTAATCTCCGCCGGAATGCAAGCACCGTACGGCCGGCTACCCTATCGAATCCCCTCCCCCGCGCAACCCATTAGAAGAGAATTTCCATCGGAGACGTCGCGCCGATTTGTTCCATCGATACGCACCGACCGATCGGTCGTATTATTTATCGTTGCGAAGATCGTGCAACGACAAATTCCGGTTGGAAGGCCGACGTTTTGTTTACCAAGCAATTATTTACGCCTTATGCAACTCTACACAATGCCGTGACGGCAGACTTTGTTGCCATCGACGATGCTCGCTGCCCGTGCAAAAATCTGATCTGATCGAAACTTCGACATGGCATTCCACTTTGTTTTTATACACGGAATTCGCGTTACTCCGATATTATGCAATCCTAGAGATTATCAGTACAAGTCGTTCCGAAATACCGATGTAATTACCGAAGAATTCACCGAGCGATGGCGTCGAGAAAACGGAGCGATTAACGACGTTTAACGGTTCGGGGATATTTTCATGACCGATTACACGACAGTCGAATGAAAAACTTTAGCCAGGGCGGTCGGAAGTCATTACGCGCAGGACGGAACCGTGCGTCCCCCTCGTCTTGACGTTTTGCATAAAATCAAGAGAGTAGAAAATTCGTTACGTACGAGGTGAACACTTAATGTAATTTCTTCGAGGTACTATCTGAAATGATCAGCTGGTTGCGTCAGGTATCGGGCGGTCTAATCTCATTAATTATGCAGGGAGATTAAATTTAGCATCACGGGGATACATCGTACGACGGGGAGGCATCTTAATGATAATCGACGTGCGTTTGTCGATCGGCTGCACGCGAGGTTCCTTCCTGGTCTCGCGTTGCCAACTCTTCCGAGATCCAAGCGCAGATGCTAATGCCGGAGTTCCGTACAACAATCGATTCTATGTTTATTAATACCGGTCCTTCATTCCCACCGTGGATTCGCGTTGGCCCCGAAACCGGCCGGACGGGTCCTCTTCGACAGCCGAAATTAATTCGCCAATGGCAGACAGTCGATCGATTCATTTAACCATCGGCCCGTCGCTCAGAATCCCACGCCAAACGTCGTGGCTTTAAACGAAAAACCGTTACTGCGGTCGTCCGCAGTACCGTCGACGGACGTAAATGAAATCCCTCCTTGAGAAACGCTTATAATTAATCCTTGGAGACGACTATTGCAAGTCGCTCTTCACGGAGTGGTAATTAGGCAAAATTACAGTGTTCCTATTGCACAATAAAGTAGAACAGACGACGCCGGCTTGAGAACTGCCGCGCAGAGCTTTAATTTTCTTATCATTTACCGTACGTCTACGGCCTACCGTCGAAATATTTTGCTATTAACCAAAACGCCGGGCTGTCAACAAAAGGTACGACGAACAACGGAACCCTTGCAACGTCTCTTCTAATGAAATCGTTTAATTCGATATCGTAATCAAGGAAATCAAATTTCTGTAAACAGATTTACATGTCAGTTCTTGTTATGCGCGTGTGCATTGATTGTTGTTGTTACGAATACATCACATGTGTAATTTGCAACCTTGATTACATGTACCGTATTAGTGAAAATATTTTGTTGAATCAGGAATAACTTCGATGATGCGACAATCGTGTTTCTCAAACACACGCAAAAGTAACGGAAACAATACGGTTATTTCGGTACATTTTTCTTGAATGTTCCATCTTTGAAATTTCAATGAGTTTACTTTCGAGGATTTACTAATTATTGCTTCTTTTCGATGGTAGTATGTACTGCCAAACTCTCACTCTCTCTCTCTCTTTCTCTCTGACAATGCCGGGTTTGTAAAAAATATTTCCTGAATTGTTTCCGGAAACGTACATCGCGGAGGTTTTACTTTCATAAAAACGATGTTTAACGAACCATGTTTTTCATATGGGGACATTGCTTCAATAACGGTCACGACAGAAAGTGCTTGTAGCGACATGACATTGTAAGGTTTTATGTTAAAAACAAGGAAGTCGCAGTCGTAAATAACGGAAATCGAATCGAGAAAAATAACATAATGCAAGAATTTGGGAAGTCGAAGCGAATTTACGTGCTTGACAAAAGCATAAACATTATTGAAAGTAAATTTTCGAAATTACTCAATTGTAAATCTGAATTTGAGCCTGTGGCATTGACCTGTTTACAGGGCGGATATTATAGCATGACATTCCTTCAACATTACGTCGCGAAACGGTGCACTTCGCGTAAACCGTCGTCCGATCGTAGTCGAAATAATTCGCGATCGACATTATAATCAGCCACGACGATCCGACGTGGTGCGTCACAGTTCGCTCGGGTTTGGCGTGTGTACTCGTTTATTGTATTGTACTACGCTGGTATTATCTGAAATTCCGAGAAACCGGCCGCTATCGCGCGTAATCGTCTATTCCCTCTGTGACTCTGAAAGGGTGTTGAGTGTCGCCGACGTACGACGAAATACGATCCCGTGGAAGTACCTGGCCTACATTGTTGCGCATGATGCGATCAAAAGTAAACGACCATGTCGCCTTGCTGATCAAACTGTCGCGAAAAAACATAAGGGACTTACCGGTCGCTCGAACGCCAGTTTGCCGATTGATTGCTTCGGAAGACTCCGTTCGCCAGGTGAAGTATTTACAAATTTTCTTCTCGGTTGACAACCCCAACGGTGTTGCGGGCCTTTATCTCGCGTTGACACTGTAGAAAACAACAGTGCGTCATCAGAGACTGACATAGACAGTTAAACGAATTTATTATGACCCTCAGCTATCGTGGGAACAACTTAAAAATACTGTAACAAAAAACACCCGTTTCAGTGTTTTTTTCAAAGTTCAAAGCTCAGGGAATCGATCCCCCCATGCGGCGATAATTTTGGCAAATGGTATTTCTTCATATTTTCCCAAGAAATCTCCGTTGATAGTTGGCCGCCGTGAGATAAGTGTTTATTAAGTGATTCTAAATGTTCCGGCAGATAGTGCCGTTACCGGCATTAAAAGATTACAGTACACAGCGATCCGTTTCTTTGTGTACTTACAAGGAAGTAATGCACAACAGATGGTCATCACCGAGCGGAAAGAACCGGAATCTTGTTTCGTGAGATCCTGAGAATTACTTTTGCCCGACATCAAAAATAAGTTACAATCAGTTACAACCTTATTCCTTAATTCGAGCCCGACTTTCCCAACGACTCACGATGCCAGCTTATGTCCAAATAACAACGTTATTTCCGAGAGAAATGCAACGTGAAATGCTTACCGTGGCATTACTTTTACGACATATTTCTCAATGTGATTACCGGTGAAATATTCCAAAAGCTGAATTTTCGAAAGAAACTCTTGTGAGTCGTTTGATGTCTAACTTCGTAATACGAGAGTGTGATCTATAGTTTACTGTGCTATCCGCGAAATCCATTTTTTGCCGACAATGGACAACGTTAGTTGGGAAAGTGGCTGTCCATATAGGTATACGTACCTTCGGGCCAGGACGGGGCGCGAAGGGTGGAAAAACGTCGGGGCTGTGTGACCGTCCAAAGGGGAAAGTGGTGGGGGTAGCGAGGGGGCTAGAACCTGCGCCTAAGTTCACCCCTTCCCGGCGCATGCTCCTGCACACCCTTCCCATCCTGTCGTCGAGGTTTGACTTCCGATACGATCGGAAAGAAGAGCACCCAGCGAAAGTGCTTACCCTCCCCACTCACCCCGGCTTGTTTCGCGATTCGACCGGACATATTGCTGAGAAAGGACTTTGAGAAACTTGCTACTCTTCCCGTTAAGCAGCAACCACTCGCCCCTGCACTAATAGCACCGCAGAGAAAGTATATTCCGCCGGAGAAGAGTACTCCGTGAGATTGAAGAATTTACGAATCTCTACATCCGCGACATCATTTAACATGATTTAACAGAAATGTCTGCCTTCTAAGACATCGAAATTCGTTCCAAGGGCCTCGTCTTAAGGGTCGAAAATGTCTCGGAAGAATGTACGGTACATAAACCGAAATATTAGTTATCTAAACTTCGTTCGTACGTTACGTCGAAGTTCCTGATTTTTCCCAGATTCTGATATTTGATTCTTCAAGCTACGACATATGAACACGAAAGTTCCGTTCGCACAGCTATTATTTTGTCAGCTTACCACGAATCGGCGAATTTGATTATGCCCGCGGATTGTGCAATTGGATTATTCAGAAACGAATCGATTGGTTAGCGTCGTTGCGTCACTGTGTAAATGATCGATGAGGACAGTAGAGTTGGTCGAACGGGTATTGCATGGCGTCAGCGGCAACCCTTCTTTCCGATCAGGCCGTTGAAGTCACCGATACTTCCGATAGCTGATATAGTGTGCCGTCCGCCCGTCGTGCGGTCCGTGTCCTCGTGGCCGCGCTACTGGAAGGGGTGTACCTGCGAGGGTGGTGGGGGTAACCACCCTCGCGTTCCATCGGCCAAGTCTGCTGGTTTCACCGTAACGCGGCGCCACCGTACGGCCTGCGCGGAAGTCGTCCCTTACTCGGCAGTTGCTTAACTGTTGTCCGAGCCGAAGTTCCTGTCAACCCCCTCGTCGTCCTTTATCGGCCAACACCCCTGAACACCGGTCGAGGAAATTCGAGAAGACACGCCACCGAAAGGGATGGACCGACGATTTTCGGGGGTCCAAGCGAATGTAGGGGAACGGTGAGGAGAAGGTCGCTCACTCGGGAGGTGGACAATAGTTTCGCCGGGGTGGAAAGTGCGTGGCTGGAGGGATGACTGCGAGGGCTGCAGGAACCGAGCGTTCGAGTTAGTCTCGGCCAGAACACAGGCCCAGTAGGATCGACGTGCTAGGCAGTACCGTCAGCCGCGGAAGGTGCGTGATTCAAACGTCTAGCCGATTCACGCACCCGTCAGTGGAAGGGGCACGAAAGGGGGAGAATCGTATTGGCGCGATCCCGCGTTCACGGACTTTACGTACGAGTACTACTCTTCTGTCCTGTCCATCCCCCCTTCTCCGTCTCCTCTGATTCGCGATTACATTCGCATCAACACACATGCGTGCACGCGTCTTCCTTTCCCTGACCGTTCTTTCGCGGTCCTCTACGATCGAGTTCCTCGGCTGTACCGACAAGTTCGACCCTCGTGGAGAAGTCAACGGTGCTCGACGAGGACCGGAACACCTTGCGCCGGCCGATAATAAGCCGAAGAGTCCCACAACCAAGGGCCAACCAAGAGTGTTCGACCAGGTGATTGTCCAATTGTGATTGTGCATTGTGCCGATGATAACATGGGGACTATGATAAGCTGTGCACGGTTTCCATGGCGGTTCGTCGCTTCGAGATCACGAGTATGTGTTGCCGATGCAGACCCTAGTCGGGGGGAACGGGGACGAGTGCGCGAATGACCTTGGCGGTATTTTAGGGGGAAACTCAACGGTCGAGAGGGTCGGTGAAAGTTGATGCAAGTTGACACCTATGAACTGGTACGCGATAAACGCGTGTGTACGTACGTCTTACATCATTAAACCAGAGCTTTTTTTCGACGATTTCCTCTACTTATCAGCGGAGACTAAATTGGGCCATACTTATGAAACTGAAGGGAACAACGCTTTAGCTTGGTTCTTGAGGTGTTACGTAGACAAAACAGTCGGTCGGCAGTTATTAATTTATGTAGTTTGTTTCGACTAAAATCTTGTTCGGTGGGATGAAGCTTTCTTTCTTGCACAGAGTGCAGACCTTGTTAGAATTGTCTCTGAGAGCGACCGGACGCGAAAGCGACGCAAACGTGATCATCGTACGGATTCCTCATCCCGTGGAGCGCGCTTGTGTACCTTTATCTCGCGCGGTCAACCAACTTACCTCATGCCCGTCAAGACAGACCGGCAGAAAGAGAGAAACATAAGAGAGAGGGACTCCTGTTGTCGGAGAGAACTCGAGACTCGCTGTGATAGCGGCTAGCTGACTGGCCTGATTTACCAGCCAACGTTCTACGCGGCTTCGAACAACCATTAGAAATTTACAGACAAACACGGAAAGTGCTTACATAAGAAAAACGACCTGTTAGTGCGCAGTTTACCTTGAATTTTCCAAAACGTAGCTCGTCAGTGTCAACCTCCTAACCGACCAACGCGTTTAAAAGATATTTTAAAACGCGGTGAATGTTTGAAGAAACTTGCCACGTTAAAACTTGTGAGAATAAGGTAACGATAGCACGCTCGGAAAATTGTGACCATTCTCGAGGGTTTAGGTAGATGGACTTTTCACTGCGCGGAAGTCAGAAAATTGTGTGGTCGCGCGAAGGGTTGGTCCGGAGACTTTGACGAAGTGCGATGTTCTCAGGCGAGGAATCGACGGTATTTTGCGCGCGTGTCTGTCGGTTGGTAAAGGATTTCGCCCTCAAAGTCCTTGGCAGCCGTGAGGAAGAGGGAAAGCGAGTTGGGTTGAAACCCGGGACGGAGTTTTACCGTGAACGTATCTCTTAGCGGACTCGCTGTATCTTATCCGGCGCGAAGAATTCGCTTACTCCTCGGCCGTACGGAGACGGTCCCGTGTGTATCCCGTATACCGGCGACTCGCGGCGTCGATGTCGTCCCTGAGACAGGCTCTTGAACTTTAACAGGCCGATGATGAGACACGTCGCGCGCGCATCCTTCGCGCGATGCCATCGTCATCGCGCCAAAGATATTGTTACAATCGCCAAGTCCGTCGAAGGGAATCACATTGCCTCCCCCCGTAGACGGACGACCAGGGATAGGGGGGGACCAGGGACTTTATCAACCGACCGGTATATTGAGTAGCGTGCGACCGCTGGAAGAAAGCGAGTCTCGCTGCTGACGGCCAGCGAAATTCTACGATTATGACGCGCGGGACGTTCTAATGCGATCTTATCTTATCGCGTGACACGCAATGACGTTTTTGACGAAATGCCAGGGGAAAGTGGCAGGTTTCGATAGTCGGACGTTTTGACATACGCGCCGACAAGCCTCGTTAAGTCAGGTAAAATCGCTCAACTAATTCTCACGATCAGCCTGGTCACACCGAACTCAAGTCGATGAGTATCAAAATCATGTTATACTTTTATTCACGAGTTCAAATTTTCTATCTAGTGTATTAGCCATTTCGACACGCGACATATTCATTCCGGTTCAACGAGTGTATTCCTGTCTATTAAAAATTACAAGATTAGAAGAAAATTAGAAAATTAAGAAGAGTAGCTTATTGTCGACGGGGAAATTATTGGATAATGGAATCCGGGTACCGTGTAGTGTTTCAGAGAATGCATTAATACTGTTACGAGAGAGAAAGCTGACACGAACGTTCGAACATTGAGTACGTCGAGTTAAATCGGTAACGATGTTGCAAAATTGCGAGGGTGTGTTGCGCGTACATGTTTTTGGCCGATCGCCGAGAGTCGCCGACGCGATTTTCATGTGATTCCGACTCCTCCCAAACGTGTCATCTAAATCCGTCACTTGCGCCGAAACCAACACCGTATAATACCCTGCCAGTCAAACATCTATCGAGAGGTTACTTTCACTCAACAACCAAAGACCATACACTTCAAAAAACGAATCCTATCTTTCTTCAATCGAAATTATCACCTGCCATTATTTCAGTAGATTACAACGAATCGTACAAAATATCAAAAATAATGAAATTCTTCTGAAATACTTAACACAAGTCTAAAATCAGTGCAGTGATTCGTACAAATCGACGGTAAAACTAGTAGATTTATTGAAAAAACTGGGCTCAACCATTGGCAGTGCAGACTGAGTATTTTTGATAGTCACGATCGGCCAATTACGAGGCAAACTCGATACTATGATACGCCGCGAATTTCTAATCGGTAATCCGTGTGCGCAGGAGGGCGGTTAATCGTGCGCGCATTACAAACGACAGATTTTACGTGCGTTCCTCGTAACTCCTGTCATCGAAGGCGGCGGGGGACGTTGCCGATGTAAGAGATCTCCGTATGCGTACGTGGTTCGCCGACAATGTATCGGAGTGTGTGGACACGGCTTTGGAGTTCTTAGGCGGAAAGCTGTAAGAGGTTCGGGCTGCACGGCACGGGTCACACGTTCATGCCGGTCCCCGTTGACAAACTAATTCTCGCGTTTTACTCGCTCATCGTAAAGCACGCGTTGACAAGTCAATGTATTTCCGTGGGCGCTCATGTCTCATGAATATCGGCCGGGCCATTTTCAAACGTGGCTTCCGGTTATGAAAATGTCAACCCATATAGAGCAGGAAACTTACGGTAGCGACAGAACGGAGTCATGTGGTTTTATGTGAATCTTTTTAAAAGTGATAAAGTTCTTCCTCGGATGGGCAAGTTTGCGTTAATTAATTACTAACTTCTTTTACGGCTTCGAAATGAACAGCAGTTGCAAGCCCGCAAACGTAGTTTTCAAGATTACTCCAAAATCGAACAGTCGCACTGATGAATTAGAATGTATGTTTACTCAGCCGTAATATCTTCGCTTTGCGCTAAGTACTATTGCAAGTTTGATTAACGATCGGTATAGTTTCATCAAAACTTCCGACTAACCCAGCAACAAGTATCCAACGCAACGATACTGCACTGCTGCGGCATTAACCAAAGTGAATTATCGCTGACGATTTCCTCGTTGCGGCAGTACACCTGCATTTGTTGCACTTTTACGCGCGTTCTCTCAAAATTAAATAAAATTCACCAACGCGAATATCATTGCACTTTCGTCGGTTTCGCACGTCTGTTGCCAGCATTAAAAACTTGACGGATACAGTAATATTAATTGTACAATAATCGGTGAAGAAGACTGTAACACGAGAAGTGTAACATTTAGTAGTATTTGGCAAGTTGGTTGACGATTAGGGAGTTTCCAAGTGATAGGATAATCGGTAGACGGTGTACATGTTCGTGTCGTGTGGGTCATGTGAGTCCTGATAACAATTCACTCGGCGTTCGATGGACAGCAGAGAATATTAATATCGTATTACCCGTACCCATGGTACACACGAGGGTGCGAAGTGCACTTACCGCGTAAAAGGCAGCTCGGCTGGGGTACGAAACGTACGGACTAACCCTTTCAGTCGACTATTATCGGCACGCGTGTACTCTTAGCTCATTTTTTTTATTTATGATGAGCCAATCTACCTACGAGAACCAACCACCGGATAACACATAGTCGAGCATCGAATGCTCACACGTCAGGGGTCAGTCACGTAATTATAGGATGAACGTTGAGAATTATGATCAGCGCTGATAATTTTATCATACTGAATTCTCATTGAATGTTACGGAAATGTCGGTCCCAATGGAAACTTTGCACAGTGTATCAAAGTACTCGATGTTGACAGCTGTAAGTCTGCAGAGGGGTCGCTCGGGTGATGGATAAGAAAATTAGTAAGGTATTTCTGAAAACTGTGTAACAAGGGTATAGTAACCTCGCAAGCAAACAACGGGTGTAGATCTAACGTTTTATGGAAGTATGACAGGTGTATTTAGATGACTTTGACAGACGATTCAAAACAGGGATAATCGAAAATTTTATTTCTTTTTAGCCGGTTCTTTACGTGATAGTGAAATTCACGCTCGGTTCCGTTTCTTTTTCTCGACTCATCACAAGACAATTCTCCGCGTTACATAAACTGGTGGCAGAGTTCCTCGGGTTTCCTCTGACAAGGCAGTCCTCTCGCCTCGGAGCAGATTGTAAAAAAATCGTAGAATCGGAGATGCTCGAGGAACCGCTGCCGAGCAGGCAGAAACTGAACCGAACCGACGAGCGGAGCAGGATCTCGGCAGGATCCACGACAGACGTTCAGGACGGTCTCGGTAACGGTGTTTTCCCAACAAAGGATGTTTACTTATTCCAGACCGAAGGGTTTCGGTAGACGAGGAGCGAGATAGACGAGCGGCGGGTAGCAAAAAAAGGGGGGAAAAGATCGCGGGGAAGGGGGGAGGGAGGGTTTTGACGGGGTCGAGGGAGGAAGACCATCGGTCCCGGAGTAGGAGGAGTAGTAGGTGTACGGGATGCAGGGGGAGGGGGGACGAATCGGAGGGGGGTCCGCGGAGGGTAAAAATCCGAAGAAAAAGCGAGGAAGAAGAAGACGAAGAAGGGAACCGGCCGATCGGCAGGGGTTGGAAAAGGGCGGTCGGGGAGTTGAAAATATGAGATCTGCTTGCGAGGGACCACCTAGCCAGCCTCCGGTTCTTTCCGCGCTATCCCTCCCCTGCGCGCGGCTTATCCCCACCCGGCGACCTCTCTCGGCGATCGGGCGGGCTTCCGGCGTAGTGGGGATGCTATTCCCACGGCGATTCGTCGACCGATGGGCCGGCCTTCCCCCACCGCCGCTCCAAATGCCCGCCCACCCCCTCCACGCGCTCTGCGCCTCCTCCAGGCATTGCATCGGTCGTCCGGTAGCTCTTAGTTTCAGGTTAGGAGCCTGCTAGGACGGGTCTCGCTCTCTTCTTCGGGTCCGGACGAGACTGAGGGGGACCGGAGCAGCCGCCAGTAGTCACATTCATTTCTCCGACGCGCCGACGACACTACACAGAGCCACGCGCGCGCTCTCTCGTCTGCCTACTCGACGGAGCGGAAAAACACGTCCGACCTGGAACGTCCACCGGCCGGGAGTTTTCCTCATCATCCCCAGTGGTCGTGCGGACTTGAATTTTTTTTCGATCTCAAAATTGGACCCCGCGGGAAACAGATTTGCCGCTGACGCGGCCAATCTACGGACTCCGTGTGCTCCGAGTGTCAAGATAAACGCGGTAAAAAGTTCAAAAGTGCCACTCGTGATTCTTGACGCAGGGAGATACAAGATCCAAGGGAGATCAGACATTTCATCCAAGGAGTACGACGTCACTGCTGTGCGAGCAAGGGATAATACTTGTAGAGTGGTGCGCGGCAATTGTGTGAACTTGGATTCCTCAAAGTATCTCGATTAGTGAGAAACGGATTGTTTCGGGAAAAGTTGATCGTGTGATGCGGCAGGACGACCAGGACGAGCGTGACAATAGCCTTGGTCGTACGTTCGCCAGAAGATCGAACAGCGAGAGAAACCGGCGGAAATCGTTGAGGACTCGGTCAATGTGTGCCGAGTATTCCTAACGTATCCGTTCTTTTTTCCAATTACCAACGGCGAGACCTGTCGAACCGTGTTGCCCGGTTACGTTGAGTGGATAAAGTGTAAGAAAAAGTGCAAATTTACGGGAGACCGTAGGTTCGAGGGAAGAAACGAAAGACCCGTGTGTTGTAAGGTTGAAAGTGAACAGACTAGTTGCGAAGGATAGGAGCGCGCGGATTGCAAACTCCAGTGGTGGAAAGCAGCGCGATACTGACGCTTGGACGGTCTTCCGGCTCTCGAGTGATACGCCGATGACAGTGTAGCGCGGGGGGAAGCCCAAACAGGCGACCCAGATCCAACGGGAGCGTTATAGAACGCTCGAACGAAGGGGAAGCTTACCGCGTGCCCGAGAACCCGAGCAGTGGACACTGCGTTCGCGTGTGTTATCGATTCCCCGAGAATCGAGGATCAGTGTACTTCTGGTGGTGAAACGAGGAAAAAAGGATCGTGATCGCCGGAAGCGGTAGAAGTGTAGGAAAGTCGATGAAGACCGCGGTGAGAGCGAGATACAAGTGCATCGGGCACTCCGGCGAAGATTTCCTCGAGATCGTCTAAGACGATCCCCGACGGACATTCCGCCGCCTCTAGCCTAAGTTCCGCAGGAGAGGCGGTGGCGGGAGTCAGGAGGGACAGAGAAAGATCGGTTTTGGGTACGTCGGGGAAGCCCGAAGCCGTCAAAGTGGCTTCGTCACTGGGGCTCCAGGGGCCTTCAGCGCCGATCGGGGCCCAATTGCTGGCTACTGGTGCCGGTACCGAGGATGCGCCGACCGCGACCGTGTACCACGCCAACCTGGTAGCCGGTAGTAACAGCTCCGTCGTGACAGCGGCCCTCCAACAGCCTCTACTAGCGAGCCTGAACTCGGCCGCGGCCCTGGCCGGCAGCATGCAGGCCTCCGCGGAGGCCAACTCGCTGGATATACAAGCGATGCAGTCCATGGACTGGCTCTTCGGCAGGAAAGACAGGATATACCTGCTCACGCAGTTCTGGCAACAGGTAAGACTTCCTAACATTCAACCTACGCACCAAGTGACCCTGCAGAGCCGCGCAAATGACGCGTTAATCGCGCTACAATCGACAAATACGTTCGTCATCCGTTATTCTCCATCAATGAATTCCGTGTAACGCAATGACTCGTGTGTTCAGTGTCAGAGTTCTCGTTCAAGTTTGGACGATTGAAAGGCCGGAAACGATTGTACGTGCACGCTGTTGACCGGTTTTTACGTTTCGAGTTCTGAGCGTGTACGTTCTATCCGGAAGTGGGCCGGCAATACCTAGCTGGGGGTGAGATAATCCCGAAGGGTTGCCGGAGAGTCGCTCGCGTTACGCACCGCATAGCGCGTGGAAATGTTTCCCGCTTGAAAAATCTACTCCGTATCGTCCGCAGGCTTTACGTCGACGAATGATTATCCTACGGTGTTTTCCCTCGCCGCTAAATACCGGCTACTCCATAATCGTACGAATCCGATGGAACGTCAAAAGTCAATCCGATTTTCGACGTTTCTTCGACTACGTGTGACGTTTTCCAGGAACACGATCCTTGTCAATAACGACCTCTTTTAACTGACAGACACGTAGAGGAAAATAGAGGGTTATTAAGGTACACGGGTTCCCTTTCTGTCGCGTCGACGGAAAATTCCGGGACGTCAGGTAGCGAATATCGAAAGTGTCCCGGGCGCATTCGAAAGGATATAACGAGTTCGTATAATTGATAGTTCGGGATAAAGTAATAAGATTCGAAGTAGGACCATGCTATCCGACGCGCGTAGGATGATTGTGCGCGTACGTTGGTGTCCGTGTAATTTGACATCCGAGGACCCATCCACTGACTGCTCGTATATCCGTCAGTGAGACCGACAACGAGTTAGAGAGGGCAAGAGAGACGAGCGTGGCACTCTCGGGCGAGTGCAGTCGGTGCATTAGCGAGGAGGCGGATTGGCCGATATGTGTCGACGAACCCGCAACTACAGAATAAGAAACCCATAAAAGAAACTGAAGCTTCGATCCACTTTTCGGCGCTACTCCAAAACGAGAATTAACCACTGTCCCGGTCAGGCCACACAATTTAAGAACCGTCGATATTTCTACGGAGATATTAAATACGCGGTCCCTTCTATTAAATTCTTGACAGTGAAGATTCATCTGAAAAGCGTTGGACGGATATTAAGTAGTAAGGCCTTGCCTGTCGGTGAGGAATTGCTATTCGCTTCTCGATCGCTATCTTCCGAGCCCGTCGTTATCATTTTACGTTCGCTTTGATTCCCACGGGATAATCAAACGATAGTTGGTACGCGCGTTTAAAACGTTAACTCCTGCCGTAGAAGCAAGCGCGCGAGGCCGGTGGAAGCGTGCACGCCGTTTGCCGTAATTGACAGACGGGATATCCGACCAAGTTAATTATAAGTCCCTATTTGGGACCGTTCCCGCGACGACCACAGGGCACTCTAATCAGTACCCTGACGGCATCAACGTGTAGGCACAGAAGAAACTAGCGAAAAGGATCGTTACAACTCCGCTCTACTTTCCAACTTGCGCCATTTTATCGATACGCCAACACTGCTCTTCATCCTTCCGCGCAAAGCATTGGAAAACACGTGTGGAAAAGATACGATAATTTTGTGATTGTAACAATTTTCCACGAGTTCCACGGGTCTTTGCATGTCGTGATTAAATCGATCGCCCGTTGTTTTGGCAAACGTGCCTGGGTAAATGGTGGCGGTAACCCATCTTCCCGAAATCTTTCGACACCTTGTCGGTAATTGCCCGCTGGTCAGATTGTCGGCCACTTGGGCGATTCTGGGGTCGAGCGGCCGATGGTGTGAGGCCGGCTAGTCGAAGTTTCCCCGACACGGTACTTGCTGTTTGGAGGATAGTTCGGCAATTTAGGGGATGGCTTGGCCGACTTGCGGCCAAGTGGCCCACATACTAAGGGTTGTCGCGCGTTAATGACTTATAAACCTCCCACGAAAATCCTCACAGTCGACGTGTCGCGAACAATCGCGTTACGCCAGTTTATCCGGTTATACCAACCGATGACTATTTTTATTTGCACTTGTGTTTCCTCTGGCTAAACGGTTTGGTTTTATTTATTGACCTAGAATTAGGGTAATACGGGATAGAACATTTTATTAGTGAATCGTTAGGTCCTATGGTGTTAGCCGATCGCAACTGAACGTTCGCAGACCTTCACTCATTATTACCTAACTGCCTGTTTCCAATAAAATACGCTCGCTTAATAACCCGCGAACTAATCCTATACTTCCCCCCCCCCCTCCCCCTTGTGGCCCTCGTGGAATATGGTCCGTTCTCGGGTCGAGACTATTAATGGCGCATAGTTCCATAATTATGTGTATTGATTAGAGTACGAGTTAATGACGTAGGAACGCTGTTAGTATAACCTTCACGTGAGTTGAAAACTTAACAATGCTTCGCAATAATTCAACGTCGTAAATCAAGGACCATTATTCCGTTTCTAATATTTCGAAGTTTTAGGATTAATTGAGCCGTTCGGAAACTTCTTTAGACGTGAGTTAATAAAAGCAAAGGCAGTATTGTGATCTGACAGTAATGAGTTCGTCCTCGTGGATAAAGTGCACTGCACCTTTCAGCAATGTACAGAAGATTGCACCGCAATTTTCTTACCAGCTTTGCTCAGGCATTTCTAACCGAGTAAAGCGAACGTTAGTGTCGTTAACTTTTCTATTTTCAGAAACACTGTATTTTTGACACATTCTCTTTCCCTTTCTACGAATTAAAGTTCTTTCCGAATACTTGTAAGTGAATTTTTCGCTTTCCGTAGCGAAGGTAAAATTTTCAACGCGGTTGCGTCTAACGGTATTTGGGTTTCTGTATTGAAAGACTACTTTGATTTTCCGTCATTCGACGAGAAAAATCTGTCGCTATTCGGGAGGCCAGACTCGTCTGTCGGGATTGATTTACGCTGATGCACGGCCAGTCGGACCTTCGACTGGCCAATGTGAGTCATCCATGAGAACTCGAGCGACCGTCAGATTCGGACGTTCGTCGATTTACAATGAGAGAGTAAACCGCGCGGTACACGGAACAGGAACGTGCACGAGCAACTCATTCAACTGCCCTGTGGAGCATTATTGGCAGCTGTCAGGTTGAAGGTTTTTATAGCGCAGACCGAATGGTCAAGCTGTGCCTGAATTAATTCTCATCCAATTGGAAGATGGAAACGAGTCTTTGATTGCATTTAAGCACTCTCACCCACCTCAGCGGAGGAAACAGAAATGACTACAACTGATTTTCCTAAGTTTCCCCCTGTTCCATCCAGCGGGGCTACAACTTTGACAACCGCTTCAGCTCTCACAATATTATCTTACATGCAAATAATGCGCTATAAGCAGACGATTAAGTAACCGGTATGCATGTCATGTTTGCAAACACGGGATTCTTTTAATTAAAACGTAATCGGGATGTTATCTTACGGAGACAATTAAATGCCGAGCTTGCTGACATCCCCGTCGATTCGTATGTCAATAGCCGCGAGGTGGCGATTTCGCTGTCTCGGAGTTCCGAGACTCACTGCTGCTGACGGGGCATTCGCGTCCGCGTGTACATTGTGTAATTCCTTGAT
This sequence comes from Hedychridium roseum, assembly GCA_963989215.1. Lineage (NCBI taxonomy): Eukaryota > Metazoa > Arthropoda > Insecta > Hymenoptera > Chrysididae > Hedychridium > Hedychridium roseum. The sequence goes on along the minus strand of OZ022312.1, from coordinate 6,346,238 downwards.
TACAGCGTGTTTATCGCGGCCCTCGAAAGTCCTCGAGGTAACGACCGGTCGGCGAACGTTCCGAGGGAAAATGCGGGCGACGCGATGCGTTCGTCGAGGCTCGGAAATTTCGTGCGAGTGGACCGATAGCGCGGAGAGCGTACTCCTAATTAGGAGCACGTCGTCTTGGTGAATGGACAAAAGTTTTCCCGTGGCTCTTACCTCTAAGGCCTCCGTCTTCCCCACCGCAAGCCATTGCCTCTCCTACGCCCGTCTCTTTCTGCCCACGGCCCTGCCCCTCCTTGACGCCCTTTTTCCTCCCCTCCGCCGCCGCCGCCGTTGCTGGCACGTTTCACGGATCCGCGCGCCTGGAGCGGTAGGGGAATCCCCGACGCGGTTCCCGAAATTCCCGGGAGGCGGCGACACTTGCCAAGCTCCGTCCAACGTCACGAGAACCCACGAGTCGTGAGTCACGCGGATGCATCGAGATCCGCCGGGGGTTGTTGCGGGAGGGTGCCAGCGTGCCATTGATAACGCAAATGAGGGACGATCAACCGAACACGTTTCCCTATAAAATCGCCAAAAAGCTCTCCCATTCGTCCATGAAAATTCGATTAAATTCGAAAAAATTCGATATCCATGAAAATGTCCTGACAACACAGTTCCTCAAAAACACGCCTGAACAAAGTTCGATGCGCAATTTTTCTCAACGGTCGATCGATTCGGGTAAAAACGGCTGATTATGACCGCGGGACATGAAAGTTTGTTATTCGGAATCAGGGGTGGCTCTTCCAGGCCTTCTCCGAATGAGTAGCAGGGGCAAAGAACGGGCCGACGGGGGGAGTCGGTAATGCGTTATATGCCAACACGCGGACAGAAGAGAAGAGAAACAGTATCGTACGGCGTGTCGGCCTCGAAATAGAATATACAGGCTTATTTCGGATGCGCCGTCTCGTTGGTCTAGTCCTGGCCTGGTCTAGACCTCCGCGCTAGACCGTGGTTCGCCCGTTTTACGAGCTGCTAGTAGGCAACAGACTCTCTATCTCCTCCCCCCTCACCCCTTCCCCTTTTTGCCCGGCCTCCGACTTCAGGCATAAGCGCAGGTGTACACGCTCGTATATACGTTTGCCGCTGGCCCCTCTGGCGTTATTAAAACATATAATGAACGATGTAACGAGTACCGCGAACAGCGAAGCATTCGTTAAACAGTGGCCAGACGATAGGCAGTCGCATTTTCGAGATGTTCCATCTCCGTCTTTTCTGTGTCCAAGGACCAAGCCAGACGACACGACGGTACATTCTATTAGGTGATTTCTGACATAGGTAATAAGTTCCGCTACACGAGTCCCTCCTCTGTCGAGCAGTCATTCTCAGGAAGCCTTCATTCGGCACTGCGTTATTTGCCCGAGGGTGTCCGTTTGATTAGCGATATTGGACGATGGTGGTGATTATTATCAGCCGCGATGTAAGAGTCCTCGTCGAACGACCGGTTCGCTGCACGGCCAGATCAGCGGGTTATTAATTTTCGCGAACGTTATTTCTGAAATCGGTGCTTTAGCTGTCGGAGCCAGAGCCGGTGAGTCCGCTCGCTAGCACGGCCAAACAGTGATTCACCCACACTCTAAAAATATCGAAATCCACGCTTCTCGCGCGATATTCGAACCGTCCAAGGGAGCACCCGTTAACTACCGGGTGAGACACGGTGTTAGGTATCGACGTATCGCAAGCACTTTTCACTTCTTGTCCATGAGACATTCGATACAGCCTTGCCGCGGGATTCAACGAAGACCGTAAATCGCTTTAAGAATTTACTTGCGAAATACGTGACATTGAAAAATTTTGCTTCTTGCTTAGGTTGCGCGACGATTTTTCGTAAAGTCAGTTGAAGGGAACGTGATATCGCCGTTTTTCACGTTCCGGCAAACAGGCTCGATGAAAATTGCGTCTAAAATGTTTCATCCGATAGCCGGACAAATACTTCGCATGGTACACAGAATATTAGCCACAAGGGGCTTCGTGTCAATGACACTTAACTACTTGAAATATCAGGGCCTTAATAGAGTACAGTTTGGAGCATATCGTCGGTTCATTCGTACGGATAGTCAGGCGCATCTGTTATTGGCGTGGCTACTATCCACACGGTGGCTCTTAATTACCTTATAACACAACCCACGCGACCCCTGGCCCGCGCAGCGGACTCGTCATGTGCCTTAAACCCGTGCAAGCTGGCTCGATCCTTCTCGATCGGCTCACACGACCCGCCGAGGCAACGCCACGCACGATGTTCCAATGGGACGTGCCGAAACCATAAACTCAGAAGGTTAGCTCCGAAAGCTAGCGTGTGTGCACGTGAAGGAGTAACGTTAAGTCGAAGACAAGGGACAGCGGTAAATTAGCAGCGTTGCATTCCGGGCCAGTCATCGTCGTTTCTGTTTACGTATATCTATATATCATCACTTGAAATTTCATTCTTCAACTGTCATTAATCGTTCGCTCCGCAACAACTGTTCCTGGCAACAGGAAACTCTTGATCAATATAGTTATCATCTTTATTGTGGCTCGCTGTAATTCTCTTTCTTTTCAATCCATTGGCCGACCGATTGCTCTTTCATGCGGAAGTGCGAAGATAATGGAATATGCTGGTAACTACAGGCAAAGCCCGTACACACACGTACGTACAGATGTACTGGTGACTCGCGTGCGTGAGTCGTATGTGCAACAGATGCGCCAGGCACGCGAACTCCACCTCTAGACGCGACGTGAACGGGTCGCGAACTCCGAACCTTGTGGACACTCGTGAACCTTGCACAGATAGCCGGAATATTTAACACGACAACCAGGACCGCCCTGTAAACCCTGTGGTATTCGTTATGGCGATTCGACCGACGAATTTTCCTGTTTCTCTTAGCAACCTTTTTCGATGAAACCAGCAAAAGATGTCTTGACATTTCCCTACGTGTATGCGTGTTTCCTATACCGAATATATATGCAGAGCAGTTTATTCTTAACTCATATGAGTCATCGATTCATCGTCGTTTTGCTGGCAAGTCGTCTTTCTAATTTTATACTAATTTATTTGTTCCGCGGAAAAATGTATGCAAAAAAAAGCATTATTTGCTTCCTAATTCCATTGAAGGGGCAATACGCTGGGTTTTGAGAATTGCGCTTTTTCCCCTGACTTGCCTTGCTGCACGTTTGAAAAAAAGGGTTTAATTATTTTACTACTAATACGCTGGACTATAAATAGAGGTGTAATTTATTACGGTGTAAGAGATTTATGGTCGTGCACATCCTTTCTTTGTATCTTCAATCAGCGATGCCTTGGCATTTTTCTTTTCTTTCTTCTTTCCTGTCCTACCTCTGCCGACTTTCGAAGACTATCCAAAGGTCGCTTGGACTCGCTCCAAAATTCCGAATCGCGCAGGACGACATCACGGCAATTCTTGCAACGATTCGAGCTTAAGTGAATTCGGAGTGAGCCGTAAACCGAAGGAAAATAAACCTTTGCCTCCAGCGAATCTCGTTCGGCTACGTCTTTTCACGTCTGACAGTAATAACATCCTGTACCATAGGACCGATAGTACCGGGACAAAAATTTCACCGACGGACGAATAACTAAGAGAAATGAATCGGTAACTTAGTAATTTTTACTGGAGAACCTTCGGAGAATGTAACACATGAAACGTTTCGCTTAAGCAGTAGCGTCGCATATATAAAGCTGTTTAAGATTTTACGTGAAATCAACGTCAGGAGGCCGGCCAGGAAAGAATCGTTCGATATATTAGACATTCTTGTTTATGCCCGGGGAATTTACGATCGTCGAAATTCTCTCTTCCATTTTGCCGGCTGCTCCGTTCTCGCGTGCCCTTACACCCCTCGAAGTTACGACGGAAACAAGACGGCCAAGACTATCCCCGCGGCTCTGCGTTACTGCGTGTTTACCGACGTAAGCGCGATATACGGCTGGATTTATGTTCGACAATGTGCAATTATCGCAGACAGATACCCTCGGCTACTTTATATGATTAGCGGATATGTATATGAGCGCGTCGAAAGAGAAAACGCCAAGGAGGAAGGGAGGCCAATGGGATGCGCAAAAGCCGGCTAAACGAAGGCAACGGAGATAAAGTCGAATCGAAGAAGGAGAAATAGCGGCGGAAACGTAGCGCGTTAAAGGAAAGAAAAGATGAGACGTGGGCAAAGGAAACGGCGGCATGGGGGAAAGATATACGCCGAGGACACACGGCAAAGGGGGGGCTGAAAAGCGGGGAAGAAACTCCTAGTAAGTCAGGAGTTTAGTGAACCGCCGCGTGCGAGGAATTACCTAGGAAGCATAAATCCCTCAGCATCGCCATAACCAACGAATATAATCGCACGTACCTAAGAACCGCGCGTTCTTGTCACCGTTCGCCCTTCCACCGGGACCTACCGTCTTTTTCAACGTCCTCGCGCCGATTGTACCCTCTGTCGGCCAATACTCGCATCGAAAATCGTTAAATCATGAATAGTCATTGCACCGCCAATTAGCGGCACCAGCGCTCAATGAATATTCAGCCGGGGGTGCGGCATATCGTCTTTCGCGTTCACTTGTACGCGTTCTGTCACGCGATACAGCAGCTCATCGATCACCCTCCCCCTCCTCCTCGCCCCTTGTCGATACTTCGTGGGTAATCGATTTCGATGATTCCGGGGCCGCGATGCGTGCCTCAAAAGCCAATACACGTGGCGAGAATTCTCAAAGAAATCGGAATATCGTGAAAACGGTGGAAGTGGACGGTGAGGGAATTATTTTGGAGCGCGTGTTACAAAATATTTGAAGCGGGTAAGCCGTTCAATGGCCGGCAATGGCGTATCGCAATGGAATCTCCCGAATCGTACGTTCGGCCGGAAGAGCGGGCTGATAAGCAACCGGAAGTCGGTCGCGGACAAACGCCCAGCTTTCCTCTCTATCCTGATAGCGGATAGGCCGAGTAGTGGGCCGTCGAGTTACGGGAATGACGTTCAACCTACACTCGGATTCTTACGTCCTCTCGGCTGTCGAATCGAAATTCAATCGACGAAAGCCGATCTTGCCGGTAGCTCTAGCCGCAATTAAGTACCTGCGACCTATCAGCTTACCACTTAAAAGTAACTTTTAAGCGTCTCACATTCACGATCTTCAAGTACGAATCGTGAAGTGCATTGTCGACGAACCTCCGAGTTATCGTTTCTGCTTCGCCTCTGGATAGATCCAATCGGTATTCCCATAGCTGTGGCAAAAAAAGAAAGAAAAACGGAAACGCGTTATCGACAGCCGCGGCCTCAGCCCGGTTTACGCATGTAAATTCATCCGGATGTGACGTGGCGCAAGTCGGCGGCTATACACGCGACACAGCTAAGGCCATCTGTACCAATCGGCATCCATTAAGTCGACACGACGAACCGCAGAGTGGTTTTCGGTTTCGCGTTTTTACGGCTTTCCTTTCGTTCCCTGATAACAGTGCTAAAAGGAGGGAAAACAAGAACGACTGTTTGCGTACGCGTCAGGAATAACAATGTTATTTAGTTCCTTTCTGACGTTAGGCTCATACGTTTGCACCTTTTTCGATCATTAATCGTACGTTCGTTGAGTATCGTTTTTAGCCTTTTTATAAATACGTAGAAGGCAGTAGGGACAAAGAAAGAATTTCCATTTCTTCCGATTGCACACGTGTCGCCAGCAATGATCACCTAATAGCGACGATGCAAATAGGCGCTTGCATACGTAGCCGGTACGTACGATTTAATGCACAGTGTTTCCAGTGCATTCAGACGCACGCATGTTAATCGTAGTGCATCGAGGCACGCGGAGCGCACGCTCGCCGGGTTAGCCGTCATTTCACCACTCATCCTGCGACGATCGATGCTATTTTTAACGCATAACGTAAATGTTTCATCTTCTCTCACTCGGTGCAACATTTCGACGAGACCATTTCAGCGGCAGTGGTGCTCGAATGCGAAGAAAAATTTCCTTTATCCTCGATTCCGTTGGACCACAGAAAGGAAGATGACCAAACGAAGCGGATTTCGATGAAAGAAATTCGTAGAAAGTGCCTATAATTTATTGACTTTATTTTAGTTCGTCAACGCTTAGGCACTGTCGATGAAGGGTTCCCGCGCGTATGAGTTCCTCCGGTCCGTGGTATCGAGCGTAGGTATTCGCTGCGAGTCTCGGGCCTGTCGACGGGTAGACTTCCCTCTTTTTTTCTAAATTGTATCTATTGGCTCGAAGCGATTGAAAGTAATTGAATGAAGCGGCCGGTTATTTACGAACGTTTAAGCCGAGCCAACTATCTGTCCATTCATTCGGTCTTGTCCCTTCATTCATTCATCATTCACTCGCCGGTGTACGGGCGCTGCATGTATAGCAGTAGTAAAGGCCCATTCAATTGATCGGTGATTGTCTAAATTATAAGATTGCCATACAATGGCTCTCATCTCGACCTATTGGGGTCCCGTTCGCCCGTTGCGTCATCACTTTAGGACCGGACTCGCAGGCGCAAAAGCGTTGAAAGCCTACAATTCTGTCGCTACTTTCCTCAGCCGACAGGTGAACCGTCGATCAGTTCTCTCCTTGGACGTTCATCAGTCTAGTTTATCCGATCGATAGGAAACCAATGTCGGACTGCACTGTCACCCTTCTCCACGAAACCCCCCGATGGAAACCACTGGCCGAACGCATGGCCAAGGCTTAACCACCCGCTGCGAGGAAAGACAGTAACGAAATAGATACGTGGGAAATCCATGCCAGAGGACTGTTACGATACGTCACTGACATTAGACTCAAACTGCGGTTCATACGATATTGAAGGAAGCATATCTTTATTTGTAACATATTTTTCATTCTATCGCCTTACTCGGGTGAACGTGACAGCGGAGTGGTTGGACAGTAGATATTTAGCGGGCCGTTGTTTTAGACAGTAATGGGAGGCAGACAAAAAAGAAGCACAAGCCCCGGTCGTGGGAGGACACTTCGCTGCGTACGCTCGGGGCGGTAATCCTTGGAAACAGGCTTAATTACAGTCACTCCGAAACAGGATAACGGGGAGCTGGCGTATATGGCTATCTCGTGTCCGGCTAACTAGCGCCAGGCCGCCAAATCGGTTTAACATTCGGCGAAAAGTTCCTTCAATTCTAACCGAATCCGTCTGTGCGGGTTCGCTCGCATTAGGCGTTCGCGTGCATTACACCTGCAGTGCAACCGGTCGACGTGGCAACCTACTTAGGGAGTCGCTAATTAAAATCAACCCCGTACATCGGCCGGACCGGAGGAGGAACGTCTATTCCCCTAACGAGAGAAACTACTTGATTTTTCCAGCCTCGCGGCGAATCACGAATCGAGATATAAATCAGTCGGCTCGTATATTTACGTAGTTACACGGGCGGCCCGAGGAATAGTATAAATACAGACATAGGAGCGCCGTTAACTAATGATAATACTGTAAATTACGATTAGTTGCGTCCATTAGCTCGGCGCTCGACGACGTTGATGACGAAACGTGGTTATGAGTGCTGATACGTTATCAGCGCGAAACCAAACGATGTCTGTGTTTACGGCACGTGCGTCTTGCAGCCGCGAACAAGGCGGGAAAGACAGGTATGCGCCGGTAATTCCGAGGTAAACGTACACTTTAGGTGGATAATTCCCGATGCCGAGAACGTTCTCGCGGCCGTGAGTCTAGCGGGACATGGGAACTCTCGATTGCCGGACATAAACGGCGAGAGGCGTGAAAAGGGAAGCAGCCTCGTGGCACTTAGCCCGAGTTTCACAAATCGGACCGTACGCGAGCGCGCGCGCGCGCGCTCTCTCGAATTTCTGCAGTGCGCTCGCGTCTCGTAAAATTACGGCGGAAATCGTTTGGCACGGAACCAGTAAATTGTATACCAACGGGGCAACGTCGACGCTCGTCATGCCGCTGCTCTACGGCCGGATAATTTAAAGACAGTGTCGTTAAACTTTCCTCCAACAGGCGCGCTTATGATTTCCATGGGGAATTATCCGCGCGATTGATCGTCCAATAACACCGACGAACGCCGGCCTAATTATATTTCAAACTTGCGAATCTCCGCTCGCTTCGTCGCCTATCGCGGATTAAAATGTCGCCGATTTATTATATAAACAAGTGGAGAAAATAGAACGCGTCTGCGAGTGCAGTCGGAACCGCAATTTCCGGATCGCGTGCAATTTCTATCAAGTTTACAGCGGCAATTGTGACGTAAATTTTATAGCAGCTTGTACACCGCGCGCTCTCTGTACTCGTAAAATTTACTGCAATCGATCGTAACGATGCGCCACATCGGCCATCTTTTTCCCCGGGTAAAATCACGTCGCTTACGTCGTTCGCTGTCAAGGGTTCACTGAAAAAAGAATTTACGACGCTCCGCCGCGTACATTGTCTCAATAATTACAGTAATCCAATATGCAAAGGAAGTTTTTAATGTTTTGCACCTGATGCAAATGCCGAGGCTGGTTAAGAATCCTTTAGAAGCATCTCTCTCGTGTCGTTGGTGGCTTCTCCGTTGAATTCATCGGCAGACCTATTTTTCCTTGGCCGTCTGACCTTGCGGCGAATGTTATCCATTGAACTCGAGGTCGATCACGATTCCGATGGCCGGATAAGCGCTACCGACATGTCCTCCGCTCGGTCCAGGCAAAAAGCTCGCGGACACGTCGATGCCACCGCGCGTTCCCGCATTGTCGTCGCCGTGTGCAAACACGCTCGTAAGACGCTGCCTCTACGTATCCTCGGCTCGACCGTTCCCAACTCCCCGCCAAGCATTGTAACTATACGTGCACGCCCCGGCAAGTTATCTGTCCATCGACCGTGAGTATACGCTAAATACGCATAAGTACGGCACTGGTTGTACCGTCATAATGCATATGTATATGCACGGGGGGGAACTCGAACGGCGGGGATACGCGCGCGGCGTTCGATGGTGCGCCACTAGAAGCGAATATTAAGCGGATACTTGCGTACGGCCCGTAAGTAACTCCTCTTTCCGGCCCTCCCCCTCGGCCTCCCCATCCACCCCGTCTCTCTGTGTATCCGCTCGATGCTGCTACCGCCGCAGCAACTCGACGGAAGCGTTGCATTCAGACCGATTAAATGGAAACTAATTTGCCACGGACCCTCAGGGATACACGTGGAGTCTCACGTGGAATCAATGCACTCCCCTCGACCCCCACAAGGTAACAGCTTTCACGCACGGACATTTGGACGAATTTATGAAAATTTCGTCGAGTTACGGGGAAGAAGAAATCGGTGAAACGGTTTGCGGGCTGGATAGAAGGGAACTGGATCAAAGTTCCATCGATCAACAGCACCAATGCTGATTACGTAATCGTGATTGTTCGCGCGACGACGGATGAAGCTTAATGACTCCATTCCGTGGGGGCTCGCGAAATTCTAAGTGGCAATTCCCCGAAAGTTGCTACACGGAGACGGCGCCCGGTGATTTGATAATTGTGCTCTCGGCTAAGGTTTTTGTTTAGCCGATTTCATCAGCATCCGAGCGCTCGGACGAGCAAGCCGCGTCATTATCATGGTAAATCATACGGCGCGGCTAAGATTCGCGGGTGCCTTTTGCGCCACAGCCGCTTGCAAAATGCTTTCAATTAAAGCGCTTTCTAATTGTAACTCCCGGCAATTAGAATCAACGAAATTAACGCCGAGCGATGGCGTTGCGCACGTAAGACCACGTAGTCGTCCACGAGCGTGCGAAGAAAACAGCCAGCGTATAATTCCCCGGGAAAATCGCTTTACAGCTTCCCCCTTATTCCCCGCTGTTTATACCGAATTATTCCGTTGCCGAGTATCGTGGCATTTCTTCGCGGTTTTGACTTTAGTGCGACAAGACGCACTTGTTCGCCAGCACCGCGAGATCTTTCTTTGTGGTCTTGCCTCGACCTCGGCGAGATTCGTGCGCGTGTGAACGACTCTACGTAGGATCGTTGGTGCATGCGGCAATCGGCGCACGGGTTATTAAGCAGCATCGTTCGCACGTCGCTCGGCGCGTCTTCTTCGTCCCTCGGCGGAGCTTTGGCCTCGTCTTCTGCGGCTTCGGCCGATGCAAATGAGCTCGTAAAAGACGAACTCGCTGGTACCGAGCGACGCTTGACTCCCCGACGAAGCCGCTGCAGTCACGCATGAATCACCAAAGCGCGCGCGGGATACATTTACCTCCGAGCTACGAAGTACTCTCATTAGACGAATCGCTGACTCTTGTTCTCCCGTAAAAACACTGCCCCGCCTAGCCGTGTCCCTTCGGCAACACCTGCGCAACGTGCACGGCCTTGGATCGGACGGTTTCGTACGTGGACAATGGGCCATCGCGAGACCAGGGGCCCCAACGCCCGGTCCCGATCCTGATAAGGAATATATAAGCAACACCTGAACCGTGCTTCCGTTCTTACACCGTAAACTCCCGGCTAGTTCGAGACTGCCTGGTGCGAGCCGTGACAGTGACGCATGATCGTATCCATTATAGCTCGGTTCCGACAAAAATCCATTTCGATACGATCCCTGAAATACTCCTCTCGTCTCTCTTCCTCTTTTCCTCTCTCTCTCTCTCTCTCTCTCTCTGCCTTTCAATTTATCCATGCATTATTCATACCCAGCAAAATATATACTAACGGATTAGCCGAACAATTTAATCATTGGACTTTATCGATCAAACGCACTGACTTCTCTGCGAAATCTGCGACACATGTTGAACATTTCTTCGTGCAACAGAACACCGGGAAAAATCACGAGGATAGTTCTTTCGCGCAAGAATCCCGTTAAACGCGCTCTTACGGGGTTTTTCGTCGGCGCGCTTCGACGAAAGAGCGCAGAAAAGCATCGCTCCGCGAAAGTAACGGTAGCTCCGAGTGCATAATGCAATGCACTAGCGGATATACTATTACAGTAATGCGCTCACATAGTGCGCCGATGTTTAGGTATATGAGTGACACGTATTCTCCGGCAACGACTGTCGCTCATCATAAAAGACTCGAAACAATGGTTTAACGGCTTAAACGGATTCAACGACAGCATCAAGGTGCCCGTCGTTCGACCGTCAAGTCGCCAATGAACGCCGAATTACCTTACTCGAGGGAACGACTTTCGGTTAATGCCCACAGCTCTCTACCTTTGCTCGGAAAAATTCAGCGTTCCGATTCATTAAACGAGCGCAACTATTTAGCACACGTATCGCAGTTGGCCCGATGGTACAAAATGGAAAAATCCCGAGTCGGAAGGAATTTTGCCCCCGGGGCCGGGAACAGAGAAACCAGATAGGCCTCGAAATATCGGGGTGCTAGCACCATTCGTGCGTTCCCCCTCTCGTCGCGGGGAATCATGATTTAACAGCTTTCTTTGCCGGCGCGAAATCGAGAATCCGTCCAATCGTGGCTCTCGATATATCACGCGTCGTCGCAAAGGGGTGGCCCTTTTTTCCTAGCTCCTAGGGGTTGCCCGACACGCAGAGAGTACGGCAGTAAAGGGGGAGGGGGGACAGTACACAGCGGTACACGCCTAATTTTAACGACACCCGATATGCAGATCGGCACGACAGGATTTATGCAAATCGCATGCACGCTACGCAGAGGGTACGGGCCGGTGGGGAAGGAGAGAGGGACCATTGAAAAAAAGAATTGGCCCCAAAACTGGTTCCCTCACCGGCCGAGTGTTCACCATCTCTCTCTCTCTGTCTCTTGTTCGTCATTTCCATCCCTATCCCTGTCACACGACACCTTTCTCGCTCTGTGTAAAAGCAGAGACGAACGTCTCACGCACACACTCACGTGCGAACCACCCGATAATATATCGGTTCCTTCGCTTTTTGCGTTTTATGTTTTATGGATCGGCCCTTTGTATTACGGGCCACGGTAAGACCCTGTATTCCGATGCGAGTGCATACCTAATGACGGCTTTCTATACTGATTCCTCGCTGACAACCGTTGGCGAGCGGGTAAACGCGTGTGAAACTCACTGGCAAACGGAAAAGGGGTTCTCGTGAAAACCCAACGGGCCGATCGGTTCTCCGGGTTTCAACGACGGCACGACCCATAGGAAAATTAAAATTCCTACCCACAGATACGTGTAAATCAATGACGAAAAGTACGTGTGAGTCCTTTGTTCCAAGTCACGGGATAACGTATTCATCGATTATCGTGTTTACCGTGGATCGGAAGAGGAAACGAATTTCGATATCGAATCACACGGCGGCGTAATTCGAAAATTAAGAGGAGCAGAGAAAATCCCGTTCACCTCGGGGTCCCATATTCGCGAATCAATTTAACTTGGCCAGGACGTTCCGGGGGATTATTGGTTTTACATGGACCGTATCCCTGGAACTCCATCAATGTATTCACCCCTGCGGTGGATTCTTCGCGAGGGGGGAATCCCGGTGGAAAGGGCGAAAAAGCGCCGAGGCGAACGAAATCGGCGACGATCACCCGCGATTCGCGCAAAGTGGCCAGACGTCGGAAGTCAGCGGAGCGGGGAAAGGAGAGAGAGGGAGCCGGGGACGAACGGAAGGACGGAAAAGAGGGAAAAGAGTCGGAAGAAAGTCATCGTCGTTGGCTCACTTCGCCGGCGACTTGCGGCGCCGGAATACGTGCAACCTGTTTCCAGAAACGACTCTGTCTACGTCGATCCCCTTCGCCATTGCCACTCGAAAGTTTGGCCGAACGACCGACTCGTTATAAATCCAATTAGCTGCCGTGTGACTTTAAAGTTCCTCGGGCCGGCAGCATTCGGCGACCTGCCGGATTCCTCTTGTTCGCCGTGTCAAGTATTTGCCCGCTTTTAGAGAAAATTTCCACACGATTGTCCTAAACCGGCGAGGAAACGATGATTAAACAAGCCTTCGTCAACGAACAACGTCCCGATGAATGGATAAAAAGATTATATATGTTATTACCGTTTAAATTGCCTGTTGAATGGTTTAGCTGATACTGGGGCAATCTTTTACTGTTAGTGGCAGTTAAGTGGGGAAAATTCGAAGCTCGGAACGTGTTTCCTCGTAGTTGCTGGTTTCGTGGCAATAATTTCGGTTCGTCCGAAGACGTTCTCTCCCGCGGTAGTCACGTGAGACATATATGTATACATACATATATCACGGGCAACGAGGGGGAAGGCTCGACTCGTTCTTCAGCAGTGATCCTCGCTCGTGTGTTAACGAGCAATATGCGTCCGGTCCAACGTTTATATAGATCGTCTCCGCGCGGCACAGTTCGTCTCTTCTCCCTCTCTTTTTCTTCTACGCACTTCTCCGCTGCGTAACCCCACACGTTCCTCTTCCCTACGTCCCTTCCGGCTGTCCCTTTATCTTGTTCTTTCTATACATTCTACGTGTACACATCTCACAGTCCGGTTACACCGCGTGCAATCCCTACCGGGCGAAACCTGAAGCCCTTTACCTCAGCGAATTGTCTATAAAATGGAGGAAATGGCTGTTGCCATAAATTCGATTGTCCTAAAAATTCCTTCGAGCGTCGTTATTAAGTGGATTTATGCGAGAGCCACTTGAAAGTACAAGAATGTTCCGTGGGTTGTGCGTGAGGTTAAAGATTTCCGGGCAGCTTCGGAAAGCTCGGGAATTAGAACTCGGCGAAAGCTCTTGAGGGGGAAGGTGCTGTTGCACCTAACAATCCGTGTCTGCGAGTATCGAGGATCTCGCCAAGGTCCACGACATATCCCAGTCGTTCTGCCGGCAATATATCGAAGATCAGACGACACTTTTAGGGGACGGCCTGATCTCGAGTTATAGCTCCCGCGGGACGTAAGTCGCGATCCTCGGCTCCGTGTGTCGGCTTTAATCCCCCGCGGGATTAGCGCCGGGCTCCGGCCGACGGCCACTCTGCCCCTCACCCCCGCCTGACCTTCGAACCATCGATCTTCCCCATAAACGCGTCACTTTCTTTCCTGGAACCGCCGAAAATCGCCAAGAGAAACGATGGATTACCCGGGCGTATCGCGCATTAAGCTCGACCAAGCATCATTTCTTTCTCTTAAACCCATTGGTTTCACGCGTCGACGAATCTATAACGCGATTAGAGAAATCCTCGGTAAGGCCTAGGTATGTAAATAATATCTGCAATGTAGCGTCTGTTTCCGCAGGCCGATAATGATGCTGTTGGAGCTAATGACGATCCGCATTACCCGTGTGTGTGTGTGTGTGTCTGTCTGTAAAAGTAATATCTAATTTCGTGCCGTCCCCCCCGGGAGCTTGCTTATCATCTGAGGATCATTGACAAGGGCCGGAGGTGAGCGATTCCCACGTCTCGGCTTGGACAGCGCGCGACAGACAAATCGTCCGAGGAATTACGGCGGTAACGGTCAGACGGCTAGGCAGAGGGGTGGGGGGTGGTGGGGCAGGGAAAGGACCGGGGGCAGGGGGGGGGTGAGGGACGGCTGACGTCCCGGAGTCTTCATGGCTGCGTTTAAAAGACCATCTGCCAGCGATCCGCGGAGAGTCACTGCCAATCGGCCGGGGTTCCGATGGTAGAAGGAGAGAAAGCGCGTAATTGAATCGGATGGAAAGGGAGAGGCGGAACCTGCTTGATGCATTCTGACGAGTGATTATGGCAGGGGAGGTCAGAAAGGATCTACGCCTTACTGCGCCTCCGCCATTACCGGGTCACGAGTCTTCTATCTTGACGGTGATCGCGGAAAAAACTGTAAATTCGAGAGCATCCATTCTTTCCCGGCCTCACACCTCCCCCCTTCCCGGGTCCAATGGCACAAGTCGACGAGTCGTTGGCGAGCGGCGGAACACCCTCCTTGTGCTCGCAATTAGCAGGGCTTTATCACTCCGAAACAATAGACGGCGCAACCTTGGAGTCTCGTTTAATACGTTCCATCTGTGCCGCAACCGTTTGGATTTATCAAAGATTACATTCCCAAATGTTCCTCTCCATCTAGTCCCTTTGCCTGCAACGATCTCGAGCATCCCATTCAACACGCTCACGAAAGCAGAAATTCTATCCTGTCGAAATTGAGGATACGGTGATTGAACGAACATTAATACGAAAATGAGTGAAAAATTCTTTTCGAACACCCCGAAGGCTTTTGTACTTATTGGTGAAACGTGCTCGATATATCCCGTTCTGCGTCGTTTTTTCGCCCGTTTCAAGGGAGCAGGGGTGGAAGGCGCGACAGAGAGAATACCATGAGGCGAACGAAAGGGGATGAAACGTGCGCCACGTGGTAACCACGCGTGACGCAAAGCACGGCCGTCCACACGCACGTATCTCCGTGCGTATGTGTGTTGGTGCACGCACATGCGAGGCTTACGACCACCTGTGCGTGCGTACGTGTAACCCGTCGACGACGCACATCCCGCGTGTTATGCGCGACCCTGCGTGTTTGCGTACGTACCTACGTACGCTAGTTAACAACAACCCCCTTTGCCACTCGAGCGATTTCGTCCTACTCGGGGTCAGGCACTTACGTCAAACGTAAAAACACTTGCCCCAAGCAGCAATTTTTCCCAAGCCTCTCAGTGTTACGTACATCGTCGAGCAACTGGACCCTCAAAATGATAATCCTGGTCATTCGCCAATTTAGAATTTACGAATGTTGATTGCCAATAATGAAGAATGGTTAATACGCTCGATCGAGTGGAACGCGTTTACATCAGCTCCTGTTTTTATCATCGTCGAGTCGTCATCGAGAATGATTAATCGAGATCATCATGGTATCTGTTGTAACACGTAGAAGTGTCTTCAGTTGCTGCGAATTCGCCGATCGGTTCAATTGGTGATATTTATTTTTCCACTTTTTTTTCCACTTGTCACTAGCAGAAGCGTATGGAATCGATGGAAGCTCGATTGAAAAGGTTTTCTTTGCCAATTGACCGAGCGCTGGCGTAGGATTTAAATCGTTAGCTAATAGGCAGGAAACTTGTAATTCCATGTTCTTAGCGCGGTGTCATCTGCCCGTGGCAGTGTTTTACGTAATGCTAAGCGGACTCTGTGTCGCGTGGTTCTCCGTGTTACAAACGTACGTGTGTGACTCTCATACGAATCCGTCTACACGTATGACGTACGCGTATCGCTACGGCACGTACACGTATTCGTTTTTATTGTTCAGACGGGGATAAGTCCAATCGTAAATTCCTACGTAGCTGGCTGTATCTCGAAGTCCGCTGATCTCACCCGCGCTTTGCATTATTGATTCGTATTGAATGTGGAACAGAAATAATCTTTTCGCAGAGCCAAACAGATCGTGCACTGTCCTTCGAAATATCGACTTATTCCTCTTGTCATTAAGTCTAATGCCGTAGAATTTGTTGGACTTCCTCGGTCGTGAAACCAATCCCGATCGATGGAGAATCGCGAAACTTATGCGTCCTGACATGTAAGAGAGCGATGGCGAAGGGAAAAAGAGGGATACGTGCACGAGATGAGGGAAAAGGCGTGCGGCAAATAGAAGCTGCAGTTTGAGAGGAGGAAAGGCGGTCGGCAAGGGTGGTGGCGAGGATCGAAGGGGGGAATGGCAATCTAGTCGGGGAGAAGGGAGAGTCGGTGCGAGCTATCGTGACAAATACGCGCATTGTGTCGTGCTGCCGTGCACGCTTTGTATGCGTCCTATATAAACGTATCTATCGGTGCAACGTTGCTACGAGTGCAACGAGAGCGACAGAGAGAGAGAGAAAGATGGAAGGAGAGCGAGCGAAGGGAGAGAAAGAGACGAGTAGAGAAGGTTCGTGTGGCGGAGGAGAGAGCGCCCGCCAGGAGAAGTGGATATAATATTATATCGAGGGTAGGCGTGGTTTAAAAAAGGGGGCGGTACTGCAGATATTCTCCTTCTTCCGTTCCTTCTGGCGCTCCTTCCACGGCCCTCTCCTCTCGCGGCGCCGTGGCATCGAACTCAGGTCCACGGATCAAGTCCTTCACCAACACACGCCGTACACTTGAGCTCGCCGGGCATCGTGAGATGGTAGCTCGACGCTCTCCGAGGAAACGAAGAAAAAGACGATACCCCTCCGATAAGAGCGACGAAGACCGAGCTTCTTCGTGCGGATGTGTAGATCGATCGGACAAAGAGGAAACCAGGATAACCCTCAAAGTAGCACTCATCCCTTTCTTTCTTATTCCATATTATCGAAAATTAACGTAGTACAATTGATTTAACTAAAATTTGAAGTATGGAGGAACAGTGGGAATCGAGTGCAACATTTTTTAAGCGACCATTTATTATTATGATTCGAATTTTTATTGATTTAAGACTTTACGATGTGTGTAAGTGTATGTTCGTTGCACTTTAATACATGCATGGGGCGTCTTACTCCGCAAAAGCGGATTCTTAGGTCGCAAACCCACTGTAGGCTTTAGAACGGGCCGGAGTAGTGGTACATAAGTGTGCGATCGGAGCAGTAGGGGGAGAGAAGGGACGGCGGAGGGGCTGGTCCGACCAATGATATTGTCCGGCTTTATCTCGATACGTTTATCTCGCGGTGCCAGAGCGTTTTATATAGCGAGGCTCTTTCTCGTGTAAGTGCACCTACACACTAAGAATGCGAGTGCCTCCAGAGAAAGTATTGACGCGCATCCGCAGGCGCGCATACACACTCACACAAACATACACAAATTGCATACAGAGATAAGTGTATATACTTAGTACAGCATCGTTAACAAAGGTGATAATTATTTCTCAAAGCTTCCTCCGTATATCGATTTTGTCCCCCGTCCCCTCGGAACTTGGGAATATGACGGCCGACCGGTTTTTTATTTCAAATATATGCTCACATGTGCGGTATATATGGAGGATAGTTGCCTGTTACGGATGCACCTTACGATCGTGTTGGGAAGAGATCATGCCCGTGGATAAGGCTTTCTCCAAGGCCCAAAGGGCTTCGACGAAATCGTAACTGATCCAGCGATATCGGCCCCGGTAAAGCGCCTAACGGCCGATCTTCTTTTTCACGGACAAGCTTTAACGCGTAAACTCTGGCGTTTTAAATGACGGGACTCCCTGTCGATGCGTGGCCCGGATGCCGTGTCACTTGTGTTGATCGCAGATAGACTGACCGACCACCCCTTGTCCTTTTCCACTTTTTTTACCCAGCGATAAAAATGTTGGAACACATGCGCGATTACAGCTTTACCGGAGAGTTCAATGATCCGCCCACAAGTCCGAACTTGGGCCAACAGAAACGATGACAATAACGAACGATCGTTTCCTCGATGACGATGGGAGTGAATTTAACGATCCTCCGTGTTCCGGTGAAACAGATCGCGATTAATATAGAAGCCGAGGATGGAATCGCTTGATTATTTACGAAAAGCAGAAGCCCGGAACGCAGTAAAAACGCATACCGCCGGTGAAAGGGCCGTGAACGCGTGTTCCCTTTGTAGGTATATCCCGCAGCCGTCGCCGGAAGTATTACACATATTTTGTCATTAATAGAGAGAGTCAGTGAGATGGAAGGGGAAGGGCGGAGGGGCTTTCCATCCGGTCGACGATCGGATTCGATGAGGGTGGCGAGACGCATTGAAACCATCAAAACGCACAAGCTACTGGCGGGCCGACGTTCTTCTCTCTGCCTGCTGCGCGTATCGCAGCGGGGGCACCATAAAAATATTTTTAGACACGAGAAGAACTTCTTCGGCTGCTCGTCCCTTCGCCC
The DNA here is from genome assembly GCA_963989215.1 of Hedychridium roseum. NCBI lineage: Eukaryota > Metazoa > Arthropoda > Insecta > Hymenoptera > Chrysididae > Hedychridium > Hedychridium roseum. Next base: position 6,327,623 of record OZ022312.1, on the reverse strand, counting down.
GGAGGGGAGGAAGAGACGCGCTCGGAAAAAAGGAGTCACTGATGGGACACGACAGGGGGAGGAACAGAAAAGGAAACGGCTCGAACGGTAATCGGTAAGGCGCATCGCTAGCCAGGACCACGTGCACTCAATGCTTTTCGACTGCACTGCATCCGGATGCAATACTCGGAATACACGGAACACGATTTTTAGGTACACTCCCCAGTGAGATTTTTCGCTCGGCATTTCCTACGGACTCGAAGGCGATGCGTCGGAATTAGAACCACGTGCGACGGAATGACGTATCCTCCCCCCTGCCCCTCCCCGTTCTTCTCATACTTCTTCTTTGAGCTTTCAACTGTCTTGGTGACAAGGAGTATTCTTTATTAGATTCTTTTGGAACTTTGTTTATAAGCCCTGGCAGTCGGCCAAAGGCCTCTTCAACAAGGAAAGCTCTACCATTTAGAAATTATTCATTGTTAAAGTGACAATGTAATTGAGATACATGCATAGGCTGTCGTTTAATGTGTTAACGAGTACCGGTTTGCCAGTCATCGCTGAGTATATTGGATTACCGTTCTTTCCAGCAACAAGTGATATCCACGTGCGCGGTACAACGAAACTTTGCAGTCCTCAGTGTGGTAGTACAAAGGAGAATATTCGTGTCGCGTCACAATGGTTAGGCTAGATATCCCATAAACCAGACTCACCTTTTGCCCTTCCCATTATGTTCGATTCCGCGTTGTTCTCCCCCGACCGTTAGTTTAACCCTTGGCTTAATTACATAACCGATGCCTTGCAATCAGCCTAGGTGTCATTAAATGTGTTCAAACTGCACTTAAGTGAATCTTTGCACAATTCAGGGACCAATGACGAAACTGAAAATTTTCGAAATTCCGTTCTGATTCACAGTTTCCTTCTTTTTAACCACGTACGATCATTACGTGTAAAGTATTGGAGCATCGCTCTAGACTCCGGAGTTGTATGTTAGGTATTATTGATGACGACGGTAGATCTTATCGAGTAGCGATTCTTCCCTCGGAGATGAAAGGCAGACTTCCGTGAAAGGGGGAGTCGACGGTACTCGAGGAAGATCCGTCCTTGCCTTTCGCGGCATCTGCCTCTCCTCTCAGGGATCGTTTCTTTTCCAGTCTTTGCCATTGTTTACGAATTTTTCACGCGCAATTGGAGGTGAATGCACGCAGGAGTTCATAGATCGATTCGATCCTCGCTGCCGAACGCTACGCAGAGTCGATCGCCTTTGTATGACAGCCGCGCAAGTGCCGAGTCACGCCTTGACAAACAGGGATGTCAAACAGATGTTTCATGCGGACCTCTCCATCCACCTCCCTCTCTCGCACTCTCTCTCCCTCTCTTTCTCTAGGCTTCTCTTCATCTCACAGTCCCTGTGAGAGAGCCTGCCAGACGCACTTCTCGCGACTCGTACAAATCACATCGTCCCCGTCCTTACGGACGTAACTGCACTCACGTCTCAATACTATGATACAAATGCAGGAATTACGCGGCTTATACTTTGGACTCTCGTGAAACAGTCCACACGAGTATACATCACTCTAACGTTTTTAACGTGGTTAACGATACGTCCGTCGGTAGTCAGTTACAGCGATGATTCTTTTTTTTTTGTAGATATTCACGTTCGGGATAGGCGTCATTTCAGGGTGTAAAGGCTTGTCAAACCGGGCGGCGGCAAGGGCGAGAAGCGAGATAGCTCGCGTCGTGGGTAAATTTGTTGGCAGGAATTTCCCGGCGAATAAATACGCGGACGTAAAACGTCGAAGAGGCGCGCAGTAGTCCCGGCGAGCACGTATGATTGGCTGTCTGCGCTCGGGGATCGGTCCGTCCGTTTGGGTTTGGTCATTTTGGTCGGTTGGTAAATAGGGATTTGACAAGCGCGAGATGTCGAGGTCAGCGCGTTGCACCTGACGCCGTCAGTGGTTTTCGCCCTCTTTCTCCCTCGCTCTCTTCCGTTCGCCACCCTTTCCCATCCCGGCCTCGATTCCGCCCTTTCTCCCCGACAACTTTCCCTCTTGCCGCAAAAATCCAGCCGTCCCTTCTGGCTCGCGTTAATCACGACCACGAATACAAGTCACGATAACGCGACGGCGCTAAAGTTGCAAGGGGGGGAAAAAAATGATTTGCAAAAGGGCGCCTTGGGCAGGCGTGTTCTATTGTTTCCGATAACGAAATCGAATTCACCGTCCGAGGCTTTCTCCCCGGGGCAATTTGTCGGATGAGATTAATCGTCCGGACGAAAATTCCTCGTGTACCAACAATAATGAGCACTGCTTTGCATTGCGCGCGCTGCTGTGCTCCGCCGTCGCCGAAATTGAGCAATTGCACGAATTCGTTTTATCAAGAAACCAAGGCAATTCCTTGCCGCTGGCCGTGCCGTGGGGTGCAGCTAAATTCCGCCGGTTAATTGCCCACGTTTATCTTGCAATGACTGTGAAGCAACGCCGCAGCCTTTATAAAATTATAGTCGTTGAAAAAGCAAGGGGAAATTATGCGAGAGCACTGGTTCCGCTGGATTCTCTGCAACTAACTGCCCAAGAAAAGAAAGGCTCGCTTCGATCAATAAACCACTCAGGAAATGATCTTTCGTGGAGTCCGGAGACGCGACAGAATAATTCGGAAAAAAGGGCCTTTGCCGAAGTTTCAGCCAGCCGTACTCTCACCGGGATCATTTTTCAAAGGACATCGTCTAGAGATAACCTCCTGCTCTGATCTCACAACCTTCTCTACTGATCTTTTGCCTCCGGCTTGTACCACATCGAGAGACAATAGTGGCTCGAATTTGTTTGCGCTCAGAAGATCGGCTGGTATGTTGTTTAATGTCCGTTCCGTAATGTTTTGGTGTCGTTGACGGCATTAGATAAAAGCCTCCCCCTCCCCTTGTCTCCTGCCACCCAGACAAGGACATCATACCCGCCTATCTCTTCGAAGAATTCTCCGAAGGATCGAGGGAGTTCATCGATATACTCACGTATTCAAACAATACGATAACTTCGGCAAAGCTTTGAAGACTCTAACACTGATCGGAAAATAATAATCAGCCAAGTCTCGTTGCTGCAAGGAATTCAAAAACAATGAATTCTTTCATTAAATCACATTTTCGTTTCTTTGCCTTGCGAAGAAGTTGACGCGAAATTTATTTTTTACTTTCTCGTCGGAGATTATTTTTCAAGGGGAAAGGAGAGCGAGCGACGGGGAGAGAGAAGGGACGAAATCCGGAGGCGTACGAATACTCTCGATACCGTACTTCCGGTGACGTTGCTGCCGGTCAGCGCACCATCGTCGAGAACAATTCGAGTCGATAGCGGTATCGAAGCTGATAAGCTAATGCGATACGATATGGTCGAGGAGAAAGACAAAACATACGGCCAGAGGAGCGTTTGTAAAAAATCTCTTCCACATCCGAAGGGAACGATTTGGTCTTACATTTGAAAAAAAAAGGAATATTCGAACGACACTGTCGCAGCGAAAAATTCGGATTTCATTGCACCATTGTGCCCCTTTGTTCGGCGAGATTTCGCCATTGACGAGCGCCGTTAATTCGCCTTCGCGAGGACATCGTGCGGGCTTTTCGGAGCGTGAAAAAGAAGGGCTCCCCCCGCCCCCCTACTTTTTCTTGTACCCCGTTGTTTCCTGCAGTTTCGAGCGAGGGTTCCTTGTCACGAAGAACTTTCATTAATGCCCCAGGACTCTCGGCCGCGATTCTCGCGAGAATAAACGGCGCTCATTACTCGCACTCAGCTGTGTCGCGCACGTATTCGTTTCACACATCCGCTTCCGGTCCGGCATAATACGTATAATAATCGGTCGCGCGACACAATGCATTCACGCATTATTTGCCGGCGACGCTGAATGACCGAGCGATTGTTTATTAAGCGACATGAGGGGGAGGGGGGGGGAAGTGTGCGTCGGTCGGAATGCCTCTGGAAAATATGAAAAACGGGCGGATACGGACGACACTGAAGCTGGCAGCCGCAACGGCCCACCGTCCCTGGCGATTAACGAAAATGACAATAAAAATTCATCCCGATTAATATTTTCCTTCGCGGGAATCTCTCGTAGAGCTTTGCACCAGTTCCTACGCACACGTAGCTCGGGCAGTTCAAAAGGGCTCCGTGCGTTGGAATTCGCCGAGGGAATTCGGCCAGACAATCGACCCATTGGAGGGTAAAAAATTGCGCGCATTTGTTTAATTATCCCGGGCAGCGCATTAATTCGTTAATTGAATGTCACATGGCGAGCATTGTATCGGACTGACAGTCTTTGTACTCCGGAGAGGGGGGGGGGGGGGTTTCGGGCATCGCGCACGTATGTTCCATGTGGGAGTAGCTCACGGCTTTACCTTCCCCCTTACGATTCTCCTCCGGCACTTTTTCCCTTTCCTCGGGTCGGTCCCGTTTTTCGCCGGCACGACGCCTTCTCAGCCCTCGGCCCTCTCCTTCCCCCCGGCTTCGCCTCAGGTTTTTTCGTCGTTTACGCAAGCACGTTTGTCGCACATGCCCGACATGGCGGCGCGTTAATCGTATGCACGAATAATTAGAACAATGAGTGCGTGGCATTATTTCATGAACAAGGCCTCCTCTTTGAGCGACGCGTTTGTTTTTTCCTTTCTATGGGCAACGCTGGCCATCGCCGCAAACGAGGGACTCCCCTTTTGTCCTACGACCCCCAAAACACGAGCGAACTAAGTGATGGGCGACGAGGACAGCCGGGGGAGGGGGGAGGAAGGGGGTTTACCCAGGACGGTCCTCTCGTTTGCGCGGGAATGATCGGATAACTGCCTCCAATGTCTCGTACTAGCCTTGCTTTTTCTCTTTTTGCATTCCTTCGCTGCTTGTGATCGTGAAAAAACGGCCGGCGGTCTAATGCGCGCGTATTGAAACGAGCCAAAGAAATTGCCGCGTTGGCCGATCGCAAACCAGTTTCTATTGTACAGATTCGATCAAAAACGAGGCCAGCTATTGAATCTCCCAAGTGTTGTACTGCGTTGCTTAACCGCTCAAGGTGTGAATAATTAAGTTATCGATCAAACGTACATGCTCATTGTACACTAGTTTTTGCACAATTTTTCCTCCATAACTCTCTCGATGAGTTTATCTTTTTCTGATATTGAGAGGTGACAAAGGCGCTTCGAAACGTGGCAGAGTTAATAAAGAGGTAAGAAGAAAAGGTCGAGGGCAGAATACGGCGCATAATGGTAAGAATATGGGTATTGAGGGACGCCAGCTGAAGACAGTGAATTGAAATTGACGGAGGACCGTGACGCGCTCGGGGATCTACATTCGATATTTATAATATGACGGCGCCATTAATTACCGCGGTTGTACTTCCTCGGGTATTTCCACCGGCAGCGAGATGGTTCTTTATCTCGCGTTGATAATAGTAATGATAACGAAGCCAATAATTGGGGCCCACGGATCATTAGCGAGTTTCTCCCGTGGACTTAATAAATTAGGCATTCATCGTCGCCTATCCGTCGTCTTCGTGAATCAACCAAGTCTATTCAATTACTTCATTACGATATACAGTTCGCGTCTGAATTCAAGTTTCGGCCTAACAGATAAGAAGTACTATCGTGTTCTGGTTAAATTTATAAACAACCGTAAAGGGGGACACGAAGAATAGTCGCTCATTTGTAATACTACTCGGCCAAGTTGTTCGGTGATTATTCGACATTGGACGTTCTCGCCCTCTTTGGATCCTCGAATTTCCGGTTCCTTTTTTCCCTGGACGCACATGTAAACGAAGGGGAGGAACAGGAGGAAAGTAGGCATCCGCCTGGATGGTACACGGTGAAAATTAGACGCTCGCGGGCTGGAGTTTAAAATAATTAAAACGTCCTGGGGAAAAGACAAAAGCTGGTTACCTACCCATCAACTCCGGCGATGATGTAAGGGCAGCGAGGAACGCAGTGAGGGATGGGTGTAACAGAGAAACAGGGGCCGAGGGAAAGGGAGCGAGGGCAGAGGGGAACGTAGAAGGTGCGAGGGGTTGATAGACGAGCGAAGAAAAACACAGACTTGATCAAAGTGAAATACGCATTGCCAGCCATGTGGGTAATTATCCGGGACCTTTGGATTAACCCCTTCCTCTGTTTCTCCTTTCTCCGCATTTGTTTCCTCCCTGCTTCTCTCTCTTTACGCCGTTTTATCTTCTTTACCCCACCCCCTCCGCTACTGCCAACGCTCTTGGATTTTTTCTCGTACCGCAGCGAATATACCTCGAAATCGGAGGATCCTACCCTTTCTTTAGCCCTGCCCCCATCCCACCAAACGGCAAGTCGAGCTCGCTTTAGCGTACTTTCAGCCGTCACGTCGAATTCCCTCAAAAGATATACACGTTACGCCGAGACGAGAGCCGACAGGGGTACACGCGGGACGAAGAAAATAATTTAATTAATCTGATTGAGAACGTTAATGCCCGCCTCGCAAAATAATATCTAAATGAATTAATACTCGTCCTCGCCAGGGAGAAAGAGAGCCGACGAACAGGATTGGCGGAGGATCGCGGGGGGTGGGGGGTCTGAGGGGCTCGTAAAGGGATGGATGGAATCGGAATCGCACCGGATGAGGCACACGAACGGGCGTTCATCTCAGTCGGTACGGCAGAAAACGAGCCGGAGAAAGAGAGAAAGCCCTAATTAGCTAAGTAAAGCCGGCGCATTATCGCTTATTTTCAACCCCCACCTCCCTCACCCCCGCTGGTGTGCTTCGCTTCCGCGCCCTGCCGGTACTCTCACGAAAATGCCAAGTTTCTCTTGCCCCGTTGGTAACTTCACCCCCGTATTGAATATCGCGCGCGCGCGTCGCTGCAATTCGAATTCCCATCCCCTAGCTTTTCATCTCTTCTACCGCGTGGCCCCCCCTCCTACCCTGGGCGAGCGAACAAAATTCCCTCGGTCCGCCCCGCCCCCTTCGCTTCTTTTGCTCGAGTACACACCTTTCCCGCATGAATTTTTTAGCCGTTGGAAAAGCCGCGATCCACGAAGATCGACAGATAGGTTTATGGCTCCCCTCTGAATGCAAACCGCAGCTCCGATGCATCGGTATTTGCGCATTAAACAGCAACCACCGTACGTGCAAAGTAGGCCTGTGAAGTCCGCCCGGCGAGGAATTCAATCTTCGCCTCTTTTTCCAAGGCGATCACCCACACTCCCGCGAATCACGCGTAATCAAGTCACGTGTAAATGAAAATTTTGTATGCTTATAGGTCGGGGCAAAGGCATTGCTAGAATTTTATAAGATTGTTTCCTTTCGAGTCTGCTCGAGGACAATCGGGTTACATGAGAATAAAATACATGACATGCTTTAACGATAAATATAAAAGTCGCTGCACGTCTACGTGTAATCCCCCCGGAATTACAGCGATGCAGTTCGCCGATAACCGGGAGACGAGTTAAATCAGTGTCGCTGCAAAGCTTTACGTACGACGACGATCGACGATCGCGTCGCGAATGGATTGCGTAACGTCGGTTTTGCCAATGGGGCTTGATCTTTAAATACCGGGAGGTCGATTTTTCCTCTCCTTTTTTTTAATTACCCAGGTAAAAAGCGTATCCGGCAGGCTGCACACGATCGGAGCTCTTGGCATTATTGTCGCTGGGAGGCGGCCTCGCGGGGCTTATTCAAGAGACTAAATGATAAAATCATCGGGGCTCTTCTGAGGAATGGATTTCTAATGATTGATAAAGATAATTAAGCGAGTTCGTCCCGCCTCTCTTCCCGTTCCTGAAGTCCGGAAAACCCTTTGATTCGAGCGTACCCCAACCCACCCTTGGCCCCATTACCATCGACGCAGTCGTCGTACTTCTCGTCGCCGTCGTCGTCGTCGTCGTCGTCGTCGTCGTCGTCGTCGTCATCGGCTTTGAAATCCCGCCCGGCAGACGCGATTTTCAGCCCCGGATTTCTCTCATACTTCCTCCCTTCGTTCACTCTCTCGCATCATGCCCCTCCCCTTCCCCTGCCACAGTTTCCACCATCTTGTGTCTTACGTCTTGCGCCTACGTTTCTCCGAACGTTAAAATCCAAGTGTCGCGTCTGAGGAACGCCGCGAGCGATATCACCTTGAGCCTTGTTATTGCGATCGTTGCTTGGAAATTGCGATAGTGGGCCCATTCATCGATCACCATTCCTTTTGCTCCTTAAAGACTGCCACATGTTTCCCGCGGCTATCTAGCCTCGCCATCGACAGTTTTACGAATCGAACTTTTCACAGGGAAATATCAGCCTAGACTTATTAATGAAATTCTTCATCAAATTTACGGATCTTCCGTCTTGTTAACCTTTATCGTCGTTTTGTTTTACATTAAGGCAATTGCAATTTTAAGCATTGGTAGCTTTCTTGGATTCGTTGGCTCATTTCCGCGAAATCGAGTGTCGAAGTAAGACTCTGAAATGGGCCAAACGTTGCAATGCCGTTCTCGCTGACCGAGTATCTTGCCGTAGATATGTACATGCGCGAGACTTTCGTTGTGCGTGTGTAACAGCACGCACGTAATAATGAGCAGAACAGGCGGGCTGAGTCATGGATTCGGTTGGCAGACACCGTTTAAAGGCGCGTGTAAAATTAACTTCTCTTTGTCTCCATACTAATATCGCCGCTGAAAAATCGATTTCATGACCCACCACCTACCCCCCCCCCCCTCCTCCTCCTGGCGTTCCCCACTGACAAAGGGTTAACGACTCGGCGAATCTTTACGAGGAGAACCCATCGGGGACGCAATAATTGTGAATCGCTCCGCAGGGGCCTTCGCATGTCGCGGAATCACGGAACCGTCTTAATTCACGTATACCAATGCGAGAAAGTTCCTATCGAAATTGTCCGTTGTATATCACGATCTTTATGCTCCAAATGCACCGGCGGTATTTTATAGAGCTAATTTAATCCCGGCCGATTGGCAACCATGACCAACGACCACTGCGCGCCATGTTTACGTACAATTTTGTCATTTGATACGACGTGCTACAATGCGATAGTCGCTACGGACAGCCAGCCGTCACTTACCAACACGAACAATTCCTTGCTGCACTCGTGATATCGATGTTGATAATCCGAATCAACGTCCACGTCTCGTGACCCCCACGGCATGAATTTTTTCCGATCGCTCGTAAACAGGAGAGGGGCCACTAGCATGGCAGTTGAGATTCAACGTAAGGCAATGACGCTGGGGATCGAATAATTTCCGAGGCTGTGGGTGTCGGCCGCGTGCCTTTCCGTTATCGAGAACGATCGTAAATCGCGCTCCGGCGTCCTTAAGGCGCGTCCGCACGGCTAGATATATAGATAGAGAAAGAAGGAGGTGCCGTTGCGTCAATATAGAGGATTCGGCGAGTCGTCTTTATCGCGCTGGCAATAATAAATCTGTTCGCAAACGGATCGTCGTCGGCGTCATCGCGCCGGCGATCAGTGAAAAATTTACTGGCGTCGCGGGACCGCTTCCAGTAACGAAATCTCTGTGTCGATTGTTTGCCGATTACAACACGCGCTTCGGGAGGCGCGCTAAGACCCTTTTCAGTTTTTACGCACGTGTTGGAATTTTACCGTCGTCGATTCCGCCGAAGCTGACAATGAGTCACCGCGAAAGTTGTCTTTCTTTGCCGAAATTCGAGCGCTTCCGATAAAGCATCTCCTTCTGGAAGAGCCGGGAATTTATTTATTCGTGCTCCGCGAATGCTCCTACACGACAAACAGCCATCGACACGTCAGGGAAAGGAAATTTCGTGCGAACACGTGACATTTCGTCGCGAGCCGATCGTCCTTCGAACCGTTTCTCCCGATGGTTCAGGAGCTGTGCCATATTTTTCCGGGAAATACGTTAAAAGCATGACAAGTTATTCCGGGGCGAAAATCGCTTTGAAAATTAGTCCTCATTGTGCAAAGGCAAATGGGGAAAATGTCCTTTCCGCGAGTCTCTCCCGAGTCACTTCAATCGTAACGTTTCCAATCGTAATCTTCGTCGTCATTCGCCACGGTTCGCGGCTTCCCGCTTCCCCCTGGCCCCTCGCTCACCGCCTCACTCTTTCGTTTCTTCGCTAACCTTCGGGCGGATTCAATGCGAAGAAATTAAGGGAATTGAATTAACCGCCATGGGAGTTTTCATTATCGGGAAAATTGGCAATTTTCCAGCGTTAAGCGCGCTGCGACCGGTTCTTATAACCGAGGGCATGCCGGGGTAATCGTCGTGGAAACTCCTACAGGGAGTTTCCGATGTCTCGGTTAATTAGTATCGCTCGTACGAATGGGTTTTACCGTGATCTACGGCGCACCGGCAGCCACCCCAATCTTCCGTTTTCTCCGCTTCACGATAATCCCTTCCCATGGCTTGCCAATGCAACACAAATATCCTCCCGTTATCGGTGTACCAAAATCCGACACCTTTAATCAATTTTACATGCTATCGAGAAACAATCGAATTTCCATTTACAACGTTCTCAACGTCGCGATAATTGTCAACGATGTATCTTGTCGTAAGTCAGTTGAAAAAGAAAACGAAAGAAACGGGCGATGAGAATAGCAGAATCGAAAGCCCGTACTTATCAGCTTACTGTTTATTCGCTAACTCGATATTCGCGCCATAAAGCACGGCCGTTATCTCTTCCACCGGCAAATAACTGATATGGCCGTTCGGTTACGAGCCATTCAAGACGGTGGTCTACATAATTATCAGAGGAATCCGCATGACGAGCCGGCTCATGGCTTTGTTTACATTGTCAAATCACGTTTCCGAAATCCGCGAACGAGTATAATCGCGGTTGCCGGGAAAACGGGAGGTCGGTCACCCAGCGAAACGGCCGATATCGCGAGTTTTTAACGAACTTTCGTCGTCCAATGGCGCGACTTCCTTCGGGCCCTCGGCGCGCAGACAATTAATTTTTATTGTCGGCCCCGGAATCCCCGCTAATTGCGAGACAATGCGAATCGGCCTTCCCGCTGCACTACATTCGCCGCCACGAGCCCGCTGCCCGGTTAGTCATCGCTATAATTAGCGTCATTTGCCACGATATTTAGCGCGCCGACGGAGGATCCCTTCTTGGAATCGATCCCTCGATAGATTTCGCCACGTATCGTACTGGCTGAAATCCTTGTCCAGGAGTCCATCCTTCTGTCCATTTCGAAGGCACACGGCCCTGTTCCTACGAAATCCCGAGCCTCATCGTAACGGGATTGAACTACTTGTGCGTCGTCGTTCGAAGCACTCGTGTACCCTCGTCGAGACACTCGAGCGTTTTCGATGAAATCACTTGACACGTAAAAAGATCCACGATCGGAATCATCGACGCAGAAACTCCTTGTTTACGAGTGACTCACGCGAGCCTTTGCACATTCTCCTTCCTTTATTCCATTTCTATTGATACGCCGGTCGATCTTTTTGTCCATCAACGAGGAAGGATTGCAAAGCGCGGCGTGGATGAGATGTAAAAAAAAAAGAAATACAGCGTGCCCAAGAGAAATCGTCGATTCAGTGGTCTTTTTTATACCGAGTCTCGCGGACGGTTTCAGCTCTTCTCGTTTTTCCCCGATGCAGGGTAATTTTATACACGAACGTTCGGAGTGTCGCCGGGAAGAAATTTGCCCGAGATATTTGCCAATCGATCGACTTCGGAGTTTTCGCGGAATTCCCAGCTCTTCCCCCACTCATGCTCGTGTAAAGTTTGGCAAATGCTCGCTTCTTCGGCGCGTCGCACGGTCGTTAGGACGTGTCATTAACCGGCGTTCCCGATGATCGAGGATCGTTGATCCAGCACACTTGGCTTTCGTCGATGACTCACCGCGGGTACCGCTCGTCTTTCACTTTTTACCGAACCTACGGATTCTCTCTTGGAGCGGCTTTGATCTTCCGTCTTCGCTTAAAAATATAAATCGAACGTGTTATCCCTCGCACGAATCCACGCTGTTAAATATAGAAACGTATAATTTCAATACGTCGTTCTGCCGTTTTTCGAAGTCCAGTAATAAAGCATCCACGGCGCTTATTTTTACAATATTTAGTTCAAGGCGTACGCGCCGGAGCCGTCAACGTCCGCGGAGGAGAAAGAAATCTCTCGGCTCCGGGCTGATATCTGGGACGAACGATTTTCCCGAAATCCGAGCGGCTGCTTCTGTATCGATCGCCACGTCAGCTTCGGTAAGATTCACCGGCGCGTTAATTATTCGCCGTGGTACGTAGGGTATGTACGCCGGCGCATTACCAGCATTTATCTGCAGAAATCTGTCACATGTATCGGCATGCCACGGCCCCGGGTTCCGCGGAGTTTGACGTTCGAGTGAGAGGAACACGGCTTCCGTCAACCCCAGCGTACCAGCAACCCCCCGATATATCGGACAACTTCTGATTAGACATAGAATTAATGATTGGAAAATCAATACAGGGCCGCGTCCTCCCAAGAGTATTAAGACACCGTCGCCGGATGCCATCTAAAGACACCAAGAGAAAGAGACAGCTGCCGTAGACGAGGAGAACCGAGTTCGTACAGTCAACCGACCGGCTTCGTCGGGGGCTGCAAACGAGAAGGGAGGACGGTACCGAGAAACAAGAGGGGAGGGGGGAAGCGCTAGAGATAGAGGAAGGGGTGAATAAGGTTAGCGACGAAGATAGGGAAGGCTGAAACGACACGACGAAAGAGATTACAGGCGAATGGAGGAAGGAAGATGGAGGACCGCGATAGGGGTGGAATGCGTGACTAGGGGAGGGTAAAGGAGTTGATAGACACCGAGCGTCAATGATGGTGTTGGAAGGACTCGTTTCGTAGTATTCGGCGGTGGTACGTGCCGAAGGTGGGGAGGGGGGGGGGTAGGGGATGAGACTCTCGTTCGAGGATCTACTATTTTGTCACCAAACCCTTCCGCGCCCTTTGATAACTAATTAGTGTTTTACTTGGCAGCCCCCGACCCCGCGGGCCTCTTTTACCGTCCCAATCAGGGAACGCCCTGGAAGGAACCCCTTTCATGCGGGGCCGCATCGACGTTTCCAAGCCTACGAAAAGATGGGAATCAAAGGATTTCCATGGCGAAGCGTCAAAAGTGCCCGGCAAAGGGAAGAAGGATTGCCGAAAGAGAGGGGAAATTATGAAGCAAAGTTTCCGCGACGGGGGGTGCAAGAAGGGGGGGTACACGTTTGTCGAGTCGCAGGATAACGCGACGGCTTTAAAAGGCGTGGACGAGAAAAAGAGGAGGTCGAGACTAAGAATGCACGCTAATTGGCCAATGTCCTCGAACAATAAAACGGAATGCCGCCTTCGGTCTCCCCAGGAAATATGCTTTTCGAGACTTTCGACCATCCCCCCTTTTTAAAGCCCCACGCCGATTACTCCTGGGGCTCGTGCTTTCCGCGAGGGATTTCATCTCCTTCTTCGTTGTTTTTTCGGCGTTTCATGTTTGATACCCGCTGTATAATTACGGCAATTGAACCGGCCAGGCGAAATTCGACGGTATTCGGACATTGCCGAAATTACGGCTCGAGGGTCCTCTCAGCCTAACTCCCCACGCGAATTTTCTTCTCGCTTCCGTCTTGTCCGCTTCCGCATCGGCGAGCCCGGCCCGTCGAGTGCCCATACGAATTTTTTCGCGCGTATAATACACACATATACCGGGAGAATCGAGCCTTCTTCAGTATTCATCTTGCATATCAATTAGAGGATTATTAACGATTCTAACAGCGCCGGCCGGAGGAGTTATCACGGGACGGAAGCTCGTACGCGCGCTATCGGCTATAGACGGACAAAAGGAGTGTTAAATACGACTGTTTAATCTGCGGCAAAGCCTTAAGATCTACTTTGATCGACGCCGACACTTGTGCCGCAGACCTGGCAGCCTCGAAAACCCTTCACACCGGCGAGACGAGCGTACGTGTGCGCGCACGTAGGACGCAGACACGGCTCGGGACAGACGCCATAAATATCGGGCCGTTCTTATATTTTCATCAGGGGCCATCATTAAAATTTATGTTATGATCAGAAGTGCGCGTATATATCAGAGAAGGCGAGAGCGAGCAGCGGGGAGGGGTAAAACGAGAGGAGAGGACGGCGCTAACGGCGTGCCGTTGTCGCTGGCGGAAAGGGGAGTCGTTTCTGCTTCACTCCGTGCTGCCTCACGCGAGGGGGTGCGCCAAGAGGGAGAGAGAGGAAGAGAATGAGAGGGGCAGAGGGGCAGAGGGGAGGGGCGAACGAGCAGAGGAGTTTCGGTGTAGGCACGGGGCTTCGGCGATGGTAATATTGTAATCTATGTGTGGAAGAACGCGGGAAGAGAACAGGAGAGATGAAAAAGTGGCTTGAATGGCAGGCACCCCGTTGTAAGGGGTAGTTTTCGGTGGGCGGGGGTGGCACGGGTTTCCGCGGCGGAGTGGGAAGGGTGCCGAACGGAAACAATGACGTCTATACCAAATCCCCGTTCTATTCTTTTTTCCTCTCCATTCCTTCTCTCGGGCCCTTTCGCGTGTCTCCCGCTTCCCTGCCCCTCTCACCGTTCTTCTCCTCCTGTAGGGTGCCATTAGACCCCCGTGGCGGCACCGTAAAAATATAGCCCGTATTGTGCTCGCTCAGGTGCCGATATCCATGAGCACTAAAAGTGCGCTACTGTCTCCTCGATAGAGACCCCTCGATGGGAAACCACTACCCATCGAAATCACTCTTAACCACGAAATATTCAAACAAACCGACCTACTACTTAACTATACCACGGTGTTGAGTGTAATGATATTGTACTCGTTAATGACGACTTCCTCGAGCGGTCGTCCGGAATCGTAGATTTGTCAGCGGGATTGTTGGCGATTAGAGTCCAGTGATCAGGTTTTTAATTGCGAAAGATGGTCGTCGAGTTACTGCCGTTGCAACTGCCGGTGCCAACTGCGTGCCGTTCTCCGTGGATTTTTCTCAACCGACAGGGAAAGGCGGCACGGTTTTAAGCAGACTCCTTACTCGCCACGACAGGATAATAATTCACGCGTGTCAGGATGAAACGAGCAATGACTATTACAGCATGAATTACAAGTAATGTACATGACGTAGCAACGCGCGCGAGCCGATAAAACCAGTCAAGCAGATTCGGTAGAATCGGATTTTCGGTGACACTTGGACGGGAATTTCCCGCTGTCGGATTTATCCTTAATGGTACTTCCGGTGATGATTTACATTGATTTACGTTGTTTTTGCCGGGACGAACGTTAGGCAGAAGAGTCCCCCGGCGAGGCCGCTGCACGACGGATCACAAGGATGATTCGCTTTTGGCGGAGGGCCATTGTCGTCCGTTGGACCGAGCGGAATCGAAATGGCAAACGGTAACTCGATTGCCCGACCTGCACACGGATTGCGAATTATTTCTCCTGTGGTGGCGTGCTCATTCCGCGGCCAAACAATCGTGATCGATTCATGCAAATTTCAACAATCGTTCCCTCGTCCCTCCCCTTCCCCCACTCCGGCCAAACTCCGTCATACCTCTTCCATCCGTCGCGCTCTTTCCTCCACCTCCCCACCCCCCACCCTCCGTGTAATCGTCCTGCACTCTCGCTATCCCTTTGCCGATTCCACCGTATCGAGTCTTCCATTGTCCGCGCTGAAATTTGTTTCTGTCCGGCGCGCCGGGCCTCCAGTGTTTTCCTAGCAGCACGTGCGGCCGATCGGTTAATTCCACTTGGAGAACTACTACGCGCGCTACTTGCATAAATGCACTACACGCAGAGCCCCGAAATTGGTATTTTTAACGAACGATGCAAAGAACAAAGAAAGTGCCTCATTTGCCGGCCTCCAGAAATCCAGATTTAAGTTAATTAAAAAAATCGGTAATTCGTATTATCCTATGTTACGTTAAGAAACAATGTGGACCCTTTGGAATGAAATAGAGTAATTTATAGTGTATACGGGAGCATAAATTTACCGTTAGTCAAACAACGCGGGACTGTTGTAAAAATTTAATAGACCCTGCTCTGTCGACTTTACACGGTTCACTACATATATTCCAACGACTGTGGGATATCCCCGGGAAAAAAAAAGGACGGTCGCACTATCGAGTCGGGACTCGTTTTTTGCCCTGCTTGCCTTGAAAGAGGAAATCGACGCCGACGCTTCCCAAGAAGCAGCATTCGGTTTGTGGGATCCCCTCTCGGATCACTCGGGGCTTTACCTCTCCTTCTCTACGACCGTTCCTTCCCTCCTTCTTGGCAGATGATCACCGATCTTTTTTTCGGCCATCCTCGTGATTTATGGGTGTACCGTTCATAAGAGGATGTGGGATCTCCGAGCTCGAAAATCCCACCGCTTGGCATTATTGTTTCGTTTATTTTAAGGGACCCAAACGTTCAATTACTTTCGTGGTTACTCGGGAGCGAAGCATTGGCGATTTCGTGTGTGCGTCTAGCTGTCATATCTTCTGGCCAACGGCACGTCGGAGCATTGGTTATTTGTAATTCTTTTTGTGCCAAAACAACGGACAAAAGGAAAACTACGAGTAACGCAACTACGAAATCACCGACTGATTTACGCTGCGGGCATTGCGCGGGGGAAATAAGGACGGACGGACGGACGGGCAAGGGTGCCGGAGTAGAGGAACTTGAAAGAGTACTCGTGTCTAATGATGTTTAAGGAGGGGCTTTAATTTTTCATTAGGACAGCGGAGAACATCAAAGGGGTTCCTTCATTTTTTAACCGATGCCTCGAGGCTAGTTCTCCGAAGGAGGGGGGTGCCTCTGAGCCAGGGTATTGTCGTCGCGCCCAACTTCCGTCCGAACCCTTCATCCGCCACCCCTCCCCCTCCCGAACGACGTATTGACATTTCTTAAATATTACTGTGCGCTGCGTCTTTATTGAGCGACATGCTTTTCTCCCGATCCTCCGGCAGATCCGCTCCTCGTTCCCTCTTCGTTCTTTCGTCACTCCTCGCGCACGTGGGAACCTGTGCCCTTCGCCACATGCTGGCCCATTAAAACGTGCACACAAGCTGCCGATCGTCTACCCAAAGCAAACGCAACCCGTGCCCACGGTCAATGACCCTTCGAAAAACGTCTTACTAATGACACGGGCATAGATCATTGTTCCAGTAGTAACAGTGGAACGAATAACTTTTTCTCCATTTTTTAACAGCTATTCACTCGCGGCCAATTATTCAACGTTGTACGGTTAATGTGGACTGAGAGAGTCGAGAGTATGATTGGGTTGTAAAAGATTTTCAGTTGTACTTCTTTCGAAGGGTACGTATATGCCTGGTATCCCCCCCAGCCGCATATTGCACTATCTAGCGGAGCTTACAGCCGGTCGATATCTTAATAATAAATACAAGAGGGGTTCTCTCTGATGGCTGGTTGGTGTGAGATTGAAGAGGGGGCTCTTGGGAAGGTGATTGGGGGGTGGAATGGCACCCTGGCGTATCCGTGCTGGATGTTGCGTGCGCGAAGAAGACAGACAGACAGAAAGAGAGAGTGAGTGAGAGAATGGAAAGGTGGTCGACGAGAAGGATGGAGATAATTCGCACCTCGAGGTGTAATGAGAAAATTTGAAATATCGCGGCCGTCTCCTCTTTCCTCTGCGTCCCCCGGAAAAAAATATAACAGCACCGGTAGTCATAAACGGCTGATCCGCATAGACCCGCTTCCCCCGTTGCTTTCTCCCTCCTCTTTCTGCCAACTCCGCGGAAGATTATAAAGGCGCCTGCTATAAGGCACTCCTCTGCTTCCATTCCCCACAATACCGGCGCCGACGTCGTGGTTTCTGTGGACAACCGCGATTACACCGACTTTGGCCGTGCACGCTCGACGATCGCTTTGCGCCATGATCGCCATGCACGTTTGCCGAATTCACAGTGTCTTTACGAGGCCGTATTTCAGTAACGCTTTGTCACGCTATGAAAATATTTCGATACGTGCAAAACGGTCGGCCCATGAAATCACGATAACTGTCTCCCCCGCGGTTGTTTACTAACATTGATATCTCTCAAAACGTGTCCGGCGCTCGGAGCCGAGGGGTACGCGTCTATTTGGAAAGAATCTCCTCGCAATGAATCAATCCGGGCGTCCGTTTAAAATAGAAGACGATCTTTTTACGTTTTTCTTCGATTCTAGAAACGCGGTATGCGCCTACGTGCTGCCGGAATTCCCCGAAGCTCGTATATTAATCAACCGGGGTGGAACATAAAAAAAGATAGCGCGTCGATGATACCGCGGCGGAGGTAAAAATAGAGGGAACGAGCGGGGCCGCGGGGGAGGGCCATCTATTCGAATTCTCCGTCCGGAGAGGGACGGGAGATACAGCAGACGGAGAGGCAACGGAGTAAAAGGACAAAGAATGCCGGGCGTTTGACGGGCCACGACCGAGCGCAATGCCAGCTGTGTTTCTCGCATGCCGCCACGACCTGCACCTCGTCTTTCTCTTTCTTCCTCTCTAGCCCGTTCCATCTCCCCTCTCTCTCTTTCGCGCCTGCCCCACGCGCCTTTGCATCCGCAGGGCCGTCGACGGTGAGTGGCAGACTGCGTACACGCAAGCCGCACGCACGCACGCATGTCTGTCGAGCTGCGGATAACTACACTGTCCGACGTCTATGGTCAGCGACTTTCTGATCGTTCTCCAACGATTTAAACGACCCGCCGCGGCCGTTCAGCCACGTTTTTCCACCTAAACTCATGCGCGCCCGGGGAAAAAAGGGAAGACAACGCCGTGAAATCCATTAATCACGCACATCGCCACGGTTATCGTTAATTGCTTCCACGCTTGACGCGCGACAAACTCGACGGCGTTCGACGAGTTCGTGACTGGATATGTTATGCAAGCGGTTCGTGCTAAATCGCCCGGCCGTTATCGTTTTATCTACGACCACGTTGCAACTATTTTGCCTTTGGCCGGACACTCGCCGTGGGTTATTTAACTCGACGGGTTAAGCGGTTCATTATTTGCCGAAGATCCGTCCAGGCGGCTCGATGAAATGTAACTGAAAATTCGTGCGCTAGAACAAATGGCTGGCAAACGTCCTACGTCCGAGACATTTCGGTAGGCATCTGTAGAAATAGCTCGCGCCTCTGCCTTCTCTCTTTGCTCGGCGCCTCAGAGCGAAAGAGAGAAAAGGGAAGAAAAAGCAGAGGATCAGGCTCGGAGCTTCGGGAAACCCTCAGCCTTGACTCGAAACTGAGCTTGACACCCGCTAGATACGAAGCACATTTTTCTGTCGGTACAGCAAATTCACAAAAAACGTACGCACTTTTATATTTCAATCGCTTTCTCAGCGATATCCGAATTGTCTCTTAATTCATTCACGAGAAATCTGTATTATTTGACACACGTGAAACCCTTTGAATTTGACTTTGCCAGCTGAATGGAAGGTGCGTGACTCTGAGTCGACGAGCAGCAATCGCCCTCGCGCAGAAACCTTGATTTCTACCCTCCATGTCGAATCGGTTTCGATCGATCGACCAGTTGCCGGTACATGCACCACCGTCGAATAACCGCTAATTTGCCAGAGCTGAAAAAGGGTCGAAACGCGATCGCACCGACATGCCGGCTGTATAATCGATGCAATCGACTGCTTCTGCAACGTATAGCATGGCACACGTGTTTAGCCGATTCGATGGCCATTTGTATTCGTTAATTATTACTCATAATAAGTTAATTCCCCTGCCTCTGTTAATCATTCACGTTCTCCTAAAACGGCTGTTACGAGCACAGGGAATACATTTACAACAGAAATAAACGCGAAACCTTAACTTCAATGAGTTTTATTGCGGGGAATAACGTTGGGTGAATGGTTTTCCGCGAAACTCGAGTAACCTTAAAAAGCCCTATGTCTTCATTTTTACCTCCTAAAATATCTCTATCCCTGATACGTATCGCACGTCCGACGGAAATATTCTATCGAAAATGCTGAAACGAGAGGTCAGATACGATCGTTATGGAACTTCTAACGACAAACATATGCGAAGTCGGTGGGCCGAGGCGAATGTTCCCTATCGGCCGGATCTCCGCGGCACGGCGTACATATGTTTCGGCCATTAATTAGCATCTGGAATCAATTAAAGTAATTATAAATTATACGAAATATTGCCGTACGTTCGCGCGTCGTTGACCATCGTGGAGGCAGGAACACGCGACGCGATTCTGTAAACTCACAGTCCTATCCCCATCGATTCGACGGAATTGCGCTGATGGTATCTTCGATCGAGTTCCTTCTTTGTTTCGCCGTGGAATTATTTTCATGACAGTGGGAGGAGGGAGGGGGGCAATGGCGACGATACGTCAAGAAGACATGTAAAACGGCTATTATAAAATACCGTCCGTTCGAGGGTCAGATCGTAATGACATATGTCTTCCTTTATTCCGAACGTTCCGAGACGATCATTATCTTCCCACAACTTCCGTTGTCAATGAAACGAACACCCGGCTAACGTCCGTACGAGCGAAGACCGTTATCATCGATCTTCGCGGTTCTCCCGATCGACCTCGGGATCCCGTCGACGTTTTATTACCCCCACCCGTTGGCCCCGGCCGCCGGAGTTTCTCGCCGCGTGACAAATACGCAGGATGCCAAGTGACGGGCTATCGATACGCATCCGCCATTCGAACAGCGTTCCTGTATTATTGCGCGCTCGTCGGATATGTATTTATGCTTCCCGTATCATTTCGTAATTATCGATAACATCGTCAAGGCTTTTTGCAGGAAACAATGGGTCATTACTAGTTGCCGCGGCATGTGCTTCACCGTCCCGCCCCGCTCCCCTCCCCCCCCCCGTCTCGTAACCCTCCTCACGTCCCCGTCGGTCCTCGCACGGTCTCCGTTTGGCCCTCGTTCCTTCGGCCGATGCATTCCTCTCCTTCCCGTCGATTCTCCGCGTTGATTGCACCCGGGTTTCAGCGCGATTCACGGAACTCGGACGAATCCGTTCACTGAATTCACGTTTCTCGTTCGGACAGAGTCCTTCGCAGTAACCCGAGGCGCTGTTACGACTGAACGCGATGGACTTTCGATTCGTCCTCGTTACAGGGGGGACGATAATGATCGATAATAAGGGACGATTGCGTCAGTACCGATCGCTCTTATCCCTCGTCCTCTCCGAGCCGCGTGTCGTAATGGAGCAAAAAAGTTTTGCCAGCGTCACTGATTCGCGCTTGGCGCTAATGGGGTCGCTGGTCTTCGTCGCAATGCTTGTAATCCTTCAAGTCGGCCCGATTTCGCGTTCGACGTCGATTTAGTGCCGCATAACCTGCTTGATTCGGACGATCACTGACGATTATTTATCCGGTCCGGCCTAGGAATTGAGAGTTGCCTGCGAGAAGCCTTAAGTCCAATCGCAGGAACAACGGAAATATGGTGGAAAATGTAAAGGGCAGGGGAATCAAAATGAACGTTGCAAGAAGAGAGAATTATCGGGGAAGGTGGAAAGCATGAACAGGGTTGTTAGCGGTGAGGGGGTAGGGGCGTTCGACCGCTCTGGCTACTTTGAATGTAAAAGCATCTATAATTAATATCCAGACTGAACAACGGGCCACGAGCAATATTTATTAGATACTTTATGGAGAAAGTTTAAAAAGTTAATCCGGAGCTGCCCGTTTTTACTCCCTTCGTCAAGCGGTGCCTTTGGCGAAACGACCGTAACATTCCCGATGACTTCGACGCCGAAAAAACATGAGCATTAGGACATACAGCGGTCATACTGCAAATTTTCAGATTTATTATCAGCTAAATATTTTTGTCAGTATTAAAGACCAAACAATATGCAAAACAAGCACTTTCTGAAGAAACTGTTAGAACCTGTGGCCTGCCGATTCCTGAACAACGGGCCGGTACAACAATTAACAAGAATTTTAGACGAGAATGGCGAGAGATCTCGAGTGGGCGACATAGAAATGATTTCGTAATTATTAGTCTTTGTCGGCTGGACTCTGCACGCACTCGTTGCGAGCTGTTTGATGTTTCTGCTAACGAGTAAAAACAGCCTGGGTCCATTACCGGTTAACGCAGTTGAAAGTCGAATCTTGGCCAAACGTACCACTCCTGTTTTGTGCTTAAACGAATATTATTATTCGTCGCTTCGGAGAACAGCTTTCATACAGCGCCGAGGGAATTTCGTTAACGACAATTAATGATGTTTTTTGCGCAACGGATTTCTGCACGGTTGCACGAACCGTGGCGGTCCTAGAATTACCCCTGGGTGATGTTTGTGAATTAAACGATCGTCGCGATAAATGTTCATCGAGGTAGAACGGTACTGCGTCTTTGCTGGGGGTCCACTCCAAGAGGGATTCTATTTCCGTCGGGTTTTCGTATGAACCGGCGAAATTAGGCTCAGCCGACGAAATTGATTGATTTCGCGTCGCACGGCGGTCTCCCCGGTAATTTAACGATCTCCCGTTTGCTCGCCGCGAGAAAATTTACACACGGACCGCCAGTTCGGCTCCATAACGCGGCTCGTATATTGGCAAGAGGGGGGCGGGGGAGAATCGGCGCGGGCGTTGCGCGTTACGATTGCTGTAAAACTGGGCCGGAAAAACTGGCCGGCGGGCCGACGTTTCTATCGGAACACCGCCGGCTATTTCCGCCTGTGATTGGTCACGCGGTGGTGCGCATATCGGCGCCGGATTGCCCGTAAAATCCGGCCTCCCGAAGCGCGCGAAAGCTCTGCCCAACGGCTCGTGCCGCTCGAATTCGGCAAAACGCGTTCCCCGTCTATTGCATTTTCGTCAACAAGCCGAAGGACCAATCGCTCGGCACGGCCGAAACTTTGATTCAGAACAAACACATGTATAACGTACCAGTAGAACGAAAGTAAGATTACGGCGAGTCGAGGGGGAAATCTAAGTTGGTGTTTTTGTTTTGCGCAGAGGGCGACTTTGGCAGAGAAGGAAGTTTCGGCACTGAAGGAACAACTCGCCGCGGCGAACGACGGCAATTCCAAGACTGAGGGACAGCAAGGAGTCGAGCAGCAACAGGTACACGATGCCAGCAATCCGAGGAGAACACCCAACAGCAACCTCGAGCAGGAGCTGCAGGCCAAGGACAAAGAGGTAAACCGTCAATGAATTATGCACTCGCCTAACTCGCTTTCTATAGCCTAGTTTGCCGATGCGTTTTACCGTCGTTAAACGACACAAGTTCAAACGAAAAGTCTAATCTTCGTTAACCCTCCCCGCGGTTCCCCGTAAACCTTTATTTCCTTCTCAATCGAGCGCTCCCCGGCAATGAAACTTTGGCCATCGGGATTACCGAGCGAAACGTGCCGACCTACGCTTACACCGAGTGTGTTACAACGCCTGGGACATAGGGAGCATGTGAGCCAACGAATTACACGCGTGTGTACACGCATACGGGCCGTCAGCTCAATGGCTAACGTGTCAGCCACGCACGCACGGTGGTTTCTCTCCTCCTTCCCCCACCACCCTCGATTACCCTGCTCTTCACCTCTACCTTCCACGCTGATCATAACCGTACAGGAGCACGTGTGTACTCGCGTCAAACGATACCTTCGTGTTCTCTGACAAAACGTTCTCCTTCTGACTTCTCGCGACACCTAACTAGCTTTCCACGAATACACCGACAGGCGAAAAATATTCGCGATCTCTTCATTTCGATACAATGTATTGATCAGACTCTCAAATATTCTCCGTACGAGCTGAAAAGGGGGTTGTAATGGACTACGTTTAGTTTTGTCTTTATTCTCTGGTCTCATTCGTACACCCTTGGGCGTGGAAAACGTACGAAACACGTGTCGCTCGTGCGCAGATTCGAATAGGTAAGATTGCGGTATATTTAGTCACGGTATCCCGGCGGTCGTTAAAGCCTCGGAATCCGAAACGGTCGCGAATGCTCGCACGTCGGTCGTTTTATTGTAATTTCTCGGGGCGTCGATTCTTACGTACCTTTGGCTCGTTTTAACGGCAATAACATTATCGTATATTTATCGGTAGGGTAAATAACCGACGTCGTATGTGCCCGTTGATTTGCCACGGCAAAAATAGCCGCCTAGGCGTCTCGGCCTCCACTTGTTTTCCTCTTTTCACCCCCGTACAATTGGAATTGACGACTCCCCCATGCAGACGGATCCTCACGATTCGCCCCAAAGATCAGTTACGACGAATACAGATCTCTTTTAAGCTTCTTCGTCGGGGTATGACTTTAATGGTTGACACGTTTTTGCGTGGATGATAAGCAGCTGCTACGGCGAGAATGATGGAAGATAATGATGGCCGTTCATTCATCAAGAGATCTCTCGAGAGAACAATAGCCCCGTGGGCGTAAATCGATCGTAGATCGATCAAACGCTCAGACGTCTAATTAGGGAGTCTCCATTACGGTCTTATGTTTCCACCGCTGTACAGTATAGTGGGATCTACCGTAATATCCGTGGGATGAGGACAGAAACGAAGTAGGGCTCGTTAAGGGTGCGTAATCAGAAAAGGGGACGAGGTGGCAGGTACAAGGTCTTAAACAAAGGCAAAAACACTTAAAACAAGGCGCGCGACGAAGGAGTGATAAAAACGCCGCTAAGAGTTCAATAAGTATTCTCCTTAAAGCCAATATAACGGTCCCCCAGTTCCTTTTCTCTCGGCCGTCTCGTTCTCCCGCTTCCTTCGAGCCCCTAATCTTTCTCCGCGAGGAAAATCGTTTACTTCGGTGCCTCGGCCCGTTGTAATCCCGAAGCCGATAATCTCCGACCCCATCCCCAGGGCGATTGTCGTGTCCTTAGTCCTTGTTTCCCGTTGTCCTTGCCCACCGAACGAGCCGGCAGATTTTCACGACGTCGCCTTTCAGCGGATAAGAATTCCCAATGTCTTTATTGAGAAGCCATTGCGTCAGAACGATTTTTATTGTCCCGCCGGGTAAAGGGTGCTAATGGAAGCGGACGGGGTGTACGGCTTAACGGCCGATAATGAAGAGTAAATAATGCTCCTGTCGTTTTCTTCGACACCGCGGCTTTGCTAATTCAGCCGACGATCAGTCCACCGAACCGAGATTAAACAGCTGTATCGATCATTCCGAACAATTCGCAGTAAAGAATCCTTTTTTCTCATAGAGCGGTTAAATCGAAAGAACGATTTTCTGGAATATCACTGAATCGCTGCTGGTTAATACCGCTTCTAAAATCGGAAGGTAATCGCTGACGTAAGGTCATATGCATCTTCCATTAAATTCCTCCCCTTTGCGTTTCACAGAGCCGCGACGGTTGCCATCGCCGTTTGTAGTCAAACGGATTGTTTCGTTCTGGTATGATGATAATTCAGACGAGACGTAGCAGACAATCGCGGAGTACGATTTTCTTTGTACGACCTTTCGTCCGTCATTCTCGTCGGTGGAGTTTCGCTGGGTTTTGTGACGGTTTGCGCCTCAGCAGGTCGGCGGACATACTGAAAATAAATCACTCCGGTTTTGCCGGCTCTTTGCAATTTTATGTAATGAACGAAAGAACAAAAAGGCGAGATACTCTATCTTTGCAGAAAGAGCGGCCGGAATGAAAGAGCCCAGACGTCAAAGGGTCAAAGGGATAATAGACAATAAACGACAGACGCGCAGATTCCTAGCCGTCGTACGTGCACGTTACGCGCGTTGAAGAAACAGCGAAAAAAAAAGGATACGAGCTCTCGAAAGTTGCTGATAAATTGACAAGATAACCGGCCGTCCTGATTCACGCGCTGAATCGTTTCCGTTTCCTGTCGAACAACGCTCCGGAATAGAAATAAAAGCACTGATGCGAGCACCGCATCGGTCTCGAGGCAGTTAATACCGAAGGACAGACGAACTTTCACGTCAGCCTTTACGCTGTTTTGCCCGCGCATTCGTACATGTATCAAGGTCATCTACGGATTGCCCATAAAAATCTCCGCCGTCGGCAAACATGGCATTTAGGCGAATAGTGCATTTTTCGCACGCTTCAGGAGGAGCATAGTTTGACCGATTCGCTCTTTCCCCACCCCTCTTCCCTTCGGGCGAAGTTCTTAAGGCAACGGATCCTCGGCGGAGGGGCGCAGGGGGAGAAAGAGGTGAGAGAAGAGAGCCTCTAGCACCGTGGTGAGATGAAAGGGAGATACGGTGTTGTCGGTGCCAAGGCAAATACGCTCGGCGAGTGTTTCAAAACACGTTAGCTAATGTACCGAGCGCGGTAGATCAAGAAATAACCGGGGGAACGATCCGCGGCTTCTCCACTCGCGACACCCAAAGTGAGATCCAGCAACACCGGGCCCGCTCGTCCTTCGTTTCGACAATGGGCTCCCACTCGTTTGCTTTCTTTGCGTCCACGAAATTACCCGGTAAAATTAGAAACGAGAAACGCGTTTCGAGTACTCGCACGGAATCACAAAGGCAACGACGATATAATAATCCTGCCGCTTTGCACGCCGTTCGTCATGGCTTTAATTAGAAAGCAACGCCAGCTGAGAGATTGCCGATTATAAAAATCAAATCATACCGACGAAACGCAGCTTTTACGACTCGCCAAGCATAAATTTTACAGTGGCTCATGCTTATTACATAGATCAACGGTAGCTTTGTAATCAATCACAAAGCTATGTGTTTTGAATTTTTACACGGACCATTACCTTTTTTATTGCTAATTACGCTCGAGATACAACTGAGTTTGTTCGAAAGGAGAAAACAGCCACTCATTTCGCCATATTGGTAGCAACCATATTGATATTTGTGTAAGTATAACCAAAATTTTCGACCCAACGAAAATGTTCCCTCGTTTCACATACATGTATCCGTAAGGCTATTATCATATTTACCCTGATACGCCGACTGACTGATAATTAACGCGATAAGGAGCAATCGTCTGCGCAATATCCACAGACGTACCGCAATTCCGCGACAAACAATCGACGAATTTTATCGCGTATTCAACGCGGTCGATTAGATACCTATGTATGTACGATAGGTCGGTGTAAACGTATATCTTTTTTATGTTTATTGCACATACGTCCATCGTTATACACCTATTCCTAGACGTATGTAGGCGCCTCGCGTCGTAAACGCGATTAAGCTTACGCCAGGCTGATGGATTAGTTCGGGCAACGCTTTATTTAAAACCTGACGAAAGCTTACATAATACCTGACGCTATGTAGAACTGTTGGTCCGATATGAATGCACATTCGTTCCTTGAAAATTCTCGAACGATTGCAGACAGGTAAAGAACAAAGTACTTGTGTTTTAAGAGTCTCGCGGGAAACCGTTATCGTTAGATATTCATTTCGTTAGTTCCAAGTAATAAAATTGCTAGGCTACGAATGAACCGTTAATCATTTTTAACGATCCCGATAGTAGACATGTGAAAAGACGAGAATGTTACAAAATACTTTTCCGTATCTTGTGCGATATGTGAGATATAAGTTTACGATTGCTTTCATTTCTGCGCTGCTGGCATAGTTATTTTTATTATCGTAATACCGCCTCTTTGCTCGCATAATTTTGGCTTTCCGTCGGCTTTGAGGGGCGTTTCGAGTTCTCGTTAGAAATCGTCTTGTTATTGACGCACCGGGAGCGTGGGTTAAAACGATGAAACGTCGGTGTGCGTGCGTTGCCGTGTCCGCAGACGATAAAGGAAAAATGAGGGAGAGGAAAGACGGTCCGGATGCTCCATCATCGTCGGCTGAAACATTAATTAGAAAATCTGAATAATTAGGAACTAACTTTTACGCGATGTGTAAAACTCGTACCTCCGACCTGGTCGGCCGTAGACGCGAACACGCGTATCGCTCGGTACGTACGTGCAGGCGTATCTAGACGGACGTTGGGGTGTGCGTACCCCTGTCGAATGGCCGGGACGGAGGGGGAGGGGTCAGCTTTTCTCTGTCGGCCGCAGCAACGGCGGCGGTGGTGCCACCCTCTACCTTCCCACCCCCGCCGAGCGCGTCCAGAGCAACCTCACCCTCGCTTACGTACTTTTAAAAAGGGTTTTCCAGTTCGAACAGATCGATCGAACTCTGTTTCTCTATCTCCCTCCACCCCTCCCCTCCTCTTCCTCTCGCTTTCCTTCCTTCGGCCCTCCCCCCGTGCAGCCTCGAGATGCGTATCTGGTCACGGCGGCCCGCTGATTATATCGTAATTACGGTTTTAAATATACTTCATCGAGCACGCGAACCGGTACTACCAAGTTAGGTAGGCCCGGGGGGATCGGGGATCCGTCGAAGCAGGAGGAACACGGAGGAAAGGAGGAGGTGGTTAAAGCTCGTGCCCTTCGATTTAATGTCGGTACTGATAATGCCCGTAGGGCACGTCGCTGATAGAACGTTACGGATGATTGCGGTGATGATTAAACAGCTTGACATGAAAGGGGATTCCGAACAGAGACGGCCAAGAATCAAAGGTCTCGTCCAAGTATCGAATTTTTCATCCCCCTCGAGGAAATACTTTACGACTGGCGGAGGGATCACCTGCGCGACCGACGTTAACTTGAATCGGGTGATAACGAACGAAGGTGACCGAACGCGATTAAATTCGGTCTGGTTTAAACGGGCGACCGGCGGCAGGGGTGACGGTCGTCGGAGCCGAGCGAAATAGTGCTGGTAGCTAACTCATCGCTAAGCAATCTTTTCTTATCGGGTCACCGGAGATTTATAGAAACGGCCTGCGATGGCGTATTGTCATGACTTGGCCCCGTGCACGAAGAAGTCGACGCGGACCGATCTGGAACGCGATATTTGTACGTGTATGTGTGTCGGTGTGTGTATTGCCGGGCTATACGTGTACGGTTACCTCGCCCACGGAATGGAAAGTAGGTGGTAGGTGGAATTATTACCCCCGACCGTGACGGAAGAGGTACGTTCGAAAATTACCCCGGCCGGTTCTCTATGTATACGTGCACGTTTGTACGACGACGATACACCGAGAACATTTTTCACCACTGGCTCGCGACGAATGTTTCGACCTATTCCGCGGTTTGATCGTCGATTCATTTCCCTTCCGTGTAATTGCCAGGTAACTTCGCAATGTCTCTGCCCCGTCGACTGTTTTCTTCTCCATTACATAATATTCTTCTCCGAAAGAGTAGCCCATTTATGTATATTAACCAGTGTATATTTGATCTCGCTCAAACGAATGCTTATTACCTCTCGGGGGGGATCAAAGAAGAGCAAATAGAACTTTTAATCTCACTCGCCGTGCACCACACTTTCGCGCGCGCGCGTATGTGTGTGTGATTTTCACCGTAAAGCACCGAGCGATAAGAAAAATTCTCATGTTATTACGTTCGCCGGAGAAATTCGATGTACCTGCAGGAAATTATGCGTCGGTTTAAAAGGGACCAAACGAAAAGCGATGTTTCCCGGCAGACTGCTCGGCCGGCCGTTTGATTTTTTTTATCTTACCCCCGTTGAGCTCTTTCCTTCGACTTCTTTCAGCGGACTTTGCGCGCACGTAAAATGCCGAGGCTCGCTTTGTCTTGCCGTTTCGGTGAAAAAAGGACACGGGCGAAGGCCCGGCCGTTCGAAACGGTGAAACTGAAAGATGCGGTGGATGGCTGGGGGTGAAAAAAAAGATCGACGCAGGAGGAGGATCTATATGGGGGGGGGGTTGCATGTACGGCGCGTACATGAACAGAGACGTACGAGGAGGATACCGCGGCGGGGAAAGCCGGGAGGGACGGGGGTGGTCGGTAGCGAAAAAAGTACCGTCTCTCGAAATTAATTTTTTTTCTCCCCGAGATAAAAACCTAACGAAGCCGCGTGCGCTCGCGCGCTCGCCGCTTTATTACGCGAAAGCGAACGACGGAAGAGGAATAGACGGAGGAGACTGCGGAGGTGGAGACGTAGAATGAGGAGGATCGGCAGAGAAAGCCGTGGCCGCGGGGGGGAGGACGGCAGAAACGAGCATGTAGGTGCGGAGCACGGGGTTGGGGAGTATCGGGGGCTACGCGGAAAGGCGAAAAGGGTGGACCGCGCGAGTGAGAAGCCAAGCGGGGGAGGGGCGGTGAGACACAAATACGCTGAAAATTAGATTCATAACTTTTCTGCTGCGCTTTCGCGGCGGAACGACTAAAGGCTGGCCGAGCTAGTTAAAAATTCCGTGTGCCCGCGAATATCAATCCCTATGCCGCTGCCTCCATCCTAACCGGCTCCCCAACGCTTCCTCCACCTCCACCTCCTCCTCCGGGCCTCGG
Organism: Hedychridium roseum; assembly: GCA_963989215.1. Lineage (NCBI taxonomy): Eukaryota > Metazoa > Arthropoda > Insecta > Hymenoptera > Chrysididae > Hedychridium > Hedychridium roseum. The sequence continues at coordinate 6,297,561 of OZ022312.1, read as the reverse complement.
TCCACCTCGTATCCACCCCCTTCCCCCTGCATAAAAGAGCCACCACCTTCTATGGTACGCTCACGTAGGGAACGACGGACACCACGCAGCCCTCCCACGGATTCGCACGAAAGAGGCTGGTTATACCTCCACCTACACCTTCCTCGACCGACAACGTACACGCCCTCCATCGGCCAGACGGACGACGGGAATTATCTCGGTTTTTCCGCAAACGCGATTAACCAGAAACGTCGTTCAGCAGCCCTCCGGCCGATCCTTCTCTCTCTCGCTCTCTCGGTCTTTCGTGGACGAGGGCGATCGTCTTTCTCCTTTTAGCCCTCGCTCGGAAAGCTCCCGGCTCGGCTACCTCCCGATTGATAATTCACCATTAATCCGTCGCGAGATAGGGACCCTGGCTTCTTCCACCTCGCTTTTGACTTAGCGATGAATTTTTTCTACGCCCCTGGCCGAACCACGCAATTTACATAGGAAATTGGGAAAGTCAAGAAACCACGCGTGTCATTGCCGTTCGTTATAGTGGAACTGCCAATTACGATATTTATGAGCCTATCAGGGCCGTGTAAAAATAATACGAGGGAGGTGAAGTATCGGTTTAACGCTTCCTTCAATAAGTGTATTAGAATTTCGTGGCTTCGAGTCGATCGTATTACACGTCTCCGACGATCGACGACGACGGCGTTCTCGTTTTCGGCTGTCGGATAATAATAAACGAGACGAGCGGCTAGGAATTGGCAGGAATATTTTCTTCGGGAAAAATGAGCGGCACGACGGCAATAGCTCAGGCGGGGTTCGGACACGTCGAAGCTTCGCACGTAATCAGCATGCGATTGGCAGAAAGTCAAAGGCTCGTTAGCTTGTTTTTGCGAGGCTCCCCAGCGGTGTGTATCCGAGCGAAGCCGTGGAAAATGTCGAACCGAAAATACAACAAGAAACTTCTCGCGACCGTCGGAATTATACGGCAAGGCCGTCGCAGAATTTCCAATGGACCGAGCGCTCCTTCGGCAAAAAAATTAGGGACAATAAAAACGCCTAAGCTAAGTCGTCGATTCTACGGATAACTCGATCGCGCCCTTAAGTTCCCCACAATTATGCCACGTGTCTTGCACAAATGTGCAAACTTACGGAGAAAAGTCTCGATGATTCTCGGCGGCGGTTCGACGCGAAATTAATGCTCCCCGTTGCACGTCCTTCTCCCGTTGAGGAAGCGAGGGAGGGGAGGATTCGTGAGTGAAAGCGGTGCGTACGGCGCAACGGCTTAGCGGGGACATAACTTATCAGTTCTCCGGGTTCCCCGGCGGAGCCCTTTCGGCCCCACCTTCGCTTTTAGCTCGGCAAGTATATATGATATTTAAAATTAATCCTTCCTTTGTGCTGGCTGGCTGGGCTGGCCCGGCTGGCTGTCTGTCTTTTTATCGTACCGATATGGAATCGTATAAATTTTACTCCATTATTCGAGCCGTCTGCGTTTCGCCGCGTCGGAGGAGCCGGGGAAAAGCGCGCCGATGCTTTCTAGAATATGAGAAGTAAGAGAAAGACAGAGGCAGAGGGGTTCATCCGCGGCGGAACGTAGTCGCTGGGACGCGGGGAAGGGATGAGAAGGGGGTAGGCTCGTCTTTTTGTCTCTGCCTCAGCACCGCGAGGCTTTCATTTCGAATCCTCAATCACCGTCGGTGATCAATCACAATTGAACTCGAGTGGGAAGGACGACGCGGCCTGAAAAAAGACAACCGCAGCACCGGGAATAAAAAGTAGGACGAAAGACGCGCTACCACGCTAACGGCTGAGTCATAAGCCGCAGATCCGCAACGATATCGATGCGTCCGATTGTTTCGTCCCACGGTATACATGTTCCCAGGGAAATTACTTGCGCACAAATAATAGTAGTACCTATTCTGAAAACGACTGAAACCTCAGGAGCACATAAAATTGTAATAAGGTCATCCTCTTCCTGACAATACGTAGACAAATTGTCTGTCGTGCATGTAATTGCTCGAGTAGCGTATTACAGTAGCGGAGAAGGTTTATGCTTGGCCCGTAGACTTGAGTGGACGCCGTCTGATCGAAAGTATAGTCGTTCCAGCGGCATTGGAGATTCTGCTATTAAGTAGCAGAGACACGATGCTAGTCAGACGGTGATCGAGGGGGGGTCGGCCGGTCGCGCACGAGTCGAGTCGTGAGCGAGGATATGGCGGAACGGCGTTATAGGAGACGGTCGATCCGTGGTTGCCCTTTGATGCTGCCTCACCCCGGCCGGCAAGACCGAAGGATAATGCGCAAACCAAAGGATAATTCCCCGATACGGGGACGAAATCCCGCCGAGGGAACTCGAGGACGGTGGCCGAGGGGTGCAAGGAGAGGTGAGGGCGAAAAACTCTTATTTAAAAATGTATTTACCGTCTGGCTCTCTCGCGAGGATCGCCATCCGCCTGGAAAGTTCGCTTTTTACCCTACCTCCTCAGGTTCTGCGTGAGAGAATCCGTTCGTCAGTATTTTTATACGTACACTTTACATGTCTGCGTGTGTATGTATGTGTGTGTGTGTGTGGATATATACGTCGTGTGCTTACCGCTTTATCCGCAGAGACGGAGGAACCCTGGTATGTAGATACCGAGGGTCCGTCTGCCCGTCGTCATCCCCCCTCCCACACCCCTCCTCCGGTACGTCTCTGTTTGCGATCACGCACACATAAGTACACAACATATATAAACGGACGTTCGAATTTATTCATAAAACATTAAATGCATTTTTCGCCAGTGATCAAGACATGAATTACTTTTATCGTTTCAATGATTCGATGATAGTTGACCGTTGACGCTGCGAGCCTGATGACTGAAGGGAAACATTTCCCGGACGTAAACGACGCATAGATGCATCGGCAATCAGCGTGGGCTCGCTCGATCGCACTTGTTCGGAGGGGCAGTAGTTAGCCGATTTGGAAGTTTGCGCCGGCAGTCCGCGGGAACTGTATCCAGCATAGATGGATGAAATGTAACTATCAAAGTTGGCGATCGCGGCTCAACGGCATTTTCCGACTGCCGCGCCCGTTTCCCGCTGAGCCTCGGCCCGTCGCCGTCCGATTTCACCCTCCGTGACTCACCCCATTCTCGTTCATCCTCGACGGTTGCTCAAAATTTATATTACGGCCGAGGTGCGCATATAATTAATTTAATTAAACGCCCCGCGTTGAAAATCGTCCTATTAGTTCGGCAACTTTTGACGGCTGGTACCTTTCTCCCTCTTCATGTCCCCCCCCACCCCTCTTTCACCCACTACCTCGCCGCCCGGTCGGCCGCGCTTCGTTCGTCCGCATCTCCCTCTCCTGTCTTAACTTCCCGTTCGCTCGTGCACGTTCCTACATTTCCTCGCGTCGTCACGTTCGACCTGCTTCGCCGTTCCATCATTTATTTATGTTGCTCTAAAACGATGCAATATTCATAGAACCGGTAAATTCCTCTATTTACGCACTGCACAGCGTTCTGCTCAAGGCAACGACTTCTCGTTTTACACCGATGCTTACCTGGCTGCATTTTTACCGAATGTTCCTCGCGACAAGTTAAAATCGATTATCAGCCCGGCGCTTAGTCGCCGCTAATCGCATCAATCTTGCTAATTGCACACGTCGATTTCTGTACGTTAAAATTCTCGAGGGCTTCGATCGAACGTCATTGCGCGTCCCATCTTGGGTGGAATCGTGCGAAGCATGTAATAATACTTCTCTGTCGCGATGGAACATTCGTTAGAGCGGACTTTCGGGTTTTGTTGACAGGTGTAGGTGCGCGAGCCATCCAAATCTCAATGCAAAGTCAATTACTCTTGGCAGGCAAAGCTGACGGTGGGCGTTAATGGGTTAATTCTGATGACAAGAGGCGGCAATGCCAGCTTACACCGCGCGCCACGTTATACTTAGGAACCTATTAACGGTTATTATTGTCGAAAATATTTTGACACATCTTCCTAGGTTTAACGAAGCATTTTCCCTTGCGCAACGGATACACTGTTGCTCCTTTTTATCAGGCTTCAATGACATTCTAACGACTTTACTTCCCCCTCACGCTAAGGAGTAATACCGTGAATTAAGGTCTTTGTCCGATCTCCGTAGCTCTTGGTCTTGGGGAATGAATATTTTCATGGGTGCTGGTTATTGAATAAACGTAGGGCAAGGTTCCAGCGTGGTTAGAGTCACATCCCCTTGAATGTGGCCTAACGAAGGATGAGAGCCGCTGTTGGTCAGTGATAAATAGGGATCGGAGTTGATTTCCGGTACACTCGAGCGCCCTTTCGCCGATAATGTAAGGGAGCGTTGTATCGTGGGCTCGGCTAAACTCCAAAGGATAGCGTCCAGGATTCTTGGAGCCGCGCGCTCGACGTACGGACGGACAGATTGCGGCTAGCCGAGGAAACCGCCCTCTGATCTCACCCCGTTTTAACCCGCCGTTAGGTCATCGTCCCTCCCCGTCTTCCCTTCCTGTCTCCGCTCTCGGTTTCTCGCTCTTTCCGCCGTCTCCGATCGTCTCTTTCGTCGGGCTTGCCTTCCGTCCTCCTCCCCCTCCCCTGGCCCAGCACGTACGAACGTCCTTTGTCGTTTGCTTAGGGCCAATCTGCGCTGTTGGTCCTTTGGAAATCCCCTCGGGTCGATGCCACCGCTGCACCTTCTATCCGGGGCGATCGCCGATCGTAATTCGATCTGACTAGCCGCGGCACAAAGGTGGCCAATGATCGTCCGTCCTAGAATCCCAATGCTTATCGCCTTCCGCTCCCGGCTATATCCGATTCGGAGCTTTCTGCCTCTCCTTCCTCAAGCCCTGCTCGCCTTTTACTTCCCCCTCGGTCCCTCCCTCGACCGCCTCATTAAGTATTCGCGCTGACAAGTGGACATGGGACTTCCCCCGAGATAAGAGCCATCCAGGGATCTCTGACTGACGGACAAATTAGCGAAAGAACGCTTTGGAAACTTGACGGCGGAAAGAGAACGTTCATTTTACTACGCCTCAACGTTCCCCCTCATAATACCTTCCCGTATCGTCGAGGAAATTTATTTCAGCATTAACAGCTCTACGGTCCGATGGTTGTTGTCATCCGGAGAAAAATCTTTAGGCGCGTGGACCGTCGATTGAGACGAAGCAGTTGGATATCGAATGCTCTTACGTCAGACCAGTTCGAACCGTCCGATAACTCTGTATTCGGGTGTCTGCCGTCGATTCCACTTATGCTTATTATCGCCGAGCTCCGCCTATACGCTGCCATAGAGGCCCAACGAGGAATCTTTATCAGCCGTTTGAGATACGATGCTATAGAATGTGACGGAGTTCGATGGTGAGTGACTCTGTCTTGCCGAACGGCAGCAATAAATGACCCCCTGACCTTTCTACACTACAGCGCTGGCCATGCCAAGAAATGTTTGTAATTCAAAACCCTGCAGTCTCCTAGATATCCTCCTCAATGTTACAGACAAAGTAATTTTACATGGGAAATTTCGACTAGGAATAATAGTTAAGAAATACTTCTTTTTTATGTTACATAAAGAAACTTTCTCACGTCTTGAATATCGAGAGAGCTAAATTCAGAGGAGCTTATAAAAGATGATTGAAAAAATAGGCAGCGGAGGGTTTCTTACCAGTTGATTAGGTTTTTAATACGCGGGTTCATTGACACGGATTTGTCAATGAAAAGATGCACGGATAGCGGAGTTGTAGTTCTTATCGGGCGAGAAACGATCCGACGCCACTGGTCGTCGACTTGTTTCGGGAAGCTGGGGTTATCTATCGTGAAATAAATAAGTGTCTATATTTCGGCTAATCGTGCGGCACTGTTCGATCTCATGAAATAAGTCACTGTGCTCCTCTTCGATGGCCATTATAAGGATGGAAAGGTCGGACGATATAGCTCGGTCGATTGCCTTCGGCTTGATCGTATTCATTCCCAATTCGTCCGTGTACGCGTGCGTTCTTCGTGTCACGCGATTTCCATTAATCGACAACGCGAAATATCGATATAATAACACACGCGGTTAAGAATAACACGAAGGGAACAGTAAATTTGTCCATTTCATTAATCGGTCTTTGAAATCGGTATTAAATTCTTTCGCAGAGCGTAACACGTTCGCAGGGTATTGTTGAGATCAGATGTGCGACTTTTCGAGAAACAATCGTGCGCTTGTGAGCACGCAGTTATTGAATTCACCTGAGAACACCTCGCAGAGTCACATGGCGAGATGGAAGGTTTGCCAGAACGGTTCGCCGTCGAACGGTGCCAGGTCTCGCTCGGCGGATCGGGTAAGTTCTTGAATTTAATTACGGCACTTTCGGCGGAAAAGCTCGCCCATTTTCCACTGCAGCCGTTCACCTTTCGGACGTGGTTTGTCGATGGCCTTGGATCAATCGCTCTGACCCCTCCCCCCTCCAGCCATTCTACACAGACAACCCCACTGTCGTTGATTGACAGGAAAACTTTGAAATCGCCCCCCTCTCCCGTCGATCTCCGCCCTTTTGCTCCCCCCTTGAGATTAAGTCTACGGTTCTTGACAGCGAGTTCGAGGTTGCCGACTTTCTCTTTAACCCCCTACACAATTTTCCCTAGTCAAAAATCAGATATCCCTGCTTCGATAAATCGTCTCTTCTCCAATGTATAGCATTAACTGGAGATTGTCGTGGGTAGTCGATACTTTGGACGGACGTACGTGCTTGAGCTTCCGTGAAATGAGTGAATTGTTTCACATTATCGAGAAACGAAAGTTCCGTTTCGAAGGATGGGGACGTGTCAATTCCGGCCAGCATCCAGACACTGATCGCGCGCTCTTGACGTGCCTTCGATTCCATGAATTTTTCACGTATCGCACGGTCTTAACTAAGGACTTAATGAATTTTGTGAAAATTGACGTACCAACCGTTAACGACGGTTACGCGAGAGACGGTGGAAGCAGCTCGGCAGAGGGGTGGGGGCAAGAGGGACAAAAATTGAGGTCTTCATACGTCAAATAGACGTCGACATTAAGAAGTACCCGACGTGCGCCTACGTCAGGTACATTTCCTGTATGAGTGCGGGTCGAACGTTATAGACACACGTGCACACAGTTTTATCGTCCATGCGCGCCACGTAAATTCTTACGTGGCGATCGAAAGGCATTGGCACTTACTTTCCGCGTAAAATCGAAGTCTCGGACTTTCTTGTTTTTAAACCCACCCCTCGGACAACAACGGACGCAACAACAATTCCTAGGACATAGCGTCTGTTCTGTGAATTTTTCATCGGTAATTGCACGCTTGTTGCGAGCAATTGCTCGTATGGTCCTTCGCTAAAACGCTTCATTCTTTTCGAGCGCGCAAATTGCTTTGACACATATTATCGGCGCCGGTGGATATACCAGCGCGTCTTTCACAATCGGAAAGTCTCTGGTGAAACGTCATACGCGTCGGGGTTCAAAGATAGTTCCACGTATTCTAATTCTACGCGCGTCCGCTTAACGACGACGCGGTTGGCTCTTTGACAATCGTGTCGATCGTCTCGGCGAGTTACACGTCGAATCGAAGCCGTGCTTTGTTTGTAGCCCCGCGGCCTATCAGCGAGCTCCGTTGAAATAAACATAAGCCCTTATGCGTTCGCCACGTCATATATACATGGAAAAAATCTATAACACATCGACGTACCGACATGCGGCCAGTCAAGCTCGTACACCTATACACCGATTGACGTAAATCCCACTCTAACCCGTAGAACCATCAATAATACATATTGCACGTGTTCCAGATAAAAAAATATTCTAATCCGGCACATGAAATATCAATGGCCCGAGGTTCAACTGAAAATTGGCTACGGTGGTGAATGCCTTAACCATTTAGTATAATAGAATGTTACCATAAATTTGCACCGTGCTCGCATTTATGCAATTGCGAAATAGAATCTGTACCGTTGAAATCGTGATTGCCCGGCCGTAATTGGTCACGGTGAGGAGCTCCCTGCGTCTCACGAAAGCCTCGTATCTACGTCGAAGCTGTAATACGTTTGCATGTGGCATACCCGGCGGACCGTTGAAATCCGTCTATTCGTATCGCGCCGGCTATCAATCACCAATTTAATCCGTGAACCCTCGCGTCCTCGAAGAAATCTCCGATGTCCAGCCGAGCGAGCGAGGCGATTAAGCGGAAGTGTTGTTCGCAATCGAATGAATTCACTGTCCTCCGCATAGTCTTCTGTAATACGTGCGGCACAAGGTTTCATTTTGCCTCTGCATTTACCAGGAAATGTACTTGCTGGTAGTGCAATACAAGTAACACCACCCACTGGCCGTAGGAATTTTCAATCTCAAGATCAGCCAAGTGAATTCGTCCGAGCGTCGCGCGATACGTCCGCAGATCTATTTCTGTGGATCCACGCCGAGTGCCGGCAATAACGAGGGGTGCGGAAAGTACAAAAGTAGCCGAGCAAATGGTCGCAATTCCGCAATAATTGATTGCCGTGGATTCCGAAGAGACAGGGACGGGGGGGGGGAATGTATCTCGACGGTAATTTTACAGCGTGAGGTGGATCACGTTTTTCCAGCGACGTCTTAAGTTCTTTCGCAGGAACGAGCCCCCGGCAAAATCGGAGGGTGAGGGCGCTTAACGCGGGGTATTCAATCGAAATTAAAATTAAAATTATCGCTGGGACATCGGGACTCCGCCCCCCCTCTCGCCCACACTACGTAGGTTCCCCCGGATTCTAATCGGGAGTAAGGTCTCCAGTGTGCAGTTACACTTAAGTGGATGGATGCGCGTCGAGGTACATCGCATATTCCGATTGGCTGGCCCTAATTAAACCTTCCCGCTTTGAGTTATCGCGTCTCCGTAAAAGGGCACGACTTCGATCCTCATATCGCTCATTTCCAAACGACGAGTCTCCCTAAGAACATACTTAATACCTATCGCTAATCGTTCCAATTCGTATAATTCAACCGGCCGGAATTTACGTTGAGTCGGGTTTAGTCGAGGAGCGGAGTAAAAATTACGTCGGAATTAATCGAGATTGGATTAAGTTGGGAAACGGTCGGGGGGGAAGGGAATGAGCGTGACGATCGCGTCGCCCTCAGCATCGTTTTTAACCAAGGTTTTTCGGCTGCAGGGTCTGTGTAACGTTCCAGAAAATGAATCGTGTCCAATATCGCGCGAGGAGTTTCCTTCGGGCCGGTGATCCCCCCACACCCACAGGATGGGGGGGGGGGTGAGGAATCCCGAGCGGTGGGCAGATCGGTCCCCCGGTAATTTTCGCACGATTTTATGGGAATTTAAGAATAATTCAATTAGGGTCCGGGGATCACTTTCCGAGATATGCTAATTCCATCGCGAGAGACCGTAGAACCGGAGAACTGTACTAACCACGCGGGGGAGGGTGCGGAAGGAGGCAGCAGCACGGAAGGGAAAACGAGGGCCGGTTCTACCTATATCGTCTCCAATTTAAAAATCTAATCTCCAATGATCGTTTCCAGTGGCCGTGGGATAATAAATGCGTCTTCTCGCCGGAGTAACAAGGACGTCGGTAACCGTGGGGGGGTGTACACAGTTAAAGGCCCCTTATCCTCTTTCACTCGCGCTATCGCATTTTCAATCCAGCCTGATTAAATTCATTAGTTTAATAGCGGGGTAGGTATCAATATCCGACTGATAAGGCTCTCTCTCTTTCACTCGGTCGCTCCTACTTCCGGTAATCTTTGTCCGTTCTCTCTTTCGTTTCTTTTCCGCCTCTTTCCACGGTCCTTAACCGCGACCCACCCTTGGGGTTTGCCGGTCTCGAAGGCCACGGAACGGGAGAGTCAGTGGTTGGTCGAAGACGAGGGCGCCGGGGCAAAAGAACCGCCTAATAAAATTGGCAAGAATTACTTATTTAACCCTCGGTCGATCGGGAGGACCGGTAATTCAAAGTCTTGCCTGCTCCGCAAGCAGCTTCCATTGAAATTCATCGTCCTCATCTCCCGAGTCGCTCGTTGCTTCCGTATTTATTAGTTCTTTCTCGGAATTCAAAATCCCCGGCGCACGGCACAGGAGAGAAAGAGGGAGAAGAGGTGGAAACGGACGGAACACTGGCGGTTGATAAAGTTCAGGTAAACAGTCGACGCTGGCGGGATTAAGCTGAGATATTCTAATGGCTCACGCAGTTGGTCCCCGGGGTACCGTCACGCTGTATCGACTCGCGTATCTTTGCCGGTAGCTCGAACCCCGCGACCTACGGAAAAATCATGAAAACGCGAGGAATATTCCCAGACGGATAATAGCAGCAACAGGAACGGGTAAAGGATCTCCGATTTGATTCGCCCGGAATAAAGGCGCCGCCAGAGTATTATTCCCGGAGCATCGTAGTTTGTTCTTTCGGCTCGTTATGCTCACGATTCTTCCGTTTTATATTCTTTAACTCCGGGGATTTGAGTTTCTCGATTAAACGAACGCGAATACGAGCCGAGCGAAGGACGTCGGCCCGCTTTCCCACTTCCCGAGATGATCTTTGAGCGAACCAAGATCGAGAGACGCTTTTTCGCCGATGACAAATAGATCGGTGGATCGGTAGAAAGGAACCGACGGAGCATGCTGTGTCTCGCTGGCGGGCAACGGCGGACAACTCTCCCGAAGGAGCCGCACCGGCGAAAGTGTTTCGTGCCGGCCTGGCAAAAAAATTCTCCCCGCGCATTCTCCAAATGACACTAATCGCCTTCCTTTATCTTCCCACGGTTTCGTGGCGCTCGGCAAAAACCGGCGCGCGGATCGCCCGGACAATCCCCAGTCACCCATCCGGGCAATTCGATAATTATTTCTGCCTTTCTTTAATGACTTCTTGCGACCGAACGACTGCCGCGTATTTTTGACTTCCTTTCATCGCGCGCGCTCGCGTACCTTTTTTCTCATTCCTACTACCACGCGAGCAATTTAATCCACGATTTTCGGGGAAGAATTTACGAGATACCGGAAATCGCCTGGGTTCACAAAGTCCCGGCTGGCGGGCTTTTTTAATCGCGAACTTATTACGTGTTAATAGGCACGTATCTACAAACTGCGCATGTAACGTCCAAGTTTCCGACTTCTCTTCGGTCCTACGTTTTCATCCCCTTTCCATGGGAATACGTGTAATCGGTGGGTTGGCTTTATAAATAAATGTTATTGGACCGGAGGAACCAGGCGGGACGAACTCGCGCGCGTAGTTATGCGAAGTTTTCCCATCGTCTGCCCACCCCGTTGGATACGTACTCCTTCCCTCCCCCCCCCCCTCCTTTTGCCCACCCACCCCCGCGTCTTCGTGTCCCTACGCGTGTCTAACAGAACGGAACCCCGTACTTCGTGACTTTTATGATCCATTCGCGATCGTCTTGGATTTTTTCCAACGTGAATTTACAACCGCTCGCAAAGCCGCCGCGCACCGGCACAGTTTTTCATGATTATGCCGTTTCATGCGTCTCTGCGCATACTCCACGGACTGAGAGAAAAGTGCTGCAACTTTTCCCCGAATTACCTCCATTATTTCGTATCACGCGATCGAATACGAATACCAGACAGACTTCTAACTTTCCTAGGGAAATCTTTTTGAATTATGTGCCAACTTTTTTCCGAGTATTTTAAGGGAGCAGAGGGGAATAACTGTCCTCGCAAAGACATCGAAAGGGACAGGACGAAGGACGAAGATCTATTTAGCGGGGCACTCGAGGGTTCTTTTAATTCAAGTCGAATAGCCAATCGGGCCGTCGGATATAGGTAATCCATTTGAGCCGTAATCAAGCGAGTGAAAACGACAGCGACGGCCAGCGAAAGAAAAGACTGATCTGCGTAACATGGCGATTGATCTACCGAAGTACCCGCATCATATCGTGACTAAAGCACATGCCGCCTTAATAACCGATAGATCGGAAAATCCTTTCATTGAGCCGCTTATTACAATCCGGGCATTGTCGCTAGAAACCGATATGGAAGCTAATAATACTTTCTCGTAAAAGGTTTAGAGTGTCATCATCGTACAACTATCGAATTATTCAAGTTTTGAATTCTCCGAGTGAAGGCCCAGCCATTAGCCTCGGCGAATCTGGCACATTTCTTCAATCAACGTGTTACGCGCGATTCATTGTACCTGTATTGTTCGTATCCTTTTTTCTCGGCCCCTTCGTTGCCCGATGTTGTCCCTCTCTTGCTCTGGGCGGCCATATTTTCCTCTCGCTTCGCGTCTACGCCGATTCAATCTTCCTCACTCGCCGTGTATTGCGATCAATCACCCGAGGCTCACGTTAACGCGCTTTAAGCGCTCTGCCCGCGCTCGGCTATACGCTAAGTGTTCATTATTGAGGGGCATTCGATAGACGTTTGCGTCATATGCGCCAGTCGTGTCGTCACGAACCGATTTCTTTGGCAGTTTAGCTCGCACAACGGCCAACGGAAAATTACAGGTCCTCGTAATCCCCCGGCGATGATAGTAATTTCAAGATACTTTTACGGAGTGGATTTGAAATTAACTTCAGAGAATTCTTCTTATTCTCCCTCTGTCTACGGTCTGCCGTTGTACCGGCGTGCGCTCGAGCTGTAATTAATCGCGGAATATTGACAATATGGGACGTTGATCGCACGATGGGTATTAATGGATTAATACGCTTTGAGCACTTCGCTCGAGAACGACGACGAGTTACGGCTTTATTGTACCGGGGGACATTCAATGGCTGTTCCGCATTATTGATTGATAATTCTGCCATCGATCTCAAACCTTTCAGCGTTAAGACGACGATTCACCGAGAATAGAAGAGAAGCCCTCGGAATAATATCATTATTTATCCGATTACCAATCGTCATTTTTATTCGCTTATCGCAAACAGAACTACCGTACCCGGAAGATTAGAATAATGAATTCTTTTCGCCTAATTCAGTTTTTTTTTTATATCCGGCTACTCTGCTAGAATTTTCCTTCTTCCTCCTCCACTTTTATTCACACGCATCATCGGTGTTCTCGTTTTATAAACTCACAGAAACACACACACACGGTCGCACGGTAACCACCCCTCGCGGTGACTAACCGGAATCCCTGCTCCTGCCACTTCGTTTTTTACAGCCTCGAGCATTATAAATTCAAACGATCCACGGACACGTACACATTCGCGGCCGCGTAATTTCTCGCGCGATCAAGTATCTGATAAAAAACAAAAGCGAGGACGACACCCGGGTCTTCCCCCGTTCTATTTATTACCAAATTTCTTTATGGGTTTACGAGGCCGTCGACGATACGTCGCTTTCCAGCAGAAATAAGCGCGGGCAGACGTCCACGTTGTATTTCGATCAAAGGGGTCAACAAAATGTCCATTCTTTTGACTATTTAGTAGCAGAGTACGATCCGAAGAAATCAAAATATTTTCCTGTCTTAATTGAATTCATTAGGAAAGTCATGCTTTACTCTTTCTTGGTGTGTGAATACTCTAGCACACGTGATGATGTACAAAAGCTGTCAAGAGCATAATAAGGGTTATTGTAGAATCTTTGAAAGGGTTTCCGCTGGAAAAAGTATGTGTGCGTTTGCACGATACGCAAGGGGACGCGAGTATGTATGAAAACTGGCGGATGTTTACAGTGCTTTGCAGCCCCGAAGGGCACGTTTTACCTGTCCACGGGGGTATCTGAGATTTTTACGACAGGTCGGGTGTCACTCGGGAGCTGCTCAGCGATAACGTACCACCATCCGTAGTTTTAACGTCACCGGTTCAACTTCCTCCGTTTCATTAATACCTCGAAATCCTGAATTTCGTATTAAATGGGTCTATCGTTGAAACAACTGCAAAGCTTCGAAGCGCATGGAATTTTTTCTGCGTTTCGATTGTTCCGTTGGCAGTGGACGATGAGTGGGTGTATTTGTAGAAGAGCACCATTCATTGACACTTGCACGAAGGGCCGGAGACAGAAAGTCGCGTGCTCGTACGTCCATTATCGAGCGATCTGCATTCTCACCTCGGTTTGCCGGGCTCGTGCGTGCACGCCGAGAAGACGGTTTCCTTTTTTTCAATTGGCGCGACGTAAACGAACGGACGATGGTTCATTGACACTGGCTTCGATAAATGACGCCGGCCGCTCGTATTCGTTTATACGGCCGACAGACGTCAATTACCTTGGAACGGTGTTGGTGCGGGAGTGGTACGTGCGAAGTACGGCCGACAAAAAAAGGACGCACGGCTGGAAGGGGCAGGATCGTCGCGTAATCGATATTTATTACAAGCTGATTGATAGACCGATATGACCATCCGCGATGCATCGATAAGCGTTTCGGGCCAATGAAATTTTCATTGGCACCCGTCATTGAATGATATAAAAGGTGGCCGAATGGCGCCCGCCGCGGGGACGAAAATCGTCGACAACTCGTCGGGCTGTCGATTAACTTCGTTAATTATTCGACAATTAATACCCCGTGCCCATCGCCGATATAACGCCGATGCTGACGCGCTTTTCCAATAGGCTTTATTAATAGGCCGACGCTGTGGGTTTTATCCCCGTTTCACGATTTACGACGTTCCTTTCGCGCCGACAACCTTGGCAACTCGAGCAGAGAAGCGCGTTATACCGAAGGTTAATTACCAGATTAATTAAAGTTAATCGCTATCGGTTTCGATGCGAAAGGAGATCGCCATGTTGACACATTTACTGCTTCTCGGGTCAATTGAAAGCCGTTTTGTTCAGTTAACCGCGAATAATTTATCTTCTTGATAAGTTGAATCGTCTACCGAGAATTCTTCGTTCTCAAGAAAATATCAGCGCTCGTTAGAAAACTGTCAGCATTCTATTTGCCAAGAAATGATTTTAACCCACTGTAACCCACGTTCTCGAATTTTTCTGCCGTTAATTAATCAGCCATGTTTTTTCTTTGTTGCAGGTGAGTTAAGTGGGGAACATTCTGACGGAAGAAAACCAAAAACTCGCGAATACTGGCGAGAAATTACGAATTTAACGCGTGCTTGCGGGTTCCGGAGGCCGAGCGGGTGTAGACCCTCCATAATTAATCCCACAATTACCGATCGTCGGGGTGGTAACCGGCTCCGTAGGAAATCCGGCTTCCAGGATTACGCGGCGAGCAAAGGACGAGGCGAAGGTGCACAAGGAGGGAGGATTCCGAGTACCGATGAGTAGGAAAAACACAAAGGATACACGAAGGAAAACAGAATTAAGATAGGACGTTGTTAAGTTCACTTAACCGAAAGAACACAAAGGATTCAGGGTTTGATTAGGATAAACCGATGACTTTTCGAGACCTCTAACGTCAAGGCTGTTCTAAATTCTACGTTACATAACGATTGAAATGCGTCTGTTTCTGGGCAAAAAGTTGACTGGGCTAAGGAACAGTGGTTGAGCATAAGAAAGAGAAATGGAGAAGGTGATCGGGAATTCCAAGTAACGAGGTCATCGTAAACGAGATCTCAGGCTGGTGGGCTGCGAAGGTTGAAGGGGGTGGAACGAATCCTCGAGTGGTAATGCACTAATCAACCCCTTGGAAGGCGGATGTATTGGCGCTATAGAGACGGCGTGCAGGGGTTTTGGTTATAATCGAAGGCTGCTTCGGGGGTATTCGAAGGCAGAGGGGTGGTCGGACACGAGGGGGGCAGGGAGGGAGGGAGGTGGGTGGGTAGCGAGGTGGCGGAGGGTGGCTGCTGCTGTAAGACCGCACATTGACGTCGTTGTAGCATACACGATGTAAATTTCGCCCGGGTGTTCCCGGGTGTGCGGGTGCACCCTACACGATAGGGTGGAATCAAATCGATAGCAGACTAAGATATACCTATCAGTCTAATTGTCAGTACAGAAAGACCAAGAGAGACAGCCCGGCTTGGGGTATCGGAAGAACGGCGGTCGAGGGGGTGGCGAGAGAAGAGAAACCGAGGGAGATGGCGAGAGATAGGCAGGCCGAGAAAGAAAGCGAGACAGAGAGACGAGTGTTCGCTCGCGCAGAGGGTTTCCGAAGGGGGTTGTGGGGTGGACTGAAGCGGTGGGATATGCCAGGCATATAGCTTAATCACCCTCCTACCGTTCTTCAACCTCCAGCCAACCCTCTCGAACGTTGGTGCCTACACCAACCCTACCTCCTCCAGCCCACCGCCTCCCCACATCCTAGAGTAGCCGGCCTTCCGTCGTCCAATAATCAATAATTATACTCAAATAAAGAGAGAAGGGGATGGATGAATCGCCGGCAAAGGGTTAGGACGGAGCGAGAGCTACGGGTATCGGCGTAAGATACCAAGCGAGATGAGGCTACACAGCCACCTACTACCTCCTACGCTTGGCGCCCTATGTCCTACTCGCTTCCTCCCCCCTCGAGCACCCGACACCCCGCGCCTTCTTCCTTCCTTCCATCACCATCGCGACCACCACCACAGCCATCCACCCTTTCAACCTCCCGGTCACCCACCCTCCCCGCCCGCGTGTAGTCTAGGTACGAGCGAAAGCCCCGATGCGGGTTTCTGACTTGCTTGCCTCTCATTCACTGAGTGATCAGGGCCGTCGCGATCGGTTCTCCCTATGCCATGTCTCTCTCTCTCCCTCTTTCCTCGTCTTCCTCTTGCCCCCCTCTCTCGACCCTTCGACTCTCCGTCTTTGTAACAGCGGATTCCCGTGCGGCCGATTTAATCGCCGGAGCGATTGCCCGCCCGAGTTCGAACTCGGCCGATAGCAAAGCAGTCTTTTTTTAGACATGACGTTGGATTGAAACGTTATGCTTCGTTAATGGGGAGCATCAAAGATCGTGACTCGTCCGACGGGTCGATCTCGTTTCCGCCAAGACAGCGAGACGATGCGCAGCGAAACGAAATACTTGTCAACGAATGGCGCTCGCTCGGTGGTTGTCCTACAAATCAATTTACTGCGACAAAGAATAGCCAAGTCCAAGGCGGAGTAACGAGAACGACGGGCAGCCCGTGATCGATGCGAAATCCGAATGCCGTGTGTTTGCCATTGTCCGGATTAATTAATCGCTGCACAATGTCGCCGGTGCGCGCGACTCGCTCACGTTATTCCTCGTTTCTGCATAATTTCCGCTTCAATTCAGCCGGTCATTGATAATCGTTCCACGCTTCTTTGTTTCCTCTCCCAGATTCATATCCTCCGATCTTTTTAATTGGTTAAGCTCTCACGATATATGCTTTTTCCTCGGTAATTCCTTCTTGTTCAAAAGGAACATAAATATCTTTTTCTGAGGATTACTTGAGGCAGATCGATGAGACGATTGAGCTATTATATTTTAGAATAATCTATTCCGGAGATACGCTCCTGTAAATGAATGTGTTTCGAGTGAGAAACAGGGGGTGGGGGGTGAAGTGATCCGGGAGGATGCTGTTCCTGAGTATCTCCCATTTCGGTTTCTCCAGAGAGAACAGTATTCTCCGATCGGTTCTTCAGCAACTCGGGCTCTCTAGTCCTCTCGATCCGTCTCGCCGTCCGTTTAGCCTGTCCTCTTCTCTCGTTCGAATTTTACCTTCCTCTCCCACTGGACCAGATGCGGATCCCTTAAAGTCTGACGCGAACAGCGAGCCATGGTTCACTGTCGTTTACAAGCAGATATTCCCGTTCATCCGTATTGAACCGTCATTATCGAACGGTCATTTCCTTTCCCTTGGATTCACCGTTCACCACGAAATTTCAGCATCCTAAATCGCGGTCTCATCGCACAACTGCACCGTACATTAAATTTACTAATCTTTCAATTTTAATTACCGAGCACCCTCATTGACAAAACTTATTTTTACAAAATTACACATTATTCCAATCAAGTTGAGTACTGTTCACGTGTAGTTTGTGTGGATCGAATTCGCATGAACCGCAATGCATGTCCGCGTGGCGAATGGAGCCCATAAACAGTGGCGGAGTAGCTAGCTGCGGAATGTTGGTTGCGTTTCACTTTCACCGTCGAACGAAAGTAAAGCCGTTGCGCCGTTTCGGAGCGACGAAAGGGGTAAACAAGGCAGCGTGGTGTTGGCGACCAGGCAGAGAGCGAAGAGTGGGCGCCGTTGCACGCTCGCTGAAAGGAGGATAGGAGGTTGGACGAGGCGCGAAAGGGGAGGGCCGGGAACGTCTGGTTCGCCACTTCGGAAACTCTTGTGAAGTAGCGCCAACTCTCCGGGTCCCGCGCACCCCGTTAAGCGGGTCAGAAACTTCTTTCGACCCTCCTTCCTTCGTCCTTCTCGCGGTCCTTTCCACCCCTCCTCCGCCCATCTCTTTCCTCGTCGCGTTGCCTGAGGTTAGGGAGACGAAGGCTCGCATCTACGCCGCTTCCTCCCACAATTCCGTCGCTTCCTTCGCCCATCCCATCGCCATCTCTTTTTGTTATTCTTCCCCTTCGGTCCTGCCCACCAGCGCGTTGGGCGACCTATTGCCGCGTCGGCTTTCGACCCAGTGCACCTTCTTTCGGATTTTAACGACTTAACGAATTTCCCGAGCTGTCCACGGTTATCCTTGACCTCCGTGGACTCTCGGTCGACGCTGAAAAGTTCACGGGACCTTCGATTCTCGGCGGTCACGGTGATTTGTCGCGGGCTTTGCCAGGCGACTTAACCCACTTCCAAGTCAATATGCAAATCTCGGTCCGCTTGAATTTATCTACTGAAATACCGATTAAACTACGCGCCGCAAAGTAAGACATCGTGTCAAGGTACACGCATACACTCGAGTGTAACGGTCTTTCCATCGGGTTTCCTCCACAGTCACTTACGTCGTTCGCGGAGTAACGAAATGTTAAGGGAAAATGATTTCGATCAACACGCGATTAATGGCTCAGTAGGCGGAGCCTAAAACGCAAATAGACGGGGATATAAATACCTTTCGATTTCCCCTTTTGGAGATTAACATCGCGCAGTGATACGAAAGTGGAGGAGAGCAGCAGGATTGCCAGGAACACGTGGAGAGAGTGAACGGTAGTGGGTGATCGCGTTGAGGGAGGACGGTTGCCACTCGTCGAATCAATTTGTTGTTAAAATGGTTCTCGTAGCGTACGTAGGTACATACATCGGTGAAAGGTTACACGGCGAGGTTGGTATTCAGAGGCAATTTAGCGATTATCGATGCTCCCGAGGCTGCGGGTTTGCAGCCTCGAGTCGAAAGGTCTCTTCGCACGAAAGCTGCAAAGCGCATCCAACGTGATGAAGTGGCTGGCACGTCGGTGCGCTGGGAATATCGATTTAGCGAGATCGTTAGCAGTGGATTTAGCCGCTTTCAAAAGAGCGTATACGGAAATAAATCCGTCAGGGTGTCTATCTTCGAAGACCTGAAAGTAATCACGTTACACAGGAGCCGTGTTGGCTTACTAACGCTTCTGTAAACACCTAAATTCACACGCCTCGCGAAAACCAAAGCGCCATACTCCGAGGTCCCACTAAAAAGATCATTTTCACGTGTTTTCCAATTACCACTGTCGACTCTTACAGCGACATTTGCCGTCCCTTAAAACCTCCTAGATTCTTTGTCCAGATTTACATCCTTTTTCAAATACGTGTTGTTCAATGGAAATTAGGATTTCTCTATTCCGGGAAATCGGAAGATTGTGCGCCGTGTTTAAAGGCGTACGGAAATATCCGGGGTTCGTCGTCCTTCGGAGAAAGGAATCGACGTGGACGGATGATCCGCCTTCAGCTGGCGATAACGAGGGTACTTCAAAGGGAGCGAAGGGATATTAAAAAATTAGAGATTCATCATTGACCTTCGGCCGGGTCGCTTCCTCGCGTCCCCCTTCATTCGGGGGGTGCACGCTCGGACGTATACGGATGGTAATATTTCGAGATAGCGCGTAGGTCGCCGAGGGAGAGAGAGGAGGAAAGTGATAGAAACGAACGATGATAGGTGGCTGGGAGGATAGCGACTGAATCGGAGGGGCTCGTTGCTCGACCGAAGGGTGTTACGATAAGGGGTTGCCTGCCTCACCGGAGAAGACCGGCAGATCAATGGAAAAGGGTTGCGCGAGCGGGAGGATTGATCGCCGATAGGGAAATTTCGTTAGTTTCCTCCAGTCATAAAAGACGAAGGCCTCGAGGACGGAGCGTTGTTACTGCCGGCTCTGCTAGTACCGCGGAGAGGCCTAACTAACGCCGAGCTACCCCTCGAAACTCACCCTTCCGAGTGCGAGATGGAGCGGGGGAACTGAAGGTTCGGTTAGTCGCGGGCCTTGAGCCCCGTCAATCGAATACACGTGCGCCAGGCAGAAGCACACGAGCAAGTATTAACGAAATTTTAAGCAATCAATGACAAGTTCATTAGCCCGTTCTCGCTCTCATTCAACAACAGGAACGACCTTTCGGCTTCTATTTCGGTCGACGACCGTCGCGCCGTCTCCTTCAATTTCATTTCGTCATACTGGCCGAACAGCGATATACCAGTCTTAGGGGAGATCGCGAGGCAGTGATAAAATTCAACAACGCGTACGGAGTTACCCCCTTTCCGCCCACTCGTCGCTTTCTGTTCGACGTAGAAACGAGCCTCCCCGCTTCCATTGCCGATTCACGCCTCCCCCTCCGTATTCTATTTTGCCGAACGGGAGTAGAAACCGGAAGACTGAAAATCTTCATTATTACATTCTCCATACGATACTATTTGACTCTCTCTCATCGAATGATTTGTTTAGGTATGTTTCTCAGTGTGCGACGTTACCCGTAGTGTACTGCTTGCGGCTGGTCAATTCGTCCGCGTGGTTTTAAAGAGAATTTATTGGGCCAGCAGTGGAAGGCTGCGTGAGGTGGAGGAAGACGTAGCCCCGATTGTCAGTTTCGATGGGAGACGAGCTCGTCGATCCCCGTTAGCGCGCCAAGAGGGACCGGACCAGAGGGAGCGTGTGGTGAAGAGGGATAAAGGGATGCGCGGGGAATGCGACGGGTCGGTTCTCACGTAGGCATTTTTTTGTACTGTCATTTGTCTCCAATATCTCTCGGCGCCGGCGGTCGGCGGCCGCGGTGGGTCCGTGCGAACGCCGAGCGGACAATATATCGAATAAGCCACAATGACAAAAAGAGCCGCTGCTGTGCGCCGGGCGACGCCGTGAAGGAAGGGTGGCGGCGTTGCCGGCGTCGGGCCGGTATTGGCCTTCCTCGCGACGGTGCTGGTGTTGCCCGTGTGGGGAGCGCGGTACCCGCGGGGTAGCAGGAGGAGGAAGAACGGGAGCATCGTCGAAAGCCCGAGCGAGAGCGCAAGGAAGCCCAGCGGCCGAGAGAGAAGACGCGGTAGGCGAAAAGGGGTGGTCGACCGCCGAGGAGAAGAACGGATACAACGGACCACGAGCGACGAGGAAGAAAGACGTAAAGGGCGAGGGGGAGAGCGGCTGAACGTAGACGAACCGCTCGGCTGCGAGACCGAGCTCTACCCCCGCGAGTTAGCCCAAGAGGGAGATATCGAGGTAACGCGGGAGAGAGACGATGGCATTTAAAACCGAGACGCCGAGAGAAAAAGCGATTTGCATTGCCCGGCCCGCGTCGGGCTATATTGGGTGTAGGTGGACTGCCGGTAGACGAGGCAAAGAGAACGGGAAGGGGTTCCCGTTGGAAGAGCCTCGCGGGGGAGGGGGGGGGGGGGGAGGTCGGAAAGGGGCTGAGTAACGACACGTATCATACGTGGAACCATACACCGGCGGACACGTACGTTCGATATCGCGCCGTTTTTTTACGACGGCCAAGTTCGCCCCTCTCCCCCCCCCCCTCTTCTCCTCTCCTATACCCCTTGTGCCTCCTCTGTTTCGCATGCCTGTCGTTTCTCCTTCTACCGTTCTACCTGTCCCTCTCGGTTCCACCAATTAGATGGCGGCCGAAGGAGCTCGATTGTAAGCGTAACTACCGCGACGTGATATCTTCGTCCCTTTGTCTCTCCGTCACCGGCGTAGGTCCGATGCTGCTGAATCCGCGCGTATAATTGGGATTTCATAATTTAGGACGAGAGACCGTGCGTTGTTAACGGATCGATAGGCCCGCTGACTTTTCTTTCATTATCTTCGTCTGGGAAGAGGGGACTAATTAAAACTGATCATATATGCGGCTTTATGAAAGACCCACGTGGAGGCTTACAATCGATGAACGGTTTACTCGTTGCTTCGACTCAATCGTATTTCACCGTTAACAGTTAGATTTTACTAAAACTTTCCATCGGTCAAACGTTTGATTTCTTCGTTAAAGTTCGATGTTTCGACTTCTGTACGGTAGCTTTCGGTGATTGAGATTAATCTGGTGGTACAAAACGCGATTTCCGCCCCGGGATGGGGAAACTGGCAACTTTCTCATTAGCCGCTACGACAATACCGGCGCGCGTTAGTATATGACGAATGATATCCGCACGTTCGGCTTTCTCGGAGAATGTATAATGACGTGTGCTTCGACTCGATCGCCGGCTCTCGTTGCTCACCCTCCGCGATTCAACTCTCGCTGCATCCCCACACCTTCGCAATGCCGCACGCGCCAATTCACACGCAGAAACTCCACATATGATTTAACGTTCGAGTAATCCAACGAGGTCGCGCACGTATATTTATCGCCTATCCGGCCATGGGAAATCCAATTTTTTATTCTGTCGCTAAAATCGAACAGTCTCCTGAGCGATAACTGTCAATTCCCTCTTCTGTCCTCCCTTATCGTACCTCCAATGGTGCGTCAAAGAGTAATTGCTGAATATTTGCCGTCCATAGTGAGCGACGACGCGTGCATCGACGATCATTCGAAAGCTCCTGATTATCGTATAAATGCGGCTACTGACAGTATCCTCGAGATTCTCGACGTCAGGTGAGACGTGAAAATCCTGAAAGATCCTGGCCGACTGACTCGATCTTTTTACCCGTCATAAATGTGAAATCCGCTGCCGAAACGTTTCTCATTTGCACGGTTAATTGCCTCCTTTGGTTTACGTCTCTCTTATACGCGCGGGCCTCTCATCCTGACCGCTTCTCCCGTTTCCATATTTCTCTCCAGCGAATACTCTGACGTATATATCGCTCCTACCGACCGATCGTGGTCGGCTCTATGTATTCATAAACGCGTCCTCCTCGTAATGCAAATCAGAGGAAGGAAAATATGAATTCCACTAGGGTTGCGTCAGGTCGATCATCGAAAACACGTATCAAAGACGATTCGCCGCTGGTAATTTCCGATTAACACATTGATCGAATTAAATAAAGATGACTCAACGCCTGCCGACCGCCTAGGATCGATTAAAAAATACGCCGGACGATCCTTTATCCTCGTAACGGACTTTATTGTCGTCTCACCGGATGTCTCGATATCTCGATCCTCGTGCCGTCTGTTGCGGTGATATTACGCGAGACGTAGAAATTGCGCAACGGTCTTTTTCCACCGTATCAATGGCCGCCGAGTGGGATTCCAAAGCCCTTCTTCCAAGAGCCCGATCATCGTTACGGCGCTTTCACGAGGTTTTACGTTCCCACGGTAACGAGGTCCCGTGAAAACCGCGAAGGGAGGCGACGAAAGACAATCGAATCCACGGAACTGGGCGGCTTGCGAACGTCGAAGGGGATATCGCCAACGACGAAATTATCGCCTGTACAATATTCCATTCCCCATAGGGAGAAGATAAAAAATTCAAAAGTTTCGTCAATGCACGTGAACAATCCTGGATCACGTTCTTTACAATCAGAAATACCTCAATATCCCTGGACACGCTGATTCGAATTTATTGGAATATTAACGATTTGTGTAATATCGAAAATCTCGGGGCAAGGGGCAGGGTAGGTTTCATTATAAAAGTCACATAACGCAGGGTCCGCTCCTTTTATACTGGCCCTCATAATCTGATGTGTATTACGCATAACCCACGTGTATCAGACGACCTGCCGAGAAAGGGGTAGCCGGCGAGGGGCCGGGGGACGGGGAGATCCTCGTATAGGAATGGTTTCGGCAAAGAGTGCTCTCGCCGGTGCTCGCTCGTAATAAGCATAAATCCTCGGAGGCTTATCTAGCGGCGCCCAGAAGAACGCTAAAATAAAATATCATACATTTTGCCTTCTACCCTTCGTACCGCGGTACGTTACGGTAGACCGCCCACCTTCCGCCATTTACGCCGGTACTCACACCCTTCCCGGTCGCCTTTGTCGTACGCCCTGCGGTACCGCTGCTTTTCCGAATCTGCTTGCTGCGGATTTTCAGTACACAAATATCGTCTTCATACATATCCCCACAATCTCCCTGCATTTCCGTGGCAAAACAGCTGTACGAGGAAACGAGGAGCTTCGACCAGACCGTACCAAGGTACCAGGGATTTCGTAATAAATCGGGACGAGGCTTAAATCATAAGTCACGACGAATTTTCTCATTGGCCGTAACGTCCCGAAGCTTCCGAAAGAAGTGACGCAGTGTAAGAGGGAGATTCTTGTGTGAAAGTTCGGGGTGTGTATGCGCGTCGATGCAGCGTGAGATGTTGGCCAAAGGCACGTAGTCGGTGTAATGAGGCGAGATACATTCGGCCTCGTCTACCTCACTCCGTCTCGCATCTCTTCCGAACACGGAGGCTCCTCATCTATCTGACGTGGATACACATAGACACAGACACACACACACACACACACACACACACACATTAAGGCACACGACGTCTCCCCCTCATTTGAGGGGTGGTTGGGGAACGGGCTGCTGCAGGCTGGCTGTCGGAGAAGCTCGGCCAGAGACGTAGGAGGCGGCGAGAGACCAGATCGGGGTGGAACAAGAAGAGAGAGAAAGGGTTGAGCTCGAAGCCCGATCAGTCATTAGACAAGTGGGTATTCACATATATCGAGTTGTAAAATCGATAGGGGTGTCCATTAGCCGCGTATCCTGCAAGGAGGGGCCGGGGGCGGGGGATTGAGGCACCAAGTGACGAAGAGAGAGGGATTAAGAGACGAGAGAGAAGGAGAGCACACCCTACCTCAGAGCTTCAGATCGACGCGGAGAAACCGAGAGGGAAGGAGAAGGAACGGAGAGAGAGAGACGGAGATACAGAGCTTTTCTCTCTTCCTATACTTCCCCTTCGACCCGTTTTGTTGCTTTGCCACCCTCCCGCAGTACCCCTAGCCATCCCGTATTCCCGCGTTCTCCACCTCCGCTGCCTCCTGCCACCGCACGTATCCAGTCCTTGCATATTAATCCTGCCCATAATTCCCACTTCCCAGTTTGGGCAACCCTTCGGTTCGGTTGCCTCAGTACCCGCGGCGCGGGTGAGACGAGGATCGACGGCAGGAAAAAGCGAGACGCGGATAGAGAGTCAGGCAGCCTCCTATCGATTGGGCTTTCTTTCCGAGCCCGGCTTTTAATTGGCATTCTCCTGCGGCGAGAAGAGGAGCGAGCGAGAGAGCCTCGCCGATGGGACAAAGAGAAAAGATCGAGCGTCCACGGGAACGGAGCTTCTCCGCGGCCCAAAGGGGTGCTTTACGCTGAAAGGGGTTGGCAGTCATGATCTTTTCTCGCGGCTCGAGGAAAAGAAGAGAGTCCGTGCTCAGTCGAATCTCTTGCCGGTTATCCACCGGATTCAGCACGACCCACTTGATCCCTCGCGAAACTTTCCGAGCGTCCGAGCTGTCGCGAAAAATCCCCGCTACGGCAATCACAATGGATCGAGAAACGTGAGAAACTAAGTCGATGAAATATTCATGCTCCCTTCAGCGGGAATCCGTCGATCCTGAATATCTGAACGAATTCAATTCTGCATATCGACTAGCCGCGATTAGCTTTGCCTTAAGCCACGTGAAACGAACGTCCGGTCGTTGTACACTGAGTCATCGGTTTGTCACGACCATAGTCGTTGGAGAAGAAAGAACTTTCCTCGATGTTCTCCATCGTCATATTCCGGCTTTGGAATCGCGCCACTTATATCTCCTATTCCGTGGCCGATTGATCGCTATCGATTCAGCCGCAATGCCCCGTTCCCGCTGGACAGTCGTGAACGTATTATTAAATAACTATTTATACTTCCGCGTGCGTTGACGTCCATCGTAAAACCAGTATGCGTAACAGGTATAAAACAGCAGAAAATTGAAGATAGCCAACGGACGAAGTTTGATATTAATTTAATAGAAATCGAAGGACTTAAAAAAATAATAAGAAAAATATTCCCGATGGTTGGAAGTGAATTCTTGGCAGGAGAGAGCGAGGCCATTCCGGGCCAGGAGGAAAACGGTAAAGAGTAAGGAGGGTGCGGTGTTGGTGAGCCGTGATAACGATCCCCGCGTCTCGACGCATCATTGGTGGACAGGCCACGAAATTAATACGAAGCAAACGGCCATCTTGCCCTTCGCCCTGTACATCTACATACGCAGCCGAGAAGGGGTTCTAATGTGGCACAGGGGGGTGCGCGGATATATCGGAGAACCGCGCTCGCAGAACGGACCGTCCCTCGCGCCTCACACGCGTGTGAGAACTGCCCCTCCGCATGTACGACGAACCCCCGTTAAAGGCTGTGTGCGTGGCCGCGCGTGTACGTAAGTGCGAGGAAACCGGGGGACGTGTGCGTGAAGATTGATTATACCGCGGGAGAAAATGTGATCAATAGCTCGACAAACAAAGGCCCCCGACGCCTATAATGCAAATAGCAAAAATCACCGAGGATTAAAGGGGTGCCGCGAAGGTGAAGGGGGGAAGGAAGGGGGTTGCTGGACTTGGCCCCCGCCGGTCAAGAAACAATGCCGCAACGCGTGCGGTTACTTGAAACCCTCTGACCAGCCGTAGCCCTGCGCCCTCGTCACTTCGCTGACCGCGTCCTTTTTCATTTTACCGCCTGGACATTTCCAACGTCCTCGTTCTCGTTTTTCTTTGAGCTCAGGGCCTGCTTTAATTTTGCGTACGACTGATCATGTCTTCCGGTACGATTTACCTTCGCATTCTCGCCAGCAGCTACGACCTCAACTTCGCGACCATCGATCAAGCCCCAGTTGTTTTTACTCCTTCCCGCAGCCCCCCCCCCCTCCGCGCTTTGTTTCTCTCTTTCTCGCGCTCTTGTACGGTGCCAGTAGGGTTACCCCCGTTCCGTTGGTCAGTACCCTTACACGCGCGTGCACGTACGTGTACGTGTATTCGCCGACGATGAGACTCCGCGTCTCCCCTTCGATCGAGAATCTCGCTAACGAGGGGTTTTCCTTCTCCCGATGACATGGTCCCGACGTTGAAAATGTGGAAACATCGGACCCTCTAGCTCGCAGCCATCTTCGCTACCCTTTCTACTTCCTTCTACTTCTCTCTCTCTCTCCGCATTCTTCAATTGCTGATCCCTGCTCGAGCTTTTTGGACGAAACGAAAAGCTAGCCATTTTCACTAATGGCAAAGCGTATTCTGTATTGAATTATTTAATACAGGTTTGCGTAAAATCATTTGCTGTCAATAACAAGTACCAATTTTTAGGAATATTCTGAGGTATCCTTCTAAAGGTATACCGTTGGTTTATTACCCTATCGAAATATCTGTGGCTTTCCCATCTAGGAAAACAAAGTATCGGCAATAAAAATCGTACAATTCCGCTGGTTGAGGTTCAATGCAAGGTCCAAATTTAATACAGCGAACGTTGTCACGGGCACAACAGTTGAGTGATCGTGGTTTTTACGAACATGCCCGGGGCATTAAATTTAACAGGACTGCCACACGACCCACTGTATCACCAAGCACGAACGAGCTGTAGTTATTAATACTATCGATACCGGAACAGCGAATGGAATGCGCTCACACCATTGGACTTTTTGTCATTTGAAGCTCTTAGTGTTGAGCAACTCATTCACCACGTGTCAAACAGATGGTTGAGGCGATGAAGGTGGGAATGTTGAACCGATTGAAAAACTATATCGATTATTCGGCGAAACTTGGATCAGTAGGGTGTTAATTCCACCTGTTCTTCGGCCGAGGTTTCCCCCGGCGACAACCTACCCCATTGCTACTAATGGCGGATATTATTACGAGCGATCCTGGCAACTTTGGCAACTTACGCCCCACCACTGCTGCTCATTCACCCCCTCCCCCCTCCCCCTCCTACTCCTTAACGTTGTATCGAACGTCGATGTGTACTTATTCACACTTGACGACTTAACGTACCTGCCCATGTGACTGTGTACGCAGGAAAGTGTACGACATACGGAGGTGAAAGCAAGTTCGAGACATAGGTGTCTATCGATTACGTGTAGAATAGGGAACAATCGACAGGTAGCCCGGATTAATAAAATAACGGGCAAAAACATACGAGTTACCATGTGCGTCAAGGTTCTTCGATTGCTGTCCAACAACAATGACGACTGACAAAGTAGAGTCGTTAGAAAGTCGTAAGATTTTATACACCGCGCGCTGTCCGACATTAGCCTCCCTCTTGTCGTAAAAAGAAATTTAACGATTACACTTATTAAACACGGTTCATCGTAATGCCCAACTAGTACGTTTTGCTTGACGATGAATTATTTACCCGCGTTTCAGTACTTTTCTCAGTACTGTGCGGGCGTTAGTTTGCTCGGTTGGTTTCACGTGACGTAACGCACTAGTAAGGGGAGGTGTGAATTTAGCAAAATTGAAGGCTCGATCCTCAATTAACCCTCGGCCAGGCTGTGCAATGCCTCGACGGGGAAAAACAATTGATACGATCTCGTTGGCGTCGGCCGTTACACGGCTCGTTCGTACACCGCAGTGCAAACGTATTCGGCTTTAAAATCGTCCCATCCTCCGTCGTTTGCCCGTAACATCGCGCTCTTCTCCCTTCGCTCACTTTCCACGGGCTCTCTTTTTTTTTCTCCCCGTCCTCGTCGGCTCTCTCGACCTCTCGCGCTTCGATCTACCCGGCCGGAACACGTGGATACGTTTCGAGTGTTCGCGATTCATTGCAATTGATTGCGCTGCCGCGCTGACACGAATACACCGGAAATCATTCGAGGGGTAATACTTTGGACGTTCGAGCACACTCCCGCAGTCTAATTGTGAAAGGAGATTATGAATATGCGACAGCAAGACCCGCTCCGAGCGGCTGATCGGTCAATTGATGCACCTCGGCACTGAGGGTGCCGATATACGCCCGTAATTATTCCGTTATAAAAGGAGAACTCACTCAACGTAGACGACATTCGGAATTCATTACCGTGGAACAAAAACGCTCCTCACGGAAGACAACCCCGTAAAATCGGCGCGCGACGAAGAAAATATCGGAAATCATTAAACAACTAACCCCGCGACTATCCTGTATATTCGAGCATTTTCCCCGGCTTGTTTTCCATCAAGTTATAAATATCCGGTAGGAAGTATTTTCATAAAGCACATCGATTAACACTTTATCGCGCCGTCATTGCGTTAATTATCCGGTTACATTAAACCTTTCACTTAATGTCGACGGTATTAGATATTCATTACTGCGAAAAATGGAAAGGGCGGCTATCGGTAGGGGTAGATGTGAAATCGAGATATTTGAAGAGCGATAACGATGAATCGAGAACGCTGAGCCGATCGATCGGCCGATGACAGCTCATGGCTGAATTGTTAATAGACCGACGAGAGAAGAAGATAGGGGGAGAGAGGGAGAGGGCGTTTAACGGGTTCGAATGAATCGAAACGAATCGTTGTAACGGGCTCGATCGAACTCACCGCGCCTAACTTAATCTGCTATAATTAAATTGGGCTCTCAGCGTGATTCAAAGCCATCCTCACCAACGACCGGCTCCATCGATTCGGCATATATTTCCGATAAAATTAATAAAGAGCTTCTGCTAAGCTCCTTAGCAGATTCCTCCGCATACCTATGAATTTAACGTGCGGCCAAAGGGGACCCGCTAGTCGGCGATATGAAATTTACACCGACTACATTCTTTCTGAGCTTTACCGTCTCGAACGCAAAACATTCTACACCGTTCCGGGGTAAATCTCTACCGATTGCCCGAAGGTACGACTTTAATTATGCGCTACGACGCTAACCGCGCGGCTTTATTTTTCCTACTTGGGATAATGTCGTCATAAATCTTACGGCGTTGTTTCTTGTCTGCAGACTTATTATTAATTACAGCGCCGCTATAAAAGTGTGTACGTACAGAATTTACTGTCCTGTCGCTATCATTTCCACGTGATTTGTAGCGACTGTCCGGGGATACGTCAGTGAAATTAGCTTTACAAGACACTTAACAGAAGGAATCCCTGTAATGGAACTATTCTGAGTGTCATCCCACGTGGCTAAGACTGTACCGTTAACTGGACCCACGGGGAATAGCGTTTTAACGAAGGACATTTTCTTTCCAGATTAGCCAGCTGGTTGAGGAGGTGTCCAGGTTACAGCAGAGTCTGCAGCGCTTGCAGGAAACAAGCGCCCAGGCAACGACCCGCCTCGAGGAGGAACTCGAGGCGCGCAGGCAACACATCAGCAGACTGGAGAGCAAACTAGAACGACAACGGGACTATGACGACCTCAAGCGCGAAATCAGCGTCCTCAGGTCGGTCGACCTTTCCCAAATACCGACCGGCGAGCCCGGCAAGAGCTTGGAGCATCTCCTCATGGAACGTTCCAAGGCGCTTCAGCAAGCCGAGAATTTAAAACCACCCAGCACACCTGACGCACTCGGTAAGTCGATCAACCGAATTCACACTTTCATAATCGCCGCAAGAGTTCTAACAACGAAGACAATTTGCCTCTGGTTCGTCTTGTACCTTTGACGAAGAGTACGAAGCGCTGTAAATCTAGAAGCAAATTGTCTGATTCTTGTTCCATCAGTACGATAAATATAGGGTTGGAAAGTTGTTGAAAACGCTTTAGAATTTTTAACGAATTATAGACCAAAATGAGAGCAACGAAGTATAAGATTGCCGGTTGAAGAAGTAGGAATTTAAAAATGTTTAGAGTTAGGAAGGATAGAATGAAATGGTTGGCGGCTCATCATCGCCTCTAGCATTTATTATCGCTTCTAATACCTGCGCTGCTGCTCTGATCTTCGGTCCCCGACTCTCTCTCTCTTCGAGGCTCCGTCGATGGGCTCGATATCGAAATGCGAATGCAGGTGACAGAACGCCCACGCAAGTGTATAGAGATACACAGGAGCGACGTAAAGGAAAAACGAGGGACGAGTGAAGGAGCTCACCCGGAAATAATGGAAATAACCCTTGCTTGCAATTGTGTTCGCCTTCTCTCCTCTTACCACTTTTGTTTTCCGTTCTTTCTTTTCACTTCTCTCGAGGCAGTCTCGCAGTTCTTTTATTTACTCATCCTCAGTACTTGCAATTATCTCGCTTTATCTGCCTAATTTCTCTCTCTAACAGCCCGGTCTCTCACCCTCTCTTTCCATTTCCGCTCCGTCGTTGCTTAGCCTGCACTTTTTTTCCAAGCCACTCACCCGCCTGGTACGTAATATTAGCGTATACCTCTGCCCGTGAAAGATGCTAACGCGACTGATTGCACGTTAACTCCACTCCCACCTACCCCCCCCCCCCCCCTCTTCCACCCCCGGCGTATGCCGGCCCTGTTGCCGAAAGCTCACGATTGCCCTCTCCCGCCTTCCCCCCTTTTCTCGCCACTTCCACCTTCCCCCCCTAGCCCCCCCCGATCTCTGTAGTACGACCATCCACGCCACACTGGGAAAACGCAAACCTCGTGCACGCAAATTTGTGGACGATATTCGCAATATTTGCCCGGGCCGGGCCATTGTTTTTGGGGACGGAGTTTATTATGAATCGATCCAGGCCGACGGAGAACCGTGAGTGGCCGAGAGAGAGATGACACCACGGCGGAATGGCAGAACGAGAGAAACAACGTACACACGCAAACACACGCGCGGCAATGCAGAGAGAAATTCTGCAGTGTCATCCCTTTTGAATCAACCCGACCGAAACTTACCCCTTCCCCCCCGCCCCTGCCTCGTCGTCGTCGTCGTCATCGTCGTTGTCGTCGTTCCCGTTTCTTCTACCTTAGCAAACTTTCCCACCTCCCCTCTTCAGATACCGCCAAGACGCGCGGTGTTCAATGACGTATTTAAGAAGAATCACGGTTTTAAGAACTCAGAATTTACTTCGGTACTCCTTTGTCCTTTATCAGCACGACGTTGGTTTCCTTTATTTCCGAAATTTGAAGAATTTTCTTTACGTGCAATCGGAAGAACAGTTGGTTTGCTTTTCGTTTGGATTCGTCCTCCCCATCGTGCTGATTTTCGCGCGCAGAAAGTCCCCGTCCCAAACGCGCGAACATCACGACGAAGCGTCGAGAAAGAGAGTCTCGGTCGTTGTCACCGGAAGAGGAAAAATGTGGAGCAACGCAAGGGTGGTGGCCGTCTAGAGAAGGCAGTTGACTTGTATTGAGAATGGCGGGCCGATGTTTAGCACTGATGAGAAGGACAGGATTTAGGCCTTGAGTCGTGAGATGAGTTAGGCCTGGAATGTTGTCTGGCGTGTGGGCTCGTGTTGACGGGATCCCTTGTGTTTTTGGTGGTTGCAGGTGGACTATCGTCACCCCTGCAGCGCGCCTCAACCGCCTCGCCCCATGGGGTTGGAGGTGGGCCACCTTCGTCCCTCGTGTCCTCTCAGCAACAACCTCCGCCACCACCGACGGCGGCCTCACTTCCGCCACGATCCACTCCGACGCCTTCCTCCGCCACCTCGACGACCTCGAGCCTCCTCTTCCCACCGCCCCTCCAAAACGTCGAGACCTTCGGCTCCTTCCTCGGCGAGGAAATCGTCGCCAACTGGAGGCGGACACTGGAACGGTCGATCATGAGCCAGCAACAGCAGCAATCCTCTCAAGTAGCGCAGCTGTCTCAACAGCAGCAGCAACAGCAACAACAACAGCAGATTCAGCAAATTCAGCAGAATCAGCCGTTGATCGGGCTGCATCCACCCTCCACACCGAGCAGCCTCAATCACCTTCCTTCTCCGACAGATCCGTCGTCCACGTCGAACACACCGGCCAAATCGAACACACCTCTGGGCAACATACCCTTGGGATGCAGTCTCGACGCCGCGGAGAAGGCTCCGACGCCGGTATCCGGCCACGAGACTCCAGCACCGCCGACACCGTCGTCCACGACCGCCTTGACCTCCCCGCCAAGCTTCCAACCGCCCACGTCGATCGCCGACAGCAACGCGTCCGCAACTTCCCTGAACGGTGGAAATGCCGTGACGATCGGCAGCTTACCCTCGGCCCCGCCGCCCAAGAGTCCCGCGGATCAGGAGTCCTGTCACAATAACAACAACAGCCATCACCTGACGAACAACAACATTGGGGGCCTGAGCGTACTGGACACACTGAAGAGTCCGTTTCGCTTCGACGACAGGACGCATCCGTTCAGATTTGGCGACGAGTTCGGTGCTGCTGGCATGGCAGGAAGACTCGGCGAATCCCTCATTCCCAAAGGTGATCCCATGGAGGCCAGGCTCCAGGAGATGCTGCGCTACAACATGGACAAGTACGCCTCGCAGAATTTGGACACGCTGCACATAGCTAGGCGGGTGAGGGAACTCCTCTCGATACACAATATCGGTCAGAGGCTCTTCGCCAAGTACGTCCTTGGGCTTAGCCAAGGCACGGTTAGCGAGCTACTGAGCAAACCGAAACCCTGGGACAAGCTGACCGAGAAAGGACGCGACAGCTACAGGAAGATGCACGGCTGGGCCTGCGATGACAACGCTGTCATGCTTCTCAAGTCCCTCATACCCAAGAAAGGTGAGTCCAGACTACTCAGATTCCGATGATCTTCCTCTCTTGGGATCTTCGTGTAGCTCCCTTCCGGGTTTTCTATCGTCCCGGAAGCGGCGGCGTTCGTTGCCCACAGTATTTCGAATCGTAACTTTACCCTCTGCACAGTGACACAATTTTACGGCGAATGCTTCGAATGGTTCGAGTCGAATTTCGTGCTTTTACCGCTCATCATCTGCAGAGAATCGACAGATTCCCTCCTCCGCCTCGCACTGCCAATAATCCAACTTGCCGATTAACTAACAATCAGCTATCAGCTAACCTGGCTATCTAATGCGGGGCTCGGTGGTACTTCTGTTTGCTCTAACTGTCCTGCGGTTATGGATAACTCTTTTTCCAGGGGTAGCGTCCTTCCATTGAGCACAAAGCTCAAAGTCAACTCAGTAGCTAGCCTTATCTCTCGACGATTTAAAACATTCGCATAGGCAATCGTAAGAATTATCAACGTTTCTTGTTATTCCTACGGACGTTCTGAAACTGCTGTATTCAAAGTTACCCTGAACGTGCATAGATGTACTATGTATACGAGTCCAAGAGAAAACATAGGGCACGTTTTGTCGCGGACAGTATTAATGGTCTTAATTCAATTAAGCAATCCATTGGAGCACTTGTTCGATATCGATTAGTTCCTGCGTTTGGCAGCCACATTGTTTAGACTAATATCTCCGGGGAGTACGAAACCGAGGATGATTGTTAAGCAAGGCTGAATTGCATAAAGGACTCGCAGGTAGAAACGGATGAATAGCCGATGAGATGCCCGATGTTCTCCTGAAATCGTAAATACGTCATACTGTGCGTAATCCAATGGTGAATTGTATTATAAATTTGTCAACAACGCAACTGAGGCCCTGTCATTGTTAGAAAATATTTCAAGATAATAATATAAACGTATCCATCGTTTAGTATAAATAGATCATTTATGAATAACGATGTTATTATAACATCCGTCGAAATGCCTTTTGGCATATGTTATCGGGATAGAAATCCTACGCGCGTGGTAAAACTGAATTTTTTTAACGTGGAATTGTCATTCCATCACGCGACGACAATGCGTTGTGCATCGAAGAATTGTCGGTTTTCATTGCATCGCGAGAACCGATAATTACATGCGGGACGTGGGGAGGGGGGAATAATAACTGGCAGTAAATGGAAGGCGTGAGCAAAGGCCGCGTCATTTGAGAAAAACGGTAGAGGTCAACTCGTGAAGACGGAACATGGCAATGACAATAGGACAAAAAGTGGAAACGATCGCAGCCTTTTTCCCAACGCATCGGCCGTAAAATTGCAGGGAGGATCGTGTACCGCCGATGCATCCTTTCGTATCTCCAAAGGCCATAAATCGTAACGAGTGGGGCTCGCATGGTGGCGTTGTCGCGAGAAAAGGGACTAGAAAGGCGCGAAGAGATAAGAGATCATAATGAAATCCTACAGCGCGATATCCCGCCTTCTTCTGCCGGCCAGTCCTGTTGAAACGCCAATAAACTCTACCGATTTCCGGAATTTTCAGTGTAGAATAAGGCAATCATCGGGCATTACAGCCGGACACTGATGTTAGGTATTTTTGAAAATTTCGACAACGGAAGATTGAGCACCGCTTGGCGGGTTTCTCGTGGCATTTTCTTGATCGTTAATTATTACAGCGCGATTCTTTTTGGTGGGTCCGTAGCGTTTCTCCTGGCGGACCTTTGTAAATATAACGAGCTACCGTGATTCAATGGGGTAAATATACTCGGAGCTTTGTCCGAAAGTTCGTTAATCAGTAGTGATTTATGAGCAAAAATCAGTGGCTTTATTCGGCAGTGAATGGCACTTCTCGGCGGTCGGAGAGCGCAACGCCATGAGATAAGTTCACGTCACCCGGTTAAATACCTGGCCTAACGACTTATTACGATATAGACAGCCCGCGAGAAAGGCCGATCGTGCACCTGTCGTTAGAAGCCTTGGAGCGTAGCGCAACAGAGACTTCCAACCCGGACATTTATCATCCGCGTACCCACGTATTTTTAACGTCCGACCGGATTCCAAGGGTCGTCCGTCCGCGGCAAATTGCTCGGTTTTAAGCCTTCCCAAAGAACAGCGAAGAGCGACGTAACGAAGTTACCCTTCGACGAATCACCCTACCTCGCGGAGCAATTAAAACGTCAGAAAGTTCGCCGGTATTTCGCGGTAGGGCAGGAAAAATTAGGTGAAATGAGTCGTGCGGCGTGACCTCATTTTTGCTTAGATATGTATGTCTGTTTAAACGTATCTGTCAGTGCCGATGGAATTTATGACGACCGCTCTCGCCGAGGTCGACTTCCGAGCGTCAACAACAATAGGTATATGACGGCGGATCACGGGATTGGGTATTACGTCGATCTTCCGGATGTCTTCCCACAGTATCGAGCGGCAAAGATCCGCTCTCTCTCGCGCGCGCGACGACAAACGCTTCTGGATCCTGGCCCACTATTCACGCGGCACGTCCGACTCGCCGGTTATTATTGCTCCGCGCTTCGCGGGGAACAACACAATTGATCCGAACGCGGCCGCTCCAAGAGCAACGCACGCCGAGATTAGCGTAATAAAGATAGTTGATGCCGATCCAAGTCGCTTTATCGCGGGATTTCGTTTCTTGAGCCGCGAGAACCGTCCGCCATTCCACCAATCCCGCCATCCCTTGCGCGATCGTCGACGCAACGTTTCAAGGAATACAACCCTCTTTCGACAAGCGGCAAACCATAATTAACGAAGCCGTGTCTTGGGAATGAGAGATTTACGAAATGATCGTGGGTTTGTGCCAATGATTATTCTTTCAATGTAAAATATCGGAATTACAAGGGGAATAGCGATGAGCCAGCAGTCTCATGGTTAATTATCAAAAGGAAAAGAATTATCGAACTCATATTTATTTATACGTTCTTTTCACTTTCTCGATACAAAAGGTGAAAGTTGAGTAAATAAATGAAAGTTGCTGCTATAAAGAAATTCTGTTGCTATCATAAGAACGCGTTCATGTGAAAACTAACAATGGAATCAAGTGAAATAATTTACGTTCGTTCATTTCTTTCTAAACTAATAACACCTAATTAAGGCAATTATACCAGCGTTTTATCATATTTTTTGTGCATACTTTAGCGAGCATTTTTTCCAAAAAATTAAGATGTCAGGGAAATTGACGAGTGAGTGAATCATTGAGGCGTGTCTAAGCCAGAGGATGTATTAAGTTTTTGGAAGTTGAGAAAAGAGAAGTTTACGGGAACCGGCAAAAGTGAAGGATTCTGCTTTAATTGCGCCCATAAGCTGGCGCGACGCCGGCGAATTCTGCCGCAGGAGGAACTCTTAATGCGTGCGCCGCGTATTTCACCGTCAATTAAACGCGCTATATGCAGCCGCGCTGCACCTCTCGCCGGCCGTAGGAAAACGTCCGCCAAGTGCACACGTGTGAACGCACACGCGTCGGCCACGAACGAGTTTCGTTCATTAGCGGGTGCATGCCTGTTTATAAACTGATTTTATCGGGCCCCTGAACCGATGTATCTTTCTCAGTTCTTGGAAACCGCCGACGTGCGCATATACTCCCGATGTTACAGCTATCGAGCGGGAGGAGATATCGATCGAAACCTACCTGTGTGCGGATGCACGCGTGTCCCGAGTGTCCGGGGGGGAGGAGGCATGCGTGGAATGCAACGTCTTCATAAAAAGAAACATCGGCCGGAGGATGATGTTACGTTGGGGCGGAGATAGGGGGGGGGGAGGGACGGCGATGAACAAATTTCCTCCTCGCGCAGGCATCGTTATTTCCCGGCCCGTTAATAAACGATAAGGATCGGCCGGTTTTTCACAATTCCCCCGGGGCACACGGTGATTTCCCCAGGGCGGCCGGGCAACAATGGCGCCCGGAACGTTCGGAAAAGTCGCGCAATCGCGTCCCCGGGGGTCGCGCAACAATCGGCCGGTTTCTTAAGCGTCCGCGGCAATTCCCACGGAATCGCACGAAATTTTGTAATCGGCCATTGTCAACCTCCCTTCGACGAGTAAACGCCGACGTGCCGGTATTCTCTGCACGCGCAAACGGCCGACACGGTGCATCGGTTCTACGCGCGCACAGTGCTCCGTATGTGGGACAATTTTACGAGCATATAATTGCCACGAAATGCGGTTTCCTTTCCTGCCTGCAGAGCCACGCCGCGAATGTTCATAGCATCATGTCTATTGTTACGTTAGCGGCGCGTGCGATTCTTCTTGTTTCCTTCGATTTAACGTAGTAACGACGGACTTTGATGGGCCAACGCGAAAACCTGCCGTGACGTTTCTTCATTCGTTTAACAGTCTCCAAATAGACGCGACAGTTGAATATCATTTTCTAATTGCCAGGCAAACTTACTCTAATTTAATTGGCGTACGTTGTAAAGAAATTGGTAAGATATGTACGATCCAATTCGATAATGAAAATTCCCTGTTACAACGTCCGGAAGGAAACTGATAAATATGAATAAGAACCGATAAGATAGCAAATGGAAACCAACGAAATTCCTATCAGCTTGCTATAGCTTTCCATTTACGTTGGGAGTCTTCAGTTGAATAGAAAACTATC
This sequence comes from Hedychridium roseum, assembly GCA_963989215.1. Lineage (NCBI taxonomy): Eukaryota > Metazoa > Arthropoda > Insecta > Hymenoptera > Chrysididae > Hedychridium > Hedychridium roseum. The sequence goes on along the minus strand of OZ022312.1, from coordinate 6,259,404 downwards.
ATTTACATCGCTTATTACGCTTATTATATTCGTAAGAACTTTTGCTGGAATGTTCCCTGCAGAATTGTCTGAGAGCACGAGGGAAACTGCGATCGGTTCAGTGAGCTTTTGTTCCAAGTTAACTACAATTTCTCACGACTTTCCGTTGATTCTTTCAACAGAAAGAAAACGGTAGTGTGTCGTAAGATCGGCCATCTAGATTCTTGAATTTCCTGAATATATCGCGTATTTACTGACTACGGACAATGTGCATTACAATATTTTTTGCAACATCAGCCATACGTTAAGACATAAAAATGGTCGGCTGTATTTGTCCTACTTCGGTTGGCAGCGTTAACGCTCATTCCGTTAACGAGGCGAAACCGCACGTCCAACAGGAAAGAGATCGTAATGGTCTGGAAATACGTTTATGTGACAATGACCTCATTCCTTTTATCTCGACGAATTCACAGACGTAGATCCTGCTGTACCCCGAGTTATGTTTTTACGTTCGCATAAAACGGATGTACTTTTTCAATTAAAGCCGTTCCTGCACACGATAGTGACTTCGAGTAATATTCCAAGCCAATCTGTGAAAACCAATAATAAATTCCTAGATGAAGCGTGGCTCGCAGCTACAACTAGACGACAATGATTTCCTCTTGGAAGTGCAAATTTTTTATACGAGCTACCTTTGCCCGGCACAGCCCAGTGTTTGGTAATTTTCTGGCCGCGTGTAGTCGTATTTTGTCGAAGTTTGCAGCAGGATCGGCCGTTCGTTATCGGCTAACAGTTTGTGCTCGGAGCAGGGTGGGCTGTTAGTTGGTTAAAGGGAGAAGGAAAGGCGAACAATGTAGGGTAGAGGAAAATCGAGCTTGAGGATAAAAAGCACGCTCTCTGCGGCACAGACACGCGTCGGTCTCTACGCCGCGGTGGAGGGGGAGGCAGGGAGAATCGCTGGCATAAGTCGAAGTCTGCTGGCACCGATTCAAGCGTTGCGACAATGCACGTACGTAGGGATATAGCCGCGTAGGTATATGTCACGGTCCGTATAGCCGAAACGTACCCTCCCACCCGCTTGCCGTCCTCGTATTTCTCTCTGGACCACCCAGTTCCACCCACTGATTCCTCCTTAAACGTTCGTACGCGTCGCTATTCTACCAATGACAAAAGTCGACGAAGGAAACGGATGGGCGTAGCAGCCAAGAGGTGACGAACCGGGTGGTGGACTTGAAATTCGTACGAGTAAACTTTCGTATCATCCCCTCGTCCTTTGTGTACAAAGGAAACGAGTTAGTCAGGCAAATGCCCTGGAATAGGTATTACTCGGGAAAGAAGTTTTATTTGCTCGGTCGCCTTGTTAGGGTTAATCGTCCACGCTAAAGAAATGTAAAACACGACGGTGCCAAGGAATGTCATACGTCTCACATATTCCGCGTATTCCTTAGACAGGACACAGAGGTGCTGGACAATGATACAATGCTTGTCCTGTCAAGTAATGACGTCACATTAGTCCACCCTTTCATGTTAGAAATGGTCGTCCTCGTCAATCGAAAGATCTTACGGACTTATCTTTACAATTATACGGCCTCCAGCTGGCAGACAGAGTTCTCGTAAGATACTCCGCTGTGATCAAAAGACCGGGACGTTACTCCGTGAGATGAATAAAATTCCACATCGATATAATCGGAACGACTGGCTCGGAAAGTGCGAGAGCAATCAAAGCCCTGATCGGCGGCTTATTCGTGTGAATCTCGCAGCTGATTGGTCAATTAGATGGGAAACACGTAGGAGGACTGTACTCTTGCAACGCGCAGGGGGAGACCGCAAGGGCGAGGATCCAGAAGAGGATATTTTAATTATCGTCCTCCGGAATACTCTGCCTTCGGGTTTCATCTCCGTGTTATATTGATTTTACATCGTATTAATTGCTCCTCCATTCGATCGACCCCCTCGACTCTACGGTTGCGCGATATAACGACTAACTCTGACGAGACGGACGCTTCTTCGAGTTCGCCGGCTTGTCGAAACTAAATTACAGGGAATTACACACTGTAAACCGGTTCTCAATGGGCACTGAAGTTCGGCCGGTAGACTTCACGTGGACCTGTCGCTTTAACGTTCTCAGCGAGATAATCCCCTACGTTTACCCCGACGCGCCAAGGTCCCGGGACGTTGCACTAATTACCTGTTTTTCATTACTTTTAAGACGAAACCGAGTAAGAACACACCGCAAGTTGTGCCTCACCCGTAGAGTATGTTTCAGGCAAGGAGCAGGGTATGCCAGCATTCGCGCGCGGACCGCAGGACGGTGGTCCGCCGGATATGAGCGACGAGAGGCTGGCCCATATACTCTCGGAGTCGAGTCATCTGCAGATGCGCGGCGAACACGACACCTCGAACGATGCCGATAGCAAAAGCCCAAGCAGAATCGGCTGCCCGAGTCCCTTCGGCAAAGACAGGCTCGACAGCCAAAATAGGAGACTGAAGAAATACGAAAACGACGACATTCCGCAGGAGAAGGTAGTGAGAATTTATCAGGAAGAACTGGCCAAGCTCATGGGCAGACGAGTCGAGGAACTTCGCGGCTCCCGCGATTTCCCACCGAGGTAAGGAATCTCGAAAGTTTATACATCCCGAATCTCAAATATTCTTATCATTTTGTTCATGTACGAAGAACGATTACTCGAATGATTGATTTCGTCGCACCATTTTTATCCCGCATTATCGCACATTATTCACGACTCATATCTCCTTCCGCGACGTAGATTAAATGAGTCATATAGATATGCACGTTGTAGTATTGTCTTTATATTAATAATAGTGTACGAGCGTCTGAAGAACGTTACGTTAGATTCTATACACCCGATTGAGTATTATTGAGGACAGCACGTGACCTCGACTGACCGTAGCGCGATGTTTCCGCACTTTTTCAGCGGTGCACAGGGCCTGCAAGGTATTGAGCGTACTCAGGAGGACATCCGGTTGGCGTTGGACGCGTATCATCGAGAACTGCAAAAGTTGAACGCGGGTCCTGGTCAGAACGCGGCTTTAACGGGTCTTCCAGGACTGTCCGGTCTTCCGGGACTTCTGGCGCTTCAGCAACAGGCCCTTCAGCAACACCACTTGGCAGCGAACGGTGGTGGAGTGCAGGACTTGAGCCTAGGAAAAATGGACCCGCGGAACAAGATGATAAACGGCGTGTCGGAGGAGGAGAAGGAGAAAATGGAGGAGGCGATGAGACATGCCGGAAGTGCGTTCTCTCTGGTTAGGCCTAAACAGGAATCCACTGGGCCACAATCGACCCCCGGTGGTTCTAGTGCCAGTTCACCGTTGGGCAACTCCATTCTCCCGCCGGCGATGACCCCTAGCGAGGAATTCTCAGGCGCGGCAGCAGCCAGTCCGTTGCAAAGAATGGCATCCATCACCAACAGCTTGATCAGCCAACCGTCCACCCCGACCCACCATTCGGCCAATCAGAGACCCTTGAAGGCCGTGCTTCCGCCGATCACCCAACAACAATTCGACATGTACAATAATCTCAACACTGAGGACATCGTCAAGAGGGTAAATGATTTTTCTGTCCTTCTTATTAACCATATATAAGCTGTCTCACGCTCTCGTGGAGTGTGTATATACAACTCTTCTGTTGGATTTTTCGCAGGTGAAAGAACAGTTGTCTCAGTACTCGATTTCTCAACGGCTCTTCGGGGAATCGGTACTCGGTTTATCTCAGGGATCAGTGTCCGACCTTCTTGCCCGACCGAAACCTTGGCACATGCTCACGCAGAAGGGTCGCGAGCCTTTCATTCGCATGAAGATGTTCCTCGAGGACGACAACGCGGTGCATAAACTTGTTGCTAGCCAGTACAAGATTGCACCGGAGAAACTGATGAGGACCGGCGGCTACGGCGGCCTGCCTCGTAAGTTTAACTCAGGTCAATATAGATGTTTTGTTACTTTACTACAAACATAGTTCGACAACAAAGTTTTCACGTGCCGTTTTTTTGATTAACAACTATTTATTCGGATGGAAAGAAATGAAAAATAAGATGGAAACGTGTTATTTTATTCTAATTGGCACGGTAACGAGCTGTCGGACTATAAAATAACACGGATCGGGCCGTTTTGTACAACGTGTTTTTCATTTTACAGCTTGTGGAACGCCGATGAAACCTATGCCACCTACTAAGTTGGTTCAGGAACAACTGCAGAACGCTGCGAAGGCTCAGGCCGCAGCACAGGCTGCAGCACAAGCAGCAGCAGCGGTACAGCATCAGCAAGAAAATCAAATGCAACTAGGTCCGCCTCAGCAGAGTCCACAGCATCCGCAACACCCACAACCACCGCCGCCAATGATGCTGACTCCACCTGGTCCTCATCACCCGCACACGCAACTCAGCATGCAGGAGTTGCAAAAGAAGCAACAACAGCAACAGATGAGCCTGCATTCCCCTCATCATCAGATGACTCCTTCGCCCATTCGAGGACTTCATCCTCACATTACGCCGAGCGTTTACGAGATGGCCGCACTCACGCAAGATCTCGACACGCAGACAATCACGACGAAAATCAAGGAAGCTCTCTTGGCAAACAACATTGGCCAGAAAATCTTTGGGGAAGCCGTGTTGGGCTTGTCGCAGGGCTCGGTCAGCGAGTTGCTGAGCAAGCCGAAACCCTGGCATATGCTGAGCATCAAGGGACGAGAGCCGTTCATCAGGATGCAATTGTGGCTGTCAGATGCACACAATGTTGACCGGTTGCAGGCTTTGAAGAACGAACGAAGGGAAGCGAATAAGAGGAGACGCAGCAGTGGGCCAGGTCATGATAATAGCTCCGATACGTCGAGCAATGATACGGCCGAGTTTTACCACGCTGCCTCACCTGGTCCAGGTCCAGCGTCAGCCAAGAAGCAGAGAGTCCTCTTCTCCGAAGAACAGAAAGAAGCTCTTAGGCTAGCCTTCGCTTTGGACCCGTATCCGAATGTTGCCACGATCGAGTTTCTCGCTGGGGAGCTAGCCTTGTCCTCGAGAACGATAACAAATTGGTTCCACAATCATCGAATGAGACTGAAGCAGCAGACTCCACATGGTCAACCAGAGCCCCAATCCCCGAGAGAACCCGGCCAACCGTTCGATCCAGTACAGTTCAGATTACTGTTGAACCAAAGACTGCTGGAGATACAGAAGGAAAGATTGGGATTAGGCAACGTACCGTTGCCATATTCCCCGTACTTCAACCCCAACCTCGCAGCGTTGGTAGGCAACGCTCTGAAGGAACAGTGCTCCGGTCTCGATCTCTCTATGAGCGCGCTCAAGAGAGAACCAAACCAGGAATTCGAGGATGAAGATGCCGACGATGCAATGAGCAACCTCGGAAGCGAGGACTCGGAAGGATCAGCGGGTAGCATCAAGAGAGAACCCACGGAAACACCTGCCCCCACTACCGCCAGGTCCAATAGAAGGAAACCAGCCGCGCCGCAATGGGTGAACCCAGAATGGCAGGAGCCAGCGAGAACGGGGGACGAAGTGATCATCAATGGAGTCTGCGTCATGCAGACGGACGATTACGGTGTGAAGCGGGAAGCGGAGGAAACTATTAGGGTCGAACCTACCCCCGTGCAGGACAGATACGAGGAAGATGCTCAGAGCGACGTGTCATCGGTTTCTGCCAACAACGGTCCCGACCGTGACAGCCCCCTGCCCAGTCCGAAATCCGGGCACAACAGTCCCGTGACGTCCCCTAGGCCCTCGTCCGCTCAGCAGACTCAACAGTCCAGGGAAGGGAGCCCGAAGGAAGTCAAACACGAGCCGGAAGAATCGTGGGACTATTAGAGTACTTTTAGTCGAAAGACTCGATGAAATCGCTTAGAACCACCCGTTGACTGTCCATTCCTCGGCAATTACTCGGCAGCCCGGGTACTTGAGAGCCTGGAAGATCGACGGGTAGACTTGCCAAAAGGATGCTTTCTCGTATAAGTGGTCTTACGTAACGTTGGGATCGCGGTTTTAGTTAAATTTTTAAGGACGAAACCAGTTATAGGATTCAGTTAGCAGGCTGATTCCTGCCTACCGCCTGGGCATTATCCATAGGGGAGAAAAAGTTTAAGGTACGGACTTGCTAGCGTATCGGGATAATTGTGAAAGTAATACTCGGCGGTCATCTCCGCGACGTGGGGAACGCCGGAATAGAGGACAGAGCCGAATCAAAAGAACTTTGTAGCGTTTGCGTGCTCTGTGCGACGAAACGGTACGAGACACAGTGTCAGTGTGCACACGAGTATGAAATCGTATTGTTGAAAGACTGCGACGGCGATGGGGCGTTATTACGCCTTCGTCCGAGTTCGCTCGAAGTTCGAGGATACCCTGGTCCCTTTTACTTTTCGGTGAAATGCCTCTCGTGCGCCGTAAGAAAGAAGCGACTGACGAGCCAGGCAAATGGACTGAGTACACGGAAAAGACCGAGGGTTCAGGGTTCGCTACAGTGCAATCTCCCATTAACTAATTGTTATATCCAATTATTCTTAATTTCTATCGAAAATTGCGCGATGAAACGGACGGATAACGATTATTGCATAATTGTGATTCATGTTATTGTTTATACTATCTTGGAATCCCTCTCCGTAGCGGTTAAGCTGTTAATGTTATGCTACGATTATTCTCCGGTTATGTGTACCTTTTCGTCTCGTCGGTCGAAGCGTATTGTTCTTTTTTTTTCTCTAAAGCAAATTGCCGTACGTCCCGCTTTTCTCGCTTTCAAAATTGTTTGACGAATTTTTGAGAATCTCGGAAACGAGGTGAAACGCTAATCGTTACCAATGTCATTAGCATTGATGAATCATTATCTTGCTCGTCGTTAGACTTGAGTTTATCGAGCCCGATTGTATTGCTACAACCACGAAGATGTTCAATACCAAAAAGGAGTAGCTCCATGTTTCGAAAAATCGTATTTTAATGTTCTTTTTACTATTTCTATGTTACGTTAGCTACACACGGCGATCGGTAGTAAAAACGACCTGTTACTACCCATCTTATTGTATTATTAGGCTTATGTTATTACTGCTATTATCATTATTACGATTATTATTATATTATTTTAATATAAAGATTATTGCGATAACAATACGGCTTATAAAGCCAATGTGATAGAGCTTATATGCGATGATAGAGAGCAAGTGAGTGAGAGTTATAAGAAAGCAACAAAAGAGCGTGAGCGAATGCAAAGCATAATTTCTCACCCTCCACGAAGAGAAACGAGAGAGAGACTTGCATGTTGGTGAAACAGTAGTGCGATTTCTTAAACTCGTTAATGTATATAATTGTACAAAGACTCGGGATACGAACATGAAAAATACACGTACACATACAGAAACTTGTATAATACAGTTACTTACACTTTCTCTCTATATATTGAAACACATCGAGCGACTTAAACGTTAGCGTCTCATCTCTCCAGAGGGGAGACGTGCGCAAGGACATTATTATCGTAAACTCGTAAATCCTGCACAATACGTTCGGATGAAATAAAAGATTTCGTGAAAATTTTCTTATCGTCGCTTACTGTTCACTGCGGTTCGCAAAAGTACACCGTTTCGACGTGTAAGGCTGTAACGGGAGGATATAAGGATCATCGCGAAACGTAAAGCAAGGAACGGCGGTTCGGAATAGCTCGGAAAGAAAAGGAGAGTGCGTGTGCGTCTACGTATGTATGCGTCGTGTACGTGAATCTTCGTACCTAATTGTAAGAGAGAGAAAGAGACAAAGAATGTCGTCGATTTTACGAATCTAGTATTTACCAGATTAAATTTTAATCTCCGATTAAATTCTAGTCCGCAGTTTAAATAGAAGAGAGCGACGAGAAGAGCGAAGGGGAGGACCAATAATCGAGGGCTTCTCCGCGAAAGAATCCTGAACGAAACACGCTGAGCAGGGCATTGCATAACGAAAAAACCAGTGATCGACACATTTCTTTCTTCATTTAAGTATCTCACGGCGTTGATATAAAATCATTAGCAAAGCGGAGTAACGGAGCGAAGTATCATTGTAAATACATTATTATACATATATACATATAATTATACCTGCACGACGTCTCGTAACTTAATGACATTAAAAACTTGTCCCCGCGTTAAAATCTTTCCGACACGACAACGAACTGATAAAACAGTCGGCGAGGATCCACGAGACGAATTCCGCGTTGCGCGTGAAATTTATTGCGATCGCGCCACGTCGATCGTCCGTTTCCGGGAGCATTTCCAAGTTACGATCGTACAAAAGTCGGGTATTTTGACCGAAGGAGCTGGAGAACAAAGCGTACGATCTCAAGACTCTTAACCAACTTAAATTATTTAAATCGCTTAGCCTAAATACGTCATTCTTTTTCTTTAAATACCAATCGGCTTACACCCGCACGACTGGCTAACGTCTGTCAACGCTAATTTTACGGTAGAATTTTAAGTCTGCACTATCTCACTCGCGAGATAAGTCCAAGCATTATTAATGTTATCGACAAGGGGGGCGGTTTTAGGTATTCGGACGTTTTTCCATAATCTTGAAGTATTTGGCATTGACAGCCGCGGAGGCCTGTCGTGTAGAAAAGGGAAATGCCCGACGTACATAATTTCCTTTTCGTCATTTTCATCGAAGAAGCATAAACCATAGATTCATGTAGATACCGAGTGTAGAGTATAGATAGCCAATAGCTTTAATTATTTAAAACGAACCATTTTTCAGACGGATCGACGATCTAAGAAACGAGAATATGTAATATACACACGATGGGAGAGTTACTGTAATGCGTGCGGATTATGCGAGTGATTATATCGTTGTCGACGGCAGACGAGGAGGGAAAACCATATCGTAAACCTAATAATGAATATTTTACAAAAAATGGTAACTGTAGATAGATATTCGAAAGGTTAATGAGGCCTCGATCCTTTACCACTACCCTTTCCTATGCCCAACCCACATCCCCCTGACAAGAACAATGCGTCTGTTAATTGCGAGTCTTCATGCGCGGGCATACGATCAAAATAACGAATGTAAACGAAGAACACTGTCATCCAGTAGTGAAAATAATGTATTAAAAAAGATTTACCTAATAATAATAGATTTGTATTTCATTTCGAACTGTATTATAACTAAAAAGAATATCCTGTACATTGCATAAACACAAACACATACACACACACATGAGCACTATTGTTTTAAATTGTATGTTTATGATTATTATACGAAGATAAAAAAGGAATAAATAAGGTATACAAAATATTGAAGATATATGAGAGATTTATTGACGATCTAGTTTAAGGTTCTTTAATATCTTCTAACGCACGTTGCGTTTTATGAATTAATCGAAATATAGAACCACATCTTGCATGAAAAAAGAAAGTGAGCAATTTATCCCTACTTTGCCATCGTAGTGGATATCGTTTAAGAGACATTGAGAACGTTTTGTTATGAAATATTTTGGTATTCCAGAATTCATTTAAGTATAATACCACGTGCAATGTTTTCAATTGTTAAATATTTTTCTCGTATTTAGAATAATTTATTACTTTGTAAAACGTGAAAAGCGTCGATTTTTAGAACACTCAATGTCTCGTCCCTCTTAAGTGAAAATGCGCAAATTGTGCGTTGTGTTCTCGTTTTGTAGATAAATCTATATTAAGTATATATCAGTCGAAAATGGCGTAATAATACACTTTTAAAGTAAGACACAATGGAAGATTCTCTTAATTGTATATACGTATAACTATCATATCAGTGTCTCCTTTCAAGAATTTCTAAATTAAAAAGCCTGTATTAAAAATGACTGAACACGTTTTCGCTTAATCCCTTCTTTTTCCTTCCGTAATCGAAGGTGCACACCTTTGTTACTGTTCACCTTTACTTTCTTAATTGGTTTTTTAAATATCCGACACAAACTTTAAGTACAGTTAGCTGCGAAAACGAAGTATAAAATCTGATATAATTGGCAAATCAAAATTACAATCGGAAGAAATCTTTTACAATGTCTAAGAATAAGCGATATTTGGCAGAGCGACATCTCAGTACAATAAAATGAAGTCTATATAAGTACCTTATCCAACGAACTGGTTTGCTCAAATGCAGGAAGATCTTGTATGAACTTGAGGTAAGTACAGGTGGCTGAATTACATTGAGAAATCTACATTTTCTGCAAGCGGGTAACGCAGAAATTTGTAAATGACATATACCGTATCGTGTTTCGATAATAAAAGATGATGGGCAACAAATAATGATGAAAAAAACATTTACTTTCTTCAAGAAGTTTCTTGACTCTGGCTTATCAAATTTCTTCGAATTTTCATAGAATGGACGTACGGTTTGCACTTGAATAAATATAACCACGAGATAATAAACGTAATGTTTCTTTTTTCACAAAAAAATACGCAGGCTACTTGCGTGTATTGGTATTTAAAACTTGTATTTAAGACATTAAAATAGTAACATGTACCGTTAGGAAAACGAGTCAAAATATGATTTGTTTCTATATGTACACATCGTATGTTTTATTATCTTGCATACGTAAACATTTCTCTCAAATTGACGTAAATTTAGTACGTTTCTGCAGATAAAATTTATCGTAACGTACTAAAGGAAGATATTGAGAGAGACTCGTGTTGCGCTTTTTAAATGCATGCGTTGAATAAAGAGTAGAGAAGTAATGCGATTGACATAAAAGAACAGGATTTAATGCCATTACAGGATACTTTTTCCAAGGTTTAAAATTTAATTGACAATATGACAAGTGATGTATATTCAGACACAAATGCTTTTGCACGCAATTTCAACTTAAATAATGGGACATAGAACCGCAAGTTCAAAGGTTGAAGGTGGAAGAAGAGACCGATCATTTTTAGAAAGTAAGAGCGTGATTCAAAAGTGAGTATGAAGTTCCTGTGTACTTGCTTTATGACCACTAGCTGTCATTAAAGATACATAACTATTATCGTCATTAATATTATTATCACTTTAATTAGAATTCGTTATTTTGGCAACTTACGGTTCACCGGAGATTTAATATATTTTACATTGTTACGACTGTATACAACTTCAACCGACATTTACTCTCGCACCTCGCAGTTTTACAATTTGCTCTGTGTTTTACTTTCTTTTTCCATTACTGGCGCAGTTTTACATTAAACGGTTGTTGCGTGTACCTCGTCTCTTCCACTTTACAAAAATTTATTTATATGTATATTTACGAAAGTAAGAAAATACGAAACGACACTAAGGAATTATTATTGAGTGATAAACGTAAACGTTTAAATTACAGGCCTAGGGATGGGGAGCGGGCTTGGCTCATGAGCACAGGGAGTGGGGGAAAAGTTAAGTTTACAATAACTATGAATATTAAGGTATCAATCGTACAGACGATTTTTTTGCATTATGTATACGTGTAAATTAGTTTCTTTAGCTGTTTATTATGTAAAAGGTGAGCTGCGTGTGTAGTTTCTTTTATGTTCATCGTATCGATGGATGGTACATCAGTGGCGGTGGCTTCTTAAATCTGATAGGAGTCTCGTGAGTATTCGTTCGTTACTCTATCTCACATGGACTCCATGTCCCTTTCTCTGTATAAGGATGGGTTAGGCTTAATCCGCTTTTAGTGGCACTGTTATCCGTTAGCTTTATGCTGAACATTGGTTTCTTTCATACAGTGCTTACGGCTTCCCTACATTTCAACATAATCGATTAAATTTTCAAAATAATTCAATAATACATAGCAAATTACTTCAAGTGAAACGTACTGACATACCGGAATTAAATAAGTCTTTCCATTTGAATAATTGTTCATCACCTACAAACATTCCTCTTGGCTTTTTCTGACACACCTCGCCACCTTCCGCTTAAATTCCGTATAACTTTCCCTCCACTCTTTCTGCAACACACAAGGACAGAATGACAATGTAACAAGGTAAAAATAAAGATAATAAACTTGAAATATCTGCTTTACTGTCAAAGAAAAGTCAAATAACAATACTAGAATTGAAGAATCAGTTTTGTATTGGAGGTGTGATAACATATATGTACCAACACTGTTGACTTTGATATTATATGAAGTATTATGACCTCAGACTCTTTAATCACAGATTTGAGTATCTATCAGTTGATTTTTAAAACAGATAATAGTGACTTACGGCCGCGTCCACATTGGCAGGGCTCTCATCGTTTGGATCAGCAAGCATACTGATAACACTTATGAGGATTGTTTCCACTGTGTGCACTGGCAACCATCGCTCAGATGCCTTTTCATAGCCCCACTTATCATCCCCAGGTTCGTGCAGAATCGATATGCATACATCACCATTCTTCTCGACTGTGACATCATTCAAACAATTACATAAATATGTTTTATAAATTTTAATTAATGTTCAATCGTATGTAAACATATGAGTATACGTTATACTTAAAAAAAGCAGAGTGCAAATTTTCAAAATACTCACTGTTTGGATGCCATATTTCTGTGATAAATTTCATTCTTGGTGGCCTGAGTGGATATTCTTTTGGAAATTGTAAATGTGCTTTGAAGAATCCACCTTCACTGGATGTGCAAAGAAAAATATTTGTTATGAAATTGTGCCTTCGTATATATCAGCTTCTGTTATGTAAATAGTTTCCTTTGTACTTACTACAGTGTATCCGGAGGTCCAATAATGAGTACTTCCCACCGATATATGTCATTGTCATCTATGAGGCCTGCCGAAAACCCTTCAACTGGGTTTTTATTCAATTCTGTAAAAATAAAAAATTAAATGTACAAATTTGTTGTTGATAAATGAAAAAAATAGTTGAAAATAAATCACATTAATGCATTATACAGGTTTCATTTCAGATAAAATTTATGACTGTACAAGTGTACATGAGATAACCGTCTCCAACAAATTTTGTATATTTTAAAAGCATGAATATATACATGTGTGCATATATTTTGCAAAGTATTCATGCATAATATTCATGATGAATAAAGTATTAAATCTTGAATCAACAGCTCATGAAACCTCTAAAAAATATTTCAATGGATTAAATATAATTTACATCATTGTGCAGTACACAGAGTCATTAACGGAAAGAACAAATTAAAAAAATTTGAAATTTCGAAATTCATAAAATTCATATACGAAATGGGAGAGCCGGCAATATACTATATAATCTCGATCACTGAAGATGGTTATAAAATGGGCGTTTTAGGTTATGTTATGATTTGCATCAGTAACATTGGCATAAGAGGAAAATGATCATTCAGCACAAAAGGCTTGTGCAAAGTGCATGCGAAAAAGAAACCTTGGGATACATTCTCCCGTTTGTTTTAAGAGATAATAGGTTAGATTGACTCGCTAGAGATGTACAATCGGACACCCACGAGTCAAGTTTGACGGTGAGTCAGCGCTGCAGATATTCGCGCATAAGAGAGACGCAGGGACACGTTACGAAGGCTTCGTTTCCGCACGAAGGTCGAAGAAAGACGGTGACCGTGCAATAAACCCGAAAAGATTGGATTCGAAGGAACAGGCGAACATGGGCACGAAGGAGGCTGACCTTCGATAGTCGTTCGCACGGCATGGTTTTCTCTTTTTTCTGTGCGAAAAGCGCGTCGCGCTGAGCTCTATGACGCGCAAATACGCTATAAATAACGGGCTAAGCAATTATTTTCGGGCACGGGCAAAAACGGCCTTCGACGTATACGCGAAACCGAGAGAGATCGACAACCGCCGGGGCCCCTCGCGAACCGGTCTCATGCGGATAAACGAGCCTCCGAATGCTAGGTTAACGTTATTCATGGGGTGGCACACACACGGCTCCAGAGCCGTATTGATTTTCAAACCCCGATCTGGGCGGAAGACCTCGCGAACCGTAGAAAATTCAACGGACCGGCAGAAAAGAGATTCGGGGATGATTCGGGAAACTGTCAAATCGCGGTGGTGCGCATCACAAAGGCGAGAACGAGGGTCGAAGGTACGGCGGTGGCGAGGTCGAGCGCGAGTCTCGACATCGGCAACGATCTCCGGCTTTTCGTTTGGTTCCCGTGCCCTTCGTGGCTTGCACTTAACACTCGTATAACTTTCACTGGGTACCTGCTAATTGTTTTCTTAGTAGAAGCGCGGACTGTGGCTCTGACATTAATAAAAGTTCCGTTAAATAAGACTAAAGTTGAAAACAATCACTTTTGCTTGACTGGAAAGATGGCTAGGTACGTCGCGGAAGCGGTGACTGCGCATGCGTCACTGTCTAAACATATGTTCTTCCGTCCCGACTCTTGCGCCGGTCTGCTCCTAGCGAATATTGCGCCTCTGCCGGACGTGACATGGACAACAATCCACCTTCACCACTGATCTCTATAAAACCCTATTCGGTACATCGAACCGCAATCCGGCCAAATCCAAGCAGCAGATAGCGCTTTTTTTACCCAAGCGGTGATCACTGCAATTATTTCAATTATCCGGCAGCATCGGTCGAACATGTGACAACAGGGAATGAACGTGCATTCTTTTTTAAAAATTGCATAAGCATCTCGAAATTAATGTGAATAAAAATACCCCTTCCTTTTACCACTTTTTCTTATCATTACTCTTAAAATTGGATATGAAAATAGTTCTGCAATTTTAAATATCATTTATAAACAAGTAACAAATTTCAAGGGAATTAAATTAGGAAAGTGTGAGATATGAAAAAAGTATGTTTTTTAAATCCGGAATATCATACTCTTAGAATGAATTGAAATCACCACCAAACCAATTTATCGCAAGATGATAATAATTCAGTATCTACAGTAGATGGCGTGTATATTTCAAAGTGCAAAATATAGCACGGTTCTTATTAACCATCCAAGGAAATAGATGGAAACTAGACAACATCGGATAAAATTCAATAAATCAGATTAATTACAAAAGCTGAAAATTGTATACTTTTTATACTTTATTATTCAACGTTCAATCTTTTTTTACCATTTTTCAATAAATTTTCCTATATGAAAAGAAAAGTTATAGCTTTTATCAAGTGACTGCGATTACTCTTTAATTAACTCACTATGTCTTGCCGTACAAGAAGCATGGATTAATCGTCGCAGATAAGACATATAAGATAGGAGATTTTCTGACGTATTTAATTAACTTTCTACAACGTAGAAGTAAAAAGGACATTTGTTCTGTTTTACGTGAAATAACAACGCAAGAAAGATTGGCAATAAATGACGACGGAGTGGTTGAGGGGGGGACGGAGAAAGCAGGAAAAGGACGATGTCCATTTGGTTTGGCCATGTATCTCCGCCTTCTCAGCAATTTCGCACGGTTACATCTGCGATTTATGACTCGATTTCGATTCCATTTCGCGCTGCGGTTTGTTTACTTATTGGCATCCGCAATATGTGCATTGGCTAATGCTATGTTCAGTTTCGTATTGCCCAGCGATACTATCCTTCAGAATGATTTATCGGACATACGATGCACTGTAGCAAGACGATGTGGAGAAATCACTTCACGTACACGAAATTCGGTAACTTTTTGCACTACAAGTATTTTCATATGTTTTCCAGAATACTCTGAACTTTACATAAGCCAACGTGTAATTTTAGCTATTGATTGAGATGAATGTGATTACTGATGATGATAGCAATTAATTACTACGTTAAGTAAAGGTCAATTAGAAGTTAATACTAAATGAAACGGTCCTATAATTCGTTTGGTAATATTTACTGGATTGTAAAGACTATCTTCTGAGAATTATTACTTACATGAAGCATTAAAAATAGACACTGCATAGGCACTATGACTTACAAGTATGTCACCGCAGAGGAAAGAATCTACGTGCGGTCAGAAAGAGAAAGAGCAACCATTAACTGGCGTCCATAGGTCGTTGCATAGCGTATAATACGGTCGATCAAAATGATGATTGATTTTCTTCTGCATCGTATTACGATTAATAAAGCGGGATGTAAAATTCAAACAAGGTCACCGATAAACATCTCCATACGGTGCTTTCTCATATCCACTTACTTCTATGTACCTCATTATGGCATAACGTTCACTGAATGGTAAATCACCAATGGAATACGTAATAGAATGAGGAAACTTATGTAAGGTAATGGCAGTAAATCGCTAATTTTGATTTTGAAGTTCTGTTTTTATTATTCTGTATTACACGATACATTGCTTGACAAACGATTATGTAGATGCACTTTACTCAGCGACTCTTCCTTTTTTCATATAATTTACAGTGAGGTCGGCATATTTTTCGAATGTCATATTTATTCGCTATTTACAGTGGAGCACCGAAACACGCATTTCTTGCTCTGTGTACATTTCATATTCGACGATGGCTTATCGTCTCCCTATTTCCACAAGTTCAGTTCCTGTCGTACGTTGAAAAAAGGTAATAATTGTTACTCTATTTATACCTCGGACATTTGATACCCAAGCATCACTGAAGAGTGGATACATCGATAAAGCTTGATAACGATTTCGAAAATTAAAACATCATTTCGTGGGATTGTTGGTGATATGCCTCAAGTTCAGAGAAAAACTAATGTCCGCTGTATCCTTCGCATCCCTAATAGCTTTCACTGCAATTTATATACGCAATATAAAAGTATAAAAAGGGTCTTACAATTTTTCGGTGTGTTAACGGCAGCTTTCGATCATCGTGTACTAATCTGCGGCTGCGAAGTCGTCCATTAATTGGCTTAGTGTACTGTTTGCTAACGAAATGTATACTGAACAATGTAGAAGAAAATTTGTACCGTTTGTACAAACAAAATCGTTTCATAATGACGTTCGGTAACCGGTAGCAGCAGTCTGTTTGCAAGCAGTTTGTTATAGAAATTTCTTAACCCGAAATGTATGACCTCAAGCATAAAATATTAACATAACGAGGCAAATGATTATTTTAATCCTTAAGTTATTTTTCTTTTTATCGAGAATATACATATAATAACCAAGTATTTGTGTAAGTACAGAAGATGAGAAGTAAACGAAGATATGTTTGTGCGAAACAAGCGTGCGCGATAACATTTGAATCAATTTTAGGGAGTTTATAAAGGTCGGTGAGAGCGAATGATCGATAATAGTGTACGTGAATTCGGTTCGTAAGCAATCCTCCCGTGGCGTTTGAATTTCATTAGATATTTTTCCTGCAAAACTGTCGAGCTAAAGTTTCGTACTCGACCGGTGGTGCTTTGAACTCAGTTATATTTCCCTGGAGTACGACGGGGGAAACCAGAAGGCGCGGTCGAAAGATGAGAAGGACGCGAGGAAAGAAAATCCTGAGAAAGAAGAGAAGTCGAGACGGATCTCACAACTCCCGCATAGGGAATACATATTGGACCTAAAGCCGACGTTGTGCATCTTCCACACGAAAAATTACCTACTTATCTATTATCACGTGCGCGTATAAGAGTCCTCGTCCGAAGGGAAAAAGATTCGCCGTGTCTCACTAGGAAACTGTACAATTCGTGAGCGTTACTTATTACTCCTCGCGAGTACACTGGATCGGATTGGTACCGGAAGTAGAAAATAAAAAATGGATCAAACGTTAGGGCCAAATAATGCGAACAATAAATTACGTGATACGTTTGAAGCAATCGTGCTTTTGCATCTCCGTGTTGAAGAGAGGATTTCTTGGATCAAGAGTTACTCATTTATCTTTTGCCAACACAGCGTCGCTTATGGGAGCAACTGAAGAATGGATGATTGCCAAGATGAATGATAAAAGGGAAGCTGCATTAATAATTCGGACGAGTCTTTGCGAAAGTTCGAAGGATACCGTGAAGACCGCTAAAACCAGAGGGTCCTTGGCATTTTTTCACCTGTCATCTTCCCAACGGCGTGCGGTCGCATTATATATATCCGGTGATCAGCGAGGGGTTTTCGTAAGAAGTTGGGAGCGGTTTTCGCGACAAATCGTCTCATTCGCGCGTCAGCTTGGAGAATGTCTGCCTCGGTATATACGTGTATATGTACGGCTGTCTCTATATATATCCGTGTATATACCGAGCCCCGGGGTCTCCGGTGAACGAGTGCGAGAAAGTTTGCTCTCTGCGCGGACGGATCGATGGACGCACGCGGACGGCTCGATACGAGCCGGAGCATCGGAGTAAAGTTTGTCTTGGCTGCCGGCCACGACCCGCCGCCGAATCACCGGTCGGGTGATAACGATAACTCCGGGGAACTGCTCAAGCCAATATCGATTGTCATTAACCGTCCTACGAAATTCGCTTGCCCGTTAGTTACACACAAGAGCGGAGCTCATATCCACTTACGATCTGACGGTAATTTCCCTATCCAGATGCCGACGGTGATCAACGTGATGTGATGACGATGCACTCTCCGTGAAACTGAACGCGGCAACTTCCAAGGAACACGATATTCTTCGAGCTATTCCTTCCGAAATTATGCGCCCCCGTCAAACCGATTACGAAATAACAGTTAGTCAATTTTTATTTCTCCGTCAGTTGAATCCTCCACCAACAACCGGTTGGTTCAGTCTACACTTACGTTAATAGACGTTCTGTATCTTACTTCGTATGATATGTCATAAGAAACGAAAGGGAAACATCTTTATTTTTTCACAGTCATTACGATCAGAGAAAATGCTCGGGAAAATGTGCAACCAACCAGTACGACACCTTTTGTTATATAAGTATAACTTTACGAAAATTCTTTAACATCAACAACAGGCCTATGATAATTGAAATATGGTTTCAATGAAATCTGGTACCTTTCGTTTCTTTCGTTCATGTCTTCTCTTTTCTTTCTGATGGATCTGCGAGAGTTTTCTGCTATCACTGATTCATGTAAGAATACAAAAGTATCAAGAAAACTGGCCCATCGGACGCGTTCATTCCAGGCATAAGACATGAGAGAGAGATTAGAAAACATCGATGCACAGTCTTAGTAGTTTGTAGTCTTGAAATTATTTTTGGAAGGTTTCGTTTAGACATCACTCCTTGTCAACGAGAGTCGTTTTTCCTGTTTAAAAGTAACTCATTTCTATCACTTTTGCTATTGCTCGTCTTTAGTTCTCGCATAGACGAGAGCGGATAGTCCTTCCAAACGCAATATTTCTTACGAGTTTTTCCATTTATCAATAACAGTATCTTAGTTATTGTTCTTGAGCACAGAATTCATTATTATCCTGCCGATGTGTGCGTCCAGGTGCGTAAGAACATACAAAATCAATATTTTACGGTCCATTATGTATGTGCCTATTTATGTTGAAAAATGAATTGCACGTTATGAAGTTGAAATACGCAGGAACGTGATGAACCGATACAATCATTTTACAGTCCCGTATGGCATGAGTAAAACGCAGAGATCGGCAGTTACGTTATATTTATTATATAGACAAGAACGAGCTTACCCCGAGTGCTTATACTATACATTTACGGAAATGTAAAAAGTCTTAGTTTCTATTTAGGTAGGCGTGTAGAAACGTCGAGTCAATCATATTTGTAGCCAGGTAGTCGAGATCAAAGTCCTCATGGAATTACAAAGAATTTATCGGAAATGTGTTTATGATTGGAAATGTACAAATTGACCCGTGAAACAGCGCACACTGGCTTTAAATCAAAACAGTCGTTCGTTAGCCACAACAAGCCATGAGTTATCGTTAGATTTTTCCAATTCCGTTCCCCCCTCATTATCAAAATCGAAGCACGACTCGCCAATTTTCAGGTGAAAACAATAAAACGAACCGCGCGCCGTGTTTTCAATCAGGGTTATCTAAAAATGCCGTGATCTATAATAATTACTTATTTTCATGGCACCTTCAAGCGTGACACGCCTGATAAAACGTCTTGCGTCGCTGTCACGTCGATTCCGTTCGTTCCGTACATCGCGCACAGCTGTACCAATGGCACTTAATATTACTTATTCAACGGACTGTCAGAATCCTGTGAGCGGGATACAGACGAGCCCAGAAACTTCGATAGGATGTCGGTGAAAGTATGGATTGTAATTGACGCAGAGAATTCTTTGCCATTTCATTGTCTCGTCCAATGAAATTACGTATTCATCGTTTTCACCTCGACCACGATATCCCGGCTACAGAGATGTTCGGCCGAATATTCCATTCTTTCATGAAATTAATTCCTCTAAGTTTCGCCGACATCGACAGAATGCGTCGACCCTCATGCACCGATCAACGTTGAATCCAGAGGAACATGGACGAAGAAGATAAACTCTAATGACAATAGTTACTCTAGGTAATCCGTCTTTGTGCTTAATATTATTACAGGCGTTCATTGCGCGCCAGTGAATTCGTTTAATGGAAACTCACTATGCGTTCCCCCCGTTATCCTTGGACTCAACATCGACATGAATTTTCGCGTAATACAAAACTTCACAGTCACCTTGGCAGAGTATTGCAAGCGACGAAACAATAATTTCCATCGTTGAAGTATTTCCCGAGTTCACGAGTTCTCGCGTATTTCGCGTCGTGAGACATGATGAACAAGGAGATGGTCCTCAGGAGCACGGCAATGAAACCGTAATTCACTCATGCACTCAACACTTGCGAATCACCGAGCGACGTCCATTGGACGAACGAACGTCCAGCGGGTCTTGGGGAACCGGTACAGCAGTTCCTCGTATTTTCGATCAATATTGCCGAGAGAGGCGTTTACATTTCCGTATTCTCCTCGGCTTCCTCCTCGACTTCCGGGAGCGTGTAAACGGCAGATATTGTGGAGGGCACGTGATCCTCCAGTTTGAGTATCGGCTTGCAGTCCCTCGTGACGTCGACCTGATTGAATGTGTCCTTGAGGATGTTGATCTCGTTCTCGTGGGCGAAAAAGCTCGTCGGGTGTTCCGTGGCGCACATGTTGTTCTCGTCTACGGGGTCCCTGTGGCAGAGGTTGCTCGAGGGAAATTGTCACGAGGTCAGGGCAAACGGGTCCGCCGTGAGCTCGTCGAC
Organism: Hedychridium roseum; assembly: GCA_963989215.1. Classification (NCBI taxonomy): domain Eukaryota; kingdom Metazoa; phylum Arthropoda; class Insecta; order Hymenoptera; family Chrysididae; genus Hedychridium; species Hedychridium roseum. The sequence continues at coordinate 6,238,495 of OZ022312.1, read as the reverse complement.
GCTCGGACTCGACTTTACGGTGTCCTGCTTGCTCATCTGGTGGCTCGTCCTGTGGACGATCTCGTCGTGCAGTATGTTGAAGCACATCGCCGTCAGAGCCATCCCCGACATTATGTAACCCGAACAGAACCAGATCGTCACGTTCCGAGACTCGGCGAGGTTGTAGTGCGGGTAGGAACCGGGAACCATGTCGCCGAAACCGATCGTGCTCAGACTCATGAAGCAAAAATAACTCGCATCTAGGCACAGACAAAAGTTTCATTAAGTTCACAGAATAACTTTTACGTTGCTCGATAAAGCAATATTAACCCCGGGTAATCCACGTAAAAAGTTCGCTGCGAGAACTCACCTATGAATGACCAACCCTCTAATTTGTGGATGATGAAGGACCCTATTACGATGTAACATAACATTGCTCCTAGACAGATGCTGATCGGGGCGAAAATCGTAACGTTCGGTCTATCCCCGGAACCGAGGCTCGAAACTTCATCCTTTGGACTTGTTTTTATTTCTACCGTGCTGGCAAACGTCGATGCGTTAGCTCGCACGTAAAAAGGTTCCTGCAATTGTAGTTGCTGCTGCTGCTGGGCGAGCTCTTCTTGTTGTCTTTTTTTCCTCATTCGCCGCTCCTTTTCCTGATTACACAATACATAAGCAAAATGTACGTAACTCTGGCAGTAGATTAATTGATTTCGCTTTAGTTACGCTTTTCCATTTCTCATATGTAATATATTATATTTTTCCTCTCTGCAGGAATAGACCGGAAGTAATAACGAGGATTTTCGTCATTGTGCCTACCTGCATTCGCCTTTCATCGTAGCAACAATAACCGCAATTGGAACAGAGACAGCAACAAAGCGCCCGCGTGAAGACTCCCCTAGCGCATCTTGACAATAGTCCTCCGGCACTTGACAAATAAACCAACGTCAAGGGGATGCCAAAGCACGCGTAGCCCATCGTCGCGTACTTTCCCCACGTGGATCGTGGGGTGATACTCCCGCATCCTGAAAGAGACAATACTTTAGCCCCGAGAGCGACTGTACCGACGAAAAAAGATGGTCTTGCCACTTTTCACCATGTCCCCCTCCCACCGTTTCATCGTTCCGCCCTGTCAGCGAACGCAAAATGCCCATAAAACGGCGATAACCTGTGGCCGGTGAGCTCGATATATCGGGGGCATTAAACGGGGCCGGGGCAAAAATTCACGGGCTCATGGAAGGGGTGGGGAAAAAGGACAACAAGGCTGAGGAAAAAAGGAGAGTGCGGATCGGGGAGTCGCGAGTGAAAAACCATTCGGCCGAGATGCGAGAGGCGGCGCGAATCGATTCTGCACAGCCGCTTAAGATAATGGATCGCCTATTGGAATTGCTCTGGACCATGTATGATAGTGGCCGGCTTGGGTCTAGCATTGCCGATGGAATTGCCAGCGCGAAAGCTTCGAAGTACGAAGGCCTATTCGTCACTGTCATTCTACCTTATCGTCCACGACGGTCTGACCCTTTTGCACGCTCGCTATCGATTGCCGTTCGTTAGGGACGACGTCAAATTGTCGCTGTTAGTTTTATCGGGCCGATCCCTAAAAACGATGAGAGAGAACAGCTTCGACACGATCTCACACTCGGCTGTACGTAAATTCTTCTCGTCACGGCTTTATAACGTATGTATGTGAAATAACAATGCAAAGCGATTCGATCCGAAATGATATTAAAAACAATTCGCGATATTCGACGGCATGGGCTTAATGAATATTGAAAATACGAATGTGGCTTGTACGAATCGACATAAACCATGACACGTCTGTGAATGTGCACCAATAATAAATGAACGCTAAACGTCGAGATTTGTATAAAAAAACAAATGATTATCCCGGCGTAATTCGATGCAACAACTGGGAATAATTGTGCCATGTCTTTTACGGCTATTAAGGCATTTAACAGAGCTCTTAGCGTCGGCAATATATTCCATCGACGGTCGAACGGCCATTCAAGGCGCTTGAAAACGCACGTGGAGTATAATTAAGTGGGCATGAATGTCATTCGCTCGTTTAGAGATGGTACCGTTGAATCAAGTCCCTGAAACTACTCTCCCGAACCCCCCACCCCCTCGGACGACGACGATCGGAGCAACGGCTCCGTAGTTGGCGGAACAGAAGGAGTAGGGGACGGCACACCGAACAGTAAAATTGAATTATCAGTTAGCAATAACATGCACCGACCGAGGTGCTCACCTCTAGGTAATGCCGGTACACGCATGTGCATAATTCCGAGCATGCCAATGCGATTGTTGTTGCATATAAAGACAGCAACCTTAACGAACTCCGCCTTAGTTCTCTGCCTCGTGGCGCAAGTCTACTGTCCATAACGAAATCCGCCTGACCAAGTATTCCAGCACGGCGGAAGTGATAGGCGCAAACTCGTCTAATCTCTTTGCAATGATCAGCCATGTCGCATAAAATGATATTCCAGTGCATCGGAGTTTTGTCTATTTTCCTTCCCTTCGTGGCCCCAACCTTTCCATGTTCACACGATATTGTGAGTAACATTGAGGTACTCTTAATCAACAAACATCTCGTGTTGCTACGTCAACCTTAATTGATACCCTTCAATTTGCAGCACAAGAGGGACTTGTCTTCGAGAAGTCGGTACTCGGTGAGTCAGTAATTTCCATGAAAAGGGAACACTTGGCGCATGCATTCTGACGAGGGTAGTCGTTGGTTTTATCGGCAAGGACTTTTTGTTGTAGGATTACAGCGATGAGTATGAACGCTGGATGGCACCTTTGGAGCAAAACAGCGACGCGTCAACGTACAACGAGGAAGCCAGCATAGAACCCATCAGTTACGTGCGGAGAGGCTTATCGGCAATGCCCATCTTCCCGGGACACCATCATCCGGGAATTATGACACAGAAGAGCCTACATGCAACACCAACGGATTGGGCAGCAACGAAAATCGTCGACGAAGCTGCGATCGATTCCCTGCTGCCCCACTTGCACGCAGCAGTAACGTTCCGTGACAATATCATCTTCGTGTTTTCCTACCTGCTGCACGGGCACAAGGACGTTCTATCCGAGCAGCAGTATTCGGCGCTACAGCTTATCTACGATCTCCTGAGGAAAAAGCGAGTCTACACGTTCAACATGTTACCCATAGTGAGCACTCTGGAAGGAATGGATAAAAACAAACAGATGCAGACCATCTTAATCGCCATGAAGAAGAATCTCCCGGTGTACGTTCAATGTGCCGCGACGTATCTCAGTGAGGAGATCGTTCGTGGTAAAATGAATTTGAACGTACTCCTACGATCAACCGTGCTGGAAGTGTTCGATTTCCTGGACAGTTTGGACCTCCGGAAGGTCGGCGGCGTGTGCGAGCTTCAAGCCTGCAACGAGGACATAAAAGTCCTGGATCCTGATTCCAAGGTGACAATGGCTTCAATGGGCCCGGTCTTCGTTCACATTCAAAGGCAAATAGAGAGCAGGAAGTGGCCTATCACTCAAGAGTTGTTTGGACTTATACTCATGAACCTACCGAATCCTGACGGTGATCCTGTCCTCGACGAATACGTCAGATACATTTATGACGTCACCAGGCACCATTTGCTCACGTTTTGGATAACGTCGGACGATACGTCAGCGGTTTCAAAGGAAAGAAGAATCGACAATCCCTCGTTGAAGGGCCTTTACAAACACGTTATTCTTGGTATCTCGCGGAATCTACCCAATGAAAAGGTCCCCTGGGTCGTCAAGCACGCTTTGATATACATACAAATGCACTTGAAACCAGTACCAGTGACAAGTGCGAATCCAACGTTTGAGCAGATTTATGCGGTAACGAAAAATGGCATTGACCTCTTTACGCTTTTCACGTCGATCGTTACACCAGAATTTAGTCCCGATGCCAAACATCTGAGCGATGTACTGTTGACCTTCTTTGATAAGAACGTCGAGAACAAAGACCTGGATGATGTGTTTAACTTTAACCGATTCACTTATCCGGATCCTTTGGATTTGCTGCTGGCATTGTTAACGCGTGTCAAGACACGTACTGCTCCGTCAAATATAGAATTGTTACGGCCCGCTAAGGCACTATTGGCTGCCCTAATATTTAAAAAGGACGCGAGAGTTTTTAGTACAGACATGTCGTCCGCGGTGGAAGTGCCTTCTCTTCTTGATATTTTGAAAGCGCAACATCTGGGCCCCGCGGTTACGGGATTGGCTGATCTATTAATGGAACGTTTATTTGAGTTGCCGAATGTAATAGCTGAAATCAATGCAAAGATGCCGCATTCCAAAGAATTTTGCCGAGCCCCCAGACAGTGTCTTCTGGCAACCATGAACAATATTAGGAAAGGTCAAACGGTACCGAATGTATTACTCGCAAGTACGAAGATGTTGATACCATACGTAACGTCGGAAATCGATAGTAATATATACAACAATGAGAAGCTTTCAAATAAGCCACCGGAGGTAAATAAACATGATACCGACGATAGCAACCCGTTGATAAAAAGTACGAAAGAAACTGTTCGACCCATGAAGACTGTGGGCCCTGATACTGCGGAAAATCCGAAACTAACGACCATGAAACCAACGAAGAAAAAGAAGAAGAAGATATCGTTAGGCAGCAGAAGTGAAGCTGTTGATTCTGAGGCTTCCCCGGAAATGACAGATTTGAAACCACATTTGGTCTATGGATACCAAGCACATGTACCAAAACGACCAAACCAACAGTGGATTTACCCCACAAGAAAACCACCGATCAAACCAGTAACCGAAGTGAATTCCGCCGAAAGTTTCTCTAATGAACTTACGACAGAAGCAACGTGGAAACATAAAATTCCGATCCCCATAGACACAGAAATACCGAAACAACCTCCGAAGAAGACAAGTGAGGTTAGTGAAACTACAAAGAGCCCGACAGAAAGTATCGAAGAAGTACAATTCGGACGAGAGAATAATGTTCCTTCTGGTAATCGCACTACCGCGATATTACCACCCAGTATCGAACCAAACAAGACGATTCACATCGACGTCTCGGATAATGGTGTTACCGTAATAACGACAAACTGGCAACATCCGTCGAAACCAAGTATCAGCGTACCTCCTGTATCGACACTCCTCACTCGACCAGACCCAGACATGCCCCTGCAGAATCTTGGTTCGCACGTGGAAAAGAAGATTTTGCAACCTCTGGAGCTGATATTTGGAATGAGGTACGTCGAGAAGATAATCGGCAATCGGGCTCGCATAAGACAGTATCCAACGAACATAGCTTTGCTGATAGACGTTTTGGAAGGGGCCAGGAAGGATCCGAAAGTCATGAGAAATGAGGAATTACTGGCGAATATCAGAACCTACATCGTGAACTTGGAGTACATTGCGGTTACGGTACTCTTGCCGATCGTCGTAACGTCGGAGGATATTACGTCAGACGTGGTTTATTCGACATTCGATCCGTCCAATCCATCGTCGTCTGTACTCAGTAAAGTGCCACCGCCGCAGCAATCGCGCGGTACAATTACTGTAGCACTGACTAATCCCAAGCAGTGGCTGGAGTCCGTCAATTCAACTAATCCTTACTCCGGTCTTATACCGAACCTTCCGCGCGGGGATCCTAACGAGGTCAAGCTCCGACCTTTAAAGATGATCCTGACGCAGAAGAAAATCATAACTTTGCTGGGCAAAGCATTCAATCCTCATTTATACCCGACGAAAGGGGCTCTCCTAGTGACGTTACTGGAGAAATTACTGCACGTAGAAGAAGTGAATGAAAATCTCGAGCTCAAGGTCCTCATAGAGCAATATCTCAAAGCCCTTGCCTTGCCCTCCATGTACACGTCAGTCCCCATGAACGTAATTATGAATACCATTTCCACGCCGACCGGAAAATGGCAGCCGGAATTGACATCATTGATGCAAAGCCTGCCACCGCCGATGACACCTCAACAATTTAGAATGATGCAGGTACTGCACGAATTTTTGAGATCACCGAACCTTTTGGAACGTCTCGGTCTACCTATGCCGTCTATGGTGACCACACGTGGGGAATTACTGAAGGCCATCATCAAAACTGCGCTACGTTCATCGAACATAACTCTCTCAGAATCTCAATCAGCGGTCCTCAAATATTACAAAGATAAAGTTGCCCAGGTCGGTCCTGGTACTTTGCCGGTCTTGTGGGCCTGGGTGCGGGTGTATGTACTGAAAACAGAAGTGAAGCTCGGCAAACTCATCGAGAATACCATTGACTTCGAGAAATTGCCGTACAAGAAGAAACTCGCATACAACGAATTGGTTTTGTACTTCTCCGAGCATCCGGAATTACTTCAGAGCAATCACCATTTCGAGTTCGAGACGTACAAGACTCAAGGAGAATTTCTCAAAGGATTATTCCGCTATTTGTTATCGAAAAAAGGTATTAGCAAATCTGCAAAGAAGGACATCAAGCTTTTACTTCCGCACGTCCAACTCACCGGTCTTGGGGCGATTGAAATACCTACGTCGGTGCAAGCAGTATCTCAAGATAAATAATCTACTGTCAATTGATACTAATTTCAATAATCGTTCGAATCGACACACGCTCACGTCTGTACATTTTATTAGTCTGTAATATAATAATGGAAAATTCTGTCTTTGTTACTCGAATCTTTTTTATTGTCTATCTAAAACTGGATTGTAAGTTCACTAATGTGGAATACTAAACGTCTAATGAAGAATACAAACCGGATTGCTGATTTGCTTCATATATACCTAACGACCTCGGTACATTCAGAAGCTGGTGGCCGATAAGAAACGCAGTAACTTTAATGATCGGTAATTGGCAACAAGCGCGATAATCATGCAGCGATTACGCAAAGCATCTTTCATTTGGAAGTTCAGTTGATCGTATTAAACCTTGGACAACAGATCAAATCCTGAACAATGCTACGAATCAACATATATTTCTTCATTACCGCTGGATTATCTCTTTTACGGGTAAAATTCCTCTTTGAACGTAATACATTGAGTTGACAAAAGCGCTTGGCTTTCGATTTCTGATTGAAACGTCTGTTACGAAGCATCGTCAACGTCTATTGCGCGTAGAATTTACGACATAGCGTCGATTGATTTCTTACGTGGGAAAGGGTGACAGGGAACTGTCGTAGTTTAAGATTAGTGTATCGGAGTATAATGGCGGAACTGCTGTTCTTAGAACCCCAACCATGGACAGGGTGGAGCCGCACCGACGATCAAGAATTTGCCGGCGGTGGGAGCAAGGCAGTGCCAAGTTTATGATGAGAATCAGACCACCTGCACTTTCGAGGCCAACACACGCAGAACGGACAGTAATGTCGCCGTTATGCGGGCCTGGACAGCTGTAATATTGCGCGAGAATGTTCTCAGTACTCTGGGATATATGCTGTACAAAGCGAACAACACCCTGTCCCGGGACACGTACACGTCTCTTTATCTCCTGTACCAGGAAGTGCAGCGGCAAAATGTGAGAATGATGGAGCTTGTGCCACGACTGAGGAACATCGCGCAAAACAAACGAGTTCCGCTGGTGACGTTTATGCATGGACTTTCGATAATCCCTTTCCTCAGGGTACATTTCAGTGGTCGTTAAAGTAGGTCTTTAATTGGACTTTTCAGGTGGTGAGTCTGCTGAAGTCTCTGCACGGGGTAACACCCGCGTATCTCAAAAGCGTGTTAAATGAGTTAGTAAAGGAATTTATGAAACGCAGAGAAGTGGCGCGATCCTTGATGCCCATGGCAGCGATCGACAGCAAGGGATTCGATCTGTTCTCGAATATCGATAAGCGTTTGTTGCCCTTAATGCGCTATAAAAATGCGACTAAAGTTCGTAATAGGAGCATCGAGGGCGCGTTCGGGAAGGAGTTCGCCAAGTTTTATATCGGTATTTACGAGGGACGCATCGCCCTGACCCAAGCGGTTCTTGGCTTACTCATGCAGAACATGAGATGGTCGACATTATTACCGGACGAAGTGGAGGACTTCCATTTTCTCGTCGATAACTTGCGGAACAGCAACCTTACCGGATGGAAGCCCAATCCCCAGGGGTTTGTACCTTGTTGTTACGGGGCGACAGGACCCTACGGCTTGGTGAGTATGTGCTTAAGTACCATTCAGAACGCACCGGAAGTCGACGAGCGTGTGAAAAACATCGTGGAGAATCTCTTACCGAAGCTGGCTGAACCTTCGGACGAGACGGTAAACTCGTATTACAAACAGATGGAGCCGTTCTTGGGCAGGCAGTTGTTTGACGTCGATTTACTGTTTGATAAGTTACGCGCCGAACTTGGGTTGTCAGAGGTCACCGAATTAAAGCAATCGATGAGGGACGGTATCGTCGATATACAGATAGTTTCAGAAGGATTTAACAGGTATACCTTCGAGAAACCGGAAGACTTAATGCTGGCCTTTGTCAAAAGAATTATGAATCGTGCCAATTTGCCGACCAACGAGACGTTTATGATTAATAAGATATACACGGAACTGAGACAGAAACACTTATCAAGGATTCAACGGAGGACCTTAGATAATCAACCGGCCAAACGAAACGTCAGCGACCTTACAACGAGCGATTTTGAGCAACCTACTTTGAGAAACTTGGTAAGAAATATAGTGAATTGGAGACAAATATTCCACCCATTGATATGCAAAGATGGTTCAACGTGCTCCAGCGAAATGGCGGACATGATTGCATCTGCCGACATGAGCGACGTTTTGAGACGTGCCAGGGCGAATTTAATGATCTGCGAGGACGATCAATCCTTGTTTTCCTTGTCCTTGTGGACGAAACAGCTCGATAACCCAGCGTGGATAGTGTCTTCGGAACTAGTACAGGACGTAAGTGATATCCTGGCCAAAGTTTTCAAGGATACCGAGATAATGAACGAGCTGGTACACGTCGAAGAGTCTTCCCTTGTGGACGATAATAATTACTATCGGCCATCTGCAAGAACACACGGCACCAGACGGGACAAATTGCATCGAATTTTGAAGACCATGCTAATCGTGAAGAAAGTACAAGCACGGCCCTTGGTGTTCCACGAAGTTATTCGGCTTCTGTGCGTCCTAATACCGAATTGCACGGACGAGTCGTTATCGAAGTTGGCGACTGATCTGTGGTTGGATAGGCCACCGGCCCACGGTTCGCTTAAACATTTTTTCAGGGGCGTCGATGAGCGGGTCGCGCAGCTGTTTCGTCGACAACAATTCGCCGAGGTACTATCGGGCATCGAGCCAGAAGATTATTCGACAAACCGGATGCTCCTGATGGCGATGTTTAGGCGAATACTCCCACTGGACTCGGCCAGGAACAACGAGCAAACATTCAACGAAATCGTCCGACTAGTTCACGCGATTCACAATCCAGCTGTAAATTTCACCGCCTTACTGAAAACGTTGATCGTCGATGACGCTAGGGCCGTTCTCTTGGTTTCCGCGACTCTCAATTACCCTTCTTTATTATACAACTTAAATACGGACTTCAACGTCGGACTGTACCGTACGGACGGTAATATCTTAAAGTCCATCCTTAAAAAAGTCGTCAATTCCACTTACAGTACTAATCAATCCGCCCTTCGTGGGACCTTGAAAAAATTGCTTGCCAGGATTGACTGTTCGGAAAATTACGTCGACGTGGTTCGGTCAATTGAAAAGGGTATCGTCACGGATACCGTAAATTTCAACAAAGTACTAAAAGGATCGCTCGTCAAGACTGTAAGTTCAGATGTTACTGAAGCTCTGCAACGCATGTCCAAATGGAATCAAATTATTTTCGACCCAGCACATTACATACGGGGAATGAATTTGTCCGTTTATGAAACTCGCGCGAAATTTATGACTGGCTTTTACGCCACCGTGCTCAGAAGCATTGACAATAACGTGGCTATGCTGAAGAGAGACATAAAAGTCTTAAGCGACGCGGTGATTAAAACACGGGGCGGTGCGGCACCTGTAGATTACGGTTTTCCATAAACAAGTACAGGAATATATGAAAAACAAGCGGTCCAAGTCGTGAAACGTTACGTCGTTTATTTCGAAATAAACTATGAAACATTTTCCACCAGAAATTGAAGAAATAACGAACATACAGTTAGGTACTCGCTACGAAATAGTCGGTTAACTTAATAAATATCTCAGTGTAACGCAGGTCCTGTGCCCTATAGGAAAGTCAATGTTTCGTTGGTCTTCTGTCCCTAATAACAGTGTTCAAACTGGTCAAAGGATCCTGTAAGGAGTTGCTCGGTGTTGCACTAAGCATAAAGTTCTCTGTACTCTCTGAAGGACGTTATAACATCCCTGTAAAGCGTAGCGCGAGTAGCTCGCCGTTAGTTCGGCAAGTTGTAAAAATAGGTAAACTCGGCATCGACGAAAGGCTTCGCTTCAAGTTGCCACTCCATTCGTGCTCGTTAATTGCTCGCTGTGAAAACTTTAAGTGCCGTCTTGAATCGCATCGTAACAATAACGGAAGCTGTGCTCGACTCTTCCTCGTGTCGAATCGGTATAGTCTTTCGCGTTTTGCTTAATTGGACTTCGACCGAAAGCTCAGAAAGTAAAATGTCGAGTAAAATGGTTATATGTATACTTTCTTCCGGTTCTCCGACCTTCTGTAAATACCCATTCAGGCCCATCCCCTCCACCCACCCATTTTGCTGACTTGTTGATATAGACATCGGAATAGCTTTAATATTGTACCATGCATCCCGTTATTAATAAAATTGCAAATGTTAATGTCGTCAGTGTAACGATTTAATTTCCATGTAAAGTAATATAGCTACCTGTTGTAAGGTAATTTTGTCGCAGTTTTAATTAAAGTGATGCACATTCCCGGGGTATTTACGTTTCGTTCTGTACCGAATTGCAATGCGCCGCGCTTCGCGTAGATTGTTAACATCCGCGTAAAAAGCCGGAGCGGTTTAATTATCAAAATTTTCACTTAAGTTCCAACGGTTAGGCGGGCCGTAAATAATCGATGTCAGGGGTAGACCGGCATGACTTACGACGACGATATAACGAGGCGATGATATCGTAAAAAAGTCGAGGAAATAGCCGAGGGATAACGAAATAGAAACGAGAAACGGAAGGGACGTGGGGGTTATTTATCTCACGCGGCGAGCCGCAATCCGCGGTGCGTTTTTCGCGAGAATCCCGGCCCAACCGTCCGGAAAACGAGAAAAAATGACATCGGCAAGAAATAATAGGGCGAAACGCGTGGCCCTCGCTCGGTAACCGGTTACATCTGCGCCTTGTTACGGAGAAATGATAACGACCACGATGGCCCGTGTCGTACTCTAAGTAACGCCGTGGAAGTTGGGCAAATCGCGGCAAACAAGTCACCAACTTTTAACGGACTTTTTCCACGAGTTTCGTTTTTCTTATTATCCGTTTGTTCTTCTCTCCTCGTTTCTGTGGCTCCCGCGTAGCGGAGCAACGCGAAGAATAGCGCCCCCTCGAGAGAACGGTCTTGCGGAATATATTCGGCGAAAGTAATGCACCCCATAAGGTCCGCCGGTCTGGCCATACGTTCGCAGTATTCGGAAGAACTTCGTGAAGCAGTGCTCTCTTTCGCCGGAAAGTCCGAGGACCCTTGAATTATTATTTTAATCAAGCTCCGGAAACGTCGTTCCCAGTTACCGACCGAGGCGCGTTTTATTTTGCAAATTGTAAAATACAGCGAAAAACGCTACGAAGCGGCCGGTTCAAGCGAAAACAACTCGGAGAACTATCGCTTCAGGACTGACTTATCAGGAACGTTGTTTATGCTGTCGTTTGCGTCGTGGTTTGCTAAGCTCCGCCGAGACATGACAAGGCGGGGGGTTGAGGGGGGCGAGTGGGAGCCGTTTAATTTAGCTAGGCGAAATAATTTGCATACGGCAGGGCGCTTCGTCCGCCGGCACCTCGTCGTCCCGCGCGCAATAACATCTCGAAGATGAGAGCTACGCCGTATTTAAGCGAATGCATCGCACGTGCATCCGTGCAGCCGGGCTTTAATGCGTGCGACCGTGCGTCGCGGTTTCTGCTTTTCCAGAGGATAGTCAAGATAGAGAGGGACTTCCCCCCCCCCCTCCCTGTCTATCTTGGCTTTTAGGGCGTGAGGACGTAACCCCCGAGGTCGTAACGGTAAGTCTCCGAGTGCCTGGGCTCTCGAAATTAATAACGCGATCTTAGTGCAAATACAGCGTACGTAATTAAAGCGATATTACGATCCGGGACAGTCGGTGTACATGTCTGCTGGCAGCGAAGACACCGCGATCACCCGCGACTATTCCTTAGCCGGCATACACTGCGTGCACGTTGAGCATGATTAACGTACGAGAGTGTCTCGAGCTGTCAGCTTAATGGCATTCTCAGCAACAAATCTACCTCAGCTACGACTACAGCTACGCTCCGAGTGACTTTCGACGCCAGACACGCGTTATATCTAACGATAGCAATGGCCCTTCTCCTGGGAGATGAGCAAATTAAAAGGACAAGCCCTCCGGCAGATTTATTCATGTCCCAGTGATACATGGCCCGCAATTATGCGTCAACGTAACAAGGCGTTCCTGAGAAAACGCGCGAGGGGTAGGAAGGCAGGAGTTGAGTCACGTAGTAGGCGCAGCATCCGGGATAATAAAGTGGCCCGAGTTCATATAGCGACGGGGGAAGGACAGGGTAAAAAGTGAGTCGAGACACGCGAGAAGCGCGCGATGGAAGGGACAGGAAGGAGAGGGAGGGGGAGGTAGGCCAAAGGAAGGTCGCCGACGTCGAGGGTTTAAGGTAGGTTCTGGCGACTCCGAGACCACGTTCAGGATGAATGGGGCCGGGAAAGGGGGGGCGGCGAAGGGACGGCCACGAGGAGAAGGCACACACCAGCCTGATGTATGGAGATACTGCGGCGTGACTGTTTCTGCGGGACCGACGGGGAAATACCAGGACGCTCGTAAAATCTATCTCGAGCGCCGGCTTATGCCAGCGAGCCCCGACAAGATGTTTCTATTTTGCGGTAACGTCTTCCACGCGGCGGGGATGGTGAGGGGGAAAGTGCCGTCGAGGGAATAAGCTCGCTGATAGGACTCTCTTGTAAATCACGCTGGAAATATTCCCTGTCTCCCCGTATCACTCAATCCCTATGTCCTTTATTATATTGCGTATAACAATTATTATTATCATCCTCCCCCCGGACAATGTGCGTTTATGGCTGTGTTAATTAACCATTCGTAATTTCGTAAAGGGTAAGAGCTTGAAAAAGGTGAAGGTACTTATACTTCATAGCAGGTACCTTGACTGGCGGTAAACGCATAATTACGTAGTATTTCCGCTTGTCCTTATTCCTGGCTAGGTCTGTCACGCCAGGCAAAAGTAATACCGACATGTAATTTCACAAAGTCTACTAAAATAAATGAAAAAGGAATTAAAAGGGAGATGTTTCTTTGATGCTTCCCGGGCCGCTCGAGAAGCGTAATCCTTTGCCTTAAGATGGCGAGATGAAACGTCTCGGCCAAGTCCGCGGAGTGCATGGAAATTCCAGGGGATCCAGGGGAAAAAATTTACGATCCGGATGTTTACCAGGGGGAAATAGCTGGGGTGGTCGGACGGGGCAGAATAGTGTACCAGACCTCATTCAGCCTCTCGGCACTTAAGGGCGGCTATTAGTAGTAATTACTAGGGCAATAAGTCTCTGCCTAATACTTATCTCCTTGGGCCTTTCATCTTCCAGCACCTCCTCCGGGCAGCATTCTCTACGCTCTCGTCGCCTTCCAAGGGTGTAAACTAGCGCCTATCTACCTTATTCCCTGCCCCTCAGCCCCTCGGCCAACTTTCCCCTGGATACTAACGCCCGGCTCTGTTCAAACTGGAGCCAAATTGCTACGCCGGAGAATAATTATTTTGAGTTTAATGGTCTATTACGTCAGGGATTCTTGTTATAGCTTTGCACCTTAAAAACATTCCGTAGAGCAATTTTTGTAATGCATCGCCCGCCTTCGGAGGAAATTTGCGAGGGAACACTTGGGAAGTGAAATTCAAGTAAGGAATTTAAGACCGCAGCGAGGAACGCTTCAAACTTTTATGCACCAGGAAGGCTTTCGTTAACGTAATAAAATTTCTCCCGCAGCGGGAAAATGAAGTATCAGCTACGGCTAAATTGAAAGCTGAAACTCCGCTGAAGATCGAGCGGCGAAAATGAAATTTCAGGCTCTGATTTGGAATAGCTGTACGCACAGATATATCCGACGCAATTTACATGCTTAGAGCGCGCGCCCCAGGGAAAAACCTCTTTTATTCCCGACGTTGTGAAAGCATTTAGGAAGAAGACCAAGGTGGTTTCGTACGTCGCGTTCGTACATTGTTTCGCGCAAATTCCCGCCGGAAAATTCCCGGCCTCGTCGTCTTTTTCCATGCGTATTCGCCAGGACTTGCCGGGGATGAAACGCGTGGTTGTTAAGTTCCGTCTGTCGTAGGTTTTATGCTATTGCGGCGTGTACGTGCTGCAAAATGCGCTTCATTAACGTTTATAACCATTAAAGAACCCTCCACTCCGTTGGAGGACGTGTTGTTTCGCATGAGAATGGCGGAATAGTCGCTGCACAAAACGAAGGGTTATGGCATTCGCCGAGGGTTATTGTTTTTAATTACTCCTTTTCCTTTCTCAGATTTTTTACTTCGCCATACTTTTCAGGCGATTATTTCCTCTGTCCAACTTCGCAGATTCTTTGACGGCTAGACATTCCCTTAAATTAGCGAAATTCCGCAGTAAAGTGTTCGATAACATTTCAAATACTCTGCGAACGATAGCGGAAAAAATTATTGCATTTATACATTCGATATCGATGATTCGGTGTGTTTGAGAACTGACTCCACCTCTTAATCCGTGGGTACATCGATCGCAAAATTGGTAAGCAGTTATCCACTCCGCCGATAGAAACTTCCCTCTTTAATGCTCCATTATCGTTCCATGCAAATGTATTTAGAAGTAGGTAGTTGTTCCCTATTGGAAGTTCCGGTAGTTCTGGAGACGACGTTTTTGGCACGGCAGTTTAGAGACTGCAGTTTGTTCTTCCACCCCCCACCCGTCGTTTATATTTGTTACTCGTCCCCTTCCATTTCCTCTCCAGATACTTCGAATCTTCCGACAGAATTCATTGTACTCTACGTCAAAAGTGGCCGTGTTTACGTTAATCGCGAAACTAGCCTACTCGCTGATGGGCAAATTATTCCCCGGCGTTATACCGTTTTGCGATGGGTCGTTATCGAAGCACGAAATCCGGCTGCTCGATAGCGTCGTCCCGCCCTTATTCGCGATTTTTATTCGACATAAATTTGCCCCTGCGCCACGCGGAAATCAGTAAATTACCTGGCTCGCTCGATAATTCTCCAACGACGATTGTTAAAGGAGGGGTTGGAAAATTAGGGGCGATCTGTCTTGACGATCGCCGACGTCGGAGATGTTTCAGAGTGATATTTATGGGCGCAGAAATCGCGGCAGACCCACAAACGATCGTTACTGTCTCTCCGAGGATATTTACTGCCAGCTTGGCCCGATTGCCGGCTGCCATTGACACGGCCCTTTCGATGTTTCACCCGGCAAGATCGCCCATGTATCGATCCGCAACGACACAAGAGGTATATCCTAGTATTCCTTCGATAAGTATACGGATAACGGCATATTCGTCGTTAGAAGCCTTCCATTCGATATCCGGCAGATTTACATTCGCAACGAGAAAAAACATGGAGAAAATCCTGTCTGCATGATGTATTTGCTTTTGTATCCTGGAGATCCGCCTCTTTTAAAATCACTACGTCTGTGATGGACGGAATGCAAATAGACAGGAATTAACGGAAAAAACGGACGGTAGAATTTTCCGTATATTCACTGAATAACGCTTTTCGTTGTATTTCATTGTCAGCAAGCGAAATGAACGTCCTGGACCAAAGCAATGCTTAAAATTTTATTTCGATGCGGCAAAATCGTAGGTTCATTCCTCACGCAATTTATGTCGTTCCCGGCAACTGCCGCTGTGTTTCGCATTCCGCGATTGTTTGCCCCAGTAGCATGAAATTTCTCATTCGTCACAGTCGTGAAATACCAACTATTAATTCACATGATATGTAAGCGAAACCGTGTTAATGATTCTCCATTATCGAATCACTGTATCTAAGAATTTCCTTAATACAATCACATTCGAGTCCTAACGAACTTCTGAATTTTTAAACTCATTTACCAAGTTACAGAATTACAAAATATATAATGAGTGGATTTAATATGAGGTACCGTTTGTGTGATATTAATTATGAATAACGAATGTTTACGGTTCGAAGATTATATGTGTAGTCAATAAATTATATTTTCCGGCGTTTTGTGGGAAAACGAGGAAATGGAAGGTACCAAATTGCACGGTAGCAAGTTGGAAGGGGAGACTATCAGTATTAATTACACCGCCCACGGTAATAAGGATACAGGTGCAGGGCCAAATTATTTTGCAATCGGGACGATTCCCCGGGGATAAACCGAACGCTCTGGATAAGTCGGATTTATACGCAAATTACTATTCATCATCTTTTTATATCCACCGGAGCATCTCTGTTATTCCACACATTTTCACTATTATCCGTGGAATGTTTCCAATTGACGCTGCATAAATCAAAATTGTGTAGGCCATTGTAGTCGAACGCTCTTGAAACAAACGTTCCACAGTGACGAAGTAAATGGTAACGAACAGATGGACCTTTTATTTGTTTAACCCGCTGCAACCGAGTTTGTCGAACAAGCCACTTGCCATTGATTCGCGTGAAGTTTCACGATAGCGGAAACAGATAGGACTCGATTCGTGTGACCGATATCTCAGCGTGGGCACTAATGAAATTAAATGATGAACGTTGGCCATCAGCCGGAGCCTCGGTTAAACAAAGTTTGCGGGGGATTTTAATGGAAAGTGCTGAAGGCCAGGGTAAGAACGTTTTCCGGCTAAATCTTGCTGTTCCCCCTGTATCTCCCCCCGAGCGGGTCGATACTTGAAAGTTCGGCCAAGTGTCGGCAGCCCCGGGATAATACGAATACACCGATCGACCTTCGCTTTTCCTCAAACTAAGTCCACCTTATCCGACCTCTTGTCGAACCACGTGACGGCAACCGTCCCACTTCCGTCCACGAAAGTTTGCTTGGCCCGCTCTCGAGCCGTGATAAATCGTGCTACGATCGGGGAACCGAGGCGCTGGTTAAACAAATTTACCATGGTCCAATTCCCATTCTCAGCAGGATCTGGAACTTTGTCCGATCCATTTCGCCTGACTTTTGTATCATTCCGACCGGACTTGCGCGCCGACTAAAGTCATAAACGTCGCGAGAAGTTTCGTCGCGGCTGGTGACGATGGGAATTTTTTTTTGCTTATTTCTTGACACGAGTACGATGGATATCTTGACAAGCATTTATGGGAGTCAATGTAGGCACGGCCGCGTATTTTATGCGTACATATTTATGCGCGACTCGGTACGTACGTGACAAATAAAACTGTCATAAAATATTGCGAAAAAGCACGTCTGCCGGAAGCTGCGCGTACGTTCCGCTGAAAGCGACACCCTGCTTTCGAATCGTTTCGAACTAGCGGGATTCGATTTATACCGACGGGCCGATTTTCCTTTTTTTTCTCTCCTCTTGCAGGCACGCCAACACTGTATTTGACGTCAGTTGAAAAATGTGCACAATGCATGGCGAGCGCGTCCCGAATTTTCCAATCTGCACCGGGCCGACACGAGTTGCGATTTAATTCGTCGCGTTGGCTAAGGGATGACGGCAGTTTTTTTTCGGCCCCATGCTAACCGAAATTACTTTCCACCGCAGTGTTTATCTAGCTACGAGCTAGCGCCGTTATCAACGAATTTAGGAATCTTTTTTCCATTCCATGCAAGTGCGATAAAATACGACGAGCAAACTCATTTCATAGATGTCAGTTTTCGTTCTCCCAACGTGCAGCCCCTATGCACCTGTAATATCGTTTGATAAATCCCTGCTTCGCACTGTTATGACGCATTAATTTGTCCTAATTAATGACCGTAATTTCGGATTATTTCTCAGCGAAGACGCAGGAGAAAACAAAGCCCCCACTGCGGTTGGTAATAACGAAGGCCTTCTTGGTTTATGATATCGAAGAGTTCACAACAAGCACAAGTTCCTTTCCTTAGAACGATAAGCAGAGCATGCGAATTAAAGGAAGGAAGACAAATGTCTCCGTCCTTATCGCTGCTTGCTTTTATTATTACGCGGTCGCCTACAGTCTTGTACTTCCGTCGGGTATTATCTTTTTGCCTGTGCCCGTAGTTTCTTTCTAACAATGCCCGTCATTCCAGAAGGTAATCCTTGTGATGAATCCGCTTGGTAATAATATACCTCGTCACGAGACTGCGAGTTCGAAAACAATATTTCACCAACGATCTTCGAGGGAAGAGTAATCGAGTTTCGGATTTACCGTACAGCTTCTACTTCGATCTGCTGCATTTTATTGCCCTTTTATTGCCGCACCTGATAACGGTCAATTATACGTATACATATTATCACATCTTCCAATTTAAGTGCGTGTCAACCGTTGACATTACGGCAGTTACCGTGGGTGTTTATAACGTTGCGTTAGATATTACATCCCTGGATGATAAAGGCGAACGTGTAAACGTATCGACAAGAGCTCTTAATGCACTATTAATGCCCAGCGTAAACCAGTCTTCCACATTTCTCAGTGTCGCCCGAATAAATGTGTGCGCAACGTTTGTTTAAACGTTTATAAATTCCCCAGTAAAATTCATAAAACGTCCGACACGAGGAAGAATGCGTTATGATTGTTAAAATATTCAGCGGGGTGTCTCTAGCAATAGATGCTCATTATGCCGTGGAGCTGCCTGGCCCGGTTTATTTGAATATTGCTGCGTGACCGTAATGCACCTACCGTTCCGCGCGTGTGTATGGACTCACACGTACGGTCAACGTTTCCATATCGACGTTCGCGGTGTCCAGACGCTGCACGTGAACCGTGTCCATGCGTATGTGCATACGGACTGAGTGTACGGCCTGAATTCAATAACCCCACGCGAGTGCTGACCCGACATTCGCCTACGCGATTTGCGACAGTCAATAAACCTCCTGCGTTCGCCGACAGGAAGGCCCGGCCGTCAGAAACTGCCGGAAAACCTAGGAGAACTTAGGTCTACATTTATTCATGGAATAAGAGGAAATTTCCTGGTCGCCTAGTTCGAGATCTAAGACGGCTCTACCGATAATTCTATGTCTGTAGTCTTTTTTTAGGAAGATCAAGCGCGGCGTGGGTAAACTTTTTCGAGAGGATCCTCGGTTGCCAATGATCGAGGTATTAATAGAGACCCGCGGTAGATTTTCTCGGGCGTTTTGCGGCGCGCAGTATGGCAACATTTGTGCAGAACGCTCGTGCCGGCCTCGTTCCGCATGATTACACCGCACAGCACCATTCGAAATTAAAGCCAGGCCCGTGCGGGGATCGTCGGAACGAGCGGCCCGAACTGCCATTAATTTTTATGGAAATTTCGCTGCGGGCCAGCTAGCCAGCCAGCCGGACGTCCGAGAGAATCAAACACGATGAGTTTAATTCTTAGCTTTACCCACTTTCGATGCAACGTCTTTCTTCGACGATAAGTACTGCCGAGTTTCGCGGACGAAATTCGGCCCAGGCGGCCCGTCGAATCGGCGAATAAAATTCCCGGGGAAGCCGGCGAGCGCAGACGAGAAAGATTTTATGAGATTCAGATCGGAAGCGGTTTATAGTAAACTCGTTCGATCGCGCACACGGCGCCGTCGAGTGCCCGCCAGCGACGCCGGGGAAATGCCGAAAATATGTTGCCAAGTGACTGAAGATCGATACAAAACTCGCGGTTTCACTGTACCAAACAGTTTTTCCCCATTTCCGGTACACAAGGAAATAGCCGTACGCCGGTGTCCCTCCGAAATGCGATATGGCGCGAGAAAAATCAGTTGGCTTCTTAAATCACGCGGAAAAAGGCACAAGATTCATGGGTTTGAATGCAATAATAAAATCCTTTTTTATCCAAGTAAACTCGCCGTTGGGATATTGTCAGGGTGTTCTTAAAATATGACTCGATATTCCTATGTTGGGCCTAATTGGAAGTCTTGTTCGCGAACAAAGGGAGTAAAGACTGCTAGTAGCGCAACGTTCTGGGCTTGCATTATAGACACGGTTTTCCGAGAATGATAGGATAACGTCATCTTCACTATCACGGCGAAAGGGTAAGACCTCTATCTGGCAGGTAAAGCCGTCAGTCCCCGAGGCGTTCCTCGTGTTAGGATATTGGATCGCGTCTGGTTACATACACTACACTCCCCTTCCTCCCTCTCTCCATTTTGTCGCCCATTCCCCGACGTCTCGAAAATCTCGATGTCGAGACTGTAAGCTTTACCTACGGCCGATTCGCGATATCTGATACTCGACGTGTTCATATTCCGCTTGCCAGCCGGCTCGCCCGAAGGACAGTTCGGACCTGTCAGATTCGGAATTGCTCTGGGAATCCTTGCCGAAGATCCTACGATTTCCGTTCGTTTCATTTCCGGGAACGATCGAGCTCCGATGGCCTTGACTGCCACTGTGAAAAATTGCCGCTGGTCCACGGCGATAGATCAAACTCTACCACCCGTTGACGGCCGCATGACTTCTTTTCCTACCGACATTCTCCCGCGGGCGATTTTTCCTTGTTCGTAAAACAGTTTCCTTCCTCGACTTTATTCCGTAATTAACGGAGTATATATCAGCTACTAAGATCGTGAGTAACACATATGTGCATTTACTGCCGCCTCGTATATCCGTCCATTAAAGGCCTGCACGTAAAAGCACGATAAGGGAGCGAACAGCGACGCGTTAAGTAGTATAAAACGAGTTTCGTCGGACAATACCCGCCTTCGCATGAAGCAACTGCAGATAAGGCATTTCCTAACAGAATCCGCTGACGCATGACTTTCGTGATATGTATTCTCAGAGATTAGTCATCGGGGATATATTTATCAACGTAACCGTAGAAACGGGGAAATGCTTGGCGATGGATTTTTTCGTCATTTTACTTCTCTTACGAGTACCGAGAAATGTTGGTAAAAAGAAGTGAACTCGAGATATTTCGATACGGCTTACGTCGGTGTACAAGCTGCTTAGACTCGGAGTAAATATTATATTTTTGCCATTTCCTTTCGGGAAAATTCTTCGTTTAACCCAGCTCGCATACTATCAGTGAAATACACATCTAAGTGTACACACGTTATGTAATGACGTATATACAGGCCAGAGTAATCTGCTTTGCGCGTTTTTGCTACTCCGTTCGCTCGCCGGCGTAAGTCCTCTTATCTTCCTGGGATATTTGTGACGTATATCCCCTTTTCCAGAGCGATCATATTACTGCCGACCGGCTCGCCCATTCGTCAATTTAAAATCGAAACACAGATTGGACTTCGTAAACGAGAATCGATCGACCGGACTACACAGAGCCACTGACGTAAGCCGATTAATTTTCGGGCAGATGTAACTATTTCTGCATATTTCGAGAGAGGGAAACCTTTACGAACCCCTGAACGTCCGGTTCGATGAAACGATGGAAATGCGTCGACACGGTGTTCGTAAGCTCGTTTTGTTATTTCCGAGCAAATCGAGATTAGCCCGTGTCAATTGAGCGGGCAAATAATGCATCACGCTACGCTTCATTCATTTTCTTCGGGCCAATCGATCCGTTTATCTTGCAGCTCTACCGGGTTTTACGCAATATTCCACTGCAACGATATTTCCTACACTTATCGAATCCCAATATGAGGAAAGAATGTTTGTGCTTCGAAAGTGTCGAAAATTGTTTATAAATGCGGCGAAATAGATTGATCGCCGTTGGCGAGGTCCGGTGTTTAGGATCGGTATGATACATATCTGCTGCGAAATATCGTCGGGGCAATCTGTAATATTAAGCAGACCGGTATTTCACGAGGCGTGTGAAATGGAGCAAGCCACTGTTCGTTCCCTTTGACCTCCGGTTAACATCATTCGCAAGGACACGGGGAGGGGAATTTCCGACGAATATCGATGCAACCTCAACGGGCATGCCTCATTTTCACAGTTGCCCGTGTCTCTGTGTGCGAAACGATAACGTTCCATACGTGAACCGTGGCAAATTGTTTCCGATCGGATCTACAGATCCGATCGACACCCTCTGCAAAATCCATTAGACGATGGAAATGATCGTCTGCCGTCCCACAGGCAGCCCGGGCCAAAGGGATTTTCGGCACCGCGCAACGTTTGCTCGCACATTTCCATTGCATATGCGTCTAATGAGGCAAATATCTCGTTCCTTCGCGTAATTACCGCTGATCTACGTCAAAGGCCAAGTTGCCGCGAGCGACTGGCGGCAATGCTCGACGCGAGGGACGGGGTATATAGGGAAAATATTGTCCGCGTGCAACGGACCGTAGATGGCCCGATAAGTCCTGCCTTTTTTTCTTTCCTACTCTCCGGAGAAGCTTGTCCGCCCGGCACCGGCGGTGTATGAGTGCGTTGTAAATATAAAAGGTCGACGAGCACGGCGATATTTAATCGATGTCGGCCATTGTCAGCGCTGTAATGAAAGGGAGCAAACGACAGAGCCGGGCGAATTAGCCTGCATAGAGAATCGCCGTTTCTCTCCTCTTTTTCCGCGGGACAAGGTCCCGTAAATAAAGCTCCAAACGAAACTCGTCGAGAGGCTCGCGCGCTTCGTGACGACGGCACCGAGATAATGGACCGGGGAGAATTAACGAGCGTCCCCCTCGGCCGTTCCAGCCGGACACGAGCGATTTTAATTTCTGAATCTGCCTTAGCCTTCCGCCCTGCGACGGCAACGTTCTCGGCCATGTTTAACATTCCGCGCCATCAACGTCATAAATTGCAGAAAATGTTCATACATCTCTCGCTGTCGTACGTAACCCGATTATTAATGAAGAAACCCTCGGCGATGATTGAATCTTAACGATTCGTAATTTCATCATTTCATTCATATTTTCGCGGTTATTCGTGGAAGTTTGACAATCAAACGTTTTCGTTGGGGACGAAATTGTTTTATCACGGCGAAGAGAAATGTCGTGTTAGCGAGGGGAATATTCGTCGGTTATATTCTAAAATCGCTGTGGGGATGTCTGCCGTAGGAAGAGAGGCGGAAGCCAGGTAAGGACTCCCTGGGATA
Organism: Hedychridium roseum; assembly: GCA_963989215.1. Taxonomy (NCBI): domain Eukaryota; kingdom Metazoa; phylum Arthropoda; class Insecta; order Hymenoptera; family Chrysididae; genus Hedychridium; species Hedychridium roseum. The sequence goes on along the minus strand of OZ022312.1, from coordinate 6,215,289 downwards.
CCGTGAGAATTGCTTCCGCCGTCCTTCGAGGTTTAATAACCGTCGCGCTGCCTCGGTTTTACCATGAAGCCTTGCCGCAGTAGAGAAAGCATAGAGAAAATCACGGTACTGCTAGTCGCTAGTGCCGTGTTTGTCGTGGGCAAATATCGTGCGAGTCCTTCCCGTGTCGTTACTTATACAGGACTGCTGGAGAATTGCTGGAAAAAGCAGATTCGAGGCGCACCGGGTGATTTATTGTACCACGAAACACGACGTACCGTAATAACGAAGCACTTGAATTAATCCTTTCCCTGATTAAACGACAAAGGGATCCTAAAACATTGAGAATTTTTCATAATGAACTTGATATCACTGAAATGTGGTAACAAATTAATGATCAATTATTCCGCCGTGACGAGGAATGATAATTAATAACTTAAAGTGCAGAGGCATAGCGTACGATTCAGCACGCACAGTTTACCACTTTACGATTGAATCAATATCAATAATTCATAATTGAATGGGGAATAATAACGAGACGCAACGTTCGGAAATTTCATGTTTATAGAATATACAGCTATACAAGCAATTTATTAGAACGTTTTAATATGTACAATAATAGACAAGTCGACTGAAATTGTGCAACGTCTATTAAGCATGAACAGCAGTTTATCTAATTATATTTTAATCCGAGTTTAAATTGATGTCACTGTTAATCCCCAACTGTCGGTAAATTGCGACATTACGAACACATTCGTCGTAGCTAGCTTAGCTATTAGTTTTAATTTACGCCCAAAATAATACGTGAGCTCGTTAATTATTTGTCACGCCACTGCAGTCGGAACGAAGTAATAATTGCAGCCCCAAACTTGTCGCGAATATTCGGGAAAACAATTTTACCGGTACGTTGGGTATGTCGAAAATTTCATCAGCCGGAAACCGTGAGTAAAGGGAAAACACGATGTAGAAAAATGATATTGGAAATGGGAAGAATGTTTTCCAAGATGGGCATTTCTCTTCGACTGCTGCAATAACTCTTAAAAATCGGACCTATATCGAAATTGATCAACGAACTTTGCCGGACATTATTCGATATCGTCGATTCAATCGCATCTCTCTTATTATTTCCCCTGTCTTTTTCAGTGTTTTTCCGCGGCACGGTGCCTGCTCCTGACTGACGTCCGCGCTATTTCTCTCCGGACAGGAGAAATATAGTTCTGCCGTGCAGTATCGCTCGGCACCTCCCAGCTCGTTTCTATTTTTGCAGGATCGGTCCGTGCAGCTACATTCGCCCGGAGAAGAACGGCCGATCGAATTCGAGGTTCAAGTACTGCCACGGAACTCCTACCGGAAGTCGGATTTCGCCAGGATGATAGGTGGAGAAGGCCCAATTTATGGTCCGCAGTTCAGTTTTAAAGAAACCTTACTTATCTCCTATTGTGCGTCGATGAGATAAGATTTGCCGATAAATAAATCTCTGCTCAACTCCGTCTTCATTGGGAATAAAAAATTCGCCGGCAGAGGTACCAACGGTGGCGGAATTGTTCGTGCGATGTTCATAAAGCAGGTGACGTTAACCCCCTCCCCCTCCTTCCCTTCTCCCTCTCTCTCCCGGCGTTTCCCTCGCTCCTCAGCGCCAGGATTACACGGGGGAGTGCACGGCTGCCGGAATAAATTTTTATCGTCGCTCGTAGCCATGGAAAAGGTAAAATTATTTCAAATCCGAGCATTCGATTTCGAGCGCAATGCACTTCCCGTCAGGTGCGTTCTACGAGCGCGCGTAAACCGGCATGGAAACTGGCGTCGATTCGACGGTTAAAAAAATGGATAGGGTGGGGGGGGGGCAGATAGCCGGACGTTTAATCGTCGGAACGAATCTGTACACCGTGAAGGGGTAACACGTTTTTAATGGAACCGGCACGTCAAATTCGTCGGCGTATCCGCGGATTCGCCTCGAATAACGATGATCCCTCATTTGTATTGACTGCTTTTGCAAGGCGAAAATTATTCCTACGCGGAGTTCCTGGTGTACATGCGTTGTTTCCATTCGCGTCGGTCAGTCGGTCGATGCCTTTTCCGTCCATGTATATTTTTTAACAGTGTCACTCGTTTTTATCCCCGTATCTCTGAATCATTCCGAAGCGTTATGGCCGCCCGTGCGCTCTGCTCCATATCGGTTATTCGATAAATCGTAGATTCGCTTCGCGATAAGAACCCCTCCGTCGGTTTTGTCGTATGCACTGAAGAAGAAACAGTTGCAATAAATGTATTACCCCTGCTTTCCGAACGTAGTGTTTCGATGGCTCAAGAAAATATTAGCAGACACGCTCCCGGGAGGGAGGAGGGAGGAATAGATGTCACAGTCATTATATTTACGGCACTGCGGCTAGCGTAAATTTTATCACTAATACCACGTGACGTATCTGCGTGGCGTTCCTGACAAACAAAAAGGCATTTCTTAGCGTACGAGAATTATGAGACGTCACATTTTTTAAAGAAAAATGACAATGTCGCCCGAAGACATATTTGTCAAACCGCGGATGATTGATGGTCCGGTGTTTTCGCGAAACGTTGTATTAACTGTTTGTCACCACCCTCGCCGTTTTTAAAGACGAAGTTCCCCTTCGTGGTTATCCAGCCCCGGTCGACCGAAGACATAAACTTCCAAGATATTTTACTGCTGTCCGGCGCACAGCGATAATGATCGATATTTCGTAAATAAATTCCAACCGCTGGACATTTTAATTTCTATGTACATAGAGTTTTTATACTTCCCCGTGAAATCGACTCTTTACGTGAGACTATAAAATCCCTGGCTATGGGATAAAAGCACGTAACTCCAGCGACCTATCCGTAATTCTCCGGTGCAAGAGCGAAAGAAACGGTGAGGGGGTTGAGGGACAGCCTGGGCGAAGTAGCTCTTGAAATGCAAATACATCAGCGAAGCTTCGCGCCGCTCTGCAGTAACGTAACTGCGACGGTCATAACGACGGACGAAGCAAGTCGTTACCTACCCTATGTCGGTGCAGGAAATTGACCATAGAAATGCGGCAACACTTGCGCCAGACCACAAATGTATCGGCGAAATTTTCGCTTTATTATTTTCCCGAAATCTCTCTTCCCTCGAACGAGCGGCAATACTTTTGTAAATACTTTGCTTCCCATTTACTGACAGTGCAATGTTGAGTGACATCATTATTCGAATACGAGGGAATTGAATTTAAAGTCTGATGAGGATAGTTAGAGTTTGCTTGTTTCTTAAGACGCAATGTTCCGTCGTTTCTTCTCGAATAATTTGCCACTTTACGAGAGAAACTTTCGTCAACGTGAAGATTTACTGTATTAGGGCAAAGTCGAGAATAAAAAATGTCCGAGAGATAAACCACTGTGAAGACGTTGTAGCGGTAACAAGGAATAAAGTTTTCGGAATTTACGTACTACGGGGATTCAAATGTACGTATCTGAAATATGTAAAGCTGGGGAATAACGAACATCCCCCTTGGCCTACCCCGCTGATATACTTCAACGAGTCCACGATGAGAACAGAATCATTTTACCGGCATATTTCGAGGCAGCTGATACTTAAAAGTTTCACGTCGAATGTCGGGACGTCGTTATGCTAAGACCACACCGAGATTTCGCCTTCCCTTAGCATATTTCAGCGATATTTTTGCCGGTGTCCCGTATCTAGATGGCTTCGGTACCCTGTGCTTACCAACTCGACTGCGGCTCTTCCGGGCCTTTGCCCCTCAGCCCCTTCCACACGCTGCCCCTTCCGCCGTCCATTTGCATTAGAAGCTTTAATTACTCCCCCCTTTATACTATTTCCAACGGTACGTGACCGCCCTCGTGGAATGGCCGTTTCGCCTTTCAACTCCTCGCGTCGAAGCTGGTCGAGGAAACGCAGAATTTTCACGAAGGTATATACTTTCCCTAAATCCCTCCCTTTCCCCTCTCTTCCCACTTCCAATGGTGACGTATACCAATTGAACGTGTCGCGAACTCGAACGATTTGTGCATTTCGTAAAATAACGGTTCCCTTCGATGATCTGGTCAAACGTGTGGCACTGGCAGGGATGCTTGAAATTTCCCCACTGGCATTTCATTTGCATTAACATCTCGTCAGTCTCGTCTCCGTCTAATCTGAGCTAATAAAAAGCTCGGCGTGTAATCCCAGCCCTCCTCCTGCGTATAATCCTAAACATTCCTCGGGACGGACGATGTCACGTTGATCCTTTCTAAATGCATTTACGCCGGGGTGGCCGCATAAATGCATAAATAACGAGGGCGAACACGGGCGGCGAGACGAGTCGGATGGAAGGAAGAAATATTAGGCAGGGTCGTTGGAGCCACGCGCGCGACCGAATGCGTTTTCATATGTGTGTGCAACAACTGCATAAAGCACTTCATTCGAATTTTACATGCACCTGCAGTAATTACGGACTAAGGGAGTACGGTTAATTTATTACGAAAACTCTATCTAACTTTCATGTGCGGCCGAATAAAAATAACGCTATGGGGAGCTAATTACGCATACGTAATTCGCCGGTTATACACGCTCGCTATGTGTAATATATATGGAAATACCAGCCGAACTACATTTCGGCCAGATACCCAGCTTGCGGCCACTTTAATCCGCGTTTTGGTCACCTTGCAATTCCACTTGTTTGCCGTTACCAGGAGGAAAATTACAGAACGGCAGAAACGATAGTACCTCAGAATATTCGTCCGCCGATGAGAGCGGAATATTTCTCATCCGGAATGAACCTCGTGTTACGGCAAAGTAATTTCCCGCTGTGCGTTGAAGAAGGCAATTCGAGGAGGGGAAATAGGCAAGTTTCTTCACGGTGCATCTGACATGTCGATTTATCCTTCGCCCTTCTCCAGTTTCATGATGAATACCACGAGCTCATTATCACGAGAATTCTGCGACTTGCGTTGCGTGGGAAAAAAATATTTCAAGCGCAATTAAGCGGCCAGCATGGCGGAATTAAGCCGAAGGGTGCACGTACGAAAGCGTATAGCCCATTTTCAGAGCAACCGGCGTGATGCATTAATCAAGTGCAACTTTTCTACCGGATTCTCCTTTCACCGTGGCGTCGTTCTTCTTGTGCGACCTTCTTCGTCCTTTTTCCTCGTTCTCGCCTCGCCGTCCGCCTATTTGTCTTCTCTGTTTATTTTCGCGCGCTCCTTCGCCCTCGGACATTGCACGCTTTTCAGCTCGTTTCGTTGGCGCTCGGCAGAGCTATTCTTTCAAAATTGCTTTCGATCCCTCGCCCGGACGTTTCGCCATTCCCAACTTATCTCCACGTATGCGTTGCTTCTCCCAAACAACCGCCAGCGAGATGTCTTCCCATCGGATCGCTCCTACGCTATATCTCCAATTTTTACTTCAAGTAACTATCAATAATTCTCGTCTCTTTGGGAATATATACACGGTGCAGGAGCGTAGGATCATTTTTACGATATTACTACAATTGCCGCTGCTTTATGGCGTTCAATTTTCACGAGGAAATTCGAAGTAAATGTTACGACGCTTTTCTGCGCTTTCGACGTCTGTCGCGTAACAGTAAAATTTAACTGGTATGGTTGAGCGCGCGCTCGTTAACATCCGCCTCGAGAAATCTACCGAGATAACGAATCGAATAACCGTCGGACAACAATGGCGCGTAATCTCATTAAACTTCTCTATTGTTGAGTAGGTCCTTTTTAAATATCCTCGAGGAAATGTCTGCTTTCCTTTCGTCCTTTCTCCGAAGTTGCTGTCACTTGACAAAAAAAATACACGACTCGACCGGCAAAAAGCTTTATTCCACACGGTAGAACGGCGTGTGAGAGGTTTTTCTGCGCGAAGCTTTTGTGCTGGACTACTTTGAGGTCATTGCAAAAAATATCGTGGGAAAGAATAGCTTCTGGGAAACACGGCGGCGAGTGAAAAACCCGATGTTAAGTCCGACAGCGAGATTAAGAAAGGTATCTTTGACGAATGCTTCGCATAGTACCGCGCTAGCAGGGGCTATCGATCATTCCTCGAATTACCATTTTCCGAGAGAAGCATGGAGTTCCGTAGTCCGTCGTCGTGACGGAAGATCCGTCTTTCCGCGCGGCTTTTGACATTCAACGGCGTCTCTCTCGCTCCCACCTGCTACAGTTATGTTCACGTGCGACGCTGTCGTAAAGCGCGATACAAGGGAACCCGTGGAATTCCGCGCAGAAGCAGCCAAAGGCTGCATAAAAATGTCAAATTCTTCGGCGTCGGTCACGTGAAATACGTTTATTGTTATTTTCCTATTTGCCAGCGTGGATGTCGGAGAAAATAGCTGCTGTCTGTTCTGGATGGCCTTCGATCCAACGACGCTTCAACTTCAGTGATGAGTGGGTATTGACAGAGACGGGATAACGCCGGCAGAGACCGGAAGCGCGTAAAAGAGACAGGCCAGAAATTGGAGGTAAAAATAAGCGTGGGGATACGCGCGAGGAAAGCGGGGACAATGGAAATAAACGCGCCGAAGCGAGGATACATGTTGCAGTCAGAGACCGAAAGTAGGATTTTCGGATTTCACGAGGAACAACGGTCGCACAAAATGCCTAACTCCCACCGACTTAACGTTAAATGACGAGATTGTTGTACTAAAAAAAATCAAACTCCCTTCGATTTCGCTCGAACAATTTTCCAAGCAAGCGCGGTTCGACGTTCGACCGAACGTTAAACCCAATCTCCTGTGTGAAATTCTGGCAGAAAGTATTTTGCCAAAAATATGCGTGCGAATGAAAATGAAGGTTGCATAATCCCGCGTGCTTCGTGCATATTTAGTTGGACGCAGGAGATTCTTCGAAGGAAACACATCTTACTGGCAAATCCGTTGTAATCCTTTTGCGCCAGTAAACGCAGGGTACGTGTAGGAAATTTTCGCTCCAGGTGGAATGGATTTCGGCAGTAAACTTTGCTCCAAGTAAACTACAATGATGCACGATGATTAAACTCCTCGCAGACACGAAGTTTGTAAACTTACGATTGCAATAAAGCGAAGACTGTAGTCCTCCGAGTTTACTTTAGCTGTTGTATTTAGAACGGAAGTAGGCACTATAGCGCGACCAGTCGGTACAACGGGATCGATTGCAATTGAATCGCGAAGAAATGATTTATCCCAGAAAATTTCAACGACAGCAAAGCGTTTAAGCGAACTAACGAGCCACGATTACACTTTAACAAGATAAACGTGCGGCTAGGTAACTAAATTGTCTTCCCGCTGTAACGTTTTTTTCCCGTGGATTTCGGGGTAATGCGCATTCGTAAAGCTTAAAATTTTTCCAGAGTCCCCTCCCCGGGCAAGGGGAGGAGGCCGGTAAATTAGAAGTCGCGACGCGCTATTCATTTTACATATCCTCGGGCACGTTTCCCTCCTCGATAGCGGAACGTAGACGACAGTATCGCGGAGCAATCTAGCGAACGGAACGGCAAGTACCAGGGAGGTCGGTCGAAGGAGAGTGGATAGTAACGCGCTGCTAGCGAAACGGGCGACAAATTGTGATTAGTTGCCGGTCCTTCTCGGCCTGGCAATCCATTAGCGAGACGTGCAAGAGCCGTTCCGTAGTATTTGCCGTCGTACAGTCGTCTCCGGATGGCCTGGCGCAGGGGTCCTCTGATTAAAATTCGCAAAACTGCCCTCGCCTCCCCGCGTCACTTCGGCGGTCAAAATGACGGGAGTTCCAGCGGGCCGACTCTGCCGCTGACGTTCTTCATCAAAAGACCAACTCCTCGGGATGACGCGAACCACCCCTGAAAGAGGCCGATGCACAAGGCGGATCATAAAAGAAGTGGAGCGTGACTCCAAAGCATCTACAAGAAACGCATTCCTGCTGCAGACGGCGCGGAAGCTCGGCAACGTCTTCGCATCTACCGACAAACGAAAAGGACGAAAATCACGGTAATTCCCAGGGAACTAATATCGAACTTTATCGTTAATAAGTTTCCACGTGAGGTAATAACTTGGTAGATTAGAAAGTGAATGAGTTAGACGTCTATTTGTAGCGCCGGATAATTCTCAATTCGTATTCAGGGATTGAGTGGATGAATTTTGTAAATTTTGTCACCTCTCAGGACGCACTTAAGTGAGTTCTATCAATTTTTCTCGATATGTGTGCATAAAAGTATACGTGCGAAGGATGCACAAGTATTCGCCGTGTGTCCCTGAGTTCGGGTTACTTCCCATCTTGGTGCTAGTCCAGGAGCACTAGGACCATTTTGCGAATACGTAACTCGACTCGAAGAGAGGCACAGGGCCAAATATTCATGTGGCCTCATATCGGAGAACGTAAACGGACGATTCGTCTCTGGTGGTACGTAAACCGAATTATACGGAGCTGGCTATAAATGTCTGACGGTTCAAGCTATATACAATGAAATGACCGTAGAAATATTGATTAAATTTCATCTTTCGTCACTCAATTTCTCTGGCTCAAGTTTAGCTGGGCTAAAAATATTCGCTATTGTGTCAAATGTGAATATAATATATTGGAAAACTGTATATTGAGGCAGTCGGTATTAATGAATACGAAAACGACGAATACCGATAGCTGTCGCGAGGTATTATTGTACTTCCGAATTATAATGGACGATGGAATTTAGTAAAAGTTGGACGTAGGAGCAGCGGCGTCGGACCAATCAGTAAATGGATTCCGTAGTTATTACAGCACGCTGTTGCCAAAAGTTCCTCCGTACAATACGCGCTTTATTGATTCCCCGCCGACGGTGAAGGGTAAATGTATTGCATTCTCCTTCCGGGAAATTATATTTTAAAGCACAGCTTCCGGAAGCGACAGTGCCCCATCTATATGTAAAATGACAGATTTGAAAGCTCGGATTTCGACATGCATATAGTAACTATTTCCGCGGGAATAACGGAGACCGTCTTTCGAGGGAGCGCTGTTTTCAAAACTATAAATATAAAATTACCATAAAAAGTCTATCTGTATGTACGTTCGTCGGGTGCATCGGTTGTCCAATTTTCACGAAGGCCACTTTTTTTCTATTACGCCCCCGCCGGGAAATTCGGCCGATAAATCGCCTAAATTCGACAAGTGAATGGAGAAGTATTGTCCGAAAAAACAAGCGGTAACGCCTACGCCGCCGAAGTTGTTTGCCCATCCGATACGTATTTGCGAGCTCACCGCGCGGTCGAATGCCCGTGCTTGTAAATTTTCCGCGGAAATTCTCAGAGAAGCTTCGAACAACGAGGGTGGGGTGAATTAGGAATGGAGAAAGAAATGACGCGGCACTTTCGTAGAGAATTCTCGGAAAGATTTTCTCTACTACTCACGGCTGTGTCCCTTTTTCAGCCTTGCCTACTTTGTTCCCATTCGGCCCTTATTCTTCTCGACCGCGAGAGATAACGCCCATGTAAATATTCGCAGTGAGACTTGACTGCGTAGCGAAGTATGCCGCGTGTCCCGACGGCGGAAAACTTTTCATCCCCGTTCTTGCATTCGCCCGCCGTTCGAACGCCTCTCCCTTTGCCCCCCCCCCCCTCAACCCCCTTCCATTCCTTGGAAAAGTTGCTCGAGCGATATCATTCGTTTAAAATTATACGAGCGGAACAAGAGTTTTTCCGGTATTCGCGTCGCGGCAACTCGCGGGACAATATTTTTATGCTCCTCGGAGCCGATAAAAAGTGTCGCGACTATTTCCGTAATTAACTGGCCCGTGACTGCGGGATAAAAAGGACGATATGCGGGACACGGGACTGGCGAGGATAGGGAACGTGCTCGCCTGACGAGCCGGCAAAAAGTCAGGTGGTTTTTCACGGGCGAAAGACAAGTGATACGGCAAAGGAAAATGTAATGGAGGAGCCGAAGAGGCGCCGGCAGAAACCCTAAGGAAACGGATTAATTTCCTCACGGTGCGACACTTTTGTCTTTCGGCCAATCTTCGACTTACTGCCGACCGTAATTAATAACCCTCTCGTACCGTAGCCTCAGACGTACCAAAGCCTGCGTAATTGTACGGAAAAGACAGGAGAAAGATTGCAATTAATTGGCCGTAATGCGCCGCCCGTGGACGAGCCTTTTCATAAAAATTCCGAAAGGTATCTTCGCATTTCTTTATTCCTCATTTGCACAAAATCGTATTCCTGCTAACTGAGTAAAATATTTTGCGCATTGGGATTTTCATCCGGCAACATGGAATGATTAAAGGGAATGTTGCGCGCCTAACTGTTGTCGACATTATTGAAAAATTCAGAGCCCTCGCAAATGGACGGAATTTCCGATAATCCGTAATCTATATTCGTGCAACGTTCACGGAGCCGGGGTTGCATTTAAGCGCGGATTAGAAAAGAACGTAGAGATACCGATAATACGATAAGCCGGTCTCTCGCTCACTCGATTTGTCCTTCTTTTCTCGACTGGGCAATTTTTTTACTCACGTCCACGGACTCATGGTCCCCCAATCTGTTTCGGTAATAACCAGTCCAAACGGTCGCACGTGACGTCACTCGCTCGGAGGGCCAAAAAACCGGAAGACTTGGAATTGTCGGCAGGACCGTATAGCCGACCGTTTCCGGCCGGTCAAAAAGTTCTCGTCCGACGGTGCGGCTATTATACGCTAATGTCGGACTTTGTTTGCCTTGAAAACTGACGCTCGCCCCCGGGGCCTGGCCCTGTTTCGACTTTTTCTACATCCTAACGGCGGTGTACGATCTCCCTCGGTAACCGCCGATCGAACTCGTCCAGCAAATGAGACCAGTTTCCGGAAGTCCGCGCGATCACTGTCTACTGCTGCTGAGCTGTTTTATTTCTCCCCGTCCTACTAAAGACGTTCCCACGGCGGTAATACAAAGTTACGAAATTACCCCCTCGCGTGTTATCCCAGCGATGATTATAAGTACACTTTACTTTACATTTTATATGTAACTTCCCATCGAACGGGAAGTTTGCTTCTTCATCAAAAATGTATACGTTGTTAACCTTTGTCAAGAGGACATTTTTAAAAGGTCCGTTACAGGATTGAGATCACTGCAAGCAGAGTTCTGAAATCGCAGTTTCATGGGGTTCATTGCCATCATAATTCCCGGTCGATTTTAGAGCTCGATCCAATGACGATTAGCCGGCACTACTTCGATTAAAACTGTCCGCCCGGCAGAATCACTCGGCCGTTTCTTACCTCGCCGAACTGATATTCCATTTCGCTAAAATTACTTGGCGACGATTTAATGAAATCTTGATCAAGAAATCGCTTTACCAGGGCTTCACGTTAATGCATGACGATTATCGCCCCGGGCGACGTTTAAGATATAAACGGCATTTTAACATGGCTCAAATGAAAAATTTCATCAACCGAACAAAATAACGAAGCAGAAATCTCTCGAGACTCGGAGGGGCAGAAGCGGAGGGTTTCTTGCGGTGGCGCAATTATTTATAACCCGAAGGCCATTATTGTCGACGGTAGTTTAGCACCTAGGAGTTAGATTGTACTGTGTTTGCACGTTGTAATTACACGTCCATTCGGCCATGTCTTTCGAGCGACCCATCGTTTCTATCTCTCTCTCGCTACTTCCTGACCTACTAATTACGTACGAGTATTCCATCGTACTTGCTCTCCATTCCGCCAACTCATTCGAGGAAGTTCCCCGACACGTGCAAATATCATCAACGAATTTCCATGCTATTTGTCGCGCATTCACCCGTGGAGAGAACATTGGTTTTCTTAAAAATCCACACTTGGCGAGGTACTAATCAAGATTCTTTTTCATTGCTGCCTTTAGGTAATTATTTTTGCCGCTACGCAAATGTCGAGCGGTAGATTTTGCCGGGGGTTAGATTCATTTGGTCATTATTATTCAGCACATTCAAGGAAATCTGCTAAAGTGACCTCAGCCAGTCATCGATTGAGTTCCGCGAGGGATAATGAAACTCTGAAGAGGGGAATACGTTGTGCCGGTTGCCACGGTGGATGATCCAGAGGGATCGATGGCAAGTGGTTCGTCCCGACGCGATCGGAATATCTAATTACAAAGGACATGGAAGCTCACCGATCGTAGTAACCACGGTGAGGGAGTAGAGAAATGCCTTAGCGAAGTTCCACTCGTATTCCGGTATCCGTCGTTCCGTGGCGCCGTCGTTAACCGTTGTTCCGGTGTAAGTTCCGGCGTTCTGCGTGGCCATCATATCCTCGGCGATCCTCTTCACCAGCTGGTCTTGAAAGCGCGCGATCTCCTGGGCCGCCAGCCTCGTCCAGTTTTCGCGATACAGTATATTCAAGTTCTCCGTAATCAGCCACATGTTTTCCACCGTTTTCGTACGCGCGTCCTCGTTCACCTTGGAGCAACGAGAACGATCATTAACGACAATCATATGCGTGAAAAATTCCTTCGAGAAGCTGAAAGAACGGAGGAATTGTTTCTGTAAAGTGCGTTAACGAGTGGTCGAAAGTTTGTAGGGAATGTCGGAAGAGTGGGATTGGGAGAGAGGAAGAAGCGGGGAGAAATTTCGTCGCACTCGGGGTTCGCGGCTGACGTTGTTCCTTTAAGAAAGAGAGGAAAAGAAATTCGATCGATAGGACGTCGTTGAAATGAGCGCCGGCAACCCCCGTCGCCACGACGCGGCGATAATTCGATTGACGTCGGGTTCGCCGAGGTCATTTCAGGTAGAAAGCTGAATGCTAGCGGGAAACGTGGCGATAAATCGGGACTTAGCGTCACCACGAGAACCGCCGGCGCGTCTGATCGAAGGATAAAAATGATCATAATAAATTCCTTTTCCACTGGTTCCGCCAACGTTCACAGAATTTTTAGCGAGCGAGTAAACGAATGACTCTCGTCAGATGAATGGTTCCCCCGCAAAGAGCATCGAACGGTTTCTCCGCTGTGTGTTGTTCGCCACAAAGTGATAAAAGTGTCGGACAAGAGGGAAGTAGACGTAACGTTACCTGCTTGAGCCAAGCGGTGGTATTCCGTCTGTGCGGTTGATTCCCGGAAGCTGTGGTCGCTAGGGTCCTCTGTTGCAGGCCAATATCCGGACCGCCCTCGATGGCGAGGAAGATGAAGCTCCCGACGAGGGTGTAGGCCACGAGGAGGGCGCATATGCCGAGGTTGATGAGGAAACCCTTGAGGAAGGAGTGCTGGCTCGCCTTGTCCGGCACGCCCCCGAAACAGAGACACCTCACTTGCTCAGGGTGTTGTTGCGGTTTCGTTCGTTCGGCCATCGACCTCTTGAGGGACGAGGTGTTGCCGTTGTTGGCCGCTTTCAGACCCTCGTAAGCCCGATAATGCCGCGCGTTGTCCTTCTCCATCTCTACGGCAAGCCCCTCTTTTTGTCTCCCACCCAACGTCCCGAAGGCAGCGCGAATCACCGTGTTCCCTCGGCGGGGTCACATTTGTCCAAGGGTATCTCGCAACTGGCCGCCGCGGTTGGCATTTGTCGACGCCCAACGCCGGAACGGGCCTGAGTGACGCGAAAAAGAGGTGAAAAACCGGGAAAAACCTCGCTGTCCAAGTGGCCCTCGACGGAAGAAAGTCCACGTCTCCAGACCCCCGGGCCCTGATCTCTAATCTCTCTTTAGCCTCTTTCCGCGACTGACCCTGCGCTCGACCTCACCTTCAATCTTCCCGTCCCCTCGATCCCAAAGAGAACTCCCTATTTCTCACACGTCCTCCGTCATTTTGGGGAAAACCTTCGACTAGCGGATTCCTCGTGAACGTCCGATCAGTTTCACCACCGACGCTCCTCGACGTATCAACATCCCCTTTCAGCGAGGTTCAAGCACGACTTTTAAATTCGCCTCTTCTGTTTGACCATCCAATCTCTTCTACCGACAGACTGACAAACTCAGCCCGCCCAGTTCATCCAATCCTATTTCCCACTGTAACCTTCTTAAAGCACAAGAGTCTAATTCCTACCTTCCTCCCTACTCACCGTAACTACGTATCACGTTTCGCTATGTCGCATTAAAATTCGACGGATCACATTCTAGAATGTTCCATCTGAAATCACGAGAGTTCCATGTATTGAGCTAGAAAAATGACTTCGCGTCGAAGGTATTCATCTTGAGAGTTTTATATGGGTCCACCGTGATATTTAAGTCGCGGAGAATGTCGTTGGATTCGTCTGTATGGAAACGAAGATCATTTTCTGCGAGTCCTCCTTGAGGTGTTCGATCGAGGACGAGTACGGCGGCATCCTTTGCATGTTTCATTTCGATTCGATGGGATCGTCGATCGACGGATCCGATGATCTCGGGGCCCAGCGATTCCGGATTCTCCGTAATTCGCGATACTCCGTCAGCGGGGGGCGCGCGCGTGAACGTAAGTTGAATAATTCATGTACAGCGTCTCGACGCCGAGCATTTCGTCGGATTCTCTTGACGTCCCACCGTCGGGAAGACCGATGTCCCTTCACTCGATTCAATCCCGACTGCTTCCGCTGTTTGTCCTTTCCTTTTCTTCCACATCTCGCCAGCTCTCCTCTCGCTGGACTATTCGACAGTTCGTAAACGCGCCGTCGAGTGTGTGTACTCGCCCCGCTTCACCACTCCTTTCTCCTCCCCCGAAACGCGTGGCAAATCTTTCCTCAACCGCGAGAATTCTTCGGCCCGTTGTCACCGGCTATTCTCGTTACGTCGTTTGTCCGTGAAGCCGGTTCTTCGTTATTTCAGTCGGCCGATCAAACGCACGCGCCTCCAACGGCGAGGACATTTCTCCCGCGAACGCAGATCGGAGCTTCCCCGGCGAAATTGATGCTCAAGATATTTTCCGGGATATTAGATCCGTCTCTCTGGGCAAGCGGCAATGCCGCGTGCGTTCTATGCCCGCCCACTCGTTCGGGCTCTCCTCAAAATCGAGGCGCTAACTCTTTCCCATGGGTATATTGGCTCTTACGCCGGAACATATTGCTAAAAGTCTAGCGTTAAAGCCGAAATCCGCGGGGGTCTAACAGCCCGCTGGCAAACCGAAAGCCTCGCAGCGAAATGCGAAAATAAATGATTCCCGTAAGACAGAGGAAGGTAGGAATGATTACGTATACTTTGTTAGAGTTATTTTCACGGCGAAGTCTGTGATGCTTCGAGACACTTTAAAATTAGTGAAACGTCTTACCGTCGACGATTTATCTTTCGCTCGCACTTTTCCCCTCAATGTTTTCTTCGGGGATCAGCGTGTAGATGAATAACACCGGAAGCAAACACCTCGGCAGTCGTCTAAACTTTACTTCTTGCCACGCAGTCCCTGGCTTTTTCCATCTTATCTACGGTTCGCTCGGTGGGGCATAAAAAAAAAAGGAGGGAAGTTGCTCGGAGAAAGAGTGTAGCACGGCGGGCGGGTTTGAAGTCTCGAACGAGGAGCTTTAGAGCCTCGTTCCGCCGAGCGGGATTTCCGAAATAAGTATTCCTAATGCACATTCGTGGCTTCGACCTCGTGTTTGAGCCAGTGTGTTCCGACGCAGCTTTTTCCGCATTTTATTTCGTTTCTTTACGAGCTGCGCCGCCGGGATTTTAACAGACCATCGTCGCGACTGAACCGCCGCAGGACTGAGGGGCAACTAAGCGGAATTTCCCTGCGAGGAAAGTCGATTTCCCCACTCGCTTATGCTCTTTACGGGCCATACGTTCGATGGCCGTCTCTTCGAGGTATTCCCTTCGTCCCCTCGTAACGTGCCGTCTCGTCGGTCCTCGCTTGATCTGAAAATGCAGAAATTCGAAATAACCATTACCTCGTTGTTTGCTCGACATCGATTACAAATATCTTTCTACCAAGTTTCCCAACATCGAAGAATTTTTCCCTCGAATTCCCTCAAAGGAAAAATTTCCGGCAGAATAGGAATTCGCTGGCTAAATCGGCAACCTCGTTCCACGAGTACACAGAGAGAAGTAGGAGCTCGAAGACAGCGCGAATTGCGCAATTCTTGCCCGTTGAGTTGGCAAATACATGCTCGTTCGCACATGTTTCGGGGGAATTCAGGGAAACCGATACTAACTCAACACTAATTTATCGACTGCCGTAATCTATTGGTTATCGACGCGTGTGCGCGCCAATTCTCTCGCATTTTGCGGCGAAGGAACGATCCCGCGGAACAAACTGCTGAGGCCGCTGCCGCTCGTAAATCGAACTCCTGGCGGCGGCAGGAACCAAACGATCTCATTCCTACGTACGTCTCGTACGATTTCCGCTTCTTCTTTTTTTATGAGCCCTTTAATACTTGACCCCCCCCCCCCGCCCACTCTACCCCAGAGCAATTGCCTCCCAGTTTGCAGGAAATAAGAGCGTAATTCCTTTGCTGTGTACAATTTACCGATGGATTTCGTAAATCGTCCCAATTCATTTTCAAAGCCCACGAGGGTCGTGATCGTTGAAAACAATCGATACACGTCGACGAGTTGAATGAATTTCTTATCTGCTGGACGGCAACGCGGATTACGATTTCACTCTGCCAGAGAACTGTACTTCCTAGCTGCGTGGTTCAACGCTCTCGATATTTAATATGCACGCCGCGCGTTTCATTTTAAAGCCTTCTCCCTATCCGAGATTGCCCCGTCGCTGGCAGGCTCGCACATTAGCATTTATAACCGATACTCAGCAAGAATCGGGAGATAACCGGCTTGACGGGGGAAAGAAGAGGTCGAGATGGAAGGGGTCAGGGGGGAGGACAGGGAGAGACGATCACGTAGGTAAAGCTTTATGGGTTCGTCGGCTGACGGGGAGGGAGCGGGGGAAAGGGCGACGAAGAGAGGGCCGAGGGTTGAAAAGTGCGCACGCTCGAATAAAATGCAATTTTTCCGTTCGACAGAGGAAGCGGAACCATCTTTGCTCGTCTCAGCGACTTTCAAATTCGTACCATTGTCGGATCTATTTGTTGAAAAATGTTTATTCAATTCCGTTTACCGTCACTGCAAGATATTTACCCGCTCGGTTCTTGCTCGAACGGCTCCCATCCCCCCAACCCCCCTGCCCCTCTAGCCCGATCCTTCCGTTTCCGCGTCACGCGCCGTGGAATGGGAATTGGTTGAGGCCGAGACGCGGGAGCAGAAATAAAAATTCCTTGCTGTGGGAGGAAGATGAAATTTTTCGCACGGACACCACCGGATAATCGGCAGGGATATGTATATATACATATATACGTATAGGTATATATATTTATACGTATATTTTCCCTCCATCAAGATGGCCCTGCCCTTTGAGTCACTTCGATTTGTGTGTCGTTCTGCGCACACTTTATAGAACGTCTCCTCGAGAATAGACTTGATTCTACAATCCCACGCGAAAGATGGAATTTTTCAAAATGAATTCTTACATGCGCCAGTCAGCGAAGTAAGTAAAACGTAAAACACGCTTCGCGAAGTTCTTAGTAAATTAATTCTAAGACAAGTAAGTGCCAATTTAATATTCAACGGATAAATTTTTCATACCGTTTAAGGCGAGGTAATGTTCTCCTCGCGGGGAGCACGACTCACGGAAGGATTATTAAATGTTTTAACGCTGACAGATGGTTGCATTTGAAGTGCACTGATAATCTTGAGGACGTGTCTAAAAGTGGGGGTGTTCTGGCTGCATACACTTAGCTCTACAGGTAGTTCCATCTCGTGCAATCGTTCCACAAACTACACCTACTCGTTTACGCGTGACTTTTCTGTTAGCCTACGGGCAATCCCTGGCCGAATGGAATGGTAAGAGGTTTTCCGAGTACTGAGGAATGAGCACCGCGATGAAACTACAGTCGAACAAATAACGACGATACATTCCCCACAGCTGTTAGCAGAAGTTTGACTCGTATATACGTCTGTGTGCGTGCGCGCGCTGCCTGTTACGCATGTACTTGGATTTAGAGGGGTAATGTTACACTTGTTTCATAGTGAGCAACTGTAATTGGCAATAAAAAGTGTAACTAGAACGAAAGGCAGTTTTTACTATTCTTTTCAAGACAAGTCCATTATTCACTCGCCATACATCTTTATGGAAGAACGTACAGTAGTTCATTTCTGGTACAATCGTTAGATTTCGTGTCAGAAGTTAAGAGTGTAGATTGTTGATGTAGTTGTAATTGGGCCACGTTAAAGAGAATATCATCGTAGTACATTAAGCAGGTATACTCAATTATCACCGGCAGGGCAATAATTTGCTCCTGTTTGTATATGCCCGGCTATGCAATCGTTCTGATTCAGCCGGCCGAATTAACCGAATAAATTCGGATTGGTCGTCTATGCGTCCATCGATTTGCCATTTCTGCTGCTTGTATCATCCGTTGCGCAACGGCAAAATTAACCTGTTCCCACGATCGTGCGAGTGAAAATCTATTTATTAGGAATAGCCAACCAAGGATTGCACGTTTAGTATTAAGGAGAAAAACTTCTACATTTTTCTATGAAATGCTGAGTATGCGTTTGGTGACGGGCAGTGGATAAATGCATCCACCGGCATTGTGAACGTATCTCCCTTTTTTGGCTGCGACTTTCACGTGGATCGTGTTAAAGGCACGCAGATCATGTAAAATATTTCCCAGGGTTGCTCCGTCGTTAATCCAGCTTCGAACAGACCCGTGGCTCGAGGCCGGGAATATTTATCAAAGTCTCCGTCAGGTTGAGAGGTTTTTTTAGCGAGTGAAAGTCCTCCGAAGCTTTTGGCCGCTGTGAAAAAAAAGCCCCTGTTAGCGCGCGCGCGCGAAACGTCCCGACAGTAACACCGTTGCCGTCTATAGAAGAAAAGTCTTGTCGCGAGATCCCGGAGCCCTGAATGACCGTAGCCTTCGGCCCCGTAGTCCTTTTTACTATTCCCCGTAAACGAATGGAACTTTGCCGGAGGTCGGGAGAAACCATCGAAACGCCGTCGCGGCGCGGTCCGTCCGTCAGCGTCGGAGGGAAAGTTTCGCGGCTTTTGGAAATTCTCGCCCCGTAAGTAACGTCGAATAGCTCGCGCCGGAGGTTCCAACGAAGAACGGAAGAGTCCGTACCCCCTTTGAGCGGGAAAGTACCGCCCGGAATATTGTGGCAAAGGTGTTCGTTCCTCGCCAACAGCCCCCCACCCCTCCCCCCCTCGATCTTCGTAATAAACGCAGCTAGATGTACGGCCCTTTGACGCGAGCCCACGCACTCTTCCGCAGATGAAAATTACAATTTAACTTTGAATTCAGACTTGCCGCGTACTATCAAAGTAAAGAGTTCCATCGGCTGAGGAGCCGGCTATATTGCCTCCAGTGTCGGCAACGCTCGTTGCGCCAACATCCTCCCGCCGGAATATTAACACAAACGCGATGTGCGCTACAGAATACGCACGTTCCGTTATCCAGGTGACTATATTAAAACTACCTTAGTCGATATATCGACTTCATAAAACCTTCGCGCAGTCTAAGGTAATATCTTCGTGGCAGAAACAAGTTAAGAGCTTCATCTTTAAGGTCAGCAATACTCTCAGATAATCGGATGGATATTTACAGACAATTCCATGAGATTATTTGTTTTCTTTTGAAGGCTTCCTTTTACCCCCTAATAAACGTTCTACCCAAGAGGTATTAGGTTTGTCACGAATCAGTCTTACGCAGCGTGATTGCTCTCATTCTGAAGGTGTTGAAACGAACGCTTTTTAGCGAAAGCAAATGGTCATAAACTCTTGACGATTTTCCAGCTCGGGGTACTTGTCTGTGACAATGGCGGCAGGTAAGTTAGTGAAGCTACGGAACGAGCTTCTCACCACCGGGAGACGCGTCTCCCAGGTTTCATTCCTTCATTCTCTTCCCATCAAACGCGAAACTTCCAATAAAATCTATCGGGATTCCATTGGCCGGGACGCGGGTAAAGGGAATGGAAGGATCGTGGATTTTTCTCGTCCCAGAGATTCGACGAGCTCGGTTCACCGTCGAGGTTCCCAGTGAATTTCTTCTCGCCCGAGCCACATTCTGCCGTTTCTTTCGGCGAATTCCGCGACGATCGATCATGCCCTCGGTTTCTGTTGACTTTAAGGCTATTAACCGCCACGACCGTGACACGTCGAAATAAAATTGCACGGAAGAGGACTCATCAAAATTATCCGGCTAGGGGGAACTCGCTTTACGTATTTATGATTTATGAATTCTCCTCATCGACTGATTCGGTTTGCGCGTAAACTTGGCGGTTCGTGAAATACTGCGAGCGATCACAGTTGCAGTGGGCATGACGGTCCACGTTTAGACTAACATCGCGGCAGTATCGTGTCAATATATGCGTACACGTGTGAACTTAAATAGATGAAGGCCCGTGGATCGTGCTTGCCCTCGGCACTGGCCGACGCCGGTAACAGTCGCATGCAAATTGTCGCGGCACGAAATGACAAATTAACGGTACCGGCCCATTCATACGGACACTGATTAATTGCCATTTACTTGCAAATTTCCAGCGTGCCCGCGTTTACACGTAGCGCGCCGAGGACCCGCTCGCAATACCCTCCAACTGCCCTGCCCCTTCTCCGCCCCCCGGAAAACCCCTAGGTCCCTTATCAGGGGGCATACGAGGGGCCAACGTGTGCTGCGTTCACGCTGCTCGTTGTTTGTCATTTGTTGCCGACTGCATTAATGCCTCCTCTCCGACGGTACAATGCGAATTTTCCCGGCTAATTGCGCCCCGCCGAAAATCGCCCAAAGGCGTCGACAGAATTGATACGGCCACGTCGTCGCCAGTTTTGCCCGCAGGCAAGGACTTTCACCGATGAAATACCTCGGAAGATCTCATCAATGGCACGTCCCCAGTGTCAAGAAAATTCTAAGACCGTACTCTCTCGTTTCTGCGAAAATCAATGAAAAACGAAAAACAATGAATTTATTCAAAATTTCTACAAACACTTTTGGAATAAAGTACGCGGCCCGGGATAAATGGATTACGTTACGTTTCACGGTCGACTGCCTTTGCACGTAAAGACGATTAAGTGCGGACCATTACCGAACTGATTATCTAATTATTCGCGAGATTATACTAATCTCATTCAATAGCAGCGATCCAATGAAATCGATCCGTCTAATCGTTAACCTTCCCCCTCTGTCGCGTACGAAAGCTTTTCCTTCTCTCTTCGCAGCTCAAATGCGTTAGCGATTCCAATGAAATCCTACTCTGTGGAAGAAACGACGCGATTAAACGAAACGTAATCGAATAAATGAGCTTGAAATGTTGATCGCAGATGGTTGGCACATGATCCAAAAAGTTATCTAAACTTCCTAAACGAGAATATCGAAATAATACGTTACATCAGGCATACTCATCTGTGGAAGAATTTTAAGTTATCTATATAAGATAAATAGTGTCTTGGAAAAGTGTACAATATAACTGAAAAGCAAAATTTCATCATAAAGGATGGCATTAGCGACTCATCTCTTTTCTTCCTCATTGTCTATTCGTTTGTGCGCTGACATGAATACAAGTGCAAACAAGGAAGAAAGACGAGCTTATCAAGATGATTCGTCGACTTGTTGACTTTCTTTGTATGCAGTTTCTGATTACCTGTCTTCTCTGCTTTTAGAACTGAAATGCAATGAAAATAAACGATCGGCCTGTTTTCTCCTTTCGCCGAGGCGCAAAATCGTTTAAAAGACGTCGAGGGAATGAGATTTCTCTGCCTTAATTTTTGCCTGTCTGTTAGAATTATCCCGCAGTTATGAGCATACGCTTCCTCGCCAAGAAACTTTTTTTCATCAACCGCATGATTCCGTACGGCAATTTCTACGACCGACAAAGCATCTAGCAAAACTCTTCGGCGAATTAATAATTCTTAAAGCTGGCAACAAGCTTTTTGCCACGGGACGTTGGGAAAAAAAGTCGATTATTGAAGTTGACGCCGTGCGCAGTTGCTTCTTGTGACGGACAAAAACAAGTAATTAAACCTCAATCGCGGCGAAGTGCCATTATCTCTGCGTCGTCTCTCAGCCGCGAACGAGGAAATGGTGAATAACGCGGTAATTTTATTACCCGCATATCCGACCAACAATCCGATAACTGTGGTCGGATTCGGCCTCCACAAAGGATCTTAGCGGAAGGTATATACATACCTTCACCGTCCTCTTAGGATTGTAATGTAATTGGACCGGAAGCCCCAAAGTCTCATTAATAATGGCTTTACTGCCGGATTAATTAGTTCCATTTTTCTATAGATCGTTACTCGGTCCTGCAATCTCCCGAGAAATAAATACGATCATCGGATTAGATGAAAACAAATGAATAACGGTTACGCAAGGAAAGAATGGCCGAGGAAATTTTCAAGAATAACACGAAAATACTGAATAAATTTGCCTGTATAAGATAAACTTAATGGGATCGAGAATTTATTATCGTCCTAATAACGACGATCCGACTTCATGGCCCTTAAAGAGGCTTAAGTCCCCGGCGGATCGTGAACGTTTAGCATCGGGGAGTCATTCGGCATATCTGTGTTGGGAATTTCCCACAGTTATACGCGCGAGAAGGAGTTGATTTGACACTGATGGCATCGACGTCGACCTGTCGATCATGGCTCAGACGGGATACGTGATACAGGGAAATGAGGAGGATGATGATGACGGCGAGGGAGAAGGACGGAGGGGAGGGTCGACAAAGGACGGCAGGCATTATCTTGGCGCCGCACCGTACCGATTGGGTATGATGAAAATTTGAGGCGCCACAGGAAGAAGCGTCGAGGGGGGGGGGGGCGGATGAAGACCACGGCGTTCGCCTACGCTCGGAATAATTCTGAATCGAATCGGACGAATTTGCTCCGCGGAGCGTAAAGCCCCGTGTACGTCGGCCGCGAGCAAAGCTCACGTCCGTGCACATACACACAATGATATCTGGCGAAGCATCGGCGGGGTCGAAGGAGGGGGGGGGAGGGGCGCCAGGGGTTCTGTACGTATTTCATGGTTCGCATACCGTGTAACGAATGTTCGGCGCTTTGTGATTTATGCTTTGTTCGTGGCAACCCGGTGTACACGATAGGCGCCCCGTCCCAGAGGATTACGTACCTTGGCCTCTCGATTATGATCGTACTCTCCCGTGTGACCTGCAGGCCGCTTCCGCCGGCCGGCTTTTGATCCGTCACTCGGGTCATTAATCCCCTCGGTCAGCCTGGAATTCTCCGCTGTATCCATCGAGATGCCGCGCCTCACAGGAAGCCAGAGGTGACTGACGACGTTTCCTCGTACCCGCGCGTGCGAGACATGTGGAAGAATTCGTCGGCCGAACGGCGCGAATATGTGTAGAGATGATGAAGATTCGTGAAAACCGGACTCAATGGTAGCCAGGATAATACGTACGCGAAAACACGGTCTTTGTTCATCGAAAGAACGAACCTTGCAATGATAATTGCTTCGCCAAGGAATGAGGTCAAGTTCTATTAAATTTGTCCACTAGAGATATTGCCGTTTCTTTTATTTACCAACTCCCTGGCCAAAGAGAGTTACCCGGGGAAGTTTATGATGATGGCAAATACAAGTATTCGTACGTGAATTGTAAATATTTTATCGACAAGTCTCGTGCCGTCACCGGGAACTTTCCTGTCGAGGTCGCTAAAATATTACTAACTTTTTCGTCACGGCACTTTGACTCTCCAACGAAATTCACTCTTGAGTGCTTAAGTGAACAGGTTAAAGCAATTACCGTAACTCCGTGGGCAAACGTAAGGCACTAAATGAAAAGTACTTTATCGCAATTCTTCTTATCGATAATATACGTATAAGTCTTTCATCGTTCCTTCCCTTGTCCCTTCCCCCTTCGGCGACTGTTGGTCGGTTGAGCAACCCTGGTCCTTTCGCCAGTCAGGGTTAAAGTTCGCACAATGAACGGAGATTTCAGGAGCACCAGGACTGCTGGCCCGTAATGAGATTTCAGGGCAACAATAGTGTCGCCATTTCCCTAATGCGATTCGCTACTTAAATATTTTAATAAAATGCCCCCTTCCACCGGCAAGGTTCTTTACTTAACTCTAGCCCACTTGTCCGAGGTATAGCAAAAGCCGCTTGTTGCACGTGATCTCAAAACATAATCTACGATATTAAATGGCGCAGCAGGCTGCCGCTGTTTACGTTGACCTGCTTATTATGCAAAATACCGTTCTAGCGATGTGTATTAATTATTATTAAGCCGAGCGAATTACTGTTTACCGTAAAATAAAATATTCACGAAAAATATAGAAATGCGGAATATACACCAAGATGGAAATTCCACGAAACTGTTGGCACTCCTATTCCGTTTCCCCAGTCCTACTTGGGGAAAATATAAATCGGCCCACCCTGTAGTTTTCCACTTTCATGCTAATGTTTGTCCATCTCCTTCCGAGCGCTTTTGGTTTGCATTGGCCCTCGGCATCTTTCTTATTGGGTCGCTCGGAACTTCCCGGGACCTTCCTCGAATTGACCGAATCGGCTTCTTTCCTCTCGCCCTGGCATTTTCTGCTTACGTATGCCTTTCAATGGGAAATTCCGCGTCGTCGACCCCTCCTCCGGAAGTCGCCGAGCTCGTCGGACTAAAACTTGCGCAGCGGAGAACGGTTTTCGCTACGAACCTGCGGAATACCGTGCAGATTTCACATGTCAGAAAAAAAGGGCATGAGAATGTGCGAATACGAAGTGACGATAAAATGAACGTTAAGCTCGTATGTATACACGTATGTATACACGGACCGTAAGGCTGAATTGCCAGGCCAAGTGGAAACAGTCCGTGTGCAGACAGCCATATATCACGAGCCCGTGGAAGAAGGGTACCTTTCTCTATTTTCGTGGAAACTTCCGTGGAGCCGGGATAGGAGCTAAACCGCAGCAACAGATAAATCAAAACTGACCGCGAAAGTTTGTAAGTGCCTCGAAGCTTGTGTCCAAGGAGCAGTAACTTCCTCGCGACTGGACCACCCGCACGGAATCCCATGTATGTATCGGGATTATCGTATTCCAAGAGGTTACAAAACTACCCGACTACATACGTCGCCGGCCGGATATTACGTGCGTACCGGAAGTCCTGGCAACTTTATTTTCGCGCTTCAGATCAACGCTAGACTGAAGCTGCCCTTTTTACTCCCACGGGAAGAACGTAATTTTAGCTCGTAAAGAAGTTATGAGGGGACCATTTTTTAAATTAGTAGGAGAAAATTGAAATAAAATTTCATTTCCCAGAAGAAGACCAGGGAAATTCACGGAGGTTTACGGATACACGATGCATGAGAATAAATTAAATGTATTTAACACTCGAAAGGGGAAAACTTTCGTCTCCTATTTTTTTATGACGTACGAAAGATAATAAACTGTAAAGTTATTCCTGCCATGTTTATACGCCGTTCCTTTCGAGAGGAAGTGGCTCCTATTTGGCCTAGTAAGTTTGCCAGCCAATTAGAGGATTTCCGACTTGAGACTGCAGTGAAACAACCTTTGATACAGGCCTGTTTTAATAGAAGACCTTCCCATACCAGCCAGCCACTTCAGACATGCGTGACTTCGTTTATTTTTAATTTAAAGCAATGAATTGATTGTAATCTTAAAGAATAACAAGAAACATCGACAGAACGAATTGCAATTGTCACATTTAAACTGAATTCGAGAACTTTGTCTTAAAGTTTTAATGATTAGCGAGTAATTATATTAACGTTCTACCGATAACAGAGCAGTTGTATCGTAGTTTCTCTTCCACGAACCTTCCAAGTCTGTGTTTAAGTAGAATTAACATGAAAATCAAGAATAAGATATTTAAGCGTATACGGTAGATGGGCGGTGAGTAGAGGCAGGAATCCTCGGGGATCCCTTAAATATACACGAAACTGTATTTCCACCTCTCGGGCGAATGCGAGTAAAAACTTTACCCGACGGATGTGACATCGTTTACTCTTCAAGACCACTACTTCCGATTGTTAATCCGCTTTTAGGTTCAGCGTGTTAACCTCCCATGCGACCATCATCTTCGATTTTCTTTCCAACCAACCGTATAAATAAATGAAGACAAGTTAAATAACTTCAAACACATGGCTCACTACGGTTTTCGATAACTAATTGCTTTACACAAAAAGTATTACTCGATTAGACTCGACTGACGGAATTATAATGTCACGAATAATGACATAAACTGAGGAGCACTTCATTAAATGAATAAAACAAGCCACTCGTGTTGATTGAAATAAATTTAATCTCATCGAATATGGACAAAAATTTGTGTAAATGGCAGTAGTAACTTATACTATTAATCTCATTGTTTAATACACGAGACACCAATTGTTTTGCGCGCTGTAAAAATCTCTCTTTTTGGCTTTTGAAACGGAGAAATGAGAGGACATCTTTTTCATCTGAGACTGCTTATCTCGGTCTTCTGAATTTTCCGGAATTTCTAATAAGTAGACGATCGCGGGGAACCAGGATTTTCTACTCTGCTTCTGACTAAATGTCTTTCGGGATATAAGACTGACGGAAGAAGGGGGAGAGCAGCGAGGTAGGGAGAAACTCGGGTGATATGATATTAAAAGTAACGATTGCGGACGCGCCATCCTTATTACCCGCCGCGTATTCCACTCGACCTTATATTACCCTGCCCTCCCCCCCAGCCCAGCCACTCAATCCGGTAGCAGGGAAATCGGGCTGTGGCATCGGGTCACGAACCAACGTTTTCCCCTCTCTCTTTCTCTCGGTTCGTCTCTCCCCCTTAAAATTTGGAACTCATTTCGCAGCGGCCATAACTTCCTGGGACTCGTATTTTCCCAAGAACCAGCCGGAACGTCAGCGCTCAACCTTTCCCACTTTTCCTCTCGCGCGGAAATTCCCCTCACGGACACCCGCCGCTAATCAGTAGTAAATTTCTCAGTGCTTTAACTGGGAAAGTACAGGAGGAATGGCTGCTAAGAAACTTCGGGAATCGCAATCCTGTTGATCAGATTTCTCGCGATGTATCGATGCATCAGGTTGTAAACTGCAGTTTTAGGATGCACGTTCATTTGATCATACGAAGTAAACCGACACTCGATACGAAATGAATGTATCGAAAACCCCTGGAAATGGTCTTTCCAGAGTATCGTCTTTTCTCGGCCGTTGCCCCTTTCCGGTTGTTGCGAACAACCACGGAGAGAGGGGGGAGTTAGAAACTCATTTACTGGAAGATGACGCTCAAAAGGCACGTTCAAAGCCGTGCAAAACCTGCGAAATCTTTTCTGGTTCGCGTAAATATTGTCTGATCGCGGAGGACGAAGTAATTACCACGGCGCCCGGCATTCTATCGGAAGACCCACGCAGGGACTTTAATTTGAAAAGTCCGATTAACATCCAAGGCTTTATCTTTTATTCGCCGCTGTGCTTCCGTACGTAATGGCTATTGAGCAAACCAATAGACGAATGAAGCAATCCCAAAAGCATTTCTCATCCCTTTGTCCTGAACCGTGTAATTACACAAGTTTTTATCACGATTAACTGAACGCTCAGAAAGGGGGGCCGTGTTTTCCGGTGAATCTGCTTTCCTGTATTTCCCGTGTTTTCGCCGAAAGCACGATCGAGGTTCTTGATGTTGGCAGGATCGGTCCAAAATGGCGGCCACTCGTGACGGAAGGAAACCGTAAGAAAGGATGCCCTGTCGCGGACAAAGCGCAATCTCCAGGAAACCAGGGTGCCCTGATCGTCGTGGAATATCGTGGAGGCCGTGGGTGAGTGGCGGGGGGGGGGGACTATTGCGATGTAGGGCGTTATATAATGTGACCTCGCGTAAGAACGCTCGGTTATTAACGGGCCCGACAGTGCGACTGCTGGATGAATAGAGGAAGTGCGCCGAGGGTTCTTTGGCGGACGGAAACCGAGGGCAGAGAGAAACGTTATCCCCCTCTCCTCTTCTCGCCCCTTGGCCTCTCATTCTTTCTCCCCTTCTCGCTGTATCCACCGTGCCCAGTAATTCACTCTACTCGCAGCGGGTATAATCGTCCTCCCCACGTCCGCCCCTCGTCTCACTTTCTTCGCGTTCCCACGAATTTCTACACACGTTACCCCTGTCTCTTCACGGGGCCCCACTCGTTAGGCGGATTCTCGCGCGACGCTTTCCGAAAGGAGGCAAAAGCTAAGGCCACTTCCGTGGAATTTACCCTTCCATTCGGGCCTGGACCCACACGTCCTTGGAATTCGAAGATTCCGCAGCTGGCGCTCCTCTATAACTCGGAGAACATTCTCTTCATATTTCAGGCACGAACGTTTGCCGAAAGCGACTGCCCGGCCGGACACTTCGTTCGCGATGCGGATTCTCTGCGACGTGACCGCCCGTAAATCAATACACTGCACAAATTTATAACGTCGCCCAGCATTCACGTAAACGCGTTATATCAACATGTATTTATACGGCGTTCCTGTTAATTTATTAGTCCGTCAACCATTACCGTCCTCCGATGATAAAAAACCCTCGTAAAAAATGGCCCCTTTGTCGGCGAAAATTTGACGAATAACGTGGTCGTAAATAAAACTTAACAACAAGCCTTGTATCTGGATCGTAGGATATCCCGAACAACGGTATATATATTTTTCGGAGATCTATATTTGTCCCTGCAATTTGTCTTCTCGTTAGGAGAACAGAAACTGTTCAGACGGAATAACGAAGCTAAACGAACGATATCTATATTTGAAAGGAATCTCGTTATGGGAATACGACCTCGTCGTTTCGGAAACGTTGGAGCTACAGTTACGTATGACGGGATGGAAACCCGTCGGAAAAAATTCTCCCATCTTCGTACTTGGATTGCACTTTATTCAATGTAACAATTGTTATTGTAGACCGTACGTGACGACGTGTTCGTTCGATTGGTAAACTTCTCGGCGGTGTATTAGTACCTCGCTAAATTGCACAAGCACGGACATACACCGATGCGCACTGCAAGGCTCTACGTTTCCGAGTTCACTCGGATTTTCAGTTATTTAATCCGCTTTCAAATTACTGCCAGTGATTCAGCTCGTGCTCTCTCTCTTTCTCTTTCTCTCTCCTTCTTACGAGCTAAGCACCTCTTACCTTGCGGAGCTTCTCTTTAAAATCCATTCTCTTCTCTGCTCCTCTCTACCTTCGCCAACTGTTTTTCTTTTCCTCCGTTCCTACCTTCCAGTAACTTTTACCGCACTGAAAATAAGAGGTCAGTCTCGATTACGGAGACGCGAAGGTTCGCTGACTTTCGAATTAACGTGCAAAAGGGTTACGGGAGTACGGTTTCGTTCGTTCTGTCGAAATCGTTACGTGACCGCGATTACCGCAGACTTTTGCAATTGTCTTCCCACGGTGGAAATGCTTGGCATTCAACACGGGAGCTACAATACCGACAATGGTGTCGCGAACGAGGGGAATTGTATTTTCTGCACGTTTATGTCAGGACTTTTTCTTCGTCTTGTAAATTCCACGGATAATGTTGCATTTGAGAGGGAATATTTTTTCAACGAATGGTCGGTATGCTATTCCTTGTCCTTTGTCTGTATCCTTGGAAGCATCACGCTTCGTTGGAACGAAATGCTGTGCAGCCGGTATGCATTAATTGCTCTGTAGCATATAATGGAACTGTTGCAGGTCAAACCCATGTCTAGAATTGTGTTATAGTTCTGTTTCTTCGTGGACCAGTTCAAAGGATACAATCTTGAATCCTTTGTAGGTTACTCCAGGCAGGTACGCATTTGTTGATACAAACTGCCTAAGTACCTCCATATAAACGTTCTTCGCAAACAAGGTTAATATATTACACATACATTTAAGTGCGTGGCAGTGGAAAAATACGTACAGTTCAGTGATATTCCTCTCTCTTTATCGATCTTTCCTGGAACATGAAAAAGATTCTCTGTCCCTCAATTTGTCCCTCAGTTTTTCAAAGGTAGAAAACTGCAGGAATTTTTTTGCCAGAACATTAAAGGAGATGCACGAAAAGAAATTGGTTCGATATATCGAGTGTTACTGAGGCACATATTCTGATAGCCATGTTTTACCAGCTTTCATGGCCGTAATAATAGAAGAGGGACGTTTTGGTCGCTGCATCAGGTTCACATCAACTTTGGTATCAAGTGCATGCCAGTCTCTGTTCTGCAGAACGAAGCCGCTATATGCGTTCGGTGTTATCGGTCTTAATAGGTCGTTTGAACTTTTTAATGGGCTACCACGGGCGATCGTACTTACGAATTGGCCGACTGACAAACGCAATTTCATTAAGAAGGAATGTACGAAGGACAAGAGGTTACGATTCTCAATTGGTTATTATTGCAAAATCGTTGCCCACGGTTATCTCGGTTATGCACGTAACGCGAGAGCCTGATAATACTGGAGAGGTAGACGACCGCACGGTTATATGGCTTTTGCCTGTGCTATGTAAACTGGCACTCACCGATTTCAAACGACTTAATTAAAGCACCGTTCGTGCCAAGTGCGGCAGCTCAACTTTTCAGGATCGTCAGCTTCTATTTTCGATTATGTTCTCCACAGATACCATT
Organism: Hedychridium roseum; assembly: GCA_963989215.1. NCBI lineage: Eukaryota > Metazoa > Arthropoda > Insecta > Hymenoptera > Chrysididae > Hedychridium > Hedychridium roseum. The sequence goes on along the minus strand of OZ022312.1, from coordinate 6,184,944 downwards.
GGCAGTCTTTAATCCCTTCATTCCGCCAATGACTAACTGATAGGAAAGTTCAACGCTAATATTATGGAACATTCGAAACGTTTTCAAGTTTGTTATTCTACGAATCGCTGAGTAATTGACAAAGTTCCGCTACTGGTAGTATCTATTGAATCGTTTAAGGACAGTTCTTTTTCAAAGGGCTGCCTCTACAAATTGTTCAATTTAGCCAAACATTTATGAAAACATAATCGGATCCCTCCGGGATCAGGGAGATTAAATGCGCGGGCAAAGTAAATATCGATTGCTTACAGCCGTGAAACTTGTACTGGTCTATTCGAAATATCAATTAATCGATGTCAAAGTCAACATATCCAATTTAGCGGATCAAGCCCCTGTGAAGAGCACGTTATGAAAATCCTCGAATGGATGTTATCGAAGTGAAGTGGTATTAATAAATCACCCCGCGAAACGATTTATTTCGTGTACCGCAAAACAGTGTCGCGTTCAGCCAAAACACAACCCAATAAAAGTATCAAGTGCGGCGACGTTTATTTGTTGCAATATGATGACGCAGTAAAGTGTAGTTTGTACGTAACAGGCCTTCGACCACGACTAAAAAAAAGCCAGTATTTAAATCGCGACGAAACGTACGCTTGACAACGATCCATCATTTTTCGAGGTTTTCGAAAATGGAATTAGTCCAGAAGAACGTTGGTCAAAGCGGGCATAATGTCTGGTAAAGAGGTCTTTTGTGTGCCGAAAGACGTTTTTCACAGGACACCGCGTACGATGGTCGAAAAGCGGTGTAGAGGATCAGGATGAATATTCATATAACGATAACAATACGGCGTTGTCGGTTTGTCGCTGCTTCGGACAAAGGCAAAGGATCATCCACGGGGGAATCGAGAGAGGGGTAGGAGGAGGGCCGGTGCCGATCGAGACGACTTCAATAAATAAATGTGATTTTAATGGCATGCTTCGTCCCCTTGTTCGCGGCATTCACGCTCTGTCGGGCTTTCGCATCAAATGCTCCACCATTCCTCTTTTCAGGATCCAACTGAAAAGCTCGCCGCAGCACTTTGTACCGTGAAAAAAAGGATTATTCCAGCTAACCGATGCTGTCTCCCTTTCTTCCTAGCAACAACAACCACAATCCTGTCCCCAGCAGATGATTCACAGTGACCTCAAGGTATAACAGTCCCCTGTAATAAGCTGTTCAGGAAAGGGGAAATAAAAGTTCTTTGAGGGAATTCCACGGAACTGCAAGTGCGGCCGGGGGACGGGGAGGGGAGGGGTTTACTCGTACAAGTGCCCCATGCTCGGCATAATCCCTTTACAATAAGGAACATAATTAGGACCGTCTACTGAGCTAATTATCTTTCTTCGCATAGCTAATAATACTAGGGTGTCGTATTTTTAGTGCGTAGCCGGTCCATCGAATCGGGATAAAAATTCAATAATTCCGAACACTCGTTCCGGTGGAAACCGAAGCACTTGAAATTCACCGATGCCTACTGCGGCCTCGACCAGAAATGTCTTCGCAAAAGTACGAACGATTCACGAGGGAAAGTTTTCCGTACAAGGGCAAATTAAAAAGTTGAAGAAAAAGGACAGGGAACGGGGGATAGTGGATATCTTTTTACACGGGGCGAAACGCCCTCCATACGGCTGGCGGCGAAGGAGGACGGCAAGCTACGGGGCAAAGTTTTTATTGGACGTAGTCTCGGGGTACTACGATAGTTATCTCCGGTACACGATGCCATACAAGGGGTTAGCTCCTGAGCCGCCGACGCGGAACTTCCACTACCGGTCAGCTTTCGAATGCCTTCGTCAAAAACTAATCGTCTTTCCGTCTCCCACGTGTGATTAAATTCTTGCCTTCCTCCCCAAAAAAACAGCCAGACTGAATTCGAGGGAAGAAACCTCCGCCATAAATCCTCCGGGATATTCGGAAATTTCCATTTTCCAGATGCTTGCTATTCATTTTGATGCACCGCCGCGTTCGCCTTTTAGCGAAGAACCAACATTGAACATCTCCGAAGTTAGATTTTACCGCGTCGTAGACTTATGCGAATAGCAATGTTTCCACGTATTTCAATATTGTTGTAATGCACTTTTGTAAGGGGAGAAGATAAGGCATGATAATAGAAGCAGCCGGAACCACGGGGATTATCTTTGGCTTTCACGTTCGTGGATTTGTATGTCCCTCTGTCGGTTGTTCGGTCTTACTCTTGTTTACGTGGACAACACTGTTCTTCAGAATGTTTCGCACAGAAGCTTTGGCATCTCCCGTTGTTTTCCCTCTCCCTCGGTTCAACGTCGCCGGGGAGCTCGGGTGGGCGGGGGGAACGCGAAAAGCATCGGCCTATCGATCGATGGAACTTGGCAGAAAGCTCTCGAATGGCCCTTATTAGGAACGTGCATCCGGTTTATATGGCGCACGCATCAACGCGAGTTCCCGTGGAAATCCTCTTCACTGGAATTCCCCGCGTAAACGCTCGTTCCCGCTATATCCTGCCATGTGTATGCATGCATACGCGGCTGAAAGAAAAAGAAAGCTCAAGCCGAGGGAAAAACAAGCCGGCAGGAGATACCGGGTAAAGAGAAACCATGAAAAACAAAAAGGGGGGAGGAATAAAGAAGAAGGCTAACAGGGACGTAACGTCAAATCTGCGGAAAATATTTTTCCAACGTCTTCCATAAAATGATATACGTGTACCTAACGTACATTTATTATTCGGCTATACTACTGAACGAAGGGTGAGTTAAGTACGAAGAAGGGAACGGACGAGATGTAACGATCCTGGAAATGCTCAAGCGAAGATAAGGGAATAGAGTTATTTTTCTCCGGTAGGAGGAGGGTTAGAACGATGACTATGTATTAGTTTCTCGCGTAGATGCTATGCATTCCATTATGATATCGAGCCATATCCACTCTGGGTGCGCCCTCAGCAGACTCCATCTGGATTATCTTCAGTGATTTAATTTATTACTAGGATATTGCCGACTGATATAGGCCATCGACTGAATTATGGCTACTTAGGCCCACAAAGGAGCCACGCTTGAGCGACTTACTGGAAATACTTGAGGTATGGTAATCTGGTTAGTCCGCCGGGACGCAGCCAACCGGGCTCTGCTATCTCCGGCTTATCACCTACATCGAGAATATCATAGTAATACGCATTAACGTGGCTAAGCGCCGACATCTTACACCAACACTCAGATATCATCAATTACACTTAAGATCACCGTCCGTCGACAACTGGTATAATTACTTCTCCTGTTATTCTATTATGTAAGATCGAACGAACCGATGTTCAACATAATTAACCTTCACACTTCATCAGAGAGAGATGGAATTGCTAATTTGGATGGAGGATTCATAAACCGTAGAAAATTGAAATACCTTTGGTTTGTACGAGATTCTCCAGTATAATCGCAACGTTGTATATGGAGTTTTTGGCTATTTCTAACGAGGTGACGACGATTCGCAGGATTCCCATTGTGGAATTTATTTGTCCAAGCCGAATAGGTGGCCTGTAATTACGAACAGTATGTATTCTCCCACCCTCGTGCTATCTTGCATGGAGAGCACGGTGGCCACCGCCTCCATTCACCCTGCCGGCGTGATTCAGCGTGCGAACGCTTCTCCCCAGTGGCCGTTGGAAACTTAATTAACTATTCCACCCCATAATCCCACACCTACTCATCCCTGCCGCTATGATCCGCCGAACATACTCGTTTGGCATCGGAACAAAGTCGCGCGTTTACCAACGAATCGTAATCCACCCCCCTCCCCCCCCCCTGTCTCCCGGGACAGAAGGTTTATCAAACGTCGTGTTTTTAAAGCTGGCAAGTCAATTACCGACCCCGGTTTACTCAAGAATAAATCCGGGAAACACGCACACCTCCATTGCGGAATTGAATTATTGCGAGAGAAATCTGCGGTCAGTTTTGAGACAACTTAATTGCCAATGAAGTGGCAGAGTCGAGACGTGTTTGAAATTGAAGTCTTGTCGAGCGAAACTCGTGTCGATCCGTCGAACGTGAACGAAGCAAGTCAATATCGTAGAAAGTTTAACGTTCGGTGCACTTAATCGGAAATATTGCCAACGCGATTAGAGATCACCGCGGACATACGCGTCAGCAACGTAACACCTGTCAGCCGTGTAGCACGTAATTTCCTGGATAACCGGGCCTATGTTTACCTCTAGACTACAGCGTTAGGTACATCTGTTAGCCGCAAGACACGTATTAATCGAAAGACTAGAAAATAAAGAGACAAACAGCGCTGTAGTTTCCGTTACTCACTGATGCATCTGCACAAGTGGAAAAAGCGGACACTCCAGCGTGTAATTCTAACGAGTCCCCTATACATTTCTATTATTACGTGGAATGAGATTCGTGTAAAAATTATCCCATTGTCGGCGGGTTTCCTTTGTCCCGGTGTTTGTTCAGCAACGTGGAGTTTTTGCCGCGAACGAGTCGGCGGATCGATACGAATTGTTGAGCATTGCGGGCGACTGATGGCGGTCGTAAAAGCGACTGCACGCAGCCCGTGTTTTTGTACGCTCATTATTTCGAAAAGCGTCCATTAGAATGGGCGTGGGTTCCGTGGGAAGGCCGTGCCAAGGAACGCTCAAGTTTTCCCAGACAAATCGTTTGTCATAAATCCGTCTGTTTGTCCGCCTTTTCCTCGGATCCTCTCCTCTAAGCGCCGTCGCGGGGCAAACTCGAGGATAAGCCGAGCATATTCAAACCTTCCCTCGGGAGCTCAATCGTGAGCGACGCTGCCCCGTGCTACCTTTTTCCTCTGACAAACAATTCAACTTTTTCATGGAGCCCACGCAAATGAAGTCGATCCTTGAATATCCTGTTAATTCTTATACCTGTTATTTCTACGACCGTACACCCAGGAAAGGGCGGAGAAGGTGTTCCTTTTCCTCCATGAATATAGATGCAACAAAATGGGGAGAAAATCAATAGGAACTCTTACGCTCTTTAATTTGTCGACTATTTCGCTTTCGCTTAAGAGGTACGGCTTGGCGCTGCGGTTGGCCAAACGCAGTGGCGTTTTTTGCGAAAATTGAAATGTATTCGCAGTAGAAACGGATGAGCTCGCGCGCGCGAGTGGCCATTTCCTAGATTAACCGTAGGCACATCCGGAAATCCTGCTGGGACCCTCGACGACGGTCGGCTCAGTCATTTTATTATGACCGTAACACACGTTCCTCCGGAACCACGACGGCAGCTAGCAAATCCCGGCATAAACGTCATGGAATAATCTTCTGAGCCCTCGGCGCCACTTCGTTGCCAACAGAATCTAATTTATCCGGATTTACCCCGGCAGCACGCATATCGCTTAAATAAACATCAGGGGGACCTAAATTTTTAGCGAGATAAATCGTAATCCAGTATTCCGAAACGCAAAGTGTTTATCGCGAATATAGCGGAATGTAATAGTGGATTATTTTTGTCATTTTTATTGTGCATCGAGAGAATGGAGGGTAAGGGTGAGGACAAATTAAACGATCGAAGGAATTACTCCTTCGGGACATTAAACACTGTATTGAACTAACGGGTATGGCGAAACTGCTGCTAAATGAGTTCAGCACTGCGCTCACTCCGTCGACCCGCAATAAACTTTATCGAGGGTGATCCTGAAAGATTCATGTACAACTTGTCCGGTGCACTCGTTTCCTCCTCGACCGGAAATAAAACTGTATCCCACGAAATTTAGCCGGCTTTCGTCGTTGTCACGCCTCGGGAAAATGAACAATTTATGCATTACGTGAAATTTATGTATACGTGTGGTCGATTCGTTTGGCGAAAGACACCTGAGGGAACAGAAACTTTGAATATTGCAGCCGAGCCCCTTCTGGTCACAGAACTGTTCAGACGTAAAAGAGAAAATCCGTATAACCAACTTTTTGCGTAACACACGAATATTAATTTGCACGTACGATGACGAAGAAATTGAATAACAGTTACTCTCGACTAAATTTAACAAGATACACGAAGAAGTCTCAAAATATTAACGAAGATGGGGAAAATACCGTTCATTCTTTCGCGACGAACGGGACTCCCAAATGTACTGAACCGTCGCTGAATTCTGCGAGCTTTATTCTTGGTCTGAGCGGACCGATGGTAAGGCTTTGAGGAACGACCAAACGAAGGAAGCTACTTTCCCGAAGTCTGCAGCCTACGGCACAAAGGGCGACGCTTTTGAATTTCGATAAGGATGTCCACTCGAGAAGTGATATCGACGTCTGCAAAGCCGATTTCACGAATGCACTTTCCAGCGGTATGGAGCTTGCGATGCGATGCTTACAAGCCTACTTGAACACGAGTGGCCTTCGATCCCTTTGTGCAAAGTCTTCGTGACGCTCTCGAGGCACCTTCGGACGACTTCCTATCCGTAATTTCTTTTTGCCACGGGGAACATCAGCGCAACGAGACGTCGTTAACTCCTCTTCGTTCTACAAGTTCTGCGTTATATGTGTTCCAAAGAGAAAGACCCTGCCGTCGAAGGGTGTCTCGCATTCAGCGAGGGTGCCGCTCCTAGGGCTGAATATCTATCGGGTCGTCGCCGGAGTACTTCTCGAATGCGCGCGGAAACACCGACTACGACGACGACGACGACGACGCAGTTTCAGGCACGTATTAGGCCGGTATTCAACTCCAGCCGCGCTCCTACTCGTTTTTCAATGCACTCAATTTCTTCGCAGACTTGCCGCGCAGTTCACGAAATAGAGCGGAAATAGTGCTGACGTAAATAGATTACGTCGGGAATAGAATTGTATGTAGGTAAATACGGCTTATTTAAGGACCATCAGTGCATGGAGATATTTTAACGACACACGAGTCTACTTAGGCTCGTAGATGTAAGCCTGAAAGGACAATCAAGATGTATATATATTTATTTGAAAAGACCGGCTTACTCTAGCCGGCTCTATTTCGAGGATGGATTGCTTTAACGATTCATTGACCGAACAAAAAAAGGCCCGGCCGCTAAAAGATTCCAATTTATTCCACTCTGCGAAGCGTGCTTCGCATGCTTCGAACTACTTCGATTGGGGTCGAATCACTTTGTTCCAGTCAACAATAAACGATCACACGAACTGTGATCAATCTACCGAGGAGCTTAATAAAATTCCGCCGGTTTTTGCGATAGGTTTTCCGCCGGCCTGAATAGCGATCGTTCGGCGATATTCTCTCTCGAATTACCGCGGGAATGCTTATATCGTAAACTTTCGAATTCATGAAAATATTTCCCGCCAGGTGGGTTAATACTCGTGAAACCGATGCGCCGGGAATTGCAGCCGATATATGATTTTCAATATAAGCGTGTGAATATATATATATATATATATATATATAACTTTCTTCTTTCTATATATAACTATATATATATATATATATATATATATACGTATATATACATACATATTTGTACAGATATTGAAGTGAGCGAAAGCGCATGAAGAAAGTTATTTTTCGGAAGCCAGCGGCGTATCTATCGTCAGTTCTACGGATTCCCCGTCCCGAAGGATACGTAGGAGAATTTGTTGTCTGCCGGCTTGGTCCTGATATACGCAATAACTGGCGCAATAAAAATGCGGGCAATAACTTTGCCGCGCCGGCGACGCGGACGGGGAAAGACGAGGGAGAAGAGGAGGATACGAGCGTGGTGCTCGAGAGAGATAAAGAAGGGATGTGGGAAGAAACGGTGACGGAGAATTGTCTAGTCGGATGGGCAGACGCCAAAAGCCAGCCAAGTACTTTACCTGGGCGACAGGCAGATTTCCACCGGCTCGTTCGCCCGGGGCGATAAGAATTTAATATGACCCCGCCCACGTCATTGGAGCACCGAGCAAGAATTGATACGCCACTGTCTCCACCGGGCGCAAACTGTTGAAAATTTCATGTTACCAAATCTACGCTGTGTTTCCCATGTCAGAATCGACGGGCAAGCCGTCAGGATTGGTATGACGAGTCAGATAAAAATAATTAACAGACGAATTTCCTGGCCTTCGGCGGAAGTAAACACGATCGTAGAGCGATGTAGCGGCTAACAAAAATTCGATATACACAGGGTATAACCGAAATTGTATGAAACGATTATACCTCCTGGCATTCCGTTGATGACCGTTCACTAAAATAGATCAGCCGTGTGATTGAAATTGCGAAATTTAAAATTTCCACGGTCATATCGGACGGACGATTTTTTCGCCAAGCTTAATCGAAAGCTCAATGGCCACACTGACAATAGCATTCGTTTTAATGCCGCGAATTATATTGCTATGCCTTGTTTCTCACGATCCTTTATCCGGAATATTTCGCAGAATTGTCGCGATCGTAGGAAAAGCATTTCCGAAAGGCAGTTCCTACATACTCTACATATAATATTGTAGGATCCGATTCTCATCTTTTGTTTGCAGGGATGTAGTCCCTAACGAGTGGAGGGTTTTTGGGTCCGAGATGTGTGTATGTGTGTGTGTGTGGGTGCGAGACGGGAAAGCTGTAATGCGATCGGCAGTGTCGCCGATGTGAAGAGTCGCTGTCGAACCGTCGAAGAGGATAGTTTTTAAGAGTCGCAGTCGTATCGTCAATGACGATAATCTTAAGTCGCAGTCGTGTCGGTTAACAATAAATTAAAGTCGCAGTCGGAGTCGCTGTATTAGGGTTTACCTAATAATAAAGTTGTATAAGCAGGGTATAGAAAGCAGTGAAAGCAGTCGTTTTTAATCTAAACCCTTCCGTTCCATATCCTCTGGTATAAAACTACTACAGAGTCTCTTTTAAAAAAAAAAATAAAGAGGCCTACAATATTATATACTAATATCCGCTCATATTCTCCGTACATCCGTAAAACCTATTATGTGCATTATGCAGTAAAAGGATCTCTCTTGAACTACATTCTGAGTACATCATTGAAAACCAAAATGTAATCTGTATTTCCCAGAAATTCATTAACTACTAGTTAGTAATTATGACAGAATCCGTGCAGTACGTGATTCTTATATGCCGTATAAATTAAAAAATTTTGCTTATTTCAAGGAGCAATTTTTCATTTTACGCTTTTATATTACAGAACTTAAATCAATATCAATGAATTTAACATACGTATTTTATGCGGGAGAAAGGTTGAGAAACAAATGTGTGTACCTAAGCAACTTGATAAATATAATAACGTCTATAAAAGCAAAAGGGGGTAAACGAGGGAACTTTACTGCGGCAGCGTATGAAATTTTCGAGTGAGTAACCTTTGCGAGGCACACTTTCGCTACCCGGGGGATTTTTTTCTATTAAGGGACGGGCTTGAAAAAGATTGAAGGTACGGCGAAACCACGCGTGGAAAATGGGAAGGACAACGAGACTCAGGTTACCAGCGATGAGTACACTGCGCCTTTTTTTTCCTCCGAGCGATTTTCGCGCGCAGAACCAGAAGCTTTTCAACGTGCGGGAATTACTATCGTAAACAGCAGCGGTTCGTGCGACCGTTTCGTTCTAGCAACGTCGAAGTTCGTATGCCATAACTTTAAACTCGCCTTCGGTGACTACTTTTTGCCTTGAAAAAAAGAACGAAAAAAAGAGGATTCACCGGTGGGACGGGAAAGCTCGTAAGTCGTGTTCCTCGTTAGCGAGCGTGCTAATGCTTAACGAGCATATGCAATCGGCCGTGTAATTGAACGATTAACTGTATTTTCAGAATAGACACGTCACTACGTGGTCGGAATTTTCATTCGATTTACACGGGTCTCCTTTAATCACTTTTCCCTTCTTTCAATTACCGCAATCAACGTTAATCCGTAAAGTACGCTGACAGCTTGAGCTTTTATTTAGCTCGGGGCCATTATTAATCGGAAAATTTCGTTATTTCCTGGAGGAACGGTAGGGGGAGTTGGTGCTCCTTTCACGTGACTTCCGGTAATACCCTACCGTTACTTCATACTCATATTTACATATTATTTCGCGGTATTTGCTTATCGGCTCGGGGCATCGCAAAGCCGGTGAATGCGCTGTTTCGAAGATTGCATCGGCACGTGAGCGCATATAAGCCACAGAGCGTGATAGGTCGACAGTAACGTCTTAGAGGAAATTTCGCTCTAACGATTACAGGAGGACCACGTGCAGCGGATCGTACTGCCGAATAATTCGGAAGAAACAGAACGAAAAGGGAGAAACGCGGGACGAGCAAACGACCAGGACACCGAGCGAAATGCCATTTACTTTGGCGCTTAAGGCACGGCTCCGTCGCCCTCAGACGCTTCCTCGTAAACGAGAGTGTAGATGAAGCCACTTTGCTGATACTTTGATGCCGTCGAGGGCACCGCCCTGCCTCGCCTATCTTTTCTCTATGCTACTACGATCCACTACAATTTCCTGCAGCTTCAACAGTACCGACGCATAACGAAGCCAAGAGGAAACGGCAACGAAACTGCGTCGTTAGGATCGAATTTAACGATCCCCCGAGTTTATTAGATCCGCTTGTTTGCCTTCCCAATAGATTCGCTTTCATCCGAAAACCTTTGCCACGAGTACACTTTCACATTCTTGTGTGACAAATGACGTTTGCTTTGGAACTCGAGCGGGTGTCATGCATTTCTATGAGGGTTGCAAAGTGGAACTGACTTGAAAGATCTGAAATTTTCGCGAGGAAGTCTCGCTGACGAGGGACGAGGAAGCGAGCGCTCGGACTGTTTGTCCTTTGTACAATATTTTCGAGCAAGATGACAGCCCGTTGGCGAACAAGAGATCCTGTCGTGAGGCGAATGTCTCGTCGGAGGAGTCTAGCCAAGCAGGACTAATTGTCCTCGGCTGAACTTCCTTAATTATCCGGGGCGCAGTTGCAGGAATAATTCTAGCGATTCGAAGGCGTCGTGGTTTACGAGGCTGACCGAAGTCTACGGACAAGAGAGTCAGTAGTAAAGGAAGGAGGACGGGGAGGAGGTGGGGCATTTGGTCGGACAAACGTGGCGAGTGAAACGGAAGGAGGGACGACGAAAGGACGACAAAAGTGGGGGATACTTGCCGTGGAACAAGCCGGAGCTCTCGTACAACAGGACGTCTTCTTAAAGTTCGACTCGGTTTCAGCCACTGTGATCCGTTTCGACGACCGTACAAACTTCGCGACAATGAGGAAACCTCCGGGAAATTCGATCTTCTCTTCGCGGAAGTTCTTCGCCAATGAAGGCGAATCCCCCGGTCCGCATAACCAACCGGCGGAAAGTGCGGTAGACACTTTTACAAAGTGCCGTGAGCTGCGTACAATTTCACCGATGCCTGCCTTCCACTCTATTTTATTCAATGAATAGACCGCTTCGATATATTTCCTCACCGCCTATGCAACACAAACGAATGTACGAGTTCCTCTCTGATCTCTCGAAATTTCCACGTAACTTCTGTAGAAAAGTATTGCCCCAGCAATGCCTGTTTTACAGAATTAATGGTTTCTACGGTTCAGTGTACATTGCCGGTGTATCGCACAAACTTCGAGATGCTTTGTTCACGGATGAGGAATAACGGGCCTAGCCTAATTCCCACGAGGGGGTGCTTAGCAGTATGGCCCGATGTTCGGCGCTAACCGAACTTGCACAGCCTGGAACAATAATGCTCCTTTCGGGAAACATTAATTGCGTCACCGACGCACGTTTATTGCCGAAGAATGACCGTTAGGATACAATTTCCCCGTGCAAACTGCAAACTTCGCGACCGCAACTACAGCGATACGTTCAGACGTCCTTCTGATAATTAACGAGTAAATGGATATTTTCTAAAACTGAATTTACCTGTAGATCTGGTCACGAGAAAACGAGTGTATCTTCAGTGATTCCTTTTCCAGGATCCACGGTACAAGTCCCACTGCAAAAATCATGAAAATTATTTAACACTTGTACCAAAGGCTAATGATTAAGAGTATAATTTATTCGTTTGTGAAATTGTTATTTTCTTTAATTTGAATACTTCAATGAATTCATATAGACATAGGGCGGAAATGGTGTTGTCAGAAGGATCCCGTTTCTAAAGCTACATCTCGAAGTAATCGGGCTGTGGAAGTGTCTGAGAAAGCGTAATCCTGCAAGTGCTTATCTCCGCCCTTGAGAAAGGAGAACACGGAGGAAAGAACATTACACGATCACGTCTTGTCGACAGCTCCCGTCAAACGCGACCTACCTCAATTTATCAGACTTATTTTGACATTTTCCTCAGCTCGGCCAGTTGAACGAAACTTCGAAATACCCTTTCTAATACCGAGCACTTGCCCCGACCGAGGCTCCGCCCGTTAACAAGTCGAAAAGTCAATCTTAACTTCCGACCAGGCAGGAGTCATTAAAAACGTAGAAGACAGCTGAAGGGAATAATAATAACTACCAGTTTAACGTGTGCACCGACCGATTAGGGGAATACATTGTGAACAGGACGTTGGAAAGAAAAAGATGGACAGCTGTAAGTTTGGAGTCACGTAGTGGCTAACGATACATTTGCAACTCTGCAGTTTGAGCTTTGGTCGCGCCAGCCGGTCGCGGAAGTTGAGCGTGTCGACATACTGGGCTGGGCTTGGCAGCAGGAAGGGGTTGGAAGAAGAAGCCGGGAAACGCAGGGAAAAGGGCGGAACGTTAAGAGGGGAGCAAGGGTCGCGGAAGAGGATGTGTTGGAGGGGAAGGGAAGACGCGGGGAAAGCCACTCAGGATTCGCACTCGATTCTCCCGTTTCTTCCAGCCGGCTGGGCGACATTTTGAAAGTAAGCCTAAGGGTGTGGGACGTACGTGCCGTTCATGCGACTACTCTAACGGGCTTTTAAAGCAGCGCGAGATGGCGGACACCTCGGGAAACGAGGCAACACGATCGAGCCAACACCAGATCCCGGCTAGCGCTACTTCTGTTCCCTGAATTCCCCTTGGCAAACGTCCCGGCTGGTCAGCCCTTAAGCTACGTACATCCTGACGTTTATTGCGCGACGCACCGTCCTGTCTCCAGAGTCGACCGCACTGAAATACCGTTGTCGTCGGCCCCACGGCTCAGACACGACGCCGCTGACTAATGGACGCCCTAGCCCGATCCTTCGACGCACACGAAATTCATAAACATTCCTCAGGGCGAAGCTTAAAACTTCGACAAAGTCTCTTCATTCGCTCGACAGTAAAGGCAACAATGATACATGGTTACGGAAATGGCAATATAAAAGCCTTATCGATCGAGCTTCACTTTTTTCCTCGAGAATTCTGCCGGTCCACGGAAATCTGTCAACGTCGGGATTCGGTGACGGCTTAAAAAATGGATGGCAATTAAGCAAGGGAGTCATAAAGGATTGTCGAACTTGGAGCCACTGTGCGGGTATTATGTAAATATCCAGCGGGCAAAAAGCGGCACGGTTAAGAGCTGTGTCCCCCTTTCCCCGATTTAAACTGATGCGCAATTTTTTTTAATGCCACGTTTAATATTCATAGCGAGATCGAGCCGAGACGTGATCCGTGAATCCATTACCGACTTTCTCAGCGGCGATTAGTAACGACCTCCAGATTTCTCCGGCTTCTGCCGTGGCGTCGGGGCAAAAAGACGAGCGACCGGTTCCGCTGGAATACTAATTGTCTTCAAAGACAGGGCGCTGGCGGTTCTTGCGGTTCATAAAGGGTCGACGACTCGGGGAAGAGTGGGGGGTGATAGCGGGGAGAAACAAATGGCCGCGAAGAGGATCTGCCGAATCGACTCGCCGAGGGAGAAGAAAAAACAGAGGCGAGGGTCCGCGATGGCGGAAGGGCAAGGGCGAAAGAGTAAATGGGTGCTTGTCTATTCGAGGATTTAAAATGCTCGAGTAAGCGCTAAAATCTACTATGGCTTCGTGCTCGGCTCGAGTGTCGAGCACCGAAGCGGATACTTACGAGGGATCCTTCAGCGCCCTTCTCCCTCCTTCCCCTTTCCCTTCGTTATCTATCCCTCCCTCTCTCTCCGGTCGTTCCCCAAGCAACCCCTTACTCTCGCGCATAGCCGCTTCGAGAGGCTATATTTTATTCAGGCCATTCTCGATGGCGCCTTCGCGAAGTAGCTGAAGAAATTGAATTGCGCTACGAGTATGGATCATACCGATCCGTGAGACGGCCGCCAAAAAGACCCGTAAGATGAAGGTCCGCTGATCCTACCGACGTACATCAATATATTTTAATCGTGAAAAACCGCCGAGCAGTAATTTCCTCGTCTCAGCATTCTCCAAATTTACCGGCTACATTATTACCTGGACAGGATAATACAAAGAAATAGTACGTGCATCGAAGCTTGCGTCAGAGTGGGGGAATAGAGTTCTGAATCCGCTTACGTTCGAAAAGGGATTCTCGATTGCATACATTTGTAGGCACTCGATAAATCTACTTCAAAGAAAACAGACTTGGAATATTCTCTTTGTCCGAGTATAATCAAAGTAACGTAGCTTTACATAATTCAATGAACGACCTCGGCGAATATTAAAAGTGCCCCGACGTACACAGATTACTAGTTACGTTGTAACGTAGAGGCACGGTCAACGGATTGGCGATATATCCGGGCTAATAAATCAAATTACTGAATGCCCTACACTAAAAGCATTAATTCATCCATGGCGCCCGACAAAGTTAGCTTCAAACGCGACGCTAACCAAGCTGGCTTCAATTCCTGAACTTTCGAGATTGTTTAATTTCAGGAAAGTGTCGGGATATACGTCGCGCACGTGCGGATACCGGCCACGAATGGTAGGCGAATAGGTAACTCCATTTCGAGAGCTTTCAAGTGTAACTTAGTTTTCCGTGTGGCGATCTCGCACCGACGAACGAGTGGGTACACCGGGCTTCTCCACGTAGCTATCTGCTTCTATACCTAGTAGAGCCCCTTTGCCTACGTAGTTACGGTTTGTTTGCGGCCGGTGTCGCGGTCACGGAACCGGCCATCGTTTCTGAAGGTGAAACGAATCGGAACAAGTAAATGCCGTCCCTGCGATACGCTTACGTCACTGCCTTGGCAGAAATTTGTGGCTTCTGCACAGAAGCCTCTACGAACCAATCAAGGAGTTACAACACGTATTTCGGTAGCATCCGGACTTCGGAGTTAGAGGAAACACGGAATTCTAGCGTCAAGACAAATCGTCCGCGGAAGTATAATGAAAATGAGCGTTGTACTTTGTTGTGAAACGAAATTATCGAGTCGTAAGTCCGCTAAATAAGATTTCTCTTGGACAAGTTTGTCGATACGAGCCGCTTTGGCCAGCCTTCCGGCCGACAAATGAGAGTGCTCAGGACGAATAAATCCCGGCCAAAGTAAGCTTTATCTTCCTTTCTTCCTCGTGACAATATTCGTTCAAACGTCGCTCGAGGTTCCCCGAGCTGGGCATAGTTGCGCCGCGAGCACGCTATTACCGTGACAAAAGGGTCCATTGTGCACCGAAATCACAGTGATCTTTGCACCGATGGGTAGCAAGGAATTATTTGTCAGCCACAAAGACGCACCCCCCGTGAATGCACGTTCCATGTAAATAAGGGTGCTTGGCCTGTCAACGTCACAGTGAATCGCCGAACAGAGCAAGAATAGTGTGCTTCAGGCAGACTTATGCACATACATATTTACAGATCTACTTCATCCTCCACAAGCCTTACCTCCGAACAATAAGAAACCAAAGAATATCCGGTCTATGGTAAAATGCAGCTTCGAAAATAACGTGCTCCTTGTCGTAAAAAAATGTTTACTAAATTCCAGCGGCAGTGGTGTTAGGAGGGTGTATCAGTTGCGGAAGACAGTTTTTATAGATTGAATAGCGGCGTGAAATATTACGCTTTGTCCGGTTTGATGATTCTACCTTCTTATTACGTACCAATATATCAATATTATAGGTATAACGCGTGGCAAGCATATCGCCAGGAGGAAAAAATTGGATAACCGTGACTAGCGTTTTGCCGATGCCTACGAGGAAGAAAAGCAAAAGTTGGGGGTTCGAAAATTCGACAAAATTTTCAGCGTTCCTACAGAAGCCAGGGAGAAATATGCGATATCGCAAAACGCAGGCACGGGCCAGAAGAAATCTTCCATCTTTACCATCCGCGGCGGATCATTTATCATAGAAACTCCAACCATTTCCAACTATCCTGATAGCCATACCGGAATCGCGCAAATCCGTATTTGCTCGGCTGTATTTGAGGAGAAATATCCCCCGGACGGAAAGTAAGGGATGATCGTTGATAGGAAAAATCGAGTGAAAATTGAGAGTAAACATGACACGGGTCGACAAGTTTCTAAGGCTTGGAGAAAATCGCATTTACCCGAGATTCACTTTGTGTTACAAACCTTCCTTCTCCAATTACTAATCAAAGAAATCCTTGACATACGACTTCCTGCATGAAATTTATTGAACTAGCGACAACCGTTGCTGGACGCTAAATCATCGGCGATTTTCTATTATCTTTGAGAGTCGTTGAGGTCGGTGGTTTGATTCGTTAAAAACAGGTCGATATTTCGCAATCACGGTCCAACTGCTCCCTTTTCATTGTCACGTAGCTGTCTTCCGATTTGAGGAGCGAAAGAAGTACCTATTGTCAAAGTTCGAAGGAAGTTCGAAGGAAGTCCAGGGCCGACCGTGGCGATCGTTCGGCTCGATGGAGGCTGGCGTTCACTCCAAACTCCCAACTCCGAGAACTCGCGAGAGTGAATCTAGCTGAAATAAAATCGATATTCCGTATCCCGTCGGTCGGTCCATCCGGCGACAGGTTGGTCCCACTCCTTCTCCCCCCCCCCCCCCCAGCCCATCCTCTGACCTCTTCATTTTTTCATCCTCTCCTGACCATTTCCGCCGGTTCACCGTTCTCCCTCTTCCTTCCGTCACTTTCCTTCGTTCAATCGTTCCTTTTTCTTAACCCCGTGCCCCCCGTCCTCCCCTTTTACCGTTCTCACCGACATTTTCCTCCGGAGGTCTTTCACCGTCCGACGGATCCAGCGGAATGTACAGAGATAGCTCGGGGATTACGGCGAGTCCTTTTTTTCAACTCTTTTACGACGGCCAACGTGACGAGAATAAATAGCAGACAGTCCCCTCGAAGTCGCACGGCCGATTCACCTGCCACCCTTCGTCGCGTACCGGGGCTCTTCACTTTTCCGGCATAAACACAATATTTCATTCCGCCTCGAGACCCGGCATTTGTCCAACGGTGCCTCGTATAATAGCTATAATGTCTTTACTGCAGCCGATATTAAAGAAACCGTCTCATCTACAGATTTATTAAGGAAATTCTATTCGACATTAAACTTCTGAAAGGGGCTTATTCGAATGACGCTAGCGTAGCTAAGTATTACACAAATGCACTCCACAGGAGTTTAGCAGACAGCTAAACTTTCACTTGCGAAACGTGTATGGGAATATACGCGAAAATAAGTAGCAGTGAATTCGAATCCGTAGCGACTAATCAGACCCTCTTCGTATACATCGCACGTTCCCCAACCTTTCCAAGTAATTACATCGGCCATTGCAGTCGATCGTGAAAGGACTCGGATTACCCTTTTGAAAATATTGAAAGGCGCGAAGATTCACTCATTCAACAGTGTCGGCTGAGCACGTCCGAAAGGCAGACGTTGATTGAAAATCAATTCCGATCGAAAGACTCTGTTACGCGTCCGTGAAAGCCTAAAAAATTGCTACATTCCCTACCCCCTTCGATTTTATTACTGCGCCAATGCCGAACATTAGTAAGTCCATGGTACTTAAAGGAAAATGTACGCCACTCAACAACTCGGAGGACTTCCGCATTGAAGAGAACGAATTCCGTTTTTCAGAGAATCCATTTAATTAAAGCATATAATTAAGGCGAAACAGGCTTCCAAAGCCTCGAGATAACTTTGATCTCATTTTGCGGCGCAGATCAATATTGATTGAAAAGCCCTCACTTTGAGAAAGACTCGGAGAGGGCACTGAAATGGCACGGTTACGAATTTCTATAGGGCCAGCATCGTTTAATGGGGATTCGCGTAATTCATTGCCTACGCAAAGGGCTTATGCGAATACACACACGAAATACCTAACTACAATTAATAGATATACTTCATGAGTATACGTTACGTACACCAAAGGGTTACCAGCTGTTTGTACTAACAATGAATAAATACATAAACAGATATTTATGAGCACTTTATCTAATCCACTTTATCTGATCACTTTATCGAATCCTGCATAATTTTTTCTTCGTTGCACGTGACGTCACGAAATACGATTGTCTCCTTGGGGTCTATTTTAAAAAAGTTGTTGATACTTTCACTTATCGGGCAGCGTAAACATTGGTTTGAACTACTGCAGTGCAGAAGAGCGGCACAGAAAATACATTTTCGGTTCTTCCGTTTACGTGCCTGTACTGGATATATCGAAATTCCTAATTCCCGTCACGCCAAGCTACCACTGTACGAGTATACGCAGTGTGTGTTTCCACTAGTTACATAATGAGCTAGGACGGTGCATCGACCGTAGATTGAGTAAAGCCTGCCACAACTGTAACGAATTTGCTCGACGTTCCAGTTTAATTCCACGCCAGCGATTTAAGTTAACCTTGTTCATTAATACCTAAAGCAAACAGTCACTTTCACGCGCCAATCTATTTTTCTACTTCACTGTATCAACATCCACAACAAAACATTAGGAGAATCGTGCATCGAAAATATTTCCAGCAAAAATAACGTCAATGGGTCTGGGGTTTAATTTGATTCAACCATCTTTCTGAAATACATTTAGTTCCTTTTACGGCAAAAAATGTTATTCCTTTTCTCGGGTGTATATGATTCCTCTTGTCATGGAGTTAATTCATAGTAGCATTTGCCGTAGAGCCAACAGGGTGTAGCCTTCTGCCGATGCTCTATGAAATATCTGATACTCATGCGAGAAGATGGCGCGGGGGAAAAGCCCTCTTCTCTTTTTACGATCCTTTGTCAGGCTCTTCTATCGGTAGCTCGCAGTCTCCGGTAACGGCGTTCGATCGCGTCACGCACGTTCACCTCCACACTGTTAATTACGTCGGATTACCCGCGTCGGCAGTGATAGTACGTTTGATTGATCGTGAATGGCAATACGGTACGCTGACGCAGCGGTATTTCGACACTTTGTCGTCCGAAAGAATATTGAAAGGCTGACTCGATGGCCCTCTCAAATTGGTTAAAGGCATTCCACGGAATTTTACGTGAATTCCAGCTTTGAATGGTAAGTATGTCAAGCGGAAAGTCAGTCGTAGCCGTAAAGTTGAAGGGGAATGTCAAGCTCACCGGAGATTCCGGAATTCCGCGGGATTAAAAAAGCCTTCCCGGTTATTTGCCGGTAAGCGTAGGAAGGCGGGCACCGTGCGATTTCCCCGTGAATTCCCGGGGCTCGACATATCCCGGGGGAGCGGACGGAATATTAAGCAAGGCTTTAACAGCCTCTGCGACCTCGGCGCCGAGTACATGCCATCGGGGCGTGCTGTAAGTTTCACTTTGCACAACTTAAACTAGGAAAAGAGAGGGACAGGACGTACACGTGTGCGTCCGTGCGGCCCCGGCTTGTCCAAGTTTCTCGCTCACCGATCCCGCCGAAAAGAAGAAGAATAAAGAAAGTAAGCGGTAAATTCGAGACGGGGAAAACGGCCGATGATCTTGTCACTCGATTGGCTGGCAAGCCTGGTCGAAGGGTAAACGTCTTCTTGCACTAATATTAGCACGGCGGATAAGTAATCTTCGGCTGGCGAACGTCAAGAGGGAAACAGGATGGCGGGAGCTGATCGCAGGGGTGCCGACCTAAGCAGTGGATTTCACAAGGCTTACTCTCCAGACGCCAACGGTTTGTCTTTTCCCAGTTAACCTCATCTGCGATATCCTCCCGAGCGTCGCTCCCATCAGAGCCCGTGATTCACTTCGTCTCGTCTAATGTCCCCGTCGGAACGCGTTAATACCACGAGAAATGGGCCCCAACGCGATGTATCATCCGACCAAGCCAGCCGCTTTTGATCTACTCTCGGCGAACCCTATTACCTAGTCTACTCGTGCTCTCACGTCATAAGCATTGCTCCTGTCGGACTGAAGCAAGTTTTATGGCTAATGGTTAAGCAGCTTTCCGATACTTTATCCAGCAACGACACGTTTACGAGCTTTTCCAAGTTTGCGCGGTAGCTCCTGAACCTCGGGACCGGTTTAACTTTTTAAACACATAGACCCTCGCCGGCCGCTCAACTTCCTTTATCATTATAGTCATTCAATGCAATTCCCCAAGAAAATCTCTCCCGCGGAAACCCTCGAGTTCCTATAGGATTTGCGCCGAGGGTTTTTTGCCGCATGCCGCATGCCTTACACTGCCTGTCGCTCTGACAGTGTCTCGGGTGAAAAGTTTGTAGACACCCGTGGGTGGCAATTTGCATCAAGATTGGCCGGAACACGGGTGCGGGGAGCGGCTACTCAGCCGACGGCTTGTATAACGGCGCCGCTGTACCACGGTAATTGCGCCGTTATTAAATCATACAGCCTCTTAATTAATACATCTCTTAGAGTCGGCTCACTGATAAACAGAGACGGCCGGTTCTCTGTTCGCTGCCACGACGGTTCCCGTTTTGAGCTCGATGAGCGCACTTTCATCGTTCCTTTACCCACCTCGGTACCTTCCAACCCCCCCCCCCCCCCATCTCACCATCCTCGCGGAGTCGTCTCAAATAACTCATTCTCCATTGGATCTCTAATAAGCTCGCGGGTAGGATGTCTTGCCATTTCCGTCTGTCGACACATCATGCATCCCGAGCTATCTGCCGGTGCGCAATGTCGATGCTGACTTCTCATTAAGCGGATCTGCTCGATTGACTTCTTTCGCAAGACGGCGAATCGGTTCCTGAAGGAAAATCCGACCGTGAATTTATCGTAAATTGCGTCTCAATAGTTGTCGCTCCGTCTCGGCAGTTAAATTCCAGTAACTCGATAACACGCTTTGGCATTCCACGTCGCCTGCAGTCCCAACGGTTGAATTTACTTAATTGTAATGCCCACGAAAACCCACATTTCTCACGTAGCAGGTTTATCTGTAACTACCTGTGATAAGTGTCCTCGATTAAATCTTTGTCACCTTCGATTAATTGCCACATCTTTCGCGCTGGAAATTCCATAGCGAAGCAAAGATTGTCCATTATCGGGACAAAAAATCCTTTTCACTGGACGGACTTTAAGGCGACCTCGAGTGCCTTTCGTTCATGACTAGATGCACTTTTGTGATCGAAATGTCATTAGGAAGATTCCCTATCGCGACATTGGCCGTAAAAGCTTCGTCCCGTTCTGCAAAACCCCAGCGACCGTAGCACGATTTAACAGGCCGCAGGATTTTATACATGCAGATGACGTCACTTTATTCCATTAAAAATTTGCAGCGTCTACCTATCGGCCGCATGCGTCATAAAAGATTTATGATAGCGGTTACCCTATTTCTCAATCATTTGTAACCGGCTAATACAATTTTCATCGATATACCACCACGAATCTACTAATGACACGGTGTAATGTTCTGCAGTAACCCAAAGGTTATGGATAGTGTTCTATTGTGAACTATGATGCTTGCATTACAAGCGATACAATACTATCCACAAACCTGTAATGAGCTTACCTACATACGCAAAGCAGCGAATAATTATCAGACAATGAATTACACGTTTAATACAGTTGGTACGTATTGATGAACGTAGAAATCAACGGTTTAATGAAAATTCGAAGCTACATTCGCTCGTGAGAGGCATGCAATCGGTTGACATTAGAATTTAATTAACTGTACGAAAAGTCGATGATGATAATGATATGCCTTTTCGCAAAGGGACCTTTTTCTCGGGTATTGCGATTCGTAATCTGAAATTTTCAAGAGTATACGAATGTCCGTGGAAAAGTTTCTCATTAAACTTGCGCGGTTTCGCGTTAATTATGCTAAGGACTTTTTCCCTAGTCCACGCAGTCGTGTACGGTCGGTTCCCTTTTAACGTTTCTTCTTTTACTTGCAGACCAATCCGGAACTACGGTTCATACCTGAAGATAGTGAAAATGTCGACTGTCTTGCCTTACTGAAACGCAAATACTTATTATGCAAAGGACTTTCACACACAGCCAAACTCATTATTTACTTCAAAAGCTTCTCGATAATATCGGCCCAACTGCAGATGCATATGGAAGTGTATTTTTATTACAAATAACGCAGTATATCATTATCGGCGTTAATACCAAAGTGCAGAATGCAATCATCATAAAACTGACCGTCCTTTTTCCGTGTACATTTTTTAAGTCTGAACGAAACACGGGAGGAGGTGGTATTCAGAATTCCAATTCAATTTCCTCGACCAGTGTTGACTAGGACAAAACAGGCGCGAGATATGAAGGTGTGTAGAAGTGGAGAAATGGAAGTGTCTGGGACGGCTACGCATCTTCGCTTTAATTATGTTCGTGGAATTTCTCTGCCTAGCCTGACAACATCTCTCCATTTGAGCCATGAAGAAAACCCAGATGCCGTCTAGAAAATGCAACTCGCAAACAGCAAACACTTCCACCCGTAGCCGAGATACCACCGTGAACTGGGACCTTCACTTCTTCCCTCAGTCATTCAAGATAAACGATCTTGTACCTTTTGAAATTGAATACAATAAAATTGAACGTAAGCAAATTCGTCCCATCCTGTTTACAATCCTTGCTGAAAATTCTCAAAGCCCGGGGAATTTCTTGTTAGCGGAAAAATGGCGAATCATGTCGCTCCTTATGGATTCTCCTTGAATTCTCGTGAGCCGACGTTATCACGAGGGTCCGTTTAATTCCTCGGCATAACGTCTCGATCAAACGAGTAAAGAGGGGTAGACGCCGGAGTTGGCTGCAATTCCGCGACGTAATATCCCAGCGACGTTGCGATGTTGTTGCAATCAGCCAGAGTATAATTACCTCCCCCTGCCCCTCGTGCTTCGATCGCTAATTACCGACGTAGAAGGGAGAGCCCCCGGTGCCTTGGCTGCTAGTCGAGCGAGAACTTTTCCAGAATTTCCAGCGTCGTCTCCGCCACTTCAGCCCCTTCCGGCTCGGCCGGGACGCAAAAGAGATATCTGCCTGCTCCGAGGTAAGGGAGCGAAACTCAGCGACACCCTCGCTTCCAGGAAACCTCCATTTCCCGGCGTAAAAAAGGAAGCCCAACGAGAAACCAACGACCGTCGCATTGATAATAGAGAAAATATTGATGCAAAGCCAAGCCCCTCTTGGCTTACGACAACTTTTCGATGCTTACGCAAATAAACGCAGGCATAAGCAGCACAAATCGTGTACGCAATACACAAGTTCGGCAACAAATCAATACCCTGCACTATGGC
Source organism: Hedychridium roseum (assembly GCA_963989215.1). Classification (NCBI taxonomy): domain Eukaryota; kingdom Metazoa; phylum Arthropoda; class Insecta; order Hymenoptera; family Chrysididae; genus Hedychridium; species Hedychridium roseum. The sequence continues at coordinate 6,161,638 of OZ022312.1, read as the reverse complement.
CGAAGGGAATCACCGTTCTCTCGGGCTTTTTTTTCGGGCCGGGAAAATTTTCCCCGCTGACGTGTCTGTCCGAAAACGCGTCAACAAATCGACGTGATATTTGATGGGGAATGACGTCGCGTCGAATGGAAGTGTTCTGTCTCATAAAAAGGAAAATCTCCGTACGTCGGAGCATGCCAGCTCGGTTGCCTGGACCATGAAATAAATGTCACGAAGGGGATGTCCGTAAAACAAGAACCGCCTTTTGCTCACTGACAAACGAGTTCGACGGATTTCAATTGGTAACGTACTCTTTGTTTGGCAGAAAAATCGACCTAACTCCAGACATCCCAGAAAAAATATTTAGATAGTTAAATATAGGTGATTTACGTGAGTAATTTTTTATTTCGCAACATTATTCCGACAATATTAAACCTTTTTTCAGACAACTTAATGGACCACAAATAACGCGCAGACGGGTATTAGCAAAACGTTGGGTCTCCCGGATACTGACTGTGAGGGCCATACTGGGACACAATGCGCAGAACATTATGGAGTATTTACCAAAGACCTGTGATATCATGATAAGCCCTTGCCTCCCGTCAGATACCCGCGTGCCTCGATTGGATTGGGCGAAATCCGTTCCCTGAGCTGTGAAACGGGATGCAATAATTGTGTCCGTGTGCTGCGGGCCAGACACCAATCAGTATTATCAAAACCTCGGCTTAAGGGCGTACAATTCGGAGGAAAATGAGACACTATACTTCCACCGGAAATATTCCATAAACCACGGTCTTCGCGTTTACACCCTGGCCGAGAAAATAACAAATCTTTTTGTATTTCTGGAGTTACGGAAACTTTTTTTTATCGGAATTGACGCGCGACTAAAGCCGATGTCTCGACTTTATAAATAGGTTGCCTACTTTTTTCAGTCTCGGACGGAATTTTTCACGGTCCTGAGGAGCAATCAAGCCCTTTTTCGGTCCTTCGTCACAAGTCTACGTCGACATCCCTCGAGCCGAGTTCAGTAGGGGATAATAGCGTTCCCGTTCCACCATACAGCGGAGTGACACAAACGCAATTATGTGGAAACCCTGAGAACCGTTTCCCCTTCCGCCCGCAGTTCCCTCCTGAGGAAACCGGCACCCTGGGTTCGCGTAAATAGCGCCCTGCACAGCGGCACGTGCTTTTGTTGTAACTAATTGTCAGCTCAGTTACGTGTGTTCGTTCTAACCCGGTAGGACCGTCGTTGCAACGTGCCGCGTTACGACAAATACAGAGGAGTCGACTATTCGCCCAGCTCGTTTGAGAATCTGACGAGCGTGTTGATGACGCAATTTACCTTGGCCCGCTGTAACGAGTTCGGGCGATGTTATTATCAGACGGATCCGAAACCTGATTAACCAACGACGGACAATCCAATTAAGATTTACCCCGGGCCTGAAACAAACTTATAACTCGGTTTACATCGCGCACCGGCCTGATTAAGAATTTCCCATTGTTTCTTAACTCGTCAGACTTCAGGGATATTTATTGGTAAGGGCAGGACGGCAAGTCAATGGGCCTAGTGACGAGTTCATTCGGGGACGATGCTGTCGTCGGGTCGTCGCTGAGCTCAACTTTTCCTCGCGTACTCGTAGAATGCCGCAAAGCCTCCGCAACGGCACGTAGACGTCTTATGAAGTTTCGGCAGATCGTCTTGCAACGTTTCTGATAAACTCGCGGAAACGGCGCGCATCAGGAGCGGAGAGCGTAAGGACGATCGTTGCGCAAAGTTACGATCCATTCGGCTTGCTTAAGCGTCGGAGCTTACCAACAACTGGCACCTGTCGTCTGGTGAATAGTTCGAAAGCCGTGGAACGGTCGTCCGATGAATAGCAACGCGCCCGGAGTTTCAGTTTCAGGCTTGTTAAACGGATTCAACGACAAAGCTGACACCTAATTCCTTTAATCGCTCCCCAAAGTGGATCGCGCGCCAACACCCCCGTCTACTAACCCGCCGATGAAGCTAAAGTGACAATAGCCACAAAAAGGTTGAAACGATTCTTTATTGATTCTTTCGACGAAGGAAACAATACGCGGAGAATCCGATTAGTGAGAAGATCGGCTAAATACCAGTCTCTTAACCGAGGAGACATCGTCGTGGCGAAATTTACCGACGGAAGGCGTAACGAGAAACGGCGAATAGGGCCAAAGAAGTACAACTCGGAGAAATAAACACCTAGGAAAGCGTCCTGGCTGTGCCAGCAAAACTTTCCGCTGCAACGCCCCTACAGCATCGTACGGACAGACGCAGCTTTACCAAAAACTCAAGAGGGAGGACCTACAGGGAAAAAAGTGCAAAGAAATGCAGTAGGTCGCTGGGCCACGCGAATTTAGCAACGTATCGTGGATTTGTCGAAACGTTGAATCTCAAATTTTCTGTTAAATCGAGAAAAAAGACGCGAATATCTCGCGAGAATTAATCATTGTAACCGCAATACTTGGAATCGTATGCAGCTCTTCTTGCTTCGCCTCTTCACTCGAAGGATCAATTTTCCTTGCGACGAGATGAAACTCGTCGAGTCGAGCACGAAAGGAGTTGCGAAGAAGATGAAACTTGGCCGCATCCCGCGGACTTGTGCATGATCTTTCGACACAGCTTGGCCGTACAACTCGAAGAAGATATCGCAATAACGCTCGACCGGAAACGTGTAAACATTCGGATCCTATGGAACTCAGCCCGTCTGTGTTTAGCCAGCGGATGAGTTTTTCACGATTTCCGGTGAGAACCGAGCACCTCGAGAATAACGCCATTGAGAGAAATTTCTCGCGAACCAAGTCAATTTTTACCCCCATAGAAACAAGTTATCATTTTTTATTAAATGGCCATTGAAAATTTTCTATCTGGTAATATTGCTGAACTGTGACGGCAGCTTCAAAGAATCGTCTAACTTTTCGTGCCATGATATTTCATCAGAGCGTTGAAAAAATGTCAAATTCGCACAGAAACGACGGAACGTACGTATTCTGTTTGCATTCTGTCACTCTTTGTGACTTGCCTTTGAGTATGCGCGGCAGTCTGTGATATGCATGCTTTCAGAAAAACCCTGGCAGGTGCTATAATCGTACAGTCCAATCACGGTTGATGTATTTATTCGTTCCCTACATAAACCTTTGCCGTTTTTTCCTCACTGTGCCCGACAGTTGGGCCAAATTCGGAGGTACCTTTCCCCGGTTATACCGAGGACAATGACAAATAGAAAGGCTTTTACGGACAATAAATGAACCGAGGGCGTGCCTTAGCGTGTCGACATTAATTTCAATGGCAGTCCCTTGATTGTCTTCTCAAAAGACTACTTTCTCTGAGTGGTCCGGTCATTGCCGGACCGGAACAATTCATAAACCACTCTTACCGTACACCTGATAACCATCTAATTAATCCACAAGATACTCGCTAATTCTGCCGCTGATCAAGATTTCTTATTCCACTTCCTACCCTTATTCTCCGGGGTCTCAAAGAAAAGTTCCGATGAAAGTTACATCAGCTGCGTATAATATAGTATACCATACAGATGGCATGGATGAGGTTTCCAAAGTGAATTAGAAGGAAAGCTCGCAAAGGAAGCCTGCGGACGAGAAAGTTCGTTAAGCTCGGCTTCCTTTTCTGGCAGCCTCTGTTTCTCCAATTTAGACGAGTTTCACTAATTACGGTTGGCGCGGCAAAGAGTACCGTTGCTTAACCTCGCGAAGATACTAACAAAATATATTCTTCTTCTTGTGTTTCCACTGGCTATTCCTGGTAAATGGAAAAATGCCCGCGAGGGATGCACCTTTTACCCGGCATCTGTATGACACGCTCGCAGGATCGAATTTCTTCTCTCCCAGGTGCAGGCACAATGCCATTTCCCGGATATTTCATAATGAGCATGAAAGATACTGAGGAACCGGGCGATACGTAAATCCTTGGCCCCTGATATAAAAGCGTCTCTACGGCAGGCGCAAATGGGGGAAAAATGGGCAAGTTTGAATGTGCCCGTAAAACGGGAAACTTGGCATGAAATTTCATAAAATATTCAGGAGGGTCTTCACGTCGCGTGGCGGAGTGTAACGTGGCAATCAAGGCGAGACGCGGGGTCGCGCCGGGGTTGGCGGGGAGGAGGCGATGGTGTGCGTGGAAAACCGAGCTTCAAGAAGAAACAAGCGGGCATAACGCGGGGCAAGGGTGTAATTAACGGCCGGAATGCGGGATGAGGCGGGACGATCTTCATCTGGCCTGATTAGCCTTTTGGACCAACCCCAGTCCCCCCTTCTGCACTTCCCTCGCAACTACGTGCTGTTTAAACTGCGACGAACGTTTCAACGTCCCGCGTTCGTCGTCTAAACTACCCCCACGCAAGGCCCCTGCCGCACCCAGCTTCAATACCGACGCTTTGAACTCTGTTTGCAACGGAAATTGATGACGCGAAAGAGAATCCTTGATGAGATGTCCGAGTACGGACCATTCCGCTGGCCAACTAATCGTCGATACAGATTTAAAACGGCCTTTGTACTTTTTATTCGACTTTGGTAAAGCGTAGAGGTGCAACCGTTTTTCGGGAAAACTGTTTCTTAAGAGGTTCTTATAAAAATCGCTGCAAGCCGGAGCTCGTGATTGGACGTGCTTCACGAGTGATTTAATGGCGCTCACTGCAGTTGACGCGAGTCAACACGAAAAGACGCGTAAACACGCCGTTAGAAAACAAAGGGAAAGAAAACGGCGAGAAAGGCGGATTTAAACGAGAGCGAAAACAATGACAGAGATGGAGCAATTCCAACGGGAGAAAGGGGAGACGCGGGGCCATGGCATGGGGATAAAAGGCACGGGGCGAAGTCCATCGAAATTCTACAAGAGTTTTATGGCACCGCTACTGGCCATTTGGAGCTCGTGAATTTGCCAACTGCCGTAGGTAGTGAAATCCACTGAAATGCAGTGAAACGCAATTTCGAATGCTTTGCCCATCGGCACTCGATTGAGGAGTATTTGCTGACGGCTGCATTTCCGTGCCGAGAAGGTGAATCATGTATTACGTGAAGGAAAAAGCAGAACGCACGCCAAAGACGATTTCCAAATAATCAACGACTCCCGACCGTTCGCCAGTATTAATGATTCGATGACGAGCATGAATTCCCTTAATCTCGAATTTTCCACAACCCTGTAATCTATCGGTTTACCCACGTATGCCGATAATTTATTATATCCAGCAGGGAGCATGGAATAATTTATTGCTGTTTCTCGGTTACGTTGATAAGGGACATTAAAGCGATGAGAAGATGGATTAAGAGCTTTATGCCGACGGTTTAAGACATATGTAAGACTTATCTCCCACTGGCGTATTAATCATACGATAAGACCGCGAGGACGAAACCGTCGCCTTCGAAACACGTCGGAGAAATATAAGATTAATCATCTTTCGCAGATTGCAATAACGAATAACGCATTACTAGAAATAAAACTAAATGGAGAAGTCAAGTCTGTTTTGCTGAATTCTCCGTAGAATTTCCTGGAATATTCTCTTCGGATGTTTATCGTTAGCGTAAATTGCAGTCGTTAGTTTGAGTTAGAAGTTTCGCAGCGATGTTGAAGTACGTTTTTCTTCTCGGGAGAACGCGGAATAGGGGCCTTTATCGAAACTAACGCAATTAGAGCTGTTTCATGTATCCGAGCTTTGGGTATTCACCGAACGATCGACATTACGCTGTCGAACTTTTACAGCTACACCACGGAGATAACAGGAAGTTAAAAGGCAAACGACGAGGGCCGGTGTGCATCGACAGAGCCATCGCTGCCCGCTCCGAAGTTTACAATTCCCGTGGCGCGGATTACGACCTTTTCCCTGGATCTCCCGGAGAACCCCATTGAAACGCCATTACAGCCCCCCGGAAGTTGGTGCAGAAGGTAGTCGCTGAGGAAACGGCGCTCAACGCGGCCCATGAAAGCGCAAACGTCGTAACGGCACATCCATATGCCGCCTAAGCCCTGCAAGCGGAGCTTTTTACGCCGACTTCCAACGGGCGCAGCGAAAGCATAAAACAAGAATCGACGATATCCAACGAAATTCCTACGAGGGGCGAAGAAATCTGCCGAAGCGAAGGCGCGCCGGTGGGAATTTTACGGAAACTTAATAATCGCGAGAATATGGAGAATGCTCGGGCAAGGAACGTGAAAGGTCCGAAAGGCGAGGAACAAATGCGACAGCGACGTTTTACGAAGGTGTGCGCCTTTGAAGCGGTGAAAACCGAGCATGGTCAATAAATCTCGGGAGTTGGGGAAGATTAACGATGGCAAAAACGTCGTCTGGGCGGCGACGAAAAGGATTGAAGAGAAAGTCGGGCGAAACGACGAGAGGAGTGAGCCGTCAGAACTGTCAGAGTCCCGTTTTCTAACTTTCCCACTCCCGCGGCGCGCGACTTTCGATATTTCCGTCCAATCCGTAAAAACCATAATCGGCGAAATACTTTTCGTGTAGCGCACTTCCCCCCACGGACATGAGTTTACCCGAACTCATCCTCAGGTACATACGTTAAGCGTATTGACTTGACAATATTTTCAAACAGGAAGACGGTTCGTAGGAAAAGCTAAAAGTCTTGCCCGTAAATAAGGCGGACCAATCTTAGGAAAATGGGACTCAAGTTGAGGGGTAACTCGATTCAGCCGTTCACTGGTTCACTCATTGGCGAGAGGCGAGTCGAAGGTAGAGCATGGGGATAAAGGATGTGGAAAATAGGGACGACGGGGAAGACGAAAATCGTAAAAACCCGAATGGCTGGATTACACAAGTGCGGGCCAACCTTTCCTGAGTGGCGGATAGCTAGCGTGGTTAATGAATCCCCCAGAGTTCGGGAAGATTAACGACGGAAAGCAACGACGACGTCTCGTCGGCGCGAAAAGGGGTCAGCTCTTTTAATGGGCAATCCGATTGGGTTAAAGTGACCACGACATGATAACTCATTTCACTCGGCAGCATCGTTAATCCATAGAATTGATTTCCCCTAATGCTCGTGCGAAGGTCCGTGTATAAAACGACACTTGTGTTGTCGCGCGAAGATCAAACGACTTTTATCAATTTCAACCATTACTCGCGTGCACAGTTTTAATGTTTAAGGATTATCGTAAGAAGCAGCCGTGCATATCTTTTGCGCGGAGTATATTCAATGGCTGGAATACGCAGGGGTACGAGAGCAAACGGTCTTGAGGTGAGTTTAAAGAAAAATTTTCCAGGGAACCTCGTCGTTCGGTCGGTCGGCATTCTTCAGCCGTGAAAGAGCCAGCGGCACGCGGACAATATTCGCCAAGACGTCGCCGCTTATCCAGGAACGCGGGGATGCTAGAGCTCCGGCAGTCTAGCGAAATTCGCGATAAGACGCGAGAATGTTGGCTCTCAACGGAAGGGCGTACGTTATCGCGCCGAGTGGAAGACTCGCGCTTCCCGCGACGAGAAGGACGCACGTACAGGACGGAGACGCACGTGTGCCGCGGCAGGGAATTTCACAAGCCATAAACAAGCGCCGTCGTAAACGTGGCAATAATGTATGCCCCCGGCGTCGCACGGCGGGCTCAGAATCGTTTCCAACGGAAGAAAAGACCGGCAACGGGGGAACGCCCCTATGAACTTCCACGTTCAGCACGTACGTGCCACTCGGCCAGGTGTTTCACTTTGCAAAACTGCGCTATTTCGACCTCCCCCTCCTCCTCTTCCGCCTACCATTTTCCAAAGACTGCCCCCGTCCCGGAGAAATGCGGTTATGGGCCGCTAGCGCGTTGACAGTAACGCCGGTGACTCACCGGGGAATGTGCATTCGTCCGAAAGCTCAGCCGCGATATTCGGGCAATACAGGCCCAGGACGAGGGCCAATTGTGTGTCAATGATGTGTCGCGCGATGCCGGACATACGGGCGTTCTATGAATTTACGCTGATAAACCGAGAGCCCTATCTTACGGTCTCCGCTCATCAAAGGACCGACGAATGAAATCCTAAGGTTCTGGTATCGCCCCGGAGCTTTCGCACTTGCGGGAGAAACATGCAAAAAGGAAGATTCGCCGGCAATGCAAATCCTGTATCGCGCGGACGTCTCGAGTAAGTGGATGCAGAACGTGTAAAACGAATTTCGACGATTCCGCACAGGTGTCACTTACCCCCGGAGCTTCCCACGCGTCGCGCACTAATTGCATTATCAAGCTGTTTGCGCGGTAACACTGTTTTCACATGCCGTTTAGCATAGTAACGGCGAGCAAACAAATCGCCCATGTCATTGTATTAGTTTCATTTTATCCGGAATGGCACTTCCCTCGTTTGCCGCGCGTCCCACGCTTCATTGATATTTCTCTACCGGAGCCGTTAATTGGCGCATGCTAATTTGACAAACATGATAAAACTCCGAATGTGTGGGAGTTACGCGAACCAGTTAAATACAGCATTTATCACAAGATCCTCGCCGATAAACATTTGTCGCAGATCGATGACCGTGCTCCCATTCGCTTAATTAACGACGAAGTCAAATGGAAGAGATACCTGGGCTCCATTAACCGGATAATCCCCAATCAAAAATTTATCTATCGTGCCGCAAATGGATTGCAATGATATCTTATACGGCCTTCGAGGTATCTCGAACGATTCATTAAGCGCGAGTGCATTTAATGAATTCTTTGCATTTTTGAAGAAATCACTATTTACGTAGCATAATTTTAATAATTTATGTTTGAAATTTAATGAGGTTCTGTTGAAAAAAGCCCTCGTGTGTTTACACTTTAGACACTTTAGATACACGGCCGTAAGGAAAAACCGCGGAGGAATCAATGGCGGAAAAGTCCTTGCAGGTCGTTATCGTCGCTTCGTTTGCGTTCGCCTTGCCGCGGGTTTTTGCCCGTCGGTGAGCGAACATGCACGGGCGCTTTGCCCACTCAGCCGGGCTCTCATAAAGACTCCGGAATTCCATTACTCCGCGGGTGAATCAATATTTCACGAGGGCGACGACGAGAAATCTCGAACCCGCCGCTGACCGGACAGTTTTCCGTCTGTTTGCACAATCAAGATTCCTCGCGGGGAATAACCCCTCTCCTACGGAGGAAACTTAGATGGTGATTGATTTCACGAGTCATACGTCGAGGACCCACTCGCAACATCTCCGCGTTAAGGAATTTCATCAATCGTACTCTCAAGTCCCTCGGTCTCTGTGCATTACAGTGCTGGCTTGTACCTCAATATTCGAGAAACGTGCAAACGTAATAGTCGAAACGCGAGTTAACATTACGGTTTATATGAAAATTTGTCTGTTAAGTTTTCATCGCACGGTGCAGCACCGGCACTGTAATTCCTGAGGTATTAATAAAGACCTAGGACGATGCCATGTTCCAACTCGTAACTGCGTTAACCGGCCGCCTTTATCGGACGAAACTGTGTTAGGAAACACAAGGGGTTTCGAGCGTAATTCGTGGCCATGGTCGTGTTTGCAAAGCGATCGAAGTGTTCTCTTAAGACCGATCACCGGGGAAGTTGGATATAACAAGAAGGATTTTCTGGCGAACGCGAAAGTTCGTAGGAACGAAAAGCTGCGCAACGTGCCTCAACGAAGAATGGAAAAATATGGCTCACTCCTAGGGTTGTCGCTAGCAAGTGCTTCTTCTCCTGGCGAATAAATAAATCTCGCCAGTGTCGAAACTTTTGTGTCGAAAACGCCGCTGAGCGAAATCGCCGAGGCACCGCCACTTATCGGCTCAAGTACTTGTAAAAATATCCTTCAGCCTTGACGCTTGTCGGATAAGACGATCGACTGAAAATCCTTGTGAGTTAAAAACATTGAATTATTCCCCAACCCGCCGAGGAGTCGAGAAAGTAATGAAATACCATTTTCAACGCTGCTGTAATGTAATTCAGATTTTCCGAATTATTATATGGAATTACCCGGGAAATTTATATGAGTTTCCAACTCGTTCCTTTGGCCGAGTAATATTAATAATGAGGATAGAACTCTGATAAAACACGCAAGAATGCGTTAAAGGAATTCCTTTAATTCCCGACGATACGAGGAAGTAGATCGGAGTATTTGTTGCTGACGTACCCCGCGTCGATTGGAATCGTTCAACGATACGGAAGAACGCACGTTAGAGCTTTCCTAGCGAAATTTCCAACGAGCAAAAACGCCCGTGCAACGTCATTGCCCGCGGCACTAAATTATTTCTCTGTATTTTCCCCAAAATTCCCTAAAAACACGGCGCACGGTAGATGGCCCACGAGATTTTCCAATAGTACTAAACCATGCCGTTTACGTTCAAAAGATACAAAATGTAGATATTTATAGCCCTCAACACATGATCCACTGCTTGTTTCGTTTCGATGGATACGGTACAACAAAAAAGATAAATAAACATTCCCGGAAAAACGTATGATACTCCTTTCGCAATAATTTCATGTTCGGGACGTGCAAAGCAGTGAAGGATAAAAAATATGGTAACGTGAAAAAAAAATGTTTGCCCGCGTAGCTCCGTGATTTTCGTCGTTGCCTGTCCTTCGTGGCCGTCCGTTAATACCGGAAATGGTGCAAGTGTCGTCGGAGCACAAAGGGATGCATATCTTGCGCGATTACGCCAAGCGCGAGAACGTATCGCCCGTTCGCAATGTTCAGTGACCCAGAAGAACGCACAATTCGCTGATTAATCGGGGGAACCTGGCTATAGAGAGCAAGAAACCGCGTGCGCTTTGCCAATATCGCGCGATAAGGTCGGAAAAAGCGTGGCAACGTGCCGTGCGAGCATTTTTTCTTGTGTCCCTTTAAAAGAAACGTAAGAAGACGGTCGTAGCCTGGGCGAAACTGGCGCCAATTTTCTTCGACGACCGACCGAACGTGGGAGGAAGCCCCGGCGACGGGAAGTTTAAGGCGAGAGGAAAGGGGCAAACCCGAAGGCGAGATAAGTGCGCGACGACGAATCAATCGTACGCTTTAACAAGCGCGCCAGTCGGTTCAATCGATTTCTTCGGGTTTGGCGGGGACTTCAAAACGTGCCGTGTTTTCCGTATCCCTCAGGTGGATCCACCTGGGACTGAAGCCTCGTCAATCGGGGAAAACTTTTATCGCGATAGTCTGTCTCTGGCCGTGGCTATCACTCGTGTACACGGGGCAAACTTCTCCGTCTGCCGGAAACATTTCCCCCTCTGCCATTCTGCTCGTACGAAATTTCGGACGATACTCTTACCAATCATCGGAAATCTCTTTGTGCCCCGTGAACGATCCTCGTTTCTGTGGAAAATGCTGCACGAAAATCTAGATAGAACGTACGTGTAAAATAGCCGATTTTCGTGCTTGTTTTATTGACGCTGCCTGACGTATCAGATTTAATTTCGTTAATGACCGTCACATTCGCGTAACCCGGCCCCCATTGTCTTGGCGATAAAAAGCGACGCTCTTCGAGCGCTCGACGGCTCGGCGATGAATACGTCAGTCCTGAATATAAATTACGCGGCATACAATAACGAGGACAATAATAACAATGAGCGACTCCGTGGCGCTCGCTCTCACTGTGAATTCCTGCAGGTGTGAACCGGGAAATGCATTAGTGTTAACGTAACCGTGATCGAGTCGTGCTCGTGACTACGAAATAAGCGCATTTTCACCTCTTACCACTACCATCGTACCGTCACACCTCGTTCGTTCGTACGATCACGGAAACTACGGGAAACGGCGGAATTTTCCCAATTTCCCCGGCTACGAAGTTTTATAATTCCCCGACAGAGATTGAGATTGAAATGTAAAGATTCTTTTTAAAAAGAAACCTCCATTATTACCTATTTACCTTGTAATTCCAAGTTTCTACGCACACAGAGGGGACCGACAAGGCTTTTCCGTGTAGATGACAAATGTTACGAACTTCCCACCCGACGAGTTGCAAAGCACTGTACGGAAATATTTATCTTTTACGGGGAAAAAATGTTCTTATCGTGTTCCTCCGCGGGCAAATTATCGTATGAAAAAACGCCTCGTCGTATTTCATTGTTAGGCGTTGACGAGAAGTTATGCCTTAGCTACCTCCATAATACAGTAATAAGTGTAATTCCACATGGAGGAGTAGTCCCGTGGGCTGAGAAAATATTCTGTCATTCTTTCGAAGGGGACGTCTCCCGACAGGATCCACGTCAAAGTTTCGGCGCAATGTTAAATAAATCATTTTCCCAGCTGCGGAAGCGAGCTTTATGCAAGCACAGCTCGATCAATTGCCGAAGCATCGTGAATTGCAGCATGAGCTTTTTTGCAATTATTGAAGAATAGACGATACCAACGGAGATCACGGGTACTTGAAAGGTTAATAACTGCGTGGGACTATGACAGGCAGAAGAATAGCTCGAAGAAAAAACTTCTTGAGAATACGAAAGCAGCTCTTATGTCCTTAATGAGGTGCGAATTGCATTAACTCCACGTCTCTTTATACCGACAATGAGCCATTTTCTTTATTACGCGGCCCTTGATGCAGGGTAGATAAGAGAAGAAGAAGAGGAAGAAGGACGAGGGCCGTAGCTTCATTCCTCGGCACGTCATACCTTCTTTACTTTCCCATCTACTGCGGAAAATGCGATAAAGCGCGATTTGACTCGACGTCGGAGGCAGGAACTAAGGAAGAAGGGGATTCGACGCGAGAGACAGGAGTGAAAGGTATAAGGCCAGTGAGTGGGCCATATACAAACTACGAACAACTGGAGGATCCGCTGAAAGGTTGAAAAAAAGGTACCCGCCAAGGGCGGATTACGACGTCGTAAATAATGCGCAAAAACGTGGGTAATGTGGCTAACACTCACCGCCCTCACTCACCTCCCCCCTCCCCGTGTTTACCTCTATTGTTGCCCTTGGATTACGTTGCTGATATTTACGAGCCCATGAAAACCTTTCGGCTGGAATATTTTACAACGCAGCATAAATTACGCGCCTTAAGCATGCAAGAAAATAACGAGACGGGACCCTTTTTCCGATCTATGCTCGTATAGAATTTTACGCAAATCTCAAGCGCTCTTGCTCAGCGCCCCATTGGACTTTGTTTCAAATCACGTACCTTTGTAGGAACTTAAATTCATCGTCCTATGTTCCATCTGACGAGAGTTTTTCCGCTTGCTTAGCGGTAAATCTATTTGCCGATGGTCAGAATAGATACGACACGTAAGGAATATAATGGCAATCTTCCGGCCGATAATAGGAGCTGCCAGGATGAAATAGAGTGCGACAAATCGAAGGGTGACAAATGGAAAAGGCTGATAATTCACGGCCAGTCGTTTCACCCGTAGATCGCATTGAACCGCGTGAGATATGCCGTGGAAAATTAAATGTCAAATTAATGCGACGATAAATTCGGGCCGAACAAGTGTGCGAACGCGGCGAGTGCAGGCAATTTACGGCGCATTATCTGGAAATTAATTCGGCGATATTCAAACGTGTGAAATACGGCCGATAAGACGGAAGGAAAAGGTCGGAGATAAGGGGCGGATGAAAGGGCCGAGGGACGAGGACGCCGGAGGAAGAACGCTAGACAGAGGAAGAGAGAAAGAGAAAGGGAGAGAAAGAGAAGAAGGGAGAAACGGAGAGGAGGGAGCCAAGGGAAGTGAGTTCCCGAAGGATCGCGCAGATAACGGAATCGGTTGCGTCTACTTTACGAGAGGTGGATCTTACCCCTGCTAACCTGTCCCCGGCTGGTAATTTACTGGCTCCTCTGTCGAGCACATTTTAAAGCCCTCCCTTTACTAGCGCACGCGACGCTGCTGCCTTCACCTTTGCAAAAACAACAGCCCTGTTCTTTAATCAACGCCGTACCTCGCTTTATCAGCGCGAGCATTGAAATAAGGCAATAACGCAGTCTTCGACGTTCCCGGCTCCTGCGCCTAGCCAGACAATGAGATTAACCAGCGCGATAAGTGATTAATGACGTTGGGCGGAAATTAAAATCCAAACGGTAAACCGACCGTTCATCCCTAAAAAATGGCGTTCTCCAAAGGATGTGAGAAAATTCTTCAGAATTCAGCAACTCAACGTATCGCGTTGTAGTTGAGAAAATTTCACGCGGGAATAAGTCTCTTAGGCGGATGCACCGCAAAAGATTTGACGATAGGATTACGCGCTAAAATTTTAACGTACATTGTCAATAGAATTTTTTCCTTTATGCCTTGCAGTTTTTACACCACATTACCCATGCACATGATATAAAATGGATCGCGATATACGCGCTACATTTTTTTCCTACAAGCTATACAGCACGGAGGATTTTCAAAAGACATTTTCCTCTTAAATCTTTTAACCGTTAAAACAGTGTACCATTACACTGTCATATTTAAGCATTCTCAACGTTAATGATAAATACAACCTTGAACGAACCGATCTCGAGTAATGATCTCAAAGCCATTGCATGGAATTTCAAGCGGTGAAGTGTACGTTTGTAAAGACTTACCAGTGGTTTATTTGCGACGTTTGGAAGGAAGCGCGGCGACACTGTTCATCGTTGAAAGGGGATTTAAAGCGACGCACATCCTCCTATCTGGCTGTCATATCGATCGTGGAAATTCGCGAAAAAGCTTTCCGGCTGCAGAAACAGACGTTTTATTCGGGGGCGGAAAAAGTTTAAGCGCGGCGCGCTTCAAATTATTGAGGGAAAAGCTATAAGCGAAGGAAGAAAGGTAAAGCGGAGGACGGGGGGAAGAAGTCGTGAGTGGGAAGGGGTGGGGGAGGTGTGGGGTTGCGCCCGTTAAAAACCGAGGCCGAAACGGGGCGCAACTTTTCCAACGGCCGCGGCGCGTTTCGCGGAACGAGCACAGCCAGTCGAGTGCAGCCATTGTCGGGGGATGTGGGTCAACCCTTTCCCCCGAACCTCCCCGGCGGTTGTACTTCCGGCAACGACACGCCGACGAAAAGAGCGAACTGCGCCGTAGGAGAATGAAAGGGAGCGGAAAAGACGAGGAGAAAAACACAGGGAGAAGTGTCCCCCATACGGGCCATGGTAAACGTTGCATTAACGAGGGGGAAATCCCCGCAGGTTCCCTTTAATAAGGAATCGCCATTTTCGTAGACACACCGCGAGCGACGTGTCAACCTGCATTTTCACCGGGCGACCTTCAAACGCGGAACATTTCGTTGTTCGTTAATTTCAACACCGCGCTCCCCTTGGCAGCGTGTTAAAGTTGGTCATTATTAAAATGCACCATGTCAGACGACTTTTTCCCTTGCCGACATCGGTCGAGTAATTGCAATCCCCGCGGAAGTTCGTAAAAGGTGAGTGACATAATCTCTTCTATTGAGTGTCACACTATTCCGGTGCTATCTCTGGAATTCAGGAATTATGATCCCGAGTGAGTAGTTGTAAGTGGGTTAATTCCTCGTCCTTTCCAGTTTCGAAGCAACGCTCAGTTTACTGAATCTGCACCTCCGAGACTGCCTTCATTAAAGTTCTTATCACCAGACTACCTAATGGTGTTAAGAATATAATTTCGCCAAAACTTTGAATCGAAATTTGACTTTCTACAGGCTACTGTAATTTCAACGGCACACAGGGTATAATGAAGTACACTCGCGCGATTTAATTATGCAATGCATACGTCGCATAACTCATTAAAAATTCCAACGGGTTCTTCAACGACCTTATACAAAGTTTCGAGACTTAGACTTGTCGTTCTTTCGTTAAAAATAAATTAGCTAGGCCCGTAGACGCGGTTATTGTTACCCCCTTGGTAAATCTTGGCGAGAATCTGCCCGTGCATTGTATCGGATTAGACGAAGAAAAAGTCCTCAGTTCACTGTGCCTTAGCTCCCCCTTTTGTAACTTTCAACGGCAAACTCTTTCGCGCCCTCTATCTCTAATGGACTTAATCCCACCAAGTAATCGCGCCAGTCAAAATGACTTTAATGTCCTCGTTTAAGTCGTGACTGGTCGGAAGCAGGCCTTTATGAATTATGGCCTCGTTATTTCGCTGAAATTAAAGCCGTGGGGAAACTTACCACTGCGTAAGGCCGAAGGGATGGTAGGATCGCGACTTCCCCCACAATTCGTCCTCCCTCGCCTGGAACAAAGATCAGAACAAATTTAAAGAAACGACCTTCGATGGAACGGCAATGTCATAATCGATGTACAGGAAATTCGTGAAAAATTAATATAAATGCTTCGGAATAGTTTTTTAATTTCATACGTTTCATAGAGTAGTACACAGACTAACGTGACACATGTGTGCGTATGTGTGTTCCGGCTGTAAAATCTACTACAAAGGATCGGGCTGCAATTTCGCTTTGTACAGATCTAATTTCGTTTCCATGGAACTCTACTTAAAAAAAGGAATCCGGTCATTTTCAACATTCCATAGCGTCGAAGCACGACAAAACTCGTGAAGCCCTATACACTTCCCCGAGTACATTCTCCTGTCGAAAATGGAATCTTCGAGATTTACGGAGCATAGCTCCAACATCTACTGATGCTTTTCCGGCTACGTAGGATTTCCTTGCGAAGGAGAAACCTATTTCTAAAGACCCATAGACCGCACGCAATTCTCAAGCCGGCTAACTTAAGACCGCCCGCGGACAAACTTGATAAAATAGCGCAAAGGAGATAAACAAGCGTAAAATGCGTCAAAGAAATGTTTTGATGCGTTCCACGCGGGCGTTGCTCGTCGTGACGATCCGATTACATCCACGGCCGTAGGTATCCGCATAAACGCGGATTTAGCCGGGCGTTTGCATGCGTAATGCTCGTCGGATACGACTTAATTACAGAGAGTGCCGTAAACCTACGTTGAATCATTGTCACAACCTTCTCGATTTACACCCGCGCACTGGCGCCGAGGCAATGGATTACCCGGTCGTTTCTATCGCATGATTTACACGCGAGTGTACTTTGCATTCCATTTGCCGGAAGCGTCGGCCACGTTGGACGGCGCACGCTAATCCACGATGCACCGACTCACGCTAAACCCATACATTACGCCTTATTTACACGCACGCGACAACTTCCCCCGCCCCTCTTTCTTTCCGCTAACGCTTACCACCGTCTACCGATCCCTGTGTTTTATTGTCCTCGGCTAACGCGATTTATGCCGCGGGTTAAGGGGATTCCGCTATCAACCGGAAATTGACCAACGAAGCGGGGTTTATCGGAAAACCGGAAAACGGCGATACTAATACAGAATACAGAGCAAATTGAAGTCCAGACACTTGACGGCTTTCACTGACCGAGTATTTCGTAGTATTCGAATAACTGATTCAATGTCTACACATAAGAATACTTCTTGTCACGCTGGAAATAATCTTAGCGACGAATTGGCCTCTACGTAAGAACCTGCACGTGGTGAGGAAGGTTTGTAATGTTGCCACGGCGAAAGCTCAATGGTACGCGTGTGTTTCGCGTGACGGCGGTTACCGGTGTAACTCCGACAGTAATTACAAGTTTTCAGCCGTCCAAAACGATCTTTCAGTAACAGGTCACCGTTCGACGGCGCGGCGTGTCGAGAAGTTTGTGCGATTACATCAAGTTCATGTCACGCGGTTCTCCCCTCTGCGTACCCCCGCGCGGACGTATCTCACCCCGAAAATCCCAATACGCTGACGAGAATTCGTCAGATGTGCAAGTCGAGACCCCCCCCCCCCACCGTCGCTGGATAAACACGTGCGGCCAGACGCCAGCAGCTATCGAATCTTGCCAATTAACTAGATAGGTCGAACGCCCGGTAGAGAGTCAATTAATAGAGGTAAACCGGATATAGGATATTTCCAGTGGCTAGCTCGGAATCAGCGAATATGAAACGGCCCTGTGTCGGG
This sequence comes from Hedychridium roseum, assembly GCA_963989215.1. NCBI lineage: Eukaryota > Metazoa > Arthropoda > Insecta > Hymenoptera > Chrysididae > Hedychridium > Hedychridium roseum. The sequence goes on along the minus strand of OZ022312.1, from coordinate 6,143,875 downwards.
GGTCCTTCGAATTACATTCGAAAGTTTTGATTAGGATGACGGCTTAGTGGACAGGCGTAATCTCTTTGCAAAAGGCGAACGGTCATCCTAAACTACGGCGAAGTTTCTAACCCACGTAAAGTACACGAATGTTAAGTACTCGAATTTCTGTAATTGTACTGTGTCGCGAGAGAAATGCGAAGACAGCTCGGCAAAATAGCAGTTCAGGAGTTTCTTGTCTGAAAATCGTGTCCGATACCGATTGTCTCTTGCTCGGCAGAATCTAGCAGTTGTTCTGATGCAAATGGAAAATAGTTCGAGATACATCGTGAGTAGAAAATTGGAAATTCCTGGGGTATAATCTTTAGATAAGCAACATCGACTGAAATAATATTGACCACAGAAGTAAGGTGACGATAAGAGAGAAAGTTGGGCCAGCGCTAACGAATGAGTTGAGCAACCTGGTATAAAAGTTCATCAACGATGCCGGTGTAATGTCACCCGCAGCTGCAGTTACGCTTAACTTCCACACTGATATCCAACGTTATTATCAACCGAGCCGAGATACACTTGATATACAATAGGGTGGCGTTATTTTAGAGCGCTACGAACATAGACGCCTCGTAATAGGGCTTAACTATTTTAATGAGGAATCATGTCGTGGGTAGTATGGTGGGAGAGGACATCCACATTTTCGAGAATGTTCCTCCTCCTTCCCGTTTACCATCCAGCCATCCTGTGTATCCTATCTTGCTTTTACGAGAACACACGATTTACGAAGACAGACAACCTGACTACCCATGTACCTTCAAACTAAAGCCATACTTGCGTCGGACGATATATGATGATCTCTTTATTCAAAGTTTATTAGACAGAATGTATAAGCTTTACGCAGACTATTACTTGCCGTATTCGGGGGCGAAAAATATTGATGAAAATTCAAACGAACAACTGGTTATAACCGGACGTGCTTTCCGTGGAACACGTGGACATTGAATTAGGGGCATGACATAAACTCATTTATCGGTAACACAGTACGTACTCTAATCGTGGAAACATAACGCTGTCCGCCGGCGGAATGCTTCGTGACAGCCGGCAAACGCAGCTCGTAAAGTCTATACTTAATCGGAAATGTATCAGCTAACGAGAACATTTATCGCGATTATCTGAACTGCGTAATTATCGGTGTGTCGATTTTTACAATCGCATCGTCCGTTCAGCGGGTTTTCGTTGCTTGTATTTTACAAATTTGCCAACGAAAAACAAGCCTGGCAAATTTTCATGGCTGTTGAAGCTTGGTAAATTCGAATTGGGAAATTCATTTTCGGCACCCCGTGACTAGTAATTAAACGAGGCGTGTTTATTAATGACCGCGAACAGTTGTGAATCCATCATAGCCCGTTAAATATGCGGTGACACAGTAATCATATTGGCGTGGAAATACATCAGCGAAATCTACTTTATCTCCGCGAGGCACTCATCAACTTGCACGAATATATGCGCAATTTACTTGCAACGTGTGCACACACTCTGCTCATGATTCGGCAGCTAACTATGCAGGATCTAATTGCAAACTGCATTTATAACGATGAAGTCATTGCAGGCGCGATGAAAATCATAGGAATCGATATCGTTTGACCTCATTGCCTTCATTGTCTTCGATAACATCGTAAAAAAACTTACCGTGCAAGCTTACCGACGACACAGAAAATAATTTGATCGATCCAGCGCGGAATCATACGCAATAATGAGCCTGAGTATTCTATTTTCAAACAGAGGAATGTAACGGCAGCAAAAACGTTACTGTTGGATCAACAGCACAGTATATTTGCTGTGCGAGAAATGCAGGATTTCGTGCAGGGGCATTGCTACTGTTGTATTCGTATTTCAAATGGCATTCTGTCACATGAGACCCGGACTTTGGAAACTCGATGTGCACACGCATGTACTCGTTGCCATGGTCGCACAAACATCCTCGATGTTTTGCTTACTTATATTATAATGGATGATAATGGAACAGAATATAAACCTGTAATTACGAAATTACGTTCTCCCACGTGCCTCACTGACAGGTGCACCGTTTTACCAAGCGAAATATTGATGTGGACAAAGAAATCCAAGGGTCGCACCGTAGAAAATCAATCGTACCTACGTAATGAATATGTATTATAAATTTATGTACGAGTGAATTAAACATTTTAATCAGGTCCGAATTAAAAATCTCGCGGCAACATTGAATTATAATTTGGTACATTATTTCTGACTGCAGGCGTAGAACAATGAGTAATTCATTAATTAATATGTAACAGGTACGGGCAGAAAGCACAATACAGATTTCACGGATTACGGAAAAAGGCTACTCTCCATGAAACAGTGATTCCTATGAATTATCCATACGCGACTTTGCGATGGCTCTTTCATCGAATTCCTAATTAACGCTTTTGCGTGAGCCGTACGCGTAATTAGACGAATCCAGGTGGAATTTTATGGCAATAATGAATCGGTTTAGCGGGCAACGTGAAATACCGATGTGCGGCCAAAGTTGGCAGAGACGGGCCGTATATTCCGAAACGGATCCAAAACCAACGACACCGCGACGCAATTCGCCATTAGGCCGGGGCGATACGGGCCGAGTGGCTCGTGAAAATGAGGGACTGCACGTTCTCGGGAAACCCGCGGCGCCGCCAGTTTTTCAGCGATTCGCGCGCGCGCGCACGCGTGCGACAACCGACTAGCGGCCATCCCCGTGGAAATTTATACGGAGAACGGCCGAATTAATCGCCGAGGTTGCTGGCTCGCGCGCCCAGGAAACACGGGAGCCCCTCTGTGTCCTCCGTCGGGAACATCGATACGGCAGCCATTCGGGGCCCCGCCGAGGTGTGGCCGCATCGGTTTTACATTTTTCAAGCCGATAATTTATCAATCTCGGCTACCTCCAGTCTCCGCTCCGCGTTCCCCCGAGGAAAATGGGATGCGGGGACTAGGGGAGGGCGGCGGCCGGAGGGGGGTGGGGAGAGGGTTCCACGCGGATACGGACGGTCGCTCGTGGCAGGAGAATAATGAGCCTCTTTAAAGGCCGGAAGTTTTCATTCACGCGAGCACTGAGAAATCGATTTTCCGCACTTTGTCCAGATATCGCGAGCACATCCCTTACCTACGGGGTCAGCTCGATGGCTAAACTTTAAAATACCATTGGGAAGTTCGAATCCAATAAGAGCCGACGGTGCTGCGACCTTTCCCCGTCGACGCCCCATTGACTTTCTTAATATCCAATCGCTTCTTATTCAACGACGGTCGATGGTGCTCAGGAGAATTTCCGCTCTGCCGAGAATAACATTCAACGTCCAAACCGGTGGACCGTAACGCTGCTTTGTCGGAACGACGCTCTCATATTTTTCACCGTAGGGCTTTTTCAATCGGCTAACTTGTTAACAGACTGCCTCGTCAACCAAACTGACCAATTAATTTTTTTTCTATAGACAACCGACAACGAACGAGCGCCTGTGTGTGCGTGTGCGTGTGCATGTATGCGTGCGCGTAACGCGTAGTGCACAAGCGCGAATATTCAATTTGGAAAGCACGGCGGTGAAATATATTTTTGGAAAAAAAGAAGGAACGCCGCGTTACGACACGAGGACAGCCAGCGCGGAAGGGTGGATGATTGGTACCACCGTTATGATCGTACACGCGGGCAAAGGGGCGGGGTGAGGGGGAAGTGGGGACACGTTCCCCTGGCAAAGTCATTTTTTAACTTCATTTTCAGCTTGTTCAGCAGGCCGAGACACAGACCGCCGAGAGCGCGAGCCCGAAAGCCCGCTGACTGCGGAAAAAATAGAAATCGAGGTGAAAGCGCCTACGAAAGAGTAGGGGACGTGGATTTTACGGGGGCTGAGAGTGCACGAAACTGCCAAACGACTGTGTGTATTTATCCCCGTCGAACGATGTGTCCCGAATATTTCCATGTCCGTGTACCTCGGAATGTGCGAAAATATCTCTACAGCCGTTATTTCCAACGTCCTCGGCAACGGTTACCGTTACGATAATAGCAACATTTTGTAATTTTCATACATTCGTTGCAGTAATAACATTCAGAATATTCTATATGTTAATGTGATATTTGACGCTACAAAGAAAAGAAGAGCTGAATGGAAAGTAATTAGGTTGCATTCATTAATTCGTTCCTCGGGATGAATAAGCGAAGTGCTATTTCTTCCGGGGAACTTCTTTCCACCGAAGGTACAAAGAAGAGATCGAGTCGAGGGAATGTCGGGAAGAAGTTCCGTGAAATAGCACGTCGTAACTGAATTACTTATACCCACTCTTACAGCGATGCTGGAATTGGAAAGTTTCGATCGAACCGTTTGTTAACGCCGATGGAAATATATTATGATAAATTCAATGATGCCCGAACACGGTGTAAATAATTTTACACGGGAGGAAGTCGCTGAAGAATTGATATCCCTCTGAATTGTATTGCTCTGAAAATTCTCCTTTTAATGAAACAAGTCTTACAAAGACCTAAGTTTGGATTACTTAAATGCTTCGCTTGTAGCACTGATTTCTACTTAATCCAGAAAATGTAGAAATTGATTTCCTTTAGAAGTTTTCTTTGTGCAATTGCCGAAACGCTTCCTTGCTGTAATCGTCGTGTGATTCGGTCATACGTTTCGCGCAAAATCCCTTGGCGCAAAATATATCTGGGCGAAAATCCCGAAATGCCGTTACAGTGAAAACAAGTCGTATAAAACGGAAAGACTACACATTACGTCCGAATTCGGAAGTTCCGTTTATGCGTGACTTGCGTGCGGGACGGCCGTTTACCCTGGGAATAAAACGCACGGCGGCAATAGGAACTTATCGTTCGGAATGGTATGTTATTGGAAATCCCATAAAAACGGTACGCAAGGGCAAACATACTTGACGTGACCTGACGCGGAATAGGCGTTTATTGAAGCCACATGATTGTTCCTAAAAGCTTTATACCCTTCACCGGCGCGCATTTTGCCTTAAAATCAGAACATCCTTGGGGATCGAAGGACAAGTTTTCAAGGAAAAACTATGAACGGTAGAACGAAATTGCGTGCAGTCGGCGAATATATCGGGAATAAACTTGGCGAAACGAGACAATTACTCGATGCGGACTGGCCAGAGAAATGAACAGTCGAGGAAGAAAAATAATTATCATATAATTCCTGCTCTTCTTTCCACCATTCTTTCTCGATTTGTTCGAACAAAGTTGTTTCCGCCGGCACTAATGGCCACCCTTATCCTCCAAACCCCCTTGTCACTCCTCCCGCCATCCGTAAGACAGCCTTTTATTCCATGCAAATTGCGTTTTTGTCCACCGCAAATGCGAGGAAGCAGAGAAATTGCTGGAAACCTTTTCAAGGGGCCCCCTTCCCCGCGCGCCATAGAGGAAGATGTGCGTCCATCATAATAGAACCTGCCCCCATCCTTGCACGACCATATTAATACCAATTTCTTGCAATTCACGCAGCATCGTCGAGTGATGAATACACTTAAACTTCCACCGACTCTGCTCCTCCCCTCCCCTAGACCTATGGCGGATTTCACGAGTTCCTTTCACGAGATATTTCTTTTCTCCCGCGCGGCAATTGGATGCCGCTGAGGAGAAGCAATAGGCCATTTTCATTGTGAGGGGGGAAAAGCTTCGGAATTGGAGCGCATTTTTCTTCTTGTCACTTTCCCCGTCGTTACTTCACCTTTTCGCGAGACAGGAGGAAATCTTTCCATCGTTTTCCATTCCATCACGCCTTCCTTCCCCCTGATCGATATTCCGGGAGAACGAAAGTCGTAACGGACGTTTGTCACTTAAGTCACGACGCCAGCGGGAACATCGACCTTCCAACTGACAAGCAGTTGACGGAATTGTCGAATTCCCGTCCGTTCGATTAATGCCACATCGATGCACTACGTAAAACTGTTATTCGCGTAATCGGCAAGTCACTCGCTGAAACCACATCGAGGCTCAACGTCACCTTTACCTCTTCGTACCTAGAAAATGAATGAGTACAACGAGATATCGGTCTCGCGTTCTCTGATTCTTCGCGACGCACCGGGAGAAAATTGCCAGCCGAGCTCAGCCAATAATTCACTGTCAGCGCGTTCTTTTGTAGTCGATTGTTAATTACCCAAATCCCCGGATCCGTTCGGCATATTTTATAAACCGGACACGCGTGCATGATGCACGGCGCGATCGTTAGACGGGGCAAAAAGGGAGGAAGGCGGGAAAAAGCACGCGAAGGACGACCGTGTCCGGCAACGGGGAACACGGTCGTTCGTCACGAAGAAAATTGAATTCCCCGTCGAAGCGCGAGGGAAGGAAATTTATCGCACGTTCCACTTTCGACCGCGACCGCGCTAAAACGAGACACGGCTGGGCCCGCTTCCCTGCTAATCGATCCACGTGATTCTACTGATAAAAGAAATGAGTGAGAAGAAAAGAAGCGCAACTATTATTCGCACAAGGCATTGTTGGGGAGCAGTTTATGGTCCCCGTCCAAGTATTTCTCGGGTCTCCTCTTAAGGGACTTCCGTGAGTAGCGTCCCGCAAAAAAAAAATCCCCCTTCCGTGTGGTTCCTCGACAATGGCATAATTCGTGGCAATTACAGTGGGTTAGAGTCGCCATAGACCTGTGAGTTTCTTCGGGGAAACGCCAAACAATTATCCGAGAAATGTCGAAAAATGAAGCGAATACTCGTCTGTTTCTCCTTTTGACACGACCATGCATCTGAATGCATCAGCAAGTGTTTATCGCAGTTTGCAATAAATAAAAACCACAGTACCTTACGAAGTCTACTCCATAAGGATTCCACTTCCGTGTTATCCGTTTTGCCGCGTTAAAAGAACGTTAAAAAGAGCGGTGATATCGTGGCCTCGGCGAGCGGGGTCATAAAAACTTAAGGTACAATTTAATGGGCCGACAGAGGTGGGGTAGGAAAAATCGAGGACCCGAAGGAGCGATAATCTGAGAATAATGATAACAATCTACGGCGCGATAACCCAAGGGTTCCACCGGTAGAAATTAGGGGTGAGAATGGGTACCAGATGCAACGGCATCTGGATCTGACGTCTCGTCAATGTACGAGGAGAGTGAGACGAACGAACTCATTTCTCCTGAGCGTACGGAAAGGACGGTCGTCTGGATCCAACGCAGAAGGAAGGGAAGGTAGGGAGGGAGGGGGGGAATAGCTCTTGGGTCGTATCAAGCCCGGGGTCGTACGTACAAGGGGGATGCAGTCACCGATTGCCAACCCTCTCACGGATCCTTCCTCTCCAGTGATCGCCCTTCGCCGAGGCCCGCCTTGTGATTTATATGAGAACGATTTCGCGTCTGGCGGCCCAGGTAATCGCGCGATGATTGCCGATTGTAATTGATTGGCGATTGCTCGTGTCACCTAATCCGTGCTACGGTTCCACAAGCCGACGCTCCAATTATATGCAATATCAGTCAGCCCGCCATCCCCGATATTCCATCTAGCGATCATACGCGTCATCTTCGACGGAACTTTCTAACGCCGTTTCGGAGGTTGAACCGTACTTCGCTGAGAAAGTTACCATGGTTCTTGCGAGTTGCGACTGCGTAGAATTTTCGAAGGGTGAATTTTGGAAGGAGAATTGTACCGAAATTCGACGTGGTTTGAATATGACGGTTCCCTTACGCCATTTCTTTAGGCATTTTTTTTTTAAGCATTTTCAAGCCTGGCAACGCTAAGGCGGCCCTTCATAAAGTCCGCGGAAGGGTTCAACATCCACGCTACGTCCTCTTCCTTTTTCAACTCGTCTGTCGCCTGCCCCGCGCACCAACATCAAAGCGGAGAATCTCGTTGTCCGAAATTGTTTAAGGACCCGCGTGCAATTACCTCACTCGGAGACTTTAAGGGCCTGCGCGTGCACCGCGCGCAAACATGGAACAGTCGATGAGAAAACGATCGCTTCGTGACCTTTGCCCTGCGAGGAAAATCGGCTAGGTCGCTTATAAATTGATGTAGGTGCTAAGGGAAGTGGGAGATGAGAATTCCGAGACGTAACTTCCGGAATGTATCGTGGCAAGTTTCATCGTTAGATTCCCCCCTCGTGCAGTTACCACGTAGCATTGACTCGTTTTGAAAATTAACACCACCTTACGGCAGCTCATTTTGCATTATCCCGCGTTGTTACGATCGAGATACGATCTCCCTGGGGAATCGAGCGTTGAATATCCGCAGCCCCGTGGTTTTCGCCGGGGGAAACGCAACGGGTTCCAGCCGTTGTCGGTGCCTTGTCAGCCGTGGAAGTTTCGTGGAAAATCGCAGGAGCCAGTGTGTCACGGGATCGTTAAGACAGCGCCGCCGGAAAGACGCGGCGGTTGCCGGGATTATGCGCATTTAATTATCATAAAAATTAACGAGCCGCGCTGATTCGGGGAAGGTCGGCCGGGCACGGCGGGACGGGAGAAATAAAGCAACGGGACGTGGTAGCTTCCTCCGACCGAAAGTCACGCCGGGCACGAGAAGCCACTCGACGGAAATCACGGCGTGACTGACTTGCTTAAGCGACCAAGGAGGAACGATGAAAAGATCTCCGCGTAAAGACTATGCTAACATCTTGGCAGTTGGGAAGCCAAGGAAGTGAAATAATGGAATAAGAGAATTACGCCGGCTGGGAACATATTCTCTCCCTTAATGCAAATTTCTTTGGACATGAATAAGGAAAGACTTAATTAAACCAACAAGAAGTACCGTCTCTTCGTTTACGTACATTCAAGTATTTACGATCGTTGCCGACCTGATTCTTGCGAAATTTTTCCTACGTTTCGTGTTTATTCGCGACCAGGCGAATCAACCTGCTGTACATGTTAATTAAAGCATGCGGCAAACACGGTACAACGGTCCTTCGAAAATGTGTGCATGGGACTGGCTAGTTTTTATGATGCTGTGCATATATACATCAACGAGTAATGGACGGACGAATGTATTCGTTGGTTACTCTCGGTATGAATTCACGCGTAACGTATGCTTCGTGTAAAATAGCAGAACTCCATCTCGCCTAGGGGATTGCAATTTTGCGAGTCTCACCTATCGCTTCCCTTCCGTCTCACTCGGCTCACTCGCTTCATAATGCACAACTTGCCCGTGTATTGTGCTGACAAGAGTGCACTAACGAAAATTACGAGGAGGAACATGTTGCGGTATTGGAGACCGTTGTGCACAAGAACCAGGTCGGCCGTATAACACGATTCTGATGCTTCCCTAGTATCTCCCCGATTAAACCGATCCGTATTTTCATATGAAACCGGCAGACACAGACATTCAGCGTGTACACGCGAAAACGAGTCGCCCTAAGTGTGACCCAGAACCGATTCCATGGCAACCAGCGCTCGGAAGAGTTATAAATTTGCAAGTTTCGCAGTCTCGCGCGGAATCTTTCTGGCTCGTGAGACACTCAAGAGATACAAGAATATCTTTTTATATTTACGACAGTCGAGCGAGAAAAATTTGTCCAAGCAACACCGACCACACTGAGGTATCAAGAAAAATGATCCACCGTACAGAAGCAGTCTGAAAGTATTTTTTTAAGCGATATCCAATTGAGAGGATGAAACGTGCTTGGCCGAAATTTATCCGTGGCTCTTGTCTCATCTGCTCAGAGGTAATGCAAGCAGGTAAGGTGCAGGGTAATCGAGGGACGCGATCGCTGGAGGATCGCTGAATCCAGGATCGTGAGGTCCTTCGTGGCAAAGCGCTGTACCCTGGCCGATGGCCTAAACGCCATCATGATTTACGACCGTGTGGCCGATAAGGGCGGCTATAAACGCGAGAACACTAACGGGATGATATAATGCAATAGCCCCGTGCTCGTAGAGTTTGTAAAAATCTTCTCGGTCAGGGGAAGTATACGTGTATCGTCTTTGGGAATTTTACGAGGTGTATGCCACACCTGACCTACCTCTTTACCCTTACCATCATGTACAGCCATCATAAAAAATTCTACATCCCATTCCCATTGATCTCGCGTGACGTAAAAACTGATCTTCCATTCCGTAAGTGGCAATTTGCATAAACGAACGACCAGAACGGTGGCCCATTCGCTTGCGTGTAACTATCCGTCAGCCCCGACAAATTTCAAGGTCTTTATTGTGGACGTGATAAGGGTCCATTTTCGGCTCGATTTCCCGTGTCAGGTCCCGGCGAACAAACGAGTATATCCCTACGCGAGAAATGCCTGCGTCGTATTTGCCAGCGATGTAATTTCCCCTTGAATGAAGGAAAACTTAAAATGCAAAAATATCGGAAATACATATACTCAACGGCTTGGAAATTTCCCCCGGGTAATCATAAAGTGAAAGACACTCGGCATGTTATAATACCCGGGGATATACAGTTATAAGCACAGAAGCAAGAAGACGCGAGTTCACGCACATAGATGTTTCAGTTGTTCCGTTTGTCTATGCATTTCATTTCTCGCGAGTACTCGGAGCAATACTTTGACGAATCCCACGTGGCTCAGCGGGATTATCACAGTCTGACTGATAAGGGTAATATTTAATTCAGGAGCTTAGCGGACAATGGTTATACATGGGCGTGGACAAGGTTGGTCGGCGATGGGACAGTCCCTAGCGATGTCGGTGATTCGGGTAATAAGCCGAAAACGATTCAGTCGACAGGAGATCGAGGGCTACAGGGGTGGGCGATCGGCTGACGGATGCCTCATGCGTGACTTCCGTTCCATCAATCCCTTCTGCAAATCGCCTACCTACCGCCCCACGCCGCCATTTCCTCCGTCCTTCCGACGAGCTTAATCCTCATTCCTCCGTTAAATCGTGCGCATCGGCCTGACAAATTTTGACGTAGAGCCTCTGTCATCCGAAACCTTCGTCGCCGGGAATTAACGGGCGAGAAAAACTTTCTCGGCGGCCCGGGCCTCGAGCGGGGCTCTTTAAAATTCACGAATTCGATTGCCGAAATCAATGAGGAACGTTTCGCCGATAGTCATGAATACGAGAGTGGAGAGAGAGGGGGGTGGAGCGGTAAAATTCAAATCCCCCCACCCCGCGATTCGTCCTGTCCCTCGTTGCCGGTATCTCCGAATCTGGAGGTTGGAAAAATGAGAGCCCACGAGTTTTTCTCATTAAGGAGAGGGTAACGGGAAACGTTTCGACGTTTCCGCCAGAGATTCTACCCTCTCCTCGCAACCCCCCCCCCCCCCCCTCCCGCCACTCTACCCCGCGCAACCCCCGATGCGCAAGCACACCGAGGCTCCCTGTTAAGAATATTTTATCGGGAATATTCCGACGGATCGGGAGATTCCCCGCGAGAGAGGTCCCGTAGGAATTCGCCTGACGTTGCGGAATTCCTTCCGCCCGCGCCCTCCCCTCCCGTCACCCTTCCGCCCCGACCGACACTCCTTTTTACACTGGCTGCGTGAGCATTTTTCTTCCCTTGGCTGACTGTCGATCGCAATGCGCGCGTGCCAAGCGAAAGAGACGCATGAGAATTCAGCAAGCCCTCTCGAATGTTTACCTTACGTGCCATCTAGGCTAAACCCGTCCGTCTATAGACATTAATTCTGGCAGAGAAGGGTAACCCTCCAAGAGACGCTACGTAAGGTAGCAGTATAATACATAACGTCGGGAATAAATTACGTAGTCTCCCTCACACGTATTAGCCAATCTTATATCCTTAAGTCACCCGGATTTCCGTTCTTCCTCGTTTGTATCTCTAATAACTGTGTGGCTCTTCTTAATCCACGGTCCGCTGTACCTCCAAGAGGAAATGAGGAAAAACCGTAGGATATTGGAATGGTGGGGAACGAGTAGTTATGGAAACCTTTGGTACGCTTTTGTTATGGTTGCCCGAGCAGCCGAGCGGCAGGGGTAATGGAAGTTACGTGTCAGACGAGCCTGGCAAGAATGCATCGAACGACTTAATCGTCTACTTTTTTCGGGCAAAGTCTCGTTTATCCCGCGTTCGGTGCGTCGAACTGAGAGTCTCGTTGTTAAAGCCGTCTGGATGTGTAACGGAAAAAGCAATGAGCCGTTCCTCTGGTTTTTCCACTGTGTAGCCAGCTGGGTTCGAGAGCTTTCCGGTTAAAGAGAAACTCGTCGACCGAGCAGAGAAAAACGCAAATTATTAAAATCCCCAACAGCCAGATACGTACGTACGCTTTGAAAACTCCAGTTATACGGGGATATCCACGCAGAATTTCGTTCGTTTATCCGTATACTGGGTAATTCATTTTTTCGCTTCTTAGTAAATCCCGTCCGTTAAGTTTTACACAATAGCACGCGTAATATGAATAATAAAGAACCCGTGACCCCCATTGTCCGAATTGAATTGTTCTGCCGAGGCTGTCGCTTCTTTGGATCATGCCGGAGAACGAAAACAAAGAAGTATCGCGAGGGAGGATTTACGTAATTTGCGATGCAGGCCGCCGGTGTATGCAGTCACAATCAATGAAAAAGTTTCGCGGCACCGAGCGGAATACAGTAGAGTGTAAAATCGTCGGTCTCTGCATTGCGGCATTACCGAACTTTTGAGCCGGCATTATCGCGAGACTGGATTTATCAGATCCCCCAGAATTTTTCTTCCCTCTCTTTCCATTTGTAAGCAGACCCCGGGCAACTTCCCGCTGTACAGTGTCGTCGTTTCGGCAATCACACGGTCCAACTTTATCCGTTTATATTCTCGGCATATTCTCCCCGTATACCCCGACTCGCGAGACTCTACCTTCCGACGTTTTCAGTTGTACTTAATCGCCCGCGAAATTATACGCACAAGGAACAGTTGTATAATTCTCAAATTATCAATTAGCCAACGGGGCCTGTTAATGATATTCAACGACGATCCTACTTGCATTTTTTTCCCAATTCGTTGCTAAATTCCACTTACGCGAAGCTGTAGAAACAACGACCGTTTGCGAGCATAACACAGAGCAAAATTCTACATATGTAAATACATATCACCCCGGTGTAGCTGCACACAAAGGAAAGCCACTAGGCTGTTAACCGACATTCACCGCAGAACGTGTTCATTGGACCGATTCTAAGCTGAAGACGGTGAGAGTTGAAAGGAAGTACTCCTATCTCCTACCTTTCTACTTCTCCCTCCGGTATCCACTAAGCCCGTTAAAAATCGATAAGAATAAAATTTCGCCTCGACTCGTACAAAGAGAGGCGAAAAACTCGATTTTTCCTCGATATACCTGACATCATTTGCCTGTATATTTTTGTATGTATACCCAGGAGGAACATCACACCGTTCGCGCTTGATTCTCTGCAAACACAGTGTATATCGCAGAAGTGGGTTAACTGCCGGATTCGTATAAACGTTTAAGGCAGGGCGGTATGCAGCAATAAATAGTGCTAAACTCCTCGGTACGTATAATTGCCTTGGCTCCGCAACTGCGCGTCCGTGAGCGTCTTCCGCAAGCATAACAAGGCGGGGCGCAAGACAGATAATAATGATAAGGCGCGGCATACGCAGAATCCCGCCGTCAGAAGGATGCGCCAAGAAAAATGGTTCTCGCCGTGGAATACGGCGGAAAACTCAGGGCGTTCCCGCAAACTCGGCGGACTAGATCGCGGTCTAGTTTTCATGGATAACACGGGTTCTCCATATTCAGCTGGGATGGAACCGGGACGCACACACGTATCGTTCGTAACATCGCCGGTACACAGACAATAGCCGTGCCCGTTTCGGCTGCTGCGTATCTCGGAATCGTATGAATATCTATATTTTACTAGGGCTTTTCTCAAGGCTTCCCTCGAGTGGGATTTCACTTAAAACCTGCTTTCGCCAGCGTCAGATATGATAGCGACGCAACGATTTATAGTGGCAAGATTTTTTTTCTTCTGCCTTGAATGTCTGCCAGCCGATTAAACAACGGGAACGAGATATGCATTGGTATTTAAAATGTACACAAACTTTAGCTTTCGCAGTGTAAGGCAAGGGTAAAGGGACCCAGGAATTTACATAACTTTATTTTTCCTCGTTCCTGTGACATGTAAATGTGCGTAGTGCGCACAAGGACGGCTAGTTATGTCGAAGAGAAGAATGTTCGCCTTGAAAAAGCGTATGATATTCGACGTAGGTGTATCACTTTGAAATGGAACTGGCAACTCGTAAAAACAGCAGTATGCCTGCCGAGCATCAACTCCTTGAATTACGTCGACTTTACGCTCCATGTTTCAAAAGGTTACACTTTTATCACAGGCTCACTGATGAAGATGAACATTTGCAGGAAAAATACTACTATAGGTAAAACAAAAATGTTCGAATATGCGTATTTCACTGTTAATTGCAACATTCGTCATATATAAAGATCTGATACGGTTCAATACGATTTAAGGGAAAAAGTTTTAGAGAGCAAGAGAATAGACAAAAATGGATTGCACCATAAAAATGCATGTAACACGAAACAATGGGCCGTGATCGAAAAGTCTATCTCGCACAGTCATTTTTCTCTTCTTCGTCCGCACGGCTCGTTGATATATCTCTTACTCTCTCCGTCCCTCTGCTTTTAATGGAAACACGAGATTTCCATATGCGAATGTTCCGTCGCACCATCACCGATACCGTGCAACCTATAACTCCGCAGTTAGGCATGCACTACCGCCGTAGAAAAGCATAGAAAAAACTTATCCTCGCTTGGGAAATATTTTCTCTCGTTCCACAGCGTTCCGGACATAACCATGCCCGGGGGTACAGTAAGGCGTTGTAATTACGATGACCAGGGCACAGTGTCAATGTATTTTTCGTGCGGCGAACGTTCACGAAGGTATTATCCATTCGCGTTACTTTTCCATTAAAATTCCACGGGATTAGCCGTAGGCCATTACAGAGCTTTACATCGGTAGCTGTGCCGGTTAAAAGTATACCGCCGGGGCAAACATTTGAATGGACCGTAATTTCGCGGTTGCGGTATCTAGTTGAGGAATAAATATTTGCTCTGCAAGGCGGCCACAAACGTCGACCGCAGAGAACATTCGCAAGCGAACCTCCGGATCGGTAGAATCGGCATTCGCAAATTCCATTTGGCCAAGTTCAAGCCAACGGTTTCCTCTATGCACGACGTACATTGCCAGGTGCGTTGTCCCTTTGTCGACGACTACTTACCATCTGACGCGTGTTCTCGAGGAAACCGATTAATTGGGCAATCGCAGGTGGAACGTGCTGCCTTCAAGATTATACGATTCCTCTGTGGTCAAACGGAACAGCTCCCTTTCATTACTCTGGCTTCGGCGAACGTCCACCGAAATGGTCCTTGCAACAGTAAGCTTATCCCAACCTAGTGCCCAGAATTTCCGGGAATAGACCAAATATACTCACTATCGACAGTAGGAAACACAGTACAATAGTCTTCCTATTCGAATAAGAAAAATAGCAATCTTGTTTTCTAACTAAACAGGAAACTTTGACCTACTCTGGAATCATCTGATTGCCATTTATCCGTAATTTCGATAAATGTTT
The DNA here is from genome assembly GCA_963989215.1 of Hedychridium roseum. Taxonomy (NCBI): domain Eukaryota; kingdom Metazoa; phylum Arthropoda; class Insecta; order Hymenoptera; family Chrysididae; genus Hedychridium; species Hedychridium roseum. The sequence goes on along the minus strand of OZ022312.1, from coordinate 6,128,425 downwards.
GGAACAAAATTTCCCCAAGAGAAGTATTGGAATATTCTTAGCGTTCAGTAACACCATTCAGATGACTGGGTACACGATCAATTTATACAGCACATAAAGCAAAGATACGTAGACGTTGAAAAATAGGCGGAATAAAAAGGGGGATTTCAGCGGTTACTTTGGCCAGTATTTCCGCCACTCTCCCGGGCTGATACATTCTTATTCATTCGTGGAAAAAATGAAAATCACACCCTTAAGGATATCTCGTCCTTCAGCGGCCGGTGATAAATACCACCATTAATCTCGGTAAAAACCCGTGGAAAGACGTTTCTCGCGATGTTTTCGCCACGTACACGAAGGAAAAACCAACAAGCGTGGCTCGGTTCACGAGGTGAAATTTCTTTCACGTCGGGAAATTCAGCATGATTCGCGCGTGGTGTATCGCACATCGCACGATATCAAGACAGATCGTTACGACGGCCAACTTTTCGTATTATCATTCGCAATTCAATTTTCGCAAACGTAAAGCCGGGCTTAAGCTAGAAAAGTCTCGTAGTCCTTTCCGCGTATACTTAAAAAACTTCATTACCAAGGGCCAAAGTTTTGGAAATTATTCCAGAGTCCAGGGGGGGAGGCGGGGGTGAAAGGAAGAAGGCGAAAACCGTTGAAATGCCGACGACAGCCACGATTATCGATATCGCCGCGATTCCGTCGAAATATACGAACGACCATTTAAACGAATCCAAATTGTCCTCGATCCTCGTCGTTCACCGGCTGATCGTGTTTCCGTGGATTGCAGACCGGTCCGCGATTCGGCCTCGCGGAATTTCGATGGAATCTACGAATTCCACGCTATCCGGCGTGAAACGAATACCGGCCAACACCGCTGTACTTTACCAACGAATATTCGATAGCCACACGTTGGACGATGTGTTCGCAGTAATGGCGTAGTGTTAGCCACAAACTGCTGGGATAATTACCGACTGCTACGCTGATAACGGATTATTCGTCTGTGTAACAGACGGGCTTTGTTTTTTTTTCAACCCGAACCATCCGTATTATTCAGGCGATTTGTGAAGGAAAACCTGTTTTTCGTTACGATCAATTTCTCTTGGTAATACTGACGTTCTCCGGGGAATAATAATGATTTCAACGTCGCGTTGACTTTCGGTGAAATGTATATACCTTTACTTCGTGACGTTTGCATGGACACGGAATGTCGTTGTACGCGAAGGAATAGAGGACAAGAAGTGCAAGGCGGACAAGATTGATATCGATAACGTTTAAAAAGAACTCGAAGACTAAGTACGATGTTTGCACACATTCGAGGGCTGGGCAATGGCTAGAATCCGCTGGTGACGGAGAGGTTGTCAGCGGCTATTTTTTCGGCGAAACTCGCCGTGGAGAGTGGAAGGGAATGGATGGTTGCCAATCGTTTGCCCCTCGACAAAGAGGCTTTGCGGGACGTTCTGCCGATGCCCCTCGGTTTTCTGCGCGTCGAGAAGGTCGACGTTCTCGCACCCGACGGCGACGGTGTTGGCAGCCTCGCGAACCTAACGGCCATTCGATTGGCACGCTGCAGTTCGTCGTTGGTTGGCAGGAAATAATGGCCCCTGTATCTCCGTAAAATGCCGTACTCGACGCCCCGTTTCAGAGCCGCTTTTACCTATCGACAGGATCAACCGAATTATCATGACTACCTAAATGGTCCACCTTTAAAATCGTCCCATAAAACGGGACGATCGGGTAAGAGGTGTTTCCGGTTGATCCGATATTTAAGAAAGCAGAACTCGGTATTTCAGTGAGCTGAGGAGGGGCTTACTTGTCGTTTTACACGGCCCTCTGGCATATTATGCGTGTAACTAATGTATCCAATGATCTTTTTCGGCGTGAGTCCTTTCGTCTCGCGGAGATCCTGTATGGCCGAGGCGATAAGGGCGGCGATTTTCAAGGGCTTCGGCCTGCGAGATCGCTTTCTGATCCCCCGTCCAGCCGCCCTCTTGACGCTCTTCTTTCTCCTCCGAGCCATTCTCCTTCCCCCCAACGTCCGGTCAAAGATCCGTCTGTACGGCCAGCTTCGCAGAAACCACACCCACGATTTTATAACGACATCGTCAGCGCGAATCGCAGGATCGGAGATTCGCGCGGCCTGTGACACGGAAATTTTTCTCTGCACGAAAATGTCAGGAGGAGACTGTTACTCTTCCATTCTTTCATTTGTTTGCGTTGTCAGGCCGCCGCCGCCGCTTTGACCCGGAACTCGCGCAACATTTAAACGCAACGGTCAAAAGAATTTTTACTGCAATTCATTTCACCGAGGACCGCCAAGAGCGACGTAACGCAATTTACGTGTTCCCGGGCAATGTGAATACGGAGAAGACGTGTCGAAAGCTAATTTTTCTCTTTGCCCTTACGACGTCTTCTGCGTACCATGAATAACGTCATTTCCAGCCGACGAAAGAGGAGGACTCTTTATGTCATCCCGCCGGCACTGCTGTGATTTTATACGATTCTTGGGTGTTCTTAAATGTTATAGCCTGCTCTCGCTGGCTCGTGCGACACCGTTTTTCTTGACTAATCAGTCAACTTTACGGCGGATATTATTTTCTTGCCCTCGGAGAGAAAGAGAGAGATAGAACTGCTGAATAATACATTTCGCCGGTGTAGACGCAATCGTATACGGCTATATCAGCACGAGGAGGAGAAATCAGCTTTTTTACAGCGACTCGACCGAGTCGCAGATAATCGCGTCCTCCCGGCCTGCTGCAGGATTAGTCGCTGCACGGTAAATACTATGCACTGGCCGCGCTGGAAAAAGGAATGTCCCCACTGCAATATGTATGCAATCAGAATTTTCCTCCCAGCACAACCATCAGCGTGATACAACCGGGGAAAAAATGTCGGTTCTAAAAATCTTTACCAAGCACACGATTCATCAATAATCTCAATTCGATGTCCTCGGTACAGAAATTATTGCATTATGTGCCTGGTGGTGCGTTTCGAAAAGGATCGTGAGTTGTATAAGATTAGAAAAATGAAGACGGAAAAGAAGGTAAACAACGGCCGGTATTTCCTTTCATCGCACCGTTCGTTCTTGCACGGCAACTTTTCGAGCGTATCTGCCTCGCGCACGCGAGCGCTGCATTTGCATGGAACATGTCATAAGAACTGCACAGGCTCGTGACAAATGGCAATGTCAAGCAGGCTTGCATGTGCGTTTCCAGCGCTATTATCGGGCGAAATGAATCGGCGCAGATTTACGGCTTAATTCTAGTCGTTCGATCGAGCCGGGCTCAGCCAGGCGGACCAGTCAAAAACTTGAGGCGTATAATATTATCCCGAGTACTCGTCTTGAACGTTTCGGCGCTGTCAAGAAGCGTAAAGAGAGATCGAAGGGATTCTTGCCCCATCAATTATGACGAGACGTTCCTCATCCCTGCGGAGAGCCCACTCGAGACTTTATCCGATTCGTGAATTTCTCGAGTAGACCTTCCCCTCCAATTTATTTGAACCGATCCGTCGGAGAGATAGTATAGTCGATGAGAGCGGGAAAGGTAGGGGGAAATTCGGTAAAAACTCCCTAAAAAGAAGATAACCGGCACCGGAATCTTGGGGAAATTCCTTCTCCCGTATCGACATGACAAGTGCTGCAAAAATCCGGGATTTATTTGATAAAAAATAATTTATAGCTTAATAGGAGGTACAAGGTTTTCGCAACGTCACATGATCAGATTGTTAGAGACGCGGACTAATTACCAGCCCAGCGTTCTACGGTAGTGCATAATATCACGCGAAAAAACATTTACCTTGGATGAAGGTATAATATATCTGGCCGAGAAGCAGGAAGCAAGAAAGTTCTTAGAAGAATGGCGTTAAGAGCAAATTAATCGTCGCATGTTCGATGTAATCCACTCTCTCCCTACCCCTTTTGTTCATAATGTTAACGACCCGATCATTATCCGTGCCTTCGTTGTAGGGTAAACGACGTTACTTATATTCCCGCTCGGGGATTTATTAACATTTATTGCTGGCCAGACACGCACGGCCATATGCATGTGCGAGTCCCATGCTGAGCGAACACGTGAAAGGACAAGGTTTACCCTGTTATCGGTGGCGAAATGGTCTTGTCGCTGGTTTATCGCTTAATACACCGAACGGCGGCATAAGAAAACGACCACGTTAAGTCCGGTAAATCTAGCCCTATCGTGCGGCGGGCCAACTACGATAACCCTTTTACTTTACCTTTATGGATGCGAGTAGGGTAATCGAGGGGCCGGGCGATTATGATGCAGGAAGGACCTCGACCCGCGGTCAGACGTGAGTTTCCATTTCGTCTACTAATCTTTCGGCACGTATTAACGAAAGTTTATCGGACTTTCTCGGACGATGCCGACGTTCCCTATAAATCACTCTTTAGGCGAAACGTGAGAAATGGAAGTTCTCTATCGCTTTGTCTTCCCGCGATCGGTATAAGACCAGGTTGCCTAGACCTGCCGGACTCCTTGGGGGGGGGGAGGGGGATAGGTCTCGGGATAGATAGAGAAGGTCAATTAATCTCTCGTTCTCGCCGGGAAGTCTGTCGGGGCCGACGGGGGCAAAGATCGAAGATCAGGACGGCCCAACGAGGGCCGATCTCAAAGTCACCGGAGTGCCAGGGAAATCAGGGAAACGGGGGATTAAAAAGGAGGGGGGGACAGGGCGGACGACGTCGACAGCGGTGGCTCTGTTTCTTGTTTAGCGAGTCGGTCGGTCGTCTTGCGATTTTATCCGATGGCGAAAGGATCGCCCTAAGGAAATCCGCCTGACTTTCTCGGTGCCCCCATCCAAAGGACTTTCAATTAGAGGCGCATTTCAATTACGCCGCACTCTTTTCCCTAGCATTTATATCAGAGGATCGGTACAAAGCCACTTATCGCGGATGTACCTCCATTGTACGTGCCCGGAAAAGCAAGTTCAAAGAAACCGACTTCCCGCCCGTAATTGCAAATATACCGGCCAGTAGTCGGCGCTCCCTTGGATCCTCCGCCGCGATTCGCGAGATTCTCAAACTCTCGTATCTCCGTGCCTTTGTGTCTGCCGAGCAATCCTAACGAAACGCAAAAGCCTTACAGGAGTAAATAATCGAATATCGAAATGGTGATAAGAATTCGATGAAATTCACGAATCGCAGGATATGCTTTATCTTGAAAAATTATCATTTTTTCGATCCCTCGCCGCAATTATGTTAATGTTTTGATAGTTTATTGGATATCGATATTTCATTCTGATACAAGATTATGTCATTTGTGGTCCCCTGCAATTTATCCGATGGCAAATCCAATAAAAACAAGTAAATCCGTGGAGGTCTTGGGCGAATACTGCGTAGAATGGAATGGCGGACGCGCATCATCGGAATCGCCGACATTCCAATGCATCATCCCAGGATTGTACAATTTCCGTTCGTAGGGAGAGCCGTGTCGACTGATCCGTTCTCCCAAAATACAATTTATAGGTAAACGATACTGCTGTACCCGGAAATATCGAATGTCTCGTATATTGTCGTCATTGTAATGTCCCTTCTCCGATGCACGACTTAGAAAGTTTCGTTGAGAAACATTGGACGATCGTAGTAATTTTAAATAAACCGCATTCTAATGGCATAAATACGAGACAGTATAAATTGAACAAATGCAAATAGGTCAATGATAGGCAATTGTATGATATGCGTTTCGTTATCATCGGCTACTGTACGGATCATTATGCGCTCGAATGATAGTTATTATCATGGGCTACTGTTCCATGGACATTATGGAAAATACCAACGTGTATGGGCACTCCGTAATACCCGTACATCACTAGCGATATCCCGTTTCCCGATATCAGAGGCGCATGCGAAATTCGAAATTCTGCGACCAATTTAGCTTACTTCGTGTAGTCGCTCGAGCAAAGTTTCCTCGAAAAGTCATTCTAGTTGTTATTGCCCTTATTTCGGTAAAATTCGTCAGTCCTTTAATAGAAATTTTATCAAAGTATGCCTAATAATTATTCTACTGAAGCTAGGAAGTAAGGAACGGAACATCGGGAGCTTTAAATATGTTTTCTAAGTTTATAGCTTTATTACCAGCAACACGGAGTTGTACTCCGCGACGACCTTTCAATATACGTCGGAGAGTCGATTCGACATCATCAATTCCAGATGCAGATAAGCCTGCCCTTGCCAGACAGGTTTACGATAGGTCCCGGACCACTAATACCATTGGGTCTCATGAAGAATTCATTCCAGAGGGAGTACACCGAGGACGGCCGAGGATGAAAATAACAAAACAATCGCGAAACCCGACGTGATTTGTGGATATCGTTTCCAGTTGCGGGAATGCTGCAGTAACTCATGCACCGAGCACTCATTTTAACGATCAAGACAGTAGGGAAGAAGAAAAATAATTGAATCCTTTCGCAAAAAGGTATAGAACACCATTTGTGCACTATGGTTAGTCACTAAATCCTCCGAAATCTAGACTTATATCACGTCAAAGTTCGTAAATTTTATCTACCTTTGCACTCTCAGGGCACAAGTGGACAAATATTCAATTCCTACCTTCCGTGAAATATATTTACTTAAATTTCGTTTTCTTTGCACACATTTATTGCTGTATTGATAAGCATGATTTCTGACGTTCGGAATAACGGCATTATAATTGGGGAAAATAAGGGTATTCATTGAACCGTTGGTTGGCCGTGGAGACGTTGGATGGTAGGTAATATCTCCCCGAATGGCTTCTGACATCCCCAGCCTCCACCGTGCGTCAGGGGTTCGATTGGACGTCATCAATTGCAGATGCAGATAAGCCTGTCAGTGGTAGACAGGTTTACGACGAGTCCCTGCCCTACAACGGCACTCGACCTCATGAAGAATTCAGGCCAGGACCTGCATCCTAGCCACGATGGAAACTCGCCCTGTCCAGGACCTCGCGTGCACCGTCTTCTCCGTGAACTCCTGTGTCTCGTTAATACTTTAATTTCGTACAGCAGCAGCAGCAGCATTGCTCGATTTCGAGGGGCCGGCAACTTCCTACGACACGCCGGGATTAATTGTTGAGCCGGCGAATCGTTGTTAGTTAAAGTGGGAAGTTGCCGACAAATCGGCCGAAGGAGAACGCCAAATTAGATGGCGCATTAACGAGCTAAGTGGATTAAGCACGTGAGAAAAGTCACGACAATGTAGATTTCTATGAATTTGCCAGAGGACTTACCCTACTGTCGTTTAAAAAATGCAAATTCGCTGTTGCCCTAACTTTCCCCGTACCGCATCTTTGAAAGGTGAGTTTTGTAAAACGGAACAGAGGGGGTTGCAGGGAATTTCGTTTGCGCCTAATAGGAGGAGAATCGAAAAGCCTGTGTTTCGAGGAAGGATGGGCGCAATGCCAGCACAGAGGCGCGAAAGCCCGTTTTTCCCATTGCAAGATAATTCCGGACTCTGACCACTCTCGACCGAGTCTCGACCAACCACTCTGCAAACTCCTGAGCACCCATTCCGCTTGAACGTATGCCAGGATTACCTAGAGAAGGCATTAGTATCCGATTAGATCGCCGCCTAGCTTTCCAGTAAACTGTTTCGTCTTTCGTAGACAGTCGTTAACCGAAAAACAAGCGGAAATTCGAGAAACCTGGCAAACCGTGATTTTCTCTAGTAAGCATAGCCGACGTACGAAGGATTTCTAAATCGCTCGTACGATTTAACTACCCGCAATACGATACGAGTTCATCATTAGGGATATCCGTCTAAAGTTTTTGCCCGTGGGAATAGCGTTACTCCTATTTCGTTGCAATCGCTGTAGGAGATTGATTATGCTCGTACGAAACTCGGACACGGGATGACGAGCAAGCTCCGGGGCAATGGCGCACCGGGTCTTATCTAAGACCGGAGCTTTCGCACGGCGGATATAAACAAGAACTGCCGATAATTGCCGGCTCCCTTCCCCGGCAACCCCCTGGACGACGATAATGGTAGAACAGCGTGCAATACAATTTCGTGGCAGACGCGTCGGCAGCGGAGCGTTAATGCAGCGTCGACAGTACGAATACATTTGCAAGTGTAAGCCGAGATCCGGCGAGACGTCCTGACCAAATACCGGGCGTGACACTGTACCTAGACTACGCCTGCTCCCCTCCATCCCCCCTCGCCCCTTCTCCGTCATCGACGCGACTGGAACGAATGGAACCACTCGACCGGACCCCCACCCCCTCCCCTCCTCTCCTTTCCCCCCCGTCACGACAATCGATTCCCCAACGCTAAGAAACCGCCGCCGTGACTCGAATTCCCCTGAATCGGAATAACGCGACGGAATATCCCGCGGAATTCCCTCGCCGCGATCGGAAGAATCGCTAACCGAGCTAACTAATTCGACTGGCTTAATGCCCGGGAGAAAACCCGGCTAAGACGGCCCACGGCAAAAGTTACATCCACTGAAATATGGAATAAAGCCGGGTGAAGGGTTATTTCAATGTATTACGACGACCCCGGGTGTAATGAAGTGGCCGTGAGAGAGGCAAAGTCTCGAGGTAAGTTCGAGTTACTGCGGAAATGTAAAACCGAAGTGCGATAGCTATGACCAAGGGGTAACATTGGAACAAGTCGGACTTTCGCGGCCGTAAATCAGGCCAAGTCGAACGCGGGGGGGACATAAAAATTATTTTATGGTTGAGAGAGCCAGCAGCAGATGGGAGGAATTGACAAAGGAACGTATGAATTCGAGCTGGAGGTAACTGAGAAAGATATTACCGGCAAGTCCGAGGACGGTGCTGTAAAAAATGGCTCCGTCGGAATGATAGCCAGCTATCTGAAATGCCGCAGAGAAGCGAGAGGCAATGGACAAAGGAAAGTATGTATTTTCACGCTCGAGAGAAAAAAAAGTTTCTTCATTTGTCGATACTCTGCGTTGCTTCGGGCGGCTACGGGCAAGAAGTAAAAGTTTCGAATACGACGCATACGTGTCCAAATGCTCCGAGTTCTTTGGAGCAAATGGAGAGCCGAAGGCGCCGTCTCTATTCAAACTTTTTCAGCCTTTCGCTTTGTACAGTGACGTACGAGGCCGATGAATTCTATCAAGAAAGGAAAGCAACCTTAGGAATTGGAAAGATGTATTCGCCGTACATACGAAATGAAAAAAATGGGACTTGGTGCCAAAGGACTTCACAGTGGCTGACGAACAACTGAACCATGCACTGTGCCCGTTAGTATAAGAAGCTTTTAAATGATTCAACTGGGTTCAATTAAGTGCCGATACAACATTTAACATCTAGTTTCACGTAGCTAATGATCGTCATGCAGCTGTTAATAAAACTGGGCAACTTTCTTCAAAGTGTTCCAGTGGATTCGGTGTACCTAACAATTACAAAGGTTGCCAGGGGGATAACGAAGACTGAGGGCCGATTGAGGGAACAATTACGAGTAGCGCATAGCAACTGCGTACGGGGCCAAACGGTTGTGAGGTGGGAACCAAGAGGTAAACCAAAGGAAATGAAATCTTGCTGTTCTGGTGTCTTCATCCACCTTCATTACCGTGGCAAAGCGTAAAGATCTCGCGGAGACAAGGGGGAAGACGCTGTTCCGCGAAACGAGCAAGCAGGAAATCCGTGAAGCTTCCGATTTGGCACGTACTAGTCGTTGTGCGCCTACACTGCCGTGCATTCGTCTGCAATTGCAGGCGTATGCACACCAAGTAAAAGCGCTTCCTCGGCGAGCAAACTCCCCTGTGCCATGGGTCCACGATATTCATCGCTTAGTAACCTGAAAGTTCCCTGCCATTCGCAACTACGTTTGACTACCCGGACAGCTGTCCAATAATATAATTGTCTCATGTAGCAATCCCGCCTTCTATTCATCCACGCTGCACAAACAATCAAAATAATGTAACAAAATTAGCGCAACATTGAAAACCATTAAATAATGTTTCTCTTTCTGTCGTAGTTGTCCCAATACTCGACAGGAAAATTCTATTGTAATTTTGAGAGAAAATTGTTTCACTGTTGGTTCAACGACTGGCAGATTGCTGTGGACATGATTAGGTTTATTTGTGGACAACCATTGGGCGCCGTGTACAACATGCTCTAAATCAATGGACACTCTGGTAACTGTCAGACAAGATGGACAAGCGAAGCAGGAGTTGATGAACGGATCAGATACACCAGAATTGTCTGACCTGGTACAACGATAAATCAACAAGTCGTGTTTATCAGTTTTATAAATCCACGTTAGATATTCCAGTCCGATATAACTGTATTGTTGCGATTATATCTTGAACGACGACGGGAAATGATTTTGCTATAAACGTCTTGAGAACAAGGGCTAAGATAGTGAACCTTCCGCAGGATATTTTAGAAAGCTGTTTCCCTGTATATCCTCGACCTGCATAAAACTGAAGTTTACAGAGTGACTCGTCCGCTAGAGTAGACAGTTCTCAAAAGTCTACAGGAACACCTTTGACCAGAGAGGAGTTTGCGGCCGAAACTGCTGGTTCGTGAGTTTCACAGGACTTAACGCTCCACTACGTTTGCTCGGAGAACTCGTAGGCGAAAAACGTATGCAAACGGACTGTCTGAGGCGCGATAGAACAAAACGAGCTTTTCATATAACAGAAAGGGCCAACTGGAAGCCAAGTTTTCCCTCTGCTTCGAATATTAGGTTTCTCGTCAATAAAGAATTCATAAATATACATTTTACACTGTTACAGTTCGTAGAATACTAGCTTCTCGTAGAGATAAAAACGGAATATACCGGGCTAAATAATTCAACATGAAGCGAATTGTATTGGTGTTATTTTCCATTGAAATGCACGGCATTATGAAAATGTGAATTTCATTTCAAGAGAGTTTAAACATCTTATTAATTATAAGAAACTCGTATTGACAGCCAATTGAGTATTATGAAAAGACGGTCAATGACACTTTTTCGTATGACATAATATATTTATCGACATTCTTTGCGAGCTTTTCACGTAACTCCGGCTGATTATTGTTGGGAAAATAGCGCGAAGCATTGACAGCTTTACGGAGTACTAAAAATATCTGTCTCTCTGTCGGAGTGGCTGGGGAAAGAACGAGCTTCACTCTGTCCAGCGAATTACAATGCCGTAACCCACATTCCGGCGCGTCCATATCTGGTCTTTCGGGTCGTTCGAGAAATTCAATCGAATCTCGCCGGGGGTCGTGAAACACGCGGAATACCGGGCGTTCCGTTATTCCGTCTCTTTCCAGGTCGGTACAGCGATCGGCGACTATAAACCCTCTGCCCGGGTTTTCGAGGATGCACCACCAAGACACGCGCTATGCATCGTCCGTACTTGTTTGTGTAGGTACATGTGAGCGCGCGCGCGCACGCGTTACGAAACGAGATGAGCGAACGAACCGTGAGATAACACGGGGCCTGGTTTACGAGGCCGTAAAAGCTTCGTGGCGGGCTTTTAAAATTATGCGTATAAAAAGCGTATGCGCGTGTGCGCGCGCACGTGAGTAAATAAGTGCCCCGCGGAACGGACGAGAGTCCGTCGCGCGAGATAACTCGCGGCGATATATGAATTGCGTTTAACGTCGTCGTCGACGTCGACGTCGACGTTGGTTGGATGGATGAAGCTCCGACAAATGAGGGCCTCCGGCCCGTTTTCTACCTCGCGGAAATACGAGACCCCTGCACGCTCCGCGAGAGGAATTAAGATATTATTACGAGGCCGAGTAAAATCCGTGCGGACTCGGCCCGATGGTGGAAATTTTCTATTCATTAACGGCCCCGCCCGTGGGCCAGGTCTTCGGAAACATTTACCTCCGTGGATCATTCTGGGCTTGCAAAAAATTGATTTAGTGACGATTAAGTGCCGGAACTGGGATCCTTTGCCAACTTCGCCACTCATCCATCGTGGGAGAACCATTAAATATTCCCTTTAATCCATATTGAATCACAAGCGCCGCGCCTAATAAAGGTTGAAATTTACCTTGGGAATTGCGCCGGTACAGTTATATCCACGCTGTTAAACCGTAGTTTTCGAAACACTTCTGACTGACAATTCCGGTTTATCGGAAAATTCACGCGATATTATGTCGCTCATGTAATTATAACTCCTGCAATCGTCCTCACTGAGGGAATTAAATTTGCAACGTGCCATCACGGCCAGATGAGAAACATAATCTGTGACGCAATAACCATAACCGTAGCCATAAGGAACCGCACAATCGTGGAACTCGCAATTCCTCGAAGAATAAAAGTAATAACGGTCTTGCATAAAGTCCCGGAGCATATCGCAACTCATATAAACTCTCCATTCTGTGGTTACACAAGTCGCTCTATACTTTAACGTTCTCCCTGCGTCATTATAAATGATGAAAACCCAGGCAGTATCGAATACGTTCCCATCAATTATTTCTAAAGAATTATTTAATATTCGTGTTACCGTACACAGCGTTACCATAAAATTTTCGTTAGCGATAACGTTTCGGCGAAATTAAAGCAAGCTGATTATGAACGCAGTATAAACATTCGGGGCACTGCACAGTTGCACACGAAATTAATGCACGATTGGGCCGGATTATCTAAAGTGCGGGATTACTCGGACTTTGCGGGATTATGGAACTTTTATCGTAAAGGAGAATAAAATGGAAAAGACGAAAGAAATAGAGAACCGAGGTCGAAGCGAAAGAGGGTGCAGTCAATAAGAAACGAATGAAAGTCCTTCTTCCCAAGAAGTCTTGGTTAGCGCTTCGCAAATCCGTTAGAACCAATCAACTTGCTGATTTCCCTCTCTATACATAGAGGCCTGAATACTTACTAATGACATTAAGACCCAATCATCCACAATTCAACATTTTCATTCTAATATACAGTTACTGACTTTTCAAAGTCCTTCGGTAATACGACGGATCGTACCTTCACAAACCGAAGTAGAAAAATACACGTGATCAATATTTGCGGTGGTAAGACGTTAAGGAAAATGTTCGTCCAGGAAGCATTTACATAATTATTTGGAAAAAGTATGTAGGTCGCAGGTAAGACCGGTTAATCCCGAGGCGTTTTAATCCTAGCTTCATTTCACCCACGAGTCGGCCTGGCTGGCCATATTAATTAAACAAACATCCTGACGAAGGTTGGCATGAGCACGAGAGGTGCATACCGTGGAGCAGCGGTGCAATCCTTTCAGCCTTGACATTTAGTGGTGAAACGTCCGTTGTTCAGGGCGACGTAGTGCACTGCAATTCCGAGGAGGTGCAAGACTGCAACCCCCTACTTATCTTAGACTTAGCGCGCACATGCCACTTTTAAGACTGCCACTGTTCCATCCAAGCTACCTTCTCGTTTCTCCTCTTTTCCAAGGAAAATAATACCTCGTCGCGACGGTCTGCAGGGACTAACGAAACAGCGCGATTGACAAATACCTCAAAGGTTTTTCTCGAATTTCGCGGGTAAACAAGAACAATGCATTCGGTGGGAGGGGCGGGAGGTCGATTTTCGGTGAGCGTCGGTTCATCCCCGAGGGGGAAGACGTTGGATCTGCTGCTCCTCTGATACGGTGAATTTACTGTCGGGCTATCGACGCGTGAAGGCACGGAGATAGAGTCGGGGATAAGACCGTGCCGAGAGCTTACGAGAAGGACGCGCGAGAACGTTAGTGGCCCTCGTTATATACATACGCAGTACTGCATGTACGGGGATGGTCTTCCGAGTCCCATAAACGTCAGACGCACATGTCGTCATTGTGGTCGGTGATTTTGACAGAACCGAGCCAGTGCCTTCGCTCATTCGCCTTGTATTGCACGCGCGACTACGGCAATTCGTCGTGGAATTATCGAGCGGTCGCGTGGATCGCCAGAATTGCACGCTCAGTCCCCCCGATTAAAGCTCCTTGGCCCAACCCCCACCCCCTTCCCGGCCCTCCCTCCCCCCACCTCCGACACACACCCCTGGCGTAACCTCTAATACGCAATCGATGCCGCACGCCGTTATTACGGATGATGCACACAACCGCATCAACTCGGCGATATAATTGGACGTTACTCCGAGGTGAATTCCGCCGTAACTCGATCAGCAGGTTCGCCGTATTATCCCGGATATGCCGATTATACACCCAACCCCCTCCCCCACCTGTCCGATATTTCCACTTATTGGGTTATAAGAATACACCGTTCCTACGTATGCAGTATTGTTCGTATACGATCATTAACGTGTTCTTGAATTATAGGATTTGATCCAATGGACGAGGAGAATAATTGAAAGAAATTGTTTCTGCACACCGTTTAATATACGCTAAAGGCTTGATTATCGGATAGGAATAGGTTTGATGTAGCTAAGCCTGTAATAAGAAGGGACTAACGGTCTGATTAACGATCCTCGGGAACCGATATATTACCTCTATCTCATCGATCGCAGAACGATGTTACAAATGGCGCACGTGGCTGCATCAATCCAGTTATACGATCAGATATTACAGCAAAGCGTATTCCCCTATCCGACCGGAAATTCAGGGACGAACCTCCGAATAATACGTGCGGATGGCACTTTATTCACATCATTACAAGCGCATAAAATTATACTAATTTACTTTAATCATTGATTTCTTGTAGTCCCTGAAATCAATACAAGACATTGATACGGGGCGGAAGAATTCTCGCAAGTGACTTCTGTAAACGTTTACGTAATGCCGAAAGGATATGAAGAAGGTAAGAATTCGTATTATTTCTGCAAAGGAATCGCGATGAATGTGACGAATCGTGGCACGAAGGCGAAGCTTCGAGGACACAGGAGTCCCCGCCAAAACGGTCCCCCCGTTTCCATCATGGTAACGTCGTGGAAACAATGAGGCAAACGAGCCTGTGTAATCCAGCGAGAAAGCCCGCATGGAAGCGGATGGCTTCGGAAAGTTACTTTTCCAGAAACGCGAGACACTATCGCAGGTCCAAGTCCAGGGAAGTTCCGGACGGTTGGAAATCTCGAGCGTAGATCCTAGGATCTCATTCGACATGCAAGCTTCAAGTATAGAGCCGGACCCGTAAAATATTACGATCATCGTTCCGAGTGAAAACGGGAAAAGTTCGTAGCCAATAACCCAACGTCCGTGATAATGAATGGGGTTCGTCGGAATAATAGGGGAATGCAATGTACAGAACTATCGGGGGCAAACATTCACGAAATTATTCCGGTCGATGAAATGGACGAGCTTTTGTGCCGCTTCCCCTCCCCTCGTTCCTCCAATTTTATCTTTTCTTCGACTAGGAAAAGTGTCAGCATGATAAAGATGGGCCACAATTCGAGATAAGAAGAGGTCCTTGGATAAAAAGAAATCTATATTCCTCGACGATCCTCACTCCCAACGACTGATCTAATCTTCTCAAGGTCGCTGATCTTGAGAATCTCGGATCTCAATCTTCCGTTGAGCGAGATTACGTAAAATCCCGTCAAGTTCATTTGGGACACGACGTCCCGGCCTTCCACGAAATTGTTTTTCCCTCGGCACCGCGGAATTAATTAAGACGTCAAGTAAGACGTACAAATCTCGCGTCGGCATATTTTCACAGGTGTCATTTTTATCGTGGCTCGCAGCAAATCGATCGTTAACTTCAATGTACTTAGTGCGCTATCCCTTGATCGCGGAACCTTTTGAAGGTGCGTCGTTAAAAAGGCTGGTCACACTTTTCGAGAGCCATGCATTAGTGTCATAGGTTGACGACCGAGGATCGGGCTGAATAATTACTCGGTTCTTAAGACGCCGGAGTTTCGTGGAAGGAGGAGGTCGGAGGTGAGAAAATTCTCTTGCCCGGTGACTTAGCTGAGCGAGGGGGCAGGCCCGTGTCTGAAGTATGGCCATGAATGTAGTGGAGGTGTGGCGGCACGGTCTGCTCTGCGCTGCTTCGTGGTATGTTTTTCCCTTGGACTGGTCGCTCGTGTGCGTGTGCGCCTGAACACACACGTACGGACATTGGTGGTTGTATCCGAGCGAGCTGGGCGAGGGCAGAAAAGCCCAGTGACAGATGCGAGACATTTAGCAGCGGCCCCGCTGGCGCGTACCAGTCTGTCTGCCGCTTAATCAACCTAAGGTGCTGGAACGTAATGCGAGCAGAAAGCTACAAGCCCACCCACTGCCTACGAATTCACTGACAATAAACCGCAAGGTACTTCTCAATGTTTATGATATTAAACAAATAAATCACCGGTAAACCTAATACCCTAGAATGTCCATTATGAGAACTAATTTCTTACAGGAAAACCGGATAAGGGAACGTTCGGACAAATGAGGTTCTATCGTAGTTCGGATCAATCACGACCATGCGCAACTAACAGCAAGAAAAAATTCTTTGTCACCGGAGAGGAAGATCGGAAAGGGCAATGGTCTTTGTAGGTTGCTTTAATGGTACGAAAAATTGTAGAGCGCGAGATGCATCGGCCGACGCGCCTTTCATCGAGGCACGCTACTTGCATCGAAATTACACGGTACTTCGTTCCGAATTTTAACCTCGTTGCCGCTCAATTCCCCTTTTCCCTTGAGTTCCCTGCTTACGTCGTCCTAACGAATGTATTAAGGTGAATGAAGAGGCTTAATGCTTCGCACGAAGCTATTCATTACACTTAAATGTAGCAATAAACTCGTTAACACATGCACCGCAGCTAGTCCTGGCTTTAGCACAATCTTTCATCAGCAATCGGATCTTCAACCGAGAAGCTTTCAATATTTTACGAGTCGTTTTAAACAAACGTAATGTTAAGTCTCACGAATTATGCGTTTGTACTACTGCAGTGGAACAACTAGCCCCATAGTCAGACGTCAGAAAAATATGAAATACTTGGTGACTTTTCTCTCTGGATTAAGCAAAGAGTAATTCAGAGTAATGTCATGGCCGTGTGATTGAGGATTTCTGGTCAGCGTAATAAAGCTGAGGGTCAGTGTTTTCGTGGAGTCGGAGAACTGGAATCGGGAAGGGCGGATTTATAGCGCGTTTTACATGGTCTACTTCCTGTGTCGGACGGATAATTCCCTGGCGGACGTTAAGTCGTAGCGTCGCAGCGCGGCGAAGCAGCGACAAAAGGTAAGTGTGAGTCTAAGGCAAGGGCGATGGTAATTGTGGAGGAACGGAAGGGAAAGGCGGACGACAGTCGTACGACACGGAAAAGAGAGCCGAGCAGCCGAGTAAATAAGGGAGCGAAAGAGCGCGGAGAGGGCAGCGGGGGGCGGGCCATGTTGAAGTTAGTTGGGAGCTTCGTAGAAATGAATTGAATAATTTAGCGAGTCTGGATGAAGGGATAAAGCGAGCTAGCTCGAACGTGTCCCCGAGAAAGGCACCGAAAATTCCGAGGACGAGCTCCCCCGTGTGTCCCGGCTCATTCAGCGTCTTCGCTCGCGAGGCTTTTCCACCGCAGTTTTCCCGCGCGGCGGCAACGACCGGGGGACACATCCTACGAAAATAATCCGCGAAACCGGCGCCAAAGCGACGTCGCGCAAAATCACGAGGAATCGCGCCCCGGCGAAACGAGAGACCTCCAAAAGGGGGAGATTTCTCGCCCGGAAATCCCGACGCTGCCTTAAGTTCTTTACAGAGAACGATATCCGAGCTGTACTACCCACTCGGCTGTCGTGTAAACGCGCACACTCTACGCCTTTCATCCGAATTACAATCTCCCGGAATAAACCTAACGATCCGGCATTCAACGAAATAATCGGATTTAGTAGGGAAAATGGCTTTAACAGAGAAACAAGTTGCTCGTGTTGGCAGGCAATTAAAATGCAAGGACGCGATCAACCACTATGGGGAGTTAATTCGCTAATCGTCATTCTCTCATAGAGGACATGAAAATGTATAAACGAAAGTTTCTCTAACCGTGTGATACATTTCGACATGCACGGCCGGCAGATGCGACTGAATTATGTATTTCGGTTACTCCGGCTTCGTAGCCACAGTCGCGGTAACAATTTGTTAGGGAGGAAGCTCCTGCAAGTCCTGTATTATGTAGTGCATGTGCTTATAGTATTTGTACATACCGAGGCTCGCTGGGAATAGTTGCAGCGGTGGTCCGCGAATGTTCGAGGCGAACTTCGAGCTGGGCACGAGTCGTGGGTAATAGTTTCGTCGCACGTAATTATGCTTCCTTTCCGTGACAAATGTAGCGTTAAAGCGACCGCCACTTTGCCGTCCAGGGAGTTGAATCTTATTTACGGATAAAGACGGGACACGCGATACAATGCGGACTATGCAAGGAATGGTATCGACTTAATTAAGGGCCACCGAAAGAAAGCCAGACTGTCTTGGATATTTAAATTCTTACGTCGAAATCTTTAAGGTATAGATACGAATTTTTGGAATATTGCACAGCGGCTAGGAAAGTGGTATGCGTGGTCTTTCGTTGCCCGAGGTTTTATGCGGTCACTAAAGTCTACTGAAGCGTCTGAGAAGTAGCAGAAAGCGATGGCGCATGCATAATTGGGAAATAATTGGAAAACCCTGGCAGAGGATTCTCAGCCCCGTGGAATTCGCTTTAAAAATGGAGTCTTCGGTCAACTCCCCGGGCCGGATATTAATTATATCCCTCGAGCGGTTAAAGAATAACTAAACACGAGGAAACGAACTAGCCGGACGAAAACGAATTCTTATTGCCGGCCCTCGTGGGTTATCCGGCTCAAAGTGGGTAGGTGCAAAAGATAAATTGAAATCGGGCCTGGATTTTAATTAAAAAACTTTCTCCATCGGTCGAAAGGGAAAGAAATCGAAACTACTTCCCGATTAAGAAAAATACCGGGGTCAGTGAATTGCCAGCTACCCTTCGGGTTCGAGCTGCTAATCGAGCGAAAAACTCGCAAGAACCAAGACATCTCCACCTTGCCGAGTTCCTCGCTAATACGATTTTACTTTTGGCCAATAAATGAATAAAGCAAGAAACTTTCAAGCACGATCGGACAATCTCGGGGAAAGTAACGTCGAAGGCCATCGGGCCAGTAAAGATCAAATGTACGGGGCTTTTTCGGGTCACGAAGGGAAGAAGTTGCGGGCAGCGGGGGGCCAAGTGTCGCACTACTCATTCAAAAATTGCCACCGAAGTCGTTGCGGAACGATAAAACTTGATACCATCGCCGGGGCCGGCGGAACTTCGCGCCATTAGATTCCCTGGTAGTTCGAACAATGGATACGAAGAGGTTACGCGTATGCCCCGAGTAGCCGTTCCTCGCTTTCTGCTTTCACGATCTCCCGACCCCTTGCCCTTCGTCTGCTTCGTTGGCTTTCCATCCCCTTCCGCACCGGCCGCTTTCTATTCCGATTACACGTTTATCGTCGCGCGGGTAGGTATCTTTCGTCTTTGTCTCAATTCGACCAGTCTTGTCGCAGTCTCGTTCTCGATTCGCTTCATGCCCAAGCCTTTTCTATTCCCTTTCTATCGCCCCACTCCCTTCCCTCTAGCACCCTGCAGCCACCGAGTCTCAAGAATTTTTACGTCCTCCTTATTTATTTTCTCCTCTCACGCCAGTCTTCTTACGCAACTGCCATTCCGGCTTCCCGGATTCAGTTCTCTCTCTCTCTCTCTCCCTCTTTCTCTTACTGTCCTTCGTTTTCCTGCATCTTTCCCTGTGGAGAGCTGCCGGCACCGCCTCGGTGCGATCGAAGGTAGGACACGTCTCTATTTTGTATTCCATCGGGCTCGCATCCATTCCCGCGCCAAACAATGAGACGCGCCCTTCTACCCGCAACGAGAAGGACCAGGGGAAAGGCGGGAAGAGGCGGAAAAACCTTGGGCGAAGACCTGTCCCCGAAGACGGTGCACGGTTCGGTCGCAGATAGGCAAATAGCCGAAAACTCCACCCCCGGCGCTCACTGCCCTCTCTCTTTCTCTCCTTTTTCGCGGACCACGTAATGTAAGGAAACGACTGTTTCGAACCAGTGCCGGAACGAGGCAACCTTTTATCCAAAGACTCATCTCAATTTCAAATGCAAATGCACTCTACTCGCGGGGTGGGGTAGGAGGCAATGAACGGGGAAAGACGTACTCTCCTGGACTGAAAAGTGGTCGAACAGGGTGGAAGGTGCGCAAGGAAAATGCATCGCCCAGAAACTCACTACACTCTGTTTCGCAGTATCTGACTCGATCTACCTAATGCCGATTTCTCGCGCAGAAAGATAAAAGTCTTGTCGTCTAACCATCTACAAAATCCAGCCCCTTCCGTGAATTATCCGAGGATCGCCGAAGTCGGGGATGAACGATACGAGAATACATTAAACTTCGATCACCGTAAAGCACGTTACATGTAAATACGCGACGCTCAAGCTCTCAGGGTGAATTATTTGAGTTCAAGAGAGCTCTATTGAAGTTTGGCCGGGTACAAAAATTCCATATTTACTGTAATACAGGCCACAAGGAGTAGGGCGCGTCGGGCACGGTGGCCGAAATGATTTTCGTGCCGCAGTCCGAAATTGAAACCGTGCTCAGCGGTTAAAATAAGTTGTACGTCGGAGTTTAATGTTGGCATATACGTGAGTTTCGGACAAGTACTTGAGGGCACGCGGCGGTATGATATTTTTGTCAACAGTAATCTCAAACTTTTCGTGGCTTTAACGAGTTCAAGTACGGTGAAGGGGGTGGAGGGGTAATGCCAACACTGACGGCGGCTTACTGGCTTCGGTACTCTAATAGTGGCCCTCCCGTATCGCATTTATCACGAGCAATAATAACAACGGCCCCACTAACGTACTTTGCCCCGCCATAAAGCAATTGCACTGGCACGAAACGTGCGGCTCGGCTTGCGGCGCGTTTACGGCACGCGAGAGGGTTCGGCTACAAATGGAGAACGCCCGGTGAAAAGCTAAACGAACAAAAATCGCAATACGCGTTAACGTTACTCTTCATTATGGCCATGCTACTCGGATAAACTCGGTGCCACTAAAACCCTGCCTTCCTTATTCTGCCGTTGTGCGATGCGAGGATAAACATAGCGAATGAGAGGTCAAGTGAGAATGTCAACCGTGAAAAAAAACTCACGTGTATACAGTGTAAGTGTGCACATGCGAGAACTGCAGGCATGAATAGTGCATTAGAATGGTGACCCCAAAACATGGCTCTTTAATAAACACTCGCAGAAATTATGATAAAAATTAGCCTACGTATGCACCGCCATTTTCCTAAACTACGTGAGATGTTAAAAACCATGCCATTTCTCGTAGCACCATCACTTTTTCGCTGCTATAAAATGGAAATACGAGTACATTTAGTCGGGCATTCACGAATCTCAAGTTTCCATCGTGCCGGGTCAGAGCGAAAAACAAGATCCTATCCGACATATCTGCCATATGTAAATGTGTACGTATGTCATGCGATCACCGGAAGAAATGCCGTAGAGAATGATTGGACAGCAAAACAAGTGAAAATCGTGACATGCGTCAGTCTTGGACATTGTTCAAATAATGATAAGCGATGGCTGCAGTTATCGGGGCAATAAAAGTTTATCCATTTTTGTCGATGGAAACTGCTTTTTACGATACTAGCGCAAAACGAGAGAAATGGCGACTATCTCGATTTCCACAGTAATAAAAAGCGAATAGACGAAACGAACATGAGTAAAACGTGTCCATCGAAAAATGAAGTATTTCAAAAATGAAGTATAATGAAGAAGACTCACTCTTTGATGTACATTAAATGAAATGTGTCGTTAGTAAGGCAATTACTTTAATGAGCAAATTTTGAACTTGTTTCCTTTGGTAAATACTCTGTTGCCGCAAGACGATTTTCCCCGTGTACTTGTATTACGTCGACGTCAGAACGGTACGATATTACAACGTATCGTTTTATGTAAAAACGTTTTGCCACATTAACTGAATTTTTTATCGTGTTTTCCTGCTGGCGTGCTATCTCATCCGGTTTTTCCCTTGCGTGTAGGTACGTCGCAATACTGGCCGGCTAGACACATGACAAAGAACCGACCGTGCCGGCGGAATGCAGGGAAAAATGTATGCCTTATGTAAATGTTATCCGTGGTAACTTAGAATTCGCTGGTCTACGCGTGTACCGACGCAATACGCAGCGCCCGAACGGGATTCCGAGTGGAAGAACCCGACGTACGAAGATTCACGGCACGTGGCTGAAAGGCTTGGGGCCCGCAAAAACCCACGACAAGTGTGAATAATAATAAAGACGAATATTCATGGAAAAATAAGAAAAATTCCCGTTACGTCAGGCGCCGTCCGAGCTCGGAAAATCTGGACGATCCGTTTCGTAAGCTCCTTCGCGTCGAGTGAAATTAACTTCTTTATACGCGTTACTTCAGCGTGATTTATGAATTTCCCTTTTCGAGGATTGCTCTCTACGGTACTGGTATTTCCTAGTGTGCAGAATGTCAGAGTGCGTGCAGCATGTCCGGGTATTGGAGAAGCCATGTGTCTACTTGGAAAACGGAAGGAGTTAACCACAGAGCGGTCTTCATCGAACCATACGAAACACAGTGGGACATTTGGTTCGGTCGGTTGAGCCAGCAGAAACTCCAAGAGAAGAACGAGCCGCAGGGAGGACGGTTGAGAGTCGCTGGAACGGGAAAATTGTGCCGAGAATCGAGAAAATTGTGCGGAGTGTGCAAAGCGGGGGAAAACGTCCTCGCGGTTGGGAAAGATCGACCAGCTCGATCTCCTGCTTTGTAGCTTAAAGTCGGCAGATTCGAGGCCTTGATTGTCCACGATGCTCCTCGAATTCGATTCTCCGTGCTTCAACGGCAGAGAAAATGATTTTTATTCACTCTGGCTTGTTATCCCAAACTCCGCCCTCGCATTTGCCTTACATTTGCGACCTGCTCGACTTTCGAGCTTCCAATACAAACCGTACATGTAAACGCAACTGGCATGGAATCGACAAATTCCCTCGAACAATCCGAAAAGGAAACCCCTGGTATCCCTCCTCTCGAGGCTAATTCGTGGGGAACGTGTAATTCATAAGGAATTGTTCGGCGATCAAAGCAACCGCATTAGCAGAAAAGGAATGGGGAGTATGGTAATCTTGGTTTTCCTTCGTAGTTGAAATCACGGGGAATGTAACTCTAATCTCCTTCGGGAAATGCATTACCGGGTAACGAGGAAAACCGTATAAGCGCCGTTGCCATTTCGATATGCAACCGCAACGCCAGGAGAACGTAGAATCGTGGCCGTGCACCAACACACTGAAGCTATGCTTTATAGCGATGACTAAAATTGCCGTCAGAATGTAATAAAGTTAAGCGGATCTACGAGGAACCTGTAATTACTGGATTTCAGCAATGGACGGTGCATAGACCCTTCCCTGTATACGGATTAGCGTTTTCAGTTCATCGCCTGCGATCTAATGCATGCATTTCAATGGAAACTTTCGGCGAATCAACTTATGAACAACTAAAATCCCCGATTCCGTAATGCACAACTCCTTTTTTTGTTAAAAAATTCCCCCGAGATTACCTTTCTTTTTCCCCTTCTTGGTACTTTACTAGCCGGCAAAAACCATGCAATGTACTGTGCACGCTTCGATGACTCCTTGTGAAATACTCTCATTAAGCCGACGAAAAAGTAGCTTATAATATTTCACGTCTGTTCGGCGGACGGTGGAAAATCGGCCAGTAAAAGTACTTTCGAGTAAACTCAGGTCAACGCTTACCGTCTACGATATTGCTGGTGCGGTTTTATGGTTATATCCCGTGTGTTCGAGGTTCTCACGGTCAACCAAGATCCGTGCGTACATACGGACGAACAGTTCGACTCAACAAGTTGCAGCAGATAAGATTTAATTCACCCTACGTTTTTGTATTACGTGGCCGCAGGAACGTAGGACGTTCAACGATCTGGCAGACGTGAATTGAGTTACATCGGATCTGACTGAACGTCGTGCGGTAATATTCCTTCTATCCGGCTGTACGAACGTAAACATTTAAACGCGCAACATAGACGTCTGCTTTAATGACCGCGAAACTTGCCGAACAGACGATGCGAAACGTACGATATGCGAATACATATGCAGAAACGATATAACAGCTCGTTACGGCTCGGGTGTACCTAACCCAGTTGTCAATTGGTTGTTTGTTCTGCACTCATTCGACGGGGAATCGCGTCCCAGGCGAAATATATCCGGCACGCAAATAAAGACTCCGTACGTGCTGACCGCAGTAATATCGGTTAACTGGAGTTCGCCCGATTCGGCAAGTCAAATACTACGGGCAACTTGGGTAATATTCCTCGGAGGTGCCGGCAGGTCTTTTCTTCGTCCCACGACACCCCCCGTTCCCCGTGGATCCGATAAATAAATGAAAGTTTTCGTTGCGCCGCGGGAATGGCGGGACGCGAGCTACGGTCTCGTGAAAAATTGACGGAGAATCGCACGGGTATACACGAGAGCGCCCCGTGGCTTTAAGAGCTTTCGATTTCGTGAGGTACGTGGAAAATTCAACGGACGGCTCTACTCCTCGGCGAATTCGACACACGCAAATGGCTCGTGCGAGAAGCTCCCGACAAGAGGCGCAAGCCTCTTTCAGAGGTATTCAGGAAAATGCTGCGACGACAGGCTCCGCCCAAGACGCCGCGATAATGTTAGCGAATTTGTCAATTACCGAGGGCGCTGGTAGTGTAGGGCAGTGATAAATTGTAGTGGACCGCGGCGAGAACGAACAAAGAGAATAACGGGGCAGTCAGCGATTTGTAATCGGGCCGAATCATCGAAAGTCCGATGCTGGGATGGGGAGGGGGGAGAGGAGGTGTGTACCGGTGGCATTGTGGTGGAGAGCACACGAGGAAACTGGGGTTCAGAAGCACGGAAATTAATCGCGGCCGATTAATCAGGGAAGGATCGTAAATTCGCCTGCAATACCTCGTTAGCGATGATTGAAATCAGGAGGGCTTTCGCGGCACGTGACTGCTCGCTCGGCGCCTTCCGCAGCAACGGCGACGAATTAACGGGGAAAATGAAGGCGTCAAGCGGAGGGGAATCGGCCGGAATGAGCGAAAAATCGTCAATCCCCCTGTGCATGACCTACAACACCGGGACGACCTTCTTCCCCTTCCACGGCGGTTAGTATCAATTTGACGAACGAACAAACACGCCGTTCCCCCTCCCGGGCCGGCACAATTACACGCCAACGGCCGAAGTTTAAGAAATCGCGCGTTTGCACTTTTTTAATTAAATTTTCCTACTGTTTCCGCGCAAGCCTGTCCCACATCTGTAACCGTGCGCGTTACTAACCCGTCCGGGCCATGCGACGAAACTCACTCGGCTGAACTTGAGAACTTTCAGGAATTTAATTGAAGCCCTGGCCAACCGTACAAGCCCGCCGACCGAAAAATAAAGGTCCCACGGAAAACTCGCTGTCAGCTGCGAGAACGGAACATAACATTTCGCGCTGATATTGTCGAGCTCCATGTGAATAATCACGGAAATAAAACTTTACGTAAAAAAGCCACCGTGCTGCAGGGCTACGGACATTTTCAAACATTTTTAACACGATCGCGCACTTCCTCGGGACAGTCCTACCGACGTGAATGATGAAGCAACGTCGTTGCTGAAAAGAGTATTAAGAATCAAAGGTTCCTCGGCATGAAGGCAGTTAAGAGATGGCAAAGAAATGATAAGTAGTGCCAATAAGGAACTAAGTGACGAATACGTTTCAACGACGCGGGGGAAAAACGTAGATAAAAGGGGGAAAAGAAGATGAAGTCGAGCTGTGAAGGATTTGCTCCCTATGGAATAGCGATGAAAGCCGAGGAGCTAACCGTCTTATAGGATTCGCCGAGTACGCGGTGCTTCGTGCGAGAAAAGTGCCTTTTACGCCGACGTGCCTCGCGTGCGAGAGCCACAAAAATACGCCATTGATTTTGATCGTTCCGAAAAGGAGCTCCTCTTTCCCGATGTATGCAACGACGACGCCAGGGCAGAGCGCGTAAGTCGCGGTAGGCAGGTACTTCCGTTCCGGAAGTGAAACGAAGAAAATGACGAGGAAACGCGACCTGATGTCGTTCTTACGCGCCTTTTCTCGCTTTCTGCGAGCACTCTGCGCGTCTGCGAGAACGTCCTCTCCACAGGGCCTTCTTTACCTTCTCAGCCAATGGCATTAAGCCAACCCATGTATTTCGCCGGTACGTGTATTGAAAAAGAGGTATTCATTCAATAAAAACCAGATCAGGCAAAAAATTAAGACTGGAATACAGAAAATGGTCTCTCAAAAAGGAAACAAGAAATATGAACGTGTTAACTTGAGGTTCGAAAAGACAATGTTCAAAATTTTGAGGATCTGGAGTTCATTGTGGTCAAGTATAATTCCTGGCAGTTTCTGGTTTTTGTTTGTGTAACTTGAGAAAGAAAATGAAATACGTAATAAACGGGGACGAAATATTTACGAGGTACTAAAGAAATTAATTACGTCTGGCCGGATTTAACGACGTAAAGGACCGATGAAACAGTTTTCTCGAACGGAACCAATGAAAACGATCGCTAACCACCTGTTATCCGGGACAACGATAATCATTATTGTGAGATTATGAGTACCCATATTTAACAGCCTAGTACTATGCGACCGTTAGGATGGAGTTACCTAAACATATACAATAAATAATTAATGAATACCGCAGGAATTGTCGATCTTCGAAAATTATTCGCCTCATACATAGTATATGGCGCTATAACATTGTTCAAATGCGATGTTTGTTCAATTTGTTGTTTCATTTAGCCATAACTAACGGGACATATAATTAAACTTCTCCACATCAGAGAATGCTCGTCACATTTCAACATTGCCACGACCGTTACAAATTTCTAATTCTAATTTCATAAATGTGCACGTGGTTAATTCGACAAATAAATTCGTAAATTCGACCCTAATCAATGGGTATCTGCTTTTCGTGCAGTGGTACAACGGTCGAGTCCTTTACAAAATCTTGCCATTCGTTTCTGTCAAAACTCGGGGATACGATCTTTAATTTGCAATCTACTCAACGAGCAAAATTATTTTACGTGATTTTCAGCGAACACTCGCGACTCAAAGCGACGTTTTATCTAAAAACTGTCAGAGGACCACCGCACATCACCGTGTTTTCGAATTTTCGTCCGACAAATTCCGTCAGATAAAGCCACGTCACGTAAATTCGTCCGGCCTAGCCTATACATATCTCGATCGTTGATTTTCGATAGCTAAATCTCGCCGGCGCGATTTCCATGCTCCGTGCAAAACAATAACAAACCGGAAGAGGTACGCCCGGATACAAAAAATATTGTGACGATCGCAAAGTACGTTCAGTTTTGTACGAGTCCCTATCCGCGCGAATGAGCCAGTATTTTCGGGAATACAGCAATTAACAATAACGCCCCATAGAAGCGTGACAAAGTAATGCTTTTCGCAGTTTCGCCATTCGATCGCTTATTTTCCCCATTTAGTCGACTGCCCGCGCTGGACAAAAATACGTCGGGTGTGCAATGAAAGCTTTCGATTAAAAAAAAGGGGGGAGAAAAAAAATAGAAAGAGGCACGTAGGTGTGGCCCACGTGGTACATACGTACAGGCGAATTAACTCGTCCCTCCGCGCGAGCCGCTGTTACCGCAGACTTTTTTTTTCCCTCCTTTTTCCCCATCATTCGCCCGTCGATCCCCGATCTCCCTTTTTGCACGCCGACCTCCGGCGCATTCGCGTCGCCTATTCTCATTCCGCGCGAACGACACGCGGATACAACGTGATCTGACTATTCATCGGTAATCCCAGCTCGTCGCACGACACGGCCGTGTCTCTAAAGGCGCGAAAAGCGAAATGGAGATGCCCCGGCATAGAACAGGGTTTTAACTTGTGGAGAGAGGATTCCTACGTGGGAATAACAGGCAGCCGTGGGAAAACGTGTTAAATGTTATCCGCTGCGAATATATCAGGAGCGGAATATTCATCGAATAAAAGACATGCCGATCTTTGTGGGATTTTCCCCACGGACCTGGGAATAATAAGTTTCGCCCCTCGCCCCGAGAAAGATACTTGTGTAATGAGTTTTTACCGGGTACTTGCTGAACCGTTTCTCCACGTCAGTCGTACCGTTTAAGTAAATCACACGGGCCGTAGCGGCTTTAAACTTGAGTCAAGAGAAAATGAATTCAGAGTCGGCGGCATTGAAGGTGACTTAATGTAGGTAACGTAGGCAAGATATGTTGGCTTTTTGACATTGTCTCTCGTCTGGGGCAAACTCAAGTTTGAAAACGGAACTCGGCACGCCCGGCATTTTATATTAAAATCCTTCCTCCCGTTAGTCCCAGACGAGTATACACCCACACGGTCGTCATATGTCTTTCTCGTGTCGTGCAAAAACCACGTGTGTGTACGTGGCTGGGAATCCATGTGATCAGGTAGGTTTCTGCCGGGAAGGAAAAGTTCCTTCGAAATCGAGACAATTTTCCTTCGTGCTGACGTCGGCTCGCGGCAAAATGCGTGGGACATATGTGCTTATCCCTCGGCGCTGTTATTTATAGCACCCCCTAATTGTTCCAAATGTTATTTTGACTGCGGCCAAGACTTCATTCCGACTACTTCCGGAGTAATAAAGCCAACGTCGTAAAAACGCGTCGAATGAATTTCTGCCGAGGGGAAGTGTGCAATTTAATGGCGTTGTCCGTCATCGAGCGACCAAGGATTTGTACAAATCCTCCTGGATTTCCCGATAGCGAAAGGAAGACACTTGTAACCTTTTGACCGTTCGAACGGAGCCTTAAACTTCAAATTTCAGTGGAAACGGACCGACCGATCTTCTCAGCATTTCTACCGAAAGAGCAAAGCTTCTCCGGGAGACACTTGCCCTTGGCGTTTCTCCGTCAAGTGGAACTCAAGGAAATTCAAAAGCACGTGTTTGTTGTCCACTCGTAGAAGCCTACGGTAAATTGACTCACTGTCATACAGAATTCACAGCCACGTTCCAGTCTATTAAACGCTTGCCCGTTTGAAAGAAGACAGAACAATATAGTCAGCACCATACTCGACGTTACATTTTCTGATCGCCATGTGAAAAGTTAGTTCATTAAAAATGCACAGATAGTAAGCTACAACTTTGTGTATTATTTAAGCTGAAAAACCTCTTACGGACACCGAAGTTTCTTCACCTTCCCGTAATGTTCTCCTGGGAGGTTGGACTTTTTTAATATTCACCGTTAGCGGTAAATCGGGCGAATCTAGGCCTCTTTAACATTGTACGGAATCCAGAAGGGAATGTAAGGTATAACTGTTGGATAGCTTCCAGTACGGGACTATGGCAAGAGCGGCATTGGGACCGAAATAGTACTATAGTTGCGGGCTTGGTATTACTGATATTAACGTCGCCAGTAACTCTTAAGGAATGGTCTTGGCACGTTCCACATTCGCGCTACCACGGCTAACTTCCGACCTAATACGTAAATCAAGGGACTTTTAACACTTGCGATTGTCTATTCCGCACTCCAGTACCAAAATTCGAACAAGTGAAATACCTGATTTCGATACCGCAGGGATAGCTTTGGTCACCTTCCCAAACGTACGACTTAACTTTCAAGGAACCATATACCTCAACTATCAAGAACCTATCAAGAATCTATCGGTTCAATGAAGAAAAAATTTAAAAAATGATGAAAATAGATGCGAACTTCCACCATGCAGTCAATATAGACGTATTAAAGAATAAAAGCTTTTCATTGAGCCATAGAGTCGTATTTTTTGGAGGGACAAAAGCATATTTTTCAACGTCACCAGGCAATAACGTATGAACTATGGTAGTAATACGGCGGTCACCGTTTTTAATTGGCATCGGACTTATTTTTGTAGTCTCCATTTCTCCGTTCCATATATCAATCGAAATAGAATTGCGCAGGGATACCAGGAAGCTTGGTTTTATGTTTGCACACCGGCCCCCGTACGTTGTTTATTTTCACTATCATTTTTATTGGCTCCCTTGGTCACAGCCCTTCGATAACGAAGCCGATATACACCGAGGTAGGGAAAAAATCAGCGGTGCGTTCATGATAAAAATTGGGTTGCTTTCCTATCTACACAGCGTTGCCTAACGAGCAATATCAGCCATAAAAATACGACAGACATAATTCCATTTAGAAACCTTAGTGTCTGACCACTAGTGACATATTTCCGGGCAGAAAAATGCTAAGGTCATGAATATAAGAATTACAATATCTGTCCAAGGTTACTCACCACTTGCCGATTTCCCAAGTTGATTGGCGGAAGCAACTGTTTTCGACGAATCTTCAGCATTAACTGTTCGAGTCACAATTACATCAGGTCACAGTGAAGGACTTTCGTGGCTGCACTGGGTCGTTTCAAAGTTCTGGCTCCGCCCGTTCTCACCGTACTTACACTCACACGATGCATAATAACAATACAGTCCACTTAACTCTGACGACCGCCGTTGTGCGATGTAAACACGAAGTTATGCGGCTTCCAGAAGACCGATCGATCCCCGGAAATACATCTGTCAGGTTCTATCAACTCGTGCACATTCCCCCGACAGTCAGTTGCAATGGCTACGCAGCTATAAGCGTTCGCCATCAGAGAATTTGGATGAACTCGGTGGGAAAATTTTACTGCTGGAGGTTCAAGCTCGCGTTACGAGTTCGATGCGAAATTAAGAAACCACGACGGATATAATTAATACTACAGCGTTCAAACGACCACCCAGCACGTCAGGGATCATTGAACAAACCGTTTCGCGCGCTTGCCAGGACATTCAGAGTGTAGAAATGCCGAGTAGGAGATTTAATTACCGGTTACCGAGCCGTAGCGAAATTCGATCGTACTCTATTCACCGGCTGATCGGCGTAACGTTACGCGCGAAATCATACGTTCTTTGCAATCCTTTGACACACCCCGCGCATACTATTCACTTTCACCCGCTTTTGTAACAGAATATTCCTCGGCAAATGTTCCACACGGTGATCAATTACTCTTCGCATTAGAGCCTACAGAACTGTATAAAAAAACGTCGGCAAAACAGGAATAACGAGACGTGAGTTTCATAGATTATTCATATTCCAATACAACGATCTGGTGCGCACCGTTTTTAGCTGTCTTATTTTTACTTCAATAATTAATCGTGGGTCGTTCATAATTAAATTCCGAAACAAATACGATAAAATCGTAACACGTCCTGGTCCTCCAGCATTCACTTTCAAGTACTTTCTCTTGAATAACACGAGTTCATTTTGCATAAGGAAGTGAGTCGAGTAAATTGTAATGAATTTAAATGCATTCACGGGACAGGATTATCATGTCCGGCTGAATACATGAACGCTTATTTACGTAGAATTTAAACTAACCGGAAGTGCGGAGGAAATTGCAATATTCGTAGCACACTGACCGCGGTGTATCGAGTAATCCGAAGCACAGAAACGACTGACACGAGTGTCACAAAGACACGCGTGAACCGAACACGCACTGAAGACGACGTACCAAGGGTCACGTAAACGTCGGGCGCGAAACGACGAATGGCCGAAGGATTCACCCCCGTAACTCGCGAGCCCCACCGCCCTCGAACCTCCGGCCGAACTCATACGAACCTGTCCCGAAGGGTACAACCGGGAATGCCCGACCTACCCCGAGCTACTGCGAATGGTCGCACAGGGGAGGGGAGTTTTTCGGTACTCGCGATAAGATGACAATTAATCGACGGAAATACAACGACCGACCGCGCAGCCCGAATCGCCGGTTTCCATCGTTTTCTTATGCGAGATTAACCAGTTTCATGGCTTACAAAATGGCCTACGATAAAGCGTAAAGAATTCAAGGTCAGGCTGATTTAGGAATGTTAAGGAATAACGCAAAGGTATTGAGACAAAATGACAATTAAGCGACAGAAGTGTAGCTTGTGTTTTTGTGGGGATTTTATTTGATTTGTGACGCATAATCAGTAGGTTATTGACATTCGTCTTCCTCGACATGACAGTGTAAAGGTGATGAAAAGTGGATTTTATCCGGATTTTTAAATGCTTCACGAAACTTTTGGTTTTAATCTGCGTCGTTATAACCGTGGCTGACCATTTATAGGCACTGACCACTGGCGCCTGTCACTCTCATCAGGCGAATGAACTCACACGATGAAGGACTTATTACACGCAACGTATACACGGGAAACATGTCACTTTCACACTTCCATTCTACGCAAATTGCAATTACATTACTCAATGGCAATGAGCGTATGATAGTCACACATGACATGAGTAACAATTCCTATTAAAGTCAGCATCACCTTTTAGGCCGGCCGGGGAATATTAACTGAAATTACGTCATTTTTGCCGAGTAATCGATGATTGTAAAAGCCGTTAATTGTTTGATTTGGCAGTCGACAATGGGTAACGCCGGGCTAAATGCTAGAGAGGGAACTTAATTAAGCGCTATTAACACATCTGACGAACCCCGTAGATGTCGCATAAAAGCCCTGATAGGCGAGGGTTGAATTGGGTCGTAACCAATTTACGACTGCGTGGACGAGCGAGCAGTACTTTTGAGCGCGCGAAAAAAAGTCCAGCAAAGGGAGGAAGCGGCAGGTTAAAGGGGGGTGAGGGTGGAGAACCGGGGGTCCTTTGCAATCGGTCTGGTTTTCATGCCGGTCCAAGTACCGAATCTGGCAGCGCGGACGAGAGATTCCGTCGTGCGTAAAATTCATTGTCGCTCGTTCAGCAGACGACCGTCGAACTGACGTATCGCCGACGACAAAGAGTGGCAAAAAAGTCAGTGCGGAGGAACAAAAGGGCGACACCGAGCAGTCGAATTCGGCCAATCTGTCACGGTGCCCTTTGTCGTTAACCTAAAGTTGACCGTGTAACGCAGAGCTGCTTGAAATACCTCACGCGACAGATCAATAATTGCGCTTTCCATTAATCAAACTTTCGGTAATAACCGTCTGACTGGCCGGTTCGCCGCTGACAAGGTATATACTTCGATACTTTCCCTTCGGATTTCAATATTTCGATGAACGTTGATCGAACGCTTCAAACCGCAGCATCAGAATTCAATTCCGAACCCGCTCTTCTTTTCGATATCCCGCAAGATGATTTTCCGTAATTACTCATATCCTATGACAACGGAGGTCTAAATTGAGAATCGCGGTGAATCCGTACAAGAGTTAATTGACAATTTAGCAACGACCCGAACAGTTGATCGATTAATGTCATTCACGTGTTTCTCGTGCATATTTTTTCGTGGTTCATTAACAGCGCGAAATTGTCGCATTCGCCTCATTATACCTACCTGACGTTCTGTCTTTGCAATTAACACTTCGTTATGAGAGCAAGTACAGTATACCATGTTACTACGCTAAATAACAGAACGCGGGAAACCAATAGCGTCTGCGGCGAGTTAGCATACATCATGATCGCCGATAGAACGATTCGTAAATGCAACGAAACGATTGCCGAGGGCAATACTACGATCATTGTTATGTCAGTAAAACCACATAAATTACGGTTGATTGAACGTACAATAACACGCACGCCCTAATCCGGTAATCCCATCTTTCTGCCTGAAAACAATATTTACACCGCAAATTCATTTCAGTAACGTTCGACTTTTTTCGAAAAATTCAGATTTTTTTCGAAGCTTTGCGAAGAGAGAACAACAGGGACGAAAAGTTTGCAGTCAATATTTTACATTGACAAAGCACTTCATGGCATGGCCATAAAATGCGTAAGGTAGGATAAACAGAGTGTAATTACGGATTTATTTAACAATTCATTGATATACATCATATTCCCGTATTCGATCAATATTGTTCATGTACCTGTGAGGTGTTTATACAATTTTAATGAGTTATTCGAATGGCACTGTTCGCTTGTTTGAACGGTTTAAACAGATAACGATCTAGGTAGACCGAACGAAAATTTATGCTCATGCAAGGGAGTTGTTCGGAAGCTCTACAACGACTCTTATCAAATCGAATAAGTTTCTCTTACACAGCCAAAGTGATAGGTATGACCGTTGAGTGGTTTTTATCGCGATAACGCGTAGTAAACGATACACGGTGTAAAAATGGCGTGGGTATCGGTGAATAATTAAAGATCGAAAGCTGGTCATTTTTCACATGGGTTGTGCCCGCCCTTTTGTCCGCCCAGAAGCCCGAGAACCGGTATATATACGAACCGTGCTTGGCTCCAGCATCCCCCAAAGTAAATATTTGACGAGTAGCTCTGGTGTCGCGGCAATACCGGTCCTGATGAGGGTTGCTTCTCCCTCGCTACCCATCCCCCTCCTCCCCCACCGTCCCTTCGTCCTCTCTCCTCTCTGTCCTCGCCTTACCCATGTACATCGTAGAGTGTTGGTACGTCACTTTGTAGAATTAAAGCTCTCCAGACGGTTGCGACACGGTTTCATACCCCTCTCTCCCCCCCCACCCGTTTCCCTCCGCGTCGAAGGAGGAACTTCGCGTCGCATCTCCGCCCTCCTGGCAGAAATTACGAACCTCATAACTCGATCGTAATGGACCAGATTGGGACGGGGATGTTGACAAAAAAAAAACCCCGACGACTCTCGCAACGAGCCGGCGATTCCGGAGAAGCGCATAAATTTTCGAAATTCACTTTAATCGTCCTCCCCCCCTCCTCCCGACGAGCGTGGCGGACCTTCCTACAGTTCGCTGCAACTATTCGTTGACGAAAATACCAGAGTGTGCGATTTCTCGACGAGGTGGAGGTATAACTAACGGATTTTCGCCGTACATTCGAATGATCGGTGGATCAATGGTCCGAGGAAAAGTAGATTATTTCGATGTACGACTGGGACATGTCGCAACGATGGTGAGAAAATCCATGCAATAGGTATAACGGGAACAGCTAGTGACGGGAGATATTCGTTGTATGCAAATTGTCGAGAGTAGCACATCTGCCTCGAAAGAAAAATATCGAGGAAGACAGAACGGGTTGGTCAGCAAGGCGGACGTGCCTGTACGTATACATATATGCAGGAACCAAAAGTCCTACACCCTGGCGCGACCCCCCACGTATGAGAAATACTTGTGCCTGTGTGAGTATATACATTCGCCGGATGCTACGTGCCAGGATCTATAAAACATAAGCATTATACTTTCTAATGCGTTACCGAGCAGCGACCCTTGGCCTAGCGAGACACTAACTTAAGGCAAATGACGCATGGCATCGGGCCAAACTGCCCTCGTCGATTATTGTGTCCGTGAAAATTATTCATGTATCCTAAGAGTGATCAAAGGGAAAAGTTCGACACGTCGAAAACCAACATCCTCATTTTCTATGAATTTACAATGGCGGTTCATGTCCTAAACACGACATGAATTTCAGGAGATTTTAAAGCTCCATTAAAGTGTAAATCATGGCGAAAGAATCACCTCGATTTCAATTACCAGCAATTGTTCGTCAGACGTGGAATTCCATGGGACGATCGGAGAACTTGAACGGAATTGCATAGCCCGAGCTCGTTATCTGCGTTATAACGTCGTTAACATAACGGGTTAATGATACACTTCCGACCATTAGAGTCGAGCAAACTGCGCTGACGTTGGCGCGATGGAATTAATTCGAACGGAGTTACCTGTACACGCACGTAATAAAGTAATCCGCGCTCAATTGCCGACTATTAACGGAAATATAATAATTTTCTCACGTTGCCGCGCGGCTACGTGTTGGAAGGAAAATCGGACGGGAATGTTGCGACAAACGGGACATTTCCCCGGAAACCGGGGATAAAGCGTGGCGAATCTCCCGGGCACGAGAGACGCGCGTACCAATAACGTTGGGAAACGCAATCGCACGGCAAGGATAATAATTAATTAATATCGCTGTTTGGATGAACCAACGGAACAACGACGGCCCGGGGAGATCTCGTTAGAGGAATTAAATGCAGTGGCACGGACGAGTATGCGGTGGGTTTCCGCTCGGACACCGGGCTAATTTCGCTCGAGATTAGCCGTGAAATTTCACGATCGCCGTTACTTCTACCCGTAAAGCCTCATGAAACCTCGATCTTGTTATCGTCTCCGTACGAACGCCACGGGCAATCGTCAGTTAATACAGACGTTTGCGCAATGAATGTCACTCGGCCTGGTACTATTCGCGACAGATGAGAACCGTAGGCATAAACGCAGTAGAAACGGAATGGTCCGTGCAGACAGCGGAATATCGTTAAATGCCTTCCTCTTAATTCTCTTTGGCGTGGCGATAAAAATAGCTGAGGAAAATAGAGGGACGGGGTACTGTGGAGATCGGTAAAAATACGTTCTAAAAGTGTAATTTCGATCGCTCGACGAGGAACACTGGGGCGATTGTCGATCTTTTGTAACGTTATAAAGAGACAGAGTACCCCCCTGTTCGTCCTGAGCGATACGTACGAGTGCTAGACAAGAATTTCTGGCCAGTGCCGTGCCGGCAGGGAGAACACCATAAATGTGGTTTTCAGCGAGCCACGAGTTTCAGGCCTTTGCTGGAGGTCGCCGTGGTGCGGAGGTGGACGATAGCGATGGTCGACGGTCGTTACGGTTGGTATAGAGGCCGAGGGTCGACTGGTTCTCTGTGAGCGAGCTCGGGAGGACGGAAGATCCGTGGGAGGGGCGACCGTATGGCCCCAGGGGTTAATAGATGGCCGATGTCCCTGCACCGAGGTCAGACACTGTGTCACCTTCCACGTTCGTCATTACGAATGCAGATTGGACCTCCCGCCATT
Organism: Hedychridium roseum; assembly: GCA_963989215.1. Lineage (NCBI taxonomy): Eukaryota > Metazoa > Arthropoda > Insecta > Hymenoptera > Chrysididae > Hedychridium > Hedychridium roseum. The sequence continues at coordinate 6,091,829 of OZ022312.1, read as the reverse complement.
ATCCTCGCCCCTATCTAATCGTCCTCGAGAACCGGCCACGAAACTTTTCGTCCACGGAAAATTGCCCATTGTCCGACAACGCGCGAATCCCCCTCCTCCCCTCCTCTCATCGCACCGTCGCACCCGACTGACCGAAATCTCCGTTTTTCTCGCTTCCTCGAACCACGTGGAAATGCCTGGCTTTCTGGCGCCTCGTTAACCGATTATCTCCTTCGCACGATACCAGCCCTTCAGGAAGCTGCCAGAATATTATCACTTGATTTAAGCATCCAGGGCGTTTAGGAAATGAACATATACGAATACCCTGATGTACCCGTTAAACTGCTTCATTCGTGAGTACTATTTATTTACTAGGAAATTATTGTATGCACTGCGGCGAACGTACGATTTGTACTATGTACAAAACGTAGAGGAGAAAATTCAGTGGCAAGTTGGCTCCGGAGGAGAATTTTGCTCCGGCTGTGTTTGCTTTACAATTGAGTACAGCGCGAGCACATATACCTAATGAAATTAGTCAAATAGCTATGGACGTGCAAACAGGAGTATGCAATATATTCAACATCGACCTCGCCTCCGGTATGATCATCGCCGAGAGGACGGTGATGAGCCACTCAATCGAGCTCCAAGTGCGTTCGATATTCCGAATAATTAGTAACGCTCGTTACAAGTACAGGCCTGTGTCCGCTTTAACAAGGCACAGACGATGTCGTCCCATAACAATTCCTAATTAATTCCCTGAGTAGCGATGACAGGTCCAGAAGACGGTAAACAAATATTCCTCGTGCAAGAAAGACCTTAATTTCTCGAATCAGGCATTGGTCGTTCGTTCAAATTGAACTGCAATATTGAGCAACGACGCATTAAGAATTCCCTTGTAAGTGAATTAAAACTGTAGAACGGCAGCTGTTTTATTGGAAAACTCTGGCATACGCCCAGCGTTAAAGTTTCGGATAGGTGCGCGGTCGCTGTTAAATCCGTGGAAATTAAATTAAAACTTCCTACGAGGATAATAAATATGTGTTTACGAAGCACTGTGTAAAATCCACGATACAAAGTAGAAGCTCGACGCGAATTCTATTTAAATTAATCATAATGACATCGACGCGAAAGCAGAAATAATTCAGATCTCCATTCCCTACGAACGGTCGTCAAGAACGAAGATGGGTAATGTCGGACATCGCGCTGAATGACTGTGTGGTTTGTGGCTGTCCGAAAAACCTTAGAGTCGGCTGAAAGGCTCGTGTTTCAGCGAATAATACTCACGTAAGCATGAAATTGATGACGGCCAAACATGTGAATTTCTCATTCCATAAAAAGCTCTCGTCTAGGCGGTATCAGCTTTTTTCCTCCGTCCTGAGAGTCCTCTAGTTATGCACGCCAAGCTATCGTCATTTGCTACGTCGTAATCCCCGGCCGGGTATGACCCTCGTCCGACAAATGTCAGCCTCGTTACTTTTTATACCGCTGAAGACCTACCACGAATTGTCTCCGAGGACCCCTCTCCCAGTGACGGCCGCCCATAATCCTTCGAACCGCCCCAATTTCGGTTTCGATTATTATCCTTCATGGCGCCAACCATACGCGTTACTCGTCCGATCTAATTCACGCGATTGGCCAATTCGTAAAACCCCTGAGAACATACCGAAATGTACGGAATATCGATACGTCAGGTGAAAGGAAATTGAGGCAGGAATTGTTGCTTAATACTACTTGGTCCGTCGGTTATTTACGTAACGCTGGATTTACCGCGAGATTTTTCGTGGTCAGTTATGTAAATTTCTCAAATTACAGGGCACGGTAGTAGCGCTTGAAGTGCTTTTATATTCAATATTCCAAAGGTCCGTTATTCTTTGAGGATGGAAAATTCCAGAGTTTCAGCATGAGAGGAAAAGTATGTGGAACAACGTCAGTGTAGTTAAAGTTCGAAAGCCGACGAAGCCCAGCATTGGCCACGATCTCATCAAAGTATCGTTCAAGGTCGCATTATACTCGGCCAGCAAAAGTCGCGCCGTTCAGTGTCTATCGGGCAAAGCTTTAAGTGAGACGATAAGCTTCTCCCTTTTGACGTAAAAACGTTGGCAAAGGCCCTTGCGTATCAAAGTTCGGAGTAGACATAAAATCATCATTGCGTTCTGGAAAACATCTCAAAGTATCAAAAGGATCGTTAATTAATGCTATCGTACACGTCCACGCTTGAAAACCTAATTATGTCAATTAAGTTCACTTTACAGAGCAAATGCCGTGATTAAGCAAACAACTTAAAAGGCTCGAACACACTTCTACTCTAAAGACCAAAGGGGTATTTTTTACACGAATTCCATTTAGTGATGCGTTGCTTCTGTCAGTTTTTCACACAGGTTTACGAACCTGGACATCATTAATGCTAATACCCTTAAGGGCAAAGAAATGTTTAAAAGTTTGTACAGAACAGTGACTGATTAAAAAATACCTAGATTAATTATCATAAACTCAAAATTTCATGATAACCATATACAGTAAATCGGGCTAAGATTTCTTTGTTCGGTGGACAGGAATCGCCGCAAAATTCGATGTCGTAAAAGACATGTGGTTCGGCGAAATAGCTAAGCCAGCAGAAACGTGGCACGTTCGACCCTCGCCGGTGATAACCCTCTTTAATTAAGTGAGCATTCAGCGCTCTACCCACGCGTAATCGTTTCGAATGCTCGACTCTTCCCTGAAACAAGACGTCATATCGTTGCCAGACTTACAATTAGTAATACCGTCTCCTTTCAAGAGTCGCACGAGACTTACGCCAGGCGAAGACATTGGCAAATGATTCGCCATATTTCTCGTTGAAATAATTTGCCCTCGGCGTCCTCAGAGTCTCCCGCATTACGCTTGACCACTTTTCGTTAACTCCATTAAAGATATCGCCAATAAAAACACGACATCTACCGATCTTTTGACAGATTCTACTTCATTCCTGAATACCTTGAATACCTAGTGCAATTTCATCTGAAATACCGCGATACAGATTTCCGTGATAGCTGATTTTCTCAGTAAAAGCCAAGTTTCAGGGCTGAAAGGCAACCGGAATCGCGTATATGGTGCGCGTTATATGGGGTATTTCTCCTTGAGGTCAACGAAATTAGCCGAGGTTGAGTTGTCTCCTGGTCCTAACGGAGCTTTCAAATTCTTTCGACCTACGAAGAGCAGAAAGGAGTGGGAATGTTGCAAGGGATTTTACGCGCGACGATTTAGAAAACTTTCTGGATTTCCCCTTTGATAGAAATGCATTTCCGGATTTGCCTGCCTGAGCGACAAAAGTGCTCGCTGTCATCGTCTTTTCAGAGAGACGAATCATTCTAGTGGCATACATTTTTCAAAGATTTAGATGAAACTTTTACGAATTTCCCAGGAAAGGAATTTAAACGGGGAGCATTTGACCTACGTTTGATCCTACATTAATATTGACATAAATCCCAAAAATGCGCATGAGCATGTGTCATTTCATTTTGAGCTTTTTTCGTTTGTTCGCCGATGATGAAAGCTTAACCAATAAGATATTTAGCGTTTTTGCAATATTGCGGTTATACATATTTGAACTGAAAACTCTGCCGCCGTTGAAACGCAAACTGTGTACGTATTTTAGCCGTGTTTCCGGAATTCCAACCATTTTTTTACGTAATCGACAGTGAATTGAACTGCTCGAATCGCTGAATAGATGGCCACTCGGTCGATGTTGGTATAGAATTTGCATGTACCGCGAGGCTTCGAGGCGGGGCCCATTGTACAGGGTTTCCACGATCCGTAATAATAATTCTGAAAGCCCGGCGAAACGAATCCGGCAACCATCCGCGGGAACGCAGCTGCTCGAATTATGGCAAGACCCTCCGATTTATGTTCTCATTTATATCACTGCAGGAATCTTCGCCGTTGTTATCAAGCACGTTTCGCGAATTTACAATAAATCTTGCGGCGCGTTGCACATGCGTAACACATGTGCGACGTTCCTAAGATTTACCGGATCCTTTGATAACATTGCGCACACCTGTACGGGTTTACTCTCCGACCTATACCTTCCCGTGATTCCTATAATCATCCCGAATACTCTCTCGGTAAAAGAAAATGACAAGTCAATTACCTTGCCATTTTCAATCCTCAAATTAAATTGACTTCGATAGCAGAGATTAAATCGAAATTCGATTGAAAAAGCAATTGTACCAACTGGCCCCAGCCAGAGTGAAAAATACAGTTTTTTACAGCGGAAACGCATGCAATATTCGATGCAACGGTCGTAATTCAATCAGTAACATTTGTGCACATCATACAGGGGAAAAAATTTTACTCACTGCAGCTTTCAGGGAAAACTGAGTTTCCCTGGTTAATCCTCATAACCTTTTTCGATAATCGACATTTTCTTTATTCCCATTGGCAGAACTTGCAACCCTTATTTTTCTTATTCCTCTTTACGCAATTTACATGCGTTTACAAACGTCGCCTGTGAGTTCGTACTTGCCTGCAAGTATTTCAGAAATGATTGCAGTTTTCTCTGACGGCGCAAAGAGGAAAGAAAATTAAAAAAAAATGTATAGTAACATGCTATTAAGAAAATGTTTATCGACTTCGCATGAACACATTATTGTCAAAAAGTAGAAACAGAAAAAGTAAAGTGATACAAATAAAGAGCACTTTATTTAAGTACTTCCATATTTTACGAATAGGCTGTTACAGCCATTAGCGTTGTAAATTCATTGCTCTAGCTCAGTAAACGTTTTTATTACCTTGGAAATGTGATTATAATGATGCATTAAACGCAATTTAGCGACCTATCTAGCGTAAACGTTTTGCAGGTACACCGCATACACCGCACGTACACCAATAGGCAATTACATACATAATCAGACGCATCTTAATGTAATAGAAAATAAACAGCAGTGTAATGAGTAGAATGGACAATCTGCTTAATTGATAGCGCAGAATCGCCAGATAAAACGATCGTTGATCTCTAATGATAGTAAGAAAAACAAAACAGGTGAAATTTCCCACGAAAATGTTTTTTCGTGCAAAAGTATTAACAAAATTTACGCTGAGCGAATGGCTGTTGGCTGTCGGGTCGAGTGGGCAAAACATTTTAAAGTGGATATATCGGTAAGCCCGAAGAGTATCAATGGATGATCTCCTCTTTTAGGTGAATCGACAACGACAAGCCGCTGGTGCGAGCGTAATTCATACTGACCGCTCGCCATGCCCCATACTCATCGAACGCGAATTGTTTCGCAGAAACTAATCGGCAGGTGAGCAAATTGCAGTTATTCGTATTTCACGATTGCCAGTGTATTATACTCGTTAGGGGAGAGTTATAGGATTTTCACCCGGTCTGTTATGGACGCACTTGAAACAAAACTCGAACGCAATCGAAATGAACTACGGCATAATCAACGACACTATGTCCGAAACTGATTATGACGAGTTTCAGTGACTGGGGAAGGATACGAATTTTCAACATTAACGGGACTAAATATTTTTCATTGAGCGGCGCAAACTAAGTTGTCCAGAATGCATTGACTTCTGCGATAATCCCAAACATCGGCGACTGAATATTGTAAACAGTTAATACTAGATAGTCTTGTTCGGTCGACTTTTTATCGGGTTGTAGCAAGGACGCGGATGGAATGAATAGAAGAATCATTGAGACGTGAATTCTTATGGACCTCGTGAACCTGAAAATTGATTATCGTAGGGGAAAGTATTGATCGGAGGAGACAGGCCAAGAATACAGATTCTAACGAGCAGACGAACATCGTTTGAAAGGAAAAAGAAAAGAGCTCGGGGAACTTGAGTGAATCTCGTTCCAGACGGAACCTCGAAAGTTCGAGAATTAATTTCTGAGGGGAGGCAAAGGAGAGAGGAATAACGAAGCGAGATAACAAGAGGAGGTTGCGGAAAGGTAGGAGTGGAAGAAGAAAAGCAAACGCTCTCCAGCCGGGAAATTAATCTCACGTAAGAAATAAAGACGTCCCATATTCGAGCGAAAAATTCCCACCACAGAGGATGACCGTAGCAGATGGACAATACCTAACCCAACAAATAAGACTAAATGGCCAGCAAAAAGAATTGTCTGTTAACTAAATCGATTTTTTCTAACTAAATGGAGGCTTCGCTCCCTTGTCGAGAGAATAAAATTATTTCGTATCACCCTGCGCAGAAGTTCACTGTACAAAATTGAACTTGATCCTTCGAGACTCATGGAGAAAATGACATTTTTATTTTTTACTCGCTTACCACAAATGCCTAAAGAGATAAAATTCAAACCCAACGAATTTCAGAGCTGGGAATTTTTCAGACACGCAAGTCATATCTATTATCCATAAGGTATTATCCTCCTTTCTATTATACTTCATTAATTAAAATTTCAAGTACATTGATTATTAGTCTTTACTTGGAAATTTCTGAACGTGGTGTCAATTAAAACCACGTTCATTGTTCTCCGAGCATAAGTACGCATTTCCCCGGCATTGCGCCCCTGCGCGAAGGATTCCTGTAATTCAGTGACGTTACGAGTGGTCGTTAACCACGGGTCTTTGCTTGAATTCCGCGTAACGACGGGGACAACGGCGAAACGTCAAGACGGTGTAACTACGGGGCCTCGCAAACCGCCGTAAAAGTAGGCATAAAGGAGCCACGTCAACTGCCGCGTGTACGCCAGTCGTTTCATAAAGTCCACGGAAAAGGGGGGACGAAACGGATAGGTGAAATCATTACCCACGACCCTATAAAAACCTTGGCATTATCGGCATCTTCGCCGACCGTATGGTCCAGCTATATTGCTTAAAAGCGATATTGATTCTGGCACAGTTCTACCGGAAGATATATCCTTCGAATGATTTTTACCCCCTCCTACACAGGATCGAAACATGTAGTTTACTAATAATGAGGAAAGATGGAGTGGATAATTGCAACGTCCTTGCTATGGATATTTTTGTTTACTTGATAAGGCAAGGAGAATAATCGCCATGAAAATTTTCCCATCCCTTAAGTGCGGTGGCCTATAACTTAGGTGTCTTGAACATTGGGAAAGCATTGTAAATATTAGTATTCAATTTCCTCGCTGGCTCAAAACCTTGCCTTATCTGAGGACGAGAGAAAGTAAAATATTGCATTGCAGATTTTTTCGCGTGAACGATAGGAATAATTTGCTAATACTACGATGACAGAGGGCGTTAATTCACAAAGCGTTGGTCCATAATTAATTGACTGTCCGGCTCGACACCGGTATCGATTACACGGAAAGTGAGGAACCTCGCGATGACTGATAAACTGAAGAGGAAGTTCAGTCCAGGCGATATTATTATCCGGTTGCGTGTTACTTTACCGGGAGTAATTTCCGTAGGAACACATAGACAAGACACCATCGAACGATCCAATCACTGCGTATCGGTTCTCCACTTTATTCTAGACAGGGTTTCGAATCAAGCCACTCCTTTTGACCCTTCGCTCTTTTTCTTTCCTCCTCAACATCGACCAACGTCTCGCCCCGTCCTCTTCTTTACTTCCTATTACCGGTAATGAGATAGAAACAAGATATTCCTAGGCTTCCGGTTTTCTTCTCCACCTGCATTTTTCCCCTGCGCCGAAACTGCGAAAACGTGCGGGGAAACTTAATAGAAGGGGATTAATAGCTGTCATTTTAAACGAAGTTTCGGTATATTTCTTCGTCGTAGCGTGGAGAAGCACGACGTAAGGTGGAAAGTATAATTGCACGAAGGAAGAGACCAATTTTCGCAAGGGAAAGCAACGAGTCAATGTAATTTCCCGGGAGATTTGTTAGCAAAGCCGTACTCTGTACATTGTCAATTTAATACTGCCATTCTCAGGTTCATTGTTTTGGTAGAACTTTTTTGCGCTTTTTCGGACCCTTCTTAAAATCAATGACTCCGCCTCAGCTGTTTAGTGCTTCAATAAGGAAAGTTTCTACCATTTTTTATGTACAGTTTCATAATGGGCAACGTGCGAATTTCCGAGCAGCGCGGCGTAGACTACCTTTATGTTTACGATCCCTCGGCAATGGGGTTCCCTCATCTCAGGAAACTCACGGCAAGTCTGCTGAAGAAATGCGAAGTTGCCACCACGGTGCGTCATTACACTGTTTAATTAATCTACGGATATTGCCATTCCGTCGATAAACCTTGCGCGACTCAACACTAAACGTGGCCCGAGTTTCCTTCTCCTTCCAACTTCAGTCGTGCTCTTAATGCGATTTTAGTTTATGGATCGTCCTAGGCCGAGAAATCGCACGAAAATTAAAGCCCCTCCGGGATCTGCCGTCTGGCAGCGCCTTTAATATAATATAATCATAAAATTATAACACGGCTTCGTTTTGTTAGCTCTTGAACCAATTCGTCCAATCGCACAGAACGCATGATATTTTATTGTAAAATACGACGTGAATACCTTTAATCCATTTTCAGAGGAAATAGAGCATACGGTGGAAGAATTAAATAATTACCTGATTAATTGATCAATCCCTCTCAGTTTGTCGACCGTTTTGTCACTCCGATAAAATATGCACCAAAACCAAAACTAGCTTCGCGGCTGAGTTGAAATTGTTTAACCAGGCAAATAAGTCTATCGTTTGGCATTATTAACAGGCACGGTGTTCCAGCGTGCGCACGTTCATACCTCCGGCTACGAGTACAAATTCGTAGCTAAGTCTATTTTACCCGTAGATTACGGGGGTGAACAGCCTTCAATGAATAAATTATCCGGTAATTTACGCTTCAAAGCCGACCCGACGTTGCGAAGGCGTCGGGCGATTTCCGCTCGGTTTCTTACCGTTCGTGAAATTTCAGGAACGTCGCGGACGAAGATGGAAGAATGGTGAAACTAGCTGCTCGATGAAGGAAGTGTCTGCGCGGGAGAAACCCGACGACCGATCCCCGGGGCTAATGTCAACGATTTATTTGGATTCTCAGGCTCGTTCCGAGAAGTGGAAATTCATTTAAAAAGTCACTCCGCTGCCGAGTGAAATTACGGATTTTCGAAACTGGATGAAATCGATGTCTCGTCGACAAAACGATGACGAAACGCGTTGAAAGGTTGAAGGCTATCAATTGTACATCGACGACGACGGCGACGACGACGAAATAGGCGTCATTGGGTGGCATTGTCGAGAGCGAAAGGGGTTGGATGGCTCCTCTCGATGCCGCCGAGTCCCGAGGGACAGTGAACGTGGCCAGAAGCGGGATAATGGGGGTAATACATGACTCTACGCCGGCCTTTACAATCCACCCTTGTCCAGCGCCGAAATCCTTTACCCAATGTCCTCGCAATCGCCGAGAATAGGGTGAAATATTCAAGGTGATTGCTTTTCAAAATAACCCATCAATATTTGCTTATTACCTTGTCAAAGACATCGGGATATCAGGAATTTCTTCTCTCGCTTTATGAAAATAAACGACCTTTGTCAATCCCCAATCCAGTTATCTACAAATGAGGGTAATGAACGTCTGCCCCAAGCTTAACTATTTCCGGATTAACCAATTTGTATTTCTGGATTTATCGACCTTGGCACATTTGGCCGGCCTGTAAATAAGTGGATATACCCCGAGCGTGTGCTGCCGTCACGATGTGCTTTCTCGACACGTGGAAACTATGCATCAATCTTTGTGCTTGACATGTACCTATTGGATGCTGGCAATATATCTGGATATATATACAGGCCGGGCACGTACAAGAATGCATTGTCGGGCAAAAGAATGGAATTTTCAAAAATATGGACCGTCAACTACAATACCTAAAATATTATCGGTACAAAGTCTATTAATATCAGTTAATTACAGACAAGGAAGTATTCGTCGAGCGAGGTACACGGTGATTTTTTTCAATTTTAACGAGATCGTTTTGAAAAGCAGAGCCGACGTACTTGCCGTTATACCGCGTAACGATCTGCGAAGACTTAAATCAGCTGCACGAGTTTCACGAAGTCTGTCTAAATGGAAATTTGCTGTAGCAAAGTTTCTACCACCTACCTCTAAGCGAACGCTGATCCTCGTCCTGGGTTTGATGAACGTACAGCGGAAATAGTTGTGCGGAAATTCGGGGAAACGGAAAACAATCGACAGCCGTGTAATTTCGGCGAATCCGATGTGCTCAAACGTTCTTCAGGAACAACAGCAGGAACTTCTTTAATAACGTAGATAAATTTATCGTTGCAATTCCGCGGTAATTCGGGCCCGAGTGTAAGCCATCGCGGTGATAAATCTACGATCTCCATATATCATTAATCTTCGGACGTCAGATTATTTCAATTAAATGCGATGATCGGGAAATAAACGGAATTCTGCGTCAGTTCGATTCACAATAGCATTATAATGGCGGATATTCGTAAATTAATCATACCACGATCGGCGATTAACATTATCAGATTTGAACGGGTACAGATATCCAGCGTGGCATGTCACACGACTACCCAAAACATCAACAAAACAAATCGTTAATTTGCACAATATCTACGAGTATAAACAATTTACCGTGAATCTTAATAAAGAGAATACGATACAGAAATGGTGTTTACTGGAACTAGTAAATATTTATGAGGAGGCGGAATGGCAGTATGTTATTGGCAAGTAGTTTTTGTCAATTTAAAGCTGTCTAAAAACGGATACTAGTGATCTGACGAGCAAAGCAATGGCGTCGATCTGAGAACGATCTAGCCGTCGTTTAGCGAGATTTCAATTTCGCACGAGTCGTTAACTCTGTCGAGGACTTGAGGCTCGATATCCTGCCGTCCAGATGGGACATTATTTCCGTTCTTCGAAGGGTCGAATCCCGCGGGATACTTCCATCGAGAAATCCGTCGGTCCGTCCATCGGGACATTAATCCGCGAGTTTCGCGCACTCGATTAACACTAAATACATTAAACGACCGTGCAAACGCAAGTCCAAATGATGGTAAACTTCGGACTCATAAAAAGTACTCGACGATAGCGATACTGCTACAATTCGTCGAATTAATGACTATCGGAACTGCAAGGACACTCCGTCGTTAACGGGGAAGACAAATAAAGTAAACGTCGAATTTCGACGATTCCACGCCCCTCGTATGTTCGTTAGTTCACTGGAACAAATGTGTGTCGATCTAATTGTACGTCAAGCCGTGACAGCACGTAATAAGCAATTATCCTTGTGTAACTTTACACCGTTCCTGCCGGATCTGAGTTTGACTTCGGTTCAACGCAAACGTATGTAATGCAGATACCTATTTCGTAGGAATGCTTTGTCCCGAGCAAACACAAACACGTATTATGGGCCTCGGGATTCTCGAAAATACTTAAGTACACCTCAAAGGTACCGCATTGACATACCGGGAAACCCTTTGACCGCTTTGACGATCTTCCATTTGTTCAACTAATTTGTATATTTTCTTAAATCATGCACAACAGAATACGGCATGAAAATAATTACAATGGCTAATTTCGTGGAAATACATCCACGTAGTTTAATCGCAATTTTCATACTCTTTGTAAAAGGTGGGCGAACGATTATAGACAATAACTTTTAGTACAATAGGTGGAGGTTTTTTGAGCGTTTCATCGAGCCACCATAGCCGAATGCAATTTTAAACTCCCACCTGAGTGTCGATCGTAAATTTTACGACTACGCCCTCACGTTGGCTGCAAACATATCTCCTGTTAACATCATGCATCCGGCCGAAAGAGGATAACTTTAGTGAAAACGGTTATAGTCGAGCGAAAGGTCAGCGCAACATAATTGATTGACTCATTGTTTATTAAAGGTGAGCTGAAAATTCATATCTTCGAAAACCCGAGTACCGAATGTAGAAATTTTTCGTGTAAACCCATTCTTTAGAATACAAAGTGTGTTACGTCAAAATGAAAAGTACCAAACATTCGAATACCAAAGATTTATTAACAAAGTGCGACACGAAAAAAGTGCAAACGTTCCATATTTTATTGAATTTATTCGGCACAATGTAAAGTCGACGTGCATGGAAAAACGTTCGTGAAAGGACCCGGCGCTTACGAGACTTGAAAAGCACGGCCAAGTTTTGTCCTTCGTGAAACCGGCCGGAATTTTCCACGGCTGCATTCGTAAGCTTCGCAGTTAAGTGAAAGCCACGGCACGAACTTATCAGTTCCGTCATTAAATTCAAAACAAAATGACACCGTGTTTGTCTTTGTCCCCAGCGAGGAATTTCCGTTTCGCGGGTTTGCTCTTGTTGCGCGAAAAAAATTTCTTGTACGAGCCGACGCAGCTAAACGGGCTCGACGAAAAATGAAACATTCCTTTTTCGGGACACCCAGTTTTACAAGCGAGGGTAGAAGCATAATTTTCTCGTCGTAAACTGCCGCGTTGGCTTCCCTCGTTACGGTGGAGATAAAGTCGACGTTATTCTTAGGAAGATCGATCCTTGTCCATTGTTGGCCCACGGGGACCGGTCAATCACGCTCGTATTTCCCCGGGAATCTCCGCGGAATCGCGATCGCGCCCGCATCGGTACGCCGCGTGGGTTTACGTATGCACACATGGGTCCCCTGCCATGTGTGCAACGGACCGAGAGGTACCTCTGTCTCTCCTCCAAGAGAGAGAGACAGAGAGAGAGAGAGAGAGAGAGAGAGAGAGAGAGAGAGAGTGGGGAGGGGGCAGAGGAGCGAGAGAGAGTGGAAAGGGGTGAGTTTTAGGAGAGGCGCCAGTGGGAAGCGGGGCAACGAACATAATTCAGTTTTACGATCCCTGGGTGCACGGCTTCTATATGTTATTTATATAGAAAAGTGCCGTGAAAACTCGGCGAATGGCGAGCGCGATCCATCCTCGTATTTATTGGCATCGCGCGGCTCCTTACCGACCCTGTCCTCGCTTCTATTCTTCGGCGAAAAGTCCGCATAGCCGGAACGCACAGCGCGGAAATCGATGGAGACCTAAAACCGAGGGAAAATGTCAAGCCACGTCGCCAACCTGCCCCGAGGAATTCAATTCCTCCATTTCCCGAGCTCATCTCGCCTTCGTTTCGCCCGCTCAACGATTCTTCCGTAATATTCTTATCGTTTTCACTTTCCCGCTCTCCTCACCTCCGACGAGCTTACCGGCCTTAACCACGAATTATTTATTCAACAACGCGTGGAACCCAAAACGTGCGAATGTGCGCGAAAACATGTAACACGTTTGAGAAATCAATTTTTGCTCATCGCGATATGAAACATTCTATTTTTGTGCTGTTTGTTCCATTTTTTCGATTAATTTCAATAAAAATATTTTACACTGGTATTATTTGCTCTGACAAAATGGCCTGTCTGTCGGTTGTTGACGCTACTAGTTGTAAAAGGATTGTACATTAGCAATGTCCAGAACGATTTACAAATGTCACGTAATTTTAGCATCTACAGCCGCACGTTCCGCCTGATAACACAGAGTGTACGTTCACGGCAGGTCGCATTTTTTATCCTGCGCCAATTAAGCCAGCTTAAATCGCCATGTCGACGTTAATTTATGCTCACGGCAACGAGCCAGATGCATGTAGAGTGATTAATTACGATTTTTATCAGAGTATCGTTTTGGCCGACGACATCGACCGGAGGATTTTCTCGTCGGTTAACGTCCCGCAAATCTTTGCCCGACGACGGGCGATTTGCGAAGAGAAACGATGCGGTCCGCGAAAATTCATCGATCCTTCCGCGCGACAGGGAAAACTTTTCTACCGTTTTATTATCAATTATCAGTCACCGGATAAGTCCAGTTGCCAAAGCAACGTGGCCTCGAAAGACAACCTACGATTTTCCTCGACTTTTTGTACAACTGACATTAAAATCCATGCGACAATTTATTCGACCGAGAGATTCAGCCCTGTGCAATTTTTGTCAATGACACTGCGATACGTTGAAACGGTTCATTCGTGTCTGCGAATTATTGGGAAATCAATACTACTTTACGGAAAGACGGTAACGGTGCAGCAGAGAAGGAAACCTGACGTTTCATGAGAAGAAGCATCGGCCATTTCATTCGCCTCCTTGTGCGGACATATCCTTTTTCATCAGTGAGCTTCGGATAAACGAGCTGGAAGTCTCTTCGGTTGAGTGAAATCGATGACGATGACCCAACGACAAAGGTGCGCGATGAACGTTCGACTTTCGATCGGCTCTCGACAATAGCGAAAGATCGTCGATTTTACAGGTTTATTTTAACCTTCTCCAAGAGGTTATGGAGAATATCGTCTCACGTAGAGGAGAACGTGTCGGGAATCTCGAGAGTCGGCCAGTATCTATATAAGATTTACGCGGGAAATAGGCGAGGATAGAAATTCGCCGGAACCGAGAGGAACCAACATTTCAATGACCCAATCATTCTCCTCCCAACCATTTTTTTCATGCCCCTGTAAAAATGTTCATTTGCACCTCTCTCCTAACTTTTGATTAGTCGGTATTCGGCGGACATATCGCTGATAGTCGGAGGAAAAACGCTGATTAGCTTCCTGGCGAATTCGCCTGTTTCACGTTTGATCTCCGCAAGAAATAATCCGATTCGTCCAGCGAACCTTACGAGAAACAGGCTATCGAATTCTACCTCTGTTCCCGACTTCTCGTAGCAAAGCCCTTTTTCCACACACTCAATTTCTTCCGTTCAGACATCATTACCCTCGGTAATCCCATGGAACTAATACACATTTTCGCGTAAGCAACTGCTAATCCAAAACGAATACCTCAGTTTCCTTTCTGCTCAATGTCGGCAGGAAAAGCTTTCTCTTTTGCAAAATCGCGGAACGAGAAACTCTTTGAAATTCAACGATGCAAATAATTGTTAGATTCAAAAACAACAAAGTGCGTGAGTAATAGTAGTAGTCATGAATGAGTCGTTCATTGTGTAGTAGCATATACGATTCAGTGATTGTTCCGAGAGAAACGACAATAGAATTTCTAACGGGTCCGCTTATATGATAACGATGAAATTCCAAATGGCGCTCACGCACTGCCGACGATGGAATATTCGCACTAATACACTACACGTAACGTACATACCGTGACTCACGTCATTGATGAACTCGTGACAGTGTCTGTCTCAAATTGAATACGAATATTAGTACAAATTTAGAATGGAGAGTAAATAGTACACAGAGGGAAGTGAATCGTTCGAATTCTGGTAGCTGCGGAGAAATGGCTTGGCAATGGAGAACAAAGAGTGCCGTTTCGTGAGTAGGATTGATGTTATTGCTAACGGAAAGTGGCCGCAAAAATGTCTCTTGAAAGCGGGACGAAGCTTCGCGACACCGTCGCTCGGGGAAGCCTTTGATTTTCCCGATTAAGGGGACAATAGAGACGATATCTCGCTGCGAGTCCCACGGGAGGGAATACGTGCGGGAGACTCGTCCACTCTCGACGGCTTCCCCGATCGACCGCTTCCGGTTTTCGGGATATAATGCAAGTCGCGTACCGTCCGGAAAATGAGCGCGCCTTTCTCCTTCCCTGATTGGAAAACTACGAATTGCTTTCCTGCGGGCGATGGATCGAAACTGGAACGAGAACAGGAATGGCCTCGTAAAGAAATGCCGGAAGAAACCGCCGGAATATATGTACGTCGGCGGACGGCAGAAACGGAACCGCGGGACGCGCTCCTCGCGTTTTCCCAATTGCCGGCCTGATAAGGCACCCACAAAAAATCCAACGAACGAAGAACGATCAGCAACAAACATCATTCCAAGATATTATTTGGAATTTTACCAAACCTCCGATGCACTCCCCATCGTCTTCCTCCGATGCAATCTCGAAGACTCGAATAATCAGACTAACAACAATCAATTGAGAAGTCGACGTCAATGCAACTGCTATGGAAAATACTTTTCCTCGTGACAAGATAAGTTTGTTGATAAATCTTGTTGCACGATGGTGCATACCGCTAGCACCGCTAGAAGAATACCTTAACGGGGTCAAGTCGTTGAATTCCAGCTCGATGCTTAACTGTCAGCCGTAAGATGCTTCCCGGGACACTTGGAAGCTAGCATGGCGCTTCATAAAGAGACACTTTATGAGCAAGCGCCGTTGGTTACGATCGTACGACGAGCGAAATAACTTGGTGCTATGCGCGGTATAAACGTCGACCTGACTTTTCCTCGCGCTATAGATTAAAGCGGCTTATAAAAGCCGGCCGCGTTACAGTCGCATCGTGTACGTGTACACAATAGATGTGTATATGTGTGTGTGTGTGTGTTCTGTATAAATATATATTGAGTATGGGGGGGTGACTGTTTTCATTATGCCCGGGCTCCTTTCCAGATACCAGAATCAAATTACTGGAAAGATGAGAATCCAATGAAGCAGCCTCCGCAGATCGTCAACCCTTCCTCCCCCCCTCCCCCCTACACCGTTACTCCTACACTGGCCCCCTCGATATGGCCGGCGTTGTAAACGAATACGGGATTCTCTCCACGGAGTTCCCTTGCGCTCTCGTGCAAAGATAGACTTCTCGACTGGATAGTCACGAATGCGAATCTACGTGCTTGGTTCGTCTGATTACCGATTGGCCAAGGCCTCGTCTTTATTTGCGGGAAAACGATCGACCCACGGGGTCATCGAGGAACTCGAATAAAAGTAACTCAGAAATATTTGCCCAACTGTTTCCTACGTTTTTCCCGATCATCGAGAAACCGTGGCAAGTTTACAAGGGTACCTAACGTTGCGTGACTTGTCTCGTAATTGCTTATGTATTATTCATATCTATAGTAGTTTGTAGGTGTATTACCGACGTTTGCTAGGCACAAAAGCATCCTGCCATTTCCATGCAGAAAAGGATTATTAGGGATGTGCTGGTCATGCGTCAAAATCAGTCTATTTGCGACGGGCCATTGGTATCCAAATCTCAGGGAATCTAAGCTGTGTGTTTGAATGGGAGACCGAAGGGATCAAGGGGATGGAGAAAGCCGAATCGCCTGGAATCCTCTCTTTGTGCACTCTCCTCGAGGGAACAATGTAACACCTGTGTAGGCTAAATTCTAAGGCAAAGACGACTGCTTTGGACCGACGGTATTTTCGGAATGTCCCAAGGTCAAACATCACTCGAGTAGATTAAGTGCTATTAGCTCCTAATGACTCACGATGATTGATTGAGAAAACGGATTCATCGAATTTCAAGCTTCTAAGTGTAGCTTTGTACAGTGGCATACTTGTTGGAAAAATATCCCCAGTAGATAGCGATGAGAAAGTGGTCGAGGACGAAAGCGGGACATTCATTTTGTTAGGCAAAGAAGTCGGACCTATCAAAGAGCTACGAGGGGAATCTCGTCCCTAAGAACGAGCCACTGAGGAAGGTGCTAGAACGTGAAAAAGGACGAAAATGGCGATCAATGGGTGGCAAAGAACATCCGATATAAGAGAGAAACGTAGATAAGGTCGACAAAGAGAAAACGAATTTTATACGCCAAGTGTCCGTCCTTCTTTCCACGACATTACACCGAAGATGATTTTTCTCCGAGATATAGACGAATGGGTGAAAAGACTGTTGGACGTTTCATTACCCAGAAGTTTTGGCCCAAGTTTAATATTCATGCCGACCTCGGTGAAGAGCGTAGAATAATTCGCGAGGAAATCCATCGACAATGCGTATAATCCCCGAATTCCATTTTCCTCGGGTACGAAAGTAAGGTGGACTTTTTCACGGGAGGTTTGAGTTTTGCCGCGACGCGTGTACCAATGGGTAGTTTAAAAGGCCCTCTTCGAGGTGAGAAAACTTGTGTGGAGGGACGGGAGCGGCGCACGTTCCTTAAATTTAGCAAACTCCTCCACGTTCGAACCGTTCGGAGTTGGAGGGGAGGCGGCTTTTGTCGGGGGATCCAGCCCTCCGAAGCCATGGCTTTCAAACGGCCGCCGCAAAGCGTCTTTCATCCCACGTGCAAACACCGCGCCGGCCCGAACATCGCCGTATAAAAGCGAAACAATTGGTTTTTACGAGAGGAACGCCCCCGGGATCCCGAGCGACCTTCCGCAACGCTCGTCAACCCGTCGCGACTTCATTATTCAACCCTTCCCACGAGCCCGAGAATTCGGGAACACTCGACAACTAGAGAAACTGCTGATGTTCCTACTTCCATTCGTTCTGACGAACCGCGATTGATCGAACAGATATACAGAGCTCCTACTAATAATACCACTTAATAAGGTACTAAATACATTGCCGTTTTCCCTAATGAGCAAGCCTTTGAAGGTAAAGATAAAATGAACCATTTGTATATCTACATGTTTCTCTGGTTTACGTTCGTCACTTGTTATTCTTCGAAGAGGTCGAGCGATGACAAAGTGCTTTACAGTGGGAAAGCGATTCCTTTTATTCCTGGCGAACCGTTCGGGTGATTGCGAGAGAAATGAACAAAACTTCGTTTGGTCGACAGGGAATATCGCCGGCGATAGAGGGACCTTAGGCGAAAAAGGAGTAGGAGGAGGGAATCAGAGAAGAGTCGGTGGGAAGACGGAATCCGTCTTTGAGCTTTCGTCTGGATGGCGACAGGACCGCGGGAACGTCGGTAGATAGTCGGGGGAGCCGTGCAAACTGAAGGGGAGATAAGCAGTTAATCCATTACCGGTTAATTGAAGTGAATGCAGAGACCGAGCGCCTTCGCTTTACCGCGACTCGCCAAGCCGGGAAACTCAAGTCAATCTATGAAACAAAGAGTAACTATAATTATTATCGCGCCGGTAAACCAAAGAACGAGGGAGCATGGGGAAGGACGGGGTGGAAGGGTCCTACCACTGTCTGCCAATTAAAACTTACCAACTCCGCCGGTCTATTTATCTCTTTCTCTCCTTCCCTGCGGCCCTGCCCTCCCCACCCCCGGCTCTCTGGTTTCGCTCTTTTACGCCTTAATCATTTTAAGTTCTCGCCTTCTCGATCCGACGCCTGACCCATCGATGAGCCTCGTTAGAGTAAACCAACTTTAATTGCGCAGTCAAGAGCCGACCGTTGGCGCGAATTAAATCCGCGTGTCTCCGCGACATTTATCGCGGGTATTACCCTCTTCAAACTTTTCTCATCGTTATACATCGCACCGCGAAAAATGAACCAACGGAATTTCGTTGGAGCGGACCTCTTAAGGTCGTTGCTTGGAAAAAAACTTTCGTGGGGAGCTTCGGTTCTAAATGTTTCGCTTAAAGATCGCGCGCGATAACGGTAGAGCGCACGCCTTAAATCACATGCTCGTTCGCTCGTGATCGCCGTTCTTTAGGACTCCTCTTACTGGTATCGGGAATCAAGAGTCCAATGACACGGCAGTTGGAGTTATGACCCGCCTCAGCGCCGGGCCAACTTTCCGTGATCTACTCCCGTTCGGCAAAAACTTTTATACTTGACCTTATCGTTCTCTGTTTCGTACGGCTCCCCTTCTTCGCGGACAGAGTGGGGATCCCGCCGTCGAGGCAAGGCTTCCTCTTCGACCACTCGTTTTCCAGCTGAGAGAGAAGCGGCGGAAACGCAGATTCTCCCGAAAGGGTGAACCATCGATCCGGACGATGACGGACGTAGGACCGATTGAACCTGACTCCGGTGAAAAGAAATCGCTCAACTATTTCAGCGGAAAGTCGCCTTTCCTCGTACTTAAGTCCACTTAAGGTCCCGGCAAAATCGCTGTGCCGTGGGAAAAATTCCGTAATAGGATTATTACGGGGCGAAGAGGTTGAACGGTTACTCATTCATCGCACTTCCAAGACCCTCGGGTGAATTCGTCGAAAGAAGGAAAAATAAGTATAACCATTCCTGTCGGTAGCGCAATATTATTGGCAACCGCATTCACTTTATTAACGTAAGGCAATGAGCTTCCGTGGATTGGTCCCTGGCAACGAGCTGAAACACTACGTAGACATTGCGTGCAAGCTTCTTACAAGGAAGAAGTTCCGGTTTCTCAGATGGGGGCCGGTCCATCAGCATCATAACGTTTCGGCATTACATTCGTCGTATGTCGAGGTCCTACGGAGGAAGATAGGGGCCGAATAAATGGAGCAGTGCGCTCGGGGAAGACGATTGAGGTGGAACTGTAGGTGGAAGAATGACGGAGGGGAGGAGAAGGAGGATGTTATTCACGAGCGTAGGTCGAAGGTTCTGCCGGGATCTTCGGCGAGCGATATTTTAAACCCCCCTCCCCCCTTCCCCAACCACGTCTTCCGACCACTGCCTTCCTCGCCGTTGTCTCCTCTTTCTCTTTCTCTCTGTCCCTCCCCTTTTGCCCCGTGCACGCGATCCCCCGCTCGTAGACTCTCTCCCTTCCGCTGTAGTCCTTTTCTCCTTATCGTTGTTTTCCTCGCCCGGAACTCGTCCCCTCACCTCCGGAGCTCACGTCGGACGGTATTATCCCGGAAGTTGGGTCCGATGAAGACTCCGCGCTTCGAGGAACCCAACGACCTGAGAAGTTCCCGACAAAAGCAGCGCGAGAACCGGTCGAAAGACGATGGTACTTCACTGCGAAACGAAAGAAACCAACTCCCTGGACTTCCCTGATATCGCACCTCAGCTGGGCGGCACGGATCAAATCGGATTTCCCATGTTCGCCTCACAGATAACGATCAAAAACGTAAGGGAAAAAGTAACGTTCAGCTTGGCCAATTAAGTCGCAAACGTCACGGAGCATCATGCAGACAGGTTTATAGCAGTTGTAGCTTGGTTTAATAGCAGAACTGACAAGATATTTTCGACCGGTATCATTGTGAGATGCTGAAATCGATAGGAGACTTATGTGTCGAAATTACCGAGCAGTTGGAGGTGAGAAACGGGACATTTCCAAGCAGGAGAACGAAAAAAAAGTTGGTCGCGCGTGATCTCGTTATCCCGAAATCTGACGATTCCCCCCCCCCCCCCCCGATCTGACGATAAATTCGCGGCCGGTCAAAACGGAAGTGCTCCCAAGACCGCCATAAAGTACGCTCTATCGCTCGCTTATTGCTTGCTTAGGCCCGGGGAAAAAAACGATACTCCGCAGTCTCAGCACGCAAAGGGAAAGCGCGTTACCACGCTTTGCGGAATCCTCCCCCGTTCCGCAAGTCCCGTTTGATTTCCTCCAGCCTTTATGAAACAATATGTAACTTTGCACAGCGTAGGTACACGTTAGCTTATTTATGTGCCGTAGGTTCCAGCGAGATTCGTGGTGGGCAAGAAGGACGGGAAAAATCGAAGGGGGGAGTGAAAAATCTGGCCCGATGTCGAGCTATACTTTTTATCAGCCATTAACGTTCCCTATGAGGTATCGGAAGAATTCACTGCAAGAAAATTGTATCGGAGACATTATTAAATAGTAATGTCAGAAGATTGTATTTCAATGCGATAGAAGGTAAACTAAATTATCCAAAAAATAGGCAAAGAATTCGAAGGAAGGAAAAACCGCCTCGTGGCATAAGTCTTTTCATTTTCCACCGTTTTTTTTTTTTTGTTTCATCGTATTAGAGCGATCTCTTGCCTTCTCCTTTGCTTGGGAATTTACCGAGCTCCAGCACGGAGCGGAAAGGCATGCGACGAGAGATTCTTTCCCGCGGAATTTTTTCTAGCCGACAAACACAGCGAAAGAAGCTAATATCTTCCGTATCGCTGGGTCGATCTCATCGGGCATACCGTAATAAAGATCTCCAAGTCCACGGACAATAACCGCCGATAAATCGCTCGGTATATCCTGGAAATAATGGCGCGACGGTTAAACTTGTAAAATACAATGGAACGTCCCAAGTTCCCTGGGCGGTTAGATGCAAAAACGTGTTTGCTTTAAAAATGAAGGGGGTACGTTCGTATTTTGGACAGCAGGTGCGAGAAAAAAGTCTATTTGGGGGGTCCGGTCATTAGGGAGGGTCGGAACTATAAATGGCTAGTTATAAGAAGTATGGTTTCGTGGGTGCAGAAGGAAATATGGAGCCTCGGTTCGACCCTCTATTAATTCAACCCCCCGCGCCCCTTGGTTTCCCTCGGTGAAGGGAGACGCGTGCGCGTCCACGCCGGAATAATTGTTAGCAGTAACGATATATCTCGGCTTTAGGTATGTGAGAATAACAGCGTCTACGCGCACCTAGCCCGGGGGATGCTTAATTAAACGTTCGTGTTAATTGCTAAGAGCTACCCGCCAACCTCTCGACCCGCGCAATTCTGTCGCGCCAGACGAAGAACTTTCGGTCTCCTTCGGCCGGAAATGGAACGGCCGACGTGCGATCGTCCTTTATCTCACGGGTCAACAATTTCAAACTTAAGGGATACGTAGGTTTTGGTAAAAACATTCCGTCTACGTGACTTATCCAAGTAACACGGTCGTTGAATAGTCAGGCAGTAATGATAATTAAAGAATATGAGGCACGGACAATTGAGTCATTAAAGCATTGCATGGAATTGTCAAGCAATGGCACTTCGGTTTGAATTTTCGTCTCTTCAAACGAATCGTGTATGGGGAACAGATAAATCAGTGAGCAGCAAAAAATATTCCTTCATCGCTGTATGAACGGTTTATTTAATTTCACCGGCGTTGCAATAAATCGTGACGAGCCGAAGTTGGGAAAATTTTTGTACAGAGGCGATTTTCGATAGGTCCGCTTTCTGCGAAAGTGCGATTCATAAACTAGGTGGATTAGCAAATCCATCGTCCGAGAGCGTGATGGAAATGAAACAATATCTTTTACGTTTGACGTGTAACAAAGTGAGAGCGCGATACGCGATGGTTTTTGTTCCGATCAAATTTCCCTGCAGTGGAATAGCAGAACGCAATGCACAAACAAACTCCCATAGGTTTTTCCGACCCGTCGATCAATGCCGACATTTCGATACGACACTGAAGAATCGTCTTCTAATAATTCGCTATCCCGTGTAATGCCCACCGATCGGTATTCACTGAGCATCGTACACATTTGCATGCGTGTGCCGGCACGTAACTTTGCCAAGGGCCAAAGTCGACAGATAAACAGTCCGAGCTGAACGCAAAGCGCTAATAAATTAAGCTCAGCCGAAACTGGGAATGAAATCAAACGCGATAATCTCTAACGCAATTGATTCCCGGAAGCAAGCATCTCTCCGATGATATCTGCCGAGCGTCGGAGAGGGAACGGTTTTTGCTAACAACCAACAAGGGTAAGAGAGATGCTGTCGGAGAAGGTGGGGAAAAAATATGCATCCACCGGTCGATACCGATGATAATAATTATACTAATAGCACGGTATACAGCCTCGTCCTCCTCTTCGGATCGAATCTGCTTTCCCACCAACCAGAATTTCGAGAACCCTGTTATCGTTATTACACATACGTCGATAATGCAGGAGGATTTGGCTTTCCGTTATTTTCCAGCGAGCCCGTGAAAAGCACCATCAAACTAGATAATTAACCATGGATCCTATGAGCAAGGTATATCATGATTACACTACGTCCAAGCAGATTATAGGGCTTTCGTCTTGTCTGCCACACGTTTCGAGCCCATCCTGCATGGGCCTCAAGAAGAGACCAAAATTAGTGAGGGGACTACAGCAAATTGCTCGACCGCACGACAAATAAGTAAAATTTACGTATTTTTCGGCAAATGAAGATACTTATTCGTGGCAATACACTCGCCAACGTAATTAAAATGATCCGTGATTATTCTTAATAAAAAAAACATTGATTAGAGTAATAAATACTGACTATCCGGGGCTTGGGGAAAATTTCCCACGAATGTATTTCCGCGCAAGTGCGTATTACAAAACCATGTGCTATACGTTCCCGTATAATAGCCTATTCTACGTGGAAGTACTTGAACAGTCGATTCAAGTATATGCGATGAATCCGGAATCTGCATTTAATAGAACGACCCGTATAATCTCTTTCGGAATGAGCTGTTAGCTCGAAACAATTGGAATTGCCCATATCGCCAATATCCTCGCAGAAATTTTTCGTCCAAAGTTATTTTCACTTTAAACATTCCAACGGGACAGGCCCCCCGCCATTAGCCGTTTCATAGAAACGCGAAAATCGATGGAAAATGGGAAGCGTTAGAGCTCGTAAATGCCGCAGTATACGTCATTGTCTTTTTATCACGAAGCACAGTGTTCGGCGGGGGTAACACCTCATACACGTCGACGCCGGGCAACGTAATTGTAAGGATAATTTGCAGAATTGGGCTAAGACCGGCACGTATACGCCCGGATTCCTCGCGTGCAAAGTCGTCGAGCATCGCGGGCAACGCATTTCGACGGTCCGATGCACGGAGTTTCCGTGAGAATTTCTGGGACACCGACCACGGGCTCAGCCGCGTGTTTTGTTACTTACCGAAGATTACCGGCTTACAAGAAACCCACGTCCCGCTGGCGAGACCCCCCCCCCCTCCTCACCTCCCTTTCCCGGCAACGTCGTCCCTCCGAAAAGCCCCGCAGTACTTCACTCCGCCTTATCACCCTCACTGCTGCCGTCTTCATTCCGCAACGGTATTGCCGGGGTGCAAACCAACGAGGTACACGCGGCCGGGAATAACGCCGGTGAATGCACTTACTGCGACGACCCGAAATTGGGGAACGATGTAAATCACCTACGACGTCTAATCGCCAACACCCCGAGCTCGAGGAATGCCCAGACCCGTCTCTGTTTATCCTACGCTCCAACGAAAAATTAATTAAACCCTGCAGAACTGGTCGTGATGTTTTGCTTATCACTTCGATCGATTCTCCTGAAAGGAAATTATTCTTACTTGGTCTTTGGTGCCGAGACACTTCTTTCCTCGTATTTTTGCTTTACCGGTGTTGCATATAAGGGAGAAATAGGACGATAATTTGCGGGCTAGATCCTTAACGGAGCCATTATTCTTTCCTCGCGGTTTAAATGCTTGAAGACGTATTTCTTCGTTGCAGCTACTGCTTAGGGTAATAAAAGTAGCAAGAAGAGTCAACTTAAGCCCTCATCTTTCCTCTTACCTTATGCCAGGAATGGAGATATGAAAAAGCAAAAACAAAAAAAGGATACCCGTAGAAAATACTGGGAAACAGAGTCGAGATAACTGATGCATCATATTTCAACAGTCTTTTTCTTAGTGAAACTCATTTTCTTCCTGAATTAACACGAGTTTTTACAACCCTGTAAATGCAACGTCCTTCTTTATTCTGATGATCAGTGTTCAGTGCTAATTGTGCTTGTGTATCCGTATAATACTTTCCTTAAAAAATAATGTCAACATAGCCGTAAGGAAACACCATAATTTTCAGATGCGGAAGAAGGGAGTAGATGAAGAAGAGCATTAAATCTCGAATTGCTTTAATCTATGTCGTCATCACCGCCAACAAGAATGGGTTGTAATCAAAGACGAGGGAGCTTCATATCGTTCTCATTTGCAATGACATCCGGAAATAGGAAGATTAAAATATGGTTTATCAAAGCCGCTGAAAGACGACACCGGTAAAAGTTTAAGTAGCTCGCAATGAACGCCCATGGTAAATTAACGTTTAAGATTATTTATGAAAAGATGGCAATAAACACCCCTACTCTTAATCACGCCTTTAGCGTTTCATAGTCCTTCAGGAAGAATTCAACGTTTTCGCCTTGCAAGTGAACAGCAGTAGGGAAATTCGATTCTTTTGTGATGTTCCTCCAACTGACTCTACATTATCTGACCATAAAATTCGACGAGTAACTTTGATTTTCTTTTATGTCTCTCGCTTTTGTGCGGATAGCGATTTTCACTGGTCCGAAGTAACTCGAGGGAGCTTTCCACAAATCGATAGCCCTCAACGGCAATCGTACGGTTGACCCGACCAACCCATTGTTTCCAGTTGCCAGGGAGGGAGAGGCAAGTATGTCCCATTGTCACGTGGATTGCCAATATAATTTAGATTATTAGCTGCGAACCGTGTTAGGGACTACAATGAACACTCCGCAAAATCCGATAAGGACTTTACGGTGGAAATAATTAAAATTTTATACAGCGATGGGCTTTGTTTAAGGATAATTCTGGATTTTATCGAAGGTATAACCGCCGAGTCGTTAAACCGAAAGGTCAGCTTTAATTCGCGGAAAATGGGATCCGGCTTGGTCGGTGACGAAAAAGGGTTTTCGCTCACCCGTCGTAAGAAGTAGCCACATTTCAATCTTCGGCAGACATCGAGAACAGCGGGTACTGGAAAAAAGACAGTTCTTCATGGTCTATCTCTGTCCCAATAATATATGATAGTTATAAAGGAATACGAGGGTCCAGTTGTGCCAAATGCCGAGGTTTTTATATTTTCCAACGAAAGTATGCCAATAAATAGTCCACCCTGACGTGCAGCAAAAAGATGACGAAAAAGATTCTGGCACAGAGGGAAAAGCAAACATTCTCGGTGTCGTATAGAGAATTGACGAACCATAGGATATAAGCCGGACGTTAAATCGGCATAGGAGAAGGCTGACTATTACGATCCGCCATTCCTTAATTCACGACTCCACGACCCTTGCCGAAAGCCGAGAAATTCTTTGGCGCTCCTCGAAAGAAGGAACTTAATCCAAATTCAAGAATAATACGAACATTTAATCCCGGCGGGGAGGAAAATGCCGACTAGAAGAACATTAGAGGAGAACGTCGGGAAGATAGCGAAGGCCGGAATTTAAATATTTCGGTCCAGCCGATGCGAAAAAAGAAAGGGGATCCTTTGAAATTGTGATAAGGAGGTACTCACGTCTCTTTTTTAAATCGTCTCCGCCCCGTCCCGGGCCGCTGACACGGCGAGTACGGGGATCTCATTAAATCTACCTTAAATTACCTTATCTTCGCGGCAGTATTATCCATCTTTGATAAGTCCTGTCGCTCTAACGTCGCCGTATCGATTTTAAAGTCCTCCCGAGCGCGGCATAACGCAATTTCCGGCCGTAAAGCTCAACTCCCTCCCGCCCTTTCATCCCTTCCCCACCCCCCTTCGGGCAATATATTTGCAGAATCTTAGTTCGATGACGCAGCCAAATCTAGGATTGTCAGGAGAGAAGTGACGACTTCTCCTTCTCCCTCATTCAGGTTCGATTTAACTTTGTCGTCGGCGCAACGTCGGAAGTTAAATTACCAGTAGGACGGTTGAACGGAGTTACACGATGCTCGAACGGGACAACATTCGTTTCCCCAAAGCGGGCTGCGCTAACGGAAAATGCATGTTGTCTCCGCGAGGAAATCCCGTACGTTCAGACGGCATAAACCTCCGCGGATTTCAACGAACTCAGCCTTGTCATTTGCCAAAACATGGGCGACCAACAACTCCGGGCCGCATAGGCGAAGTTCGAAGATCAAAACGATCGGCCGAGTTTTCGTAAATCGCTCTTTATTCAAGTCGAACGGGAAATGCGTGGAAACTATAGGGACTTGTTCACTTGCCGGCGGTAATGGCGATTAATTACCGACGAGTGGACCGATAGCGCAAGCAGGGCCCACTTGCGTGGCTTTCCGCTAGACTTTCCCTCGTTCACCCGGGACACGGTATTTTTTTTCGTTCCCTCGTTGACAGTCAGCGAATCGGCTCATCTACATTATTACTCGATGTCACCGAAGGTAGGCCAGCATCGATTTCGAAACGCTCTGGCAGGCCGTACGGAGAAATTTAATTGGGGGTTTCGTGATTCCCAGCACAATTGAAGCCCTCGCTGGCGAACACCTGCCCAGTGAGGCAAAAAATTGCACCCGACAAGTGCTCACAAAAGTCACGGTACGCGCGTGCTACGCTCTTATATCGGCCAAATCAGCAGAATTATTAAGAGCGTTAGTGACGATTCAGCAGTCAGGCAATTTTACCCATCCACTACCGCGCAACAGCAATACCTGGCACTTATCGAAATATTTCTCGATATACACGTTGATTAATAAATGGAATCGACATTTGACCTCTTGTTGCTTAATTACAATGTGTCTGGCAAATCGAGTAATATTGAAACCCATAATTTGTTCGTTATCCCCCTGGTGATTGACCAATGGTTAATGATGCTTGGTTAAAAAACATTTCTGTAATTTATTAACCGCAGGCGTGATTGTAGCGTCGTGTGTCAACGGGGAACGGGATAACGAAGTTTAGAAATAACACGAGAAATACTCCATCGAAGAAAATGTACGGCAGTGCATGATTCGAGAACGATAATAGTCATGCATGAAAATTGATATGCGAGCTGCTGGAACGTCATTACGAATGCCGTAATTCAAATGCAGTTCTTTTGTAGGCCGGTACATATTTTACACGGGCTTTTCCGCCGGTAATCCCCTCATTCAATTCGTATTTTCCAGCTGGCAGGCTCCAGTGACGCGACTGGAAACTGCGAAAGTACGAAGCGGGGGAGCATCAAAGGACCATGGGGGGAAAACTCCGCTGGATTTTTATTCAAGTAATCCCGTCGAACTATTTAAATCGCAGTGCCATGACTCCGTGGCGTTGGTGTAACGGTCGGTGCGGTTCTCGGGAACTATGCTTAAAGTATTTCGACTGAAAGCAAGGCCAAGCCACGATCCCTTTTGCCCGCCTATCCAGGCCAACAAGAAACTAACAGGCCCGTAATCGCAGTGAGAATTCGATCACGCGAACAATGGCAAAACAGTCTGCACTCTTTGCCGGGGAAAACATCAATCGCCCAAGAAGCAACTACGAACGTATTTCGTTAATTGCTTTCTGACTCGTAAAACTTGGTTCTACGGGATTGAAGTTATTCGAAAAATTACCTGTCAAACCTTCATCGAACTTGGTGTTTGCGAGAAAACAATAAAGCGTTATCGTTATCGCATGTTTCACGCCGACAAATACTCTGGTCGGCCGAACGACCGTTAAAATAATGCAGGCAAATGAACGAACGGCAGCATCGACGCGTATTATGGGCTCGTTTAAAGTTCTCCGTTGGAAAATAACAGTGTCGCCGAACGAGATAAGAGGAAAAAAGTACGCGTCCGGCGAGCTCTATCGACCGTGCGAAATATTAACAGCGCGGCTGGGACGGTTCCCGTATCTGTTAGCAATCGAACGATGTATTTCATAAACAATTTGCGGCGCCC
Organism: Hedychridium roseum; assembly: GCA_963989215.1. Taxonomy (NCBI): domain Eukaryota; kingdom Metazoa; phylum Arthropoda; class Insecta; order Hymenoptera; family Chrysididae; genus Hedychridium; species Hedychridium roseum. The sequence goes on along the minus strand of OZ022312.1, from coordinate 6,062,911 downwards.
GGTAATACGGCCTGCCGGTCCTATTAATTGAGCCCTCTGCTCTTTTATCGCGCAAATTTATCAGCTATTCCTGCGTAAACATGACGGGCGTACACGGCCGGCATTCGACACGGTTTCATCGGCCTTCGATTATTTTCGCCGCTTAGCCGAATACGTTATATTGTCCGGCCCGAGCACTAATCTGTTTATCACCGGCCGTTCGTGCACTGTACTTCGCGATTCGAGTTCAATAGCGTCGTATTATCGCAGTAAACCGACGTTATTAGAACACGAGCCGTGCCCCAAATCCCACGAACGGGAACAAGGAGGAATATGGAAAGAATAAATTTTTCTGGACAGCTGTAAGAAAAAAAACTGGCCTTGAGCGAATCCTCAAAGACAAATTCTACCGAACTCGTGGGCTGATCAAAGGAGGACCACTTTGTCGAGCGGACACGCACGGCGAAGATACCCCAAAGAGATTTCTATTACCCAACGGTGCCTCGCGGAGATTGATCTGCATCTTTTACAATGAACGCGTGAATTTTTTAAGAGTAGCAGCTGCAACACAGTCGGATTCCCCGGTGCCTTCGAAGCCGTATCGAGGCGGGACTAGAACTTTAGAATCATTCGCATTGCGCTGAGGAAAGGAAAGCGGAAAACAAGAAACAAGACGGCCGCCAGTACGGAAAGTGGATTTCGCTGTAAAATATATAACTCCGGGTCCCAGGAAAGAGCGATATGTTTTTACAGCGTTTACCCTTTTCTTACGAAGGGAAAGGCTCAGTAAATAATTGCACGGAATTATATTTCTTTCGAACGTTTACTACTACGTCCCAGAGTGTACAAATGGTACTTCACACTTGTACAAATAATTATGTCATGATGAAATCGTTGTAGAGTCGACAATTGTTATGACGTCATTCGTCTTTGAGAAATTCATCGTCCGACGATCCGTAACCCATTAGAAAGAAATAAAATTTAATGATCGCCAAACAACCCGCCGCTATGTACATTTCACACTTTTCCGCGTAATAATAATGATAGTACCTAAATCTATTAAAGTAATACTTCAATTTCCACGCGAAGCCAGCATTCGTATTTTCCTTCTCCGAAGATTCAGGTACTGGCAGCTGGTTCGCTGAAAAATACTTGTAAGTTGTTTGCCAGAAGTAAAAGAAGTAAGAAGTAATAAGAATGAAACGTAGTTCACTTACAATTGGTGAGAATCGTTTCCTGCTCCTTATCATCTATCATCGCCATTGAACCATCTGTAATTGTGCAAATGTACTCTGACCGAAAGAAGGAATCTTCACTTTGCGATATTTTTCAAATGACGGTAGGAATAATTTTTATTAAATTATGAATATTACGCACGCTATGCTGGATGCAAGGATGAAAATTCTAAAAAAACCAAGTGCAACTGTTGAGAGGTAAACGGCAACTGCGATCGCATCAAGCAGATTGGATAAACAAAAGTATTGAACGTAAGTACACGTAAGCTGAATTTGCAAATACGTTTACGTAAATGCAATTGGCACGACTGGCGACATGCTGGTCCGACAGTCGTTAAAGCCGACTTTATGCCTGGAGATAGCACAAAACGACTTTGATACGTCGCCATTCGTGTTTTAGGGCAACTCACGTGTCTCTCTTAAAAATAGAATAAAAATACAAAAGCAAATGAAATCATCTTTGCCAATATCATCGGCATTCAAAATCAACAGCTAATATGTGAATACCGCGGCGAACATTCTGTGACCATTAAAAAATAGATAATACGAATGTTTGGAGCGGTTCTCCGGTGAAGATGTTTTTACTCGAGGAAAGTGCATTGCTAAGTAATGTTGGGCTATCTTACAGTGCGCTGGAAGGCACAATCATTTATTGGCCCTGGCATCACACGGCAGTATTATGTAGGAAACTTAAGACCGCAAGCGCAACAACGGAAGGTCGAAGCTTTCGCGGCAAACGACAGAGATTTCGCCGATCGTGCGTGACTCGGGTACGATACGAAGGATTCTTATCCCGACGCCCGGAATTTCTTTCACTTCTTCAGCTTCGTCATTCCATTCCCCCCCAGCGCCCTTTCGATAACTCTTTTTCACCTTCTTCTGATACGCTGCCATCCAGACGATGCACAATCCACTCGTCCAGAAAAATGTATTCTTTCGATTTTCCCCTTTTTCCCGTCATTTTTCTATTTGCATTCGTCATGTGCAAAATCCATTTCACGAAAAGCATAAGGCAAAAAACAAAGTTCTGGGAAATATCTTCCTTCGGCGAGGAGAAAGAAGGGGATTTTCGTGGATTTTTCGTAGGTTTTTATAAAGCTGCCACGAGTGATTAGCTTATTCTTTTTAAGGCAATTAAAGTGCCTCGATTTCAAAGTTTTAAAAGGCGATCAGCTTGTTGAAGGGATTTCCACGGATCGAGATTCGGAGGGTGATTTAATTACCGTGAGAAATTCCAGGAGCTAGTGGAGAAGCAATTTCTAAGATAATGAAGGAAGTCGTAAAAAAATCGTTAAACCTACGCTAAGAGCTTCGTTCAATCCGCAAGGAATGAAAGAAATTGCAACGATCCAAAAGGCGCGAAGACGAGAATTTTCGCCAAACGTCGCGGAAGCGATTAAAAATTCATATGAAAAAATTGTGAAAAGCCCTTGTATCGAATTAATACGAAATGCCGAAGAACGGTGTAATGTTGATTCATTGAAAAAGAGGCAGACCGAGACGCCAGACGATCGTTCGTGTAACATTTTTGCCGAGACCTTGGTGCCCGAGTTAATTAGGGGCGTGACGTTTAAGAATAACGAAATAAGTGGGAACGGTGAGAAGGATCACAGGAGGCGGTAAATCCCAGGACGCTACGGGAGAACGATTTGCAGCGACGTCCTTGCTAATTGCGTGTCAGCTCCGATGTTTTGCGTTTTATCTGGCCGGCACGTCGGAGCGGCTATCTCGCGGCTGTTAACCACCGTGTGAATTTCCACGCTCGAAACGGTGCGCCTCTCTCTCGTCGCCAGTAAAAGGGCAATCGCCGACTATTCGCTTGATGGTCACAGCTATTAGCTGGTAATTCGCCGAAAAGCTTCACGCCGCGAGCCTCCTCGTCGATTTGCCGAAAATCATCGATGACGAGCGCGCGGTTATAGGACCCTTTAGCCACGGCTCCTCGGTCTGGAAAAATCGTCAGAAGAATGGAAGGTACGGGAGGGAAGATAACGAGAAAGCCCGGCAGGGCTTTAACAAGACGCGGCAAGGGAAATACGTGGAAGGATGATGGGAGTGGGAGAAGATGCCGGCCTCATTTAAGAAGGAAAATTTCCAGGAGAAGTAGGCAGATAAATAATTCGCATTTCCACGGAGAGCGGATCCACCCTTCCGTGGTAAAGCCTCGACGGAAGCCTCCACCTCTTTTCGAGAAACACAGGAACCGGGCCTTACTACCCATTGATTTACATCGCCAGTTGTTCCTACGGGAACTCCATCCCCTCCGATGCCACGCGCTTTCTTTGTTTGCCATGCGCTCAGCCGACCGTCCAATGTGACTTTCGGTTTTATTCTTCTCTCAGACTGCTCCCAAATGCACCTTTACTTACCCTTTTCCCTCGACTCCCATAGCTGCCTTCCTCCCGAATGTCCTTACTACGACCAACCGTATTCCTTTGGCAGATGCATCAGGTATGCATTTTGAATGACCTAGCATCAAGGAAAGGCTGTCGCCAAGTTTGTTCGAAGCCAATATCAATTAACTCTTGAAGGAAATTTCTACCCTTAATCTGTTCTATACGTTTTATTAATCGTCTACAAACATTGTTGATCGCGCGCGGTGAATAAAACTGCTGAATTCTACTGCGAAATATCTTGGAGGAAAGTTCGGTGGAATGTTGCCTGCGCGAGAAAAATAAACGTTGGAGCGTAATGTTTTATGAAGATGACTCCACCGCAGAAGAGGAGAAAGAGAACGCTGGGTAATCGGACTCATAGCAGCTAAGGAGAGAGGAGTGGCAGTTAGAGATAGTACCGGTTATTTCGCTAATAGATTTTTCAACGGAATGAAAAGATCGGGCCCTATACGACGCTTAATGGAGCGGAAATACGCTCATACCAGGAACAGTGGAAGATTAATTCTCACACGGTTTAGTTTTTACACCGTTCATTTCCCGTGCTCGCCCTACGCTCCTTCTCTTGCGACTTCGCGTCTGTCAGTTATTGCAAGCAAACTTGCGACATTATTCCTCTGGAAAAAAGTACTAACTGAAATCTAATGAACATAAGGCAAATTATAAATCTGGCCAGTCTTTGTGAACATTGAAAAACTTCTTGGCAAGGCTCTATTGGAAACTTTACAAAGCAACCGTGTGATTTATGGTTGCTTCTTTAACAATTGTGTCTATCAGCTTTCTTTCAAAATGGAAACCATTATTGTCGCATCTCTTTACGGTCTTCCACTTTTTGCAGCCTTCAATTTTCCTCCCCCGTAGAGTACTAATATAACGTTAAGAGTCACGAGAACTTTCGCAACATTGGTTCAGAGTCTGAACTCCCCCAACTTCTCTCAGATACTTACCAAAAATTCAGAGTTTTATCGGCGCATCAAAGTTTTCTGCAGAATTCTCATTTTCCGTAGATTCGATATTGCTGGGGATTTAATTGCTGCGAGCACTTGGTTAAGAATATTGCCCGTGGAATATCATCCATGATAAGACAATCCGCAGGTTCAATTTTAGTATCCATTTAATATTCAGCTTTTATATCCAGCCATAAAAACCAGATTATATCCTGTATTCGGGGGCTTCAATATTAACCGAATATGCCTACGGATAATCAAGAATAGCAAAAGTTCAAACAGAAAAGGAGTTATACGCTTTATAAACAAACTCCAAGAACCTTCATAAAATTGTTACGACTAACATGAATTTCATTGACTAATCATAAAATCAATAAAGTGCAAATATCGCAAAGACGAGGTCACGAAGTTTCACGAGAAATATCGTTGTCCTTTAGTTTGAAGATAGTAGTTACCGTGAAAATTCTCGACCGCGTCATCATTAATTATTCGTGAGAGCGTGGAAAGCATAATCGTTGATCGGTGGAAGGAAAATGACGGTAAGTAGTGAAAAATACGCGGCACGCGGTCTAAAGTAGCGGTGGCTCTATATTAGGATCCTTTTATTTATGACGACCGAAATGCACCGAGACAAATTGCATTAGGCCGTCGACGGACCCTCCCATGGGCGTAACGAGCGTAATGCCGCTCCCGTCCCGGTGCCGACGCTACTTCGTTATTTCCGGTTAGCCTCTAGCTCTTCCACGTGGTCTCCCAAACTCGATTTCCTCGCGCCGCAGTACGTTCTCTTCGACATTTCGAGCTCTCGTTCCGTCTACCTTAACGTCCCGGAAAAGTGGCAAACGTAAAACGAGTCTAGATCGTTGGCCAAGCAAGGTTTCATGACTACCAAGGAAAACTACTCGACAACCGTTCGCCTTCCTACATTTAATTGGGAGATATTTTCTTTACGTCTCGATGGAAATTAATAAACGGTTGATCGAATTCTTTTCTTCTGATATATTGAGAGGAAATAAAGTTACTCGCCGGATTCGAATGTTATAGTCTAGTGAGCAAACACTCATGGCGCAGAACGTGCTGAATATTTTGCGCCGGTATGATCGTTTCTCAATCCTTCTACAACTGATCCTTCGAGTTTCCGTGCAAGCATTGCTCGACGTCGGGGGAGATCGAAAAGGCGTTTCCAGCGGGATCCCTTTTCTTGTTTACAGGAAGGCGTTCCTTTCGGGACATCCTCCTGATCCTTCTCGACAGGCTACACGCAACACACCGCCCTGCGTATATTTTCCCGTGATAAGATATTTCCCGGCGTCTTTCACGTGGGCTTTTCACCTGTTCGCGGAAAAACTGATACTGCATTCCCATGCACCGCGTTTTACTTCCCGATTGTACAGTAAACTGCAAGAAAGGGAAATCCGTCTGGCGATATAGACGTAAAGTATGGCAGAATTGTCAGAAAAAGCCCGAGAGCGGTGCATTGTAAATCGGGAATTTCGTAAAAACTCTAAAAAGCCGAATCGGGTAGTACGAAAGGAGGGTCGAAACGAAATAACTCGCAACATTTCCGCTTCAGCTTCCCCTTCGTTTTTGCATTCTCGTCTTCGGCCACATTCTACTCCTTGCTTGCAGTTTTTCTCTCGCTTTTCGCAGTCGCCACGCAGTTGTGAAGTTGGACGAAACTCGTTATCGGATAGAACGGGCGATTACCGTCTCGCTCGGAGTTGGTCGACGACTTTTAACGCGATTATACATCACTGAAAACGCTAAACTGCGCGGCCCTGGGAGTTAACGCCCGAGAAAACTGCAAGTTCGAAGGGAGTGTCGTCAGAGAAAGCACCCCGGGGACAAACCGCGCTTGCAACCGCCTAAAAAGACCATCGAAATGGGGCAGGCCGTACTTTTGTTAATTGTCCCCTCCTCACACGTAGCAAGATAATTATCCTACCTACAAGTTTTTCAAAGACTTACTGCAGGAGAAGAAGAGACCCAGAAAAATTTCATTCTTTACTGTATTTCTGTATCTCTCAGAGAATGGCGCAGAATTTTCGAAAATAATATATGAATCTTGGATAATTAAAGAAGAATAATTTTCCAACACTTTGTACTTTAAATTAATTACTGTCTTATCCAACCTACCGTTCCTTCTACGTATGTTCTATCGTCTACGTGCACCTGAACCAATCGACTCCTATCTGTACCCGTGTTTACCCAGTTTACGAGCTGCAACGCGCAACGAACATCGATTACCAATTGTCTTACTGCTCCCCCGAATATTGAAAAAACTACCGTAAATCAAACAAAATGCCGTTTTGATCATAAATTTCCACGAGTGCGATACTAAAAACATGATTATATATGCCTACCCCTTTGCCCATAATTTCTTCGAGGCAAAGAGTAATGATAAAGGTTCTCGTTTAATGAAGTAAATTATGCAGAAAACTTAATGTTCAGCCTCCTAATCCCAATATTTAATTTGATTGGTCTATCGTATGACTTTGAGCAAAGGAGAAGATAAACGTATCCGTGAAGAGAGCTTATTGAAACAAGAGGAAGCGTTTAACCGACCATTAGACGGTCAATTTACATATTCTATCGACAGAGCTCCGATAGTTCTGTTATTGGCATAACTTCGTCGTTCAAAGTGGCTCGATAATATTACACCCTCTCTATTCATGAAACTTCCAGATACCCCACGGAATAGTTACCGTAATATTCTGTACAGTTATCCCTCGTCGCGTAGGCATGCGTAAAACGCGTGTATACTCAATTACAGGACGTGTGGCTTTTGTCCTTGTTACCTGTAAGTATGTATGTATATATGTTTATTATACTTACTCCCCCGAAGATAATACAATTACCTACATGCGACGGCATTAACCCGGCCAAATTTAAAGCCGCATAATCGCGTGCATTTCGCGAGAGATTTCACATTGCAGGAAAACACGGCTTTCGAACGCGGAAGAGCGCAGTCGAGAAGCCTTAAACCATTACCTCCAAGTTTCTCCACTCAAAAGCTCTTAACCCAGGAGCAGCCAGTTGCAGAACTATTGCTACGCATTACAGAGGATGCTTAAAGTCCTTACAATCAGTACTGATTCAGCGAATTTCAGCAATAAATTAGATATTTAAGCCAGGACTCAGCCATTAGAAATGAATGCCACGTAATTGCTGCAAACTTAGAACAACGCATAGCAATCTCTCGACCATTCTCGCAAATATTTCACCGTACTTTTTTTCTTTGCCTGTCTCTATCATTCATGCATAATCTCCCTATTTTTTTCATAGTAAAAAACTAAACCCCCTTCCGGTAAGTAGCGCTTCACAATAGAAGCTGGAAAATGTGTGGAAAAAAAATCAATAATTTCCATGGTTCCAGATAAATTCCAAAATTGTTTCTGAATATCTGTTTGTCCATATACTTACCGCTTGTTGATTACGCTACGAAGTGTTTATGTACTTACCATTAGATGATAGTAGGTGACTCTACAATGTGTTTCTGATGTGTAATCGATTCGCAAAAGAGACCTTGAGATACAAATCGATAACCATTTCAGAGGTTTAAAATACCCCTCCACAATTAATACATGCCTTAATACCCTGTGGTGGGAATTTAATATAAATATCAAAACGTAAACAACATTACTATTATTGTTCGTCACCTTGTTAGACAATGGTGAGAAAGCATGTTGAAGGACATGAAATAGATTACATCCTGCTTATATGTACACGTACAATAATGTATTTATTTTTACATGTGATATATATCAAATGGGCTCCGACCACACTTGTCATCTACACGTAATTCTAATAAGATTAACGCTATCCACTTTTCTTATAATTATTGTACAAGGTTTAAAACAATGTGGTCGATATTTAAGCAGATCTTAAAAGCTTTGGTCAAGTTTATTTTCACGTATGCGATGCACCTCGTCGTTACAAATGCAAAGTAGTAATTGCAAGGAAATAAGTAAAACTAAGCACAATTTTCCTAGATTTCAATTTTCGTTAATATAGAACTATATTTGTTTCTTTAGAAGAATAACAGAACATATAAATTCATATGTATATGCTCTCAAACTATTCTTCACTTTCTTTACATATAATTGATATTAATGTTGAACTGCCGATTCTTACTGTAAGTAGTGAGAAATATCACGAATAATAAAGTTATTCTACATTAAACAACTTCTCAGGGGTTACATGGTTATAATGTAATATTATTATCTTCTGTCAGCATGAATATTTTCTCAAAATAATGGTACTGTCGGTAGGCTTAACACACTACATATGAGATTGTACGGATTTATACCTGTATCTTGCGATGGAACAAATATTTAAATTGCATGTTGCATATGAGAGTGTATAACCCGTAAACAGAATGATACGAATATCGATGCTTAATATCGTGCGAAACCATCGTGATCATAAATGAACATAATTATCATTTCGATGGTTACAGATTCGGTACTTATAGACCACGCTACTTAATACAGTAATACCTGTTATTCCTTAAGCATGAGACAGGTCGGAATGACGGCAAGTCAGAATCTCTTTTCCTTTTATCAAACTTAAGTATGGAAGGACTTCTTACAATCTTGTATCTGATGCACATATTTACCATGGCCCGTATGTGTACGGCACACAAGCACGTACTGTTGCTCCATCAATATACACAGTAAAGTATATCAAATATACAAAATAGATGTAAGTTGCAATAACGGTACAAAAGCCATATTGTTAATGCCTTGTAATCAATACTAGCCACAGATTCTGTATAATCATTGAAATGACTTTATAGCGTCTATGTCTACATAGTGTAATATGGTTGCATTGTTGCATCGCTGCAAGTCGGTGCTACTCAAATAAAGTCCTCAATGCTTTAAGTAGATTTCACTTATCAATCATGGGGACAAGATACAAGACAAGACACGACAATTTGCTCGCTACATTTAACGTAAATCATATATGCATTAATAGTACTGATGAATTAACTCGCCTATATACAAATAAAAATAGTGACCTAACAAGAACAGGAATCCTTGCCAGCTTGTTGTTCACTGGACACACCTTGTAAATTGGTACGGCCCGGTTGGCTCGGATTATGTTGAACACCCGATTCTGCCGCGTTTAGATCCAGACTGCAAACAATGAAAAAAACTTATTTACGTGCAAGTTACAAATAACAGGTCTTATAAGAAAAAGAACTTTACACTGATGATTCAGTTCTCTAAAATTAGGTAAACAAGATATAACGGTGGACTTACCGTCCGTCTTGTATACTTTGGAATATCTTCTTTGCTGTCTCTAGAAAGGCTTCCTCAACATTGTGACCCCTATGAATATGGTAATGATCAATGGTAAAATACAGTTAGTCTAAGAAAATATGTATAGACGCACACAGGTGGGCCGAACTTACGTTTTTGCACTAGCTTCAACAAACATGAGGCCATTCTCATCAGCAAACTGTTTTGCTTCTTCATATGTAACATCTCGTTGACCTTCAAGATCACTCTTGTTACCAATCAAGAATATAACCTTAAACAGAAAATGTATGCATCCCTCAATACACTGTTAGAATTGTCTGAACAGTAAATAACTTAATTTGACCAATATGTTGCACTGTAACTGCATTTTAAAGAAACATTAATTCTATTATGTACAAGATGGTTTGCATACAGTGCTTGGGTTTGTCAAATTCCTTGTATCTGTAAGCCAGCTACTTAGGTGATTGTATGTAGAACGGCGTGTAATATCATAGACCATTAGTGCTCCTGCTGCACCTCGATAGTAGGATCTATGAAAATATGATCCATACAAAAGCTGTACGCATTTAAAAAAAATATGTCATGCTAAATTGAATCACATATACCTAGTTACTGCTCTAAAACGTTCCTGCCCAGCAGTATCCCATATCTGTAATTTGATCTTCTGCCCTGCAACTTCAATGATTCTTGTCCCAAATTCAACACCAATAGTATGTGGACAGTCTGCCATAACTGTATTTATAAAACATGTTTCATATTACTCAAAGAATGTCAATAAAAAAACTGATTTGTAGATATTGATAAACAACTGACATACAAGTGTTTATAAACAAACAATATACTTACACTTTTTCTCTGTAAACTGATGAAGTAAACAGGATTTTCCTACTCCCATATCCCCTATTATAATGTATTTAAAAATATAAGAATAATTGTATGGTCCACTCGACATCTTGGATCTGCAATGAAATTTAGTCCTATTGCTATCTTTGTACAAAAATATAAATATTATATAACAAGCTTGATTTAACAGTGTTTACTACTAACAGTTGTCATTAAATGAATCTGTCTCTCAATGAATATTTACTTCTTTATTGACATTTAGTTGAATTTAAAATTAGGACACCACAATGGCATATACATGCACATGTTTATCACAATCCCTGTGTGCTTCTGATAACTGATAGCATACTTCTAAACCAGTATATTTGTCCCAACGGATAAATTTCTAATTCACAAAATGCACAGCTTTCATATTTAATTATAGCGTTACTAGTTGGAATTAACGCGTGTACGATTCAGTTTATCAAGATTATTAACTTTTGTGTCGTTTTCATTGTTTCGTCTCGTTTTTCTGATGTCAGCCCGACCATTTATATGCTACAATATAACAGCAAAAAGGGAAGCATAACACTTAATTGTTAGGCGAGTTGTTTTATATTTTATAGACAGAACACAAATACCTTTGCTAACAATAACTACACTGACGTGACTGCCATGTCAAAATATGTCTTACCCTTGTAATTTAACACTCTTGTACTTCCTTGCTGACGATCGTTATAGAAAAATTTAATGAAACTATTGTGTAGGCCACCAAACAAATTACTTTCCCATGGAGAATACGAGTGTTACTCGTAGCGAGGAAAATTATTTTACACTTTTCTATATCACGGGCAATATGGCAGATCACTGTTGCTAAGAACGATGGCGGCGAATAAACGTCAAACCACCTGTCACAAGCCTCAAGAGTCCGTTTAATTATACCTTTACATTTATAGATTGTATTGATTTTTTCAAACACGATAGGTAAATAAAAATCATTAATAAATTATTTTTTAAGCAATGTTCCATTTATCGCAATATTGCATCCTTTACATTTGTGACTGATAAAAGTCAGGAAGATGAATGGTGCGATCATTATGGCGGTAATTTCAAAAATTTACACACGTTAGCTGTACGATCATGTTTTATTATACTTCAAAGAAGGTACAATAACTTTACATTTATAACAGATACCTTTTCTATATTTACAAATTAGAGGAAAAGCTTTGTCCAAAATAATTTCAGTGGAAGGAGGTGATTTCTCCTTTGCAGTTTTTGATCAAAGACATTGAAATCAGCCTTCCTTAACATTTCTAAATACCGTTCCACACAAGAGAAAGGTAGAAAAATTAATTTGGTGTCCTTGTTTTCTTTCTTTTTAAGTGAGGCAGCCTGAAACAGTAACGATTTTTGAATAATACTGTTTACTAGAAAATGTAAAGCTAAGAGACATAAACAATATTTACTGCATCTAAATGCTGTTTGGCACAAGATGCCACCTCAAAGATGGTGTCACTCAAATTTTTACTCATTTTTTTTTGTAAGACTGCTTCTGATGAAACATTGTGTTTCATTAATAATTCTTGAGGCAAAACATTCACTCTTTTGTGAGCATTGTATGGTATGGAACGAATCAATGTAGTAATCCCATGTGCTTTTCCCAAATGACTAGCAATATGATCTGTATTGATATCTTTTACTTCTAGTGCTTCCAGGAGCAAATAGTAAATGGATGATACTGTGTTTTCTGAATATTGTTCAATAGACTTTAAGTCTAGGAAAACAGAGTTTTTCAACTTTTCCATACGGGCATCAATAAGTCGTTTTAGATAGTACTTTGAGAGATGATGCTTTTTTAAAATCTAAAAAAATATAAATGAAAGGAAAGTTTTCATGGCAAATCATACATATCTGTTATTGACAATTGTTTATACCCGGTGTAATTCCATAGCAACAGGATTTCTTGGTGGAGAATTATTATATACATCATTCAATGTATTTGTCCAAAAATTTAGTCTCATTATGCCTATTGTATTATATGTTACTTGATCTTCAACTTGTGCAACTTCTATATTAAAAGCACGAATAGCAAATCCTGCTGCTCTAACATTAGCAGGCAAGAGTGATGTGCACAGAAAGTTTTCATAGTCGCTTTTTCTAAAATAAAAATACCTTCTCTTTAATCATATTTCCAAAGTCTTCACATTATTATATATTGTTTGTTTCAAACTGCCTGATTACCTAACTAATTCAAAGCAATATTCAGCAGGCGTTTGTTTCCTTGCCGTACTCATGTAGCGTAAACATTTTAATATTGTACACTGTTTCTTCAACAATGACCGGCACATATTTACTTATAATGTTTGGTTATATCTTCAACACGACCGTCTGAAGGACATACCACTGAACCCTTAAATAAAATCAGATAAATTCAAAAGTATATTCAGAATTTTGTCTTAGTCTCAGTTATTGTGAGAATAAATAAAGTTCTTAAAAATAGTTTAACCATAATAACCTCTCACTTCCAAAACATTTGAGGTTAGACTAAACATATACGAAAGTAACGATTTTCCATGCTAGCATTTATTATTTCAGATAATTATTTATAATGTACAAACATATTAGCATATATACTAAAAGGACGAAAACGTTGATTATTGCAATTTTATTGTGCTCAAATATTTTAACTACAAAAACAATTGTAAAATATAATACATTATTGAAGGTATTGGCTTTGCCTGATATCCATAATAACTTACAAGTACAATTTTAGTGACTTTTATTGATCTTTTATATTGTTTGTATAAAGAAATTACTTTAACAGTATTACATATAGTTAAATTTAAGGAAATCCATCATCATCCTCTTCTGCCATCTCTTTAGCCAGTTCTAAATCCTGCTGCTCCCTTTCTCTCCGTTCCTCTGCAGACTCAAGATCTTTTCCATACGATTTTGGAGGATAACGCATTGCCTTCACACTCTGGTTGTGTAAATCTAAACAGAACGTGATCCTCTGATGGAAAGCTAATAGCGGCTCACGAGTACAATAGATATCGGTAGTTTCTTTGCTTCGCATATAGCCATTTTCTGGATCTAAAGTGGCCTCTATTACACCATCACGTATTGCTTTGGCGACTATAAATTCAGCATCAACGCCAGAATCTAAGCCTAATTTACGTGCAATATCCGCCGGTGAAATTCGTGAGTATGACAATCCGATTGAACGGATGGCTGTTTTGATGACGTTATGTCTGAGCCTTAGAATCAAAGTGAAAGTATGGTCAACTCTGAATTGAGGCCCAAAATTTTCTAGTACTTCCCCAAAACGTTGCAGATTTCCTAATCTAACTGCTTGAGTTAACTGAAAGTAAGGAGCCAAAGCTCTACGTAATGCAGCCTGTCTAAATATTTGTCTCTCAGGTATATCACCTAGTAAGAGCTCAACAGTTACTGCAAGTTTCTGAACAGTCTGTCTGAAGCCGACTGCAGTAGTTTGCGGCGCCTTGCGCATCGCTTGTACAAGATACTTATGTGCTGCAGAGTATTCCAATCTGGCAGCTTTTATTCTCCCCAAATAATACAAAAATCGTGCCCATTCATTATTACTAGCAGATTCAGGGAAAGTTGACTTCAGAACCAGTTTGTCTGCTTGATCATATAAACTGTAATGAAGATAGTTTCTTAGCAGGCAGTTAATAAGAACAGCTTGTCCTTCAAAGTCATTTCGAAGAGTTGCTGTACGTAATCTTAGATGCAGGAATCCCCTGATTTTATCAAGCTGATTTGTAAGTTCATAAGCACGAGAGTGATAAAAATAACATTTAGCTGCAATCAAATCTATAGTTCTTCGATTTTGGGCTATAATTTTCTGCACCAGTGCCTCAGAGCATTGCACAGCTTCATTGTACTTTCTTGTGTCTATGAGTCTGACTAAGACAAGAAGATGGATATAAGCATCAATCTCAGGTAATAAAGGTGTAGCTGAGCTTTTAAATCTTTGAACAACAGCTTGATTTTCTTCCATTTCCATTGGTTCTTCTACCCATGCTAGCAAGGATTCCCTTTCAGCAGCAGACTTTGTATAAAAGCCTCCAATTATCCCTCTTAAAACAACAGGATTTAGCTTGCGGCGTGTATTAGGTAGGGCACGTAACGCTCTCAAGATAAACCTGGGTTCCTTGTTCTGTACAGCCTTTTCAATCTGTCTTGCATGTTCACGTATATCAAAAATTGTGAGAAGATCACTGTCCTTTTTGTCTCCGGTATCTCCTTCTCCATTAGGGACATCAACGTTTGTAACCTCCACTTCCATTGCCTCTTCTTTCCTTGCTCCAGGTACACCCATTTGTGCTTCTATCAAACTGATCAAAACAAATAATTTAATATACGAAAATACCTGGAAATATAAAAATAATGTTTACAGTACATCAAACGAGCATCAACAAGGACGATTTCTCGACAAAGTCAAAAACTGCAAGGTAATGTAAATACGCGTATTTAATGAAACATATGTACGCATACGATTTTACTACATCTCCTAACAATAACAACCGAGAAATATTGACCAGTTTTTACTAAATACTTTACTTACATTTACAAAATAATTGAATTGTTTCAAAATGTCAATTACCCGCAACCCTACAGTGATGCACTCTCATCACCCCATTCACATCTGTTTCAACATATTCACATACGACCGAAAATAAGCTTAAAGCCCCACGTTATTCATGAAAACAACTTTAGACCTTTCTTTGATTGGCACACGTAGTAGATGCAAAGATTCCGCGACAGAAGGTAGGATTAAGTCTCCCTCCAACACATTACGAATGAGGCTTTAAGATTGTTTAATGTCCGCGCATAACCTATGGAAATTTGTAGAACTTGTTAATAACAACCGCCGTGAAAGACTGATTAGAATCATATTTTGTAAACAATGGCTACAACGAAAGCAACCCCGAAAAAGTTAAAGTGGGCTTTAGATTTTTCACACAAGTAAGTAACAACTATTATAGTGATGAATAAGTGAAATGTCATTTCATTTGTATACGTGTTCTTGGTTTTCAAATTTTAACTATCTGAGTATCAGCTGTATATTAATGTATATTGTGATTTATAGAAGCAAGCAAGAGAAAAATGCAGATTTAGCATCACCACCTGGCTATACAACTGCTACATCTATATTTCAAAATGATGTATACTTTAGAGAGACTGACTCTAATCATTTAATAATTAAAAAGTCTTGGGACTTGGCCTTGGGACCATTGAAACAAGTACCCATGAACTTATTCATTATGTACATGGCAGGCAATTCAATTTCAATCTTTCCTATCATGATGGTTGGAATGCTCATCATCAGGCCAGTTAAAGCATTATTTGCATTACAACAAAGTAAGGTTTTACATTCTCTTATAATATAATATTAAGAACATAATCACAAAGATAAATATTTTTACAGCATTTAAAGTGATAGAAGGGACCCATGCATTTGGGCAAAAATTTGTATATTTCCTAGGACAGCTTGTCAATATAGCCCTAGCTTTGTACAAATGTCAATCAATGGGTTTGCTCCCAACACATGCATCTGATTGGCTAGCATTTGTAGAGCCACAAACAAGATTGGAATATTCTGGAGGTGGTATCACATATATATAATAGAATTTATATCACGATAGGGTCTCAAATTCTACATATATTCACCAGGTTTGTGTCATAGCTGCGATATATTGTTCTATGTGTAGAATATTTATTACAAATGTAAATGTTTACAGTTTATCCAAATAGTTTATTGAAGTAAAATACAAAATACATGTCTATATGTATATAGGATCACAAGAAAATATGTACAACATAAAAAATGAAAATATAGTTAAGTCCACACTGCACATTGAATAAGAAGCCATGCCTGTTTATTATAACCTATGTCTGTACACTATTTCTTTTTATATTCATCTGCAAATTGCTTTATTCGTTCTAATATCTTGGCAGGGTCATCTACTCTTGGTACCTGTGTATTATATTATATATAATTTTAATGGATCCTCTAGTAGAATAAGTGTGAAAGTCACTGTTTACAAGTAAATATATTTTAAATACCTCATAGTTTTGACTTATATACATCCCAGTATAAATACCAATGCTGAAGGTTATCTGTAAATCAAAAATATTTAAAGGACATTGCTATGTAAATTTAGAATCCTTAACCATACATATATCAACGTACGAGAAACTTAAACATGTTGTATAAAATTCAACTTATTGTAATACGCATATACGCAAGAAATCGACACTCGGCAGGAAGTAAGAATAGAACAGTTAATATTTATTGCTAGTGATGGGTACAGTTTACTGTACCCTTCGGTGTCAAATTTCGTGCTTATCCCCCGTCACGTAGTCTCTTATACTTATCAGCATCACTGTTATCGCAAGAAACGGATTGAACAAGACAGAGATATAACCTTTCCGACAACGCCAAGCATTCACATATACTGGTGTCACATGCAACAAGATTCACCAATCACTTCCACCTGTTCGCTCACGTGAACGTCCTTGTCCAGATATGGTTGGGGAAATCTTATTTCGCTACAGTTTATTTCCTCTACCTTCACATTACAGTCTATGACTCTCTCCGAAGACTGCGCATTTTTCATAATTTTTTATAATAAGCTGTCAAGCCTATTGCATGAAATATCTTTCAAAAATTCTGAAGGTATACAATTCGTCAGGTCCTTCAATAGTCACTTTTATGTAAACTGAATGTGCATAAATAACTTATGTTCTGCAATTTACATATTAGCTTGTTTATTTACAACATGATAATTATTATCGAATGGCATTGTCTGGAAGTATTTGTAATTAAATGTCAATTTTTGTACACATTTGCGATCTTTCTCAGGGTACATAATAATCAGTCATCGTTTTAGAAATGTGGTGAACATAATGACAATGTGTAGTGTGTTTCAGTTCTCTGTCACAGATGCCATACATACTGGTCCGTGGAAACCTTGCATCCTATGGTAACAAATATCCTTGGAGAGTTTTAGTGTCTGGCCTAAAAGGTATCAACTTGTAATGTCCCAATTATACTTTATATATATATATATGTCTATTGCAAATTTTAAAGTTTCATGTGTCTTTGAGGTAAAATAATCATCCGTGAATCCTATCAATAATTATCAATTAATATATGAATGCCAAATTTCAAATTATGATTATCTTGTATTCAATGGCCTAAGGTATGTCAATCAATTATGTTGTAGCAACTGACATAGAACAGCTTAGTCGTTTTCCTTCTGGAGGGTATTGCGATAATTCTACATTAGTATATTTACAACATCCTTGTGTAATCTTGACAGCTTTAGAAGTCCTTGGTTATAAAGTTGTTGCTTCCTCAAGTACTACTGTTAAACAGGATTGCAATGAATATATGTGGACTATGAGAAAAGATTTCTCAGAGCCAGAACCTGAACCTGTTATAAAAGCAGGTATGTTCTCTTGACAGAATTCACAATCTGTTTTCATATGTTTTATGTAATTAAAAGATTGCATACACAACTGTGTCTTCATTCAGAAAATATCAGATGTTTAATATACATAGTGTTCATTATAGTATTCAATATTTATTGAAGCCTGTTTGACCATTAATGTATTTTTTAGCTATAAAAGAAAACGAGGTATAAGGTTCTTTTGAGTAAGATCATGTCTCAAACAACAGAGCCAGTAAATACTGTGGGGAGTGAAACATATTATTATGTTGGGATAAGGGCATCTCCTTTTGCAGCAGAATGTGCTGTTTTTGGTTTAAGTAATGATGAATCTTCTGCTCTTTCTAAACGTTTTGGGAGCTATGATAGTGTGGTGGTCAATGGAGTTAACATCAAAGGTTGTTTGTCAATATATTAAGATGTTCTTTTCTACTTCAACAGGGAAGGATTGTTTTAACTTACTAAAAAATTTATTTCAGCACCACCATTTACTGTTATAAATACTCTAGCTGAGTTGGGGTATAAAGTTATTTGCAGTACAGGAGAAGCTGAAATACTTTGGACCTTACAGAGAGAGATTTAAAGTCTACGGCTCATGTATGCTTGCTTGTTTTATATAAATTTACACGCGTATACAATTGATTATGGCCTATTTTAATCCGTCGGGACCATTATAATCGCAACAACGGCTGACCAGTCCGGGATGCACAGGAGTATGGAGAATATTACACGTTTTATTTACCGTTAAATATTTATTAATTGTTGAAAGCGCAAAATGGAACATTTGAAAAAATCGCATTACAATTTAAAGAAAATGGATGTCGAAATCATGCTCCAATTTATATTTCTCAAAGTTCTGTTTTACTATACCACTGAATTGATGACAATATAACATAATTTTTGTATCATATTGAAGAAAACGCCAAAGACATCGTTTAGTGTTTGAAATTAGGGCGGCGCAAAATCAAAAAGTTAAGTTACCCGCAAAACTTAAAACTGAGATATTCATAAATTTATGGATTTGACACATAATTTTCATATGCTATCTACACATTCCCATATTAAAAACATCACTATATTTTTTTAGTAAACGTGTTACCAATGGGCGTACTTACATGTATTAAGTAGAAGAGTTTATTGCATATCTCAATACGGCTTTATTATTTATACAATGTGAGAAAATAATTATATTATTTTATAGATTTTAATAGAATAATTCTGCCAGAAATGTTATGCATACTATTCTTCATAAACTGCTTTGAATGAAATATGTATTCATCAGTGTTGTTATAAGCAGATAAAGGCAAGAGATCAAACTCGTTTCCCGAGTATTAGTATTAGCATTCGTACCAATAATAAACCGAAACACCGGATGCATTGCTAGCATATAAGTATACTTGCTTTAATTGTATACATTTAATTTCATTCCACGTGAATCGTTTACAAAACTATGTTATACAGTACCTGTAACTCCGTATATCTGTCTATGTACAATGTCAGTGATCATACTTTTATTGTAACAATATACTATATATCCTAATATTGCTTGTCATTCTTTCAATAATACAAATTTGCAGGTATAATCTAATCTGCTTCCATCATTTATGCATGTTTATTGCATATTTTTATTCATTTGGACATCAACAGTTACAGGGGAAAAATGGACCCTTTCCATACCCATGACACCCATGATTCTTGTTGCACTTCCGACCATGGTACCGCTCTCCGTCAGTCCTTAGTTGAAATGGAATTTGAGCGAGGAATCTGGTATGCAGGTAAGTAACGTACATCACGGTATTAAAAAGCGTCTTCTTTGCGGCTTATAACGGTTTGTTTTAAAACTTGGATTGTGCGTGTTTTAGCACAAAACAATGACGTAGATCGCGTGGAGCAATTTTTGCGAAAGGGTACTTCTCCCGACGCCGAGGATTCTGCTGGATATACGGCGCTCCATTACGCTGCACGTAATGGCCATTATAAACTTTGCGAAAGTCTGTTGAGAGCTGGTGCTGATGTTGATGCACGCACTCGTTCCGGTCAAGCAACTGCTCTTCACAGAGCCGCAACACAGGGCCATGCTCGTGTTGTTGAATTATTGCTGAAATCGGGCGCAAATGCAAACTTGAAAGACGCTGATGGATATACCGCTCTGCACAGAGCTCTTTTGTCGGGATCCGAATCTGTTTGCAAGCTTTTAATCCCACGTACAGACTTAACATCTGTAGATAATAATGGACGTACCGTCGTACAATTAGCGGAACAAAGTCGAAATGACGTTCTCCGAAATATCTTTGCTCTTAGTAAGGAAGCGAATGTAAACTTATATGGGCAGGTCAAAGATGTTTACATTTGAAATTCAAGTATAATTAGCTATAAATAATAACATTAATCCGACGGTCTTTCGGCGTATAGACCTAATGGTATTTATGTTTACGTATGTATATCCTATAGTTCGTGCATTATGACGCAAGCATTGTCAACAATCGTAGGAAAACATAAGAAAAAAACATTCATTGAAATTTCTCAGCAGGGTGCGAAAAATATTTCTTTATAATAAGACCTACACATTCATAAGTTAATTACATTCATTAGTAACAGGGATGACAAATAATGTAAGCGTAGATAAGCAAACAAAAAATATATTTTGTCACTGAGCTAATTGCAGCATTTGTACCGTATAGCATACGATATTGAATAATATATAAGCTGAAAAAAGAAACTTGGAGGATGTGGTAGAAACTTATATGCAAGCCCCTTCGAATAAAAATACATTGTTATACATAAACAGCAACCGTAAAACGTAAATAATGTCGGCAATGACTTGTTCGGAGTTACATTGTACATATTGGGCAACAGTGCGTGGGAAAAGAGTGAATATATAACGAGAGAAGTCGTGATCGGAGATGGCGAATAGCACTTGGCGGCATTGTCGCCGTCCGTAAACGCGCGCCCGAGATCTTCGATGGTTCCACGAGCGAGGGTCGTGCACTTGATATTGAATCATTCGGGCGTGTTCGGAGGCATTCGCGCGGTTTCGTGGGCTGTCGGGAAAGATCGCGGGTACTCGATGAGTTGCGGTCTCGTTGCGGTGCGGCGTGCGGCATGGAACGGCCGCCGGAGCCCCCTTGTGATAGATCGTGGCGCCAGC
The DNA here is from genome assembly GCA_963989215.1 of Hedychridium roseum. Lineage (NCBI taxonomy): Eukaryota > Metazoa > Arthropoda > Insecta > Hymenoptera > Chrysididae > Hedychridium > Hedychridium roseum. Next base: position 6,041,642 of record OZ022312.1, on the reverse strand, counting down.
TAGCGGCATACCTCCCGTCTTTTCTCCGCGGTCGCGGTTCTCGTTGCGTCGAGTCAGTCGTTTCACGAATACCGCGGGTGGTTTATGCGAAGATTCGTCGTCCCCTTTTGCGCCGATTTACGACAGGTATCGGCTACCGAGGGCCGTGATTCGGCCGTGATATCCTCTCGAGCACGTCCCACATTTATCGCGCGATTCCCCAACGACGACTTGGACTCGGACTCGGACTCGGGTGACAATCGTGGACGATGTAACCGTGCCGTGACGTCACACGGCTAATCAAGTGCACACACGGACGTAGCCACGAATGCGCGAGCGCGCTCTCCTCTGAATATGCGCTCGTATGCGCGAAGACGACACACACGGACTCATAGGCATACTTATCCGCGCGCGCACTCCTCGCCGCACACCGTGGCCACTGCATGCAGCAGCCCCGTGCTCACACGTTCATCGGCGGACACGGAGTGACGGAGACGGACCGATACTGTGGCTGTGTGCTTCGTTCGTGCGTGTTTCTGCTCTCGGTTGTGTAGAGAAAGAAAACCGAGTGAGACCGCGAACGCTGAGATAACGGAAAAAGAGGATATATACGCTGAAGAGGAAGTGGGAGTGAAAGAAGAAGAGAATCGAAGAAAAGGGGCGAAGTGGAGGACATAAGTAAGCGCAGATTCGCCCCGAAGGATACCTCGTGCGTGTGTGTCCATCTCGAGACAGTTTCCCGACAAAAAACACCGGTGTATCACGAGGACCGCGGCAACAATCAGCCGTGATATCCGGTGAATGTCATCATTTAAAGGGCGTAACACGACGTACGACACTTCTCGAAGACGGTGCAATGTCGGGACATAACAGAGTACGCACTCAGTGTTTTCGAAACTTGCTTCTGACGAGGAGAGGATGTAAATAACGTGCGTGGAAGAAGGAGAAACATATCCGTATCTCGTGGCGCCCCGCAGTGTTTTTCAACGGAAAGCTGTTTCTACGGCTCTCGCACAGAGATATACACGTCTCGAGTGGAAGAAGGTTTATAGGGAAGAAAAGTGCGAGTCCACGAGATGACGGACAGTGCGAATGCGTCGGTCGGTTTAATCGACGAAGGAAGATGCCGAGTTAGCGAACTCCGGTGGAAGGATACGTTTAACCCGTTAATGCCTAGTGCACGGTGTCGTTTCGTTCGCGCTTAATTTCTCTCGTTGTCGTCGCACGAGTTTCTCAATAGGAGTTCTCTCGTCAGACAGAACGTGTACGTCTACAATGGTGTTCACGGGTGTGCCCGCTTCGTGCAATAATAAGAAAGTGGGGTTTCTACCTCCCGTTTTTACTAACACGTTGGACGGTTCGCTGCTCTGAGAGTCAAGTTCGTCGCGCTTCGCTGTACACTTCTCGCCGTGTCTGCCGAGCGTCGTGTGTATTTTTCTCGGTTGACGTTGGTGCCACCCTCCAAGGAGCTTTTCACTCGCAGTGACATGAAAAACTGTACTGGCCCGGTGGTACCTAGACACATCATCGGTAAGATCGAGCTCGGCCTTCCCATTACGACGTTTTTCCAGGCCCCTCGCGATACTATAACCTCGCACTAATCGATACGCATTACGCAAGGTTCCGACTTCTTTGTGATCCCAATCGCCTGCCCACGGCGTGCCCGTCTCGTGCTTTATTTTTAGAGTGTCACGATTTTCACGTGCACTTGTTATGGTCGTGTCAACGTTGCTGCGAAACGACCATCGAGCCATTCGAAGTAACCGCCTAAATGAATCCTCTCCGGGGGTCCATGAGTGCCGAGTATTTGGCAAACTTTTTATTCGACCGATTTGCCGTGACGCATCTTGTAATTAGAACGTAAAACGCCAGCGGCGACTACAATATCGATCAACTTTTCCTAAACATGCCACGGTCTACATATGTTCGTAAGAAGAATGGAGCTCGGACATGCGCACGTGCGGGCAATCGTATTAATGGTGTCCCGTTAACTGCGACGCCATGTGATGTGCGAGGTTACAGTACAACGAGAGATAAAAGTTTTCTATCTTGCAAAACATGCACATAATCCGAAATTCGTCGACCCAAGTGCACGCTTGTAAGACCTAAAAATGGACAGGTAAAAACTGGCAGATACCGCGAGGTTAAATAAAACATTATTAAAAATACGTGCCAAGAACAGTGTCGTTGCTCGTACATTCGTCTTCGGTATTATTTCATTGCCGTCTACATTATTTAACACGATATACATATTATACAAGACGGTATGTGCCTATGGTCTGCTAACTTTCACCTGTCAATTTCAGTGTCATCCATACTATAACAGTATTTGAAATACCAAAGCATTACGAAAAGAAATTGGGACCCTCCGCTGCGAAGAACATTACAGCCTGAGTAATAGCATAAATGAAAGTACGAAAATGAAATTGGCAGATTTGAATTTTTATTTGCTCTTGCAAGCTTTATAAAATTTCTGGTATTATGAGGATGTTGTTTCTTATTCTACAATTGACCGTAGTAAAAAGTGTGTTAATAGGTATTAAGCAATCGTTTGTGATAATAGTCGTTTAATGTCTTCATAGTTAATGATTTCTAATTACCAGGATCAACTGGATTATCAAGATCTCTGCGACACCGTTACCTCATTAAGACACGCTCAATCAACGGAGAAAGAAAAACAAGGAAAGATAATTTGGTTACCGCGAGGGAAACGTGCTAAGCATTTGGCCCTGTAAATTCATTGTCACACGGCGAAAGACAGTGAACATTCGCCAACACCAACGATTTTTCTGCAAGTCGTTAATTCTGCGTTTGGACTTCGTAGAACTGTATACAAGTCTTGACGTACGCGATCGGAGAACTGTTCAGCGTGTCTGCAAAATAGGACACCGCCGAGTAACGTCGATGTCAACGAAGCTGGCTATATATTCGATTCGGCGACGATCGAGAGACAGCCGAGCAATTAAAAACCGAGTCCACGGAGTGTAGGTCCGTTCACTCCCGAAGAAAAAGAAAGTTTCTCTCCTGACGGTGTATCACAGAGAAAGGTACTCGCTGGTGGTAGCTTCGGATTACCGGTATCTACGTAGTCATCCACGGACCCATCTGTCGCTGATGATTCGTGCTCTAACGTTATCGCCGATCCCCTTCCTGCCGATTCATCTCCCTGCGTCGACCTGGAAGACGACAACGCAACGATCGGGTTAGTCGATTATAGGGAATCCGCAGTGACCGCGTGCTAATTCGCCATTCGCATCTGTAAGAAGGAGGGGGAAAGACCGACAAATACTACAAGAGGATCCCTCGCGTACGAAGTGTTCGTAGTGCTAGCAGTGGGCTTTTCGGTGCCGGTGCTGGTATTGCGGGACGTGCGTGATCTCGTGGTAGTGCACTGGTGCGGTGAAGAGAAAGAAAGAGGAGGATAGAGGTGGTTCTACTGGTGTCGGTGTTCTCGTGGTGCCCCGACGTGCAAAAGGGAGTTCCTACGCGTTACATTAAACTCATTACCACGGATCTTCCTCGGCAGTTTGTCGCCGCGCCCACCCTCGATGAGAGGAGGCACATGTCCATTGTCACCGCCGAAAATGCAGGGTGAGTTTCTTAAACATTTATACCGGTCGGCGAATTAACGAACCGCCAACGTCGTAAGCGAGTGTCAGGTGATCCCACTGCTTTGCGGTGTCTTTAGAAAACCAGGTAAAAATATGCAAATAGGTAGGCGTATTGGAACGTCATAGCTGACACGATAGTTTAAAAATACTATAATTAAAGAGAAGTATATTACCATGGCAATGCCAGTTTAGGTTGTGGTTGAAGTTACTCGTAATGGTAGCACAAAAATCTTTATTAAGAATGTACTTTCGACAGCTGAACAAACAATTCCAAGACATGAGGAAATGATGTTACATTATCTTTTAGTTTGCACATCGTTTAGAACCAATCGGTTAGCGATAACCGAATACTACAGAAGTTTTGTACTACTCAAAAGTTTGTTAGCGAGGAGCAGCGAAGTAAAACTTGCCTCTATAGGGAATAATTGTTTTCACAGAATTTTTCTTACAAATTTCAACACGTAGGTTTACATTGTTCGGGCTATAAAATTGGAGTACAGCTTTGCTTGAAATAATTCATGCGAGACTTTCAATGGACGGTCCTAAAAAGTCCGCAGTTTTTATATTGGGACTAGAGAATCTAGATTTATTTCGGGGCTGGTACGATGCCGACACCTGCTATTCGTTCTATGGAAAGGGCCCCACGTCTTTTACCTTCAACGGAACCTGTCCCTGGACCGTCTACCTGAACCACCTTCGCTCTATTCCGAACGCTCCTCCCTCGTAGACATTTAGGTAATCGTGCTGTGTTCTTCGCGGTTCAACTGTTGTCTGCCCTGCCCCACGTCCTATCAATTGTAATAGCATAATGCGGATCCTAGGCGATCCACTTAAAGCGAAGTACGCAAAGACTCGAAAGAGCGTTACGCGTGGATAGCTGTTATGAGTAAAACCTTCGATAAGAGAGTTACGTAACTCATGTTGCCCGGTATTATGGCTTTTCGCAAAGTCCGTTTGTTAACACATGTGATTCCATAACGACAAGGGTGAGAAAGAGAAGTTTCATCTCGTAATCGATGACGCGACACGCCATTTGATTTTATGTAAGAAAACAGAACACGGGAATATGCAGATCTCGATTAGTAAATTCACGTAAGAAAACAAAGCGCGTTTACGTAGTCTTTCATGTAGATTAATGCTGACGAAAGGAACTGACCAAACCTTGATTCGATTGGCCTTTTGCTATTACCAATGTCTATTGCGTGTCGCCCTTTCAACATCTGTTCGTTGAACGATACACTGTCTCTTGAAAAAGCTACTTTTCATTCAACTTGTTGAACAAAAACTCATGGGAACGTTTATAGAACAGATTACTGTGCTGTTTTCATTAGTCTCATAAAGAATGAGTGGAATATGACAGTGATCTTCTATTTGTTTAGCTAACTGGCTTTGCAATAATTGGCAATATTTTATGGATACGCTAATCGTTGACATCCGTTGGGATTATTGCAACGAGCATCGCGCGTGCAATAGCCGCGTGGTAAAATAGAAACTCAAGTAAGTAGCAGCAGTGTGGGCGTGCTCGTATAGTTCTCTCCGCGTGTGCACAGAACTGATTCATCGACACCGACGGTGCAACCGTCCTAGGAAAACCGGTGGTTAAAAAGGAGGCATTACCCTCGCGAGAGGCACGCCACATGTAATTAAATCTACGCGAGGCGCGCGGAGGAAGGGAGACACGCGAGAACAGAACTAGAATAGAAACGTGGACGTCACTTGGCCGTCGATCGTTGTCACGACGTCGTCGTCGTCACACTCACGCTAAGACGTGCCCCGCGTGTTCATTTAAAACGGATCACTGTGCATTTTTACCGGGCGATGCCATTTAAGTATAGAAATTCGTCGATCGTTTTTGGATAGATGAAAATGAAGCGCGGAAAAGGAACAACGCTGAAACGAGACGAAAATTGTCTCTTGTATTTGTCGAATAGCGAACAGAGTATACCGAGTCACGTGGTCGCGGTCGACCACGGCCCGAGTTCGACCGAGACGAACCGAACCTGCCCGATTGGGGATATAGATCCTCCGCTCTGTGTCGCAACGTTGCCACGTTTTCTCTTTCTCTCCACCACTGATGCTCTGCCGGCCGATCGACCGACCGACCGACAGACCGACAGACCGACCAACCAACGAAACAAGCAACCAAACCAACCGACCGATCCGTCAACTAATCAGCCAACTAATTAATGAAATGATTAACCATACCAACTAGCCGACAGACATAGGGAATTGATTTCACTCAACACGAACTAGCGACTAACGAGATATCAGCACCTGACCACGTTGATCATGCCTGATAATTTCGTAATTAAATTTCCTATAATTTCTAACTCATTTTGGGTGAGATCAGCTCGGTTGTTTATGCAAATCATCGAGGTTGTTCAGGGAGAAATATAGTGCTGCTTCGTTCCTTATTTTCCAGAAAAACCCGTTGGCCGTGTTCATTTTAAAATTCCAAGACTAAAACAAATTAGTACGTCTGCTTTCTCAGTTTTTGCCTTAGTCTATAGATACTTTTACTTTTTTCCGTCTTGAAGCCAGAAATAAGCCGTCACTGAGAGCATTAATATTTTTGCAAGCTGTTCCTAACAATTGTTTGACAGTGGTTTGGTTAACAATAGATACGCACATATTCAAATCTAACATAAGTGAATAGAGATCGAACATTGGAGGTCAGAGTAGCGGAACGGAGTGAGGTGACAAATGTCGGCAAAAGAAACATGATCTTCGTGAACGGAAGTGAAGGCATGGTACATACTATGCTAGGTAGGTATGACGTTAGTTAATTCAGTTTCATAATCGACGCAAGCCTTCAAAGACATTATGTTTTAGAATCCACTATTATTTCAACGCGAAATAATACTTTCCATGCATCTGGTGTAATACCTGTCCATAAGTACTGAAATGTAAACCAGTGAAACGAGTACTCCAGAAACACGTTCAGAATATCGTTATCTGTGAGTTTTTAATCTCAACTGCAAATATTTACGCCTTATTTGGCTGGATTTTTCCGAACTGCGTAGAACGAAATGCCTTGAAAAATCGATTCGAAACCCACGACCTACCTTCTTCTGAACTGTACTTTTCGAGAAGCCTGTGTACGCTACAGTTTATACATTTATCGCGAATTGACGGGCTCGCATGAAATTCTTTCACGGGGAAGACTGAAATCGTCGTCATTGTCGGCAGAGTGTGACACGGAATTGCGGCGTTGCCAGTGTTGAAGGCACTCAAGGGCAGTTCACACCATGTCACTGGTACCTGTAACCATATTAATCGTATCACGCAGGAACGTGATATAAAAGTTAAATAACCCATTCTATTTTAAACATTTCGCCTTGATTTCGTTGAAATTATGCCGACTGCCGAGCGTTATATATTCCCGCGAAGCGCGTCGATAATGCACGCCGTTGTTTTAAATAGTTATGGCATAAAGATACATGCGAAAGTATGTTGTTCGGTATGGTGAAGCAGGTGTTGCTTGAGCTCGTATGCGAATGCATCGTTACGGCAAGTCCAATGCGGACAAGAAGACATTCGTGTGTAACGTATACGCCGGTATCATATTATAGTCATCGTCTGGGAAGAGAAAGTGGACTAATGTAGGTAACCTTATTGTTCTTATTGTTGTATAACAGCCGTAACCTACACCGCAGAATACTCTCAGTGGGCCCCGTGACATTGAAAAATAATTACGCGACATTCCGAGGATCGGAAAACTTGTTCGCCACTTTCGTCGCTTTCTACATATTTATTTCTATTTATATCTATGCATTACGTGCGAATGCAAGTATGCCGTTCAATTGCAACGATTATCACCGTATTCTTCGTTATTCGCAACATTCCATTTATAACAACCTTTTCCTTTCGATTTTCAAGTGGTATACTTTTAGACAAGCATTCAAGTATACTCGGTGCGTTGTCAATAATTTTACCTTGTACCTGTCAATCATATCTGCCTATCCGACTTACAGAAACTAGGTACTGTTAAAAAGCATTACTAGCAGGTATCGGTTATTTATGCGCATTGTAGGTATCCGATTGTCACAAAGTTTCTGACATAATTAGAGTGACAGTAACTGAAATACAGCCGAGTTTATAGCCATTGAAATCGGGTAATTTTCATGGCTCGATCTGGTGCAACTCTTAAAGGAATATAATGTACCAGCGTCAAAGTAAAAATTACCATAATGGTCTCTGAATAAATACCGTTGAGTTCGTATTATCCGCCATGCAATTCGATAACAGGTAATGCGCTTTGAATGCAGTAAGGTTTACAGTAAACAATAATAATAGGGCCGGTGATATTTCTTCTGACGTAAATTTCTCGTTACCACGGTGTCGCAGTAATTGAAGAAGCTGATTGGATCTCGAGTGAAACGTCGGCTCCGTATCGTTCATTTTGCTTCTTATCAATTCGGAGAAAAATTCGAAGACAAAGAAAGAAATGGGCGTGAGCGGAGGGATGACGGCCGACGATTTCTCTCTTTCGTCCCATCGAGAAGAACGAAACGGAGCACGTCGGGGAAGGAGGGTGCGTCGAGGCAAAGCGAAGTGCGCCATAGAGTATCTTTTTCTCGGGACTCTCTCTTGTCAGCAGTACGCGATGATTGACGCAGTCTCGACACTCGATGCTCCATGTTTTTTTAACGCAGGAACTAAGCGTGGATAGGCCAGCCGCATTGTTTTTCATTCTCTACTTCCATTGTCTATTTTTTCCTGTAAGCGATGCCCGTCGTCAATCAAATAGTTTACACCGTCTGTACAAATGATAAAAAAATCGAATAATCTATTTGTCTCACGAACCGTACCTCTCCTTTCGTTCGACCGTTGGGGAGCTCCAGCAAGAGCATCTTGCATTGTTCTGGTCACATGTGCGCGTGTACGACATAAACTACGATTAACTCGATCCCGGGGTGAGAACGTATGCAGAAAAGAATAGCTTTTGCAGAAAAGGGGGACGTTGCTGACCGTCGTAACGTTCTTTCCCCGCCGTTCTTTCTCCGTCTCGCGACCAGTTTGCAAATACTCTTAGGGTTGAAATCGCATTTTACGCCGCGGGCAGAGAGAACAGTGCGTAGATCCGAGAGACAGTCGTAGAGGTTCGAGGCTGTCGTACGGTCGGCGACATAACGAAAGGAGAATCCTCCCCAGTAAACGCGTATACGTATCTACCGTTGTTGAACGAGTAGGCCGTCTGTCTGGATAAATCTGCCTGCTGCTACTCCTGCTGCTGTTACTGCTGCCTACGACGAAAGCGTAACATCTGCGCTTAGATTGATTCCCCGCTCTTTCAAGGATCATTAACGAGGTGTATGCTCAGGTGTTCCTACTTGTACACAGCTACTAAATACCTTTTTCTCTTCTCGTAATTTCGATCTACTGTTCCTCCTGATGTCTTAATCGTGTGCTCCTGTGAGTTCACGATGACTGCGCCTTCATGTATTATGCGCCGAGGAAACACGCGGAGATATATCGTATTTCACACTCGTCAGTGTCTTGTTGCTTTCGCATTTGCTAAAGATGCACATTCAACATTCCTTTCCTTTGTATAAGCGTTGAGCGACTTTGAAAACGATCGAGAAGACCCGTGTAAAAAAGTAACGAGCTTTTTTTCCCCATATTGTTTGGCCGATCGTGAATTCGTGTACGGGAATTCGCCGATTCATACTCGCATGTAATACGCTGTACAAACACAACTGTCGCGTAATAAGAGGTAGTAAGACCGTCGTTTGTGCAGTCTTACAAGAGGAATCTCCTTTTCGCAGCTTCAGATTACAGAAAGATAGGTAGATAGCGCGTTTGGATAAACGTTTTAGTGGCTTTTACCGAATTGCCGTTATATAATGAATGGCGTTTCGCGTAATCAGTTGTTCTTGCTCTTCTGTATCGGCGAGGAGTGCGGGGCGGGCTGAATGATAGATAATAGGAGCACAGAGGTGGAAGGAGGAGCAGGAGAAAGAGAGAGGAAAAGATCTTAAATTTAGATCCCCAGTTTCCTCGCGGATCGTGGCATTGAATTTATTCGTCGTTAGTGAATTTATTCTCCGCTCGATCTCGCGCTTACGGTCCCCGAGCCGGGGGTAAGGCGTTATCAATAATCGTCGTAAATACGCTATTTTTAGTAGCTGCCGAGCTTAACCGCCGTTGCTATACAATGTAAAGGTATCTGTAACAGGCGGAGCGGTTGTTTGCAAGTCGTCATACTGATGTACGATTTCGAACGATGAACTAAAGTGGGCAAAAGTTTGCATCTTGGTTAATGAAAAATTGCCCTTTTAATCACGCAAGCTGTCGTAACCGGTGAAAGGGAATTTCATTGATATTATTACCGTCGTAAGAGAGAAAGAGGATTGAGAAAGAAATGAACGAGCAAGAAACGAAAGAAATGATGGATTATGTATTATGTATCTATCTATTATGTACTTTTGTATTTTTCTACGCCATCTTGCCATATTTACATGTCACTGTCAATTTTCCTATTCGTTCCATGGGCCGCGGATTAATATTCTTTAACCCATGAGATTCCGTGACGTGTTTAAAAAAAGATGTATTCACGGCGCAATCTACGGCGAGCCACGTGATTTTCCTCCGGGCTTTCGATTTTACGCAATCGAGTGGGCATTCGAATATCGGGCAACTGTGCAGTCTAATATCGAAAGTAGGACGACTCGTCCGATTCAGTGGTCACGGCGTGAGGTTTATCGAAGTCGTTTTCGCTGTTACGACGGCCGAGCGGTTTTTAGAGACCGACCACCGTTATATCACGTATCGCGGCGCTTCTTCGTAGCCAGAAATTCTCTCGGGGTCAACAGCAGGCGAATAGGCGGAGAAGCGGGTGAACAGGCAGGAGAGCTGGGCAGGCATGAGCATTTCGTACCCCTGTTTGTCGGCCTATTCGGCCGCTTGCTTGGCCTGCCTGGCTGCCTGGCCGCTCGGTTAACTGGCTGGCTGGATGCATCATCTTCCTGGGTTCCAGACACTCCAGGCAAATGGAACGAGCCGGTATTCTAAAACGAATTGCAAACCGGATCCTTTTCCCCGAATACCACGACGCGAATTCCCCGCTGGCGTCGCTTTGGCCCGTGATAGACCGGACAAAGGCTTCGTAATAATTAAAAATGTACGCTACGGAAGGCTCACTCTAGCTCACTCTACACGCACGGAAATTTCTTTTCACCGGCCGAGTATTGAAAGTAAGGATCGCAGGTCTGATGCAACGACGCAATTCCAACGTGCTAATTTCTTACGAAAGAGGCGCTACAGTGCTGATAAAAGGAATATTATTTTACTAGCAGACTGCTTTTTATAATTCGTTTTTATTCCCTCGGCTCAGCTAATCCGGAGTTGCGAGTGTATTAATGCTACAGCGTAACATGATTCGCTCGTCTTCGTAAATTCCGCCAACTACTCCAAAGAGAGAATTGCCGAATATCTTATTGTCAAATTTTTACGACATTCAATCTCCATGTTCGGTGTGCTTTTAATTCACGATAGATGGCTGACAAATCCGCGGAATAATGGATGTCTTTATCGGGAGAGATTGCTCGTAGGTGGTAGGGATAAACGTAGCGAGGTTGCCTTGAAAACGGCCGGTTATCCGCGCAACTTTTCCCCGAATACTGAAAGGATGTGAATTCTTGGCCGGAGTCACTGTAACGCCTTACTCACGATGATTGACTGGACAAAGGCACGGGCTTCTTTTGTTCCTGTTTCGTTTGAACCGCGTTTTTAACCGAAAGCATATCTCGCGCGACCCTATTTTCGTGTCTCTGCGTATCGTATTACGTTGATTAAACAAAAAAGAAGCGTAGCTACTCCTTTGGTCGCCGGGCTTTTACCTTGGAATTAGGTTTTCGAGTCGAAAAACACAGAGGTGTCGGATGATAAAAATCTGTCGGCTTCGATTTCCCGTAACGAATGGCTCTGACGACGGTCCCTCCTCGAATCCATTTTTTTTCGAGAGAGATGACAGCGGCTGAGGGAGTTTCTTGACGCAGCCCACGACTCCGGTGGAAACCGTTGTTGGGTGCCGAGAGTGCGAGGTGTGAGGATGAGGGAAAATTAGAGGAAATAGAACGGGCGAGGGGGGGAGGTAAAAACGACGGCGAATCACGCAGCCCAAGGCCGCTGAACCGCCGTATCGTCGTGCACATTTCATTAAGTATAATGCCCGAGGTAGCTACCTATGTATGCGCGGGCCTTAATGCACCTCGACGAGCCCGTAAGCGCGAGCGAACGGAAGGAAGGAGAAAGAAAAAGGCGGAAACAGGCCGAAGGGAGGGAATCGGCCGACGGTGAGCGGTAGATAGATGAGAGCGTAGGAACGCAGGAACTTCTCACGGGAAGAGTCGAAAACAAGACGCGAACCGACCGTTCGACCTTTGATTAAAGTCTGAACCATGGACGTCTGTGCAGGTTGCTTATCGCCTCGTCGATGTTATGAAAGCACGTACTGTCACACAACTCCGCCGACTATGTGTTAATCACGAGCTTGCAATCGAGGCAAAAACCCTCGAAAAAATTATTCGTCGTTTAGTTTTCACTAAATGTAACATTTGCGGTAGTGAGGGAAAGGTTCATTCGGTAAAACAGTGTGAGGCAGGCAGGCAACTGTCGAAACAAAATCAATTTTATTGTACCAAAGAATACATTAAACGAAATAATACAGTGATAAAGGACTGGAAAATAGTTGGTGCGAAGCAATCGGTAGAGGACACAAGTTTTTGGTATTTCCTGTCCAAGTAGTAAAATGCCTGCGTTTGGAAACCTTCGAAACTCCTGGTTGCACGAATCTTGTCGGGAATATCGATCCGTCCCGTATGATAGGGCGGGAGTGAAGGCTTGTAAATTTCGAATCGTTGCTATAGCGAGTCGCGTACGTGCCGTATAATCGAGCCGAATCTGACGAAGGCTCAGGTATAGTTCTGTTTAGAAAGTTACGTGCGATGTCGACGGAAGGCCATGGAAATGACGACGTTACCTAAGCTTACGAGATTGCCACGACGGCATTACAGCACTTTACGTGCTCCCCACGGTGCTTCGCTCGGAAACTCGAGAGTATTTCTTTTTCTCCTTGGCTTTTTTTTCCACCGTCGCGGCCGCTTTATTCGGCAATGCCGGGCCGGGGCGACACACGTCGGTTTGTCCGATGAACGAACAAATCCGCGGAGGTGCGAACGAGGTGACGCGGAGGCGATATTTTTATAAGTCTCATGGCACCGGCCCAAACATCTGACCCTCCAGACTCCAGGGGGTTGGACAAAAAATCGTTTTCCTACGAGCATTCAGCCTCGTAAAAAAATAATCTAAGACGCGACGAAAGCAGGGCAACGATACGGAAATAATATTTCCGATTAAAATGTCGAGTCCTCGGGTGCGTCGGAAAGGAAGTCGATGAGCAGGGACACGATTTTTGCCGGAAAGAATGTCTTTCGGAAGTCGTAACGCAGTCAGCGCTGAGAAAATCATGTGTCGACCAATGCATCTTAGGCCTAGTACATACACCTGTATACATTTGTCACGAACGTCGTTCGCCAACCGTTGGCAGACTGTGTCCGCATAGAGGCTCGGGTACAAGGATTTTTCTCCGCCATTGACGATGGAAAATGTGGCATAGCAGCGGCCAAGAAGTTTGCGCTAAACCTTACACGCAGGCAAACCGGGCGAAGAGAGAATTTTTCGAGCGCTCGGTCTGACGCATCAACTTCACCGGCGCGAACATTGTGGGTCAAGGTTCGTGCCGATAGTCGCTTCTCCGAATCATTCTGGAGTAGATTGTGAGCACATTAAATAAGGAACCGACTGGCCGTTGTCTAACGACAATAGCGCAATCCGCCACGACGCTTGTCAAATAATTATAATTTTGTACACCTCGGGGACCACATTGCACAAACACTGCCCCCGTATTAAGTACAATATTATTCCCGGGACAACGAGGAGAATGCTGATCTTCTCTAAAAGAACGTACACAAATATTTATCGCCTAAGCAGCAGCGGACTTAACGAGTTCCGTCCGACGAAACGAGCTAGATATACTTTCCTGCAGACGCCAGCTGCCAAGAATTTAATTAGTGGCGTCGTCGCATTGTCAGAGATTCTTTGGAATATAGTCGCTGGAATGGGGACGGTTTTGTAGGATGAATAACATTTAATTCCCTTCAAGATCTGGTTCATAGGTACTGGGAAATTTTCTATTTAGGTTCTGTTTTTCCTTTCGTAAGGCATACAGGCGATGTGGTAGTTTAAACGGTTTCCAACGATTTGTTAATTTCCTATGAGGTGTAAGAACAAGAACCTTGTAACACATACATTCATATGCGCAAAATCCATTTCCATTTTTCCATGCTGGTAACACACAGCAAATGCTCGTAAATCAGTTTTTCGTATTTGCTTTACCTAATTTTGCTGTATGTATTTACTGTATAGCTCTGTATATCGTTTGCGTTTAAAAGAGAACGTAAGAATTTCCCGGAAACATTGCCTACGAAATTCGTACGAAATTATCGCCTTTGCCAATGTTATTTCAACACCGGTCCGACAATTTTTGCGTGCACGTAAATAAGTGTTAATTGATACGATATTTGTGACTTTACCAAGTACATCAAAGCGTATACAATGTACGTCGAACGGTGTATAATTGTGTGACGCAGTTGAAGTGCGACTCTATTTACCGTTGATGACGAAATAACGATGCTCCCCCAGTTGAGGAAATCCCGTCGGTACATTCCTGGAGATACAGAGGCATGACGAAATCGTGTAAAGAAAGCAGCAGCGATACTATCAAAAGTGGAGTGGGCAGGGCAATGGTGAAGAGCGAAACACTTCTTCTCTGGCCGCCTGCTTCGTGTGCCTACGTAAGCAGCTGTACGCACGAGTATTCTCATCGCCGCACGCTCAACAGCGATTTTCGGATATCGCGTCAGTGATGTCACATTATTGCTGGCGGTTTGAAATAACCAGCTCGGACGACGAAACGCAGAAATAGTCGCAACGATAGAACTTAGCCGAGCATTCCCGACCTTTATTTGGACATTTAAGCATTATCGGCTTTAGGTTTGACCGGCTGACGTGGTTGTTTTGTAAACGTTATCCGAAGTTACATTGTCGATGTTATCCAGTGGGATATCGGCAGCTTCGCCGTTACCACTTGCTGTGCTCGCTGACTAGCTGACGTGTGAGTGCGTGCCGTATACCGCAAACCGGTAGTCATTTATCAACAAGGACTTATTCTTTTTAGTTAATTGTCTATACCTGAGTCAGGAGGTGGAACTTAACTGTGCCCGTCGAACGGCAGGACTTTTTGCGCGGCAGATAAATCAAGCCGCGCGCAGAAGAACCGAAGTAACCAGATTTTAGAAAGCACACAGTGATATTCTTTCGAAATAGCTTTTCGAGAAAATAAGTTAACGGCTCGACGCGATTAACGTGCGACGTTTACGTAAGAGCCCGATGAATTCTCGACGTGAGCGCGAGTATTCGGCTTTGGACGTCGGCGACGGTGGTGATAGTGCTCTTCCGAAAATTCGTGATCGTCGGGGGACGGGACGTGGGCGGAAAAACTGCGATACGCAGCGACGCCAGAGCAACCGACACGTCGACGTCGTTGTGTCGTCGTGTGACGGAGGCAGGCGTGGTACATTTGGCGACCTTGACCCCTGTCCTCGACTGCCGTTCGTTCTTCGCAGACTGGTCGATATGTGGCGCTTCTCATCCCCCTTGGATATAGCACCCTCCCGCCCGTCGCCAAACCAGGGGTAGCAGGGAAGGAGAGAAAGAGAAATTCGCTTCGTTTCGTTTCGTCCCTTTCTCTCCCTCCTTCTCCACGCCCTGCTAGCATCCTCACCACCGAACACCGACAATCCCCTATATTCCGTCGGCCTTGCCGTCCTCCCCCTGGCCCTCACTTTACCCCTCTCCGCCCTGACCACCCCTTGGACGTGTTTGTGCGCGCGTTCTATCGATTTCGTCGAGCTTTTCCCACGTACTTCCAACTTACGCGTAGCCACGTTCCTGCCAAAGGCCTCAAGAAGGTCGTAGCTACGACGAAACTCGGTCGCTAGTCCTTCTTTCCGGTAAATGAAAATACCAGTCGCCCGACAACGACAGTTCGAGAATTCTCAAGCTTCTCTGCCATGGTTCTTCAAAAACGCATAACAACAGCGCCTGTAAATCACGAGCCAGAAACGATATAGCGACGAAATATGTGTCGTACTCGTAGGATAAGGAGATGTTTGACGAACAATCGAGGAGTCGAGGAATTATTCAGCTTGTACACAGATAGATATTGGTGCTCCGATAAAGTACGACCCTTTGTGTCATTGACGACCTTTGTGCTCTGAATGACAGCCGAACTGATAATGCATGTAATTTATGTTGGAGTATCTCGATTGACCTATCCTAAGAGCGCGATCGATTGCCTTCGGAAAATTTTTTACACTTCTTCGGGAACTGCGTCTCAGGAATTGTCGAAATGGCGATGTAACGTCGTATAAGATGTTCGCACGCATGGATGCACTCGCAAGCATTGTGATTGCGTTAAAAACACCTTCTTAGAAATGTAGATGTAATCTTTTCGGCGTTGACCTTGACTCACCGAGAAACTATGTACACGTATACGGAGGACTCGGTAGATCATCATTGGTTGACATTTTCAAATCATACATTTTCATCAGCATTGTTGCTCGAACGTTCCACATTGCTTTAGATTTCCCATGACTGTTATCAAAAAGATAATTAGCTAAGTGCTCGAAATTGCTCCATCTACTTATTCCTACGAATTACGTTTAACTGGAAAAAAAGTGAACGTTGCAGTCCCATGGGTTTCATAAACGTAAGAGGGTTTTCAAAATCATTTACAATTTCATGAACATTAGCGAACGGGCTTAATTGTAAGAGCGAAGATTGGAAGACCCACACATCCACGACTTGCACACTCGCAAAACTGTGTGTGGGACCGGAAGGTCATTTGCACGGCATGTGCGTGCTATTCTAACTGCTTGAGACGACAACAGCAGTAGCGTCTTGAACCTTCCAACCCCATGAATGATGCACTTCACTTTCCACGTAGTTGTAGCTCCCTGCTTCGTCAGATCAACATCGTATCCTGTTAGCGCCTAACTAGGATCCGGTGAGACAATACTGATTGTCCGCAAGAAGGGCAGGAAGTCCATGGAGGAAGATGATATCAGGAAATAATTGACTTTGGCTTCTTCATGACGGTCTACTTGCCCGTCGTGTGTTCCTCGTGACAATCAAGTGCCACGTGTTTATTCATGTCCGTATCCCAAGTTGATTTTGAGGCAGGTCAGTTGGCCCCCCTTCATCCGGTTGCCCGACTGGTCGGCCGAGCAAGGCGCTCCGATTGCCACACACCATTTGCGCCTCCAAGTATTGACGTTTTGCACGTAATCGCTGAAAACTTGCTCATACACCTCGACGAAATTATACGTACTACCTGGCCGGATCGAAACTCGACAAGCTCCCCGATATCCTAGACCTTCACCCAGACCTATCGCGTATTTGATCGTCGCGTTCGCGCAATCTAATTCAACCTATTCCAACCCTAGGCTGACCTAGCCTCAGAACGACTGTCCCTACTCCGACGCGTATTGCGTGACGCAACGTCGCGTTACGTTGCCTCGTCAAAGATAATAACCGGCTATCGTTATATCGATTCTTTTGGCTATGGTAAACTCTAAAGTTCCGTCCATTCTGTTTTTGTCGTACGAAAGCACCGTGATACCAGAGAGAACCGTCAGATGGCCACGTTTTACTGAATAACAAATGCGTGTCAGATGATTCGTCGATAAACCCACGAAACGAACCGAAACGTACTCTGATGCGTATTTTATTCTTGTCCCGAAAATTCGTCGTACTGATCTGTTAAAGCAATTTCCAGAGTGCTTTACTTGTATATTAATAACGATTGTCCATGAGAAATTCATGAAACCCTAGTAAATTGGAGTCATTAAATACCGAAATACTCCAACAGCAGAATAGTCTTCGTTTAATATTGTACGATCGCAGAATAATTTCACTTCACAGAGGTATATTTTTTATGAAGTTAGCCCCGTAGGAGGAGGAAGGAGACGAGTAAAAAGAAGTCAACAGCTCGCGAATGAATTTGGCGGACATGAAGGAAATTCGGTACGTGTTCATCGTGTCCATGTTGGTTTCAATGGATCCACCGGAACACAATTGACATTTTCCCGTGAATGCGATCGTTCTGCCGAATACGATGTGCATTAGGCACGCTCGTCCGTCACTTTGTTACTCCGGTTGCGTACCACCCTTAACGGGGGAGTCCATCCTCCCCAATCGGCAAGGTACCGCTCAATAAATTTGCGTCGGTCACTTGGAGAACTCCCTTTTGAAAATATGATCAAAGTCCTGGGCCAACTAGCGACAAAGCAATCTACGAGGGTGATGATGCTCTTGAAGGAAAAGATTAGAAAATTATTACCAAGCTATCCTTGACCGCATTTATCTTATCTTGGCAAAAGAGGGATAAGGTCGTCGAAATATTTTGTATGACTAGTACTTACCATGACAACATTTTACTAATATCAGAGGTCAAAAGTAACTGCTCCGAAAATACCAAGATAAATGATATTTAATTGCTTTCATTTATATTCGCCGAAAGGGTTCTTTAAAGTTATCCATTTTTATTGGGACTTGGAAAGAAGGTACGCGTTATTGTACAGAAGCAACGTAGTGCAATGCAGGTTCGAGAATCTGGATCGAACGTGAGAGATTTCCGTCGACCGCGTCGCTACTTACTCAGGTGTGTCCTGCATGATTTCTGTTTTTATATTCCGTCGCTGTTGCGCAGCTGTTTAATACGTTTATCGACACCAACCTGAATTGCCTACGTATTACCTGAACCGTGGAGGTCACTGCTTGTGCCCGAAGTATTTTATGTACGAAGGACGACAATCCGCAAATCCTGTAAAAAGAGTTAGACATACATTTCGTTAGATCTACCTCCCAAGATTTCTCGCGACAATGAGCACAATACGTCATCGCACTGCCGTGGCAGCGAGGTACAACAGTACGCGTAGAGAAAAATTTGGGTAAGAATGTCCATGGAAATGGTAATAGAAATATCGCGACATATTCGGAATACTCGGCACGTGAACGTCCTAACAGATTAGTTTCAATAAAAGTTTTAATATAAAGCGATCGTAGCTACTGTGCGTTTAAGAAAAATGCCGCTTATCGGAACTTCGATAATCCTTGATAACATTTCTGGCTGCAGCTGTCGAGCTGTTGACTTTAGCATTGATTCTTATCCATTTTATAAGGAACAAATCGAGTCGCACGTACGCCTTCCCGAATACATGTAATCGCGGGTAAAACTTAATTTATTGATATAGACGAAGTTTTCGCATCACTGACGTCTTATTTCCGTGGCTCGGAATAGCTTATTGTGACGTTCACGAGCGCCATTACGTTTTATAGCAAGTTATTCGTCGTCGGCGGTTTGGTTTTATTCGTACAGTCGTACAAGTTTTGCATAACGATGATGTGTATGAACGGTTTATTATGCACCAGGCTTTGCATCAGTAAACGAAGAAACGTGATTTCGACGACTGTTTTTCACAGAGAAATTCTAGGGTTCATTTCTTTTAACGAAGGAAATCCCGATATCTCTTCAGTGTCATTCGCATCTCCCCTAATCCCGTTTGTATGACTTACGTAATGAGTCGACATTGACTCAGCTATTCGCACAGTCCTCCGATATATTTTTTTTATCATACTCGTGACCCTCCGGAAGATTATGTCTTTATCAGGTCGTCACCTGCGTCTCTGGCAGTCCTTAGAACAGTCAACAATGCGGGAAACGAAATAAAAACTTGAAACTCATTGAAATGACACGTGGCAAGGGCATGACATTTATACGTATACCGTTTACTGATAGAGGAAAAGGAGAAAGTTAAAAGCAGAAGGACAGCCGAGCAACCGCTTAGAGATCAGCAAGTGACGTTTGTATTCCTCCGCGCAAGACAATTTGCCTTCGAACATCACCTGTCGCGTGATAGATCGTGATATTTCGTCGCGCGAACGGCTCATGATGGATCACCAACTTCTGAAGGCATGAAAACACCAGTCTGTCGTCCCCCTTGAGTTACGCGGTATCGTTCGAAAGAATTCTACGTGCGCAGTATCCCGCAGGAACATGTCGGAGATCCAGTTCCATTCTCGTATTACCGTCATCCTCGACACGTTCGTGGTGGTATCGACGGGGCGCGAGGATATCCGGCAGTTAGGCGAATCTAAATCATTATCACGGCTGTAATTGAGTTTTCTGCCGTCATTGAAGGTGAATTTTACGACGAAGGTGCCGCTCGGCAGCTCCGAGCACACACGTATCGGGGGAGTGAAGCAGAGTAAGAAGACGAAGAAGAAGAAGAGAAAGAAAATGGGGGTGGGGAGTTAGCCGTCGACGGTAGTAATATAGCTCGCGTTTGCCCGTCTCCCTCCCTTGAGGATTCTGGAGCGATTCTCTCGTTGCTCTTTGGTTGCCCCTGGGTTGCCACGGCATCCGATGTGGGGGTTTAACCTTGCCGGCGCCATTGCTCTCTCTCTCTGCTCCTCAACGGCAGACCGAGATACACTGTAATCTGTCGACCCTCTCCTCCATGACTCGCTCTCTTGGTTGCTCCGTGAAATCGCTCTCTTCCCCCGCCCCCTTCCCCCGCCCCTTGCCAGCACGGCCGGCGACCAGATTTTAATTTTAACGCTCAGGAGTGCCGCGTATAGCTGGCTTTCGTGAAACTCGTTGCTCGTTGCGATATTCTATGTCTTATCTTTTTATCTCCAACGCTGTCCCTTCCGCTCGTCGAGAGTCCAGTATCCCCGGAACCGAAGGCGCCAGGCTTTCGGAGACAATTCAACGGACACCAATTCAATGCTTTTGCGTTGTTTCGTAGATTATTCCGTCTTTCATTAAGTAATATACACCACTGCTTTGTTATTCGTCTTGGATACACAGAGAGATAATTATTTAGCCATCATTTGCGAGGCAACTATTCAATGGACTATGTTGAATTTTATGTAAGACATTGTTTCCGCCTGCTTCGAATGTTCCTCCTGTCTTCTTCTTTGTCATAAAATTCGGGCAGCCTTTGTTTCTGCGGAATCGGAACGTCTCTTTCACGGGCCTCTGAATAAACGGCCCTTCAGCCGTCGAAAACACGACTTGATGCTGATTCCCTCAGATTTGGAGTTACGTAAAGTGCTCGTGTGTCACCGTTGATACGTGGACGACATTGAGACCGGCAGTTTGTCTTTTGCGTACTTACCAAGACCATTGGTGGATTTCAAGCGACGCGTGGTATTAGCGAAATAAAGTAATTCACCTTGATCTCCTCAGCGAAGTACTTGGCAAACGTTTTTTTATTTGAATTAGTCTCACAAAGGCACACGCTGATTACGATGATTTTCTTTGGCATAATAGCGAACTTGCACAATGAGTGCTTGTTAGTTTTACGATTTTCCACTGACGAAGGTGCACGTTCCATACGATTTCTGGGGCACGCATTACGCGCGGCTATAGGACGTTGATAGGGACATATTATTTGTTCGCGCAATCATTTCAGCAGCGAGATGATGTATTTGCAATATCATCACGGCGTCTAGCAGTACGATTCGTCGTCGACGACATTCTGCAAATCCCTTATCGTTCTGATAAAAAGAGATAAAATGGAGATTCTATTTCCGATAAAAAGTTTTCCATCGTAATGTGTGAAAACCATTACTCCCCAAACAGGAAAATAAATGATTGTTTCTCAGGGTTCATTACAATCATCGTATGACGTAAGGAACTTCCAAAGCTGGAGATCGTTCGAATCCTGTTCCCCTGTTATTGTCGGGTTCTTATCGATAAGATTTAAAGAACGTCTTATAGCTTACTGGTCACGTTCGGTTTTAGCCCAGGGCGTACTTAAACAGATGCCGCCTTTTGGCAATTCACCTCTGGCTAATTCCAGCGTGACTTAATACCCCGTGTACCCTGAATCTTTGTTGTATCCCGTTAAAGTCACTCTTATCTCTCCAATTAACAGCTCAACAACTGCATCGCGCCGGGAGAAAAAATTAAGACATTTGATTCTTTTTTCAGAAAAATATACAAGTATACGATCGTTGCCGAAGAACGGTAATTACCAATAACACGAATTTCCTGTTTGTGTAAACGAGAGGAATGCGAAAAAGTTCAGAAACTCGCGTAAACACGATCGCACGGGCGGTCGCACGTTTCTTTTGAAAGGGACAAGCCGTGTGCACGTATCAGCTAGGCTGGTATGTGTGCATGTTCTCGTGGGCAGCACAGCATAGGTGCCGAGAGTATCCATGAATGAGCCGCTATCGCGTACATGAGATCTCCGGCTCTCAAGTAGGTAAAGCAAAGCTCTGCTCAGACTTTTCTTCCCGAGCTGCAACAGACAAAGCTCGACACTGCCGCCGAATACCACAAAGGGCTTACAGTCGCATCATCGGTTCATTATTAACCTGTGAACCATGCTCATTGTTTTTCATTAATGAGCAAATGACAATTTATGTCCTTCGAAATTGTCACGTAAGACTGGTCTTGGGTGGATCAAGCTAATGGTTATTGGAAATATGACAATTAACGTTTCGCGAGGAAATCGTTCAGTTCTCGACGGTGGCGTTTTCTACTTTCTCCATCTTCCTTATGTCTCCGTCGGTTCGGTACGAGCGGTAAGCCGATAGCACGCGATTACGGCTGCTCCTCATCCACCCACCCTCGTTCGCTCAAGTACCTCTAATCTCTGTGCGAGGCGCGGATCATCCGTATTGGAAATCCTACACTCACGCGCGAAAATAATCCGCACGTGCAGGAGATCGCTGATCCCGGGCTTTTTCTCCTGTGTTCCGTGCGCCAAGTCGTTAGAGTTATAACGTGTCCTAGACTCCTAGAGCGTTAATAAACGCGGTTCCACGACCGGGAACAATGCTCCGTGTCTACGGGACCGAAGCTTCGCCGCACGTACACCTACACAAATATTGAAACATCCGCGAAATCGTCGTGTGTGCACCGCCGGTCTGCTCGTTTTCTATCGCCGGAATAAGGAGTAATTATCTCTTCCATTCCGTCGCGCAGGCCGAATCATTACGCCTCTAAGCTTCGTCAGTGGAATTATGTAATGAGGCCATTTCCAGCATTTTACACTACTAATGTCCTAACTACTGCATTCGCTTATGAAGGGGACTTTACTTACTTAAAAAAAACCCAACCAATTACTAACATGTGATGAATTATTCTTGCGATCGGTTCTCGATTTCTTCATCTACGTGTCGCGATGTACCCGAGGGGCAATTTTTTTTAAACACTCTCATCCCAGGAATCAGTAATATCGAACACGTTTTCCTCGAATCCAGATGAGAATCCTCCGAAGCAGCGAAGCGTACATTTATCGCCATACAAAAAGACACTCGGCAGGCTTTCATGGAATTTTTCGCGTGCGACGGAGGTGCGATATTTTTCTCAAAGCTATTCGTTATCGATTTCCCGGTACACGCTGGCGCGAGAGGGGGGGGGGGGGGGCACGAGAGGATGAGAACTTAAAAGGAAAGATCTGGTAGCTCATTTAGGGTGGATTACGTGGAAACGACCTGCCGCTCAGCCGGGCTTTTCGGTAGTGGGGAAAAAGTGATCGATCCGACGTGTATCTCGATGCTTCTTACATAACGGTCCGGCCATACCCCGGGAAAGTTGCGGGTTTCCTACGGCACGTTGAAACCGTGCGCGCCCCTGCCCTCCGTACAGGCTTCCACGGGGAGCTTTCCATCCCCAAACCACCCTCTCGGCGGACTATCCCGACGCTGTGACGCAAAGACGCGGGTTACGTCATCATCATGGTAACAGCCGGGACACAGGACGAGTGTGCTGCTGCTGCTGCTGCTGCTGGCTTTGCCAGAACGAACGCGCTCCCTGGCGTTGCTCGTCGACATGGCAACGCCGTTTTCTGCCTTCCCACGTTATGTCTGCATCGTGTTTACCATTAGCATCTCATCTAGCGAGCCCGCGGCCGAGCTCCAGGTATTAAATATCATTCCCTGGTTTCTTTTTCGTCTTTTCGATCTGCCGAGTTTTTCAGCGACGTCGGCCTATCGCGATTCGTCACTTTTTCGTCTCCTAATAACGCATGATCCCCTCCCCCGACGTTTAATACCTCGACGACGCTTTCGTGCTACTCCTTCGGCTCCGCCGAGGAATCCTTTATTTAACACTTTTTTTCAACCAAGTCTCTCCCCCCACGCGCCCAGCCAGGAGATATTCCTTTGGCAAGGCGACAGTAGTTCCGAGAATTTGTCGGTTTTTCGAAGATAATTCAACAGCTTGATTCAACAGCTACGTTTCGTAATAGGTGTGTTTAACGGGATTGGTGAGCGTGGAATTTGATTCGGTAGATCGCCGTTATGGCGGTGGCTGTACAGGTAGATCATCGTATTTCCTTTTAACGCGCTTTCAGCCTGGCGATGCGTGTCCCTGAATCACTTCCAGCTTAGGCCTGAATTTGGTCACCGTGTCACGTTCACAGCTGGGGACGTCGGCAGCTTTCACCTGATGGCTGAATTCACTTTCAAAATTATCATCCTTCGTCGTTACACCGGCGATCGGCGCAACGCTCGATTGAAGCCCAATCACCGATAATGCGATCGCGAGAAAAGACAAAATTGAACAATAATTTCGCAGGAATTCCTTGCAACAGCCGCTATTTTCCCGCAGAGGTGTACTGGCAACCTATTTACTCGGTAATCTGCGGACCATTGCCGCGCACAAATGGAACGATAATAAAACGGAAACTCGAAGGAACGAGAGGAGGATTTTTTGAAGGAAGGAGAATTTTCTTTAAGCCGCTTAGCGCCATCTTCGTCGTCCTAATTCCGCGTCGAGAGGAATCGGCCGGCGGATTCCAGCGAGACAATGAGTCGCATAACGATTGTATCGCGCGGTTTCGTCTCAGCGAGAAAAGAAGACACGGACGGCGTGAACCTGAACTCTGTAGGAAGGCTCAAACGGCGAAAGGATAGGAAACTATATATACGTAACCGGAGAGAACTCTGGTCGATGGCCGTGGCTGCGCTCTGCGTCTCTACAACACTTTACAACTGCATACCCAACTCAGGGAAGTGTGTTACTACTCGAGCGTAACCGAGAGACCTCGACCAATTTAAGTGCGCGATCGCCTTCTACGGATCGCTACTGACTCCAGTCCAGTCGAGAATTCATTCGAAAAATGCCGAGACGGATGACAAACGGCACGAGATACATGGAAAATACGTGTTGAAAATTTTCATTCAATCGACTTCCCTCAATAATTTCGCAAATGGCATTCGCAGAACGTGAACCGGCGATTTGTCGATCGGTTGCATTCTGCGAGCCGGTCTCGTATCTTTATTTTCACTTGTGCGCTCATTCCGATCGACTTGCGTGTAAGCTTACGATCTTGACGCAGTTGGTTATCCAGAGGACAGGTGTTTCGCCCGTGAAAGTGCGAGTATACGCAAAGAGGACAGCCGAGACGAGCACGTTGCCGAGCGTTAAGCGATATTCGATGGAAAGTGTTCCGTACGGGAAACCGTAACGTGGAAATAAAAGCTCGACGATTCGCCAGGACGATAACAATAACGGGAAGCTGCTTGCCCCTGCTATCCTTTATACCTCTGTAGACAACCGTACAGTTTTTACAAGTTTCAATGTGCTCGTTCCGGAGGGCAGTGGGTAGATACGTAGGCAGGCTCCGGTAGGAGATGAATAGATTGGTGGATTTGAAGGTAAATTTGCCCAAGGGACTGCAAAAGTCCGCACCGATTGAACGCTCGGAAATGAAACGAGCCTATTTCCATCAAATCTTTTCAACAAGTCAGTATTTCTCCATCAGTTGAGGACTTATGTTCGTGATAAATAAAAGATGCGTAGGCTCGGTTTACCCGACTTTCCTACAAATAGCGTTCTTTGCTTCAATCGTGTGGAGAATAAATTGGACCACCGGTCGTCCCGGAAGTGGAGATTCTTAGGCAAATTTCTAAGCTGGGGGATCGGATTTGTAGGATTTTCTGTGCTTCTGCCGCGGTGAGTCTTTCGCGCCTCTCCTGGGCCGAACGTAGGTCAACGCAGGAGAATCGAGCGTTCACGATTCAGCTCGGCCCGTATAGAAACACACGTAACACACAGGTCACTCTTTCCCTCCGTCTCTCTCTTTCTCTCTCTGTCTTTCTCGTTCTCTTTGGGGAAGCTCTCTCGCAGGCGGGCAAACGGCAGAGGCAAACGGTGTGTTGCGCGCATGTCCGCGTTGCCATGATCGCCCTGGCCCACTGACCTATATTACACGCGGGTACAGGTCCCGCATATACGAGTCTCGACCCACAACCGATACTCGGCCGTGCCGGCAGAGCGGGCCACGCTGTGCTTCTGCCTCTGCGCCCGTCTTTCGCCCATCTCCTCTCGCCCATCGGTCTATTCTCCGTTTACATTCCCCGCGCGCGGCATGGCCCGCCGCAGGAATGCCGTCGTCATTTTCGCCGGACGAAACTACGAGAGTGAAATCCGTTGGGGAGTTCCTTCTCGCGGCTCATCCTAGGCGTCCTGCGCTCTTGAGCTCTCGTCGTTACGTCACGTTGTCGAAAGACACGCGCCAGTGTGATCCCGCCTCTTGGACGTCCTGCACGGCAGAACCTCCAAGCGGTCTTGCCGTCATCTTGGCGTCGAGCGTGTTGGCGGTAGGATACACTCGGACGCTAAGTCAATCAGCCGGTCGTTTCCCAGCCAGCCAGTTTAGTCCAGCTGATTAAGCTGCTCGATTAATCGGTCGGCAAACGGATCGATGAATTAACCGACGAAGGAATGCACCGGGAGCTCGTCGTCAGTCGGTGAACCAGTCAACGCGGCAGTCGGCCGAGAACAGCGAGAGTTGGAGGTGGTTCTCGATCACGCGGAGTCCCGGAGCGAGGAAGAACGGACGTTCGCTATGCCTAATGCATTTATCCAGACCGTCTGTGCAGATAGGCGGCTTTGAGAGCAAAGCACCAGCCAACCGGCCGAACGTCCGGCCGAATCACTCTTCCGAGTGCGACGTGTCGAGCGAATGTCCACGAGAGAGAGAGAGAGAGAGAGAGAGAGAGAGAGAGAGAGAGAGAGAGAGAGAGAGAGAGAGAGAGAGAGAGAGAGAGAGAGAGAGAGAGAGAGAGAGAGAGAGAGAGAGAGAGAGAGAGAGAGAGAGAGAGAGAGAGAGAGAGAGGAGGGAACTCGTCGGTCAGAGAGAACTCGACACGAGGAAAACGATGAATTCGACCAAAAGACACGCGACACTGGCTGACGGCTGGTCACGGATATAACGCTCCTCGTGATGCAAGGTGCTTCTCTACGCGATAAGCAGTGACGCAGAGACAGAAGACGGGAAAGCACTTGGTGCGAACCGCCCAGAGGGAGAAAGTGCTGGATCATCGTCATTGCCCGGCATCCCTCCATATTCCTGACGACCAGGAGGAACGTCTAATTCGGTTCCTGTTGCGAGGTCGCGATGTACACGGTGAACCGCGTGTCTTGCCCCGCCGTCCCGAGGGCCGACGTGACGATCGGAACAGCTGGAACGGAGGACGAGAGCCTCGGGTTCGTTTGGCCACACGGCCAATTTCAATGTGCGTTTAACGAATAAGGAAAAGGATCTTGACCGAACGCCAGTATCCTCGAACAACTGTGTCTAGGACTAGACCCCATATCTCAGCGCGCTCGCTCGCTGACCTTAATTCCGCGATAGCCGAGCGAACCGACGATCTATGAGTTTAATTACCGGCGCGCGCGAGTTAGGAAGGTAATTGCGAAATCCCTCTTCTTCGCCGACAGCTCGGACCGTGCGAAACAAGCCCAAGAGAATTTCCAAAAAGCAACGGTAATCGCGCCACGCGGAAACTCACGCGGAAGGCTGTTTTTACTTTCGACAAGTGCCGGACGCGGAGGGCGAAAGTCCCCGCGGAATTGCAGAACTTGTGCGAACTGCGTCCGGTCAGGCGGAATAGGTGACGCTCTCGCGCGCAAAAATTATTGATCAAGACCCGCTTCACTCGCTGAACGTGTACCGACGCAAATTCAGGACACCCAGAGGAACCAGACCACGCTCACGCTCGACTCTAATCTATCTCGACGCATCGTTACCACGCTCGAAAGAATGATTACTCCATCAAGGGACCCAAGGTCGTGCTTCCGATCGTCACTGACAACCTAGGTGTCGTTGTCGTTAACACATGTTTGTCGCGCTACACGATCACGATACGACACACTTTTTCTTTTATTCAGACCTTCCAGATTCACTTTCTCGACAGCTAACGATTGAATTGATCAGCCCGTAACTCGAGAGATTTATTCGCCATATTACGTCGGTCGCTTTCTTTATCGAATTCATTGTTACGTTCTCTTTGTTGTAGTATAAGCAATTATTCGGAACGTAAATGATGCTCGTAAGGACGACAATCTTGAACAGTCGTTATCTGTAACGTCCCATTATTCAATTATTGGAGCTTCATAGTACAGGACTCCTTGTTGTGCAATAATCCCTGTATTGGGGAAATAATAAAATTACGTCTTTCGGCGGTCATTCTCCGCAGTTCGTTAGGTTAGTGATTACTCGAAAGGCAATTGAATATCAAGACCTAAAAGAAATTGCGGGCGTGACGTGTCTGGGGAGGCTGTGTGGGAAGGAATAGGAGCGAAGAAGAGAGAGAGAGAGAGAGCACGTGTCTGGTTTGCTCCACGTGCGCCGGAACCACATTTCATCGAATTAACCGTGCGAGCCAAGTCTAAATGTGCGGCAGAAACAGCGCGTAGTTGTTTATCGCGCGATGAGACAAATAAATTTCGTCATTGAACATGTACGAGCGAAAGACAGGATTTCCCTCGGCTGTTGAGTCGCCTTTGAAGAAATTCCCCTTGTGATTCACGCTCGTTTTTACGATGGCCCGATGGTGCGTAGCATTTGGCAGGAAAATCCTGGCTTCCGGAAAATGATTGACGTCCCACAGTTGGCGCTTCTCCGTTGGGAGATCGCTCGGGCCGTGAGAAAGGCCGACTTGGCTGACCCTCTGACTTTTATCGATATCGTGCATCGTCGAGCATGGAAGTCAATTTTTGCGTAGGTCGAATCACAGACTGGCTCGAGCGTAGCACGTGCTCACTCGCACTTGAGCACAGCATTGGCTATCACCTAGCAGCGTTGTGTCTACACATCGTTAGATCTCACTTATTGTATTGCCTTCGAAGCCATTTACTTTGTACGATAGTACGTTCACCGATGCCTCCAACCTAAGCAGCGTTTCGAAATTACCTATAGGATATCTCGCAATAATTAACGGGTACTCGATAATGCCCCGTGTTAACTCTCCGTTAATCGAATGTTTTCGCCAGGTATGTGCAAGTACTTCCATGGGAAACAAATTAATACATGACCGTTAAATTTCTGTGAACCTTTCTAACCCAGAGACAGTAACAAAGAAAGTATTTTGGTTCTACGTTCAACGTTCATAGGGCTGTCCTGTTATTAATCAGTGAATCGTGAATAATAGGGGATCGATAACGACAAACTGCGCTTGACATTTACAGTACCTTATTTTTTCCTTTATGCCGCTACCTTAGAGGAAGTTTAACGTTGCGTTTCCTTTCAGGCCTGGCCCGTGTGAGCTACAAGACCCGCTGTGGGTCAAAATGAGTGCGATTACTGGCAGCATCACCAAGAAAAGAAAGAAATCAGATGCCAAGCCTCAGTCGCAGATGTAAGTATATCGAACGATACACGTTACGTCAAAGTAGGAGGAAATTGCAAATCTTCCTTTCATCCACCGGTTGCAACATCGGCCGACTCCAAGCCCCAGTGTGTGAAGTATTTCAAACGTCATTTCGATTTTTCAGCAACAAGTGCCTTAACGAAAAACGACGACGGACTCAGGAGAACCGATATATCGATGAGCTTGCCGAGCTGATTTCCGCAACGGACATGAGCTCTGGCAAGACCGACAAATGTCAAATCCTGCAGAGAACCGTCGATCAGGTAAAGTCCTTTACGCATGTACTCTTGACGGGTTTTCGATGAACCCTACTTTTCGATAGTTTACTTGTTTCTAGCGCTTTCGGTATACCTCAAGATAACCGTGTAGTCGATTCGCGTCGAGTTACCAGATAGCGACTGGTCTATCCACCTCCGATAGTGACAGAGAGAAGCTCGTTACTATGCTTTCATTTCAGTCCAACTCGAGTGAAGTGCCGCTATTCTCGCTTTCGTCCTTCTTCAACGTTTAAGTCTGTTGTACGCGCGCGTCTGTACTCGCCGGTATAGCGTGAACCAAGTCTTATTACTGCATCAATAATATTATTCAGTAATATAGCTTACGTCACCAAGCCGTTAGTACTTGCTGTTGACTTCTCTTCACGCATGACACTGAAGTCCCCGCCTGAATTTTTATACTCATTCTACTTTCACGTACTTTGAAAGCTCAGTATCGAAAGATGAAAAGACCACCGTAGTCGTACGTATGCCTCCAATTAAATTGTAATCCCTCTCCGCTAATCTCGTACACGGGAAATTGATTATATTCGCAATGGCGTCATCTCATCTGATATCAATTCCTAGTAATACACGTGTTGCACGTATCTGGGGGTGAGCAATTGAATTCAACCGGCTTGTGTTAGAAGTTTATTATTATTTATTTATTTTCCTGTCAAACGAGACATTCTAAAAAATGGAGTGCTGTTATGCGAACTATCATTGCCCATGTCGTGTAAATGCATGGAATTTCAAGTAGTACATTTTTTTACATTGACAACTGAATTTCATATCCTTTCCTGTACACGCTTTTCTAAAGCAGACCTTTTCAGAGCAAATGACAGAATCGACTGCTGTTTAAAATCCTTAAGTTTCAAGCTCGCGTGTAAGGTTTCTGCCCATACAGTTCATGAATGACCGCGTTGTCGCGCCACGATGTACTAATTTTCTTGCTTCTGGTTACTAATTACAAAGCTGTCACATGTCAGTGTTCGCATGAAACTTAGGACACTGGAAAATGTGGGCAATATAGCAGTTGGTTGACTTTCTATTAAGCGTTCTAAGTACTATGCACCGTCTATGCACATACATTTCGTGGCGGAATAACAAAACGACCGCGAAGATTCGTTGTAGTCGATCGATCAGAGAGTGGTTTCCTGTTGAATTCAAGAGGTCTCGAAGTAGTTGTAAATTTTTCGATATTTCATTGGACTTTCACCTCCACCAAATGTATCAGCCTTATTCAACAAGGGTGAGCCGAATGATTTTCACGATTTGCGACTCTCGCAGTCGTGAGAGTTTCATCGGTGGGGAATTTGGCTGTCATGACCTTGAGTGACGTCACAAAGGCCGATATCAAACGCTCCTCCAAACGGTCCTACCTCGACTACCTGAACAAGGGTTCGCGTGACGTCATCTGCGCATGACGTTGCGCAGAGGGTAGGTCTACGTGACCGAGATTTGGGGGTGTAAAAAATGAACGACCTAACTATCCTTCATCAATATCCAATTTAATTGATTGACATGCCTTCCACTACTTGTAGATTTTTAGCTTAATTCAAAGCGTACATGGATGAATATGATACAGTGTTCGGGTAAAATCGTTATCCAGTCGTAATTTATTGCGATTTGGAATAAAAGTCTAGATATTTCGGCTATAGTATTGCAGGAATACAATGTCAAACGACATACATCGTTTGTTCGGTATGTGCGAAGATGTAATGAACGAGCAGATTGGAGCGACGCTGTACGATTCACGTTCTTCGCTTTATCTGTTGGTGGACGTGCGTTGAGACGAAACCATGTTTAAAACGTGTGCGACCTTCGTTCACTTTGTACATTTTTCCTATCTCCGATCGGCTCTCCGTCTCCCAGAATCGTTTATGGCACGAAGAGGGACGTAAGGCGAATTTATCGCACGCAAGCTGACGCGTGGCACACGACCGCAGTGTTTGCCGTGTGATGGAAAACAAAAGGCATGTCTCACACATGGTATCTTTCTGAAATATCCAGAAAATAATGCTTAAGATTTATATGATAATTCGTTACTCTCCCGTGACGCAAGACTGCTTTTGGACCGTATCTAAAACAAAGGATTTGGAGAACCATACTTTTAGAAGGCGAATGATTCATTGCAAAAGAAGCTGAAGGAAAACGAGAACTTGCTTATACCTTGCAGAAATCTTTCCCCTCGTCTATCAGGGGCAACTGATAAGACATCTTCTGGTTCCGGATATTTTGCAACCTCGATGTAATATTTTTAGCAAGATAATAGTAACATTTTTCTATGATAATCGTGCAAGAAATATCGCTGATAAGCATTTACGTTAAAATGAAATGCAGTTTCTTTACAAATACATAATGAATCATTACAGTTATCGACTGGAAAAGTCTTTGCATCAAAACCCATGGATACTACCCTGGTGGTAGGGAAAAGCATCACATAGTTTCTTGTCATAATAGATGAAACGAAACGCGTTTCCTTTATACGACCGGTGGTTCTCTTCCTCTTTCTCTGGGAATCGTCGACGGTCCGGAAAGAGTGAGCTAAGAAGAATTTATCGCGTGTGACGTGTGACGCGACGGGCGAAATATATAAGCGGTGTCCAAGGGAAAGAGGAGAAAGAGAGAGCGAAAGTCGCGAGCGTGGGGGAGATAGAGGAAGTGCGGGAGAGCGAGAGAAAGAGAAAGAGGCATGGTTCGTGAGAGAGGAGAGCGGGTTAGCGGCAACGTCGCACACCGTTTGTCGGACTCTCCGCGGAGTCACCGACTTTTCGAGGCCATCACGAGCGAGCGAGCTCGTTCTGCGGTGCGCGAGGGAGCTGCCGATGCGAGTCGCCTCCCGCGTGTGTTAAATCCGTCGAGAGAGCACGATTACGAGCGCGATCTATCGGCACTGGGAAATAAGAGCTCAAGGACGAGACGAAGATAGGAAACAAACGGGCGCGCGGCGAGAAAGGAAGAGACGAAAAGCAAGCGAGAGAGAGGGCAAGATCGCGCTTTTCCAACTGGCCCGGCCGTGAAATCCGGTCGGTAACACAGGAATTTCCCGGCCCCGTTGGCTCCTGATATCGTATCGTTGAGCTTTAGAGAAAGTCACGACCGTGACTGGGATGAATGAACGGACGAACCCTTCTCCCCGAGCTCTATAGGTCCTAACACATGATTTGCCAGAATACGAAAATTTTATGTACGCTTCACTCCGTTCTCAATTAATTGAAATAAAACAGTTCTTCAGCACATTGAAGTTTATTTGAACCGGATGCACTTTTTGATACGTCCCTATCAGTAGATAAGACTTTGTTATGTTCTTATATTAAATTTATGTCGATTCAATATACGCTTCTGCTAAACTCATATACCGAGTAACTTTGTTTCCGATAATCGCATCGCAAGAATTTCCTGTCAATCAAATTGTACAAAATTGAACACTATCTTTAAACAGTAATCTTGAGAAACTAATATTGCAAAGCAGCCTCTCTACTACACAACCGAAAAAGTTTGTAGAAGCATGGTGGGCAATTCAAATAGCGCATAACTTTGAACTTTAGAGTCAACGAAACGCTAAATCAGCTTTCTTGATTCCTTTTCTTCACACGTGATACCTTGAACAGCGTTTACAATATGTGCATTCATTGAGGCGTCTGAATATTTTTCTGCATTTATTTTTACAGTGTTGTCGTAAACGTAGTGAAAATTGTTTGAAAAAAAAACGCTCATGAAGAATAGACATACTTCAGCTAACTGATGTTATAAAATTACCTGTAAATTATCGCATTTTGTGACTAATATGTCTTTTAAATTATTAATTCATTTAAAAATTATTCTTCTAGATTCGGCAATTCAGGCAACAGGAGGGTTCCAATAGTCATGCCGTGCAGCAAGGGGAGGTGTCTTCGTCGAATCCTAACATACTGTCCAACGACCAAGTTGGCCCTATTTTGCTCGAGGTACGTATTAAGAATTACCTTAAGTATGTATAGAAAGGGTGCGTCCTAAACAGCCTATTCTTCAAACCTGCATAACCGTTAGCGAACTTGAATAAATGTGTGATTCAACAGCAGTGCGGTCCCCCTTACACTTAACACGTTTTCTTGTCCGGTTAGGAACATTGTTTTGCTGAAAATAGTATATTGTCATGAATAAATGTAAAGGCGGCTGCAAGACAGCAAGGCGCATAATGGGTTTGCTAAAATTGGGGTTGTAAAATCTTTCAAAACATAGAACGTCCTAAACGTTGAATAACGCTAGTTGACCTTATGTATGATTTAACATTACTTTTAGGCGTTAGATGGCTTTTTATTCGTTGTAAATACGGAGGGCCGAGTGGAGTACGTGACGGATAATATAACTCAGTATATTAATTATACGAAGGACGATGTCCTGGGAAAGGATATTTACAACATTATACACCATGGAGACCACAACAACTTCATGCCTGTATCCTTAGGTGAGTGTCTTTTTAGTAAATCATTTCATTAAAGAAGCACAATGGTTGAATACTGAAACTCACGGGCGTTATTGTGTGTTGAACTTGTGCTCTGTGGATTCAGGCTGGACGAGTGAGCTTCACCCACAGACAAGGAATCGCACCTTCAATTGTCGCTTTTTGGTAAAGCCTCCCGATGATAAAGAAGAGACTATGGAAGAGAAGCAGCAGCGGGTATCGAAGTACGAGACTATGCAAATCTGTTCTGCCCTTCTGCCAAGTAATACCGATCGTTTAGAGAGCGTCGACGTCTCCTCTGAATCGTCAGACATCGGACCGTGCGTAATGTGCGTAGCCCGAAGAATACCCTTGAATGAGAAGCCCGTTGGTACGCCGATCGAGCAGTTCACCGTCAAATTAGATACGGCGGGGAAGATCATTGCGATCGACATTAGTTGGCTCTCACCAATTTACTCGAAATATCTAAGTACCGTAAGTAACGAGGAAGAAACCATTATTGTAAAATATTTCGACGTGTTAACGAATCTGTCATCCCTCAATGTTGTTCTATTGACAAAACGATTATATTTGCCATCTTGCAGGACCTGATAGGCACCACAATAAAGGACTTGTGTCACCCCCATGATCTCAGTAAGCTAACGACACATTTGAACGATACGCTTCAAATCGGCGAGAATACGAGTGCGGTGTATCGATTGCGCGTTAGTCCTGATAAGTTCCTTAACATTCAAACGAAGTCAAAACTCTTCAAAGCAAATGTGATGAATGGGCACGAGTCCGACTTCATGATGGCCACGAATTCTATTATAGGGTAAGTTCTGAGACATTTACGATACATCAGCGTTAATTTGAACTCGACGATATTGCAATCGGCGAGTCTCGTTATCTCGAAGAAAGTTGAAGCTGGCAAATGCCAAGTGATGGAAACTATATTTAGCCAACTAACATGCTATTTAAAATCACTTGCATGACTCACGGAATTATAAACTAATCTGCTGAGAATAAATGGTAAAGCCTTTCCTGCTCTTTGAAATTTGCCACCTTCAATTTTGTATTTCACGTACACCCTTAATACTCCCAAAGCCGAGAATAAGAAATAGGATCACGCATAATTTATATCATCACATTATCCCGTACATCGTAATCATTTATTTTCCTTTTCTGGACGTTAGAAACTGTAAGGAAAAAATTGATCGACGACGAAATCGCGCACGAATTACCAAGGTTGCAGCATAACTTTGTGATGTTGTTGTTCCCCGCGGTTACCTTGATCATTAACGTTGCGTTCATATTGCTTTCCCATTGCTTCACTGACATTTGATCTGTTACCGACGCATTCCCCGAATTTATTTATGATTTAACCGATATATTTTACGTTAGGCTTATGAAGATAGTGATTTTTGCATGGCACTTAAAACGGGGTTTCTTTTTTCGGTGTTGGAGATCTGGCCACTCTTGAAATCTCTCTGTCTGTGTTGTTACTTGGACTGCAGTACACGGTCACGCCTTTATTTCCTTCGATGTTCCGCACTTTATAACAAGGAATAGACCTCACGCTCATTTAAACCGAGCCTAGCAATATAACGTTCCGTAATGTTTATTTTCCTTTAACTTCAGTTTGTGTGTACACATCCTACGTGAAGTTCGTATTACTTGGCAGCTCGATGGTCGGTGAAAGGTGACCGTGGAGCGTTTCTGTAACTACTGGCATTTTATAATGCAGAGTGCGTTGATTGTCAATTAATGAGGATAATAATTCACTAAACTATTGTTTTTAAAAATTAGATTTTATCACTTGACTGTCACTGACATATTACGTAAGTGACTTAAATCATCGTATTACGTTGTAGGTAGCACCTTGATAGTTTCGCAAATCCTTTGTACATTTACCTTCTGATAGTATCTAATCAAGAATTGTACAGATTTTACTTGAAACGCTCGACGGTCTCACGGAATGTTTTCTTCTATCTACGAATCTACGATCTATGCACCTAGAATCATATGAACTTCACATTTAAGCGCAATGTAAATATATTTTATATTTAACAACAATTTTTCAAAACATTATCATTAACGCTTTCACAACTTATATCTTGAAGAATTTTAAGGGCGCTTAAGTAAAGCCAAGAAGCAGGTTCAATGAATCTTGCTATATTATCAAGCGTTATGTCCATTTTTTAATTTATTTTAACAATCATGCCGAGAGTAGAGTGGGTTAGAGTGGGTTCTGAAATTTTTTCCTTTAATTCATATCATGGTATTCATTGACAAGCGAGCTTGGCAACTTGGGTAGATGAGAAAACAAAGACTAGTATCTATGCTAAGTGTTTAAACTAAAAGTGGAAATGCGCTAACTGCCGTATTACATGTGTTGTTTTGTTTTTTTCTTGTCCATGATAGGGACAATGAGTTAACGCCTATCGAGGGTGGTCAGCTTTCCAACAACAAAGTGTGCTCAGGACACTCTAGTAACCGTTGTGCGAATAATAGTAATAATAATAGTGGTAACAATAACAATAATGTGGGTGGCCCGCTGATGTCCGTGACGAATCTAAACGGTCAAGTGAGCGGTATCAGTGGTCGGGGGTTGGCCGCGTCGTCGTCTTCGACATCAAACTCGATGGCCTTTAGTACAGGGGAGTCCTGCAACCCTTTAAGCTCGTTAAGTACGAGCAATCCATTCAACCACTTTCCGAGGAATATG
This sequence comes from Hedychridium roseum, assembly GCA_963989215.1. Taxonomy (NCBI): domain Eukaryota; kingdom Metazoa; phylum Arthropoda; class Insecta; order Hymenoptera; family Chrysididae; genus Hedychridium; species Hedychridium roseum. The sequence goes on along the minus strand of OZ022312.1, from coordinate 6,004,841 downwards.
GACTTGGAATTCGAGCTCTTCCCCAGTTCCACATGGGACTTGGATAGTAGCAGCGGGTGGGCAACAGATAGACCCGAATCGAGAACGAGCGGGCCACCAAATTCACGACCGTCCTCCCAGCCAGCCCCGCCATCTCCGAGTTCCCAGGGAACATTCTCGTGTAATTCGGCGGTGCAGTCGGCTCCACCACCACCGTCTCACTGCAGTCCCCTGCGCGCGTTCAGCCCATCGACGGCGGTCAGCGGTGCTCACACCTTCAGTAATTCGTTCCCCTTCAGTCCGCTTCAGGAATCGCAAACCAGTATGGGACTGACCGGGAATGCCAGTAGTAGTAGTGTTAATGCCAACGGGCAAGGCGCCCTCGCCAGCAAGAGAGCTGAGGAGGGCAAGAGCGGCTGCCCAACGAGCAACAACACCGCCGGCATGGACGGCGTTGCCCCGGCGAGGGCTAACACGACCACCTCCCACGAGACTCCGAACAGTGTCGTGTCCACCGAATCCGGGCGTTTGAGGAACTTATTGACAAAGGGCGCCAGTGCTAGTGAGGACAGTCAGGACAATTCGAACAACGATTCGGACAATCCGAATAAGCACCGAATACTGAAGATTCTCTTGAATCAACAGGACGAGGACGATTACCACTCCGAGCATAATAGTAAAGTGCGAACGAGCCCAAGCAACATGACGAAACCGAACATGGAACATTCAAAGTCTACGCTTGGAAATAATATGTTATTGCAGGTAATTTTATGACCTTTTTCCATATAGGTTCTTTCTTCTTTTAACTTTGCGCGTTACCGTACCGCTGTCTTCTTCGGTCATGTACGAAATTAGTAGTAGACCGTGAGCTATATCTTACCACAGCGAAATGCTGTTTAGAATATTTCTTGCATTTTCGGCTATTTTTGCATTTTAAGTTATTGAATGAGAAAAATGACGATGAGGATGAGGAGGTTCGGGCCGGACTGAAAAAGAGGAATGAGCTTCTTCAACAGTTATTGAAAGATCAGGATGAAGAAAGGAAAATGCAGGAACAGCAGGTAACTGAGGAAGTGTTGACTGTAGAAGGTCTTGTTGACGATTCAAAATTACTGAGTGTATCTAACCTTGCAGAATCGGGACGATGACCCTCTTTTGCGAAGTCTTGGATTTCGAAATACCACTCCGTCTCCGTCACAAAGCGGAGACCATACTTCTCACGGCAGTGCGACTCAGGTTGGCAAGAAAAGATCGGTCGATGACGCTGATCTGAACGTGCCTGTGAAACGGACGATGGACAGTTCCCATCAAGTCTCTTCCTCAGGCTCCAGCGCACCGACCAATGCCACGAGTAAGCTCTGGGAGAAGAACAAAATGCTGGCGTCTCTGCTAGCGAAACAACCGCCCCAGCCAACTACGATCCCACCAATTCCTGCATCTGTGATATCGGCAACGCCGCAGGTAATGCATCTGTCTTGGACAACTTTGTTGCTCGATATTTCTAGGGTTTTCCATTAATTTATCGTTTGCTCGGACACACCTAGGATAAGCTACCTCGTGTTGGTGATCGCTTAAAGCACCAACAGCAACAGCAGCAGCAGCAACAACAGCAACAACAACAGCAGTCACCACAGCAACAGCCATGGACAGGTGGCAGTATGCAATCGGTTGGTGGCGGTAACGCAATTACAACGACTGCGACTTCAGCACGTACACCTCTCCAAAGTCAATCGAGACAACTACCTCGTCAAGCAACCAATACCTACCTCAGTCATATGCTAAGTCAGGTAATGAATGGCCATTCATCATTTTATAATACATATCACGGATAACACATCATTACCGATTAACGTAAAATATAATACTTATGTTAATATGTTTGTAGCAGAGGCCCCAAGTGGCACACATGGACTCGGAATTTGCGGGAAGTGGAGAGTATCGTCAACCGAATACAGATCCGAATACTTGGGATAACCAGTCGTCGGATCCCGACCTTTCTGATATTCTGGATCAAGTTATCGAATTCGTACCGGATGAAGCTATCACAGGTATTTTGAAGTAGCCGAATTTATTTTATTTCATTCAAGAATCACGAGTTGCGTTGCTCTTTAATACTTTAACTCTGTAACGTCAGCGTAAAAGTTCCACTCATTTAAGAACACCTCGATGTCCTACTTAGAACTGTTTTCCACGTTTACACTTTACTGCACCGAGTATATGTCATTATGAACAATACTTTTTTTTAATAGATTCGTCTGCGTTAGCAAATCTTTTGGACGCGATCGAAGCCCCACAGAATAATGCATTGAACGAAAAAATGGCGATTAATGCAATTCAGAAGTCGTTGATGCTTTGTGAGACTGCCGTGAATCCAACGTCTTCCACGATAACTATACCTGGAACGCCACCGGCTTACTCCACGGCAGTAAGTACCTCACATTGTACAATATATTACATTGTCGTAAAAAGGCAAATAAAGGTGACTACGGTCATTGCTACCTGTTACTAACTAATTGTTATTGTGTCAGTTGGGAACTACGCCTGTAACAACGACACACAGTTACCAACCACCACCGATGTATCAGCAACAGCCAAGGATGAGGTTTAATACTCAGCCAGGTGTTAGACCAAATACTGCGCAATTTACGCCGCAGCAACAGTTACAGTTGCAACAACAGCGGAGTAAACTTCTACAGCAACAGCAACAGCAGCAGCAGTTGAAGCAAAGGTTACTACAACAACAGCAACAGCAGCAACTACTCATCCCTTCCAATGCCACAGCCACGGACCAAATAAACGCCATACACAACATTGATAATCTACTAAATAACACTGTAGCACCAAACGTATCCTTACAGGTACATTAACAGAATTTTATTATACTTCACAATTTTGTCCACATGAAAGTTTGGTGTAACACATGTTATTAAATTGAAATGCAGCGATCGAGTGTCCCAGATTCGCAAGTTTCTCCAAATTACGGGGGATCCGTCCAGATGCCTTCCGGGCATCGACTCGCTCATTCGTATTCTCATCCATCGGCGTTACCTCAACAGTAAGTGTCTTCTGTTCGCCAATTTTCGGTGACTTTATTTCGTACTCTACGTATCAACGTCTGTTTCACAGTCCTATCGCAAATAATAACTTTAATAGCAACCAGCAAGTCTCTGCAGCTGCGTCAAGACTCTCTCCTCATTCTCCAGCTGCCATACTGTCGTTTTCTCACCCACAACCTTTGTCACCGCGAGTTACCCAAGTAAGTACACGCTCATGTAAGCCAACATGCTGTCTTCGTGAATAAATAAACTCACGCACGTTTTGTTGAAAGCAACATTTATTTTTTATAGTAGAAATGATGGCCTTTGATTAAGTTAAACTTTCATGATTTAGGGTAATTACGGTAACAACCCGAGGCTGTTTAACGTTAATCAGGTGAGATCGCAGCAACAGCCAACGACGCAGCAGCAACTGCAACAACAACAGAGATCAATGCCTTCGCCAGGAACTCCAGCCTCCGCACGGCAATCCCCTTTTCCTGCCGAAACCTTTCCACCTCCTACGTCCCCAACAGCCAGTCAGTTTTCAGCATGTCCCAACCCCTCTGCCACGAATCCTAGTACACAGTACCGGTTGCAGCGAACGACCTCAACGCCGTCAGCCACTACTCAATTGCCAGGTAAGCTGAACATCAACCCCACAATGTGTTTTACAAATCTTTATGTCCTTCAAATGGTATAACATACACTCTATGGCTTACTTTAATCAGCTCGTAATGACTGGTGTTAATGCCGGGTTCACTTCGAGTTAACAGGCAGTTGTTTCCTTGGCTTTTGTCCCAAGATAGGTATATGGTTTTGAAAGATGGGTAGACTTACGTAATGAAGTTATATAAAACCGATTTCTCTACGTTCACAATCTGTCACGCGTATTTAAAATGAGGGGAATTAAAAATTTTGTGTCCTCCATAGTGTACCAGTTTATGTTTTACGTGTCATTGGTATAGTGATATTTCTTAAAAACGGTCTGCAACACCAACGAAAGTTATGGCGTGTTTATATAGTGACACTGTGCATCGTTGACTGTGATAGATTAAGTGTGTCCGTATTATCACTCTTAATTGTGTCTGTGGAACTTATCAATGTACTTCGTCCTAAGTGTTATCATCTTCCTCTATTTGTTATAACGAGTGAAATTTTTTATTCACCCGGAACCAGGCCGCGAATTTTCTTAATAATTTTCTTTCTGGTTTTTAATATAATATCATATTTTGTGAGTTTGTGAACTACGTGGTGTTGAAGTGGTGTTATGGCACAAGGTTTTTTGTTCCACATTAATGGTTTGACATTTTACTTGTTTAAAAAAGAATACAATTAGCTGCGCGAATGAAATGTTCGAAATGTTTTTTGTACGTGGGTAAGTATTTAATCAATCAAAATAAGAGCTACACGTCCATTTTTTATTGGGAATAAAAGAATAATGCTTATAATAGTGAGATGTGCTCATAGACCTTTTTTCGACAATCTCAGTGTTTTCTATTTCTGAATGTATGTATTTTTGCAAATAAAACTATGTATGTACAATTCTTTTTGTACTGTAAGTTCTTTGTACGAGTATAGATGACGCTTTCAAAATGCCAAATAGACGTTACAAAATAACGACTTGTTTTTGATAAGAGTTAATACATATTAACGACATTATGAAATTATATTCTAAGGTAATAAAATCTGACACGAATTTAAACAGTTATGTTTGTGCTACGCATGTGTGTGTTAAATATACTCTACAAGTATATGGTGTTAATACAGTTTTTTATTATGCCGTAGATATTTTAGGCATGACTCATAAAACCGGTGTTTATTTATCAGCATTTTCTTCATGCCAAGATAAACTTCATAACTCGCCACGAACTATTTTATAGTATTACTGCAACTCAGGATACGATTGTCGGGATACAAAGATGTTTTTCGAACTAAATTTGTGTCAACAGAACTATTAATAAATACATTTATACGTTTATGAATCTATCCGCTTAGTATACGAGTCCACACTGGCTTGTAGCTCTTAGTTACCGTTCAACTGATATTTATATATATTTCGATAAATACCACAGATAATGTTTGTACTCTCTACTTTCTTCCGTCGATATCCATCCGTGATTGTCATAGCTACTGAAATTCATTGTTGGCATGCAATGGACGAAGTAGTGGTGTTTGCGTTGAGCAGCATACCTGTGAGAAGAACAAGGAGATAGACACGATTGATGTTGCAGGTGGGATGGGTTCGCCACGACACTACGGCGGAGTGAGTAAGGAACAACCTCTTCTTTCACCTAGTCATCCACATTCGGGTTGTCCGCCAACCCCATCTCACAACCAACACAACGCTACCAATACCCAACACTTCTCGAATCAGCAACATTCTTCTATGTTATACCACAACACCGCCAATACTATCAACACTGCAGACATGCAGAACAGTCAGTTCTGTTACGATCGGACGTCTGTTCCGCTCTATTCGTCGGCACCTGGGGACGCACAGGACTCCAGGCCTCTGCCTCCCGGTAATCCTGTCAATCACCAAATGGGTGGTAAGTCATGTGACCTATTAATGTCATGTGACCATCACTTCATCTTCACAAATCCCTACTATCGCAAAGAAAAATTCGTACGGCAGGAATACACAAGGCATGCTTTTCATAAGTGGAAGCACAATCATCTCTTCATCGACACTTCATCGATTGAGAACTATGCATACGATGATCACTTAGGCAGAAACCTCTATTAATACACGTTTCCTCGTGCTTTCATGTTGATGTCAATAATTCGATAATCTGTCATTATGACACGTTATTATCCACTACCTCTGTCAATAAGGTGTATATAACATTCTTTCTCTATGACTATCATCAACCGACGCTCATTGCGATTATGCTTTACGTGTTGGGTTATCAATATCTATGATTTTTATCCCACTTTTATTTCTCAACGCGCTGATTGTAATTAAATAATTTCATATAATGGCATTACTGTGCCCGAAAATTTCAGGGTGGACATTTATAATCCTCAAGCATACTCTTTAATGTCACGTAAATCCTGTCTTCACACAGTTTTTACCAAGTCTGTTGGAACAATAAAGGATTATCGTAATTAGCGAATCGTCCTGTGAACATAATGCTAAATGCATGATGCTTTTCATCGTAATGTCGTCAGTGTTACAGCGTGCTTATCGAATGTTCACATTTGATCATGTACCAATTGAGCTTCTCCATGAATCATTCTTCTTTCGCACATTAACAATTGACTTCCACCCTTTCCACAAAATACAGACTGTTAGATATTTTAGCTGAATTAGAGTAGGATCGTCTTTGAGAAATCTTCTACCATGGCATGTTGTAAATATATATGCACTGTTAAAATGTCTTCCATTCATAGATTTTTGAATTACGTAGCCATAGACGACATGTATTTTATAAGTGATGATCCTGACTCAGAGTTTATTATTTAAAGCGAATCATTTTTAAATGGTTTGTATATTTCTATCATGTTCCTTCGAGATGCACAGTTATACAATGCTGCCCCAGTCAAAAGTTGGTAATGTATAAACTGAAAGATGGACCTTTATTCCTGCCTGGTAGCTGATTAGTACTGGTAGGATTTGTAGCCGACACTGCCTCGAGACGACTATAATTTAGTATCTTAAGATATTCGGGTTGTAGCCATTTCATGTATGAATATTTAAAAGCCATCTGCGATCATTCTCTATGTACAAACGTGACTTTTATCTGTTGTATCCATTACTCGTTGTGTTCATTATGTACATTAAATAAAGTCTTCATATACAAGAAAGAATGGAGGAGAACTAAGAGACACGAGAGAACTGACATAATTTTAATCATCCTGTCATCTCCATGTTGTGTTCATCAATGCAATATAATAACTGTATGTATAATATGCATTGGTATAATGATGCACTGCTTACTTATAAGTACATATTCTGGGGGGAAATGTACTAACAGCGGAGCGACTTCAATGTATAATAAATATGGCTTTTGTGATTAATCCATTTTATGTCACGTATTACATGTGCGATGGACTAAGGTACAGTGAAAGCCTTGAATCATTTCGACATTATTTCCATAAACCAAGTGGTTTTTTGCTCAGATATACAATTTCGAAATTTTATGCAATGTGGTTATTTAAATCCTGAATAAAGTAAAAATGTATTTCTTTGTAATCTTTCTTGTTAGATCTTAGTGACACTGTTGATGAAATGAAGGAGGGTAGCTCATAGCGAATATGTAAATATTGTGTACGTTCCAGCTTTTTTATGAACTTGCTTTCGAGGGTACCGAAACCAACAACATTTTGCACATACACTTGTATATAACAAAATCATTATAGGAGTTCAACGTAATTAAAGCATCGGATTGAAGAAAGTCGGAGTCGGTACGTGTTTGATAACAGATTTGTTTAATATGTCACAGGCAATGCCAATAGTACTGGCAGTATGACCTCGGAATTTGTGAGGCAAGAACTAAGAGCAGTCGTTGGTGCCAGAACGCAGCAGCAACAGCAGCAACAGCAAAGGGTACCGAACAACATTCAAAACAATTTGGCTGGCCAAGTTTCTCAGGACGAACTCGAAGCACTTGGTCTCTCATTTGAGATGGCTTCTGCAGGTATGATTACTCAGTCAAAAGTTTCAAACACTTTATATCACTTCACGTAATTAATATGCGAATTCTGGGAAAGAGATATTTTTTTACTTCTTGGTACAGGCGATACTGTTACCGGTCTTTCTGGAATTTCTTATCCGTCAATTTAAATGGTGGATCATAGTAAACAGCTCACAATACTATGCAAATAGTGTGTTCCTTTGCACTAAATTGTGAAATATACTTGGTTTCTTCAGCAATTTGTTAGTAAGCGTACCTAAGGATGGGTATTTGTATTTTATTTTCAAAATACGGACCGTAAGCTGTGAAAAAGTATTACAGGCAGTTCTAATTATTCATTGCGAAAGTGCTGCGTTAAATAATTATTAGATCGCGAAATTTTTGTAACTTTGATGTTGGGCAAATTGTACAGTTATTGCACCGGATTGGCGAATTTCTACTTCGGTGCCATCAAAAGTTTAATACATACAAATGTTTAGGCCACGAGATTGCGCGCTACTTTAGGTCTACGCCGACCGTAGCGAATTTACCGAGAAAAATTACATCATTTTATAAAATACCAGTTAAATAATATTCATAGAATTTGTCCCAGTCCATATTTTTCCGAGGACTAGTTGTATTCCGTATTAAAACAATTACCATTGTCACGAGCATTACCGTTGATACGCATGTACTTCGGTAGCCACTGTGTACTGTTACGTACCGATATTTACCCATTCCCGTTTCGACTAATGTGACTAAAGTATTCCCAATTAAACAGTGAACGTTACATCCGTTCGTTTGACACGGACGTGTTTGTACACTGCTTTAAATTTGTTTCTTGCACATGAGTGGAGGCTGTTGCGATTGCGGCAGTTGGGAAGACCGATAAAACCCGTCTCTCGCGCATCTGCAAATTAGATTACTTCTTGTAAGGAGAGGCATGATGCGTTTAAGAGACTCTGGTAACGTCTACTGTTGCGATGTCCCAAATAGGTGAGGCTGTGGTTAGCGATGGCCCTGCAAAGAGCTGGGCCATTGGGAGTGCCGGAAGCGCCCCCTCGTCCTCCAGGGTAAGACCCCTCCGACAATTACTTTTACGTATTTTTTTGATTTTGTATGCTCTGTCTTCCCTCTTCGCTTGGCTTCAGAACTTATTGTGCACGACATATGTTAATGATATTTCTCTCTCTCTCTACGCACTGAGCGTAAATCTTGTAGGGGGTAATTTTAGTGCTCTCTTGCATGTGTACTTGATATATTTCTTCGACGTTATTTTGTTACGGCAACCTTGCGTTTCCACGGCATAATTTACGATGAACGGCACAGGCCGTTTTATCCTTACGATTTCATCTAGTCGACCGCGGTACACGCGTTGGACAAATTCATGATCGAAATGAATTGGCCTCGACAGACGATAAAAGACTGTTATCCATTCCTAATTTTGTTACCAGGCAAAAACTTTATTCAAGTAGGGTCACGTAAGACATTTATCGTGTTCGAATTTTCTCGAAAGACAGTATTATCTTTATGAGCATCTTTTATGATACTCGGAACATAATCCGTTTGCCTTTCGGCAAGTTTACTCGATCAATTAATTTTGCAATCGTGAAAACGTTAATAAATTTATACGTGTCTCTGTTGTGACATTCGATTATACTTACGAGTATGTTGTTGTAGGGTCTTCAAGGTGTATTTAAATAACATGCCAGGGCAGCAGTACTCAGCTTTCCCTTGTTAAGTTAGTTTCGATTGTTTCAACGTTTCGTGCGACGGCACTTCGTTTCCTCTTGTATCTACGAGGTGATGGTGTCGTGAGCTTTAGCTGACTTTAATCATCATTTTTGCCATTTCATTGTATCGTGTAACGTACATTCCGTATTGTAATGCTTTTTCACAGTGAGCCGACTAGATTACCTGCGAGTAGTTTTCAGACTCTCTTTCTTTATCTTGACAGTATCAATTTTCAATGCATGAAAAGATTCGTCCGTTTCATTAATACAGCGCGTTTTATCATCGCGCTCCAACGTAGGAGGGTAAACGGCAGTGAAGACGTCTGCTCTAAAAATTCTTATTCATAGTTGCTACGTGTTTTTCATGTGCATACGTGAAAAGGAAAAAGTCTGCCAGTACGATTACCTTGAGAATCCGACGTTTCACGAAGTCCCGTTCTAGCTTCCTTAACGTTTCGCAAAATAACTGCTTTACGAGTGCAATAAAGAGCGCTTTTTTCGCGACTCAATTATTTCTTTATCCGGGACTTTCGAACAAGACGGCTGATAGAAATAGTAGCGAAAGTAGCGGACGGCAGCAGCCTTTGGTGTGCATTGGAACATTGGATGTGTAGTTTATGTGGCTTAAATGCAACTATGTTATTTAAGTTATATCATTACCTTCATGTAACATCGCAGAGTTATAGAACAACCGCGGACTTGCCGTGCATCGATGACTTTACCACAGTCTCTGTTTTACGGCTGTGGCAGAACGATTTATATTATCGAAGCTGGCGTGACTTTACAGATCAGATAATACACTAATACTACTACGTGCAAAAATGATTTATTTCGCTCTAAAACTTAATGACCAGGTTTTGAAGTATTTATTTACTCGAAGCACACTTTTTAAAGCAACTTGCGTTACACTATCGGCTCTGAAAAATGGAGTAACAAATTTGTTGACGTTCTTTTATACACTGATAGATTTAAATCGTTTGCCACCTTTCGCAATAAAATTAGACAGAATGTTTGCTCGGCAAAACTCCACCAGCTTTGATTTCATTTTCGCCATGGCGAGACGAAGGAAGTACTAGTCGGACTATTAATCAATCGGACGTTTTCTTTTACAGACTACTATGGAGGAAGTGGCGCGAGGTGATCCGAAGTCATCGTTACTGCAGAAACTACTGTCCGAGTGACTACAGGCTACACTCTTGCACAGTAAAGAAATATATGTAATATACGTTTGAAGGAAGAAGCTAAAACGGGGGACCCGCGGGGCGCGAATTATTGCAAACGACCGTAAGTCGCGACCGGATGTAGGATGTCCGAAGTAGCAGAGGGCGAGGAACGGCTATCCAGAAAATAAACGGAACATCCAGTGGTGGACATACGGCGTGCAATGCCGGCGGGGACACAGTTATACGCATACACGCTCTATACGTAATGGATACTATTGTAATATATGTAAGGCTACACGCTCGAAGTCAGTATTCATATACGTATCACCAAATACAATGCGAAACCAGTGCGCGGCGCTCTCTAGGACTTTTTTCGTTGGCAAGCAAAAAAAGAGCATAGAAAGCAGAGAAAGCTGGTGGATGATTTCCGCGATGAAAGGGCTTTTGCAATAGCGTCTGCATCGTTTTTCTCGAACTCGAAGGACCAAAAGTTTCCGTTTCCAATTTCTGGCTGTGCGTACGTCGAGGTCTTCGGTTAGAATTCGACGTGTACGCCGCGCACGCGAGCCCACGACGATGTTATTCATTCGCGAATAGGAACACCCCCGCGCAACGAGCCGCAGATAGACCGATAGACGTAGAACATATCGCGCGGTACACGTCACTGTCCAATCTTTTCATTCATGACACGCACGTGGAGTGATCGACAGAGAGAAAGAGGGGAAGAGGGACGGCACCGTGAGACGTACGGCGCGATGGTGCGACGCTCGTTGTTATTTTATATATAATGAAAAGATGAAAAAGCCTTTCTCGGGGTATCCCCCGCTTCGAACTATATTCGGATATAAATAGATGATTTGTAATACCAACAATCCACTGACGGCTATTCGAGAACCGTGCGAAATTAATTTTGTCACGTTACTGTCCGTCAGTATTGTATTTGGTATCACCGAAAGGAAGAACTACGTAGGTACCTCAAAGGTATACTTTACTATACCACTGGCTGTTGAACATAGATACTATTTATAGGTTTAATTATTGTACACAGAAGAAAATAGAGCACTATCACGTTTTTCTCTTAATTTAACATCCTTCTTAACTATTACATTATGAATAATATATTTGTGATTGTAAGAATCTGCAACCAAAATGTGACAAAGAATACTTGTTGTTGTTAATATGGTTATAACTATTATTATTGTAATAACTATTATTATTTTATTTTATTTTATTATTATTATTATTATTATTATTATTATTATTATTATTATATTATTGACATCAATCATTATCATTATTACCAATATTCTTGTTGCAATTACTATTATATGATTATGCTATTAAGGATTATTATTATTATTTTATTATTATTATTATTAATATTATTATTATTATTATTATTATTATATCGATATTGATATTATTGAACACTTGACATACGCATATTTCTATTCAATAGTAAGAGTACCTTTATATAAATATAAATATATTGTATAAATCACGTATATTTATATATGTATACGTGTGAGAAAATGAAATCGATCTTCTATTTTGCATAGCTCGGTAATTCTCTTTTTGGGTCTTAGAATGCACACAAAATTACTTCTAAATGACATTTGTTGTTATATAAATGAAAGAAACTTTTAATTAAACATTTATACGCGCGTATACACGCCTGCGTGTATACTCGCGTATATAATATATACATATGAAAGAAATCTCACGCAAGTGTCTTATTTTTCCAGGAAGTTCACCACTTACTAAAAGTAGGAAGAAGTTGCAACTGAGACAGTGTAAAATCGGCGTAGAGACGATGTCGGGTCTATTGACAAAACGTTTTTCGATGCTGAAAGAACGGGTACGGATTACCTGTTGTTTTGCTTTTCGAGTTTGTTCTTTTACGTCGTTGCGCTTGTAGATATCCGTGGAAAGTTAGCATCGATCTACGCTTAATTTGAATTTTTGTAGTTGGTATACGATAATAGGCATTTAGCCTTTTTGCTTTAAGGATAATTCGCAAATACGTAGATCGGAGAATTACCGTTTGTTAGAACAAGCGGCCGTAAAGGAATACGTCGGGTGCATAATTTTTGTACATGATCGTGTAATTATTTCGGAAATTGTAAGCTATTCTTGTACGAAGTACATCGGGGACATAGCAACGAATAATCGTTCGCTAGTTTGTATAGTAATGAGTTTGATATTTGTAATTAGATTTTATAATGGTTGATTCTGTCGTGCCTCTAATTATTTCTTTATGACAAGCGACACGTTTAGTTTTAGGGAAACAGGGTGTATGATTTTTCGTATCGATGGCGTCGTGTGCTGGTCTGTGCCTGTCCGCAGACTTACATGCGAAATGCGTTTTGTCCGTGTGAAATAATGCTACCTACTGTGATGACACACTGGCCTGATGCTCATCTCCGTTGCACCTTCTTCCAGAACGAACCGTTACAAAGTTATAAATCTCCGTAAAAGAACACACATTCGTGAGGTACTCTGAATATGTACACGTACATACATACGCATGTACTTATCCATACATACATACGTATCCGGACGTGAGAAAATACGTACCGTACATGTGTCTGTATGTCCGCGCGTGTGTATGTGTTCGTGCGGACGGCTGCGTGTAAAGCGCGTAGCTCTTGGGTGCGAGTGAGATAACGCGCGTGTGCTTGCGTGTGTGTGCGTAGCGAATTACGTCATATAGATAGATCATATGTGCTTTCTAATGATGAATAATTTTATAAATATAAATATAATACCGATCTCATCGTGTACATTTATTTCGTTTGGAAAAGCTGTACGGATTGCAACGTATTTTCGAAGCGCAGATGGAATACCTACAATTAAACTATACGATACTTTAAAACGTTCTTCCTTCATTCCTTTATCACTCAGACCTCTGCCGATTTCGAAATTATCTGTACGATTTGCACGCTGCGACTTACATTGAATAATCTTCTGTTTCTGTTAATTTTCGTACGAATGTTGCGAACTCTTTATTCAATGACGTAGAAAATGCAAGAAATGAGGAACGAAACTTGATTGGTGACTTATGTAAAAGAACTTTATTTAATGCGAATACGTAGACAAGTTACAATAGCGATATAACGTACATAATGTTAATTAAATTATTATTACATTGTGACTTTACGAACCGTCCCTCTGGGAAGCGACGATTATTGGCAGTTTTAATGGCGGCTCATACTCGACTTCATTCTCGCCTCGTACATTTCTTTTTGGTTTAAAGTTGACCTGGGCCGCTGTGCGGTAAGCGACATTTATTCGCGTATGCCGTTTACAAGGTGGAGCGAGGGAATAAGAAAACTATGTTGATAACTTAACTATCGTAAAGAGTGCGCATTTGTTTCATTTATATACATCGAGTCGCTTACGCGTATAATTCAAACGTATTTATAATTCGGTTTGCGAAACCGCGGGATTTCGTGAGTGATGATGTGCTATTTTTTCCTTCCGTAAGCGCATACTCAGCTTCTCAGAGTTTTTCTAAGCGGCCACGGGTGCTGGCGTCGTCGAAGGTTTGCGAACGCGGCCCCTCCTGCGGAAATGGCCAGGTACGCGTCTGTGGCCTTGACGATCGCGCGCGGGTTGATTGGGGGGCGTCCTGTGACGCCATTCTGGCGGCGATGGCGGATAAGAAGGTGAGTAATACGGGGCACTAGAGTGGTGGGCTCCTCCGTTCGTCCTGAACGGCTTCAATCTTCCATGCTCGTCCTCGGTGACACGACGGCGAAGACAAACCGCGCAACGGCTCACCCTTGACGTATGGTCCGCCTTGAGCGTTTGTGGCCTTGGTTTTCCAAACATCTCGTAGTCCTTGATGGTTGCCAGCCAGAAGGAAGTCGCTGTCGAGAAGTAATTGCACGTGCCCAAACCGCGACACTCGATGAATGGCTTAACGCGGAATTCTTCTAAACAGGATCCTGGCGATACTAAGGATTGACCACCTCCGGCTGCGCCTGCGTCCCGGTGCTGAGGACAAAGAATGTTTATTACGTTAACATATATACACGAGTTATTAAAGTAACAACAAACACGGGAGTTACGAAAATATATGCCTGAGGTATTTTCTGGAGGTCAGTTATTTCTAAATTCGTGCTCGTTGTTTCATAATATTTCTTTTCGGAGTGGGGACCAATGTAGTTAGTCTAATGTTAAGTGCTACCCACCATGAGGAAACTGTAACCAATCCATAGTTCTTCCCAGCCACCCGGACATTCCGGTATGGACATGCTTTGACTGTGAACTGCAATTATTCTCGTTGGTGCTTCACAGACAGAACATCTAGATATGTATCTTCCAACTTCCGGAGCTGGGATGGGTGTCATCATCATTGGCATAGGTTCAGTCGTACTGAGCCAGTAGCTGTAGTCATTGCGTTGAGCGTAATCGCATATGTCGTTCAAGTTACAGAACAAGAAGGGCATAGTGGAGAACTTCGGAAGACAGCTACCAGCAGCACCTAAAATGAAAACGAGTATTACGTTCATTGCAGATTCGAATTAAAAGTCTGATCTTTGAAAATTTCTAATCACCTAGTTCTAATCACCTAGTTAAGAATTCCAAGGTAATAACGCAGTACTTACCTAGATCTTGTGCGTAAGTTCGTCCGTTGCCCATTATGTGCAGCAAGGAGAATCCGTCCCAGAGTTTAACAGTATTCTTTGGACAAAGTGGTATCATTTCAGACTGAGAGTGCCTGGCAAAGTGGAATCCTCTGTTTCCTGGACCCGGTGCTGGTGGAGCCGGTTCACCCGTTAATCCAGGGAACCCTGCAATTACGGCATTTTTTGATTAATGATGTCCAAGAGTACATTCCGACGACTTTTTTCTTCTTGTTTACCTGGAGCACCTTGTCGACCGATCGCTCCTGGTGCACCGGCATAACCTGGTGGTCCGTCTGGGCCATCGGCTCCTTGTGGACCGGGGAAACCGATCATACCACGTTCTCCCATCCTCCCGGGTAATCCGTCTTTTCCAGGTTCTCCCATCATACCCTGGGCTCCGGGGAATCCTGTATCGATTCCAGGAATTAATACAAATAACAATTACAGTGTCTTATGAGCAACTTGTGTCGATTTATTTTACCTGGCAATCCTGGTGGTCCTATATCTCCCGGTAATCCACGACGTGGGAATGGAGAGAACGGATTTATGCCACGATCGCCTTTTGGTCCCTATAAGACCAAACTTTTATAACTGGTACAATCTCTTATATGTTGTGCGATTGGTTATAATTAATAATTTATTTGTACACACCTTCGGGCCAACTGGTCCAATTGGTCCGGGTAACCCACGTTCTCCAATGTCACCCCTCCCACCCTTTACACCTGGTAATCCGCTAAGTCCCGGTGTTCCAGAATCACCTCTCATTCCCTTTTCTCCAGCTCGACCATTCGCACCGGGCCATCCTGGTTCTCCTCGTGCACCTTTCGATGCTCCTGGTGATATTCCTTGTTCACCACGGTAACCCTTTGGACCAGGCTGTCCAGGGAGACCAGGCAATCCCATCATACCCGGTGCGCCAGGGTAACCGGCAAATCCAGTGGGACCTAATATCATTAACGATCAAAGTATTTGATTTAATATTTAGTTCTTAAAAGATTAGAAATTATTTAGTAATTAAGTAGTTGATCATTCATTACCCCTGTCTCCCGGAAGACCCTTCGGACCTCTGAAACTGTGTCCCATGTCGCCGGAAATACCCTTTGGTCCATTAGGACCATATTCTCCCGGTGCACCTTTTTGTCCTGGTCGTCCTGGAATACCTATTCGCCCATCAAGCCCGTCACGTCCTGGTTCACCTCGTTCCGCAAATTGCCCAGGCAATCCTACCATCAAACCATACAAAAATTCGGAATTTGCTTCTCAGAGTTTCTTCAACATTTCCAGTAATTTGAATTTGTTTGTTTATATACCTGGAAGTCCAGGAGGACCTTGGTCACCAGGCGATCCAGGGAATCCTGGTAATCCTGGGAAACCGTCTGGGCCAATGAATCCAATGTCACCTTGTTCACCCTGTAATTCCATTAATCAATATTTTGTAAAGATATGCAAGGAAATTTGTTGAAATTGAACTATTAGAAACGTTTATACCTTGCGACCTGACAATCCAATGAATCCTTGGTCACCTTTCTCTCCTTTTCTACCTGGCGCACCATCCAATCCTCGGTTTCCAAAGTCACCCTTCTTTGCTACTCCGTAAGAAGGATAGCCTGGTTCACCGATTTGTCCCTTGGGTCCTGGTGTACCCATCATACCAGGCAATCCACGTGGTCCCTGATCTCCAGGCATTCCTGTAAGAATAAGTCGCTGCAGTGAGGGACTGTAAAGGAACCTTAGTTGTATATTAATGATTAATAAATACACTTACCGGGTCGACCCATTAGTCCAGGATCACCACCGAGACCTAGCTTCCCCTTCAACCCATCGATACCAACTGGACCAATTGGTCCTCTCTCCCCTTTAACACCTTTCCTGCCATGAACCCCTGGTATTCCTCGTGATCCAATTGTTCCATAATCTCCTATTTCTCCTTTGAACCCATCCGGACCCATATCACCAATTTCTCCCTGTAATGTAATATGAAACTCTATTGAGAATTTCCCACTCGAAAGATGCTCAATGGTTTTACTGATAAATAAAGAGTAACATACCTTTATACCAGGTATTCCGTTAAAACCATCAAAACCAGGTTCACCCTTCTGGCCAACCAAACCATCGAAGCCGTCAATAGATTCCCCTGGTTCTCCAGGAAGACCAGGGCGTCCGTCGAATCCAGGTAATCCAGGAGGCCCAATTTCACCCATAAATCCGGGTTCACCCATGTCACCTTGTGGTCCGCTGAAAGCGTTTTCTCCTCTTTCACCATCCGGTCCGTCCAGACCTTGGTCTCCCATTTGGCCCTTGAATCCTGGTTGCCCTCTCGCACCTGGAATACCAGGGAATCCGGCATCGCCAAATTCACCCTTTGCACCAGTTGCTCCCGTGATTCCGTCGAGTCCAGGCC
Source organism: Hedychridium roseum (assembly GCA_963989215.1). NCBI lineage: Eukaryota > Metazoa > Arthropoda > Insecta > Hymenoptera > Chrysididae > Hedychridium > Hedychridium roseum. The sequence continues at coordinate 5,987,277 of OZ022312.1, read as the reverse complement.
AACCACGTGGTCCCGGTTCTCCCACTTCTCCAACGTCTCCTTCCAGACCAAGCAATCCTGGTGAACCTGGGATACCGTCCATTCCGTGGTAACCTTGGGGACCGTTGTCACCGTCTTCTCCCTGGCGACCAATGAAACCGACTTCACCTTTCAGTCCTTTCATACCGTCGAACCCGGGAGGACCGTCAGGACCTGAAATAATCCACAGTATTTGTTGCAAATGTTACATTCATGTTGTCTAAATGTCGTGCATTATCTAAGTATAGTACACTTACCGCGGAGACCAATATTTCCGATCATTCCAGGCATACCAGATGGACCTGGAGGACCTGGAAGACCTCGATATCCTTGTACGCTATCTCCGTGTTGTCCTTTCGCGCCCTGTTATAGAAAATACAACAATATTTTAACGAATGCCCTTGAAGACTTCACATGGGACATAAATATTTGTGTTTTAATCACCTGTAAACCTGGTAGTCCCGCGTAACCTGGTGCACCTTTGCCTCCTTTAACACCTTTTGGTCCATCGGTACCCGGAGGCCCACGTAAACCTTGGAGACCTGCGTCACCCAAGTCACCCTTTTCGCCGTCCCAACCACGTTCTCCAATTTCACCGTATGTCTGATTGGTGCCCGGGTCACCACGATCTCCTTTATCGCCTAATCGACCCTAAAACATCACACCAAAGTGTGCAATAAATATTCGAAGAAATGATCGCGCAATTGATAGATAAGAATTTACCGGAAATCCATCGGGTCCACGTGAGCCAGGAGAACCTGGAGTACCCCTGGGTCCTTGATCTCCAGGCATACCAGGGTATCCTTTCAATCCTGATGGGCCTTGTAGCGAGATACCAGGGGATCCTTGAGGACCTGGCAAACCTGGGTAACCTTCATCACCGGGCCACCCTGGACGACCCTTCAACCCATCAAATCCTGCAATGAAATTAGAATTCAAACTATACGTATTCGACATGTCGTTGTGCATGGTTTTTGACTATTTCAAGGTCAGTGTACCAGGTTCTCCGTCTTCTCCTCTGTATCCTTTATCTCCTTTTATTTCGAGAACGTAAGCAGCGGAAATTCCCGGTTCTCCTTTGGCTCCAACTTCACCGGATTCACCCTTTAGTCCAGGTATACCTGGTAGCCCTGGGGTGCCCTTTAGGAATTCCTTCGGGATAGACGCTGGTTCACCTTTTTGACCGGGAATACCGTCCCATCCTGGTGTTCCATCTCGTCCAGGCAATCCAGGAAGGCCGTGCTCACCCTAGAAATTATCCCACTATCATCAGTTCATTGAATACTGCTGCGATAGAAGTCTGAGAAATTTCTTTGAACCTTGATTTTAATAAAACGTACAATAATAATACTTATTTTTGTTTTGCCTGACCTTTTCACCTTTAGGTCCTGGTGCGCCCGTATCACCGACAGGTCCTGGTCGTCCTCTTGGTCCTGGGAGACCTTCGAAGCCCGGGTAACCCTTTTCACCAAAGTCACCGCGGGGCGATTTCACCTCCGCGCCTGTTTGTAATCTGACCCTTCCCTTTTGACCTTTGGGACCTTGAGATCCTGCTGTTCCTGGTCGTCCGCTCTCACCTTGCAGACCTATAGCACCCTTCGCTCCAGGTCTACCCTGGGCACCCTTAAATCCTCGAGGTCCTGGCAAACCGGAGAAACCGGGTGTGCCAGGATATCCGTCGCGACCAGAGTCTCCTTGTTCGCCTTTCTCTCCGGGCAATCCTATTATTAAATCGTGCCGTTCAATGAAACATGTCTAATTATTACACTTTTCTCATTTACCGTCAACTTGTAGTAAAGTTTGTTTCTGTTGATTTATTAAATTATTCTATTTCTCGTACCTGGTGAACATACTCCACAGTCATCCCCTCGAATACCCTTAAGTCCACGTCGTCCGTCGAGTCCTGGCCATCCGTCAGGACCGGGTCTTCCTGGTGTACCGGGCAAACCCTGTTCTCCAGTGGGTCCTCGAATTCTAACACCTTTGCCCGGGAAACCTTTTTCACCTATTCACAGAGAAAGATCCAAGTAGGAACGTGCTAATTAAAGACGTTGCTCCAAAGTGTTATTGTTTATGGGAATATTTACCAGGGGGACCAGGGTCACCACGATCACCAGGTGGACCAGTGTAACCATCACTTCCTGGTTTGCCATCGGGTCCGGGTGGTCCAACAATAGTTATACCGGGGAATCCCTTCGCTCCCACTATCCCAGGGAGTCCAGGTAATCCAGGAGGACCCTGAGGTCCCATTGGTCCAGGCAGGCCTGTGAAACGTATTAAAAACCATTCACTCTCAATTTCATTACCTCTAGCATCTAAGATTGTCCGTCACATTTTCGTCGAAGGATTTTTGCGAAAGGAGAAATATGTACCATCGTCTCCTTGTTCTCCTTTGATGGAGGATCCTTTTATACCAGGCTGACCCGGAGGTCCTGCAGGACCCGGTGGTCCCGGTGGTCCTATATATCCGACTTTTCCGGGGAGTCCTGGAGTTCCTGGCTGACCCGGTTCACCGGGTGGACCTAACATGATTCATAAAACGACACTTAGAACATTTTCTCTTCCCTCGTACTTCTTCCTCCATCTTCTTCAACGTAAGTAAAAATTCTTCCACACTCTTGGAAAGTTTTATTCACGTGGGGCAAGTTTTTTCTTACTCTGACTTTTACGAGTTATTTGAATTTATCGTAATGGTGTTTCTTGAAATTTACCCAAATCTCCCTGAATTCCGATATTCCCAGGAATAATTTCATCTAGATCAGGCACGTAGATTCCTGGTTCACCTTCAGCACCTTGTCTCCCGGGGGCTCCTGAATTTCCTGTCTCTCCTACTTCGCCCTAAATGAAATTCACTTAGCATTCCGTGCAATTTCCATAATACGTATGATTTACGAATCATACGTATTTCTTTCTACGGAAAGAAATCGTTTGTACCTTTAAACCATCAATACCGGGTTCACCGGAATATCCTGGCGCACCTTTCTCGCCCTTTTCACCTGCAGGGCCTGGAGGACCTTCAACTCCTTGCTTTCCCCTGGGTCCGTCGTCTCCCTGTTCTCCCTTGACTCCTTTAATGCCAAGGAAACCCGGGTGACCCTGTCAAATGAAAAAAAATACACTTCATAGAAACTCCAAATTAAAGAATCAAAACTATCTCCTTGAATAAAAACACGATTCGGAGTACTACGGAAGGCAGGGGTAAAAATATTGACGTCGTTATGCTGATTTTGCTCACCGCGGGTCCTTTGACGCCGACTTCGCCTTTACGTCCGGTTTCTCCATAATCTCCACGTGGTCCCTTTGGGCCTCTCTGTCCCTTCACGAGCGTCCCGTTCTTCTTCTTGTATTCGTCGATGCTCGGTTCACCGGATTCTCCTCTGTCTCCCTGCTCACCCGGCTGACCCTTTACTCCGTAAACGGTGTCACCTCGTTCGCCTTTCATGCCCGGTAATCCAGGTTCCCCGGGATATCCCTGCATAGATCGCACAACCGCATGTTCTTAAGAATCCTACATCTCCGCTGATCAATACCATCGCCGACGGGAAACTACTCGTATTGACCGTTACACGATAAAAAAAATCATTTAATCGTTCCAAGGAAGAATTCATAATTCGTCAAAGATCCTAGAACGGTTCGGCTCGAGGGTTAAGAAATGTTGTTGCTAAAGCAGCGTTAACATTCGCTTTGCATTGCGAACAATGCTAGGATGCTCGCAGAGGTTGAGAGCAGTAGACGGCAATTGTCAGCGGTATTCCGTAATCTCGTGAGGCCCTCGTCCTGCGACGTCGCCACAGCCGGCGACTATCTCGGTTTCGCGGGGCCGGGGATCAGAAGGATATCCGCGAGCTCCTCTCAGGTATCTTGGAAGCCATGCGTCATCTGCTGGAATCTCGGATCTCCCCCCGGCGGAACGAAGAGTCGCAGACAAACGCGGATTCGTGCTATCAGCGCCGGCCGTGTCAGCAGATATCGCCGCCAGCGGGCCCCGGCTCTTCGGATTTCAGCAGATGCGACGACCCTCACGTAAGCGCTATTAACGTTAACACGTGGCCTACCTTGGCTCATCGTTTTTTCTCTTCTCCCTACGTTCCTCGTCGCCGCGGAATTTTCCGCTGAGAGGACTGCCCCCAACGTGGTTTCTCTGACGATCGCAAGGACCGTTTTCCACGATAGGAAAAATAGTCCCGATCACGTCCCTTTCTCAGTCGTCGTGTATCATTAAACGCGACGTTCAAGTATGTCCCGCTCTTCGAGTATTTTACCATCGGTGGTGTGTGTCGATGATGTCGAGGAAAACTTGCGAATTGCGCGCGAGTTAGCGCGGATATTCGAGCTTATCCTGCGAACATCGTCCGGCGGATGCCTTTAATATCTTCCCCCGGCGTTATTCTCTCCGGAGGCCGTTAAATATTGCCACGGAATACTTGGGCTGGCAGACGATATTTCATGCGAGCAGGTGGCGTTTCGCAAAAAGGAACGAAAGCCTTTCGGCCCGAGCTTCTCCTTCCTCCTCGGCAAACGAATTCTTCTTCTCTCGCTGTTTCTCTTCTTCCTCCTCGTTCGTTAGGCTCGTCGCTACCGCTTTATCCTCCGGGCCCCTTTGCATTGGCGCGCGTGTACCGTGACCTAAACGCTTGCACCCGTATAGGAGGTTCACGAACCCTCGAGCTGGCCCGATCGACCGTTACGGTACCTTAAGCGCGGATCGTGTGCCCGTCGTCGATATATACACTCCTTATCCTCTACTTACGAAGTCGCCGGTCTCTCCTGGATGGCCCATCTCTCCTCTAATGCCCGTGAAGCCTGGGTAACCCTGAACAGCAAAGTCATTTGCGTTAAATTCCACGCACATTCCGCTCATCGCTCCAAACGATGGCCCTTCATCTTTCACCCACACAACCCAGTTATTTACACGGTTTCCTACGACGTATTATCCCTAGGATGAGATTCAATAAACTAGTGACCCTATTTTAATGATTACGGTAAATAAGATTAATCAATGACACTGCACTATTCGTCAGAAAAGTTTGATGAAAAATGTCGAGAGTCTCTTTATTAGCAGGAGAAAGATTTGCTCGAAAATTGCTGGACAACTTTAACTCGATTGAAGTATCGCTCGTTGCAGTCACCATTCAAGTTTATCCACACGGGTTAACGAACGACCCGATTAGAGGTAGCGCTGACGTTAATGAGTTTCCGCTCGAACAAAGTGAAACGGTCGATTTCAAAGACGTAATCGTGAAACGATTACGGCTTCGATGGCGCATTGGTTTAGGTGCGCGAGCGTTAATTCCCCGTGAATCGTCGTAACACGGTATTACGAGGTCAGAGGAATTCGTAAGCGAATCCCTGCTAAAACCACGACGCTGCTTTAAGGACGCTACACGACATGACTCGTTGTTCCTGCCAAAGCAATTTTTGGGATAACGAGATTCTCGCTGAATTTACTGTGATAATACGAGAGTAATCGTAATTAAGCGAAAAAGTAATTCGTGCTGGGTATGAATTTTCTTATTCCGAGAGAAATTGAATTACCTGTGGTCCATCTATACCGGAGACACCTCGTTCACCTTTGACACCCTTGGAATTGATTCCACCGTCTCCGGGTTCTCCAGCGGGACCATAGTCACCTTCTGGTCCCGGCAAACCGCGGGGACCGTAAACTCCGGGTAATCCTGGAGCACCGGCACGACCGTCGGTTCCGTTACATCCATCCAGACCATCAGGTCCCATCACTCCAGGTATTCCATAGTTACCCTGCATAGGGAACGTTCGCGATAAGGTAAACATTCGGTGGAAAATCAGTTTTTGCATTAAATTCATTCAAGTGATGTAAGAAAATTCAAAACGTCGCAAGTGTCCTGTACGTACGGAAAGTCCTGGCATTCCTTGGAATCCTCGTAAACCAGGTTCACCCTAAGGACAAAAAGGAGAATGATTATCCACGTCTTTAGCGCATCACGCACAATGGAAAAAGTATACAAAGTGCATCGGTTGGATCTTCTCCCGCGGCGGTACGTTTTAAAAGGTAATGACGACAATGTTAATCCAGGGTAATATCCGAAGCAGTTTGGAGTTATTTGCGCGATGGAAGGACGTTTCAATTGAGTGGCGAGAGTCAAGATCGTAAAGGCAGATCGCGCCTAGACTTAAGTGCATCTTTACAGTAGTCATTGGGCTCAATTGCCGCGTGGCAAAGGGCAATGCGGCAGTTACTTTTTCGAGAGTCGCCGTTAATTAATCCGATGATGAGCTTACGAGGTCATTAATATTCTTCGGCGGGTTCTCCCAGCGCGGGCCAATTTATCGGTTCGACGCCTCCGAAGCGGAAAGGATCGTCGTAAACGAGGGTAGCTCGTGATCGTTTACGTTCGCAGCTTTCCCTCCCCGACGATCACGGCGCTCGCGGGTTAATTTATATGGAAGAAACGATGTACGTCCGACCTAAACAAATACACTTTACGAGCCTCTGCAGGCTCCTTCGTAGCTTCTCACGAGCAGCACTTACGAGCCATGCTGCTCGCGGGTGTGTCCACATGTAGCCTGAGTCATCAACTTTTTTAGCGTTTTTCCGGATTTTCCTCGAACCCCCCCGATGTTTCCATCGACCTCAATTATCGAGCATCTGCATCCATTACCCTTGTCTACAGAATTAGATCCTCGTGAGCAGAAGGAACAGAATACTTGATGAAAAAACTGGAGCAACATCGAAACCACATTGTACATTTCATTGGGGAAACGAAGAATCGTCATTAATAAACATTGTTTGCCCATAATTTTGATATTCCCATAGGTGTGCGACCGGTAATGTTTCAACGTTATACGTAAAATCGGGTAAGAGGATAATTAGACGCTTAAAGAAAAACATCGACTCGTTAAGGGCTTAGCGCTTATGCTAATTAGGTTTTATCGGACCCGATGAAATACGTTGGGAGGCAAAATTCTGTGCTGGCCGAAACATCGATAGCCGCTGGCGCAAGCAACAGCGGAATTATCGGTTTAACGTATTACGCAAGATTCCAGAAGGGACGAACCACGGCATATGCGCTTTAATGCTTGGCCGGCTTGGTAATTACGGAGACTTGTTTTTTCCGCGCCGCGAAAGATACCATGAAATTCGGACCGCCCCCCGTGTCGGCGAGATTATTCCTCGCTCGTTCTCCGCCGGCCGGTCCGTATCTTCCATTGAGAAATCTCCACGTACGCGAAGGCCCGAAATTTATCTTGTCCCGCGGAAAATGGGTCGACCCTCATCGGATGCGGATGTTTAGGGCAAAACTTGATTGCCCACATAATAAATGATGACTGATAAGACACGTTTACGACGTATTTCTGTCAATTTGTCCTCTCTATGTCATCATTCTCTGGCGAGTGGAAATATCGTAAAACCGAGTAACGATCATCTCCTAACGATCCCGAGGCATCAGCTTTGTTAAGTAATACGCTTAACTAGTGTAGCGCTTTTCGTACGTTCGGTGAATACGAGGATTACGTATTTCGAGGACGTAATGAAGGGTCCTTCTCTGGGAATTGTAAGGTGAATTCAGAGTAAGTCATTTACGCTCACGTTTACCGCTGCAGAGGAGGAGAATTACGCGTGAAGAGGATAAAATTGCGTAGAACGGCGCACGTGCTGAGCTCGTATGTCGAATCCGTCTCGCGGATACAGGGTAGGCAGGAGATATCTAAATATGAGATCACTTGACATCCGGTTCCAGGCTACTCGGGAGCATCGAGCGACTTGTCAATGGGAAGTACGTTATCACTGCTTTCGCCCGGCTGGTATGCCATTCTGTGCTTGTTCATTCTTCTTCCACCTCTTTCATCATTGTACCGAGAAAAATTCAGACTTGCCGCAGGAAAATTCGATGCAACGTTCGCAATGGCAAATCCGATCGTACGCGGGGGACCCTCGAACCGCAAATAATGCTTTATCGCGAAATCTTGCGAGAACGGGGCAAAAGGGGATACGTTAGGCAAGGAAATTCAAATTCAGCGGCGTGATTTATCGATGAACTTTGATTCCCCGAGGATATGACCGGCGCGAAAGTGGGTCGCTTGTTTGTCCTTCTCCCACGACGTGTCGGGTTATGCATTACAGGGCGCAGCTTACACTGCAAGCATTACACGTACACGGTAAGACCAGGTTCCGGATCGTCTGATTTGTGATAGCTCCGTTTTTCCAGATACGACCATTAACGTGGAATCTTACATTGTGTCCTCACACGGAGACGCAGTTAAGGACTCGACGCAAATGACGATGATTTTCAGCGTATTAATTAGATATCGAATTTTTTCCTGGCCCTTTGGTTCAGTAACCATTTGTCGACGTCACGTTCCAGATATATGAATGGAATTCTGTCGACTGTACGCATCAAAGGAACGTGACAAATGTAACGGGGCATTCATTTACGAAATCAGTTTCTAGAAACGATCATAAACGAGACATCCGAATGAAAGAATCGTTTGTATCCTTTCGAGGATGTTGCTTCGTGCGATTTCAAATGGATCTTTAGAACTGCCTCTTTTTCTTCGTTCCCGTTAACGCCAGAAGCGGATTTTTTGTGCGGCTCGAAAAGGGATTTATTGGCGTAGTCTGCCGACTGGCATGCTGATGATCTGTACAGGACGGAAATGCAGGACGTCTCTCCCCCGCATCGCGCGATAAGACGGAAGAGTAGAGCGTAGGACTTTAACGCGTATCCGCTCCAGTGCCCTTATCTGTTTTCAGTTTCTCCCATAAATTGCGCGAAACGAACGGTTTCCAACGGAGTGCTCAATAGCCCGTTGAAATTCGTCCGCGATATTTTTTCTGGACTGGACTTGAGGCGCCAGACGTACTGAAAATTGTCGAGAAAAAAATTCTTCGACAGAAGCAAATCCGTCGAAAGATTTTCACAAGAATTTCCAAGACGTCCTCGGTTGTTAAGGAATTTTCTGCAGGGAGAACAGGGGAATGGCGAGACGAGTAACGTGTTGCCGATAAAGAAAATTCACTGACGATAAGGAGCGGAATTAATGGGCCTCGATGGCGCAAAGGGCGACTCGACAGAAGAGGCCAATGGCATGTATTTTCAGTATCGAGTTAAACGTGCACTTTGCGTGGACGTCCTGACGCGAAGATTTCTTTATCGGCGCTTAGATACCCTACTTTCCGGGCGGGCGGTGAAACAAAACAATCGGTTCCACGTGCTCCTCTCCTTCCTCTTCTTCGTCGTCGACTGTTTCACCGTCAACGAGGCCGATGTCATCGTAAATGACATAGACCGAGAAAAGCGATTAAATTGAAATATCGTGTTAGTAAATCCTGGCGTTGAAACTCGAGTGACGAACATCAGAATTATTAATCTATATTCAAGTGCATTTAAACCAGGTGTTGTTTATGTTCTATTTACCCTCGTTGTAGGACACTTCATTCTATGACCTACATGTACGATACGGTTTTTGCGCGAGTCAAGGGTCCAGAATGATCTGAGAAATGTAGAGGATTCCGGCGATTCCTCGGCTCGTAAGGTCCTCCCGGAGGATCGTCTTGTATTACTCCGGCGAAAAAGGGAGCAAGACGTGATTTAGCGCGGGCTCATTTTGGCCAACTGCCGATGCCGAGACGTCGACGGAGACGGCGTCGGAAATTCATACGAAAGTCTACGTCTCGCGGGCACACGTGACTAGAGGTCTCGTACGAGCGTGCACGTAATATCTGGGTAATCGTTACGTAGATAGGGATCAATGCCAAACGCGCGCGCGCGCGCGAGATCCAGCAATTTATCATTAACGCCCACGTTGGGAACTGTCCGAATCGTTAACCCAAAGAATCATGTCAATCCTACTGCTCGCTGCCCACGGCCATTTTCACAGCGAGGCTGTCACTTCGCGAGAGGACTGCAATCGGCTTAGATAAGAACAAATTTTACCCAGAAACGGCGAATTGGCCTGAGCTTGGAAGAAAAAGGTCATAACTTTAGCTCAATACTTCTCTAGCGAAAATTGCGTGATTATAATGAAACGAAGCGAGAGTATCTTGGGAATTCTTTTATTCCCAGAGGTATATTAATTTTTGGTCATTTATACAACTGGATTAGTTTTGACGAGTATTCAGAAGGTACAGGGTAATGAATGCTTGGACTGTTAGATAGTCCTTTCTCTGTTGACTCTTTCCTGTGGACTTCGACCGTATCTGAAGAAACTCGGTTGTGACATCTTCCGTTCTAAAAAGATTTTACTCGTTGCTCGAGTTATCGCTATCCCGTCACGTAAGCAGAATAAAGTCATGACATCAGCTTCCTCCTCATCGCCCTTTTCCGTCCGATCGTTTTCCCACAAACGGCAAGAACCCAACCATGCGCTTTCGGCCTGTGGTTGAACTTGAAACTGTCGTTTCAACGATGATCGACGATCTCCAGCGTCGACCAGGAGAAACGTTTCGGCCGACATTTACGGGTAATGCAATTTGCAGGGGACTTGCAACGGAAGGACCAGGGGGGAACTTTCTCGGGCAACTTTCGAGACGACTACGGCGTCTTCGAAAGGGGACTTCGCGTCAGGGATCGTCTCGTCTCGTTTACAAGTTCGTCTCAAACCATTGGGGCCTACAGCGGCTCGGTAAAAAAACCTCATTCGTCTCCGGGCAGCTCGTAAAGGCATTTGACTTTCGCCGAACGACGAGGTTTGCCCGAAGAAGGACCCGAGAACCGATTCGTCACGCTCAGCGCAGCTCGTAACCAGCGATTTGCATCACCCCGCGATAAGCTTATCCCGATGTTTCCTCTCGAGTCGCTTCTCCTTTGTCCACCCCTTCTGCCGTCCTATCTCAGCCCCGCTGACCCAATTTTCATGGCGTTTTCCGCATCGACACGCACAGCCACGAGAAATCACTCCTTTGTCCCGGGGACCTTAGCCGCAATAATCTGCCTGTTGTGCAGACACCATTGACGTAGACTCAAAGCTGCGCCATTAATCTGCAAATTAGTCTCGAAGGCGATTTCCGTAGGTCTTTTTCCGTATAATTTAGACACAATCCTCTGGTCGAGTTCTGTACTTGAGGATTACTCGCGGTCGATGCTCGACGGCCTGGAAGGACGAAAACCTGTTGCAACGGACACGATTTAGCGCGATAGTCGCGATGACGGTTTGTCGAGGTGCTTCTCCACGAAATTTCTGGCCATCGGGGTACATTTAGCCATGCGTTATGGTACGTCCTTCGACGCGGCAGAATGTCGAATGTCCTCGTAAAGCGCGCAAACGCCAGGCGTACAGCCTGTTGCGAAACAACGGATTCGCGTATGCGGAATACGCTTTGTCCCCTGCCGCTAAGTGCGGGCGGACCCGTGGGAGGTTGCTCGTAATTCTCTTTCTCTCCTTGCCTCCGCATCGAAAACCGTTCCGTTTCTGGACGCTGACGTTACGAGCCTTTTTTTTTTCCTCGGACGCTTCCACGAAAGCGTGGAATTGAAACGCGTCTGATTAACGGGGACAGTCATAAACGATTGTATCATGTCTCGTGAGAACTTAGACTTTCAAATAACCGTGCCGCCCCCGTAAAACGGCAGTTAATGGTACGTGAGTATTTTTGTAAGACACAGCGAAAAGGAAGTTGGCACTTGCGTGTTTAGAAGTTTAGCATCGGAGTATTTTTCGAGTTGCTGCTCTTTCCTTAGATTGCACTTGCTAGGTACAGTGCGTTGTACATTTCTCGAGAGCCTGTCCGTCCGACCGACAGGAAAAGAATGGCCTGGGTAAGACCGGCGGAAGAGGATCTCAGCCGATGCACCGTGAAAAGTTTCTTCAGTAGGATTCTCAAGAAGGCGTCGAGGCGAAAAACGGCAGATTGTATCTCTCGCGTTCACTCACCCGGTAGCCTTTTTCGCCCATACTGCCTGGTTCCCCGCCCGCTCCCTTTTCACCCTTGGGCCCAGGTGGCCCGTCCGGCCCGATGTCACCAGGGAGTCCTTCCGGCCCCATTGGCCCGGGGATCCCAGAATGCCCCGGTATTCCCTTCACACCGGTACAATTGCATTTCGATGGATCTCGGCAAATCTGTAACAATCAATACAATCGTTTAACAGGACCCAAAGAATTCCTAAGCAGATCAGACATGCTTTCACGCACTTCGATCCCTCATTTACCTGCCGCAAAGCTTACCTACGTGTTCGGAGAAATCAAAAATGCTGTGCTACAATTTTCTTAAGATTAACTTTAACGGTACTTCATTGTGTATTAAGAAAGAACACTGTTACATCATTAAAAATCGTCAACTCTTGGAGGCTTTTTGATGTAAATTTTGTTGAAAATTTGGGACATCTCCGTGGAAAAGTCGGTCAATGGTGAAGAATTTTAAAGAAAGCTTGCACGGTTTACAGAAACTCGGCTTTAGAGTGGCGCGAAGGCCGAGGCTTCTGCTACTCGTGCATTCCGTTTGGAACGTGAGACGGAAATTTCGCTCGCGTTACACCACGTCGGGCTTTTCTACAATGTCCGGAGTAAATTTGAAAAGACACTATCGCTGATTCGAAGAATACCAGCGCCGTAGGACTGGCGCGTTTCTTCTCCCCTTTCTTCGTCGTTCCTTCGCCGTAATTGTTCCCTGGCCGGCTTTATCTGCCCTCGGCGATGTCTTATTTTCGCGCGAACGGCCTCGGCTCGCGGCGATCCGCTTCCAAATATGTCATGCAAGCGAACCGCCTATCCTTGTTTTCACGCATCGCCATGACGTAATGCAGCCGGCGCGGCCAGAGGATCGTCGCTTTACAAGACGCGTGACATAATTCTGTGATTACGTGCCCTCGAAAGCGCGCTTTGCAAATTATACCTCTTATTCTGTTCCTCGCGAAGCATTCAAAGAGCCATTTACACTCTTTTACATGGCTCGCTACTCCGCACGGTCACTCAAGTGCAGCCAATCCGGTTAATTTTTCTTTAACGAACATACTTGTCGAAATTTACGTGCACGGATCTCAATGAAAACGCGCATGAAACGAACTCCTTCAAACGTTAAACCTTCAACGTTTCAGTCCGAGATTTAAAGACGATCTTTCCCAGGCACAGGAAGTTCGTTGTTCGACAATTATCAAGGCCGTTTGGAAATAATCAAGCTTCAGACTACCCCGAGCATTGGCAGCTTGTCTTCTGACTGTCTAAAACTTGTAAACTAGGAGTTCGTGAGCGGACATCAGCACGGACGTGATCGCGTGCCAGAATTCTTTCAGTAATTACGCTCTGTCATTTCCCCCTTAATTTGGGATACGAAACGAGTGAATTTGCGAGTACCGGCTACAAACGGTGGAATAGGATGTTCATCGGCCGCCACTTTGTACGACGCTCGCAGTGGCAATGAGATTAATTCATTTGATGGGCGGAATTGATGATCCACGCTGAGAGGCACAATGAATTTGCTGTTCCGAGTGAATAGATGCTCTCCGCGAATCAAGCTGCAAGAAAGTATACGTGCTCGAGTGGCCGGGATTACAGACTATCCTGAGAAACGCATTCCATACTCAGATATGAATCCATGTAGCGCAATTGTTTGAATTGACTTTATTGGAAATTACGAGGCTGGAGTTGCTACATTTCAGGAAGCGGACAATTCTTTATAATTTGCTTTTCAGTGACCTAGAAACGAGGATGATGTTGCGCGAGCAAAGAATCTACGGAATTTTCAGAGCAACTCGAAATCCTACGTCTACCATTGGCACTGGAGTACGTGAAAGAAGTTTCAAACTATCATAATTTACATGGAATTGAGGCTCTTAATAAGTTTACCGCCAGTATTTCCGGTTTGACTATTCGTAAGTAATTTGTCCGCCGAATGTTGGAAAGTCGTTTCGGAGTGAAACATTCGCCCCTGGCCGAAAAACAAACGGTATAGCCAGAAATAAACGGTTATGCTCGGCATGTATATCGCATCTCATCAATTCGTCAAACGCAGTTGCGCTCGGAACTGCCTCTAGCCCGTGACGTTTTCGTCGAAACGCCTACGTTTACGAGGTCCACGGTCCTAAATATTTAGACTGAAACCAGAAGTTCCTTAACCCGCGAACACGAAATTACACGGGCCAGCTCGGCATTTTCTCCTTACGTTATGCGCGTACTACGATCTCGTTTTCTTCTTCTCAAACAATGCCTGCGCGACTTTCATCTTGCCGACATACAACTGAAATTATTATTAGAACTCTATTTCTGCAGCACTGCAATGTAAAATATATAAAATACCTTTCCTTCGTTTTGTTGTAAACTATCGTGATTTTGTGAAAGGCAATTTTTATTGGCTGCTAAGTTTGTTGGCTTACGAGTCTACCGGGCAATGTTTCCATAATTCTCACCTTCGCGTGGCGATCGTTTTCTCGCAATTCGATAAAGGTTTTCCCCTTGTTGTCCGAGAGGTGTATTGCCGGCTAGGTGGACGTATGAGCGCCCCTTTGTCGAGTTCCACCGATAAAAGTAGCGGGAACAATGGCCGCGTGTCGCGACGGGGAATGAAATTATTGTTAAACGAGACTCAGGGTTAACGCGCGAATCCGCGTCCAGGCGCCGTATTATTCTTATCGGTCCTCGACGTTACGGTCTCCACAGTGAATTGTCGATCGTACAGGTCACCCACGACAACCTCACGTAAGGACTGTACAATCCGTCGCAAATTTCACCGCAAAAACACCGCACGTATACCTACCGAAGGATAATTCCCGTAGATAATTAACACGTAACATTTTCTTAGAAATTTACTTTACAGTCCTTCCCCCGTTTGTCCCCGTAAAAATAAAAAAAATCTTCGTACTTTCTACTCTGCCCCGGCCGGAATTCGTACAAATTACCGTGGGAACGTGTAGCGGCGAAAATCGATCCTTGAAATTATCTCATTGAAAATTAATGTCAACGAAAAGGGAACGACGATGTGACCCGATAACGTCGTGATGATTTAAGCGCGTACAACGACGTACGTCATCCCCACAGGAATCTCACGCAGTCTCTGTCCCGCCGGACCGGTTATCGGTTTATGATGCCTGCATGGCCGAACTTTCACGGCGATGAATTCGCGCTGAAAAGGGCTTCGGCTCTGAAAACCCGACGCATCGGTGCAGTCGGTTCGACTCATCGACGTCTCCGGGGGAATTGCGGTGTTCGAGCGGCAGGATGAAGGCGCAGGAACGAGGAGAAAACCCGTACTGCCTGGCAACGAGAGTGAGGAGGAAGGTTGCTGACTCGCTTGAGAATTCGCATAACACCGTGCAGTAATGTTAACCGTCTTCGGTCCTCGCTCGGATGACGCTAGCTAAGCGCAATTGTCGCCAGAAACGCAGATATATGTATACGCCTTTTCTACGCTCTTCCCTTCCCTCTTTTCCCCCGTTACTATCCTTTGGCACGTTCGGTTCCTTCTTCCTTCCTTCCCATCGACCGTGCCTAGACTGGTTTTACGGTATTTATCTCACGCTGTCCATCACAATGTGCGTTTAAAGGCTCAACGTCAGCCCCTACGTCATTCGTGTCGTCATTTTATGCCATTTCTGCACACATCTTTAGCAGAAATAGAATCGTGATATAACGCGACAAGTTTGCAAAAGAAATTACCTAGTAATCGCTTACTTCGCAAAGTTGAATATTGGTTAGCGAGGCTACATTCCATTACGTATAAATCTGTATAAATCAGGCCACGATGGCGATATCGTAAACAGAGATTTTGCAGGATTTTAATAGAAGTCCGTGCACGATTGTTGCAACGGCGATGTGTAGATTCTTGTCAGGTCAGATGCGAAGGGCGTGCACCGAAAGTGCCATGTAAGTAAACTACTGCAACGATCGGAGTTGGACTCTCGCAATGCGGATATGTCCTTCGCCGGCTCAGAAGTTCGCTTTAGCATTGAACTCGCATGTAACCCCAAGCGTTTCAATCCAATTCTAATCGGTCGAGCGTGTTTCCAGCGCGGGTCGAATGCCACCAAGCATAAGGTGCTTCGTATTTTCATGAGCTCTATGGGATTGTTATAACGTATAAATAAAGCGTGCTATGCACGTCCATTCGACAGACAATGGGCTTAATTTATACTCGTCCGCAGTGAAATCCGATCCACTTGACACGCAGTCACTCCAATCTACCAATTGAAATACGATTAATGGGAAAAACTCTCCCGCATGATCAATCGATTCGGACGCTCAGAAAACGTTATGACGCAAAATCGAGGTTCGTCCTGTGTGAAATTACGCGATTTAACCACGCGCTAATTCTTTGACAATGAGCGGAAATCTTCCTGTTGGACGAGCTCGAGGGTTCGTTGGATTTTTCTTGGGCGAAAGGGTGACGTTGCCCGTGTATTTTCGAGTGCACCGTCATCGGTGCTTTCCGCGGGCATCTCCCTTGTTTGAATTTATCGGTTGCGCGTGAGAAGGGAGGAAAAAATATCTCGGCTGTCTTCGGTTCCGCCTGCAGCCGCCGCCGCTGGATATCGACTTGCATGCGCGCGGAAATAGAAGCGGATATGAAGGAGGAACGCGCGCTCCTATTTTTACACGGCAATACGTCGTTGGTTTAGCGATCGCGAGGCAGTCTCTAACAAATCCCCGCATTATATCTCGACGTTTCCCCGATCGCCCGTGTACAGGAAAAAGAAGAAAAGGAACGAACTCCTCGGTGATATACTGTATTGTATAACCGTTCCGGAACATTCTTATTATTAACGGCCGTAATACGATACACCTAGATTACGGATTCTCGCGGTCTTTATTTGGTTTGAAACACGGCTTGCCGGAATAAGAAGTTCTGTCATTCCAGAGGGTGCTTCTGCTCGTAAAATTTCCAACATATTTACGACATGTCCATCAACCCCTCGAATCACGCTGGGAACATCCCCTTTGTTAAAAACATAAGCAACGCTGGTCACCGAAAAAACTCTTTGTACTGGTAAGCTAAGCGTTACCGAAATTCCAAAGAATCCCGACCCTACATTATGTCGAGCATTTTCGCGGATCTTTGTAACCAATAGCCTGTGTAATCGAACACGCACGATAAGAGAGTCCGACTGGCGATCAATTTGGATTTCGAAGGTCGTTCGGTTCTAGGCGGAACGTAACGTACATCGGATTTAACCCCGTTGAACTCCGCGAAACAGCTTCTCCGATAATGCGTATCGAGGTTACACGTTTCGTAAGAGATATTGCGTTCGCCCTTTTTAACGCGTTCCACATCGAGCCGTTAGAGCGCCGGGATGATGCGACCGCTAATTATGGCAGTGATTAATTACTTTTATATTTTTCCGGAGCTTTGTTTGCCGCTTGCAGCGTGCTTCTAGTCCTTATCTTTGGCCAAGAACAAATCTGCGGACTCTGAGACGCAGGCCAGATTACGCCATTTCCTTTTGCTAGGTGTGCAAAACCGTTCGCGACAAGGGCAACTTAGGTTTATGTAATTCCATGCTTTGCCTCATCACTCGCAATTAAATGAATCCCGTAAATTCTTCGAGAAACCGAGCATTGAGGAGGACCAAAGTGTGCCTCTCTCCGAGTATTTTTCCAAAAACCGAAATCAAAGAATGAACATTAGTACTCTAGGTTTGACAGTATTTATAGATACTTCGCTGTTCGGTATGATTGACAGGTTTACAAACAGTATATCAATTTATTTTGCATCTGCTTCGCTCAATCTCGTAAACGCGCTTCCAAGAGTTAGCTCTGGATCTTCTACTAAAAATTGCTATTTATTTTTTTTTATTTCTATACACAAGAGCACGGGTCGGCAAACGGCAGTGGGTCTGTGTGATATCGGACTTATTCTTGGAAGTTCTTTTAGTACGAATGCCGCGGTATTTCTGTTCAGCCAGTAATCTACATATGCATATGTGTATGCACGCCCGAGTGGCATGAAACCGAAATAATAATTAGCAGATAATTCCTACGATTTTCCTCGATTCCAAGAATCACGTAATTATTACGACGTTTAATCTGACTTGTGCTTAAAAATGAACTGTCTCGCGCCGATATATGGCTTTACATTTGGCGCCTAACTACGTAGTCCGGGGGTCGGTTGTTAAAAAGTTTTTACTCTTATCGTCATTGCTGCGTGCGATCTCGTGGAATTATTACGAGAAATGGAATATCTGCCGTATCAATGCCGCTCTGCGTAATCCATTACGATAAACTCTACGCGCGGTTCATTAAATTCGGAGCTATTTTTCTCAATACTTTACCGAGAATCCAGACGTTCGCCAGTCCTACCTACTTTTTCGTCAAATTCCCTCGCCCCTGCTATTCCTCCTTGTTTCTTGCCGGTCTTCTGCTAGTCGACGTTTCTCCGTTTCCGTCCCTCCTTCCATCCCTCCCCCTCCGTGAGTAACGGGTTATCGGAATAGCCATAAACCGGCGTCCGTCTCCTGTCACCCCCGGCATTGCTCTTATCAATGATTGTCACGCTCAAGCGCTTCATTCACGTTTCTAATAAATAACTTAGGAGCGTGATGTCAGCATGCGCCTATAGCGCCTGTTCCTTCGTCTATATCGGGAAACGTGGCTGGGTTAAAAGCGTAAATACGCACTAGATTTCCATCGAAGCCGCGAAAAACATTCGTACTCTATTGACCCTGATTCAGCTGCTCAGTGATTTCATTCGGAGAAAAAAACTGCCCTTCTTCTTATCACCATTGCCGAACAAATACTTTTTTGTCTTAAGAGAAATCGTTATCGGACCCCGTCGTGTCGGTAGCAGTTTCTACATCCTTTTTTCTGTCGAAACATTTTTTAGGTCTAACGAATTTGATGGTTCTCAGAGTGATCGTTGACTTTGAGACGAAGGCAGAAGATTATTCCCAGTGGATTTCCGATTTTAACCGAGCCGATACACAAGCCCGATTGTTTCCCTTCGAAGAATAGCACGAAGGGTTATCGTTATCGGGCCGCACGTTCCGTCTTTCTCTCTCATCGTGCAACATGTGGACGAACCACGCGGCGCACTTTGCTCTCGTTAATTACTTAATGCTTCGCGTAACGGAGTTATTCATCCATTTACGATTACGCTACGATACGCTTTTGGTCGGCAGTAAATCGTATTACTCGTCCTTCCGCTCAGCCGTATTGACTTCTCGAAATTCGTCAAGGAGAGTAACCTTATCCTTTTCCCGGTCCCTCCGGACTCTTTGATATTTCGGCAAAGGATGCGACGCCCTCGGTTCGGGCGTCGAAATCGCCTACGTTGCCGCCTACCGAGTGACTTCGACGAGCAAGAAAGGCCCTGCACCACGACAACAGGATGATTCCTTAAGAGTTTACAGCTCGATGAGTTTGCGTACGAGCCAAAGTATTTATCTAACAGTAGGGTTTGGTAATTTATGAGCACGTGGGTCGCGCGACGATCAACCAAATCTACCATTTGTCTTCGTGGAAAGGCTCGAAAGTAATCTAGTCGTCTGGTTTGGTGCAGACAAATTTTCTATACTCCACGAAGGGAGGGCCAATCTTTCGAAATTTCTATACATCTTCCGGATCATTTAGGCGTGTCTACGCCAACGCACGATTATCGCTCGTTAATCGCAGGAAGTCGTTCGGTAACTTTCGGGAAACACGTGGTGTCCAGAGGAAAGGTTGACTTCTCGTCTCGTTTAAACGTACCCTTCTACGCGTTAGATAAATTACAAGAACTGTCCGGTAAACCAAATGTATTTTTAAGAAAAAAGAATTTAAACAGAAATTTAATGAAATATTTCATTTTCATTCGCGATAAAATGGGAAATTATAGTTAAGTAACGGTCCAACGTATGAATGGTTTTTAAGTTATCATGTTACGCTGACTGTTTCTATGAATGTATCAAGCGTAACATCATCGTGCATTATTCAGGAGATTTTATGAAATCTCGCGTGACGGGGCTCGCGCCGATCTTTTCTTAGCAGACATCGAGTGGCTTAAGGGCCGTTCGGCAATGAGCCTCGTCTGTAGCACAGAGAAAGACCGACAAAGACGTCGGCGATTGTATTTCCCACGCGCTAAGAAACGAGATCGCAGCGTCTGCCGTTGAATGAAGAATAAACGATCGTATTACCTACCTAAAAGCTTATTACAGAGTGATAGCAACTGCTCCAAATACCTAGTCTACGCTGATCGTGAGTCTCCACAAATTGCCGGCTCACCTACGTTCATAAAACACACGCCTTCGACCGTCTCGTGCCGCTGACACGATCGACCAACGGTTTTTCACCGGAGAATCTCGTTTGGTTACTCGTTGCCTCTTACGCGCGTATTAAGATAAGCTAAACGGTCATCGAAAGTGATAAAATGCATTGCATGCCGGTTACAGGCGTTCACTTGCAACTGGTACAAATAAAATACTAGGTAGTCTTATTAGAAAGTCATGGATACGTTCTAGTTTGTTTATACGTATTAATAAAAACTGTGTCGTTGTATAACTTTACAATAATAAAGACCAATAATACGGAATTAATTATTTACGTCAACGAGCCTCGTGCGGCCGTTCGTAAGTTCTCTCTAGTTTCTTAGGACAATTCATATTCATTGGACATTGAAGGTCGTATGCAAATAGTGTATGCAGAGTCACAGAAGGCTAAATATTTGCCAAACACCATTCACAAAGATTTACCGTACAATTATTTCGTGGTCTATTGATGAGGCTATTTTTAGAGACTGGATCGTCCCAGTGACTGGTGTGTTTGACACTTTACAGAGCGAGGAAGTATAGAAGTATAGAAAAATGTTAAAACAAATGGTGTTCAGCTGAGGTAGAGTTGACAGGTGGGGTGTAAGTGAGCGATAGGGGGAAGAACTCACCACAGCCTCGTTGACCGGTATCCACGTGGCGACGACGAGTAGGGCAAGGACGCAGGTGACATGCAGGATAACCGGTGCGGGGTGCCGCGACCGGCCGGCTCCCCCTGGGGGATCGGCGGTGGTTGCAGCAGCGGCAGCGGCGACGGCGAAGCTCGTCGTAGCCGCGGCCCTGGGCCGCATGTTTCGGCAGGCTCAAGGATCCTCCTCCTACCCCCTGTCGACCCTTAGCCGGTGTGTCGACCCCCTTTATCCTGCCGGTAGGTCCGCACAAGGATCCCGACGGTTCGTCCAATCGCGGCCGCGTGAAATCCCGCGTAAACTCAGGTCGAAATCTCAACGACGTCCTCGTTGACGGAGGTAGTGAATGAAAACCTGTGCTACGGGTCGCAGAGCCCGCGGACGCGGCGCGTGTCGTAGGGCCAGCCAGACGCAGAGAAGGCCCGCTTGGCCCGTCCTCCCGATCGCTCGTCGTGACACACACGCGTCGTAGCCCGGCTTCTCCGGCGGAGGAGGCGCGGAGCCGAGGAAGAAAAAGAGGGTGCCTTGGAGAGATTGCGCGCGCTCACTCGCTCGCTCGTTCCTTTGCTCGTCGGTTCGTTGGCTCGTCGAGCGCCGTTGTATCCTTGCGCCGGGGACGGTCCGTACGAGGAGCGCGCTTCTTCGGTGCAGCAACAGCAATAGCAACACCAACAACACCAGCAGCACCAACAGCAGCAGCAGCAGCAGCAGCAGCAGCAGCACGGCAATTCCTCTCCTCCTCCGCAAACGGCGGCGGCAGTGGCGGTGGTGGCTCCTCTTGGATGGCGCGCCGGCCGAGCAACAGTCGCCGTGCGACGTGCGACCGCCGCGTCCCGATCTCTCCCCGATGGAGAGCGTTCGGCGGTCCAGCGGTCCAGCGGTTCGTCGTAGAGCACTCGAGAGCTGTGCTCCGCGGACGCGCGCGCGAGCTACACTACACACGCGAGGCCCTTGCCTCTCTTCGTCCTCACGGGGCTGCTGCTCTCCTCTCCTCGTGACTTTTCACGCCGCCCCCTCGTCTCGGCGGCGCGCTCGAATCCGCGTTGGCTGGACGGCCGGGACGTACGGTCCCTCGGCTACGACGATCGTCTCTGGTTTCGCCGTGCTCGTTCGTCGCGCAGGAACCGACCGGCCAGAGTGCCGGAAGACCTCGATCCTCCTGGACACGGGGCCCGTAGGGAAGCGGACAACGGTTACGATTTTGCGACGATCGACGACCGCGGAATCATCGCCGGTCCACGCGCAAACCTCGCCCGGACGAGCAAGAGGAACGAGAGGAAGAAGACGCGCAGGGGGAGGGGAGAAGACACCGACGGACCGATCCTTTCGGCGGAGGAATTCTAGCTGGCGTGGCCGGTGCCCCGAGAGCTCCGCCGCATCTCTCAGCCTCTGCCGCCGCCTCCACCTTCCTTCCCTCCACCCGAGAGAGTTCATTCAGAGCCCTCCCTGGATGGGACGGTGGTCCAACGCCGCGTCTACTCGGTGCCGGGCCGCGCGCGATATTTTGTGACTGCTGGCTGCTGGCCGCAGCCTGCCCTCTCGAGACGGACTCCGGACACGAGACTGCCTCCGGCTACTTCGTTTCTCCTAGTTCGCCTGTAC
This sequence comes from Hedychridium roseum, assembly GCA_963989215.1. Classification (NCBI taxonomy): domain Eukaryota; kingdom Metazoa; phylum Arthropoda; class Insecta; order Hymenoptera; family Chrysididae; genus Hedychridium; species Hedychridium roseum. The sequence continues at coordinate 5,964,881 of OZ022312.1, read as the reverse complement.
TTCGCGGCTCCCTAGGCCCATAGTGGAATAGGGAGGTCGACATGACCCGGTTGGCACTGCGGTAAGTCCGATTTTTCCTCTCTTCGTGTCGTCTTACTCAATTTTTCTCACCTTATTCCAACTTTCACCCTTTAAATGCGTCCCTCTCTTGCCACTTCCCCTGCCCACTTGAACCTCCGCTCATTCCTTAACTTCTTTCATCTGGATTCCGAGTCTCGTCCTTTGGCTTTTGCTTCCCTTTCTTCGGCAAAATTCTTGCCGATTTCGTGGCGCCTTTTGCTCACCGAGGATCGCGCACGCGTTGGGGTGGTTTTCAGTCCCCTCCCCGGTAAGCGGCAATGCACAGCGCTGCAACCACCTGGGCGGAGGGGGCACTTTTCACCCCGTCATCGGGTGAGAGGATCTCAAGGACGAGGAGCGCCACAGAACCTGACCGCGCGCAGCTGGATCCTCATCCTTCCGTCGCGCGCTGTCGCATAGACCTGTCGAACTCTTTCAATTTCTCCAAACACCCGTCGGTCCTTTTCACGCCGATTTAACAAAATCGCATCCTCGGAACCTTCTGTATTCCTCTCACGAAATTCTTCGGGATTTCCAATAATTTTATCGGCGAATATTAATAATATCCGTGAAATCAAGACAAACATTATTCTTGATAAATAGAACTTTAGTCGCAACTGCTGGATTAATTCGATCGGAAATGTGAAGGGATGTTTCGGAAACGCGAAACCGTTTTCATTCTCATCCCTGATCTTACTTTTTTCTCTCCCACAGATTCGTCGCATCCGTAGCCTGCCTGACCGGGATCGTCAGTGGGGTATGTACATAAACTACATTTTCCATTCCTCAATCCGCGCGTGTACTTCCTCGAGTACATTAATACCGAACGCGAACCGCTCGTTGGACTCAGGGAAATCCAGCTGAGGTCCCTGAGACGACTCTTGCTAATTTCACGCATACCTATAGTGACAAATACGGTAACCCAGGATGCAAGTACCGTCGGCCTCGAGCGGCGGCCGAGTAAATAGGAACGACGCGACCGGTTTCGACCGCTGGGGTTTATTTCGACGGTCCATTCATCGGTCGCGTGCCTACGTGTGTATATACCTTCCGCGGGCTTAAGACAGGCGTGCTTCCATGCACCGTTGCACCCATGAACGCACGTGCATGCACCCACGTTGGCGCGTGCGAAGCGCGCCCGGAACTCTACGCGTCCGTTCCTTGTACCCCGTCTTGTCCCGTCGTTTATTCCAGCCGAGCGAAAAACCTTCACCGAATCGGAAGGATCGTATTTCGGACGCGCGCGGCTCGTCAGTCCTCCGGGTGCAAGTGCCGTCGCGGAATTCCCCAGGAATATCGGTTCTTGCGATGCGAAAGAAAGACCCCTATCGATATAAACAGAATTTTATGCGAGGCAGCATGGAAGATCATTTTAACGTCGCTAAAAGTAAAAATATTGTTTTTCGTTTATTATTGCTTTCGACACGTGACCTTGGGGATACTGTCAGGAAAAAGGAACTTTGTTTGTTTACAGCATGAATAAACAAGATGAATCTTGTGTCTATGTATGTTGATAGTTGTGTATAAAAGGGGAAAGTTTCTACATAGAAATTATCGTAAAGGTTTGAGTATTACAACAGAAGGCACATTCGTTTCTATTAATGATTATCGTTGTTTCCTGGCTTCTAGCGGTAGGCGGTAATAACGATAAGGGTTTGAACGAGAGTGGATCGGTCTCGGCGGAAAGGTGTTAAATCCGAAATGGGCCAGTCGTCTGGTACCGCGAGACCAGTCCGCCTACGGCGCCGTAACTACACTCCCCATAATTTTATTACGCCACGTATGTGTACTTGCGTGCCATGCACGCGAGGGACGTGTTAGTCACTACTGGAAATAGTTTGGAATTGCCTCGTGCCCGATTCCCTGTTCGCGTCGTCTTATCGACTTAATCAAAGGACCCCACTGGTCTGCGCCATGTCAAAATCGTTGTACCCATTTTTCCGAATTACCTCTGACAACGAGGGACAAATTCGCGAGAATGTATAATAATCTTCCTATTAAACCTGTTAAATGAAAGATACTTTGCCAACCAGATGGTTTCTTGACGGTACGGTAAAGATTTAGGATACTTTATGGCTAGTTTTGTTTGTGCCTTTGTAAATAATTCGTTACCGTTGGAGCTGAGCGGAAAAGAACAGCAGAGTCTCCGAGACGAGGTTTTTGGGGCGGATCGTTTGTATCTGGAAGGCAGTCGGCTATTTTTGACCGCGGGGTACATTTCGGATCTCCGATCCCGCGGCCCGGAAAACGGTCTTTCGATCGACTTTCAGACTTTCGGAACACCGGCCGAGAGTTAAAAGGTCGGAGTTCGTCGTAACTCGTTTCCAGCAAAGTAGTCCATAAATCGGCCGTCGCAAGGTACGATAATTAACTGCATTAGCGGCGGATCAAAATTTACGACGCGTCGAGGGCCGATCGAAAGCGAATAACTCACCGTAAAAGGCATTGCCGTCGCTGGGGGCGTCGGATCGCGTATCGGAGCAGGAACTTCTTCGGAAAGTCAGTTTCCTCGGTGCCGTGGGCGGAGACAAATGCATCGCGAGGTTTACTTTAATGACGAAGGCCGCCGTGCACGACCGCATACGCCATAAAGCTACACCTGCTCCGGCCCCGACAAATCGTAGATATCTTGATTACGCGCGGAAACAACTTCGCTCTTCGTATTCCCCCTGGCCGCGGCTCCGTCGACGCTAACTAATGCAACGATTCTGTCGGTTCTGCCGCCGAGCGATGAATTTATTCAATTAAAATGCATCCACGTAAATCAGTGCTCGGCTCTGCCTCGGGACGATGACATTTTGCATCTTTAAGTCCTCGCCGTTAGGAATGGTCCTGCGTGCGGCCGAGTTCTCCGTAAAAAAAAAAAGATCTCGGCTAACTATTCAGCGTTCCCCCGTCCCACGTACCAATCAGCGACGTCGTTTTCTTTGGACGAGAGTGCCTACGAGAGTCGGCGGAGTCGCATGGGACCGCATGCGACGGCGAAAGATGAAAAAGCCCCGGGGTCGGAGTAGGGGGCGGCTACGGGGGAAAAAAAAAACGAGAGATACGTCGAGGCAGAAGAAGGTCGAGGCAAAAAGGAAAGAGAACTCCTCGGGCAGGCCGGTCAGGGGGGAAGGGGCTGCCCTGGTCACAATACACGCGCTTCGATGGATACACGGTTGCGTAATTCCTCTAACGCGTTTGCCTGTGTGTATGTTTGTGTATATGTGTGTGTTTAAATTTGCTTGGCCGCAAGCGAGCGAGCGCGCGCGCGGATTCACCAAGGCGGTTGAGATAGCCGATAAAACGGACAATTCTTGAACCAACTGCGACAAGATATCCCATATCTCGAATAAGAAAATTGGGTTAACGAAGTTAACCGAAATTGCCGTACCTCGCGCGTAATTCGGCTACGCGTGAACGCGTGGACCAACGGAAAATCATGAACGTTAATTCACACCTCGTAGAGTACAGAAAAGCGCAGGATAATTTCATGCGAGTGACTAAAGAATTTTTTTAACATTCTTTTCGAGCTTAACAGGTTTTTTAATAGGGTTAGTGTGGGTTAGAGTGGGTTCAGGGGTTGAAAAGGCCCTGTTTTTTTGTCTTACTGTCGATTGACCGAATTGAGTTCTTCATTCCGAGTGGGAGATGATAACGAGTCCCTTTATCGTTCTGCGCTTCCTGCCGGCACGCCTGCCATCTTCCTACGTAAAAAGGACAAAAACGTCGGAATCGGGGCAAGACAATGACTTTCTCGGTATACCATGACTCACCCAAACCGATAGTCCATTAGTCGTTACAGACGGTATTACTTTGATTTTTACGCTGCTGAATGCTCGATTGGTTTTACGTTTTCAGCAATACAATCACACGTATTCTCGCCCACCACCGGTAGTTCCGTTGTCGAGGGGAGATATAGATGCGTCGAATAATACGGAAGAGGACTACGGACGTAATGTGCCTTGGTGGAGAAGAACCCCCGTTGAACGTCAAGGTACGGGATTGACTTTCTCGTTTATAAAGTATCGTTGCTTATCGATGTACGTGTAACTGGTTGTTTAAGACGTCGATGAGGATGAAAGGCGAAATTTGAGCAGCGAGAACGAGGGTAACTACCCAGATGAAAGCAGACGATACTCGTATAATCAGTATCCTGATCACCGTGGTTCCCCAGATTCGGGGAATTACGATCGATCCAGATATCCCGATAGACAAGGGTCTTTCGGCGGGAATGACGATAATCGCGGCTCGTCCTATAATTACCCAGACAACCGATCACAAGGTTAGTGTATATCTATTTTTTACGGTTTTATACCTATACGGCAATTATACCAATTCCTCGAAAGCATCTGTCTTTTTCACTGGTACAACAAAAATATGTGAGACTCGGTGTGTTACGTTTTGCGTCATGACATTAAGTTTTTATAATAAATATTTTTAGGTGGTTATGATGAACAGTATGGAGGTGGCCGTGGCGGTGGCCGTGACGGTAGTCGCGACGATGGTTACGGCGGTGGAAATTCTTGGTACCCTTATGATGCCGAAAGTGGAAATCAATATGGTGGTTCCAGAGGTTCAGCGAACTACCCGAGTAGTTATTCAGAAATACCTGTACCGGGTGGAACGCCTGCACGAAACTGCACATCGTCCACCGGCTGCGTACCGAAATGTTTCGCCGAGAAAGGGTCGAGGGTAAGTGTCTGGAATGGATCCACTGAGTAGCCAAAACAGTGATTTGTTCCGTTACATTTTGTATTTTTATAGGGGCCTCCGGGTATGGTAGGACCTCAGGGCCCGAAAGGTCAGCGAGGTTTTCCTGGAACTGAAGGCCTTCTGGGCTCGAAAGGTGAAAAAGGTGATCCTGGACCACAAGGACCTCGCGGATCAAAAGGTGACAGAGTAAGTACTTCTACCTTAAAGAATATATCATCAACGGCTACGAGTATTTTCAGTACAGCAAATTAACCATTGAAAATTTTCAAGGGAAAAATGGGTATGCCAGGATTTCCGGGTATAGACGGTGTTCCTGGAGTTCAAGGTCCACCTGGAGCTCCTGGTCTTCCGGGTCGCGATGGTTGCAATGGAACTGACGTGAGTACTGTTCTATTGTCAAGAATTCCTACAAGCCTGGAAATTTCAGCTACTTTATTCGATTGTGTTTTAAGTAAAAAGTAGGCGATATTTTACGGGGAATAATTTGCAGGGAGCTCCTGGTCAGCATGGAATGCCCGGAGAACCAGGTCCCCGAGGTTTTCGGGGTACTCCTGGTCCAAAGGGTGAGAAAGGTCAGCCAGCTTTCGCTGGTAATTTCCCGGTCGGTCAAAAGGGAGAACCTGGTATCGACGGTGTGCGTGGTCCACCCGGACCACCAGGACCACAAGGTCCCACAGGATATCCGGGACCAAAAGGAGAACGTGGACCTTACGTAAGTACTGCGCGAGATATTGGCGATAAACTACACTGCAGTGATTGTACATGAAAATATGAATTTCATATTAACAGGGTTCACCCGGAGTATCAGGACCAAAAGGAGAAAAGGGTAATATGGGTTTGGGCTTCGAAGGAGTGAAAGGTGACAAAGGTCAAAAAGGAGAGAAAGGACCTCCTGGGCAACCAGCACCACAAGTCCCTTTCACAGGAACTGAACAAATGGCAGGTCCAACTGGTGATCCAGGAGCAAGAGGAGACAAGGTAATCTTTTTAGATATTTATAAACGCATTCACAAATTACTAAACCTGAAAATCGAAACAGTTGGATTAATAAATAATGATTGCAGGGAGATATGGGACGAGATGGACAGAAAGGCGAACCTGGACCAATTGGAGATCACGGAATTCCAGGCGCAACGGGTATGAAGGGAGAGAAGGGTTTGCCTGGTGCTCCAGGTGTTCGTGTAAGTAAATAAAAATACATTCTCCGCCTCGTATCTGTATACGTGCGTTGCTTATGGCAATTAATTCTTTATTTTAGGGTAGAGACGGTTTTTCGGGACCCCCTGGACCTCCGGGACGGAAGGGTGATCGAGGGTACGATGGTTTGGATGGATTACCAGGTCGACCTGGACCGAAAGGTGAACCTGGATTAGACGGACCAATGGGAGTCCCCGGTTTGAGGGGTCCTCCAGGACCTCCAGGCGTAAGTAATACTTAAACACCGCACGATTTTCTTAGATTTCATCATTTTTATCTATCAAATCGTACGGTGTAGGGTGGTAAAGGTAGACCAGGACCTCCGGGACCGAAAGGACCACGTGGTTTCCCAGGACCCGTGGGACCTCGTGGTACCGATGGATATCCAGGAGAACCCGGGCCGAGAGGCCCTATAGGTTTGCAAGGTGGTCCGGGTTTAGCCGGTATTCCAGGACCAGAAGGATTACCAGGAGACAAGGGTGCTAAGGGAGAACCAGGACTTACTGGTTAGTAATGAAACACACATTGAATCTCATTAACGTATTGACGTAAGATAGAGTTTTAAAAACTGATTTTTCCACATAGGTTTCCCGGGAGGACCTGGACCACGTGGATTTGATGGACCCCCGGGACCAGCAGGACCGCGGGGACCGCAGGGAGAAAAAGGACTATCAATTATAGTGAGTAATAATGACACATCGATGAAAGAGTTTGATAAAAGAAACCTTACAGATAATTAATACATATTTATTGTTCTTAATGTAGGGCCCGAAAGGTATGGACGGAACTCCTGGTCAGGACGGTGAGAAAGGTCAGAAGGGAGAACGTGGTTACGCGGGTGTTCGAGGTCGTCCAGGAGATTCTTTGGACGGTATACCAGGAGCACCGGGAGCACCAGGTTCGCCAGGAGAGCCAGGACCTCCTGGAAGAGACGGAGTACCTGGCATACCGGGATCACAAGGAGAGAAAGGAGATATCGGAGGACGTTGTCAGGATTGTTTACCAGGATCAAGGGGTCTAAAAGGAGACCGAGGATTGGATGGTCTTCCTGGTTTACAAGGACCACGCGGACCACCCGGAGAACGTGGTTTCCCTGGTGAACCAGGCGCGGACGGAGTTCCAGGATCTATCGGTGAACCAGGTCCACCTGTACGTAAATCAATTAGAAACTTTTCGAAGTTCTCGATGTTATAACAGTTTGTTATTTGATTACTTTATTTTCTGCAGGGCAAGGACGGTATTCCTGGCTCTCCAGGACCTCAGGGTGAAAGGGGAGCAGAGGCGGAAGTAACGGAAAGTATGCTTAAACTTGAGAAAGGTGAAAAGGGTATACGCGGTGAATCAGGACGACCTGGACCACCGGGACCGGAAGGACCGCCAGGAGAAAAGGGCAGACAAGGATTCGAAGGATTCCCAGGACTTAAAGGAACTCCGGTGAGAATCGGACAAACAAAATTTTTAAAATTAATGCCGTTACCAAAGATGTATAATTTCACTGATTTGTTCATTGTAGGGAGATCGTGGATTCCCCGGTCAAGATGGTATTCCCGGCAGGCCAGGTACTCCAGGACGTAAAGGAGAAAAGGGTGACAGTGTAAAGGGCGAAGCTGGAGAACCTGGAAGGTCAGGCTCACCTGGACCAAAAGGTGAACCTGGAAGATACGGTCTAAAAGGAGAACCTGGTAAGTAATCTTCAGAATCCTTCGAATATTTATTTTACGAAATAGGTGTCATCGTATTGCTATGTTCGTGCAGGTCAATGTCCGCCGATTAACTTGGAGACGGGTTTCAAAGGAGATAGAGGTGCTCCTGGTGAAAAGGGAGAACCTGGTCCACCAGGTCGAGATGGAACCCCCGGTGACAAAGGTTTACAAGGCTTCTCCGTAAGTGATCTACACATACTACAACTCAACAAAAATATTGGACTATCATTTGTTATTTGATTTCCTTGTTTTATGATACATTTAGGGTCCACCTGGTGCACCTGGTCCTATTGGTGCACCTGGCCCAGTTGGTCCAAGGGGTTTGCCGGGACCGCGTGGTGAGAAGGGTAACATGGGTCCCATGGGTTTCCCGGGTGAGGCAGGACGTGAAGGGCCAAGAGGTTTCCCATGTGCTCCCGGTGCTAAGGGAATCAAGGGAGAACCAGGTATTTCGGTGAAAGGTCTTCCAGGATTACGCGGTCCGCCAGGAGAAAAGGGAGAAAGAGGCTTGCCGGGACCACCCGGAAAAGATGGTCCAGTTGGTTTCCCAGGTTTGCCAGGTACGTAACGCAAATTCATGAACAATAATTCCTGCTCAAACAACTCGTGAAACTTTCCTTTTTTAATTACAGGTTTCACCGGTGAGAAGGGAGATATCGGACCTCCGGGAATTAATGGTTTACCTGGTGCACCAGGTGAAAAAGGTGACACAGGTCCCATTGGTCCACCTGGACCAATTGGTGTGCCTGGTACTCCGGGTACAGACGGAGGCAAAGGTATGGATCATTCCGTTAGTTTTTCACTGAGACATTCCTCACGCGGAGGATTAATACTTGAGTATGCTTTTCTTGCAGGTGAACCGGGACTGACAGGCGAACCTGGTAGACCGGGTCTCCCAGGATTCCCAGGTGCGAAGGGTGATCGCGGTGAACCTGGTATCGACGGTCTAAAAGGTTATCCAGGACGACGTGGTTTACCCGGTGCTCCAGGAAGGCCAGGAGTTGAAGGTGCACCAGGTATGTAAACAGAAACACAAGAAGTAACTTGTTAAATCACCAAGTGTGTGCGATGTATTAGAGGTTTTTTCTGTCAAATTGTACAGGTATGAAGGGAGAACGTGGTCAGAAGGGATCTCCAGGTTTCCCTGGGTTACCTGGAATGGAAGGAAAACCAGGTCGTCCAGGTGCGCCAGGACCAAAAGGAGATATTGGACCGGCTGGTGAACCAGGATTGCCAGGACCAATCGGTTATGATGGACCTAAAGGAGAACCAGGACTCGTGGGTTTGCCGGTAATGCTTCGCCTGTGTTCTTTAATCTTAGCCAAAATACAAACAATAGGCTCATTTTATTTACTCGTATGTCCATTGTTTCTTCAGGGTCGCAAGGGGGAACCTGGTGAAGTATCAGAGAAGGGCCAGAAAGGTGAACCTGGTATGCCCGGTATTCGCGGACCTCAAGGTCCACCCGGAAAGGATGGTGTAGATGGAGCGAAAGGTGAACCCGGTAGATCAGGATTCGGCCGCGATGGACAACCAGGTCTCAAAGGTGAACCCGGAATTCCTGGACGTGATGGACTGCCGGGAGTTCAAGGACAAAAGGGCGACGCTGGTGTTCGAGGATTCCCTGGACTCAAGGGAGACAGGGTAATACCACTATTCGGATTATCAATCACAGGGGATTAACACAGCTTCATTATTTGTCGAACGCTTATCTGTAAGTATTATTACTTACGTAAGTATTATACATTTAGGGTCTGTCCGGATCTCCTGGCGAACCTGGTACACCTGGAATGGACGGATTTCCGGGAGAACCTGGTGACGTAGGACTACCAGGACCGCCTGGTTTCCCTGGTCTCGACGGCGAGATGGGTCCCCCGGGACGTCCTGGATTAGACGGTGTCAAGGGAGATCGTGGACCCGTAGGTAATGTCCCGCGAAGTTCAACATATTGTCAAAATTAATATCGATGCACATTGTCCGAGTTTGAAGAACACATATCCGAATACTCGTGTTGTTCATAGGACTCGTCGGTTTGCCCGGTATTCCCGGAGCATCTGGAGAGAAGGGAGATCGTGGACTTCCGGGACCGTCGATCGCCGTTAAAGGCGAGAAGGGTGAGCCTGGTATTCCTGGGTTGCCTGGCATTGAAGGAGAAAAGGGAGATCGGGGTTTGGAGGGTTTGGTTGGATACGATGGTGAAAAGGGTGATAGAGGAGCGCCTGGCCGAGTGGGCAACCCTGGTCCACCTGGTCCACCTGGTCCCAAAGGTTCGTTTTATCCTCATCAATTTATTTCACAAAAAATAACAAAAATCTGATCATTTTCATGTCTCGCGCAGGTGAAATGGGTCCTGTTGGAGTTCCTGGACTACCTGGTGAGACAGTCAAGGGTGAGAAAGGTCTGCCGGGATTGCTAGGTAAATATTTAATACAACCTATGAGTTACACGTTTGGATAATTTAAATGTACTTGAATGAAAATTGTAATATTCTCCAAGGTAAACACGGAAGAGATGGAATACCGGGACGCGTCGGAGAGAAGGGAGAACCAGGTTTCCCTGGTTTGCCCGGAATCAAGGGTGACGTCGGTCCATATGGACCTCCTGGTCCTCAAGGTGAAAAGGGTGACCTTGGTCCCCCTGGTTTAATTGGACCGCCGGGACGCAATGGAGCTGACGGTTTAGAAGGAACACCAGGTATACCAGGCGAAAGAGGACCTAAAGGAGATCAAGGTCCACCAGGACCATTTGGATACCCCGGCGAAAAAGGAGATCAAGGACCTCCAGGTAAAGTATCATAATACAACGAACGTTATAACATTTTCCATCCGTTAATAAGTATAATTATTTATATATTGCATTTGTTGTACGTAGGACCATCTGGTTTTGACGGTCTACCGGGTGAAAAGGGTGACAGAGGTTGGGACGGTATAAACGGAGCTCCAGGAGTGGCTGGTGAGAAAGGTGACAGAGGATATCCTGGAGAAGTTGGTTTAGTAGGCGCTATTGGATGGCCTGGCGAAAAGGGTAACAAAGGAGAAGACTGTCTTGAACCACCAATGGGACAGAAGGGAGATCGCGGTTATCCTGGTACGTCAACGAAACTGTCGTCATTTGGACTCATGTAAAAGTGACACGATTGCTGAAATATTGTGGGCCAAAGAACGAAACGAAAGAACGAAATATTTAATTTTTGCACAGGTCCCGCTGGCCCACAGGGACCACCTGGAGAGAAAGGTATGTCAGGACCGCCAGGATTCCCAGGGATAGACGGAATAAAGGGAGAACAAGGATTCATGGGACCACCTGGACCAAGTGGTCTTCCAGGATTACCTGGACCGGTTGGTCCGCCAGGAACTCCAGGTCTCGAAGGTCCTGTTGGTGCTCCCGGAGCCCCTGGACAACCAGGATTGCCTTGCGAAACCGCACCCGACTACCTCACCGGCATTCTTTTAGTCAGACACAGTCAGAGCCAAACCGTGCCCGTTTGTGAACCGGGCCACATCAAGCTCTGGGAAGGTTACAGTCTTCTATCCACGGATGGTGACGAAAGAGCACATTCGCAGGACTTAGGTAACGCTATTAATACATTCTTGAACTATTTTTACCTTTACTTTTTCAAGAGGACTCTTTGAAAAATGTCTAACTTGAATGCGGTTCGTCGTAGAAATTAATCTGTGTGAACGAGTTCTTACTTAAAGCTCTGGCAGACACTATTTAGAGTGAGCAAACTTTCCGACGGCTTGTTCCGGTTAATAGCTTATAGTGGTATCTCGAGTCATTAGTGCTGGCGCTTGCTGTACATCTGTCCTAGAACTCGAATGAAGATTTACTGCTTTAAGTTTCAAATTGTCAGTTTACGTAAGATGGGCACGCGCAAATCGTTAGAGCGAGTTTCGATAGACGTGGCACTCGAACGTAGACACTACGACACGCGCGCTTTTTATACCGAATATAAAACGGCTCATAAATTCCCACAAAACAGGTTACGCCGGGTCGTGCGTAAGAAAATTCTCAACGATGCCCTTCCTATTCTGCGACGTTAATAGCGTCTGTCACTATGCCAGTCGCAATGATCGCTCTTACTGGCTTTCGACGAATAGTCCAATTCCGATGATGCCTGTGGAGGAAAGGGAAATGGAAGAACATATATCAAGGTACGTCGAGAAAGAAATGAATAAACTTAAGCAGCACTAAGGTTCAATGGTCCCTGATCCGTGCGATTGTGATTATTTTACAGGTGCGTTGTATGCGAAGTTCCAGCTAACGTGTTAGCAGTACACAGTCAGTCTCTGAGCATTCCAAACTGCCCAGCCGGATGGTCCGGTCTTTGGATCGGCTACAGTTTTGTCATGGTAAGTTACCGATTCTTGCCTTCGTATTGTATGGCAAAACGTAAAAGAAACTCGGCCAACATTTAGCTGCGTTAAGACGTAATTCAACGTAATCGATTATTGAATACGCAATCCGAGAGATACGAGTTATGAGCTTTACGAGGATGTGATTCATCGATCGGAAAGGAGTATGCGATTTATGTTTGTTTGTGATTATTCCAGCACACTGGCGCCGGTTCTCAGGGCGGTGGTCAATCTCTGTCGAGCCCTGGATCTTGCTTGGAGGATTTCCGAGCGACACCGTTCATCGAATGCAACGGCGCCAAGGGCCACTGCCATTATTACACGAACGAATACAGCTTCTGGATGTCTACCATCGAGGACAGCCAACAATTCCAGAAACCCGTGAAGCAGACCTTGAAGGCCGGAAACCTTAGGTCCCGAATAAGTCGCTGCCAAGTTTGTATAAAGAATACGTAAAAGTCGTGGCAAGTTCATTCTCTTCGGCTTCTCCCCCCGCGGGGAGAAGTGCAACAAACTCCAAGAAACAATCAGCGTGTACGAAGCAACACGATCGATAAGCACGAGTCTCGCGACGGAACGGGAAGAACGATAGTCCAAGGGGGCTGTTTCGTAACGACTTTACCCACAATCCGTTTGACGACGACGACGACGAAACAAAAGGGAAAGGTGGATTTTCCTCCGAGTTCCCCTCGTTTTGTATGCGTCTTCACTGCCTCCTGTACTCACCTACCCTCCCCCTTCCTACGTGCTTTTCCACCATCGTCCTCCCTGCCCCCTCTCTATCTCCTTGCCATTATTCCTAGTCTACGTCACTTACCTTCGCCCTACTTACGAACGCTTCCTCCTCTTAGCCGTATGTTCTTCCCCCACCCCCTCCTTTCCGTTTAACTACTCAACAAGTGCCTAGCGTACCACTTAGCATGTAAAATAATATATATTTATATTCTCGTAAATTCGTATGAAGTTTAAGTTTATCGTACTACCACGGACACTGCCCATATCCAATATGGCACATCTACATATTGTATATTAATATAAACGAATCTAGCCTGGTAAACCCGCGTGACGCCAAATATTTAAATAAATAGGTATTTTGCTACGTAGCCAATAAAATTTTATTTTCAAAATTGACCGTTCATTTCACGATTTTCACACCGCCGCCCCGATCCGATTCCGTGCTCTTTCCTCATTCTCTTAGCTCTTTCATTCTCTCACACGGCGCAGGACTCGCCTTATCGTTACCATAATAGAGCGCCGGCCAGAATGCAAATACACGATGAATAAGCAGAAATAAACGATCTGTGTATGTCGCGCGTTTCTAGTACGGCCAACTGAGGCCGTCGTCATCCTGCCGCGAATTACCATATGTTTTCTTTTTCATCGGAAGTATGCACAAACCCGCCCGCACCTCCTCCTCTTACCCCTCCTCTTTCCTTGCCGTTCCATAGCGACGGTAATATGCATTTGGTAAATAAGAACAAACACGATACCATCGCGAACGACGCTCGATGTAAATCGTTATTTTGCCCCTGTGCCTTTGTTGATTCGGCTACATTTGCCATGGGACTGTATGGTAAACATGTTATGATTACCGTTACCGCACTAGACCTTGTAATATGTTTGTAAATGTCATTAATGTTTAGACACTGGAAGCATCCGCTGATGCATATAAATACACATATATTTATACATATTACTACTGCTCGGCAAATGTGTAATCGTGTAACAAACTAAAAATTTAAACTTCCAATACTAAATATATTTTTACATCGCCAACGATTTCTTTCTTACGTCATACCAAAGCGTACGCGTTGCGCTTTTCTAGGATTAACGTAAGTTTAAAGACTTTCACAATTTGTAGTCATTATCATTACGAAGTGTATGATGTACATTATTTGATATACATATGTAATTGTGCATTCGTAATAATATGCATGTACTATCTATTCAGTGGCTTTTATTACCTTTCCTCGGTTACACCTTAAACAAGCCGTTGAATATACTCCACGGAAATATTTATCAGTGAGCTAGTGAGAATTTACATTGTTGTTTATGCGGGATACGCAATGGAAGAATTCTCAAAAGGAAGATCGACGAGAAACAAAACGAGAAGATGGTAAAAGCCTGTCGCGGTGTATGTGTTCTCGTCCGAGAAAGGCAAATTCCAATGGTGGAATCAGTGTACGTCTCACGTGGTGAGAGGTGTCGAGCCTCTAAAGAGCCTTGACGTACACGTGCTTTTCCGTTCGAACCGAATCGCCTGATCACGAAATTCCATCGTCCTATGTATTGGTTTATCGATCTTCCCGCAACGGTATTCACCGAAATCGCGACATTCCTATTGAAATGTTTTCACCGCTAAATTCCACATTACGAATGCCTGCTATACTGAGCGACATCAGACTGTACTACGGACCCTGAGAAAACAGAGAAAAATGTATGTATAATGATGTTTGTGGGATATTAGAAAACACAGGGACGATCAAGTACAGCGGCATAACGCAAACAGCTGATATTTCATTGTGAAAAATAGGTCGGATTGTAAAGCTTGTGCGTAATAGGTAAAGAGAGTGTTTGTCCGGTGTACTAGATGTCAACAGTATGAGATAGCGAGATGCCTCGAGGCTATTTGGTGTATACGTAAGGTGGGAATCCGTTTAATTAATTATGAAAGAAGGTGTGGAAGCGAACCGACCAATCCGACCGGTTCGTTCGTCCTCCAGTCTCGGCTGGTCCATCTTGCTTATCCGCGTCTCCTCCTGATCGCGGCTTATAGTGATCGAGCGCTGGTCAGCCACCGATCGTTGTGTCAATCAGCACCCGCTTTTACCTTCGACAAGACGCACGTTTCGACCTGAGAATCCGCGGGACCGACATCATTACTCTTCCGCAGAGACAGATTCCACCGAGAAGGGACGAAACAACGTTCCATGCCCTTGCTGGAACTTATTTGCCCGTGTCAGTTAGGAAAATTTCTAAATTCGCCCGATTAAGTAAAGCCCGTGATATTGCCGAGCTGTTGTCATTCCGTCCTTTGGTCGTTAAGTATCTTTCAATAATAAGGAAAACGTTTGAGTATCGAGCGGGGTGACTGCGGGCGATCATTGGCTGAGTTTTGAGCCCGGCGAAATGTCGAAAACGAGCTTGCGGGAACAATGGGATGTTCGAGCGTCTGATATAGCCAGAAGGACTCACAATCCGATTAGGTCCATCGTCGAAAACATTGTCACCGAACCGAATCCTAACAAACACGTGATTGCTCTCTCCATTGGTAAGTCCCTCATGCAGATGCAAAACGGTATAAAATTATTTCCATCTCAGAAAACTACAATTAGCTCTCTATCATCCACGATTTTTTCATCTATGCCAAGCATGTTTTCAGCAATTTTTACTTGCGTGAAAATCTCAGAATCAATTAGAAATGCATTTAATCACCAGCATGGCTGCAGTTGTCAACGACTGTACTTTGGAAATTTCCAGACGCGGGCAATGTCCTCCCATTCTCTACGCGCATTCACAATTGAGTGGGGATTTCATTATCAAAAAACCTGTAATATATTATGCATTGATATGACATTAAACTGCATACGCTTAGTTATGACCTTTCGGAAATTTTCGGAATGGAATCATGCGTTCCACTATATTTGATTTCAATATAAAATAATTCGCTTTGCAAACTCCTATACACGTCGAGAAGATCAATGAAATCTATTGGATTCCAATACCTTTCCGCGGAAAAGCATTAGATTCCTATTGGATTTTATTAGTTCGCAGATTTACTATCGAAATTTCCCGTATTGCTGATATTTGTGTAATGCTGTTATACCGAAATTTTTTTTATTGGGGAATTTCTGCTATTCCTAATCTCAGGAAACTTTCTACTGAGACACAGGTATGCGAAATTTACATATCATCATGAAGTCGTACGGTTTACTGATTTATGATCACGAATTATAGATGCCAAACGTTTCGTATCAAAAGCATAGAAATTTACAAATCTATGGAATTAGCGCATTAAATTCCATCGGTATCTGTAGGATTTTTTTAGCGTTTGTGTTTGATTTTCAGGGGACCCCACAACGTTTGGTAATTTGAAACCACCTAAGGAAGCGATCGAAGCGGTTCAAGAAAGTGTTGCCTCTCAGTCGTACAATGGCTACGCCCCCAGCACAGGTACCAACAGATCGTATACGAAAACTGAATAAAGCGAACCTCAGTGTCGAATTTCTTAAGCTCGGTTTAGGCGTATGTTAATTTCTGTCCTTTGTTTTAGGATATCAATCGGCGCGAGAAGCCGTTGCGGAGTACAGCTCAAATGAATTCGTCACGGTGGATCCGAAGGTAGGTCCAAACGGAACAATATGTATTTTGCATTTGCAAAGTTCACCGAGAATTGAGATCGGGTCTGTTTTCCGGCGACGATATTCCTCTCCTAAAGGAGGACGGGTATCGATCCGCGAGACGCATATCTAGGGAATCTTTTGTTCTTTTTTGAGCATTTTCGTGGGGTGGTCCCTCCTATCAGCAGTTTTCTTTTGCACCTGCAGACTCGTTCGAGTGAATAGGCTTGCAAGACGTACGCGCCGTTAAATAACGACTTTTGATAGATGGCTTTAGGTGGGCACGTACGTCGTAAAATTCGCTACGAAACGTGATCCCCGCGAAGGGTAGAGCAAGTGTGCAGTTAACACGCGAATCGATGAGCTCCTGATGAAATTTTATGGCGAAACTGAGCTTCGCGAGAGTTTGAGTTTCCTCACGATCGTTGCTCGAGAAACCGAAGCCTTTGTAAAACCTTGGTAGACCAGTTAAAGGTCGTCGAACCGAAACAGAAGTCCATAGAATCCGTTGCTTTGACCACTTTTTAATCCCAATTCCGGTCGATAGTGAACTCTTCCATTCATTTCGAGCAGGTGGCTGTCGAACTTCGGTGCGATGCCATTGCGAAGAACTAGATATATTTATTTGTTTGTCACTAAAATGTCTACGACCGCTAGCCAGAATTATTCCACCGTATACCTCGGACGTAGTCCTCCAAAAAGAGACGTAAGAATAAATAGAATCGGCCGGACAAGTACGAAAACAGGTTTTGTCAGTCTTGTTTACAAAATTGGCTCTTTGCGAATCCAATTGGAAAGTGAGAGAATTCTAAAAATACAGTGTTAACTGGTTCCAGGACGTGATCCTCTGCAGCGGATGTTCCTGCGCCCTCGATCTCTGCATTACGGCCTTGGCTAGAGAAGGCCAGAATATCCTGATCCCACGTCCCGGTTTTTCGATCTACCGTACGCTCGCCGAAGGCCTCGGAATCACCGTCAAATCCTACGATCTCCGCGTAAGTTTTCCACCGCCGTCGGAATGCACTTCCCAACTTATCTCGCCCCGGTAATTGTTAGTTTAAAAATTCAAATGAGCCGGATAATGAATTTTTACATGTTCCTTGCTGCTTCATTAATATGTATAACTTTCTTCTTCCCGGACGTGGCCCGCGATCGCGGTACACGCTCGACCATGTATATTACGAAGTTGCGTGGAAAATCGTAAATTGCGGGAAACCTCGAAGGTATTAAAACAGCGTTTAAGTCTGCTAAATGGGCAAAGATTTAACGGCAATGAAAATTATTTATCTCCTTTATGATGCGCCGTTAAAATGACTAAATTTAACGAACAGAGATTTATCAGGATAAAGAGCAATGTATATTAAGTCTTTCATATTTGCTCACTAATTACTACAAAGAACTCAATGTAACTCAATGTAAATTTTCTTCTTCTATTTTGCCTTTCACTAATTTACATGTCTACCGTATTTTGAGTCGAAGACACGAAATAGTCCTTCGCGAAATATAACGAGAAAATAAAACTACGGCTCCTTGCCTTCTGCTCGGAGTACGAATATATGGAAGTACGGGCATGTCTGATATTACATAAAGATATATCGTGCCTCGTGCCGAATGGTAATCGGGAAGCTCTTCTCCCGTGAATCCTATTAATATTAATTGTCCGCATCTAGCCGGAGCTGGGCTGGGAGATCGACCTGGACGACCTGGAGGCGCAGATCGACGAATCGACCGCGGCGATCGTTATAAACAATCCCTCGAATCCCTGCGGTTCCGTGTTCAGCCGCGATCATCTACTCGACATCCTCGACATAGCCGCTCGTTATTACGTGCCTATCATAGCTGATGAAATTTACGAGCACATGGTATGCTGCCAAACGTCTTATGTTTTATCCAACAGTCGTCCCCCACCCCTTCGTCGGGTTAAAGGGCTTCTCTTTTTCGATAATAGTCATTCCTGCGCAGTAATTGCAGAGCCATTCTCCGTCGAATTATTAATTAAGAAATATGGCTCTCCGGATAATTTCATAATTTTCATGGGTACAGGGTATAAACGATGTTCGAGGAATCTAGCGTATTCATTAAAAGGCCGAGCCTTGTGTATTTCATTCTTTTGTATTTCTGACAGACGAAATGGGGATATTGAGAGTAAAAAATGCCAGTAAATTTATTCTGATGGCAAGTGCATCGTAATCGCCGATGCAATTGGTCTGCTCGAACGTTAAGCAGCGCATTTCCATTACGTTTGAGCAGTAAATTAGCACGGCCCCTTTAATGAATAGCCGTAGTCGAGGCAAAAATGACATTATATCCCTTTCACTGTGTTCTGTCTCGTCAGGTGTTTCCGGGACGGACTTTCCACTCGTTAGCGTCTCTATCGAGCGAAGTTCCGATATTGTCGTGCAGCGGACTGACTAAAAGGTACGTACAGGAACGCGAATCTCGTGTCAATCCTTAGAACTGTTCCGCATCGACGTCCGGCGTTAGTCGGTTAGTTTGCCAGAACCTTTTTCAAGCGGCCTGGCCGAGGACAAAAAGTTACATCAAAGGCCCCGGTGCATTGAGCTTTTTTAGGCAACACTTTTACTTTGCCAGTTTATTCGGGTCGTGATAAAATCTGTTTTAGAAGGCCGCTAAATGAAAGTTCATTTTCGAGGCCGCTCGGCGGCCAAGTGAGCGAGAGAGGGAAATTTTTATCCTACAAAGTAATAACGGCAATTTCTGCGTACTATAAAGGGCCGGGTTGTTCTAGCAGGAAATATTACGAGTTTACCAGAGCCCGGAGAAATTGAGATAAACACTTTAAGTAGCGTAAACGTTTTCATCCGAATAACGGGATCTTCGTTATCTTTCAGATTCCTGGTTCCTGGCTGGCGAATGGGCTGGATAATTATTCATGATCGACAAAACGTTCTGGACAGGGAGGTGAGCGGGTCAGATGTAAAACATGAAACAATGCGCCAAACGAATTGCTTTCCCCTCGGCATTATTTTATCGGTATCCCGCGTGACTCTGCCTTCGAGCGGTCCGATTAAATTTCCTTGATTAAACTTTATACCCCCATTAAACTTTGCTCTTCGGTACGGCTTTCGTTTCTCTTAATTCGTTTCGAGCTTTAATTTAGAAGAGGACGCTCGGAAAGGAAGAAAAAGTTAAACGACCATCATGCTGGACAAACTTTAATTCATCCGCTTCATCAAAATCCCTCGCGGTAGTTCCTAACCGGAAATGTACGTCAGCCCTGCGTGTTTCTTTCCGTAGATTCGCAAAGGCCTGCAGTGTCTGAGCCAAAGGATAATCGGCAGCAACACCATCGTGCAGGGAGCTTTGCCTGCGATATTGCGAAACACCCCCCAAAAGTTTTACGACGACATTATACGCACGTTGCACGTAAGTACCTCGTTAAGTGCTACTCCTTACAATTGTTTTACGTAAACATGTGGAAAAGGTGGATAATATAGTAGGCTCCGCCCAATTTGCATTGTTAAAGTTTTGAAAGAAAGTTAAACTTTAAGCTTGGCAAACGAAATATGAAAGAATCTTCATACTCTTGGGCTATTGTAATGGCCCTTCTTACAAATTCCGACATTTGCATACTCCTCGTATTTCGAGCGTAAATGATTTTCGGGCGCATTAATAAACCATTGTTGTAAGGGGTGGGGGGGAGGTCTGTCATTTGAATGGCAAATTACACATATTAACATGTTACACAGCGCATAAAAAGCATTACCGACTAGCCGCATGAAAGGTCTTTTGTTCTCTTTTTCAGACCCATTCGAAATTGGCTTACAATTCCATCGTGAAAATCCCAGGACTAAAACCCATAATGCCAGATGGCGCGATGTACATGATGGTGAGCCTTAATTTCAATTATTCCCTGCACGCTCCGAATTTATTACTTTCTGTTCGCGGTGTCCCAGGTAAATTATTCAGTCCGTCGGTAATTCAGAGGGTCCGCGTATAAAGCTGTAAGTGTTGACTCTCGAGTGCCGACTATATACGATAAATATTCCGCGGAATTAGCCGGCGTTATGCGCCATTTATACGTTAATGTAAATGCCGCCGTTAAGGGCGGCCGCTCGGCGAATTTACGGCCTATAAATTGTAATACCGATTCGCAGGTTTACATAGATCTGCCCTGCTTCCCAGAATTTAATTCGGACCTCGAATTCGTGCAGCGACTGCTCGTCGAGGAGTCCGTGTTCTGTCTTCCCGGTCAGGTACGGTATACAAACTCCTCGAAAAATCAACGTTCCACAGAGTCGCCAACTCGAAGCGGGTGGCTCTTAAAAAGTAAAGAATTCCCCGCAGCTTTCACTAAAAGCTGAATAAGTAACCCACTGCGGTAAATGTATTTACAGAATTAACCGAATCCCCTTGTCAAAAGCAGCCTTCGAGCTTTTCAAATAATATGTAAAACTGTTCCTTAACATAGCTCTCTTTCTCTTTCTGTCTCTCTCTTTCATTCTGTAAATTTCTGATATGTATAATTTACCTGGTGTTCTTTATATTTAGTGTTTTGACTATCCTTCGTACATGAGATTGGTGATCACCGTACCGCGAGACATGATCGAGGAAGCTTGCCAGAGGATTCAAGAATTTTGTTTGAGGCACTATTACAAAGGAGCCGAAAACGTAAAGGAAAATACTTTGTCTACACAGGAGATTCGTTATTAGCGGATGATAATGAATTAACCCGTGATTCAAATACTCGTCTAAGTCTGTCCACTTTAGTTTTTATGTGTCAGCCATGACCGGTGATGTTTTTACCAAAAACTCGTGTTTCTTTACACAGGATTTTTGCTCACACGATACATTTACATATCTGCGTAACAATGTTTTTATTGTTAATTACTAATGTTTAATAAAGTTTTATAAGGTAAGGTGAGAAGTACTAAGTACCACATCCTTTACTAAGAGTTCCAATTTTAGGTGCTTGGAACGTTTACCGCCAGATAATTAATGTGAAATATACAAGTTTCAGGCGCATCAATTTCCCACGACTAACTTGATTTCGATATATTTAGGAATTTGTGGAATACTTTACTTTGGTAAAATAGATGAAAGAGGAATATTTCGCCGTGAGAGTTATGCGTTGTTATGTCTGCGCTGCATTTCTATGGTGCGAATAATTTTCATTTGCCGGGAAATGGCGGGGAATTCTCTGTAACACGAGAAAAGCCGATGCTCATTATCGTGCTCCGGTCTATATTATAATCCTCGACGCATTCGCGTTGCATGCGCGTCCTCGTACAGCTGTGCAAACGAATCATCGTGTTGCCAGAGTGGAGCACGTGTTTACGGTTAATATTTCTCGTGTGTACGCAAACGATGATGCGCAAACGATTTGCTACAGAAACAATTCCGAGAGCTTTTAGGGTCAATTATAACGCGATGTTCACCTCCCCCACTTGCTGATTAGTCCAGTGAAAATCCAGTAATTGCTGAGGACATCACCGGATTATGAAAAGGTGAATGGCAACTGTTGTAAAAAGGGATACCCTGACCCGTTGCAGTACTTTTCGTTATCGCAAACATTTAAAAGCCCGTCGTCGTTTTTTGTAAGGAATTACAGTGACGACAAAAGTGCCCTCTTATCTTCCCTTTGAGGACATCAAAGCGATTCCAGTAATTACTGGCAGCCGCAATCGCGTCGCTCGGGGAAGAGTTGAAAACCGTGTCAGAAGGGTCGGGCACAGTGGGGGCATTATTTTACGGCGGAATTAGAGGCGGGATAAACCGATCGGGAGTAACGTAAAAGACAGCGATTTCAGGTTTCCCTTTAGCTCTGGCGAGGTGTGATGATTCGCTGGAAATCTCACTGTCAGATCGATAGAAACAGACGCTCGGGAATCCTAGAGGAATGAGAAGAACGTATTGATGATATCGCATAAAATATGGCCGTAATGATTCGACGCCTTTGAAAACTTTCCCGCTAGTCACTGCGCTTGGATTTTTTTTCTACGGATCCACGCAGATGGATATGCATCCATTCGCTTTCGGTATATCGAAAGAGAAACTGCATTATTGCCACTCCGCAAGTACTGTCGTTTACTGCGTATTATTTATTTGTTTTAATTACCCACAAATATCTGCGCGTCGCGCCGTTTTGTCCCGGCTGAATTTAAGCACATTTTTCCATTACCGCGGCAGTTAGAATCACGGTTGACCGTAACGTTTATTTGCATTGTTCCCAGCGATGTAAGCGTGTCAATGTACCGCGATTTGTGGGACTGTGTCGGCCAGTGACAGGAGGATGTTATCGGAAAGCACTTCGCGTCGATGTTCGTTCGGCGAGCGCAGCGATTTGGTAAGCAATTTAATGATTTCGGCACACCATTGAAATCCACGCCAGTGCCGTTCTAATTCGCATACGTATCTGTGCTGCGAGCCACATTCGAATTCTAACGAGCAATCGAGGCATTTATCTTTGATTTCGCTCGATCAAATGTCCCATCGTAACGGGGAAAATGCCTTTCGCACCTCTTCCTTCGGCGATTGCTCTGTATCAACAGAAAGTGATAATGACGGGCAAATATGTAGTTTGTTAGGTACTTTAATGGATGAGGCGTAACAGAGCGGCAAATATACGTCTAGGGTGGCTGTCGTGGTTCTCCGAGGGAAGGGATTCTACGCCGAGGGGCGAGTAACATTTCCGGTCCCGTCGCACCGTAATTATGCCGCCGGGAGAAGATCTTAATCGACGTTTCGGCCTCACTGTAATATTTATGTTTCTCATCTTCGTTTTTCCTACAGCATCAAGCTTAATTCCCCGATTACCGTGCTTTATTTCGCAAATTGATAAGACTCTTGGTCAAATTATTCCTTATTATTGTTATCTGTCTTTCGTAAATAACGCTCGCTCAAGCAGCACTGAGATTCCAGGAACCCTGACAGAATGGAATCAGCCAGGTGAAATACTTCTTGCCGAGTTATTCCTTCGCAAAGACTGCATGTAAAATATTCTTGGCAAACTCTGAAGTCCTTGATTGTATTTACTTCCACTTAAATAAACAATAGTTCCGCAAAGTTATTTTACCTCTTTCATTGGCTCTGCTTAAATAAAGTCAAAGTTGAACCCCGGTTTGCATTTTCATCCCAGGAGAATCCCCACGGATGAAGCTTGACTATAATGGAAGATTATTCATTACCGACCTAATTATTGACTAGTATCCACCGTAAAGGCAACAGTTGCATCTGTACTTGAAAGTATTTGTTTCGTTTCGATCGACCAATCTTTACCTATTGTAGTTCGTCTCTATAGCGAGCGAAATTCAAAGTTGCCTTTGGCACAGGGCACCTCCCATTTCCTTTACCGAAATGTCCATCTTAATTGATCGATGGGGTCAAGAAACGTCGACAAAGCCCCAAAAGTAATCGTATACGATATCGCGCTAATTCCATTACGAAAACGTTACCTCATAGGTAGATTTCCCCTGTCTTTTGGTTAACATCAGACGACCCTGACAAACCCATTCTTTCCGGTGCTATTTTTCCTGATATTCTCGATAATTGTCGATCGGAGATGATCGGCTGGAGATTAAAACCGATAATCCGACCCGTAATACGAGGTTACTTCGAATGAAATGCGATGCCTGATTAATTATTTCAAGGCATTGGTCCCCCGATAGTTCCGCATATCTGATACGGTAATTGCATTTCCACAGTCACCGCTGAGAGGGAGGGACGACAGCGAAGAGAATTACAACATGCATAGTAATTCGATACTCGAGGCTTTTACTCGTGGACTCCGTTTCTAGTTGCTTTAATAGGTGATTGTTACGAGGAATGGAGGACTCTTACCCGGAGAAAAGAGCAGACGAAGGAAATAGAAGTTGCTCGAAGGGGGGAGAGAGCGAGTACGAGATACAGGGTCAATTTCACACGCCCCTATTTCCTCTGGGAGCTTGGCCAGTGACGATTCGCGCAGGTGAACTGCCAGAATGGAAGGTTCGCGAGCAAAAGCCAACGCGATGGGCTATAACCGCTAATCTCATTGCAGGCTGACTACGTGGCTCGTTAATACAACTTGCTGGTCGTGTAGCACATTTCCTCTCAGCGAGCCGTCGTTTACAATCATTGTCAATTCCTCGGTTCATCTTGACCTTCTTCATCAATTACTATATCTCTGATATACAACACTTCTCGACTCCTCTTTCAGTGTCCCGTGTAAAAGCAACTCGGACGTGAAACACTACGAAAAGTATATACTACTAAAAGTATTACAGCTAGACTGCTGCTAGATATTTTTCCGCTCGAGTGTCGTCCGTGTCTTTTTCGATGACGTCCATTAATTCGGTCGATATCGTTATTGCACTACGTCCCTCGGCACGTACTATGTTACCCATTGTGTATTTCCAGACTGACCAGCTGCAGACAGGATCTTACTAACTAATTCCTAAAGCGCGCAAAGTGTGCTTCCGCAGGTGCATTTTTAGATCACCGTGGGATGAAATCGGTCAAAGGTCAACAACGGCGTTTATCGATCGACATGGAGTTAATGTCAGAGAGATGGTAAATTCGTCGGACCGTTGCATTCGGCGAGTTAACGTTTAAATCGTTAGCGTGAGCCTCGATGTCGAGATAACGTAATTAATAGTTTCCCGGGGGATGAGCCGAGGAAATTTCAGAAGATTCAGACGATGCATTCTCGTGAAAAGGGGAACAATTTCGTAACGAGGAAAATCAGTGCGCCACGTCTGGAAAGTATTAAGCCGTAGACGCGACTGGAGCTTGGTAATCATGGGGCAGAAATAATTTCTCGCCTAACGGTGTGTCTCGAATTTGGGACGGCACTGCGCCCTCGGCACTGCGATGACGATGCCCGCAGGGGGTGTTACTCCTGCAGGGGTGGCGGATACACAGCCGAGAGACAGTAACAACCACCCTACAACGAGTAGAAGGTCGGCTGGATGTTGTGCACGACTGAGCACGCCGTTTGCGTCGTTTCTGATTCCTGTTGTATAACCGCCCGGTACACTCGGCATTATTAATGAAAGTCAAGAGAGAAAGTACAGATGAGAACTAAAACCATTAAAAACTCCTAGCCCTGCAATCACTTAAAATTTGGAGCAACGTCCCCTTTTCGCGATGATAGTCATACTCATCGTTCCTAGTCATATGGTTTATGAAGGTATACGTATTTAAAAAAGAAACGAAAAAAGTCGTTAAATTTGGGACCGTCATAAATCTAGTTTTTTTGAAATTCTTTATTCGTGAGATTGGCGGAACCTCGTGTGGAGTATGAAGATAAATTGCTCGATAATATATTTGTCGATAAGGGGCGTTTCAAAGTGCATCTCCTTTTTTTACAACTATTTCCTGTAAGAGTGCGAGGGAAGCCGCTTTGCATCGGTACTCGTTGCCGGAAGGTAGGCAGTCGGTTGCATAAGACGGGGAATGAAAGTTTCAAAGCGACCCTATTCGGCCGGAACGGAAGGAAAGTACAATCGATGTTTACATCGCGGGGAGCGCGCGCGCGTTCGATTTTTCTTACGCGGTGCACGCCTTGCGTACACTAAGAGTACACGAACATTAATGACACAGGGCGCAGCGACGGTATGGTGACACAGGGGTGGCGTGCGAGGGCGCAAAAGCGACGGTAGGGTCGAGGGTGTCGGCAGGGAGTGCGAGTGGGAAGGGCGCGTGGGTAAGAGGGGGACAGGGGAGAGGAGGGGGTGTCGACGGCGCGACGTTCGTTCGCCGAGGGTAGAAGACCGAGTGTGCGCCAAAGAAGGGACGGGGCGCGGCGTGGAGGGGTGGGAAGCCGTGGGATCAGAGAGGGAAAGGGCAAGGGGCGGCCCACGGGGTGGGGAGCGAGAGAGAGGGAAAGTACCGTGGTGAGAGGAGAGGAGACGACGGGGGGAGGATGCACGCAGACGGGAACGGCCAGAGCGAGTTTTATCCAACGATCCGGGAGGTTCGTCGAGGTAGTGGCCCGCGCCCCGCCACAGCCGCGACAGCTCGCTATCGTGCGTCGTCTGTTCCGTCGTCACTCGAGTCTCGTGCCTCGAGGCTGTCGCTCCATTTTACAAGCACCGCAGCAACGACGCGCCACTTGAAACCGCAGTCTAACCGCGCACCGCGCGAACCTTACCCCGCGGAAAGTCTAACGTCGGAGCAGAAGTGACAGAGCAGACGACGTACCGTGCGGTCCTCAGCAGAGATTTTCGAGGGAGAGCGCGCGCGGTCAGTGACCATCGTCGGGGGTAGTTCGGAGCGTCGCGCACGTCAGTCGCGATATCGAGTGTACCGTGTACCCTGTGTCATGGATTTTTAAACTGTGCACGAGAAAGAAAGTAGAAGAGGGTGACCGCCAGCCAAGAGGAGAAATATTTCACGGCATTTACGCGAGTGTTTTGGCCGGTACGACCGGCGGATTTTCTCGTATTTTCCCGGAGGTTCCTCGTCGAAAACGAGGTTCCTCGTTGCCGGCGTTCTATTTCCGTGCGTGTGGTAGGAGCGCCTGCGATCCGCAACCCGGCGCGCAGAGGGTTGAAAGCGCCTCAGCGCACGCCGCTCGGCTTTCGTCGTTCCTCGTGCGACGAATCGTTCCTCCCGTTTTCGCGCTGCCCTCGTACGTGCGCGCCACTGGCAACCCCGTCGAGAGCGCCCTGCCACCGGGAGGAGGCCGAGGAACCCCTTGGAGAGCTACCCCGGAGGACGAAGATCGCCGAGGAAGCCGGCGACAGGTGTCCACTGCGCGTAGACGAGCCCGCTGCTCGTCATCGAACCCTTTTCCCTTGGGGAGGGGTCGCCGTTCGAGCCGTCACCTGCCTCGAGTAAGTAACCCAGACTTTTGTTTTTCCATTGCCGCGATCACCCCACCCCCCTTCCACCCCCCAACCCCCATCACCCTTCTCCTCGGTACGTAGGACCCCTGTCTCCACCGCAGGTGCCGAGTCACGTCGACTCCTGGCCGAGCGGAGAATCGCGCACGTCGCTAACGTCCTGCTGGTTTCTCTCTCCTTAGGTTCTCTCCGTAACACCCCCGAACAGGTTATTGATTTTGTCGAACTAAGGAGGTGCACGGATCTGCCGGCCCGTACACCCTGCGGCCTGCCAACCTGTTCTCCTCCCTTTCCTCCCCGTCGTCCTTCCTTCTCTCGTACTTTCCTACCACCGCCCTCGCCCTTGATCCTTCCCACCCCCGCACCAGGTGAATTTACGGCATCGCCCTCCAAACGTCTACATTCGATATGATCCAATTTACCGCTGTGTATACAAGACATCCCCTCATCCCCCCCCCCCGCCCCGGTCGCACGAATAATATGACACGGTATACGATTTTTCACTCGCGTCCAAATCTTCCACGATTCGCCATATCTTTGCCCTCAACTCTCTTTTCCATCGTCATGGATAATTCCCGAGACTGCAATTTACCGTGCGGTCACGCGAACGATAAAAATACCTTATCGAGTTCGGTTAATGGAGTTCTCACTGGCCTCGTGGTATTGAACTATTGATTTTCGATCGTGATGTAGGCGACGTAGGAAATTAGCGGGGCAGGTGAGCGTCCGCCGAACCCCCTTACTATCGGATAATACTTCAAAGTGGATATTCGAACTCGCGTTGACTTACGCACCACATTGCGAGGGTCAGGTGTCTACGGTTTAAAGGTACAGGTATCCGCCTAGAGTACGTACCTTCACCCCCCTGTTCCGTGTGTTCACGGAGTCTGAAATTGCATAGGGCTGCGCGAAACGTGCTACATTATATACACGTCGACTTGGCACCCTTCGAGGTCGGTAGGTTCGTTTACCCCGCGGCGTATATTGTCCCTGCTCTTATACGGATACACACAGTCGTACCGTGCTTCAAATCAGAATCCGTCGAGTCGACTCTTTCCAGTCTCGCCTTTTTTCTTCCTTTTTTTTTGCCAGAACAACGATCCTCGAATAGCCGGACCACGCGGAAAGACGAATCGCCCTGACGGATAGCGCTTTTAGAGCAGTTTCCCTCTGTTATTTACTCGCTAGTCTGAATGAAAACCGCAGAAGAACATTAAACCCAAAAGTTCGTTTCGCACGAAAATATAGCGTGGCAGATTCATGAGGATTTAATTCACTGCTGTGCACAGTTGGTAAACATTACTCTGCTAATGAACTTGAGTTTCATTCATAAACACAAATGACATAAGTAGTAATCTTAATAATCAGACACTTTGATGTGATATTTTTCAACGTTTTGAATCGATGTACTTCCATGGCTTACTCTTCATTCGCTTGTTACCGTATTGACAAATTTCCTACCGATATTCGATAAGACCACAGTATATGATACGTGCTTATGTATTCCCGGTAGAAACCGTTGCGCAATAGGATTATTATGTAATTTAAGCGTAATATTGAAACTACTGGTTTCTCGTGGCATTCACCGATGATCTCATCATCCGAAGCCATAGGTCTCAGGGAATAGACGGCTAGTTATTACGAATTTCGAGGTTGGGGTTAAGAGTTGGCTGCCTACCTGCCGGCAAATTTACCTGGCAGTCCAGTCGGATAGCTGCCAGGTGTGTTTCATGGGCAAGTACGTAATGAGTTTGCTCGCGCACCGTACTCTCTACTCGCCAGTGGAAAAAGTGTGTTGTAGTTCAGCCCTTGCCAAGTAACGCAGTGCGAATCCATACTTTAATGCGAAATTACTTTCCTGGCAAAAAGTAGACGGTTGTACTCGAAGGGAAAGCGAAAGAACGCATTTCGATGAAAGCAAAACAGTATTTCCGCCAGCCTCGAAGGAGAAGAGTTCTCGACTCATCTTTTTTCGCAACGAAGAGGATCATGCCGTGAAACGTGAGTGAGTGTTCATCCGGAGATGCACGTGAAGTTCTTCAGAGCAAACAAGTTTCTAATGAGACTTTGATTATCGCCGAATAACGCATCGACCTCGGCGTATACGATAGTGTTTTGGATATTGCGGAGTGGGTCTATTTCTCGATAACGATCGGATAACCATTTTTCTATGAAGCTTTTTGTAGAAGCAAGCTGAATAGCCCGATCTTTGTTGCGAGTGACGCATCATTGGCTTGATATTTTGACAAAAGGGAGCCGAGGCGTTTACCCCGCAGGACTTTTCGGAGTTTTGCAGGGAGCCAGGGGGACGACGGGGTTCTTCGTGACAGTGGCACAGGCTCGACCGTAGACAGAGATAGTCGAATGGGGGAGGGGAGAGGAAGACCCCTCTCAATATCCTGAAGCCACGTCAAGTCGCGCTTTGTGTCGATGAACTACGAGCAGACTGTTGCGGTGTCAGCTCGCGTGACTATAGACAGTGTTGACGGCGGAATTCCACGATGGTGGATCGATCGGGTTTGAGTTTATCATTGGCCGTTTCCTGGCACGAAAACCGGCTGCCTCGTTCCGCCGGTTTAGAACAGACAGTACAAAAGGTCGGCTTTCCGACCGCGCAATTGCTCTATACATCGATTTTCAAGTTCGGTAACGAGCGCCAATTACAAGCCAAACAACCCTTACTTCATTACGCTAATGGTGTGTTGCGCAAACGTATCGCAGACTCTTCCAATAAAATCCCCGAACCGTCGACTATTGTGCGCAATTAAACATGCGTCATCACTCATTTGAGTGTCGTTCCTCACAGTTGCCAGTGAATGCTCAGAATCCGAAACACCATTAACACGGTTACATTCGCGTAAATGTTTTAATAGGCAGCAGAAAAAGGTACGAGAATATCCACGGCTCATCGCAAGGCACGTTGTACTTGAATTTATTATCCGACGTCTTCCTAATGAGATATCGCGCGGCGGTTTAGGGAGACAACATCGGCTTGCGGTAGATCGATAGAAGCCAAGAGAAGTCGAGCCTCCAAACGGGGAGATCGTTTTATCGCGGTGCTTCGTGGGCTCGCACGTCCCATGAATTTTACTGGATGGACGGAATAAACCTTTCGGTCGATATAGACCTACCGAAACGCTCCGCGGAATACAAGCGTGCACTTTATTACTCCCTTTACCCTTTTACTAGGTCGATAGCGAACATGGTAAATTTCTTTCCCGGTTCGATTAATAGCCATTGATCCTCGTTGAAAAACTTTTGAACGTTCCATAGCACAAAGTCCTTCGAAAAGGGGAATTCTCTGTGACTTTGCGATACGTTTGACCATCGCCGTTTTGCCCGTGTATCTCTCGCTAATTTTATTCTCATGCGGATTTTTGCCCCGTTTATTTTGGCGCGCGGCTCTGGCTCGGGCAACCCCCGAAAACTCGGGCGAACGGGGCCAATGACCAAGGTTCCTGCGCTACATAACGTCAGTGGGCGCACCGTCGCCGAGGGAGAGTGCGGCAACGTCCGAAAATACGTCGGAAGTAACGGGGCAGACGTTTTCTGAATGGCTCGTATCCCCGTGCGCGCGTACGCGCTTGCGAATTTCCAACGACGTATGCCCTTTACGGCGCGTCCAAGTTTAACGGGCATTCAGATCTGCCGGGAGCGGATGTTCCCTGCGTTTCTTTACATCCCCGAGACGGTGATGTTGCGCTGGCCACAGAGACCTTTGGTAATGTCCAGCGCGCACACGAGCCGCACTCCTCGGCGGCTATAAAATTCCAAGTTCGCCCGAGAATTCGCCTTACCCGCGGCGCATTCCGCATGTACATATACATCGGCTTGTTAGCTTCCTTTTCCGCCATTCAATGGAAGACGCTTTAACATTTGCGTGCCAAGGTGTTCCTATGAGTCGTCCGTTAGGTCAAAGTTCACGCGTACTTCGCTTTCTCAGGGATCACGCCCTAAGAAACTCGCACAGTGCACAGCCTTCAAATACTCCTCGTTCGTCGTAGATCGGGAAAAGGTTTAAATACCTCTCTGTGTGTGGACGTTTACTCGTGCGAGTTTCATCAAGATTTCGACCGTTTTATCGGAAATGCGAAACATGATATTCCGAGTCGCCGTTTAATCCAGCAGTTTAGCATTTACTCATTCCAGCCCGAAACTAATTTGAATTCAGTAAACTAACGTAATTGGACATGGCAATCGAACGTATTACGATTTAATTTCACCAAAACTGATACGGTAGAACGTTGTTTATCCGAAACTCATGCGGAGAAGGTAGATTAACGGATTGTTATGCAATAACTGACCGTTCTTTGCACGAAAGCGTGCCAGTCCGATTATCCCAATTAACTGGGGATATTTCTATTCCGCTTATAAAGTAAAAATACCAACACCCTACGGCAATGTCCAGGGAATGACTTACTTTACGTTTTAGCTAAGCTCATTATCATTTATTAATGATAAGCGATGGTGCGCCAAGGACGTGGTTTTATAATCGCGCAGTTTAATCTTTTAGCTGCGTTAAGTCGGGGCGTTGAGTTAAGACAAAAAGAATGGACCCCGAGTCGGGGATTCTCGCGCGGAAGCTTGAAATTTATATCGAGGCGTGGGGCACTTTCGCCCTTATGACCCGCAGCATTGGGAGGACTCTCGAGGCAGGAATAGGCGTATCCAGGGCGCAGAAAGTCTGCGCAACGTTGCCGGAAAGGACAACGAGCGAACGCGACGTCCGGAGAAGTCGACCGCCACCGTCGACTTCGGAGTAATTTTCTTGAAATATTTAGCGTGCTCGAGCATTTATCATTGTCACCGGACCCGATTAACCTTCGTTCCTCCGACATGTGCGAGGAAAACAATTGGACAACACGATGTTCAAGTCCCCCGAATGGGTCAGCCAATCTCATAGAACCCTTATCAATAATTACCCCCGTTATGTTCGATGGGCGAATTAGTATGCAATTTTCAAAACCAGGTCGTGGAACGTTTGCGGAGTTCACTCAAGTCTGTCGCTCAGTATGATTGAACGTTGTAATAAACAAGGAAAATTATCGTCGTGTTTTGTCAGGTTATCCACTTTCTTCGCGCTCAACGTATTCTCTTTATCGAACTTACTGACCTTCTTGTTTTTATTTCGGATACTAACGAGGCGCGAAGGTCGCATTTTGGGGCGCCAATCGAACACATTCATGTACACGTGACAGGGCTGATGATATTGAGGATTCGAAGGTCATGCTGATCTTGCCGATGACATTTACTTATTCGCGAGCTCATTTTCGCGAACAAAGATATGTTTGTTTCGTCGCGTGGCCCAGCGTATATACGTAATTGCTCGACTGTGTACTTAATAGGACATTACGAGCGCAGATCGAGGGCAGAATTTACGGGCTGCGAACGCGTTTACAACCTCACTCGGCGTTGTTTTATTTCGGCCGGTAAGTGCATGTCTTTCTTTGGTTTTGTTGTTGCACGCTCCTCATTCTGTCGGCTTTTGAAAGTGTAAGTCGTTAACCTCGTAAAACACCCTTTTACATCTAACGCACCGTACATCGCCGCGGGAATTGTTGCTTTCTGCCGCGAGAAGAAGGGTCCACGAGCCTTGTCGGATCGCGAATATTGTATAACAATTGAGACTTTTCACCGAGGGACGAACCGTACGTAACGAACGAATCTTTGTTCGCTCATTCTCAAAACTGAGACACTCGGTTAATCGTTTAAGTTGCTTTCGCTAATCTCTCAACGAAAGATCAAGAATGAAATTTACACATTTCTCTGTGCCGTCGTTGAACCTTTGACTTTTCCGCATCCTTCTTTACGTCGTTAACGAAGCGTGAGGCTCTTTTGAAAGACAATGTGGCAAGATTTTCTCGTCTCCGTGGCTCCGGAATATCCACGCCGTATACGAAGTTCGGGAAGGTCCGTATTATAGCGTAAATGGGCGTTCCCGCATGTTTCTCACCATCCCTTTCCCTCGTTAACACTCGGATTCTCTTTCTCTTTCCCTCCACGGTTCTCGATCTCTCTTGATTCACGTATAACTGGTTCGTTCACTGAGCCGTCTAATCAAGCTTCATTGTTATTTGCGCTCAGCCTGGGCTTAAAACTTACCGCGATCGTGCTCGTCTATCCCCGCCGGCGTCTATCGTTCTCTAAGCGATATTAGACGTTTCACCCTGCTCGTTTTCTTCTTTCTGCCTGACAGGATTATTGTTAGAATGCTCGAGAGGCCGCGCCAAGCACGAAATACGTGCTCCGTTTTCGTAATACAAAAATAAAGGCGGGGCAAACGGAAGGATGACTGCGATCGCAGTAATAGGAAATGCATTGATCCTAAAATACGGTGATTAACGCTAAGAGCGTTAAAGCATTTTTCGGAAATTCTCTCACCGATAGCGAACCGATGGCGAACGACTGCTCCAAAGCGGTGTCGGTCTATTTTAAACCCCATCTTGATTCCTGCGACCGTCGCGACAACCGTATTCCTACACTATGTGTGCGTGTGTGTGTGTTTTACGTGTATCCATCGTGCAAAGTGCCTACTCGATACACCGAGAAAAAAAATGAGCAAGATATTCTTTTGACAGAAACGGATAGTACTTAATTCAAAAGGAAGCCCTTCTCGTCCAAGTGGTTTCCGCTCGCGGCAAAAGAATATTTTCCTCGGTTATCCGAGAATCCTCTATATATACTTTCACAAAAGACTTTCCTCCACGATTGTTCGACGTGCTCGGGAAAAAATGTTTTGCCCGCATCTTTCTCTAACCGCAGACACACACGTGCCGGTGGTTTACACGGGGTACCGGAGGAAAATTTCCAACGGGCGGAATTGCTTAGGAGAATCAATCACGAAGTTAGAGATATCGGTCGCCGTTATCGGAACGACTGTTGGGCGCAGAAATCCGACGTCAATTCGCAAAGTCGCCAGCTTAATTCAGGGTTTAAAGGAAAGTCGGAAGTTCCTTCAGAATCGAACGATTGGGCTTTAAGGCGCAAGGGGGAAGGACGGGAGTGGAGGTGGGGATGTGTATGCGGCGGATTAACGGAAACCGATATATACCCGATCCGTGGAAACGATTCGTTTTCTGGACTCTTAAGGACACGACGCAGGAAGAAAAGGTAGCGTATCGTAAACGAATGGCGAGGCTCGTCGGTGGGGGCGGACGACGGGAAAAATAAATACGACGGCCACGCGTCCATACTAATTAGGGTGCGTCGGTCTACAGGGGCCTGTAACGGTTCCAGGGTTCGAGGGGAACCCCTCCTGCCGTTCGTAACAATAGCCCGGGGTGGCACGAAAGGCCAGGATACAATGCATCAAAAGAGAGAAGTGGCAACGTTGACAGTCACCAGCGGCGAGATGCAATTCCGTAAATAGAGAATAGCTTGGAGTCATTTCCCGTTGGTAGCGCGCGGCCGGATTGAACGACCAATGGGAAGATTCAATCGGACAATTTTTATATTCGCCAGCTGCCCGGATATACGTCGTCATCGGAGCTCTCTAACTATCGTTTAACCGCAACGAGCGACGAACCAACCGACGCTATATATCCCTGTGCATCGGAACAAATGCGACTGAATGGACGGCTAACCACAGGGCTATAAAATACTTCTTTTCCACCTCCTGCAGTGCGCGCTCGCCAGGATGCCGACGTGGAAAGTGGCCGCGATAAACTTTTCTTTTGGAAGTTTTCGCCGTCGTGCCTCATAAAATTGTTTTCCTCCGTGCTGAACGTCGACGCGTAGAGATCAAGCAGGGCTGCCCGGCTCAAGCTGCATCAGCATTTTTCTATGACAACCTTATTAATTTAAAAAACCTCGCGGCACGTGCAAGCGCCGCCGACGTGTCATTTAACATTTGCGTAAATCAAAATAAAATGTTTTTCCAGAGAGAATAGTAATCCCTTGCTTACTGTGCGCACGTGAATGCCGGGGCGTCGAAAACGTCGGAGTTGATTAATGCTCGGTTTCATATATCAGGATTGAAAATATTGAGAATTTCATCCCGATGCTATAAGTTGGAAAGCAAACACCGGCAGGCTTTGCGTTATTCACGCAGCGGCGTTAATGGCAGAGGGCTGAGCCGGTCCAACGAAAGTCGACATATTTCGTCGGCGGAACGTACCCTTCGGTGCTCGGAAGCATTGAAAAAAGGTCGTCCAATTGCTCGCCGGCCCGGGTGGACTTTCGTGCAGGGAAATTTCATACTCGCGGCACGTCTCGCGGAGCGTTTCTTTCGTCGGGTCAGGCTATTATAATAAAATCGGACACGCCATATGGTGACGATGGGGCGTAAAGGGCTGCCGGTTCTCGAGACTTAGAACGAGAACCGGCGTGCATGGCACTCCTTCACCTTTGGCCACTTCAGTCCTCGGCCATTACAAGGAGATCCTGACCTTTTGTTCCTGCAGCCTGCGTGCACAGAAATCCCCCGTACGCAGCCGTGTTCTTAGCCGGCTTTTTAACGCGTACAACGGGCTACGTACACACCTCGCCGGGAGAATCTTGCCAATGCCATTAGCGGTTAACAAGGCCGATAATAACGTGAGAACATGGCAATAGAGATAACAGCGCGTACATGCGATCCGCTTTAAAATAATGACGCGTGAAATGCGCGCGTCTGATACAGACTTGCGCGCGTTATCAACCGAGCTGCACCTATCACTTTCCCGGTTTAAATGAATCTGAAGTTTAATCAGTCTGCCCATCAGCCGGTTTTTATCCCCTCCTCATGGACGTGCTTATAAATTCAAGCGAGCGGAATAAATCGCTGGAATTTACCCTCGCTCTCGGATATACCTTTTTCGTCAGCTGGATCTGTTAGAGGGGGCGGGGTGACACACGTCGTAAACGGAACGTTGGTGTTAGAGGTCCAAACATATGGGGGAACCCTCCGGGTTCGTAGATTTAGGCGCGACAGTTTGGGTCCAATAGTGGCAAGCTGCCACGCACGATTTTATCCTTTCTATCTTTATATAACCACGTGAACATCGAAGATTCACACGACTGTCCAGCCGTGTAACCGTCACGACCGTGGCACTCATAATCGTTCGTGCGAGGCCTCATTGTTTCTTAACACTCGTGTCAAATAAACTGTCGTCTATGCCTACTGCCGGAAGTCTTACGCAGTACCCCTTAAGAGATTTCAATTTCGCTCAGACGTGATGCCAATTGCAACAAACTATGTTCAACCGTTTGGTAAATGATACATTTCACGTAGTTTTGAGATTTTATCGAATCATCCCTTTAGACGAATATTCATGTTATTATCCTGAGTTTGGCTACTTTTCGGTGGGTTTTATTCCGAGGGCTACCCGCATTCATACATTTCGGTTTGTTCCCGCATGACAAAACCACCCTGTCGTTCGCAGCAACGATAGGAAATTCCATGGAAGTCGATTCAATGCAAACACAATCACGAGCGCTTTCCTCAGTCAGTGCACGTTCCGGCTGTCTTTCGTGAAAACGCCGTAACTGGCGCGTCAGTGCACTCCGCGGTGGGAGAACATTGAGTCGGTGCATTTGAAAATACTACGGTCCTAAGCACCGTACGTATCCTATGTTCCTGGTACATTTGTTACAACGCACGGACCAGTTGGGCTAACCGTAGCTTTCATCGCGGTACGTTATTAAACCGTAGGCATTAATCATTTCTCGAACATTGCCGACAATATTCCGAGAATATCCAACACAAGTAAACGACGGTGCAACACGCCAATTAAAATGTTTGGCCATTATTAAGAGTTCGCTATTAATTAATTGTTACGAGCCAGTTGGCCGGAGCAGCCTCAAAAGAGCAGAATGAAATGACTGACGAGATAAAATTGACGTTGCTGAAGCAAAGTTATTCAAAAGTGATCTTATTAGTTTTTTCCCATCCTCTGGGTCATAGAAGTGGCCGCTTCGGCCGAACGGATTTTCCTGGCGACTGAGAGAAGTTTTTACCGCTTTCACGGGGAAATCCTATTACATACATACAGAGAGACGAGTATTTATTTGAAACGGCGCTTTCTTGCCGCGAGGAAATTGGGATAGAAACTAGCGGTATTCAGCGGTTACTGATTTATCTCCAGTGAATTTCTTTGATCGTTTGCTCACGAAGGAATGCGTCGGAACCGAACGGGACGCGGGGCCCGCGGAGGCAGCCACGAATGACCGGGAGAAGTTGGCAGATTAACTGACTCCTAACAATAATTCCGGCTGTCGGCGAGAGAGACTCGGCTGTAGAAGTAGGAGCGGCAAAGAGGGTGGTTTTCGACGCGTGCAACCGCTATCGATTGACATCCCTCCGGCCGCCGCCGCCGTTTTCTCCCCTCTCCGTCACTCTTTCGTTTGGCCTTTCTCTGTTCCTCTTGCCGCTGGCGGCAGTGACGCCGCCATCGTCACCGCCGCCTCTTGGCTTTTCTCTCAATCAATCCGAACATCGCCCTCTCTCTTACTCTCTCTCTCGCTTTTACTCCCCGACCTTTCCATTCCGGGCCATCCGTCGCTCTTCCTTCCGGACGCGCTCTCCGAAGGGACTTTTCGACTAACGGATTATTCCCCGTAATTTGCCCGGGCGCGATGAGAGAGTGATTTTCATGGACGAGTGAGCTGAAAAATGATATTAAACCGTGCACCGGCGCCGCGTAATCATCTGCCCAATAACCGGAAATAATAGATAAAGCTTGTGCCGTCTGAAAGGTCCGACTTTCTTTCTCATTTTTCCTCTCTCCTGGAGTATCCGCGGCGGTGCAGTTGGGCGGCAAGTCGCCACGTAAAAATGTACCTCGTTGGGAGGCCTTCTCCAATCTTTTCGGCCCTTAATTCCCCCTTCTGGGCCTTTCCCCTCGCTGACGACTCGTGTAGTCTCCTTGTCTTCCGCTCTGAGCGTCTGTTTTCCCCGGCCTTCGAACTTTCTTCCGTCCTCGTTCTTCCGTTCCCTAGGCGACGCTGCTGTATCTTATTCTTCGGCTCGGTCTGCTTCCTCGGAGGATCTCGCTCCCTCGGTCTGTGATTCCCCCACTTCGTCGGTCCACCCTCGACCCTTCGTGCGTCGCCAGTACGTTCCGCAGACTCCGCCGTTGACTCCCTCGTCGCTGCAGGATTTCCGCGAACCCCTGCTCCACGGCTCCCCTTACATCAAACGCCGGTCAAGTGAAGAGAAGGGGCGGGGGGCAGGGACGAAGCAAGACCGAGAGAGACTTCGGGTCGACGGTACAGGGAGGAAAGAGAGAGAGAGAGAGAGAGAGAGAGAGAGAGAGAGAGAGACACAGAGACGATATTACATCCAAGTGGTGTGTTAGGGTTCGAGCGAGAGCGTCCTCCGACGGGCTCTTCCGAAATATTTTACGAGCTAAACTGCGCCGGCGGCCTTTGCACGCCTGCGGGAATCGATGTGGGGAGAGATCAGACACCGCCGGCTCGATGTACCCGTCTCTCTTCTCCGGCCTTCCGAACCGCCGGAATATAACGGCCCGGTTCGATAACCGATTAAAGGAGAAAGTGCGTCCATCCCTACGCTCGACAAAATCGACCAATCGAATTTCACGTCCGCTACGCGAAAATCCCTCTTCTCTGCCTACACTTTTGTACAGACCGCACGATTTCCTGTTCTAACGGTCTTCTTTATTCTCGATTGACGTTTCGGAAGACACGAAAGCACCGACAGGCGGGTGTTTCGTTAGATACGTAGAGACGTATCGTAATGCTCGCGTTGAAAGACGGCTATAATAATGACTCGTGGAGCGCTTCAAAGGCGCCGGTTATCGGCTGCACTCGACGGATATCGAATGCCTGATAGCTCATACCAGAGGAATACCTTCTACCGGTGCATATTCCTTAAGGGCTTTGTAGACCAGAGCGAGGACTTCCTCTCCGTGAACTTCATTAGAGATACTACCGAAGCCTCGTCGACGTGAACAGGCTCAGTTAACGTTTCAATTACCAAATTCACCTATCCTAAGACGCAGTAAAACACGAAACTACACCCTCGCCCTACACGCGTTTACAACAATTTTTATACACCCTGTGGCACACTTTTTCTCACGTTTTTTTACACGAAAATTAAAACTCTGACGTTTCATATCTGTATTACGAGTTACAATATCGCGGTTAAAATTCTTCGCCGTACGTGAACGGACCCTGAAGCTTTGATCTTTGATGAATAATGCAAAACAATGTACGGTTTGATGTACTACACAGCAAAGTATCGCTAATGAGCAGCCTCTAGTCGTTTACTTACTCTTTTACATTTATCAGCCAGTTGGCTGTTCTGCCTCCATGATCGCGTGCCCCACTGGGGCTTTTTCTCTAATATAGGTCAAACTGTATACGTATAAAACGTCGTACCTGTGTTTAAAGTATCGAAAGACTACTTACGTTTCATGAGAAGCCGCCACATTTCTTCTTTCTCTTTCATTTGCTTATGCTATTAGTACTAATGGTTTCTCATAATTGCGACTACGACTTAATATATTAGAAAAGGGCAGATGGTCATCCGAGTACTACAATTTTGGCCCCCTTTTTCTCCGTCTTACCGAATTACCGGATAGCGTGCAAACTGCCCCACAAACAGTTACACATACCAGTAGTACCGTCTTTCGGGATGGAAAAAACGGTGCCTTTTTTTCCACAGTACAAGAAGCGCGAGTACTATCCGTCCTCCTTCGTGTCAGACTTTTTTCCCCGGGGATTAGGGATTTGATTTATACGAAAGCAGCAGGAGGGAATGCCGCGTTTGCTCCTTCCCTAGCCGTCAATCTTCATCGGTGCGTGGGCGTCGCGCGAACTTGGTAACGCGCCTTATGAATCATTCCGCACGCGTGAATTATTTCATAAGCACTCGTTCTCCTCGGGAAGACGCATCGATCCTCCTCTGGCCCCTTAGACTCGGCTCGCTTCTTCGTCTCGCCGGCACAGCCCAGCGAATTGTGTTCTCGAGGCTGTAACCCCTCATTAACCCCTTTCAGCGCGTAACACGGCCCGTGTCCTTATGCTTCACCCCCGCGACTGCATTTTTATCCGCGACTCCCCGTTCTTTTGTTCGCCCTCCCAGGAACCATGCACTTGTTCCACATCTCGTCCAGACGGCCGTCGCGTCGCTTTCCGAGAAGCATTACGCAGCTCGTTAGCATGTGTCTCCTCGTCGTCTTAATTGGCTTGATAGATCCCCCCTTTCGCTCGTCGGCTAATATCCGACGCTACCGTAGGACTCTGCTCCTCTCTACCATTCTCCTCGGCTCTCACGGATCCTCACACTGTCGGTATTTTTAGCGCCCTTCCCCCCCCCCCCCGCATCATACGTAGCTGGAGTCTACGAAAACTTTACGGTCCGAACGATTCTTTGTGCGACAATGCTGTCGTTTGAACGCTCAGCGGATAGTCTTCCCCGGATGATCTTTGCCCACAACACTCGTACGGGCGCAGGATCCACGAGATTAGATCACCGGCAATAATTCGGAGCTGGTAACACCATACGGGTATACCCACATTCACCGTGCTTACCGCCAGGAGTGAAGAGTTCAGACACCCTAAGAGTTAAGAGTTTTCTCGAATGTCGATGGATCTTGTAGGGTTTCGGGTCAATCCTTGAGCAAATTGCAAACGGGCACGAAATATTAACTTCGAGTGTTGGAGTGTTGGTTATTTTCAAGGAATTCCTGTAAAATGTTCGTACACGATGTTCCAGTCACGAAACTGTAATTAAAAATTGATGTATAACCTGAGAGGCTGTTAAATATTTCAACGGCCAGTAATTGGAAAGGAAATTATCCGTGGTGAAATTTAAAGGAAAAATTGAATTCATTATAATTTGTTTGTTCCTAATGGAAGAATGGTTTGACAGTGAAAAATTGAAAGGTGTGGCTTTTGTTTTCGATATGAATCGATAACGCTGTCGGAAAATGCAGGGAAACAGATAAAACCCGGCTGGCACGTTGTTTATGCCATCAGATTGCACGTTAATTATTGTTCTGCTATTCGACTTTAATTCGAAAATTCAAGCTGACATCGACCAGCGGCCTGTCGATTTACCTTACAAAGCATTATTCACTCTATACTCCCCGTTCGGTCGCATATCGACATCCCTTAAACGAAGAATCAAATATTCCCAAGTGACAGATTTTTATCTATTTCCCACACGTCCGCGCTTTCCGTCGAATGCTTTGCAGCTCTAACTCGGATCGTAAAAATATCGCAACGAAAAAAGAACGTCGCGACGAGTCGCCGGATGGTCCACGCTATACATGTCAAAAGAAAATCTATCGGTAAATCCGCAAGACGTTTCGATACTCCAAACCTTTGGTCCGTTTTTCACAGTCTTGACGTTTCTCACGGGTACAAGTTTGAGTGCATCGCGCGCTGTCATCGCCAGTCTAACGACTCTGTTGGTTTTCTCTTGTCTTCGAACAATGGCAGGAGCTCAGGTTAAACCGTGAAATAAGCCCAGTAACGCTCAATATTTATCTCCGAAGGCAGAGGCGCACGTGTGTGCACGCGCCTACGCGATTTCACGGCGGTCGTTTCTAACTGTTTCAGCGAAGGTTGAAAGGGTTCGCCCCGCTTTGTGCTAGGAATTCCCGTGAAATTCCCGGCCGAACGGGAACACGTGTCTCGGCAGATCTTCCGCACGACGAGGAGCCAAAACAACCACGTAAAATGGCCCTGCCTCCGGCATTTGCATTCGTTATAAGCATTAGCATTTGTAATTGCAGAGTGCGCCGAGTATCGTGCGATAACAAGTGGCTGCAATCAAGCAGGGCAAACTGTTATTTGAGTTACTAATTCATGCACACGTTTATGACATAATAATTATCAGCGATTCTAGTACGCCGTTATCGAAAATATATGCGCCTAGTGTCACGATTTATATTTATCGCGTTACACCGTTTACGCACGACCCCCGGCTGTTCTGTATTTTCAAGTTCCGAGAAAGCACGCTGGGGAGGAGTTTTCAATCGACCGATTTCAACGGGTCGACGTTAAACCTGCCCGTTGATTTACGGGTACCCGCTCCGCCTATTATGTACGGCCAATCCGGAAAACAGTCAAGGAAAAGATTAAGCAGGATGAAGATTCTTTTCAGAGCAGATTTCCTGACGGGCAGGGATGCCCAGGAAACGAGTCGGAAAGCCACCGTCTTGGAATAAGCCGACTTCTTTAAGGACAGCCCTGTACACTGGATGTATCGTTTTCCAGACTCGAGTACCACTGTGTCCGACCGAAGGCAGCAGTTACTTAATATGTTCCGAGGAGGGATTAGGTGTCGTGTTTCTCTTCGGACTTAACCGTATAGCGTTGGCTCAAACGAGAGCATCTGCCCTGAGCTTCAAGAGCACGCGAGAATTCTTTCTTTCTTTCTTTCTTTCGCTCCAACTCGCTCTTCCCCTCCTCCTTAGAGGCTTTTTTCTGGCTGGTCTTTCCCGAGTCAGCGAGCGAATTGCACGAAGATCACAAGTACCAACGGACTCCCACGAGAGGGGATTAGCATTGTGTTCAAGTCCCAATTGATAATGGACGCTCTAGCGGATTTCAAATGGCTTTCAGCCTTTTTCCCATCATCCCACTGCTCCTTATTCCCTGCTAATCCATGTATCCTAAATCGAAGAATTTTTCAACTGTACGCGCAACATCTCTCCTTCCTGTTTCAATGAAAATTAACCCGTTTGACCTCGTTTCCGAGTTCGCCGCCTGTTCTTTCATTAAAATTTATGCAGACCCACCGCGACGTTCGGGCAGATAATGTTATTGATTGAAACTATTAATGTCTGAGGACTGGTTAGGTGTCCTCGTTGGATGGAAGGGCAAAGGGACGAGGGACGAGGGATCCTCTCTCGACTCGATATACCACGTCTACATTATGTTTGCATATTTTTCGTCCCTTCCCCCTCCCTCGTGCGCCAGCATCTGACTTAAACGAGCCGCGGGTGACCTCACATCCGGTCTCTCGCGGGGCGTGAATAGAATCAAATGGAACGGAGGGTTACTAAATGACAATGGTCAACTCGTACGCGCCGGTTCTTATTTCCGGTGCAACGTTACGGACATTGTTCGACCCGGTCGACGCTGTACCACGATGAAGACCTTCACTTTTCGTAACGCGCCAGTCGACACTCCCTACTTTCCACCAGCAATACATTCCTTCGTAAAACAATAAGAATAACCGTATTTATTTAACATATTGATCTAATTCATCAAGTGATGAAATGATTTTTACATTTTCGTTTTAAAATGTGGATATAGCTGTGAAACGTTTCATTTGGGTACAGAGAAAGTTCTTTCTCGATAAAACGTTCTAAGAAAGCTTGGGTTCGCATACATTTCAAAACGACCGCTATCTTCGTAGTC
Source organism: Hedychridium roseum (assembly GCA_963989215.1). NCBI lineage: Eukaryota > Metazoa > Arthropoda > Insecta > Hymenoptera > Chrysididae > Hedychridium > Hedychridium roseum. The sequence goes on along the minus strand of OZ022312.1, from coordinate 5,921,424 downwards.
GTTTATCATTCGATCTCTGTGTATTCTATGCTCGGTTATGTATCACAGAAGTCCAGCCGACGAATCGACCGAATCGAGTTCACGACCTTTGCAGACACACATGCATACGGATGATCGATCGCCGTTGCTTGTAACATTTCCTTCTTTACTTCCCAATTTGCCGTTGCATGCAGTACCAGGGTTCCCTCAAACCATATTCAGCGTCACACATTGAAACGAATTTCGAATCCACTTTTAGAAAGAGCCTACAGAAATAATATGATTCGTGATAGCATCACATTAATAATGAAACTCATTATTCTTCACACCTGTGTTTCGTAATTTAGCATCGTATGAAGGCAGTTTCCGGAGCATGCCGTATCACATAGTAGTGTGTTTATTAAACCTGTTAGCGTTTTTCTTTGAACTCAGCCGACCCGTGAAGTTTAGAGGAAGGTTTCTGCTTACAGGTGGCAACGGCACCCATGCTCTAGTGAAAGCACTGCGGTTATCCAGAGCGGAGAGCGGACAAGAAACAGCAGGATGTGGCGGCAGGTTGTCTTGGCCGTATTGCTGGTGACCTTGTCGTCGACGAGTGGGAAGGTCACCGTCCTGCCCCACGACGTTTACCCGGGCTACGAGGTGGTGAAGTTCAACGAGGACGGCAAGCATGTCTCGAACTTCAGATTGGTGGAAACGGGCTACTCGAAGTACTTCACGGTGCTGGAGAACGGTCTGGTGATGACGACGTCGGATCTCACGCCCCTGGTCGATCGTCCCGTTAATCTGATCGTCCTAGAAGAGCAGGCCAACGGCACGGAAGCTCACGACATCCACCTCTACGTCATAAACCGTCGGCACATGCTGACCTTCTCGCACGATCATCTAGACCAAGGGGAGGTTCCGGAGAACTTGCCCTCAGGAGCTTGGATCGAGTGTTTCCCCGTCCTAAGAGCGCGAGGTAGCTTCCCCGTGCACTACGCAATTCTTCCGGAGGAGGATGGGGATAGGCCGTTCACCCTCCTCGAGGACGAGACCAACGAATCCGGCTACAATCTCACTTTGACCAGCCACAAACAGGGCGTCAGGGTTGTCACCGCGAGGCCCTTAGATCGCGAGAAAAAGAAGTACCATACCGTGGTCGTCCATGCTTCCGACGGGAAGTACATCAGCAGTTCGAAGATCAGCGGTGTTATCGAGGTCCTAGACGTGAACGACAACAGTCCGGTCTTCGAGAAGGAAGTCTACGTGTTCGAGCTGAGGCCGACGAACATCGAGGATCTCCGGAGGAGCTCAGACGTCCTTCCCAGCTGGAAGAGGTTCTCCACGGTCGGCACTGTCACGGCCAAGGACGCGGACGGCGATAAAGTGGCATATCGATTAATCACGCCGAGTAATCTATTGATAGTCGTGCCGCAAACCGGGGAACTCTTGTTAACCGGTGAACCGGAGAACACCGTCGACGAGGACACCGCTTGCGAACTCATCGTCGAGGCGCACGATCTGAGAAGCCCCAGCAGGAAGACGGAGAAACCGGCGAGGGTTGTCGTGAGATTCCTCACGACAGAACTCGACGTACCGGTTGTCCATCGAATCGAGAAGAGACGAGTCACCAGGGCCGTCAGACCGACGAAGAAGGTCGACTTCACCGAGGCCGACGGCGACGTAGAAGGGAAGATTGTCTTTTATCTGGAGAAGGAGAACGAGAAGGAGACTTACAAGATCCGCGACGAGAACAAGTGGGTCACCGTCAGCCCAAATGGATCTGTCATCGTCAGGGAGAAGTGGGATTACGAGGAACTCGGCCCTGAAAAGACCATTGATTTCTGGGTGACCATCGCCAATACAGGTAATACCACGTAATCCGCCATCATAGGGCTCTGACGATACTACGAATTTTCAGGACATTCAACAAAATTTTACGCCTGTACTTTGTGTCGACATTTGATCCTTGAGTCTAATTTTCTAAACTGTTGGACTGTACGACTGTTTTCTAATTGATCTTTTTTCTTGATGTTTTCACATCTGAAGACCATTGCTCTGAATATCCCATCGGTTTCCGGTGTCCATACTACTACGATGGTACAAGTTTGATTTCACTATTATTGCTTTAGCTTTTATTAGACACCTGGCTACGTATAATACATATCATCGATTTCCATTACAAGCCTTATTACACCTAACGATTGAATCCGTTACTCAATCATGAGGTCAATCACGAAAAGGATATTGAATTTAGATTAGTTCTTCATTTACATCCGTGCTAACCCCACATTTACATTTTGCCTCTTTGCAAGGTATACGATGAAAAAGTTTATAAAGCTTATCATTTAATATCGTCCACGTATACCTTGTTGGCAATTCATACGTGCACTTTTATCGACGATACTAATGCAACAATATCTTTCTTTACGCATCATCCTCGGCTTTCATAGGAATGCAGTGTAAGTATCTCTACATTGCATACTCTTTCAGTGCACATACTTTCAAATTGCGCACCACGTTGATCGTGTCTTGAAGCTTGAAATCACCGTGTGATGGATAAAATTGCTGGGCCACATTCGCATAAAATGCAATAAGAATCTTGCGCTAAGTGGAAGCTTTTAGAGGGTAGTCCGCTGTAAAGTAGCATCGAGGAGCTCTCGAAGGAACGGTCCTGTATAAATATCGATCCGAAATTACAGACACCGATAACCAGCGGGTTATCATCAACATGAAGGATGTGAACGACGAGCCACCGTACTTCACGAATCGTCCCCTACCGATGCAGACGGTCGTTCAGCTGAACGCCCCGCCGAACACTCACGTCTTCACCCTACAGGCAAGGGATCCCGACACCGACCACAACATTCACTATTTCATCGTACGAGATCGAAGTACGTATGACGTCGGTGGCTTTCCGATGAATAAAAGAATTACTAGGGCATAAAAGATTCTTCCTAAGGGTTCAACGAAACTCGTGAATCGTAGGAAGTAACGGAATTGTCGCGTGCCACAGTGTCATGCGGCTGTTTTTCTTGCTGAATATCGATTGTCCCGGCTAATATAAGGGCTTTCAATAATACACTTTGAAGAACGTGCAGGAAACGCGTCGGTCCCTCAGCTTGCTTTATTATTAGCCTTATGCTGGCGAGGGTTAACGCGTCTGCCGCGTAAGGGCATTTCACTTGCACTTGATGTAACATCACGTGCACCATCGGCCTGGCCAGGGCTCTGACAATAAGTTCAACATCGCTTCATGCTGCGGTGCCCCGAGTAACTACCGCCCGCAGCCCGACACGGAAGTTATTAGCAACAGATACATTGAACTCGTTACTGTTTTACATACCGGCTGCAAATTGCCGTTCAAACCAGTCTCCCCTCCCCCCTACACTCGAAAACCGTGCAAACTGTTGACGCAATATTCGTGAACGCGGGGAAACCTTTTTAATTGCATCAAAATCATGCGAGTACAGCTATACAGGTTTTTTTTTTGTTGTTTAACTGTTCTTCGCGAGAATGCAGCACGTGCAGGAGTGTAATAGTTTTGATGAATGTGAGTTATTTATTGTCTAGCCGGTGGACGATTCGAGGTGGATGAAAGATCGGGTGTGGTGCGTACCCGTGGGTCTGACCTTTACCAGCTTGATATGGAATATGTACTTTACGTAAAGGCCGAGGATCAGAACGGCCGCATCGACGAGAAACGCTTCCAGTCAACATCCGAGGAAAGGTTATCGATCGTAGGCGGAAAACGCGCGCCGCAGTTCTATATGCCGTCCTACGAGACCGAGATACCGGAAAACCAGAAAAAGGATTCCGAGTGAGTAAAACCAGCGGTTTATCTTACAGATAAGACCGATGGATATAAATAAATAGGCCAAAGCATTAAGAAAATGTTATCGTTGTTCTACCCTCGTCGTGTCATCGTATGTCAATTTCGTTGACATTAAAAGACAGCTTTTTGTACAGTTCAGTAAATATCATCTCAGAGGATGTGGAATAAGTCTTAAACTTATCTGATATTTCTAATCGGAACTAGGTTTTTAAATGTACGCGAGAGCATGGAGATTTGAGTTGACGAGAAATTCTGTGTTTCAGTATCATATCGGTGAAGGCAAAGTCGTTCGCCGACCGTGAGATACGGTATACGCTGAAGGCCCAAAGTCAAGGAGCTGCGGGGACTTTTAACATCGGTCCCACGTCCGGTATCGTAAAACTCGCTAAGGAATTGGATTTCGAGGATCTCCGGCAGCCTCATGTTTATTCTTTGCTCGTAACCGCGACGGAAGATTCCGGCGGATTTTCTACGACGGTCGAGGTAAGACTATTACCAAGAATCAAGTGCTTAGAAGAGGAAAAAGAAATGCGGCATTTTCCTCATGTGCGACACGTCCGAATCGTAATATCCAGCGACATAAAACCGTAGATAAACGATCCTGGAAATATTGCCATGTTAGAAAAATACGAATAGGAATCTTTCTGAGAGTGTCAAGCCTTTTCATTATTGTTCCCCGATAGATCAACTTTATATTTCTCTTGTGCAGTTGACTATTCGCGTTTCTGACGTGAACGACAATGCACCGAAATTCGAGTTGCCGGACTACCAGGCACACAACGTTGACGAAGACATTCCGTTGGGTACGAACATACTGAAGGTGAAGGCAACCGATGCGGATTCCGGGACCAATGCCGAAATTGAGTATTTGGTGTCCGACGATCATTTCAGCGTAGATTCCAACGGAATAATCGTCAATAACAAACAACTCGACGCTGACAACAACAATGCTTATTACGAATTTGACGTCACTGCCCAGGACAAAGGTATATAATCGGAAAATCATGAAAAATATCTTTTAACCATCTGACTGACGAACGTATGAAGGAACGCAATTGCATTCCAAAGATAACGATGCCCCATACGTCGTGTTTCATGTAATTCTTTTCCAGGCGAACCGCCAAAGACCGGCACGGCGACGGTTCGAATTTACACGAAGAATAAAAACGACGAAGAGCCGAAGTTCTCGCAGCAGGTGTACACGCCAAACGTTGACGAGAACGCCGGGCCAAATACACTGGTGACGACGGTCGTGGCGTCGGACAAGGACGGCGATAACGTGCGATTCAGGTTCGTCGGTGGCAACACGACTTCCGATCAGTTCGTCATCGAGGAGATCACCGGAGTGATTCGTCTCCACGGGAATACGATAACCCTCGACCGGGACAAGTACGAGCTGAACGTGACGGCACTGGACGACGGTGCCTGTTGCCTTAATGGCGCAGCCACAATCCACACGAGCACCGCGGTCGTTGTGGTTTTCATCACCGACGTCAACGACAACAAACCGGTCTTCAAGGAGTGCGGAAAGTACAACCCGAAGGTGGAGGAAGGAGCGCCAAATGCCAGCCCCGTTATCAAGGTGCAAGCAACCGACGAGGACAAGGGAGTCAACGGCCAAGTCAAGTACTCCATTGTCCAGCAACCAAACCAAAAGGGAACCAAGTTCACCGTCGATGAGGAAACGGGACAAGTTTTGACGAATAAGGTGCGACTGACCTTTAATCTACATTAAAGTCTTTCTTCAATAGCCATGCTGAGTGGACTTTAAAAACACAACGCCCTCACGTAAATGTTCGTAGGTGTTCGATCGCGAAGGCGACGATGGAAAGTTTGTCTCGGTAACCGTAAAGGCTACGGATCAAGGCGAACCTTCGTTAGAAGGAGTCTGTTCGTTTACCGTGGAAATTACCGACGTTAATGACAATCCACCGTTATTCGATCGACAGGTAAGACCTTAGGGTGTTCAATTTCATCCTTCTTTAACAGATTATCCTTCTTCGCGACTTGTCCGGCCATTTAATTCTCACCCAAGTGCTAGCAAAATCAGCACACCTGCAAGTCCCTTCGCAGGGTCACACGATTAATATTTTTTCCTCGTTATAATCCAGAAATACGTGGAAAATGTGAAGCAAGACGCGAGTATCGGTACGAATATATTGCGAGTGTCGGCATCCGACGAGGATGCCGATAATAACGGCGCTATAACATACACTCTGAGCGCCCCGAACAAAGACCAGGGCTTGGAGTACTTTGAGATTCAACCAGAGTCTGGTTGGATCGTATTAAAGAAGCCTCTAGACGTGAGTATTTTATCCATACGCTTATCTATACATATCTTCTCTTAAGCAGTAACAACAGCATCGGTCGCTGGAATACGCACGTATGTGGCCAAAGCTTAATCGCTCCTGCGCAAGACGGTGCTTTCTCGGTAAAATCATGTATTCGTCATCACAATGGTCTAACAACAGGTAGACTGCTATAATTTACGCGTGGAGAAATCACCGTGCTTTTTGTGGGTATATCTCAATGTTGAGGGACTGTAAATAGGGCGAACAACGAAACGTATTCCAGGACCGTACAAGCTGTAGCAATATTTATATATATATATATTATTTATATATATATAAACACGTATATATGTAAGATACGTTTATACTTATATATATAAATACGTAAAAATTGAGTGTACACCTTCTGCCGATATTGTACATTTGCGTTCGAACTTGCGTTGTTTAACACGAATATCCGTTTTGTTGCTATATAATCGGAGAAATTGTATACTAATATACGTTTGGTCGGCCAATTATTTATCTCTCATCACTAATATGCAACAAAATGAGTTTCCTTTTTACGGCACATGTATAGAACTTTTTAATTCCCATTGATATGCACAATGTGTTCACTATGGTAAATACTTAGCTATGCCTGATTTCCTCAAACGCTTCATGTACCTGAATCGATCGACCGTTCGGGCTATTTTTGCAACAGAACACTCTTTCTCTCTGTCTTTCTCATTCTCTCTGTCGAGAACATACTCGCGGCGCGAGTACCTTTAACGTTCCAAACGAAGAAAAAAGCTTAAACGCCTCTTGTCGAAAGATACGGCAATTTTTTTCCAGTAAAGACGATCGGTCGCAGAGCCGATCGCTACGACGAGGAACTCGTCTTTTTCCACTGTTTTTGTTTGTCACCAATTTGTCGCGCGTTTCGGGTACAACGAACCGAGATCAGATGCAATGACGCGTGGCAAAGAAAAAAAACAAAAGAGGAGACGATGTCGCGATTAGAGCGCGTATCGGCTGACGAGCGTGTGCACTTTTCACCTTTTCAAAATAGCCAAGAAAGCGGAGACTGCGATTTTTGTACGTCACGCGTTAGAGACCCAAATGAGATACCAATCTAACGAAAAGGGAAACCGAAGGAACTTGAACTAATCTAATAACATTTTAATGTTCTCCTTAACAATACTAATGTGAATGTTTTTCAAAAGGGAAGTGATGTTTTTTGAACTTCCAGGAGCAGGTGGGAACGACATTTTTTGAGCCCCACGTACGGTGTACTTCAACCTCTACGCATTTTGTGGTGCATCAGACATAAACAATTTTTGACAATGCTTGCATATTTTATATGAATGTGTTTTTGATTCCTTTACAGGAACGGATCTCGCTCTCGCTCCTTCGTCCATCCTCTCTCGCTTTCTGTCCTCTCGAAATTTCGTTGGATTCTCTTACTTTCCCTCCAATTGCCCGTCTCTCATTGCGTTCTGTCACATTCATTTCAAGTCTCTGTACGTTTGGTTTGATGAATCCCCTTGGCTTCCCTCTTCCTGTCGCCTATCGTTTTCTACGTACCACATTTTTTTACGTCTCTTACACTTCTCCTCCTCGATTTTGCCCCGTTTTCACCCGCTGCATCACGACGTGACTGACTATAATAGAAACGAAAGCAAAAGAGATTTTTTAACGAGAGCGCTCGCCAGTTATAGATCGTAAGAGATATTCGTCCGTGGTGTGACATTTTTTCTTCTGTGATTGGGGCGGCATACCACTATGTCGTGACGGAACGAAAAAAGCGTAAATGCGCGCAAATGCAATCCAATGCGAGACATTCATGTGCATACAGAAAGAAAAAAAAACAAATGAAAAACGTCCATCGGTTTTTGAGTGTCGTTAACGAACGAATCAGACGAGAGGTCGTCATAGTTTTTTCCTCCCACCCCGTGTCTCTCTATCCATCCAGCACTTTCCGACGGTCCATTCCCCCTTCCCTCGTCCGTCCTCAGGATCTCTGTCTCTCTCTGTCTCTCTCTTTCTCTCTCTCTCCATTTCCCGACGCCTCTTTAACGCATTCTCGCTTGCATGCAAGTTGCCTGCATTGGTTGATTTCGTAAAGGAACTAATTTAAACTTCTTATTGTTTATGTTTGTGTTCATTGCACCATTTACTTTCTTCGGATTTGATGATGACAAAAAAAGGGCTGTTTCCCAGTAAGTAGGACCTATATTCTTGTGTTCTCACACTTTGCATCGGTACAACATTATTGGTATAGTGCGGAATAGCAGCATTATACGTGCGCAAAGTATAAGTATAATATTCGTTGCAGTATAAAACCAGAGCCTTTATGTTACCGTTCTTCAAGTGCCTATCGTTTCCATGATTTTGTCTTTCTGTTATCGTTGGTAATTAAATTATTGTCACTCGGAGACGTCACTCTCTCTCTCTCTCTCTCTCTCTTTCTCTCTCTCTATTTCTCTTTTATCTCTTTCGCTCTGTCTCTCTATCTCTCTGTCTCTCTCTGTCTCTCTCTCTCACTCTCTCTCACTCTCTCTTCTCTATCTCCGTTTAATTTATTCGCTGGTTTATTTCTCGGCGATTGAATGTAGCGTACGCGCGATGTAAATTACCCGCGGTCGCGAGTATCTTATTTTCGTTGAACCACCCTGGTCTCGTATGTATCCCCTTACTGAAGAACTTTTCTTTTAGGGAAAAGCCGTACTGACACTGCACTACGTTGAATAACCACGCTTTGATGTTACAGGAAGGCAATTATTTCCTCAAAACGTGCTCGAAAACGATCTTGGAAAGTCTTTTAATCGGTTTTACCTGTCGTAATAACCGCTGAATATCGATATCGATATCGCGACAATCAGAGAATCTCTTGCCGCAGTATTTGTCGAACTCCTCTCTGAGAAATGACCTCCTGTTTTTCCGTCTTTCTCTTTGGCCGTACTCGGGATACTTACGGGACCATCGGCGCCTCTGAGCCTTCGTTTTTCTCTCTTCTTTTCGTTCTACCGACCTGTCTATGATCTTCTGTCTCTTTGTACGGGAATTCCGCGCGCGCTATCGCCCGAACCGACCTCGAGCGCGGTGTCGTCGTCGTTGTTGTCGCCGCGGCCGAGTGACTAAACAATAAGAAAGACGCGATACCGTCGGGAGAGCGAATAAAAACTACAACTACAACTATTACTACAACAACAACAACAACAACAACAACAACAACAAAAGTTTCGAAAGATTTGCCCTGTGAGTTGACGGCCGAATGTTTTGCCACTAGCGTGACAGGTATCGGCTGACGGTACGGGCCTCCGACAGAGGGATGCCGGTCTTGTCTGCCGACGTGGACGTTCTGTTAGACGTCGTAGACAGAAACAATAAACCACCTGTGTGGGATAAGAATGTATACGGCCCCATTCACATCGAAGAAAATGTCACAGTGGGTACAGTAGTGACGTCGGTGAAAGCCAGGTTTGTATGCCACGACATGACCGCGAGACCAAGACACGTGACACACCGTGCCGTGCCGTACGATGCTTCGCATCCCCCGTTTCTCTTTCTCTCGCTCTATCACCTCTCGTTTTCAATCGCCACATCGTCCCGTTTCTTTCGTTCGCTCTGCATTCGAGTCATCCACTCGCGCGTCTCTTCGTTCATTTAATTATCGACCCATCGCCCGTTCTCGCTGTCGTTTTCGTTACAGTTTACACGCTGACTCTTTTATTTCTCTCTCTTTCGGATGTGCAAGCACGTACGGATCAGCGCGGCGCGGTAGATCGTTGCTCGGCGGATATTCCTAATACTATTACTATTCCTCCTACCATACTACTAAACTAATACCACTACTGTGTGCCCTCTATTTGTATCACGAGCGATGGTCGTTCCCCACGTTGAACTTTGGAGACCGGTCAAGGGAAGGTAAACCCCTCTGATTCGTGAGGGAGGGACGGGAGTGGGGAACGGCTTGTTCTCCAGGGTTCAGAGACGGGAACGGTCATCGCTGTTCCTAGAGTTATGTGTATCTACGTGTAATGATGCCCGTAAAATATTGTGCGAGTGCGAGCAGGCGAGAGCAGCCACGTAGGTCGGCTGATAGTGTTAGGCGATGCTAGCAGAGAGAAACCCTGTACGTCGGGTGTGTTGCGGGAGGGGGTGGGCTCTGTTTTTCACCAGCAGGTGCGAAGAAAAGGTTCCCGTTGGGGCGTCATAAGGCCGAGAGAGATCGGGGGAGCTGTGCTCGTTTTTCCAGCTCAGTTTTCTCAGGGTTCTACAGCTGCCGCCGGCTGCCCTCGGTAAAACGGGGGCAAAAGGCGCACCGGCTTTAATAGGCTAGCGTGCCGGACGACGACGTACCCCCACTGACAAGGAGTGCCGTCACCGAGAAACCAGACCGAAAGCGGAGAGAATCGGACGTACCACCCGTCCCCTCTCCCTCTCGGACGGCTGAGCTCTAACTTTCGGACGGCTGAACTAACGGCGATTGTTTTTTTTCTTTGTTCCCGTTCGTTAAACACTACTACACGGTACTTGCTCGCGCTGTCGTGCGATCTGCGGCGAATAGCGCGAGACGTACAAGCTGGAGGCGATGGCCGAGGACAAGGGCTACCCACCCTTGTCGCGAACGGTGGAGGTACAGATCGAAGTCGTGGACCGTGCGAATAATCCGCCCGTATGGGACCACGTACTGTATGGCCCGGTCTTCTGTAAAGAAAACATAGCTGTTGGGACTAGAGTTGTGTCTGTTACAGCCAGGTCTGTCACACTGTTAATGCCTACGTGCGGCTATGCACGAACGAAAAATACCCGCCCTGCACGCAAATCTCTCTCGTGGCAGTACATTGTTCTTCTGCACGTTCATTGATATTGTGTACGAATCCACACACGAGCGTGCGCGCGCGCTCGAAACGCACACTCACTCACTCACTCACTCACTTACTCACTTACTCACTCACTCGCTCAGTCATTGGCACACGTTTGTCGACTAACAGTATTTACATGCTCACGAGCATAGACGTATTCTATGTGTGTATTGTTATGTCCACCCTTTACTAACTCTCGGCTTTTGCCGATAAAATAAGAATACTTGCTGGATTCTTGGTTCTTTCGCCATGATACAAGGGTTCCTTATCATTGCACACAAGTCAGACTATGTGAGGTATTACGATCTATAAAACATTTATGTAGTAACTAATTGAAGAAAATGCCGAGCAGAAATGTGTAGAGTAAATGTTTGAAAAAAGAGTATTTGTTCGGTGTAATTGATGTGTCCTACGATTGGACTTTTTCTTCATTCATTTGCGCGTTTAGGTGCATTACACATGCACAATCATTGACACGAATAAAACACAGGCGCGTGCGCGCGCACACGTACACACGATGCACGTCTTTCTCGGTGTGTGTGGCTGTTCACCAAGACCAGCCTCGTTGTTCGATCGTCGCGAAATTTTAAACGAAATTTCTTGGCATTCCGGTGATCGATAAAACGAAGACCATTCGAGCCTTTTCTCCGATTCTCCCCCTTTTCACGCTCGCAAAGCTAAATCAAACCGCGCAATTCTTTTGCCCATTTTACGGCGTAATGGGGGGGACTTTTTATTAATGCCTGAACGATCATTGATCTAACGCTCCCGTATTCGTGCTTCTAAATTTACAGTTCACCGATCGCATGGATTCCGCGAAATTACCCGCCTTTTAGTGTGACTCGCCAATTGGCCAGTAAAAACCGTTCCCCAATCGGTCGTACAGCGTTCGGAGGGCGTTGAATTAATCGTCAGGTATTTCCCTGAATAATTCAGCTCATTTCTCTCTCTCTGTGGCCGTCGGAAAATCGGTTATCCACATTTACGCCAAACAGCTTTAATCCGGATGAATTATTTGTTGTACAAAATTTTGTCCATTCACTCGAAATACCTGGTGACCATCGCAGCTTCGGACGTGCAAGTGCACCGGTCGTTTACGAGGGTTTACCTTGGTGTTTTTGCACGGGCAACATCGCAGGGGGAACGTAGGCGGACTTCCGGCAGGAGAAACCGGAATTACGCGCACAGGGCGTGACTGTTATACGTGCCAGGTGGCTCGCGTGCTGTCACTCCTGGATAACCGGTTTCACCGTGGCATTGTATATCGTCAAGTTGATATGCAGCCACCCCACGCGTCGTTTCCCTTCAATGATCAGCTGGCGGCTCGTCCGACCGCATCGGCCGCCTACCTTTTTTGTCCTCGTAAATAACCGGCAGCACGAAATAACGATCTAAGCATTAACCTACTTAACGTTCACGGCTATTAAACCTCGACAATCACGAACGTTTCCCGCCTCTCATAAATTCCACGAGCCCGGGGAAATTTTTTTGCGAATCTTCCCGCGAGAGAATGGAGGGAGAAAACGGAGAAGGGCTTTAAAGCTCGGCAAATTAGATCCGTTTATTCAAGATCCTAGTAAATAGCGAAGAAGCAAGCCTTCACGGGCAACGAGAAAAGTCATTGTTGACGCACGTTTCCTAACGAGCAAACACGAAACAGCCACCGTTTCCGGCGCCACTCGCCGTGGACGGAGTCGTGTGGGGATCGGGACTCGTACGATAAACAATTAGTGTGTTGTGTGCCGTAAACATTTTTTGGGCATGTCTTACGAATAGATGCTTCACAGACACCGATCATTTGATTTTTACCGTTGTGTTGTACTTAGCAGCGGATTGGCATTTTTCAAAATTTTACGTTAACCCCCGTTTTTTTTTCGTCGTTCGCCGAGGACCCCCGCCCCCCGTTCCCCACCCTTTTTTTCCGTCGATGCGATCATCGACGTTGCGCGTGACGCAAAGTCCAGAGCAGTGGCCGCTAATGCGACGAATAATTTCATTACCCATTTTTTTTTCGCTGTTTTTACTGACTTGCGACCTAATTTTCTGCAGATCTTGCATTCAGTACAGATCGGCGAGCGCAAGGAATTTTATATATGAATGCCGTATCCATTTTTGGGCATGTTCCGTCAGTTGCTTAATCTGCGTCAGGTCGACATGTGTTCCTCTTGTTATCATTATCATTTCTCAAGTCTTGCCCTTCCGAGAGCGTAGCGTGCTCTCGTTAGTGTCCTTTTTTTGCGACGACATTTTTTGCGCCCGTCATCAGCAGTTCTTGATTTTAGATTGAAGTTCGTGCATATAGCTAGAGCATCCCTCGTTGCTGATCTTCTTGTTTTCGTCGCAGCGACGTCGAGTAGAAAATAGTCATCGCTGTCGTTAGCAACGAGTATTTCAAACGTGAAGGAAAAAGGAAGAACTGTCTGAGGAAGACAAAAAAAAAATAGTGGCGACAATGATGCCGCTGAATTTGAGACTTAGCCAACAAGAGTGACATTTGCCGTTGTTAATAAAACGAATTAATACACCAGTGTTGACAGATCAGGAAATACTTGACAATCTTTGCCGACTTTTACCCTCAAGCTCTGTCGGTTAATCGCGTGAAATTCTAAATCTGTCCTTTTGGCTTATATACTCGGTTTGCAGGACGACGAAAACCATCGGTGAAAATTGTCGATATTCCTGACATGTCAGCACTGTCACGCACACGGACTTCTCGGAAACACGCGTGTACGGATTGTCATCACCGCGCACAGTATGGTTAAAGGGTTAGCGATGCACCGTTTGGGGACTTTAGGCCTATTTGCTGTCACTCGTCTTTGTCTTTCCCCGATCTAAATACCTCTCGGCAGCTCTCTGCGAAACTTGCCGCGTGCAAACTCGCTCCCTGCTATACCTAATGCATATGGGGTTAATGTTCAACGCACCCGTGCACATTAAAACGATTAACCAAGGACCTGGGTCACGCTTTTGGGCTACTAAACGACACCCGACTAAAAAAGCAGATATCCGTCAAACGTAACGTAATTACGTAGAGTCCGACAGTAAATGAATCGATAAAAGAAAGGCTCGTAGTGTAGACAATAGAATGCTTTGGAAATGATTCTGAGTAACGAATGGGTAGAACAGTTCTGAGTTTAATTTGAATGGCAGCTGCATATGAGGATTTTTGAAATGACTATTTTCTGGTTAAAATGGGTAATGTTGCTGGCGTAGCTCTGAAAATTTATTTTCTGCCCTTGGCGTTCCGGTGTGGTCGGGTTATTCTCCGTCGGTTTATTTTGTCGGCATTATTAAATGACGCGCGTGATCCGGAGACAGTTGCGAACGTTTGACGGATGTCGTAGTTAGTGTGCGAGAGATTACACCACATGTTGTACACCGTGTACATCTACACAAGCAACCGCGCGGGACGAAGATAGAGCTACGCACATATATATTGTACCTTTATACAAGTCAAGTAGCCCACAAACAATTAAACACGCGCCTACAACAAACATGTCGAGATGCCTAGCTCTAACGGAATTGGCCGAAACACGAGCTGTGGGTAATTCATGGGTGCGGGGAGTGTAGCCAGACAGTAATAGATTTATAATGATTAAATGGCTGAAGTGCCTGATGTATGGTTTGCTCGGTGTTCCTAGAATCTGTTTTATCAAAGCGCACCATACCCCCAAGTCTATCGAATCGCACGAAATCGAAAGTATCGAAACGGAAAAGACAGGCGACGACGGGAAAGAACTAGCCGGCACGTTAGGTGAAAACGAAAAGATAGAAATCCGCAGTAATTGCAGAAGTTACATGGTAAATTAGATGTCTTATCGTTAGAGAAAAAGTTCTTTTTTTCCTTGTAACATAATCGAGTTTGTTCCTCGTGTTTATTACTTTTATTTATCGTACCAACGCATGACGATGTTTCGTTTCGAGGAACTTGTATCCATTGCCATTATTATCATTAGATTCATGATTTTCTTTCGGTGATCGTGTGTATCAACATTCGTATTTGACGTAGGAGATGATTTCCGTTCTCGTTTTCTGTTGAAATTTTCCGTTTCTAATTTCATTAAGCGAGCGAACGGGCCCGTTTACCCCGCCGAACCCTTGCCCCCTAACGATACGTTTTGTGTGTGTGTCGACAGCTCCGGAATCGAAAATAATCCGACGGTCTTTTACACGTTAATGCCCGGTTCCACGGCACAGACGAACAAGAATCACATGTTTTACCTGCAGCAACGTGTCGAAGGATCGGTTACTTGGGCGGACGTCAAAGTCAACCACCAATTGGATTACGAGAGCATAAAGGAATACAATCTCACTATACGTGTCGAGGTACGTTCTCAATTTTTTACCCTCATCATCGTCCCTTTGCAATTAGGGATTCAGCTTGGCGATTTTCGTCGCGTGAAATTCGCTAATTGGATCGAGGGATAAGGTTCCTCTTTAAAAATAAGCTCGAAAGGATTTCCCACTGTTTAATCGCGGTAAAAACTTTACTTTTCGAGTCGTAAAGAGTTAATCTGGGAGAATGAGCGTACGACGGCTGACGCCCTACGGTTCAACGGAAGCGTATCGCACTTACTCATCGTTAAGCTTTTATAACTTGGGAATCGAGGCTTTACCTTTGTCCCATTTCCCCGGTACTTCTCCCTTGATTTTTCAATGTAATCCTCCAAGCGACGATGGTAATACCGCCATTCACTATTCCGCGTAGGACAAAGACGTCGCGGAAACTTGCTCAATGGCATACATTTCTTTCAATTACGATTGTATACGGAATTAATTAGTACATTCAGAGGGAATGTAGTAAAGCCTATGTCGCGGAGTGTTTTGTCGAATTATCCGTCCTCGCCGGATGCGAAGAGGACACAAAGTATGCTTTCGACCTTTCTTCCTGACTCGCGAACCTGCTTAATTTTTCACTCCGAGTCATTCAGTGGTGCGGCAAATGAAAGATCTTGCTCTGCAAAGCGATAGCTCGTTTGAGACAGGTTTAATTCACTTGGGTTAAGTAAACTCTCTTCAGCTGCAAACCTACTTGGAATTTTGCTTTGCACGATATAAAGATTTTCTTAAAGTAACGTGAACTTCCTGCGACGCATAAACTTCAATTTCTTCCGAGGTAATAGCCTCTTAGGCTAATACGGCTTGTATGTTTCCTGCTCACGGATAGGCAGTACATTTTTACAGAGGGTTACATCGTAAAATCACTCAGCCAAGGGAATATTCTGCTTTTGCTTTTCTAGAATAACGGAGCTCAGCAGCTCGCCTCGGAAGCAACAGTTCACATCGTTCTGGAAGACGTGAATGATGAGATCCCACTGTTCACCGAACGCGAGCAGGAAACCGTGCTAGAAGGTGAACCAATCGGTAGCATGGTCACCACGGTCAATGCCATCGACAAGGACGGTACCTTCCCGAACAACAAGGTAAATCGACAAAAATGTTGTCCTCCGTATTTCAATGACACCAAGCCCAAGAATTGGTTTCTTCAAAATTCGCCCCTATGAGAAAATTTATGAAACAGATATTCTGGAGAATAATATATGAGAAATGAAAGACGGGGTTTTTGTGATTTAGGTGACATATTACGTGGTGGACAGCGACAGGAACGAGGGGAAGGACTACTTCGAGATCAACAGTGCTACCGGAGAGATCTTCACGAAGGTGGTGTTCGATCGCGAAAAGAAAGGTGCTTACGCCCTCGAGGTCGAGGCAAGGGATGGTGCACCATCCGCAAGGCCCAATAGTAACGGTCTGCCCAACTCAGGTATGTGGAATTCACGAAATTACAATTCCCCCCCAACGTATCTACATCGTCTCGTTGGCGCGTTGATTTTTAATTAAAATTCAACTGGCTTGAATCCACGTCGTGCAGTGAAAATATTCACAGCTAATCTGCAGACTTTGTATTATCTTCCCTCGGAGCTTATTTCATACGGCTCCTACGAGTTTTTAGACATAAAATATCCACCGGACTATTGTTCCGCCAGGATTCGTTCGATGGGGACGAGATAAAGAATATTTTCAGCTATATAGAGAATCACAGGGTATAATGAAATGAATGACGCGACATTCGAAGCGACGACGAGCAAGGGAGATGATCGTTTGAGAAAGACAGTTTCGCGCTTATTACGGTCGGTTGGAATTTTCACTCGAAAGTATATCTCGTACTTGACCCAACGGCGAAAACGAAAGAAGGCAAAAGAAATCATTAATCGAACTAAACCTTTCGACCCAATTCACAGGGCGCCGTTGACGAATTTTTTTTGCCCGAGGCTCGCTTAGCGAATTGTTTGGCGCTTGGCGGTAACCGAGGTCGAGTACGAAACTTGCGGCACTCGAAAAACCGGGCCAACCGGGCGACTTCTCCCCGGAGCTTTACGGTCCCCCGTTAAGGAAGTTCGAACGGTTCATATCTATTCGCAGTTCCGGTTGGGGATGCACAGACAGATCCGCCTCGTGAGGTCGTTGAATCCGTAATAAATTCATGATTGATTCGAACGGCGCGCACCTTCCGCTCGACTCGCCGATCGATTTTCCACCGAGAGACGAATAAATCCGTGACCTCCCCCCTCCCCGCCCCACGCCGCTTCGGGGAAAAGTTTTGCGAAGAACGTTGGTAACCGCGAGACTCGGCGGAGTCCACGGCTGCGTTCGAACCCACCGGCGACGTATGCCTCAAGTTTCATCGCAAGAAAATGTTTTCGTCGACCTTCCGCCGAGTAAGGACGATAAGTTGCGGCATTTCCTCGAGGCGCGGCCGACTGAGCCGTAAAAGATTTGCCCGACGATCGCCCGTATTCGCCGGACCCTCGTCGCCCGAGACTTCCTCGCGATTCGCCTGTCGACTACGACTGTCAGCAAAAATACTTGGGACAAGCACGACAATTCCTCATTGGCAAAGCGCATCATTCGCCGTCGTACGGCACTCGGCACGTGAAAACCGTTTTTACCCCGAGTTCGAAAACTCATCGGCTCTTCGATGCAGAGCATCGTTCAAAGTACCGTGGACTTTGGAGAAAATAATATCAGCCGGCGAGTGCGCGTTAAATTGCAGTTATGTTAAACTCCACTGAGGCAACACTCTGGGCTTCTAAACACAGGAAAACGAGCGCATTATGCCAGTGGACACAAGCGCCGGCTGTTGTTAACGTTGGCTTTCGAGCCATGTAAAATGCAGCAGATTCTGTTTCGGACAGTACAAGAGGCGCGGGGCTTTTGCCGAGCTTGAATCTCCAATTAATTGCATTTACGAACAGGAAAAAAGTTAGACGCTCGCTCGGCGCTCAATTTTGACAGAATCCAAATTATTCCTTTACACAATTACCGACTTTTAACAAAATTACCGTCCTCTATTCATACCGATCTCATAATGTTCCCCGCGCCAATGATAACGTACGATCTTTCGGTTAGCAAAGAGCCAGGTCGACGAAGTAATACAGCGGAGTAGATTCTCATGAATATCGGCGGTGCCGAAGACATGGCGGGGGAAGTTGGAATCCTCCTCCTGAAAGGGGAAACTTTTAATTCCCGATGACGCGTCGTTGCCCGCATTATGACTCGGGCGGACTGATAGGAGCTTTCCGTACTTCTTCCGTGATTGCGAGTTCCTCTGGGGAACGAGGAACGCTTAAAATGTAAAACTCGCCGCGGTAGGACCGTCGTGGAGATATGACGTAGTCAAAGGGCGGTTGTAAGCGGGCGATGGGAGGAAGGGGGATGGGAGGGTGCGATCCAATTGTCGTTAGAAAGCCGGCACGTTTCCACGTGAATCTCATTTCAGTCGACGGCTGGAGAAAGAGCAGGGTCGGAAAGCATACCGCAAATACAAATATGTATATGCATGTCGGGGACAGGACGTGTAACGTAGGAGTTTGCGAAAGGGGACAACAGGTAGAAACGGGGAAACTGAATTCCCTGGCACCCAGAGACGAAATGACTTCTCAACTGAACCTCGCGGACGATCCAGCGTGTATTCCCCTGTAAATCATAATTTATGCCAAACGAATTTTACCAAGTTACCAGGCTCGCATGTGTATATACACGGCGATCCGGATACGCCGTAGGAATGGAATAACTTCCGGAACTCGTCAGACCGACAGCCACCTCTAACGGGAAGTGCCGCGGTGATAAATCTGCATTCCTGTTGAAGAAAATTAACGATCCGCGCGTGTCACCATTGACCGACAATCTCGGACTTTTTCAATATTGCCACACTCTTTTTCCGTCCTATCGGCAATTCTCTTTTCGAATGTTGTCCCTTTGGGTTTACAAATTGTGTTCCATTTTTCTTCGGTCGTGAATTCTGACAGGCCTTGTGTTTTCAATCGACGATCAGTCCGCGTATACACCTAATCCCGTCTCTTGGTCTGTCAAACTCCCTTCCGTGCGCATACCTGTACATTAGTGTACACATTTAATCAGCAATTACTCGCGAGTCCAGCGACAACGAAGTAAATGCAGGAGTTTACAATTGTTATTGATTTCGCACGGTTCACTGCGTGTGTCTATATATTCTTGGCTGGCGATACGCCCCGAGGAGAACGAGCCGTGACAAACAATGGGATTGGACAAAGAACGGCTCGGGAGAAAATGGACAATGAAGTAAGTAAAGAAAAGTGCGAGGATGTGAAGTCCCGCGGTATTATTGACCCGGCGACACGCTGTACTTGAGATTGAAATAATTAGAGGCTTCCCCTGCCGGCTCTGCCCCTCGTCCCGCCCCCAGGAACGGTCCACGAAAATAGCGAGATATCGATCCTGTCGAGTGCAATTTCCTCGCCGAGAATACCTAACTACGCGTGCATCGTGTACACACGACGACAACGGCGTTCGGCCGAATACCACAACGCACCCCCTCACCCTCCCCCAACCCCCTCCCCTCCACTGATTTTCAGCCCGTAATAAGTAGAGTTGAAAAGTTCATTATGCGAGCAATAATGCCTTGAGCGGGCCCGATAAAGGTTCCCCCATCATTCAGACTTTCCGGACACGTACGTACGAAACTACCGTTTATCGATAATAAAAGCCACAAGACACGGGGCCGAACATTATGAGCGGGACGTTTTACAACGAGGAAATTGCACGAACGTGGAAGGATGGAGGCGGAAACTATGGCACGACTTGATACGTAACACAGCCGCGGAGTCTCTGTAGCTGCGGCAACTCCGGCGATAAACTTACCGGCAAAGTTCCCGGTCAACGCACACAATTTCGTGTTTATCTGATGATACATCGTACTGACGGAGAGCAGGAGCCCCTCGAGCTGCGGGCAACTATGTCTGAATTCTGATTGCAGCTCTACCTCACCTCTTTGACTCGACCTATACGTGCTCGTGATAACGGACAGCACGTATCGTGTGCCGTTTCATTCGACATTGTAACGTCAACCCGTTCGGCTTAATCGTCTCTCCAATCTTATTGTCAACGTCCACGCTGCCGCGTCAGGATTACTTGCTTTTTCGAATTCCATCACCGACAGCTCGATGATCATAAAACGATATCTGCCAGCGGACTCAGCAATCGCATCCAAACACTTAAAGTTAAAGTACTTTTAGACGAGTAACCCAGATCTCAAGACCTGGCCAAGTTTTGTCGCTTTTTTTGTTTCCTCAAATATTTTTGGACACGTCGAGTTTGCAAGAGGAATTTGCTTAAATATACCGAACAATGTGTACGACGGTTTATGGCTGCGTGTGCCGGAGTAACGAGTAGTACTGTTGATTGGGACTGCTTTATTAAGTTACGTCTCTACGAGTTAATTTCAAATTGCGAAACACCTAGGCCATAATTAGTCCGCTCGTTTGTCAGCTCGTCTCGTCCGTCGCTTTGTCACCTCCTTTCGTAATAACAGCGGTATTGGATTTTTCATTCTAACGAATTACAGAGGCAACGTCACGGGGTCCTTACGAGTCCGCCATGGGAATTAATTTGACAGGTGCTTCCGTTCGTCGGACGTTAAACGGCCACGATAAAACCTTTCCTGTTTTCGCGCTTGCACGTTTTGATTTGACGTTGTAATCCCGCGACAGCCGTTACTACTCTCGGGAAAGCTCATTTTTCCGCTATAGTACGGGTATTATGAATAAAACGCTGACTGCCCGGGACTCCGCAACAGCGCGCAACGATATGGAAATAACTGGGAGTCATAGAAAAGCGATGGATATCCATCGACGGCCAGTGTCCGGCCTTCGAGTCCTCGTAAAACCCCCATTGCTAGCTCTGTATTTCAATATCGCGAAATATCACGGGGCATATCGTGTTCCTTTTCCAAGCGCTCTCCAACGTCGACAGCCCCCGCGTCTCGTCAAGTGCATCGCTCTTTCGTAAACGTTAATGCCGTCCAACGCGTATTTTCGCCGTACACAAATTACACGTTCGGCCCAGCCCCGATGTTTATCGAAAAATCATCCTACAGGGAAAAATTGGAATACTGCCCGCGGGCCAAAGACCCATCTCCCGGTCGACGAGTTACGGCACTAAAAATCCACGGCCCCGTAAAGACTTTTCAATGTCATACATATTTAATGCCTTCCATCTTGGGGGAGGGGGAAAAGATCATGCCGAGTAGATATTTTTTATTTTCCCCATACGTACGAAACGTGCGACCATATTCTTGATATACGATCGAACAGACTTTCCAAAGTGGTAAGAATGTCTGTCGAAGCCCCCGAAGAATTTTTATTAGTGCTTTATTCGGTATACAGTAGATTAGACTTTTCAAGGATCCGTCGTCGGGCTTCTTATTCCGAACTTACCTGTGAGAGTCGGCCAACGATAAAAACCATCGAGAAGTTTGAATGTCGCCGATAGAATTTCAAGCAGCTATCTTCTCTTCCTGTCTTCCATTCTTCTCCTTCCGGTACAGCGGTACCCTTTTCAATGTTAATTTGAATTCTTGTACTTTTTCGACAGCGAAAAATGTAAAGAGGCTATGAAAATTTCATCACGTCCGTGCCGACCCAATTGATTTGCCCGTTCTTTTATAACTATTCAAAAGGTCAGCGTCGTTCGTATCAATTTAATTTCCGTCGGAATCGATATCCACTCATGCTCCTTGCATCCACCATCTTCCGGGCTATATTGTTTTGAACTTTACGAAATAAGAGGAAACTTCCCCGAAGGTACGTTGCATATTTAATAACGTGAAACTTCTCCTCGATACTCCCGAATGGACTATCGGCCGATGGAAATATACTTTGTGTGTTGATAATCGGATAAATTCGTAATGGAGTGGGCGATAGGTTGCCGATAATAGACGTTGCGACGCACGAGATGGAACGATTAAACGCGAAATGTGACCGGGAAGCCCGATATCTCCACATCTCCCGAATGTCATTCACACGCGTGAGAACAACATCGCGCAAACTTCCAATGAGTAACGCACCTGCCACTGATAGACACACGATCGTTGCGCGGGGAATTACTGAACTCACTTCTATCTCGCCCCTTTGCCGAGGAAAGAACGAAACGTTTTCACCGGACCGCGCTTTACCCGCTTTCCAGGGAAATTGAAGGCAATTCCCAAAGGGTTTTACTGTCGACATTTTCATCGGATTTTTTGCCACGTTTCACTGAATCATGGATTAATCCCTTCGGCCTGTCACGCTTTGCGATTGTATCGCGCGCGTGTACCAAGGTGCGTTTACATAGAGGCTTAATTTGCCTGACAATTATTGACTCAATTAAGGGGATCCTAGGCGCAGGTTTATGGTTCTGGCCCGATCCGATCGACTCCCCACGAAACCACGTCGGCAAATCCTCGAGGACACGTCTCTACTGGCCACAAACATTTTCGGGCCAGCTTTGCCCATCTGCGCTCTCGTAAATATTGGCGACGTGACCAGTGCCGGATACTCGACGGGATATCGAAAGTTCATACACGTTACACCAAACATGTACGTTCGTCAAAGGTGAAATACGAAGATTTAAGAGAGCTCGATCAGTGGAGAAAGCAAAACCTGGGAATTATGTCTCCAGTTAAGAAATCTTTAGAACCTTCGCCATTGTCCCTCTCTATTCTCGACTGAGCCTTGGCGTTTTACGGAGGATCTAAAAAAGACAATGCGGGAAGTTGCTAACGATTTACTATCACTTGAGGCGGCTGATATACGGGCAACAAACACGATTCCGCTCGGCAGGGCAATAAAAGCTTCGCGCGGTCCGCCACGGACGAAACGCATCGCTGGGGGATATAAAAGTGTAAGAAAGTAATGAAACCCGGCGCGAAGTATGCGCAGAGCGCTCGGATGGTCATACGTTTTTGGCCGGAGAGTGATTTTATCGTTTGGCGCGTCGGAGCTCGTGTTTCGCAGGCAGAGTCATTTCCAGCGTCGTAACCACCGTTGGCTATTCCGCCGGATCATCCTGCGAACAATAAAGCAAAGGGCCCTGGAACTGCCAAGCGGTTCTCCATTTTACGACCGGCTTTTAAGGAGCTACCATCACCGCCACGAGGAAATCACTGCACACCGAGAAAAATTCCCTATTACCGCATCCCAATTAACTCTCAAAACCCGAAAGACCCCGCAGGCATAATTGTACCTCTGGTTCTACAAAGTTTCGACCATTGCTGCAAATATTTTGTCGAGCAAATCTTTTGGAAATCTTTCCGCGCCAGTGAAATCATGTCCAACGGCGTTTTTGCGACATTCCGTGGAGTCTGAAATCGAACAGGCTTATCTCGGCTTATACGCGTCTCTTGTCCTCTTGTCTCTTGCTTCACAACTTGTTTCTCCACAGCCGTTCACATAATGGAAGCTAGAAAATGGGACGGATTATCGCTCCAAGAGTTGGGAGAAAAACGGAACAGCCAGTACGAATCTGTGTTTGTCAATCGTGTATTCGTATTAGAGTGGACCGATTTATCTTGGCTCGATGGTTTAACAGGCCTTCACTCGCCGTAGGCACCGTAGGCGTGCTTAATTAAAAGTAGACATAGATTAATTAAAAATGTTGGCAACTGTCGGCGAAAACCACGGTAACCCTTTATCTCCGCGAAAGCCACAGCTTGGTCTAATATGCATCTATCACCGACAGCGTTATCGGTCTTTGCGTTTGCACGAGCACGAACTTGAGTTGCAATTTTTAATTAACATATTTCATCCGTCATCGAGCGCCGAGCGCCCAGTCAATATTTGCTCTTCTTCAAAGACCTTGCTCGTGATAATTAAAGACGTCATTATCAACTATCCGACGCGCGAGCAAGCACTCGCCAACACTGTTTTGCGATACTTTTTGTCCTTTATGAGGAGACATTGCAGTGACCTACTTTTAAATGCGAATCTTCGTGCCACTCGTCGAATTCAGAGTCACGTTCAAAGCCTAAATGTGCACTGGGAAAATCATGCCCGCCTCCCACCGTAGCCCTTGATCGAACGAATGAGGTAAATGAACGTATACTTGAATTGTGTCGGACATTGTCTCTTCTCTGGGATTATTAGTCAGACCGCTGGAAATCGCTACTCAGCTCGTACGGTCCCTATCGATTGCATAACGATTCCTTCGGAATAGTTTAATTAATGTTCTCGTTTCTTCGAACCCTCGCGTAGCTCGTAAATCAGTTCCTCGGGTCCCTCTTAAACTACCCCTCCAAAACCCCGTCGAATTTTCATCAAGAAACAGCGAAGATTTTACGAAGAAAACTACGATACCGTACAATTTTCGTCTGTTCGATTACTTCAACCAACTCCCGGTGTTAGCGATATCAACGTTGTGTGTTTCCTTCGGAGGAGGATTTGCCATTGAGCGCGAGGCCAGTTGAAGTTTAGCGGCGTTTTAGGAGGCATTGTCCGCTAAGTACCTCGAACAAGGCTCATTCGGCGGTTTATTGGCTGAAAGGAGAGGCGAATTGACTTAAGTTTGTATTGACGAAAGGTGGATAGACCGGCGTGCATTGTCCGTAGTCTCTGATGGCCGACCTGGCCACCATGGATCTCATTGTATCGGCGTTAACAGGCGGCGTACGGCCCTCCCAGCAACGTATACTCCGAGGAAGAGCACGTCGCCGTGTCTCTATAGACCGCATTCCAGCGATTCCGCGTACAGTGCGCGTCGGTGACACAGTATATTGACTGAGGGGTGGATCGTCCGCTCGCCCTGCACCCCTAGCCCTGGCCCTCCCCCTCTTGCCGAGCTTTTCCTACCACAGGGACTAAATTGCCGCGGCTGCGCAAATCTGGGTCCTGCCGGGAGGTCCAGAGGGAGCGAGGGGGGGGGGGGGCTGTGTGACCCCCTTTACCCGCCCGCTGTCGACGGACGATGGCTCGTACTTACCACCGTAGGCTCCTGCCTCTCGTGCCACTCGTCGTTTCTTCCTCTCACCATTCCCCGCCCCGCTATCCCTCTAATGGAACTTTATTCCTGCCCCCCGGTAAAGCTAACTAGGGCCCATCCGAAGCTCAGCTGTATAATTCGAAGTCTCGGCGAATACGGGGCTCTCGTCGGGCCACTCGACCGACCGAATCCTACCTAAGAAATTTTATCGTCCATCCCTTTGTCGCTGTTGCTTTCCCCAGCCTCTCTGCCCCCCCCCCCATCCCGTTTCTTCTATCATTGTCTCTTTATTTTTACCCCTTTTGCCGGCCCCTCCGCCAGCCCAACCCCGCTCTTCTCTCATCCCCTCTTCAGATTTCCTCCCGGCATTCCTCCCCCTACCCCGGCGCTTTCCTTCCCACCCCTTTTCTCTGCCATTCACCCGTTGAGCTCGCACTCTCCCGGTCGCGCAACCGTTCTCTCCCGTACTCCGTCCTGTTTCGCGCCCGCCACCTACACGTGTGTGCGCACGCCACGGTTGTGGATAGCAGGAGAGAAAAGAGCACCGGAGAAAGTGCTCGAAAGGGCCTCGCGAAGCGTGCAAAGCCGACCCTAGCCGTGGGGAAATCGCGAAAAACCAGGGGCCAACGGGAAAGTACGGCCGGCCCGAGGTACGCTGGACGATAAGCGCGCGAAACCTCCGGGGTGCATCGCCCGGGGGCAAAGGGGGTGTCTCGCGGTACGACGTACGACGGGGAGGGGGTGCGGGGTGGAACGGCAGAGGTGTGGGAGGGAGCCGGAACAAAGGGGGAAAGAAACGCGGCGCGGGTTAGTTGGCCGTCTGCTGCTGTTCTACGGTGCCAGGCAACTTCTCTGTGCCGTTTCCCGTCGCTCGCTGTTTCTCAGTCGGTCCATCTGTCTGTCTGTCTGTCTGTCTGCCTGTCTCTCTCTCTTTCTCACTGTGTACGTGTGTGTATGTGCATTTGTGTGGGCAAAGGTGCGCGCCAGGGAGAGCACGACGCTGGCCGATTCAACGCGGTCCCGGTAATTCCAAGACAAGCTCCTAACAATTCTCAAGCCTCGGTGAAAGGATCAGAAGTGAAAAAAGGAAAGGCGAACGGAGTGCCGGTGAACCGAATTTCCCGACTGTCTCCGCTCCCGTTGCTCCTGGAAACGCGGCGGAATCTTCCGGGGAAGAATATCGAGCTTCCCGGATAAAGCCACGCCACGAAAAGAGGATGCAATTTTGATTCGACTTAGCTCCGACGACTCTCGGTGCTGACGTAGATGAAAGAGGGAAGTATCGAAAAGCTCCCGACGAAATTCCCACCAGTTCAGGAGGATCCGCTCGGCTGCATTTCCTTCCTGAGGAATATGAGAAAGGGATTATCGACGAATCATTCACCAGGGTGCAATTCGCTTATCGTCCAGTTCTCCAGCGTGCGAAGACAGTGAATGCTGAAACGGTGTAACGGGACCATTCTACGTGTGCCCGCGATCTATTTCATCCTCTACGTGGAACGATAAACGCGGACAAATAATCGTGAAATCGTATTACGCCGGCGACGATTCTCCGCGTAAAAACCCTCGGAAGAGTACTTTTCGTCGACGGTCAATGGGTCGTTAAGTGAGTGGAAGAGCAAACAGTGGTAGAACAGAATAACGCTTGTTTAAAACGAGGGTAAATACTTCTTAATGAACTAAACTCGCACAAAAGGGACGAGGGAAGAGTTCCTAAGAGCCAGGCGCTACTGTCTCTCGACAAACGAACGGTGGAAAGGAACTTCCGAAGACCAGGACGAAATTACATTTGAACAGAAGTTCCACACTTGGCCAGACTCGACACAGTGAGAATTATGAAAACGCTTAACGAATCGGGCCAATGAAAATACATCGAAAGGGGCATTAATCTCTGTCCTCTGTTTCACCAATTTCTACGTTTCCCTAAACACAAGACAGTGGAAAAAACGGTGGGCAGGTTGGAGCGTGGTAAAACTTGGCTGGGATAAGTGTGAGGAAAAAAATTGCTTCTTGGACCGTCCGGGCAGAACGGATGAGAGAATTGCCACTCTCGGCAGAACGAGAGGAGTTGGGCGCGAATGCGGACTGCGGTCCGCGCGAGCAGGTACTTTGAGAACCGTAAATCCACTCGAGTGTCCAGCCGCTGCGACGTACAGTGTTATTTGCGGTGCGTGAACCTGTTATTCGGGGGTTGGCGCACGTAAAGCCCTGACCGAGTTACTCGAAAAGCCCGTCGAGCGGCTCGGTCGTTCGCAGCCGACCGTGCCCTTTTTGTGATATGAACGTGCTTTAATGGTTGATCCGCTCAAACTCTTCTGGGTTATCACCAACAGCACCTACCTGGGTACGTCTTCACCGTCCTACGTCAAACTCAACAGCAGTTTTTACCCGACTCATTCCTTTCACGCTTTTCTTAAACGGAAAAGGTCTGGAAGATTATGAATCGAATTTACAAAATGTAGGATTCATGATTCGCTTCAGTGAACTCTGGTAAAGGGCCGAAAAATTATGAGAGAAATTTCTAAAGTGTAGAATTCATACGCTACGATCTGTCATTGTGTTTTGTAATTTAGTTACGGTAGGAGGAACGACGGATAAGAGTATTAATGGTGGGTGATAATTTTATTCTTTGCCGTATCTTGGGAAAAGTTGGCCCGATTTTCCTTTGCCCTGAGCATACCGTTTTGTCTAGCGATGGGAAGAGCCGCGAAGACGGGGGCTCTAGTCCCGTCACGTAGGAGCTATTTGTCATACTCTTTCTGAAACAAATGCGTCTTCTCCGGGCGGATCCGTTAAGTCTTGCCGAAGGCAGCCTCGAACGAACGACCGACGTACCCGTTCATCGCGTCTACGTATTCCATATATTTCCTAGCGACTCCTTCCCGATAAAACCTACGACTTTAGTAAATAGCGATACACCGCAGGATATATTCTTATCTTGGACGTGCACTTTCATCTTCCTAGGGCGAGCATAAAAATATCTTGCCCGCTTCCTGGCGTATCGGCGTTCGAGTTTACTTCAGCCATCCTGCTTACGGACTACAATGCTGTCGCGATGAGCCCCGACAAAGAAAAAGGGCCGATAGCCGAGCAAAATAGAGGCATAAACGGACTCCGTCTACTAGTCCGATAAGTAAAGTATCGCTGGTTTTACGATACAGCCCCGCGCTACGATGCTCGGCCAATGGCGAAACAAGAGAATTCTCAACGCTCCGTAGATACATACTTTCCCTGCACACATTTAAGCTGACAGTTTTCGATATCGCATTCAACCGTCGCTTCGTGGAAATTCTACAATTTGTTTACTGCAGTTTGCTGTTGTTCTTATCACTGTTGAGATCGTACAGATAATCAACAACTCGGTACAATGAGGAAATCTTGTAAATTGCTGGTAGCTGGCGGGAAAATTAACGATATGGAAAGCATTTAAAGTCTTGCAAAGAAACTCCTAGTGGCAGAGTATTCCCTCTTCCAGCTTGAAAACTTTTTCGTTCTCCACGCCGAGAAGTTGCCCGGAGATCCTTCTTTTGTCAACATTTCTTAAATCCCCTCTCCAGCCCGCCTCTACGGTCTCTAATACGAATAAGAACTTTTCCATTTGTTTAATTTATATCCCACGGTGTTGTGTAAACCGATTCAAACGAAGCGCCATTGAGGATATAGCGAGAGAATATTTATTACGGAAGATAAATTTTTACGAACCGCACGCGCAGAATTTTAATGTGCCAACAGCCAGAAAAAGTTTTTGTTATATGCGTGTATCTTAAAAAACCGGACCTTTTCATGATGCCAATTTTGACCTCTGCGCGAGTTTTAACAAGTTCGCATTTTAATCACGCACCCTTGATGATCCTAATTGAATCCACTCGTGATATTCCGTATGGTTCTGGGAATGAAGCACATGTTGCGTAACCGGGCGGATATTGCCGAACGGAAAAAGTTGTGTATTTGATCGGACGGACTTCGGTTTTATTGTCGAGAGAAATGAGATTTTAGGCATGACAACGCGAAAGCCGATGAAAATACGCTGAATCGACAGTTCCTCTCGCGAGCGTCACAAAATCGGCCCTATAGAGATTCGAAAATGAAAACAATTGGCTCGTAGCATACACGCATAATGGCCCAGAGGCGGGCGAGGTACACCGTGCGGCCGGTTGTTGGTGTATCATTCAACGAACGGAAAATCAATTCGGTCAAGTGTAATTGCCATGCACGCGAATTTCCAGGAAAATATCGAATCCCCCTCTTGTTCGAACGTTTCCGCGCGAATGGGAAAATCGGTCTTAATTGCGTCGGTAAAATCCGTACATTTGCCCCTGCTAATCATACCACGCAGCGCAACGTACCCGAACATTGACGAAAATTAATCTGTCCTTCAGCCCATTTCGGATATATGATAATGGCATTTCGGCTGAAAAGGGGGATGCAATTTTATCCTGCTCAAAAGTGTATTTTTCGCAGTTTAGATTACGTAACCACTCGTGGTCGAAGTTCGATTCAACCTTAATACGTTTCCTTACTTTTCAATCGGGACGGACGATTCGTATACGCGTTGGACGCTTTCCGCGCTACGTTCAGCCGTGCTTGTGCGATAATAGAGAGCTTTCACAAACTCCTTGTCATTTTAGATTTGCGGTCAGTGACCTAGAAAAAGCCGGCGAACCGCACAATTGACTTCCCCGCCCGGAAGGTTCGTCGCTCGATTCTACCCAAATATATATCTTTATTACTCCTTTTATACCGAACGTAAGCGCCGAATGTAATAATTCCAGACTTACATAGTGCAGATGATAAAACGGTAATACGTTAAACGGTTCGGTTGAAATTTTGATTGAAGGTGTGATTGTCTCTAGTGACGCGTTCAACGAGAGCGCGACAAACCTCAAATAGCTGTTGTTTACCGTAAACCGATTGGTTGTTAAAAGTCAAGGACGTGCGTGTCGCATTGAACGAAAACTCTGCCATTCACAGTGGTAAACCGGATGGTTAGTTCGGCGTTGAGCGAACGAGTAACGTCAAAGTCCGTGGATTCTCACCGAATAGTCGATTAGGCGTACGTATCTAATTTCAATCAGTTTAATTATATGACAACAGTTAACCCACGTAGAATTGGATATGCAGATAGTATCCTAAACATAGGATTGTCGGTTAACGAGCGTATTCGACACTTCAACGAATTTCGATTAACCATTTCAGAGAATCTTCCCATAAGCCGGCGGTTTATGACCGATCGGTTATTAATTATTTATTGTCCGTTATCCCGGCTATACGCTTGGCGAGGAAATTTTATGAAACACATTCGGTAAATGATTTCGATGACGTTCTCACGGGTAATACGCAATCGTCCGTTTACATTTACCCAACGAACGTATTTTATCATCTATCTCGTGTAATTTTTTGCGCGATCCAAATGAGACCGATACGAAATTATCCCCGATATGGTCGGCATTAATCGAGTACTTAGTCGTGCGCGAATCCCGCAAACGAATTCACATGGGTAAATTGCAGAACGGGGAATGAGGACTTTAGCGATGGTAAACGCGAATGGAGATCCTCCCGGCCGCTTTGTACGGAGGTAAAATATAATTTTCCTTTTTGTAATCGAGGAGAACGTTATCAACAGGTCGTAGTTCTTGCAATGGTCGTTCTGCCGCGAACAGAGGGCTGTTTTACCGAGTCGTTAAACGGCTGCCGGCTGGTTACTTAATAAAATTTATATCCTACACGCGCGGCTCGCTTAACGACAATGGAGACGATACGGGAACACGAGAATGCGCTCGGCTGAGATTTAAGCGCGTAATGAGCGTATTTTGTCACTTAATCCTTTTGAATTCGCCCGGATTATGCCGGTTTATATGAAGTTGCCGGCTGCATCGGACCCTTTCCTTTTCCCTCCTGTTTTAACGAAGGCGTAGCGCCCGTAAACAACGCGATTACCACGTTCCAACGTACACGCTCGCGTTTCACGCATCTACGGGCACACGATCGATCCCGACCCCACCTCCCACCCCTCATCCATGCGTTTTCCACCTGCACTTTCCTCCAACGCCGGCTACAAATCCCGCCGAAACCGTGACGTTAATCTTATTCGTTTTATACGCACCGTGGAGTTTAGTATAACAGCGCGAAGACCCATTGACCCTGGCATTCGGTGATGATACCACGTACAAACGGAGCGTTAACTAATTACTCGGCGGGACTAACGAAACAGAAGGGTACGTTATTAAGGTGCATCTACGTAATAAAATGAAGCGCCATTAAAAGCAGGTTTAAAGCAAGGCACGCCTATTAAAACGTATTAAATCGTACTACAGCGCAACCTGAGCCTCCTTTAAAAGTTCAGGATGTTCGTTCTTGCATGAGGATGTTTCATTAGCAAGGAATTCATGTCCCATCTTTGGACGTCCCAATTACGTTGTGCCAGTTTACATAAGCGTTTTCATTTCGTTCGTTCTTCGAACCAATTTTCACGCAAAATTTCCAACTTTTCGTTGACAGTCAGCGTTATTTGTAGACGAAATATAGATTATCCGCGTAGCAGGTTTATGCATAATACACGTACTTTACTGTTTAATCTCTTGGAATTCTTCCGGATTATTCCATTTGCATGTAGATGTTGTTTCGCGGCTCTGTTCGCCATTCTGGCCAGCAGTTACGCTAATTAGGATTTCTATTTACGCGGTCGACCGTAGCCAGATACCTGGGCAGACAGAAATTCCAAATTTCCAGATGAAGCTTTACCCCGAACACCGTGGTCGCCGGTTTTTTTTTTTACTTACCGATTATTATTTATATGAAATTTCTTGTCGTTCAGTCCGCATTAGCTCCGTGCAATTCACTATTTTAAATGGAAACGACTACCTATCGTACGGGAAAGGAGAATCTCCGGTACTTGACCGTACCGTCGAAAAATCCAGCTTTCCGCGAAAATCTCTAAGCAGACGTTTAACCTCCGGACAGTTGTTCCGTCGTAATATAGAAAAATTCCGTTTAAACAGCGAATTCTCCATTTTCGGAGGTCCATTTATTTTCGTGCAATTCCGGTCAGATAAAATTACCTCTGGTCCTTATTAACGCGGTCGCACGCGTTATTCCTACCTCATTTCTCTCATTAATTAAATGAATTTGATCGAATATGTGGCCATTATGCCCTCGCAAAAGTTCACATGTTCATTAAAAATGGTTTTTACCCGCGACACGATTCCAATTTTTCTTAATGACATTTGCCGATTCTGCGTCTATCGCTAAAAAATTCAGTGATACAGTAGAGTCCTGCACAGGGATTGCTGTCGTTAGGAACGATTAGATTGCCACGCAACAAGGTAAAAGGTTAATGTCTTTGTACGCGGGGAACACCGTATTTAAGCAGAAAATGTAGAAAAAGCTTGTCGGTTCTCCTACATTGCTTCCCCCCCCCCTCCCGGCGGTCCCCTCGTCCTACGGCTGAGCCGTGGTCGACGGACAAACGACCCAGATTTTTAAAAAATTAATGCCTTTTTCCCCGGTGCATCTGAAGGCACATATTTTCCATACAATTCGTCCTAAATTGGGGACGTGCTGAAAGCGGCGAAAGGGAAAAAGAGACGGCAAAAATACGTGTAAACAAAGCGCGCAGCCTCGTATTTAATCACTTACCGTCAGTGCATATAAATAAAAGTTTTTTTCCCCCTGGAAGTTGTACGCCACGAGGAACTGCGGAATTCCGCGTGAAAACGCGCCCCTATCTGCGATTCAGGCACGTGAATGCCGGTCCGAACTGAAACCGATTTTTCTGTCGTTCCTTTTTCAATTTTATTCGTCCGTATGTTCCCGGATGAGTACGTGCCTTTGAGGTATTTCAATTGTTTACTTTCCCGCACGTCGTGACCATAAAAGTAGCACGATTGTGCGGGAAAATCGACTTTGGAAAATTTCGATGTTCGGGGCTACGGTAAACGTTTTTTGTAAATATGCATTTTAATTGAATCATTCTCCTTAATCGTCATTTTACCGATGTACCGTTATTTACACGTGCGCCGAATAATTATCCTTTCTCCTGTGCAACAATGGCCAATAAACGCGGATTCCGTGCTCTGAATTTCATTCTACGGAATATCAGTGAATCGTGCTACGGAAAATATTAATAGGCCGAAAGTTAAAAGCCGAGGAAGGAAGAACGTTTTATTTCGTACATGGTTGAATGGATTACCGAGCCGCAGGGAAACTCGGCAAATGACGATTTCGTGTTAAGGCTGAATGAAGTTATGGCGCATTAAAGCGAAACAAGGCAACAACTGGGTATTAAGGAGAGCACTTAAGTTCTACACGGAAACGATAATAGCTACTTATAATTAGTGAACCGTGTTGACGGTTCAAAAGCACCATCTACTGACCTTTCTTCGATCACTCGGAGAAATGCAACTGGGCAAATTTCAGGCAGGTTAATGGAAACGAATTTTTGCGGTGTTTCATAGAAATACGAGAAAAAAAAATAGAAATAAAAGGTGATGTGGATTTAATTAAACTGCACACTCGCGTTTCCGAATACAAATAAATCCATGGATGACTGGCGAAAGTTATTAAATTGTCAACTTTTTGTGAGACGACAAACCGCTGAAAATTTGCAGCGAATGAAATAAAACTCTTTTGAGAGTAACTTCAAAGCGGCGGCATTTATTCGACTGGTTAAATATTATGTCTTCGCCGAGCTGTATATTGCCAAGCGGGCAAAGGTGCTTGACGAATATCGATGGCTGGCGACACGTTTATACAAACTTTGCACCTCTGGAAAGTGTGTTTACGCTGAACCTCGGGCAAAAGCGGTCGAATTGCCGGACCAATGGTTTCGGTTGCGGAGTACTTTACCGGAGCTTCGCAGACCAAAGGCTACACTCTGACACGTCATTTCGAGCTTCCCCGTAATTAAGGTTTATCGCACTGCATTTTATGATAACGAGAGAAGTGCCTCGTCTGCCGCTGAATAATTAAAATTTCCCCCTGCGAGCCACGGTGTCGGATTTTCTCTAATAACCGACGGACTCGAAGCCCGAGCAGTTGTGTCCATGGAAATTCGTACGAATCTTCCACGAGGCGAAAGAGGATGAGTCGGCCGTACGAATCTGTCCGGAAAAATTGCCGGCAAGCTCTAACAAAATTCCGGCAGCCGAACGCATCTCCATGCAAATTTCGGACATTTTTCGCAGCGTTGGCCGGGGTTATTCTATCCCGTTATCTGTCGAATTTTTAAATGACCTTTTTCCAAACGAAACCCCGCTTTGTGTAATTACGTACGTTGAATATTTTGTTACACGATGCCACAATCTCCCGTGTTTCCACCGATGCCGGGAAAACTACGCACTCTGCGGGATTTTATTTCGTGTATGGTTTTCGCGGTGATGCGCATAGTTTGTCCCAGCCTGTTATCATCGTAGCTTATTACGACAAATTCAGCCGAGTCCTACCGTAGGTGCACCGCATGATTGCACACGTCACCGTCATCCGTCAAAATAATTCCCCGACTTTCCAGTCGCCAGATAATTCGCGATTACCCACGTCAGCCCACTTTTACCCCGCGCCATTTTCCCTTATCGACCTTTTACTTGTCCCCGCAAAAACACAAACTGCCCTCTTTTCCCGAATGTCTTTACAACAGATATTCCTATCATGGAGGATTGACTGACGAACAACGAGATGCAGGCTCGGCGAAAAGGTGTGGGCTTGTTCGGCATATTTCCCGCTGCACGCATACCTTTGATGCTTTGTGGACACTGAAAACTGCATGGCAAAACGAGAATAGTCGGGGAGCGACGCGCAGGGCCGGGGATGGGAACTGCAGGGAATTTAGGAAATGTCTGTAAACATGCTGACAATTCCACTTCGTTGGACGTTCAGTCGAAACTTGGAGACAAATAAAAAACGTCTGCAGCGAATTTTCACGTTGTACACATTTGTGTGTACATCGTTGGATCGTGACAAAAAAAAATGTCGGTTCACCGTGGTAACGGTGAAAGAACGGAGAATAGTGAGTCTCCCCGAGGGTAGAGACGTTCCGTTTCCCGTACCCCGAAATCTTGTAAAACTCATTGTCGAACATTAAATAGCCGGGCAAAACAGTTGCCCTGCATTTCTTCATTCTTACGAACGTGTAATTGCGTCGCAAACATAAACGTCCTGCGGGTCGACGCGTGGAAACTTTGCCGCCATTCACAGGAAGTGGAAGGCGTAAGACCCAAATTGTCGACTAACTTCTTCCCTCCCACCCCCTTCTTCACAGTGCCTTGGTGCGTGAGGAGAGAAGCCGCGTAAAGAAGGCACTCGTTTATTTGTCGGCTGAAAATAAAACTCGCGAAACTTCCGTCAGACGTCATCTCCCGTCGGCTGAGTTTCTTGGCGGCTGTTAACCCCTTTCATCGTCCACGGCAAAGTCAGCGGTCTTGTGAGCCGCAGAGAAAAAGATCGAGGGGGGGGGGTGTTGCCTGCCTAAGAGTCGAAGAACGTTTCTGTAAGGGACAGGTAATGCGCTAACGCCATTAAATCTAATGGCTAATGCTCGCCAGACCTTTCCTCCGTTTTTTTCCCTTTTTTTACCTCGCCCCAGTCACCCTATTTCGCCGCCAACACTTTATACCATTACACGACTTCTTTTTCACGTCATTACGTCGCCGACAGACGTCTACTATTTTCCGGACCGATGTACACGTTATTATCCGGCGATTTTCTCAAGCGGACAGACCTTTTAATTACTTTAATGAGAAAGTCTTTCAATTCACTCTTATCTTGTCCTACCTTATCAACTGCGTCTCCCGTGGAAAAATTCTCATCGGTTTCATCAGCGGACTGATGTGAGAAACACATTATTCAGTTTTTCATTCGGACCAGCGAATAATCAGGCCGATTTTCTTCTATTATCTTTGATTTATCGCAAGGCTTACGAGCGTCGGGAAAGCCAGGTTCATTTAGTTGTGCGGCTGCTGAAATTCCCTTCAACTGCTACGAGCTGTCTCTTAACAGAAACGATAATAGTACTTCATCAGCGGTTCCAACTTGGCTGTCGTCGTTATTCCATGGCTTTGCTTCGAGTTCCGAGAAAGACAGTCGTCTTTCCCGTCACGGCTCGCGAGTCACGCGTTCAGGCGAGCAAGACAATCGACAGTACTTTACTTTGCCCGGACGGAAGTTTAGTGGAGAAATTCGCCAAGTCAAGAACACGGAAACTTCGACCCCCACCTGACCAGTTGTTATTGTTTTCAAACGACCAACTTGTAACTCCGAAGTACGTGGAAAAACGAGAAACGTGACAAAAGTCCTCTTATTCCTCGACTTAAGCTCGGGTAGAAAACTGATAGATCTTAGCACCTGGCAACCGGGCTTACATCTTTACCATAATTTTCCTCGTTCTTTAGCATAATTTCCCGCTTGGTTGACTTTGCTTTTTCCTTTCCATCAGGAACCTCGAGATGGGATATTTTTGCTTGAGTAAGGAAGACAAATGAAGGTATTGCTGGCACGTTAAACCTGTCTTTCGAGCATAAACCCCGCGGCGCTTATAACGAATCGAGCGTTATATTTTCCCTCATAAAGGGTCATTAATTCGAGACGTTGACGAGCACGGGCCACGTCCATTAGCAGGTTTGTTAGAGCGGCAATCATGACGAATATCATTCGACGGACCTACGTATATAATAATCTCCATGGCAACGACACTGTCATCATCTTGTTCCCCGTTAATCCGTTGATCGATACTCCCGTTGCCATTTCGTTATTTTATGCCCGCACAGTATTTATCGGTGTGCGAACAGTGCTCGCATTAATTGCATTTTCCATGTACGTAACAGGCTCTCGGAGATAGTTTGAAAGCCTGGGACAAGATTCACGTTGAGGCACATCTATATTGCCTTCCAAGGGAAGTTTCCTTCACGTTGCTCTCTCGGGTTACTCAAGTTTCAGAATATTAAAAGCCTGTATAGTTGAACGAGTTTATTAAACGTATCTATTTAAATGTATTACTAAGGCCTTAGTAGGAGAAGTATCTTGTGCGAAGATATTTTTTACAAGCGAGGAAAAGGTGAAACGGAAGCAATCTTTCGAGCATGAAAGAATGACAAAATTTGATCGTAGACAATCCTTGGGTTTATAGTACGATGATAAATAACGTCGGATACGTGATATGAAAAATCGTTTATTCAATTGCTCCCACGAGTGACGTAACGTGACTTTAAATGCCCCAGAAAGAGAGGAAGTTATTGACCGATTAGAAAGAGCACCGTACTGATTGTCCTTAATGCCGGTAAGTCGTGGAAAAAATTCTATCGAGCCAGTCGGAAATTAATAAATTTCCAGGGCCATTAATAAAAAAGAGGGAAAAAAGGTTGACGAGGATTTTCATTTTCTTGCGAATCGAACGATTTCGTGGCAGCGGAACAATCCCGAAGGTTGCACGGGAAAGAACGGGAATTGGATCGTCGCGACAAAGCATTTTTTCTCGGCGGACTTTTAATTTCGGCTGAAACACGAACGTTTTGCGTCGACGGGAGACGCGCGGGGACGAAAGCTGTCATCTCGAGGCGCGGAGTCGCGTGAATTCGCTGGCGGCGCGGGTCGGAAATTATTTTGGCAGGATTTCAAGCGCCCCATTGGAATTGCATGAACAAACGGGCAAAAGGCGAAACGTCCGGAGGTCAACCGTCGACCGCCACGAAGCTCAGCGAATTCGAAAGCTGTGGTCAACGGGAAAACTCGGCAGGAATCCACGGCGATGCACGCGCATTCCGACAATTTTCCGGGTTTTCACGATGAACGGCAGCCCTGACAGGGACCAAGAACCGAGAATAATATCGTCCGTGTGGAATTTACTTGTTTTTATCGTCCCGCCTTTGTTCGCCGTAATATTTTCTCACGGAAGATCCTGCCGGAGTGACGACGGCCGAGGGATCCGCCCTTAAGGGCGCTCCTCGAAGTTACTGATTAATGTCTGTTTAATAAGGACGGCGAAGCCCGGGCTGTCCCATTAAAAATACGCGGAACGGTAAATCCGCACAGACGACGGATTCAATTCAATTAGGACGATTGCCCCGAGTATGCATTTCGAGAAAAATCCCTGTAAATTTAATAGAATTTCCTGCAAGCCGACATTACCTAATGACGTTAATAATCTTGTAGCTCTCTGTCACATTTCTCTTCCGCGCGTTCGTGTCTCCATATAATTTCCCACTCGTGTGTAATGGATTTATAGGCAATCAGTAAATGGCTGCCACGTGGCTGGACCCAATGGAACGTTCTTAATCGATGCGATGGTCGTCCAGCGTGGCAAGACCGTCTGGCGATTCCCTAACAGACGCACCGGAGAGGAACAAATCTTCCGGTGCTTGGGAAAGGATTCACCAGTTTAAAGTTACAGAAAGCAATCACGAAACCTTCCAACTGACATTTACACAGCAGTCTTTGCCTCGTTGCCCGTTCTTTTAATTACTCCTGTAAACTATCGGCGAATATCTGCACTGAGATATTCATTTCCCCCGCTTCTCAGTTTTTCTTGGGCGTTTCAGTTTCACGGTTCTCTGGGCGACTGCCAAAATTACTTTCGGCCGACCAAAGGTCACAGTCGTGGAAAGACCAAATCGAAAAGTTCAGTGATACTCCCTCGAACAATACTAATAGGGTCGAAAATGTCACAGGTAATCCGTTGTAGCTGTAAAGTTTATCCGTCCGAACTTGGCGGAAACTCACGGTGGAATGCCGTTTAGGCCATTTTTCTTCGTCTTTATCAGGAGCCGCTCGTCGATCGACAGTCCTCCCTTGGAATTCCTTGAGCGCGAACTTTATTTACTCCTGGCGCCGTTGGCCGCTTGCGGAGGGAAAAATAATGGCTATTTCTGACAGAATCCCGAGAGGCGCCGAACGGGGGAGGAAATTCGGGCCCGGTGAGAACAGAGCTGTAAATCTCTCTTGTCGAGCAGCCAGGACAGCGCACGGTCCGCGGGGGTCATTTAAAATTCCGCATCGGCCCGGTTAAAAAGTTTCCTCGTAAGGGCGAAAACGATGGAACGGTTTCATCGTCAATTTGCCATCCTCTCCTACATTTCCGCAAGGAACCAACGTTCCTTCTAACTTGCTTAATATAAGGGGGACCTTCTTGACCCTCTATCCACTATATTAAAGTCCACAACACAACTTTATACGATGTTCCGTTAAATTTCACGAGGGTACAGTAGAGACTACTCCAATAACTCTCAACGCGGTAACAGTAGAAACTGTTTTAACCATTAATTTTAATCAAACGTAATGTTTTTTTAACCGAATTAAATCACAAGTGGTTCTTACTCCGTACAGATTTTATTATTAAAATCTTCTCATTGATAGCCGTGTTTTGTTTCTAAATTACTTCAATAGCACAGTATTCTTACTCCGTACAAATTTCATTATTAAAATCTTCTCATTGATAGCCGTGCCTTGTTTCTAAATTACTTCAATAGTACAGCGTCTTGCAT
This sequence comes from Hedychridium roseum, assembly GCA_963989215.1. Taxonomy (NCBI): domain Eukaryota; kingdom Metazoa; phylum Arthropoda; class Insecta; order Hymenoptera; family Chrysididae; genus Hedychridium; species Hedychridium roseum. The sequence goes on along the minus strand of OZ022312.1, from coordinate 5,881,754 downwards.
AGAAGTTAAGTTTCTGGCAACGAACTGCGAAATGCGACCAGGTAAGAAAAGGGACGAACGTAGGTACAGAAGTTTCTGTGAAGATAGACAATTGGATGGCAACGATGCCACTCATTGAGTCAATCCGACAAATACGCCGTACTTGCACGGTAATTTCTGGCAGAATGCGACGAGGGAAGCGAGAAAATTGGTGCCGTCAAACGACTTTGTGTTACACTGCCGGCGACGATCAGATTTCTCGTTCTCGATGTGCCACCGTTCCCAATGGGAATCTCGATACTGCGCATTCCAAAGTGCATTCCACCGACAGCTGTGTGCACGATGCTGCGGTGCATTAGTTACTGCAAACCGTGTGCAGCTCAGCTGCAACCTGACTCCGGCCCCGTGGATATGCAGCTCCTTTAATTTATCCAAAACACCGTATTATCCGGCATTAACGCCGCAGAAACATGCAACTCTCGTATTACCACGGACGATATTTCGAAATTTCGAAGGCCCAGCCTTCGAAGGCGCGGTAAATTGAAAGCGGGAAGCTTATTATCGCGGAACTTTTTCGATAAGACCGACCTCCGTGTAAGCGCGTACCTAAGGAAAACTATTCGCTAAAATCTCCTTCGTGGAAAATGAGTTTCCAGAAGCGCAAACTTTACGCCAGTCTGCGCGAGGTTTCTGAGAATTCTGATCGGCTGAAATCTTTTAGCGCGCTATTTTTTCATTCTCTTTTTCATACATACATTCCCGAGGTTCCGAAGCGCCGAGGCGAGTAAGTCGACGAATCTAATTTTAATCGCGTTATTGTACTCGTTAAACTCTTAACTACGCGAGATCGTGCAACTACGACCATTGCTCAGCAACTTCCCGACAGGTGCAACATGCTTCGGCGAAAATCACCATTAATATTCTTAATCGTCGGGCGCTTAACCGTCGCTTAAAGGATTCCAAATGAACATCCAACCGGTGGAGTTGGCTGCGTTTAAGCAGTTAACATTCGTCTTCGCCACGGCAGGGTGCACCAAGACGATGTTAAATTATTCAAATTACAATAACGGGCCGTTAGCGGCGCAGCTACGCTGAGGAATAAATATTTATTTGGCATAATGGACTGGCCAACTCGAAGAACTCGCCGCGGCCTTTAAGATAGCGCAATCTCTGTCGATATGTGGCCAATTTGTTCTTGATAATCCTAGGCAGATCGTCTGATAACCACGGAATGGTCGGAGCGTACGTTTTCATTAATTGCTTAATTGCCCGCGGTTTAATCCCAAGGCTCAAGGGATTCAGGGGCTACATGAGCCATTCCGCCTATTCTATTCTTGCTAATCGTACAAGGAGCAGGGCTATAATCGTTTGGTGATACCATCTACTCGGAAACACTTCGCACATATCTGAGCAAAGTCGACCGTATATAATTTCCTTGTTTAAGCCTTCCGAATGACACCAGCTGTGAAACTAAAATCTGTAATGTTCGTCTTACTGAAGCGATTTCCATGAAAGTTGGGACGAAAATTAGAAGAATCAGTAAAATTGTCCTTGTTTGTAAAATATTGCTCTATTCCAGTTTAATCAGTTGCGAGATTCCTAGAGCTTTTTTTACACATCTCACGCACGTTTCTCTATTTGACATACCACCGCCGTGGGAGTAATAAATCTTCGAAAATCGAGCGAAATCCAATGATCGATATAATGATAACCGAGGAAGTGTGTTATTTGGCACGGACATGGGTTCAGGGGGGTCGAGAATAAACGTCCAGCGGCAAAAGGAGTCCGCTGAAGATGCACCGTGCACGAGGGTTTTAAAACCGTCGATAAGTCTTTTGGGGGGGGGGGGGGGGTTAACGCAGCCCACTTGTCGATAAAAGGGGCGGCAAAAGGACGCCGGGCAGCCCGTATTTTGGAAACCAATCGAGTGTTACAGGGTGCGGCTAAGAAGTGAATGCTCTCCACGCGTCCGGTAGAACAGGGGCGAAAGGGAGAGGGGCTCGAAGGGGCGAAAGGGGAGTGCACCGAGAAGAGAGGGTCAGGGGAATGAGGTCTGGAAAAGGGGTGGGGGCTTCATCGATTTCTTACCCCGTGCCCCAGTAACGCGTTTCGTACATCCACTATATACCGATCTCCCTCCCTCACTCCCTCCCTCTCCCTTTGTCGTTGGGTGTAGCCGTATTCCTGGGACAAGTTACAAGAAAACAACTTCTTCTGCGGATGACATTTCTTCTATGCCTAAGACCCCTGCAAATCCTGTTAGTTCATTCCACGGAGTTGGCTTTGCCGACCCAATGTTCCATGGTACTGGTCTTCTAACAAGATTTCGGATATATCTTGAACCTTCGAATCTTCTAATGAGTCTTCTTACAGTCACTGGCAATTGCGTAAATTCGATGAGGCAATGATTCCTGTTGTGCAATAATGATAATCGACGTGACAAAAATTAATAAGTCGAACGTTTTAGAATCTATACGATTCTGAAAGCCAGCAATTTTGTGCTTTGGAAATACTGAAGATTGGAAGCTTGGTAACGTTGTAACAACGTTAAATTGTCATATTCCCCATCGCCTGGTATCAAGTACTCCTCTTTGAGTTGTGCAGAATTTAATACTCGGATCGCAACTGTGAATTTGATTTACTTTGTGAATGTAACTTTAAAGGCTGACTCCTGGACAGAGGTAATCCACTTTCACGTACTCGTGGTATTAGCACCGGCTGGAAGCGTTTTTTCGTCTGGTTTTTACTACATTTTCCTTTGGCCAGAGAGTATTTACAATTCCATTCGATGTTCCCTCTGTGTCGAAAACGTTTCATCTAGTGAATCCCGGTCAATTTTGCCCAATATTACAGTCCTTCATTCTATTCGTTCGTCATTTACTATTCGTTTCAAAAACCATCTAGAATCCTGTTTAATATATTCACCGAAAATTGGCAAACTTAGCTAGTTACTGCGTATAACGAGAATAAATATTTATAGCGGTATATTTGAGAACAGAACTTCATGGCAAACGAGTAGCACAACTGTTAAGTAAATACGGGGAGATCTTAAAATGTTTCTTAACTCATACACTCGCGGGCAGACAGACTTTTTCCTAAGATCAGTAAATGTTTTCACGACAATCTGTTCACTTTAGTTTTCCTTTACTTTTCCCCGCCAGCCGTAATTAATTCCTCATGAATTATTTGCGCCCCGAGGAACAGCAGGAGACCGTTAAATTATTTACACGATTCCGTAAGAAGCGCAAAAAGGTGAAATCTCAGTGAGTTGTGCAAAATACGCCCGCAGCTTGCGCAAGCCAACCCTTGCGTTGCGGATTAATACACAACAGAGAGAAATTGCTCGCGTAAAACAAGGGAAACACGAGCGAAACGCAATATTAAAAATAATATTTCTCATTATAACGCGCGCGAAGAACAACCGTTGTTTAAACCGTGGAGCAATTATTTCGCGTTACACATACGTCAATAAAAAAGAAGTGACAATTACACGCGATAGTTTATAACGCTGAAACGTTGAATACGCGGTTGCTCTAATTACCGTTAGGGCTGCGAGTGGAGTTTCTCACGAGGGTTCGCCGACATTAAGCCGTTAATTTGGCGAAATGTCGTGGATTGAGAATTATCGAAGGATTGGAAAGTGGGTCGCGATCGGTCGATCGATCGCAGAAGGAATGGCTCCTAAGAGCAATATGGTTTGTAACCGGGCTCCGCTCACAGCCGGCTCGCGTAATTACCGCGACGGAAAGGCCCGCTGCATAATTAATTCCTCGGGCGAGTTAGGAGCAGTGGCTCGCCATCGTTCAAGGGCGTTAAGCCGCGTTTTGCCCGGTAGTTTCAGTTAGCCGAACATTCCGGCCGAGATTGACTTAATCAACCGGCTGTTTGACGAGCAAAGATGGCGAGGCTTGATGCAAGAGTTCCTCGACTCTGTGCTTCAAGTCTCTCTGCTCATTCGCACCGGAGGAGAGGATCGCCAGACACTTTGCGGGTTTGCACGTTAGAATTGCTTTGAGCAAAGTATCGCAAGCTGGTCCTCCTCGACCTACTACCGAGTTCCTCTTAATCTTCGTTAATCCTAATCCACTTCTTAAGACAGCAACTTCGTTAAATACCCGCTCGATCGACCGTGTAAATCGTGTTGAACACTTTGCTCGGCACAGCTCGCCCGGTTACAATAACTCTTTAGCAGATTTAATAACATTTTCGTAACACCTTCTTTACGACAAGATTATTTTTTAATTTCTTCCTCAGATATAAACCTTTAGGGTCTCTTTCTAAGTTGTACATTCTCTTGCGTGTTTCAGTAACGAAATTCATCCGAATTGGTATAGCCGACAAGAACGATAATCCGCCGTACTTTGACAAGGGCCTCTACGAGGCTGAAGTAGACGAGAATGAGGACATTCAACACACGGTACTCACAGTCACCGCCAAAGATCACGATGAGTGTAAGTATACGTTTACCGAACTCACCGGCAAAACGAGCCTTTCAGAAACAATGGGCAAATACTGCACTTGTCTCGTCTTACCATTAATACCTCTTTACCTACCCGAGGCAGTATTTTGTGAGGAACACTTTTGTTATAACGTCCTCGTTGGTTTTTCCAGCCTCGCGTATTCGATACGAGATTACGAGCGGTAACATAGGCGGCGCTTTCGCGGTGAAGAATATGACCGGAGCTATTTACGTGGCCGGTGCACTGGATTACGAGACCAGGAAGAGGGTAAGTTCATAAATTCGTAATAGAGATAAACTCGGGCTAATAAACTGGGACAAGATTTATCCCCCGAACGGTATTAAAGCACGCTGGCCCAGCGTGTTTACCGTTTATTACATAGTCTTCTAAAAGTCCCGTTCCACGTTTATGAATAGTAATGCCAAATGATAACGCGTTAAAAACAATACTCGATGTGCACACACAAACATACACAGTCGTGCGACTTTACGGATCGTATTGTACACCGTTACCGGTCGGTTTGCAATATCAGGTTGCACGAAGTTCACGCAACCACGGGAAATAGAATATGTCTTTGGTTTGTGCAGTACGAACTTCGTTTGACTGCCTCGGACAACTTGAAAGAAAACCACACGACGGTGGTGATTCACGTAAAAGACGTCAACGATAATCCTCCTGTCTTCGAGCGGCCGAATTACAGAACACAGATCACCGAGGAGGACGACAGGACTTTGCCGAAGCGTGTTTTGGCGGTAATTAAGAGCACTCACTCAAATTTCTCGAGGTTTCGTGAAATTTCGCGAGGAAACATTTGGCGGACTTTGTAATTGCAGGTGAACGCGACGGATGGCGACAAAGATAGGCCGCAAAATATCGTTTACTTCTTAACTGGGCAAGGAATCGACGCTGACAACCCAGCGAATAGCAAATTCGATATCAATCGAACCTCCGGCGAAATTTACGTCTTGAAGGTAAGGTTCAGTGATAAATATTGCGTTTAAATATTCTCCTCGTGGCATTGTTCATCGATATCTCAAGGTGTAAGTTTGTGAATTGTATTTCTTTTTTCGTTTAGCCGTTGGACAGGGACCAACCACATGGCAGACCACAATGGCGATTCACTGTTTTTGCCCAAGACGAGGGCGGGGACGGGCTCGTGGGATACGCCGATGTACAGGTCAATCTCAAAGATATCAACGACAATGCACCGATATTCCCGCACGGTGTTTATTTCGGAAACGTCACCGAGAACGGAACGGCAGGTTCGTAATGAAAACAGAAAAATACAGAGTAAAATATATTCGCGGAGAAAAAACAGGGTTTATGAGAGGCACTCGGAGATTTTTTTATCCGAAAGGGGGTAAAAAAAAATAGATTAGAATAGAAATACAAATAAACTAAAATTTAGGGTAGACTAAAATAATGGGCGAATGGTTTTTTTAATTGTTTCAGGAATGGTCGTAATGACAATGACGGCCGTGGATTACGATGATCCGAGCGAAGGTACAAACGCCAAACTGCTGTATTCCATCGAGAAAAATGTCATTGAGGAGGAGACCGGCTCGCCAATATTTGAAATTGAACCGGAAACGGGCGTTATCAAAACAGCCGTTTGCTGTTTGGACAGAGAACGCACGCCGGATTATTCTATACAGGTCGTTGCGATGGATGGCGGGGGGTTAAAAGGTACTTATCGAACCGTTGGCAATATTCCCGACAACAAAAGCCCTGCCACGGCAAACATTTTTGCCCCGAATAGCAATGAAAAATAGAGGAAATATTTGCTTGCAATGCCACGTTAATGTTTAAGGTACGGGGACGGCATCGATACGAGTGAAAGATATAAACGATATGCCACCGCAGTTTACGAAGGAAGAATGGCTGACGGAAGTGGACGAAACGGAAGGGCCTGATCTCCCGGAAATGCCGATTCTTACCGTCACCGTCCACGATGAGGACGAAACCAACAAGTTCCAGTACAAAGTACGACCCGTCCACAGCAAATGATTCTTTTATACCTATCGTAAGCACGGTCGTTAGAGTGAGTGACTGTTTTTTCTTTAGGTTTTGGAGAACAGCGGTTATGGGGCTGACAAATTCACGATGGTCAGGAATAACGACGGTACAGGATCACTAAAGATCGTTCAATCCTTAGATTACGAGGATCAAATGCAGAGCAACGGGTTCAGGTTTAGGATACAAGTGAACGATAAGGTACTCAATTGTCATTAAGAAATTTCTTGATAAATTTTCCCGTGTAACTCTATTTTCGTCGAGCATAATAAGATTGATTTATCGTGTTCTAGGGCGAGGATAACGACAATGACAAGTATCACGTTGCGTATTCCTGGGTGATTGTGAGACTCCGCGACATTAACGATAATCAACCGCAATTCGACAAAGTGAACATCGAGACGAGCGTAGCAGAAAACGCTCCTGTGGGTCAGACTTTGGAAACCTTCAAAGCCACCGACCCAGATCAGGGTGGCAAGAGCAAAGTTTCCTATTCCATCGACAGGAGCTCCGACAGGAAGAGACAATTCTTCATCAATGAAAATGGCACGGTTTCCATTCAGCGAAGTCTTGATCGAGAAGAAACACCAAGACACCAGGTATAACTTCAATTGAACCGTCTAGAATATCTCAAGAAAATTACGTAAGACTTTTTCACAAATGATTGACCTTTCAGGTGAAAATCTTGGCGATCGACGATGGAATACCACCGAAAACTGCAACGGCAACCTTGACAGTTATAGTACAAGATATAAATGATAATCCGCCACGATTCCTCAAAGACTATCGTCCCGTACTACCAGAATATAATCAACAGAAAAAAGTCGTTGAAATTTCGGCCACGGACGATGACGATCGTTCGAAGAGCAATGGACCACCGTTCACGTTCAGAATGGATGCAAATGCCGACGACGTCATTAAAGCCAGTTTCAAGGTCGAAAGTGACAACAGTGAGTATATTTTAAAAATTCGAGTAAACCGATAGCATTCTTAGGCAGTAAACGTAATGTGCGGTGTCGTTTTCATTTTCAGAGGGAGCCAATGGCGACGGTATGGCGATTGTGTCGTCCTTGCGGTCATTCGACCGAGAACAGCAAAAGGAATACTTGATACCCATTATAATAAAAGACTCGGGGAATCCCTCGATGTCTGGGACCAGTACGTTAACGGTAATTATCGGCGACGTCAACGACAACAAGATGCAACCTGGATCGAAGGAGATCTTTGTATATAATTACGCAGTAAGTACAGAAACAGTCGAATGTTTCTATATTTATTATAATTTCATTGTGAAACACTGTGCGTAAATAACGCGGGGATGTAACGAAATCCTTTGTTTTGTCAGGGACAATCACCCGACACGGAGATCGGTAGCGTTTATGTCTACGACCTTGACGACTGGGACTTACCGGACAAGAGATTTTACTGGGAAGGTCTCGAACACGCTCAGTTCAAACTGGACGACGAGACGGGAATGATTTACATGAAATCCGGCACGCACGACGGCAGATATCATCTTCGTTTCAAAGTTTACGACCGGAAACACACGCAGACTGAAGTCCCGGCGAACGTCACTGTCACCGTGAAAACCATCCCTCACGAAGCCGTGCTGAATTCAGGGTCCGTTCGAATAGCGGGCATCACCGACGAAGATTTTATACGCGTCTGGAATTACAGAGTAAGTGTCACGAGTTCGTGTTGAAACTCAAAGAACGGGAAATTGTTTGACCTTGGATTTCCCTTGGGATTTCAGACACAGTCGTTGTCACGGAGCAAGGCCGATCTCTTCAGAGACAAACTCGCGAGTTTGTTGAATATCGATAGGGAGAATGTCGATGTCTTCAGCGTTCAGCTACGAAGAATGCATCCCCCACTAACCGATGTTAGGTTTGCCGCACATGGATCACCGTATTACAAACCAGTTAGGCTCAATGGAATTGTCCTCATGCACCGCGAAGAGGTAATATAACTTTACTTATCACGCTCGAAAAATTGCTTTACAATTCTTCTCCTTGGGTGGATGTTAGTTTTCACCGTAAACTGTAATCTGTTGCTTAGATCGAAAAAGATGTCGGTATTAACATAACAATGGTCGGCATCGACGAGTGTTATTACGAAAACGAAATGTGCGAGGGCAGTTGTACGAATACGTTGGACATCAATAACTTGCCCTACATGGTGAATGCAAACAAAACAGCGTTGGTTGGTGTGCGTGTTGACGTCATAGCCGAATGCACTTGCGGGGCGCGTAATTTCAGCAAGAGCGAATCCTGCAGGACGAGTCCCTGTTATAACGGAGGTCGATGCGTAGAAGGACGATTTGGACTATCGTAAGTGGATCCATTTCTTTCAATATTTCATAGACAATGTTTCCGTTAAATAATGGAATATTGGTTTATTTCGTTTTTCAGATGTCAGTGTCCTTCCGGTTACAATGGTCCAAGGTGTCAGCAAACTGCGAGAAGTTTCCGTGGAAATGGCTGGGCTTGGTACCCAGCCCTCGAAATGTGCGACAACAGTCATCTGAGTTTTGAATTCATCACGAAGAAATCTGACGCTCTATTGTTATACAACGGACCGATTGTCCCTCCCGAATCGGACGAAATCATGGTTTCCGGTGTGTAACGTTTTCTTCAGCGGGTATTGTTGCATTTTTAAGTACACTATTATTATTGTACCGTGTGTTTATCGCCGGCAGACTTTATATCCGTCGAGCTGGAGCGTGGCATACCGAGATTGCTCATCGACTTCGGTTCCGGTACTTTGGAACTGAAAGTCAAGCCGAAGAGAACGTTAGACGACGGGGAATGGCACAGACTCGATATTTTCTGGAACACCGAGGTACGATGAAAACATTAATTCTCGCTTCTCCCTACTCTCGTACGCGTTGGGTATGTTTCCCCGAAACTTCGCTTACAAAATATCGTGGTATTTTCTCACAGACGGTGAAGCTGATCATCGACTACTGCAAATCCGCGGACATATCCGAGCTGGACGATGGAACTCCGCCGGAATTCAATGACACGAGTTGCCAGGCAACAGGGACCGTTCCGCCGTTTAACGAGTATCTCAACGTCAATGCTCCTCTGCAAATCGGCGGATTGTACGTCGAGCAATTCGACCCGGCGCATTACAAGTGGAAGCACATGCCGGTCGGCAAGGGTTTCGACGGTTGCATAAAGAATCTCTTCCACAACAGCAAACTCTACGACTTGGCTCACCCTGGTCTATCGAGGAACAGTGTTGCCGGTTGCCCTCAGACCGACGAAATCTGTAATAATCAAGAATCGACGTTCCGTTGCTGGGAGCACGGTACATGCGTTGGAAGTTTCACCGAGGCCAGGTGTCAGTGCAATCCTGGATGGACTGGCCCAGGTTGCATGACACAGACCATTCCTACGACCTTCAAACCCCAGAGCTACGTCAAGTATGCCTTGTCCTTCGAACCAGACAGATACTCCACCCACGTGCAACTCAGATTCCGTACGAGGGAAGTCCATGGGGAACTCTTCAGAGTCAGTGATCAGCACAACAGGGAATACGCCATTCTAGAGGTGAAATGATAAATCCACCGGAAACTAATTACCCAGCAAGGACGACAAAGTCAATTACAATTTGTGTCCTTGATGCGTACAGTTTCGTGAATTTTTCAACCTAAATTTGTACAGTTGTTATTGATTGTTATTAACTAAAGCTGTGTGTGTTTGATTTCAGATCAAAGACAGTAGGTTGCACTTCAGGTATAATCTAAACAGCTTAAGAACTGAAGAAAGAGACATTTGGCTGACCGCCATAGCCGTCGACGACGGCCAATGGCACACGGTGAGGGTATCAAGGTACGGTTCCGCGGCGACTCTTGAACTGGATGGCGGCGAAGGGCGAAGGTTCAACGAAACATTCTCCTTCGAGGGTCATCAGTGGTTGCTCGTCGATAAACAGGAAGGAGTCTACGCTGGTGGAAAAGCTGAGTACACTGGCGTAAGGACCTTTGAGGTCTATGCGGATTATCAGAAAGGTATATTTTCTTTTCGTGGAGAGCTAATGACAATCTTCGGAGGGTTCCTCAGCTCGAAAGATTCCTGTTAGGAAATAGCTTTTCTAGTCCGTTACAATAACAATTTCTTTCCGTAGGATGTCTTGACGACATAAGGCTCGAAGGAAAACATTTACCCCTTCCACCAGCGATGAACGGAACCCAATGGGGTCAGGCAACGATGGCGAGGAACCTCGAAAGGAACTGCCCTTCGAACAAACCCTGTGCCAACGTCATCTGCCCCGATCCCTTCGAGTGTATCGATCTTTGGAACGAATACGACTGCACGTGAGTTGAAATACAAAATTGTGCCAATACGCTGGGGTATACGAAGCTTTCATTTTGATTAAAACGTCGCAATTTTTTACAGCTGCGGGGAGGGCAGAGTCCCATCGCCCGAAAACAAAGGTTGCATGGATAAAAACGAGTGCATCGATTATCCCTGCCTGAACGGCGGAAGGTGCATAAATCAGGATCCACGATACAGATACAGATGCATCTGTCCGGACGGTTTCTGGGGGGAAAATTGCGAGCTCGTGCAAGAGGGACAGACTTTGAAACTCGGAATGGGAGCCTTGGCTGCCATTCTCGTGTGCCTTCTCATTATCCTCGGTAAGACAAACCTGATCGACATTTCCCAGCAGACGCTGAGGAAAAAAGGAAAATGAATTCTTAACGACTGGTCGTTTAATTTTCAGTCCTCGTCTTGGTGTTCGTCGTTTACAACAGACGAAGGGAAGCTGGCATCAAATATCCCGGACCAGACGACGACGTCAGAGAGAATATCATAAATTACGACGACGAGGGTGGCGGGGAGGACGATATGACGGCTTTCGATATCACGCCCCTTCAAATTCCCATTGGCGGCCCATTACCCGATATGGGCGGAAAAATGCAGCCTTGCAAAGTAGCCTGTGAGTTTCTCAGAGTCATTCTTAAACTCTTCCCCTCGTGAGCGAAATTCTAGGGAGAAAACTTTCAGATCCACTGGGACCGGAACAGAACGTCGGGATCTTCATCGAGGATCACAAAAAGAGAGCCGACAGCGATCCAAACGCACCGCCCTTCGACGATCTCCGGAATTATGCGTACGAAGGCGGCGGAAGTACCGCCGGTTCGTTATCTTCTCTAGCTTCCGGTACGTAAAAAGGAAATTCGGTAACTCCTTGCAACACGTAATTATCCTTTAAGGGATTACTTAGGGAAAAATTATGATTGTCCGCAGGCACCGACGACGAGCAACACGAATACGACTACTTGACCACCTGGGGGCCGAGGTTCGACAAACTCGCGGACATGTACGGTCCTCCCGAGGAGAGCGAAGAGGAGGAGTAAGGGAGTTAAGGATAAACGATCCACGAGACTTGGCCGAACCCGTCGAACCGGCCGAACAAGTGGACTGGTGTTGGTGTGAATGAAACGAGAGAAACTGGAAAACTCGTTCTCGCCTTTGGCCAGGGGTTTTACCGAGACTCTACAGAAACTGGCCACGAATTCTGGTGACAGGCTTTCCGCGAAATTCCCAGGGTTTCCACGCAACGTGGATCCGCCGTGTGAAATGATTTAGCAGTGCGTCATCCGCTCCCCGACGTTGCCATCGCGACACCGGGGAGCGAAACGAAAGTGATCTCAGCGAAGGAGCTTTGCCCCGCCGCGTTATATGAATGAGAAAAGACGAACGTTGCAATAATAATTATCGAGTCATAATGCTAAGTGAGTGGTTAACACACGTAGGTGGTGCGTAAAAGGCCGAGATTGCATATACCTATCTGTATAGTACGTTTAATGAAAACACGTATACGTAGTGAATCCGCGCGCGTGTCTACGTGAAGACTTTTCTATGAATTACCACTGTTCCCCGCGGTAATACGATTATTACTATTATTACGAAGTTGGCCGATTACGGGGAAGGTCGTCTTACCGTCGTCCTGTATTATTTATTTATTTATTCGTTGGTTCGCGCCGCACACGCGGCGTCGGTGAACGCGCATCGTCGTCATCGTTTAAAGGGCATTCACGCGCGACGTACATTCGTAAGTATCCGATAAATGCGTCCGATTACCCTCTCACGGAGAAAAATTCGTGATACCATCCCTTTTCTTTCCATCATTCTCAGCGGCGCGTACTGTGAATATTTAGGGAAGAGTACTGAAAACATCGAATACTCTGCTTTCGAGCGAACACTTGGACACTCCGATTAGTTATTCCTTAAGATCGTTAAGCCACACTCACTTTACGATATTTATAATACGATTAAGAAACCTGGTAACAAGCACTGACCATATTATGTTACCTATTGTATATTCGAGTCCTCTCGCGCATCACCATGCTGATAAACTACCAAACCCGTATCTCCATGGCACGTTAATCCTTGCTCCGAGCTGACTATCGTCACGTTAATTCTTCTCCGTGTAAGGGCTGAGAAAATTTTGTTAATCTATCCGTCGGTTCGGCGGAATAGGCATGAAGGTGTTCACGAGTATTCCAAAGATGAATCAAGAACGTTCGGTCTTTCAAAGACGAAGCTTTACTTAAAATAGATTTACCAACTCGTCGCACCAAGTACGTATTACGCCGTGTCGAAATGCAGATTTCTTAAAGACAGGGGGATTAGTTTCTCAGCGTCATGGTGCCCGATCGACGCAAGTCGTTGTTGAGTGTAAGAAAAATCCGACGGAGAAGGCTCGGACGGCCTTTCGCGTTCGTCGCTTTCGACGATCGTACTCTGGTCTGCCATAAAATAGAGATACCTATATATTATCCAGAATTTATTAGTTGCGTATTATTCGAACTCGAGATAGCCATTCTCACCCTCGTCATCCTCATTATTATTGATAGTATTATTATTAAAATTATTATTGATATAGTATATATATTATAAATATGGATTTATATATATATACATATAAATAAATATATATATATATATATGTAGAGACGCATGGAGCAAGAATTCCGAGCGTGCAAAGAAGAAAGTCCGAGAGAAATAAGTTACCGCGCGCGCGTATGTAATTATATTACGATGAATATTATATAGCTATATAAATATATACATATTATATACATACGTACATATATACGGAAAAGAAAAAGACACTGGAGCACATTCACACTGAGAAGAGTAGAAGAGATACTGTTTACCAAGCTCATCGTTGTATCTGGACATAGTTTTTAATGAACCGTTTTATTTTAACGCCGAAACTCGGACAGAACGCGCGTCATACTGAATAGCCGAGAAGAAGGTCGTCGTTGCACGGTGAAAAGAAAGCCGATAGCATTGAACATCTACTTGAAATAGTTTTAGCAATTTATCTAAAGACCTAAGGGACGGGAACCGCGTAATATGATGCCCGCGTAGACTGGACAATTACGCGAGAAGAGAGCGAAATATTTCTGGCGGTAGTCGAATGTAGGACAGTAATGTAAAATTCTACATATTTTTCGGAAACCACTGAGAACGGATCTATAGAGGAATGTAGGGAAGGGGGGGTGATTTTACGTTGCAGACCGGGGAAATAAAGAAATAAACGGTTTTTCGGGAAAACTGTAGAAACGAGGGGGAAAAGTCTGGTGCTGCCGATGCTCTCCACGCGTACGACTATCTCGGCTGGTTCGTCAAATTCTCAGCGGGGATATTAAATAGTCAATTTACAGTGTTTAGGGAAAAGAAGGAAACAGGACGCGCCCGTCGGGAACGTCGAGTATTCGGCCGGCGTGTTATAATATAAGCACTTGTACGAATATTGTAATTAACGTATATGCAAAGCGCCGCAAGGCGTCTCGTTGTATAATCGTCCTAACGATTTTCATCGTCGTACGTATCGTTTCTCCACGAACTTGTGATATTTAAGTTCCGTCAGTCGTCTCACCTAGCAGCAATTCTAACGGCTACTGCGTGAACCCTCGTCTTGGCAAAGTTAATAATCAATTTTGCGATGAGACATAAAATCGTACATTACGCGCATTGGTCATTCAGGTTTTGAATTTTTTGCTCAAGTTCCACAAGCAATACGTCGCCAAAATCGTTTGAAAGCAATTGTGTTCATCCTGAATCTGGAGTTATGGGGTACGCTAAATACTTCGGACGCAATTAAAGTTTCCTCCGCCGCAAGAATTCAGACTGAAAAAATAGTAAAAGCAATTTTCGCGAATGCATGTAACTTTGCCAAGACGACCGACGATTGACGTGTCATTCGTTCGCGGTTTGAATGTGAAATCACACGTACGTTTCACAGCATACACCAGTTCCCGTAGAAAAAGAAATCCCTAATTCAGTTGGTGTAAATGTTTCTCGTCATCTCGTTGCACGTGTATACGTCCCGTCGAATATATTCTAGGAAATGTCTAGCCCTTCTAAATTGACTGCTGAAAGCCGGAACGAATATAGAAAACCCGTTTGAAATAATTGAAAATCTCGTTAACCATAATGCCGTTAAATTACCTGTATTTTTGTTCCTTTCGGACGATCATTTTCTGGAGGAAATATTCGACGTGACGGCAAGAGTTGCCGATAAACGTCGGAGAGTGAAGTAGTTTTAAAGTCGAATGAGAAGAACACTTATACTTCGCGTGCGCGCGCCTGAGTATTGTGTGCATGTGCGTGTGCGTGTGTGTGCAGTGGCAAAGAATTTTAAGTGTCATTGAATTTCATTGAATTTTGCCCTATAGACATTCTCGGTTGACTTCTTATCATTTCCATTCTCAGTCTACTCGGTCGAGAGTTAGGAAAAGTCGTATTTTCTTTGAAAATACGGGTCACACGTAATCATAATAGGTCTTACGGACGATTTTGAAGAAAATCCATATCACATGTATGAGATTATACCTGCGAGTCCGAGATGAAAACATTACAAATACACTGATTTCTAAGCAGCATTGTCGAGGTAAAGAAACATGCGTCCTCTTTCCATTATTTCGTTGATTTTCGCCGGGAAATAGCAACCCTGCAACTGCCATTCACGTTTTCTATTTCGTTGTTCGCTCGACCCCGAGGTTAAGAAATGCAAATACAAATCAGTAGTACTTAACAGGAGATTTCTGCGGGTTTGGAGAATTCGAGGAAAGTTTAGTAAAGATTTAAACGAAAGTATAGATTAGATGAGGGCATCATTCGAGCATTTCTCATTTTCATTCCGGGCGATCGGTTGCCCAGTTAATTTTAGTATGAAACACAATCGTTTCCCTTCGCTTTAACACACGTGCCAAGCACGAGAATGATTTATTAGTCTGTCCTTTCCCACGGGAGAGTACGTATGTATATCTAGTTAGAGACGCGTAAGACTTCTCGCGGCGTGTAACGCAGACGCAACGCGTACTTTTGTTAGACGGAAACCGGAGAATTTCGCGATAATCACTTTGCTAACCGTCGAACATCGGCTGAGCTTAAGAACCGTTCGAAATGAAAATACGATAGTCGTGCGATTAACCGATCCCGCGAATGCTCACACTACATATCCGTGAAAATTTGCGTACACTGCCTGCGTGAACCGGGAACGAGGTAAATTCTTTGTTTGCGCGTTGAACACTCGACTGGATCGACGCTGCGCAGTAAAGCTTTAATCCGAGAATCCATTTCCAAAGGAAACGGCAATTCTTTTGTACGAAAAGGTCCATCACCGAAGGCCTCAACGGACATCGAATCCTAATACCGGACTATTGGATTTCCTATTATCGCCGTGGCATCTCTTTAGAGAAATTTTCTTTCACGTGGAAATCAAGATAAGCTTTAAATTTAGGTTGTACGAATTATCCTTTCTTCCGAATGAAAGCCATATCACGTGAGTTTTTTTAACATACACTTTTTTATTTTTGATAAACTGTACTTTGTTATATTTTTTATACGCGTTTTAATAACGCCCCAGGAAACACGAAGCGGTCTGATTAGGAGGAATTAGTGGTACGTGCTGAGAATAATGGGAATGAGTCTTTTTGGTGCTTTACTCGTGGTCGTCGTGCGATGCAAGGAGAAACCAGTGTATTATATAATTATACGAGTGCTGCCACTGAACACATCCCGTTAGTACAATTACCGTTCACATGTATATGTATATATTACCCCCCGCGGTAGTATGTATGTGTATATCAATAATATCTAATGATTATGATAATCGGCAGTATACTGGGACACACATACCCCATTATAAATTAAATTGATATTTATTATCGATTAATGATTGCATTACTACCGCTATATTATCTATACGATTTGTACTTTACATTTCAGTTGGAACGAAATAAACTGCCTTCTTTTCATACAAAAGCATGGAGAGTGCGTGCTCAGTGATGACTGTAGAGTGCCGACGATCGAATACTTGTCTGTTTAGTTTGTGCAGAACGTACGTATAGTCTGCCTGCGAAATACACGCGACATGGTCTACTATCCAAGTACGAATAGAGAATAGCTATGGTTTCTCACTCGAAGTAATAAAACAGAAAATTCATTTGACAAGGACTTGTTATTTTTTTGCCGAGCATTCGCGTACATTCTGAAATGACGTCATGATCGTCTGTCGTTGGGAATTTTGCTTCCGCTCCTCCTTCGCATTCTACAACGGCACTTCCCCGAACGCGGCATTTTCGGTAATTCCCTAAATATCTTGCGCGTCATTTTGGTTTTCAGGTAATCAGCGAAATACCGCGGACCGCATTCTCTATAAACCCGTGAATTTTAGTCCAAACGTAGTCGTTATTCAGAATGTTTCAACCGGTTCTACCGTTCTCCATTTCTCGCGGACTTACGTGAGTACAGTGAAGTCGACAGATTTGGTGACGTGTAACGTTAAAGCGAAAAATGTGGCAGAAGTGGCGATCGTCAGTGCCTGCGTGAGCGACTTATTGCTGAGGAGAATCTTGGATTCCTCGTGCAATCCAAGTTGCCCCGAAATCTGCCACAAGAAAATAATGCAAATCATGATTTATCGGCACTGAAAGTACAGCGATAAAGGGATTATATTACGGTACATTGCAAATAGTCGTTGTTAAAGTCTTCACTAGAAGAACGTCTATGGGGGTCCAAATGCAGGCCGTGGCGAATTCCAGGAAAAATGCGGTAACGAGGAACTGTGCAAAAAATACGATAAGGAGGATCATCAAGGTTTCTTGGTTTCCTTGAAACTGGGGGGTCTTTGCGTACTTGACGAACCTCGTAAATGCAGAGGAAAGCCGGGTAGGGTTTCCTGAAGGACTGCGGGAAGAGCGTGTTCGCCGTGACGATCGTGTGAACGCCAGCAGCGAAGAGGAAGTACGAGACGGGTGAACCGTCCAGCAGCGATTTACCATCCTCGTCTTCCGTCGCGTCGGCGAAGCACGTAGGGAAAATCGTCAAACCACAGAGGTTCAGCAGGAACGCACAAATCGTGCAGAGGAACCTCGCCATTACGGGGAACCCGCGACATTTCGTTTACTCGCAAACTCAACGGCAGAATTTCCAGCTGATGCACATTTTTTTCCCTCGAGAGACACACGTCCCTGCCCGAGGGGTCGGAGGAAAAGGAAAAATCGAGCGCAAAACTAACCGATAACTGACTTTAGTGTGCATAATCGATAGTCCGTTGTTCTGCAAATTGGCAGCATTTCCTTGTTTACCAGCTAGAGGTTTGGGGATATTTTATTTTTCTCTCAACAGTACGATACGATACAGGACGACACCATTGAATTACAGCGAATTTCTTGAGGTTGGTCAAGGTATAATTCAATTATCGGAGCAACGAGTGGAAGATAGCCTCGACGTATCGTTGCTTGATGCAGATTCGACCAAGCTGCAAATATCTCGGAGAATTTCACCTGGTTCTTCCAATCCGTAGCGTTTTAGTGCATAGATGTACCAGTCGGTTACCTCGGGACACTCGAAAGTTATCCTTTTCTTTGTTGGTCGTTTTGCTGACACCCAGCCCCTGGACAATAGCGAAAATTCCATAGAAATTGCGTCAAGGAACATAGCAATTTTCCTGATTTTGAGAGTATCCGTTTTCATTCCCGGAAATAAGAAAGTTTTTCATCAAGTTCGCGTGTAATGGCTTTGGCTCGATCGGTTTCGTAAATGAAATAGACGGAAAAATGGCGGTAATCAAGAATGCGTTCAGCAAAAGCACAGAGGGAAAGGATATTTAATGAACGTTTCATTTTTGCCTGACTCGCGCGACGAGGATTACGTTCCTCTTACTATTTTTCCCGGGGATACGGTTTTGCGGTTGAGTGGCGGGGTTTCACTACTTGGCCCACATGTCCAATATTCCGTCGAGCGACTCGGTCGCGTCCAACATCCAGACGAAGGACAACAAGGACATGCAGAATGCCATTCCCTTGCTGGTGTTTTCATTCTGCATGTAATCGGCGAAAGCTGCCAGGAAAGAATAACTGTCCAAATTCAACGTTGAGTTGAACTCCGAGAGCTAGGAATCCAATGTTCACGATTCAATGGAATTGTCGTATAGAACGTATTCAACTAAAACTTTAGTCGGGCTTTTTGCTGCAGTCTTACCCACTTGCTGGATGTTTCGGTGAGACACTCGATACCCTGGAGTAAGGGTATCCAAAGGACTCCAGTAGCTAAATTTGTTACTAACGCTGCTACCAGCATCTGCAATTATTTCACAAAATGATTGGTCGGTCAAAGTTTAAGACAACACGATGACGAAATAAACGATGACTGTGAATAAGTAAGATTGGAAAAATGTCGAGTGGGTGGGAGAGAATAAAGTGTGAAAGGGTTTTTGTCGTACCTCGTAAACGTAGAGCATTTGAATGGGTGGTTCTTTGAGAGACCTTGGCCACAGTCTGTACTCCGCGAGCAGACACATCGCGGAGAAGATGAAGAGCACAGAGGCATAGGACGGCCTGTATTCTGTTTTATCCAACTCGTCGATGCACAAGCCGATGATGCAAATGTTCCGCAGGTGAATGTACATACCGGTGCCGACGACCGCCAGCCAATGGGGATTCACGAATCCCAGGTACTCCTGCACCTTGTCCATTATGAAATGTCCCCGAGATTCAACGAAATTACCTCCCTCCGCGCAGAGGAAATCCCCCCCGCGCTGTTTGACGTTCCTTTCGGCGACGTTTAGGCTCGTCTCTTGAACCGCGGGTGACCGACGCAGCTTTCGCTGACGGTTTACTGTCAATTTGTCATTGTTCGCGTCGACGAACCTCCCCTGCATCCCGTGACATAAGTTACACCACGCGAAGAACCGTCGCCCCCCCGCAGTTTCCCTTGAAATCAGCACCGCACTCGATCTGCGCTTTCTCGTTTTTCAAACCGATTTAAATTACCTACATTTCTGACCAGTCAAGTGCTTGACAGCTCGTTGTACAAGCAATAAAAAAAAGAAGAGAGCGTACAGAAAATCGCAAAGAGTATTCCGAAATCGAGAGGAAATCAGTCTCATCGGCATGGAAGGAAAGTGAAATTTCGTTCTTCCGAGTTTAATTCATGAAATATTCAGCGTGATATTTTTTTTCTCGTGCGCTGCGGTTAAGTGTAGTGGTGACAGTTGTATCAGTGATTTCACCATCTCAACAAAAGCCCGCAATACGATCTAGTCCGCTCCGAAGGACAATCCCTTACCATCTACGACCTCAGGTAAATTTGCTTTATTCAATGACGTTAAGACCTTCAACATTACCCACACGGTCTATCCCCGTTTAACATTCTTTTATATCTCTGTGCGTTTTGAAGATTTTAACGGAGACTTTGTATTGCGGAGAAATGCACTTGTCGAATGCATATCGACCTAAATGATGACCCAGCAGGTCGCTACAAGAGATATAAATTATCTCGGCAGGAACAAGCAGGAAAAGTAATACTTTTAACCGCGCTGGACCGACGTACCAACCAACGAATGCGTTACGTCATCTCCAATCGAATATCGTTAAGAGAATTAATTAAGCGTATCGCTTACTGATAGCTTTACACATTACCGCTTCAGGCCACACGGAGAATATTTACCTCCACGCTAATAAAGAACAACATTAACGGTGAGAAGTACTAAATAACTAATTCTCCTGTTCATTAACATGAAATCTCATAGTCGGTAAGTCTTTGAAAGTGCACGACTATGGAGAAGTACAGTATTGATGGGCATGATTAAATTACTAGGACCGCTTAGATAGCGAAACGATTGTAAATACAACTATTTTCCTCGGGGGAGACCTTTCAACGTAACGACTTTTGCCGTTGAAATCGACGAACACGGGCCTTCGTTCTGACGTTCAAGAGTTTGCCTTACGGGTTAATGGAATTCCCTTGTTCGTCGTTTCCCCTTCAACCCTCCTCCTTAATTTTTATCGTTGCCCGTCGAGACCCTCGGTGTATAAAATGATAACTACGCAACCCTCGTCCCTCTATACTGTAAGGTCCGCGATTGATAGCCGAATTATACGGCGTATCAGATTTATTCATTCGCTACAATGCCATTTTTATTCGAGGATTCCGACTTCAGTGATAAAACGTGGCCGAATGTATCCGTCAATGGAAAGAATCCGCTGTAGTCACGGTAACGCAAGGTACGTATTCGCCGCTTGAAACAAGAGTATCTGGATACTACCGTACATTCTTCTTCCGTTCATACATAATGCATCGCATTTACCGATGAATCTTTGTTCTCCGCAAAAGCGCCGGGAACGAATGGACTGGAGTCATGGGGTTTCGTCTACCCTCGGACAAACACGAATTTCTTCCTGATTCAAATCCCTTGAAATTTATACGACGGTAAACGATATAAATGTGCAATAGGAGTGCGCTTTACAGGTGCAGTTTTCTGTGTGAGGAATTTCTCGTGAAAATATTGCAGTGGTTCATCAGTTTCGATTAAGTATGGTGACCTTGTACGGAAGAATCGTTGGCTCGTAAAATAGCCGGAAATTGCCCCTTGAGCCTCACACATGCCTCTTGCTTTCTGCCAATGACAATTTAGGTAGGCAAAGATAACAGCAATGCGGGTCACGATCAAAGGAATATTCACAATTTCCAGACTCAACGAAACCCTCGAAATCAGATATTATTGCAAATGTAAAGAATTTCAGGTGAGGACGATCCGAAATATTATATACTGAAAATTATATAACAGGAATTCTTCAAAGAATTTCTTGTCTTCCATTCCTTGCCACCTATTAGGACTTGTCGAACTCTCGAAAACTTTAGTTAGTAGACAATTATCTCCCGAGAGTTATCGTCGGTAACTGAAGCTCTAATAGTCCTGCCTGTGAACTTTAACGCACGATACTGGGAACAGCAGGAACTCCTTAACGAGCGAAAATCTAAGGAGTCGACTATCCTCGCTGGGAAGCTATTCGTTCGCGAATCGGAGGATCCTGTCAATTATTCTAACCAATGGTAACCATGGTAACAGCACACACCGAGGAAAAGAATGCCCGTTTCCGCTCCCCGAGGAGAAAGAATGAAACGCGAACAAAGGAAATAGAAGTCGACTTGAAGTCGGGAAAGAGTATTTCAGAGACATATATGTATATAGTCTTTATTCTGGAAACCCTGTTGAACCACTCCGTGGCTCCCTTCCGTTTCAACGAGAAGGAAAAAGAGAAGAAAAAAAGGATTTGGACCTTGGAGGATCGCACTGACTTTCTCAGCATCTTAAGTATATTCCTATGTACCCAAGGTCTACGATGCTTAGTCCGATTACAACCCCCCCGCGACCAATCAATTTTTTCTCATTTTATCCCCGCTACCGCGATAATTCCAGTCCAATAAAAAGTCAACGAATGACTCTAAAATGAACTCCCCCTTGTGCAAAGTCGTTAACGATCTCTTGTTACATTCATATACTGTAGTACCTTACATCATTGATCGCGATACAACTGCTCGTCGCTTTTCCGGATGTTGCTTTAATGTATTCTTACACGGTGCTTAAGGATACGTAAGACGGCAAGTTAACAGCGCAAATGGAGCGAGTTCTGGCGTGTAAAAATAATAGAATGACCTTGGCCGGTTGTACTAATCGATAGCGATCGTCGTGCCTTCAATCATGTGATCGTGGAGGTGAAAGTTTCGCGATATCGATACAGTTCGTTTCAAGATCACGATTTCCCGCGCCTCTCGCTCGCACAAGGACGTTTAAATGCATTATTCCCGGCTCCGATCTGGCCTATCGCGGGACCGTAGTTGAATTTCTCGGCGACTTGGCGCCTTCTTAACTCAGTTAGCCGCTTTGAATGCGCCCTGATTACATCGTCTCAAATCGTCGCCTCCCATCCTTGCCCAAGAAATATCGTTAGGATCCCATCGCCAAAGTCATTCATCCCCCGTTAACTTTGGTTATTCAAACAACATACAACACATGCGACGCAATACAAGTTTAGCAGATTCGACAAATTATTCTTTGGCAAAATCCTCTTCGTCGGGCTTTCAAGCGGGTCGTATATTTAATTTTGCTTTTCCGAGCTGCCCTGGCAAATGGTAAGAATAAAATAGCGGATTTAAAGTCACTTCGGTAACGTGGCCGCTGAAAGGAAAATACGAATGAAACGGAAGATCTCATTAAAGGCGCCACTCGAAACCTCCGGCGAAACTGATTTTCGTCAATTAAACCACATAGCGCCTGAATGGAAACTCTTTCTCGCCGGACAGAATATAAAGCAAATAAAATGTCTGCGCGGTAAATGAAAAATTCTAAACTCTTATCAGATAGCGAAACTTTGATTAATTTGGCAAGTTCTTATTTTAAGCAGATATTCGGTTGAAAACATATATTTTTTTATCAGAGATTTTACTACGGTAGTAACGTTACTTTCTGCTCAATGTCTCCATTTATCACGATGATTATCTCGTTATCGTCCGGATCGTCACTCGCGTCGTTACTTATCTTGCTAGAGTCATTACCTAATATCATTTTCTGTTACGTGCGCACAAAAAATCAACCTCAGTACAATGGATGAGTATGTATATTCAGCTTTATGAAACCGGAGGAAGAAGATAACAAGGATCAAAACAATCTTGAAAATTGCACAGTCCTAATTGTCGAATTTTACGTTTATCCACTTCGTAAGACGTGACGTTAATTTCCGCTGAAAGTAAATAATTCAGAGGATTTCCCATTAAGATTCGTAGAAACGCTTGTGCCTGTAGTTTTGCCTATACATCGATCCCACATGCGCTATCGATTTTCGACTTGGGCGCTCGTCGAGAGGAGAGAGAATCTCCGGGACGGGCGAGAGAGAGGAGGACGCAGGATTGGCCGGGGAATTCGCCGTGCTGAACTAGCCGGCACGTCGACCGAGGGTGGGGACCTACATAAAGCAACTCCGCCAACGGCAGGACCGACAATAATCGCGCGACTACACGAGACTGCCGGGCCCGTCCGCCGACAAGTCCGTCAACGCGTGTTTCTCCATCCTCCTTCCGCCCGTTGCCCGTATCTTCTCGACACGGTCCACGTGGATAGAACTGTCAAAAGGATCGACCACTCGAACAACGCCATTCATCTCAGGCAAGTCCATCGAACACCTTCTACGTGTTACACTAAAATCCACTGACACACGATTTAATCCGTTTTCTTTGTCGTTTCAACGGTCAGATGTTTTCTTTTTTTTTATAAACGTTTCACAATGGTGACTGTTTACCGATTTATATTTACGCTTCTCGCTCACTCAAAAATATCGTCTTTTAAGGAAGCTATCTTGTGAGATAAAAGCGCTCGGTGGATTGCAATTTTTGCGCTTAAAAATTCAATGCACTGCTGACAAGAGCATCGTAACCTTTCGTCAGAGTGCATCGTCTTTCGTAATTACTTAAGTCGTCGATAAATAGATTTGGATGCGTCGAAGCACCGGTGGTCAATTGCACGATCGACGCTACGAGCGAGAAGTATAATAATCTTGAAAATGCTGGGATCCAGAGTATGGTGAAATTCTTTAATTCTCATTAAGCAACGCATGGAAGAACGAGCAGTAAGAAATGCGATACGCGACAGTAATGGTATTGCCCGAATAATCTCACAATCAGCATTGAAGAAAACCAAAACGTCATTATACTTATGTTAGTCATTCCTAATCCCTTTCACCCTCAAAGAATTTTCTGAATTTTCAGAAATGACGTGCACTTATTACATTGAAACTTTTCCCGCGCATTCCGGATAGACATAATAAATATAAAAATATTTAGTCTTGTTATCTTCATATTCATTGTCAACTTATACGTTTGAATAGATTGCCGCTCGTACACAGATTGCTTCACAAGTATACAGAAACCTTTCGTTAGTTCCCTTGATCGAATAAACAAGTTTTCATGCTAATCGTGATCACGAAACGCGCATAATTGTAGATAATGCCATAAAAATATGATTAATGGCAATAAATTAATCTCCTCATGGCCATTGATTGTTGGGAAGATAACGTACTACTGCGATTACAAGAGCAAAGAGATATTATAAGAAATCCCTTAATAGATCACACAGGAATAAGCTATAGCACGCCTTAAAATTCGAATTAAAAAGTAGGCGTGGTCGAGATTAACTACGTCACTACCGTTACGGAGCATAGAGTATTCCCATTTATCAATCGCTTGCGACCAATGAGGTACTTTCGCGCGGAGAACTTGTGGCATGGCTCGCGACATTCTCCACTGGGAATACCTGAGGCAATTGACGCTTCTCGGAAACATGCGACGTTCTCCACTCTAATTTGTCGGCGAGCAGGGAATCCCAGAAAATTCGGGGAATTTCCCCCTTCCGCGTTAGGGAGAAACTTACGAACAAGGAAATACATACTGTTTATAAAATTTTCATGCGCCAGTTAATCATAATAAACAGAAGATTTTCTTCGTTGTTATATTTCAAAGTAAACTCAGGCTTACGTAAGTCCGCGTGGAATTCCCTCACCGGAAGATGAATTTCCAGCTAATCAATTTGATCCCATCGTTTGATTAAAAAACCCCTTCTTCAATGTGTCTCCTCGAAAATCGTATTACACTGTAAATCATTTGTCTCCCGTGTGTCATTCTATTTCCATTCCCTCTTATATTCCTAACGAAATTTTCGTTGCAATGGATTTTTGGGTCCTGTGACGTATCCTGGGGATGGCCAGCACTTCATCTTCTTTTTCCTGCACCTTCGGATCGCCAATCCGAACGCCCAATGGGAATTCTCGGACGTAGACGAGACCGCAATTCTCGGAGAGTGCTTCCGACGAAACGCGCGAACGTAACGCCTGACGTAACCGCATCGCGAGCTAAACGAAACCAGCTCCACGAATATGAGTCATGGTCTTTGGTCTTTTGCCTGGGGAGACAACTCTTACTTTCCTACGGAGGAAACTCCGAGCCGGTGGACGTCAACACTTCGGTCTTTTACACCTTCTGACGTCTGCCCCTCTCCCTCACCTGCATCCATTCCGTTAATCAGTTCTCACACAAAAACAGTACACAGCAACACGAATTTTGACGATTATTCAGAGGTGTTAACGACGTAACCATTAAAATAAAGGTTTAAATTAATAATGCTATTGATTGATGCACGTTAAATGTTAAGTAGACAATTTGTAAACTCTGTTACAGCTACTAGGACGAAAAAATGGAGGCAGACAGTTTCAAAGATTTTGCCAAAGCCATGGCCGAGTACATTGCGAATTATCTAGAAAATATACGTGACAGGTAAGTGCTCAATAATTCGCATACCCTTTTTTCCTGGCTTATTCCGTAAGAAAAGAATGACATGCGCCATAGATCTATTAAGTAATACAAGTAAGTCGTATCTAGCGGATAATTACATCACGTCCCACGCGCAGTAAAAAGTCCTCTATGTATATCGAAGCATAGACTTGTATAATGTCTATACATTTGCGGTGAACCTACATAGGTGTATTAAAAAAAAGGTACACGTGGTCTAGAAACGCGATTCAGCATGGGAGTGGGTTAAGGTAAAATGACTGGCGAAAGGGAACCTTGGGACATACTGTCGTCATTAATTTTAAGATATTCAATAATTGCCTGCCTACTTTACTTATGTATCGCAATTGTATAGAATAAATTGCACAAGTTCCCTTGCGTATTTTAGTCCAAAAAATATAGTCTCTAGAGAACGTAACGTAACGTAACTCTGCAGAATGTAAATTTCAATAAAAACGGGCTAGAGTCTGTTACGGATTTTTGTACTTCTTTTTGTTAATTTCTCACGTAGGAGGGTTTTGCCGACGGTCGAACCAGGATATATGAAGCCCCTCTTACCGTCGGAGGCTCCACAAAAGCCGGAAGAGTGGAAAGAAATTATGGAGGATATCGAGAAAATAATCATGCCAGGCGTAAGTACGCGCCATGATGGCCTCTCGTGGAATTTCCAATGAATTTCTCTGCCCTTGTCCCACGAAGGTAATGGAAATTCACGAATCACGGGCTACGTTTCTTCTTTCAGGTGACGCATTGGCACAGCCCGAGGTTCCACGCGTATTTCCCGACAGCTCAATCCTATCCAGCCATCGTCGCTGATATGCTGAGTGGTGCAATCGCCTGCATTGGATTCACTTGGGTAAGCCACTCGAATCGCGCGGAGAATTAATGTCAATTCGTCATTCCTACTGAGCGTCGCGGTGAACTCGTCAAATCTTTCATTGTTTCATTTGTATTGTCGATTTTTTAAGGACACTTAATTTGAGAGATTAATATTTGATTTCAGATCGCCAGTCCAGCGTGCACGGAGTTGGAGGTGATAATGCTCGATTGGTTGGGAAAAATGTTGGAATTGCCGCAGGAATTTCTGGCATGTAGCGGCGGTAAAGGTGGCGGTGTCATACAGGTGATTATCGGCAGTAGATTTACTTCTAATAGTTCAAATGGTCTTACGTCTTGGACTATGATTGCGGCATTTCCGTTGTTATATAAATATTATTGCAATATACGTTTGATTCTTACAGGGGACTGCAAGTGAAGCAACGTTAGTAGCACTTCTCGGCGCCAAAGCCAAGAAAACAAAACAATTGAAGGAAGAAAATCCTCAACTCAAGGACCACGAAATTGTTGGAAAACTAGTCGCTTATGGATCTTGTAAGTTGATAGAAAAATAGGCAACTTTCTAATTTCAATTGAAAAGCTTGAATCACGATAGTGAAGCATTTTTATGTTATACTTTCGATTACTTGAGTTACAAGAGCATTAATCAATGAAGTGGCTGCGATAATAACGAGGAGGATTGAGTAATATTCTTTCACTTTAACCATAACAATGAGAATCTGAGGGGGGCGGGGGTAGGATACAAAGGCACGCGTTGGTTGCGGAAGGGGTGAGTTTAGGGGTGACGGCACTTCATCAAGCAGCACTTTGTCACCATGGCAACGCGTAATAACCACTCGAGTTATTCCAGTCCCTCGATTCACCCCTCTAATTCCCACTCTATCCCCTTCCCTGTCATACCTCTCGTCAATCGCCCGGACCGTACTTTTACTCAGCGCCAATTGCAGAAAGTTTTAGCTTCGCAGAAAGAAAGTACCTTAAAAGCATGTCCTGATTTTCAATGAAAAATAGTAAGTCGAAGTACCGATGAAACCGTCTTTGACAAAAGATCATTTCCCCGGGGGAAATCACAATTGAGACAATGGAAAGTTCTTTTCGTGAGAGCGGTACGGATTAAAAACGATCGTTGAGCTAACACAGAACGGTACGTCCTTCGTTTACACAAGTAGTTCAGCGGCAGAGAAAATGACAGAAATGGTGAATGAAGGGGGAGAGAGTTGATTGACATTTGTCCTCAAACTTTGTTTTCGCGTAGGTCAAGCACACAGTTCGGTGGAACGGGCCGGGCTTCTGGGCGGAGTAAAGTTTCGGCTGTTAGAAGTCGATTCCAAGTATCGACTACGCGGGGACACTCTCGCAGAGGCCATCAGAAAAGACAAGGAGCAAGGTCTCGTGCCCTTTTACGTAAGTTCCAACGATGACAAATTAACTAACGCCGTTCGATCGAGCCTTTGCATTCTATTGGCCTTGACGAAGTCGGGCAAACTTATGTCCGTAGCCGCATGTCGAAACGACACGCCAACGATTGCCAACTCGTTGGAATTCGTTTCGGAACATTTCCAGATCAAGAGACTCGTCGATTCTCCTATTGTTAACCGTCCATGTTTTTTCCCCTAGATCGTCGCGACCTTGGGAACTACTTGCTCTTGCGCCTTTGACTGTCTGGATGAATTGGGAACGGTGGCCAATAAAGAAGGACTATGGATGCACGTCGATGCTGCTTATGCAGGTAAAATGCCTTATCTATGGACCAAAGTCAATAGTTTATTCACCCATGAACAGTTATTGTCGCTAAGCAAATGAAGCATACTTGAACAATAATAAAATGATTTTTAGGATCCGCTTTCATTTGCCCGGAATTCAGATACTTAATGAAAGGAATCGAGAAGGCTGACTCTTTCAATTTTAATCCCCATAAATGGATGTTAGTGAATTTTGATTGCTCCACCATGTGGCTAAAAGATCCTACATACGTGGTAAATGCTTTCAACGTCGATCCTTTGTACCTGAAACACGATATGCAGGGTTCAGCTCCGGATTACAGGGTATTTTTTAAACTTTCACGTATACCTTCTTTCTTTGCTTTCCCAGTCGTAAAATACACGTTCGCTCGTGACTGTTTTTGCAGCACTGGCAAATTCCTTTGGGTCGTCGATTCAGAGCCCTGAAACTCTGGTTTGTCTTGCGACTTTACGGCATTGAAAACCTACAGAAGTTCATCAGGAATCACATCGCCCAGGCCCACGAATTCGAAGCTCTCGTGCTGAGCGACTCTCGTTTCGAAATCGTCGCCGAAGTCATTATGGGCCTCGTTTGCTTCAGACTAAAGGTCGGTATTTTAACGGCAAATTATATTGGCCGTTAGCAAATCCAGTTGCTTCATTAACCAACATTCCCGACACTCGTGAAACGTTGATAACGTAAACTTCAGGCTTCGAACGACGTGAACGAGGCTTTACTCAAGAGGATAAACGGCGCAGGAAACATCCATCTGGTGCCGTCCAAGGTTAACGACATTTACTTCCTGCGTCTGGCCATTTGCTCGCGTTTCAGCCAGAGCCAGGACATTCAGAATTCCTGGAAGGAGATCAAACTGAGGGCCGACGAGATCCTCGAAGAGCAGTCCATCTCCAAGTGATGGCGGGCTCAAATAGTTCGTGGATGCAAGTCCCTGGCGCCAGCCACTTGCAACCAATCTTAAATTCTCAACTTATATATCGACTTCGTTCCTCAATGTTCTGCCGTTTAGAATGTCGTTCAGTCAAGTTCAATGCGGAGGAACAATGTAATAGCAAAGTTTAAGCAATGCAATGGTGCTTAAAGACACTACAAACTTCTATCCTGATGTTTTCTGAACTTCATGCGCATGTCTTTCAACTTTTTTCCTCCGCGTGGTATCGCTGAGTGCATTTTCTGCAGAAAAGCAAAAAAGTTATTTCGGTAGTACTTAATAAACATCTCGCGAATCAGGATGTTAAGTACTACTCGGTTAAATAGGATAATAGTTAATCATTTCAACTGCAGAAAACGGCACTATATCTTTATTCTGGAATTGTGGGGCCAAAGATAAGAACCTGGTAATTCGCGCTGTTGTCCGGTTATGAAAAATATTTATCTAGATAGCTCACTTTCTTCTGTAAAAAGGAATCCTATTGTATGTTTTTCGTGGTTATCGTCGTAGATAATTCCCACAGGCATACACAATATTGGTTCCTTAATTTACTCATTTCCATGTTTACTAACTTAATTGGTTCTTCAAGCCCAAATTGACTTTATTACTTCGCAGAACTATGCGGAGTAAGTCTGCGAATTTTGACCCGGCTGTTTACGCACGAATACCCTTTGAATGTCCCTGTCCAGTGTTATCGTAATACTCGTTCACGTTGAACGTAAATCGTACCTAATGTATTTATATTAGTTACATAAGTTAATATCGATCGTAAATAAGATTCCTAAATGCATATCAGTCCATGTACTCTCGTGCATTGTTTTTTTACGTAACAAAACTTCGTTGTTTGCAGAGTATATATTTATGTTTACCAGATTACTACACAGTAGCTTGTTGAGAAAATTGAATTCAAGTAATACGTTCCCTGCTTGTTAAGTTCGACTTTTCATTTTGTCGTGTGGGCCAATAGTATCGCAGAGTAAGGTAAATGTCTCACAAATAATTATCGCATTTAAATGTAGGACGAAATATGTATGTCATGGAATATGTATGGTAATGTTACTCCTTAAAATGGAAATATTTAACGACTCGAACGAAAAGTCCTACGTAGGTCGCGAAAAATATGCCAACAGCGAATAATGGTAAACGGATTCGCTGATTTCACCGCTATTATTTGCTGAGCCACCGAATCTGGGCGACGATACTCGCTAAATTGAGCTGCACTCGGGACAATAATAGATCTAGAACAAGTAGTTGGAAATATCCGATAAGAGTGCTTAAACGATGCCGCTTTGACGATCCCTTGTTCAACAACGATTTAAGAGAAATAATATTATGAAAGTATGTGAATAATATAAACCGTGATATTCAAGGACCATGGTCAGATAGATATACTTAAGGGGACCAAGATGGAACGTTAAAAAGAAATTGCATGTACCTGTTGCGTTCACGCTCAAGTCTTCTGCTGTCTCTGTTGACTGTAAAAAAAACTGTAAAGCTTTCACGAAATGGCAAAATATACACTGTGTATATGTTTATGAATATATACCGACACATTCGATCGCATGTTCAACAGTTGATGGAATAAATTACGTGTTACACAAAGAACAACGTTGACGAACACTTTCCTGTTTCAAGTTTTTGCATTGTGATGAGAAAAATTTATTATAAAAACAGAGATCACACGTTTTATCTACAGATGGTCGACAAACAGTTTCGTACTGACTAGGAATGAGACAGAATTGGAAGGATTTCTTCTCACGAGAAACATAAAAATAATGAAGCTTCTTATCCGTCTCCGTCTTATCAGGGATTCTCCCCACGTTCGGCCACTTCACGAAGGACGGGTACGCTATTTGCAGGGTGCATTTTTAGGTGGACCGCCGTACCGTTTCGTCAATTGGATGATCCTCTCTGCCTCGCGAATGCCGCTTAATCTCGCCCCGTGGACCGTGCTATAGTGTCCCGGGATCGTCGCCTCCCCGGCGAATAATAATATAGGGGCAATTGGTTGGCACGTGCCTGTGTAGACAACGAAAGAAATAATTAAGACAGAAAAGTATTGACCTAAATCCAGGAACACTTTCGTTCAGTCGTGGGCTTTTCACTTTGCTTTGACCTGTCCATTGATCTAATTTCGAGGTAGACGTTGTTAGAGAATTTGCTTTCCTGTTCAACAGGGATTGAAGCGAATAGTCGTTAGTGGGAATTAATTAGGACATTAGTACCTGGTATCGGACTAGCCAGATCGCACTGATGCCCGACACTACTGTCCATTGCTATGTAACTGTAGGATCCGGCGAAGTATCGATCCATGCACCACCTGCTTCTGAGGATGTTGGTCGGGTAAGGCAGAGTCGGGTCCCCGGTGAACTGACGGAGAAGCTTCGTGAGAGATTCGACGACTTCCTCGTCGGAACACAACTCCATGTCCGCAGCTTCGCGACCGCATATCCAGGCGCAAAGTACGTGCGAGGAATTTGTCATTTCCTCGATTACCGACACACCTAAATACAAACTGGCAATCAATGAAGAGAAAAGAAAGTGTTAGATATTAGAGCAACCGTCTTGTTTATCAGTGAATTCAATCTAACATCGAAGGGATTGTCATTTTCTTTTATTTTACCTTTGACCCAATCACACCTGTCCGAGAGTTCATCAGCCGACCAGGCCAATTTAATACCGCCTTCGCACCAGACCCAGAAAGGTCTGGCGTATTCGAGAAACACTTTATTGACGTATCCGTAACCCAGCTTGCAGATTGCCTCGACCTTGTCAGCGGGCAAGGCAGGGCAAAAGAGCTTGTCGTACTGGTGTTTCAGGACCCCGAGGGAAACGGTAATGATGACATAATCCGCAGGGAACTCTTCCCCGTCGCAGCATTTCACTACTGCACGTGGACATGTATTGTTCATGGAACCCCATCTCACGCAGCTGACGGGCTTATTGTACCTAGAAAGTTCACAGCATTTTTATGTTACACAACATTTTGATATTCAGATAGTTCTGTGCTTTGTAAAAGGACTAAGATTCCTGTAAATCGTTGAAGAATTACGGTAAATGCCGTGCAGAGAGGTACGCAATTTTATGGCTCGTACTTAACAGCGCAATTTGGCAATTCTCTGAGTAATGGGGCAAGTACACCGACGTATCCTAAGGGCACTCTGACGTTGCCACCGGGGATTTCGATAGAGCTGCCGAACTGATCAGCCGAGACCAGAGATAAATCGTCCCCACAGCGAAGCCTTGTACAGTTCGTCAATCCATACATCACCCTGGCTGCGTCATACCTAAAAGATGAATGTAAAAGTGCGATTGGCAGTCTTTGCCGTACATCATTGGCCACCCGTCGCGTGAAACGTTGGAACACGATCTGAAAAACTCTATTCCCTTCGTCGTGATTTCAGAAATAAAACCAGTTAAACCGTACGTAGAAATATATCGAGCCCGCCAAAACGTCGCGAGTTCAACGAAAAACGTTCAATTGGCGAGCTCAATGGCAGTCTTCCGTAAGGGCAGGTAAGGGCAAAAAATTGACCTTGGCAACTGTACCGTTGCTCCTCCGGGAAATTGTGCAGTTCCTGCTGTATTCTCAGTCCAATAAAATTGAGCAGAGTGCCGTGGCTTCGGCCGCAACCGAGGGAGAAGAGAGTTGCGGCCTGCTGCTCGATTTGTCGAAAAGCGTGATAAGCCGTTAGACTGGTCGGCAGATCGATCGCCCGGCCGTCGCTTGTACAGAAGATACCGCGATTAAAATCTCGCTTGACCAACGGCGATTGCAAGAGCCCTTCCTGGGCGGCTAAAGTGAATACAGGGTTGGCTATGGAACCACCTTCGATCCACGTCGCTCCCATTTCAGCCACCACGTCGCCCAACCAGCATGAATGGATACGACCGCCTGGTCTATACGAACAGGAACCCTCAGTGATTCACGATTACAAACGTACCAGAATATCTACTATGGTTCTCTTAAAGTGGACCTTCAAAGCTAAACGCCACGATCGTTGAAATAATTATATAAATGTTTCGGTAAACGTGAAAAAAATGTCACGTAAAGGGAATTGCTCGAAATTTTGGGTTTAATGTATCAAATGATTTAGGATTAAGCGATTGTAGGAAATCGTAGACGGGGTGTATTAAATACAGGTGCCTGATATACCTGTCTGTGGCCTCTAGTACCGTGAAATTTTGAAAACCACACTGCGTGAGACGATTAGCTGCCGAAAGCCCTGCCATTCCTGCCCCAACGATCACCACCGCAGGTTCCGGTTTGCACGGGTCCAGCATACAAGGATCCGTCTGGCAGGAATCGAATTTTGACTTTTCCGTGCACGACGATGGGTCTGCTTGTTTTCCTTTTCCTCCGCCAGCGCGATTCGACGAAAACAGTCTGCATTGTCTGCAAGTCAGTCTGCGCATTGCTTTAGCCGTAAAAACCCGTGCCCAGTCAGGCCGAAATTGTGCTGTTAAGTATAGCAGAAGAAAATGACAGTTCGATAACCTCCCACGGTCAAGTTCGATGACGTTCTCCTAAACATGGATTTAGCCTTCCCGGCCAGTTGACTGTGAAACTGGCGAAGGGCTTACACTTTACGAACAGGTTTTGCACGTGTATCCTGGCAATGTGTTCCTGCAGGAAATGGACCAGTGAACCCTGCTGCAACCTACCTTATGAAATACTGTCGTAGCCTCGGAGCTGAAAGATGCGACCTCGCGAGAAGCATCTCAGTCGAGCGAAAATCCACCTGACACTTTGATTTTTCATGAAGAATCGACGGAACATAATCTCACGTAAATTTGAACGTCATCAAAACCGAGTCTTACGCACATTTCTGTAGAAAAATAAGAAAGACGGGTCGGCGAAAAATCGGCCACGGTCAGACCGTGATATTCTGCTGTTGTCAGTCAATCATCAACATATTAACGCTCGTTAATAGATTTTGCATATTTATGCCAGTAAAATGCGACGAAATACTAGAAAAATATGGCCTTTCCCAGACTAAACATAGCACCCAGCTTGCTCATAAATATCCATCCATGCAAAATAAAAAGTGCATTTTTATAATCTCTGAATAACGTAATAGACTGTCATACGATTCCCACATTTTTATCTTTGTTTTGGAAAAGATCCATTTGCATAAACATCCGCGATCTACTTTTCACATTAACGCTGTTATCAGGATCTGATACAAGATAGCATTAGTGTACACGAGCATAATATATTTCACTGATTACATTATACATCTTTTATTATCTAAATTGTACTAATAATTACTATTCTAAGGAATAACTTATATTGCCCAAATACATCATGCGTGTCTATTCTGTAATTGTTGCCTCTGAAATTACTTCGGCGGTAACGCAATAATGATCGCCATCATCTTACAACATTTGTTCCAACGATTTAGGACATATTATGATCGTTGGGGCTCAGTTATTCTACTTGCGCAACGCACTAAACGCGATTCCGCGTCAAAGGATAATTTCTTAGGCCCATCATTGACTTGTTCCATTACGGGGGTAATTGATTTTGTTTTAAAGACTTCAGTTGCTTGTTCGGATATTTCCTTCCACGCAAAGTGAATGTCCTGCTCCTGGCTCAATCGACTGCAGATCACGAAACGTACGACTAATTTTTCACGGTAGGTCGTGGGAATAACGTAAATTAGTTTCCTCTCCGAAAGCCGAGTCAGCAGTTCTTTCGTCAGACTGTCGTCACCCTAAGAGAAATGGTTCAAGAGAATATCATCAATACAGACAGAAATATTTAATAACGTTGAATGAGTTTAAGAATATTGTTTGGAATAGATACCTTCAACCGAAAGCAGATCAAACCCATTGAAACTTCGGTAGTCACCTCGAATCTGCTGTCCGTCTTTACGTGGTTTCCGAATAAATGTGTCAATTCTATAGATCGCCTTATGTGAGTCTGTATACCTTCGACTCCGTATATTCGGAGAACGAACCACAGTTTCAGTGCACGGAATCGACGGCCCAAGGATATTTGCCAGTGCTATTACGAATATAGGAAGAGAACAAATTGGAGATTACTGATGCTATCAAAGACAAACAGAAATAGTAATCTGTATTTCCAGAGAGAAGAATATTTAAATTACTCTGTAGTCAGGAACGGGGCCCTGTTTATCGTGAGCTAAATAAATTCTGTCAACGCTGAAAGCATCGGTCAACAACCTCGAGTCTTTCACCCTGGAAAGATTTCACGTTAGCAATGAAAAATTTTCATACACGTTGGATCAGTGAAAAGGTACAGCACTTACCACATTGCGGAGCAATCGAAATTCACGAGCATCCACTTGTGCGGATTTAAATTAAAAGACTCGGCGTATTCGAGGCCGGCCATTAAGTGTCGATATTCCGGACAAACGAATGCGGCTCCTAAATCCATAAATGATGAAATTCCTTGTTAAATATTCAGGGGACAGTAGTAAGGAATATTTTGAAGGTCCTACGAACCGGCATATGCCGCGTCAACGTGCATCCAAATATTGTACTCCTGGCAGATCGGTCCCAGTTCTTCGAGATCATCGAAGGCACAGGTACCCGTCGTGCCGAGGGTGGCAACGACGTAGCAAGGGATCAAACCCTTCTGCAGGTCATCCTGAATGGCCTTCAACAACGTCTCACCGCGCAATTTACACTTATCGTCCGCTGGTAAAAGTTTCATGGGCATCGCGCCCAAAAGTCCTGCCTTCTCCACGGAAGAATTCGATTGATCTACAAGGATATTTCCCGTGAAATCTAAAGCATCGTTTTTATGCCGATAAATACTCACCGGAAGTGTACGCCACGAGTTTTGACCTAATGAACCCTTCGTCCCACTCAGGATGAAGATTTTTGATGCGACGTACTGTACGATGCCTCGCCGCTAACAAACATACGAACGTTGTTTCGCTGGCGGATCCCTGAAAAGAATTTTCGTCTCAACGTTGTAACAGCTGATTTTAATGAAACAAAAGTGAACAAGAATTTCTCAATATCCTTAGTCAATAACCACACAGAAATACATCTTTTCCTCAGCTTCCGATAGGGTCCTAGTTTTTGTCTCGTTGTCACTCACTTTCACTTCTAATTTCACTCATAACGGATCTTCAGTCGAAAGTAGTCAAGACAAATTTAATGACGCTATTTCTTCTCGATGCCGGAATTTCGGCTGCTCGGTTGTAAAAATCGATTATTGTATATAGCGACTCGTTGGTCTAGGGGTATGATTCTCGCTTAGGGTGCGAGAGGTCCCGGGTTCAAATCCCGGACGAGTCCGATTTTTTTCTCTTTTTCAACTTTATACGCGAGTATAAGACTTATCAGAAAATATATCTTACTAGAAGCAGCTCAATAGAGCGTTCCGCTTGTTAATTGCAACCTTTGCGGTTGCGTATAGACGACCGTGAAAAGCCGGTAATTGCAAAAGCAAGGATTCATCTAACAGTAGAATAGGCATTGCACAACTACAATATAATGAGTTGTAAACAGAATTAAGAGATAATAACAAGTTAATTTATACCGTTATATAATGTATTGTACTTTTCCCGTTAGAATAAGGTTTCTAATGAAGAAAGGTGATGGCTCAACTCGAGTATGTACAGATATTAATAAATCTAACAGAATTTTTCAAGCTTCAGTTTCACAAGGAAATTTGCATTCTCACCTGTATAACGCCACCGCCGTATCCCCCGCTGCAGCTGAGAAACTCCTCCGGCAGTGCTAGCATTTTTCCGAGCCAATTCAGGGTAATGACTTCCAATTCGGTGCAAGCTGGTGAAGATATCCATGAGAAAGCCAAACTGCCCAGTCCTGCGGCCAGCAACTCACCGACGATTGCAGGATATGAATTGGCGGTCGGATAATACGCGTGAAAATTCGGAGAGTTCCAATGGGTTATCTAACGAAATGTAAAAGAAAATCGTCGAAGACCCGTACTCGAAAATCAACCATGTCTCTCATATATTCAAATTACTGTACTCTTGTTAAATTGAAAGTGTGCGATTAAAAATCAGGCTCCTTACACCAGGTACTATAAATTTCTCGAAGTCCTTGAAAACTTCCTGCCAGCCTTCTGGATTTTGTGGCGCTTCCTGTGGTAGCACGCGACTCAAGTATCCTGGCTCAACTTCCGGAAGGACTTTGACGTTCCTAAGATTCTCATTGTAATTCGCAATAAAGTCAATGGCTGCTTTGCCGAATTCCACGAAGTTCTTAGTATCCATCGCGACTGCTATATTTGTCAATGAAAACGATATTCACGAGATTAAAATGCTGTAAATTATTAGTAGAGGATTATAGTACCGTAGGGAAAATAATTACTGAAATTCATTCGAAACCTACGTTCACTATGCAGGATCAGATTTACTTTGAGAATGAAATTTCATTCGAGATTAACGGATGTTTATTTTTAGCTCAAAAAATTGTTTGTTTAATGAAACCGGTCGTTTTGAGAAACGATGTGAGTTTGGAAATCTACCGTTACACACTGAAACTTCGCCGAGACCGTATGACAGGTATGGTTATATACTCCACGTGATAGAAACCTTTCTCCGGCTTTCTCCGTAATTATACAAAACTCACGAACCGACCGCATCGCGAGAAAATGCGAGGGTCCTATTTCGAAAATGTTTCGACTCATCGTTGACCTCGATCCGACGACCTCATTATATTAAACAACACTGCATTACGCTGCTAATGCAGTATCAATAGCATCAAACTTATTTTACTAATCAATTAAAATCGAATTTGAAGGCAAAGTGAGTCTTTTCTCGCCGAGCGAACGAAAGCGCCGACAATACCAAAAAGTATGTTATTCCCGTAGAGTAAACATAGAGTTACATAGTAAATGTTTAAGATCGTGTATCAACTTACTTTATGAGATTGCCAATTTACTTCTCAGGAAAGCGCAAATTGTTCCGCAAATCGCTTGATAACGGAAACTATCAATGTTATTACCGCACAATAATATTTATTTAAGTTAGAAGTTATCGAGCCGGTCGTGGGTATTCTGTGGAGGAATCGATGACTTTCGCTGTCAACGAACGCTCGTTCCACTGCCTGGATCGTGCAGAATGGCGTGCCTTTTATATATCGTCGAATCGGACAAATGTGCCGGCTTTTAGCCAGACAGCCTGCAAAGATGGCCGAAGCAGAGACCGGCACTTCCGTATTTTACTTGCGTTTCTTTAGTACAGCTAAGTATAACCTTGAGACGGATGAATCAATGGTACTCTCAGTTTCGTTAGATTACTCTCAGTTGATTTTAGGTAAAATGAGGGAAATGATTCGTGTCGGCGATACACGAATTACTGACATCTTGCAGCTCGTATTACTGTTTACAAAACAGGAGGAATTTAATGCAAGTGACGCAACCAGGCTTAATCACAATCAGAGTAAAACATAAGTTGAACCTCTTAACTTTTTCAGAACTATAAAGGTAACCGGGGCAAAAAGAGTAATAATTATCCAGGTAATTACTGCATTTGCATGTCAGTATGTTATAGACAATACAATCGTCAGTCTATTCATTCATTGCGGTTAAAGGTAGAAACGAATGATTAATAATGTGATTTTTCTCATAGTCAATGTCAAGATCACAACAGTAGCACAAATATACAACGAAATGTGAACATCCCAAAAATAAGTTAATTACTTTCACCAACCGTGCTTCAAACTACCTTTGTTGCGTGAGCAAAAAGATAAATGTTTTCACTTGGAATTTATTTAATCAATAGGACACCTGAATTATGTATGGTGAAGAGAAAGCTAACGACAAGCTTATCTCCTTTATGCGCAAATGCATACGTACGTGTAAACTTTTGTAAAAATATAATAACGTATATTACATTTAAAGTGCATGGTTTACGATGGAAATTACACATGACCATTACGAAACGATTTCAAAAGCATACTGATTTTCAAAAAAATACATCCTTTGGGCTCGTCCGGGATTTGAACCCGGGACCTCTCGCACCCGAAGCGAGAATCATACCCCTAGACCAACGAGCCACTTGATAACTTTTTTTATTTTTAACCTTCCAGATAATGTGTAGGTGATTATCATCAATCATAAATTGAAATGTATGAATAAGCATTCTCCCATCGTAACAATATATTCTTCAGTTATCCCCTACGTGATTATCAAATCGTTTAATAAAAAAAACGACTTCCGGACAAACAGTAATAAAAAGTAGAAGAAATTTTAGTCTGCATTGCATACTTATAACAAGTTCTTTTTTCATTTTTATAAATGGTAATAAATCTCCGCTAGTCATTTACAATTGGTGTATAATGTTACTTTGGCAATTTCAAATACTGTTCTGTAACATCTATACATAAGAATTAATTGTTCTCCTTTTGACAATCCTGTTTATTTCAAGGATTATTGTTTATCAAGGTGACTCGTTGGTCTAGGGGTATGATTCTCGCTTAGGGTGCGAGAGGTCCCGGGTTCAAATCCCGGACGAGTCCCATCTTTTTTAATTCATTTTATTGAACTAAAGAATACATTTCAAGCAACGTTTCTCTTGAACGTCATTGAAGGATAGTAAATATCTGTATAACTGTGAATACTAAAAGTATTATATAATGATCCCCATAACTATATAGTTCGACATCCAGGAAGTCGAAATTGTGGACTGTAGTAAGCTATCTTTTGCCTCATTAACGTTAAAGGATTTCAGTAAAACATCATCCACCCGCTCAGTTCTTATCGCTGCGAATAATTATATGTAATATTCTGTCATAAAATGCGCGCACACTTAATATGCATGTATGGACAACGAAGAAAATTTAAACGCTTTTACGTCAGTCGTAATGTTTTTTTCAGCTAGTACTTTCGCTGCTCCGACCAATAACATGAATCATTAGACCTTTTGCGTAATCGTCCAAGTTGCAGTAATAAAAAAACTCGACCATGAATATAGCAATTGTCATGGTCAACTGTCTTCATAGACTTCCTTCCTGTTGAATGAAACTTTTTGCTAAATTGTTTTCATTAAGAGATAATGTCATTTAGGACCAATTTGAGGAAGTTTACAATGACAAAATGATGGTACTTCTTTTCATTGATTTATTGTATATTGCAATTAGTATATGGAATATATGAGTTTCTTAAAAACTAAATGTAGAAAACGATATTAATGTAGGGGGCGTAGCTCAGATGGTAGAGCGCTCGCTTAGCATGCGAGAGGTACCGGGATCGATACCCGGCGCCTCCAAATTTTTTTATAATTATAATTGATAACTTTACATAGCAATTATTTTAAAGGTTTTAAAGATTAATAAAATTCAAAAAATCTTAACGCAATAGTTATTACAAGTAACTTTTTGAGTACAACAAGAAAGCTTATTGTTAGCCTTACAAAAGAATGATAGCATTTTAAATTGATTATATACCATGAATTGTAAATTGCAGTTCAATTTAATTACGTAACAACAATGTTGTTCATCTTTTATGTTAACGAAATATATGGAAAATAGCATTCGCTTAAACATCGGCGCCGTGGCTTAGTTGGTTAAAGCGCCTGTCTAGTAAACAGGAGATCGAGGGTTCGAATCCCTCCGGGGCCTCATTCTGTTCTAATACAGATGGTAGTTTTTTTGCACTGACCAGTTTTCATAAAAGCTTGTGATACTTCCTACACTTTATTACATTAAAACAATTACCTGTAGTTGTAATGTTTTTTGTTACTAATCAATAAAACGTTGTCATAACCAATTTTGAAATCAAGAAT
Source organism: Hedychridium roseum (assembly GCA_963989215.1). NCBI lineage: Eukaryota > Metazoa > Arthropoda > Insecta > Hymenoptera > Chrysididae > Hedychridium > Hedychridium roseum. The sequence goes on along the minus strand of OZ022312.1, from coordinate 5,840,410 downwards.
TCACATTTATGTAGCTGATTATAAAAGCTGACATTACAAAATTATTAAAGGCTGCAACTTGAAAGAACTAACCGTGCTGTAGAATACACACACAAGTTCATATTACTTTTTACAAAACTATTCATTTACCTAAGATTCAGCTGAAATTTGTACTTGAAAAAATACAATTAGACGCTTTATTTTTAATTATCTTATGGCCCAACTTTCGTTAGGCACGCAAAAAATTGTTATATAGACTCATCAATTGTTCCCCTCCACGGAAATCTTTAGTAAAAGGCGAAAGATTTATGCGTGTTTTGAAGGGAAACCAGAGTAATTCGTTCATCCATCTGGCTTGTTATTATATCTTCACCAAAGAAGTTTTAATACCGAGAAAGTACGCCACCTATCGTCATTTACCTCAAGTAATGCATCTTAAAGTGATTTTATTGTCTAATATAACTGTTCAATTCTCCAACGTATTTATTATTTACCGAAACTGTACTAAAATCATTAAAAGAACAGAGTACTTGTTATCATCCAAACAAAAAATTCAACTTAGAATGGATAATAAAAATGCGATGTATTAAAAGATATTGATTTATATATACTTATGTTTATTGAATATTACCTTGTATGTTTAAAATACTGCATTTTATTCATATCATTTTTAAAAATAACATTAATAAATTTCGGCTGTAAATTGGTTCAAGCAATTAATAATCCCTGGATGGGATTTGCATTGTGACCGCAAGGTGGCGGTAGCTGTGCCGGAAGTACATAGCCAATGTTGCCGCGGAGAAAATACAAAACTAGAAGTTGAGGCGAGATGAGGAACATAACTTTTCCGTTATGGTTACGAATGCCCTGGTATTCTCATGATACGAATACGAGATTTCAACAGCAAATGTCTTCTTAGTCCATTTCAGGTACCGTTCTTATTTTTATATAATTTCGCCTAATACTGTTGAAAGAAAAAATGTCCAATTCTACAGTAAAACAAAACTTGCTAATGAGTACGGTTCAAGTGCGAAAACCGATGACGTTTTTGAAATGCTTAATCGTTCAAGCATAATGTTTTAAGTAAATATTTCTTCCAAGATAGTGCAACATTTATTTGTTCTCACATGGTCTACCGTTTTATATTTAAATACATTTTACTGGAAGCTTACACAGCTGTGCTACGTAATTTTATTATTGCATCAGTGAAAGGAATACAAGCTTCACTGTACTGTGAAGGTTGAATTCACAGTCTTTCATTATGTTACATTGTAATGTAATCGCAAATTGACTATTATGTTCAACTATACCCAACAAAAACTCTTTAACCAAATGTTTTAATAATTAAATACTTTCATGCGATATATATATTTTATGGTAGTTGGCAGTTACAATTTTTGTAATTATTCGTTGATAAATTGCTTAGAACAGTGAATGTTTAAAACATCGGGAAATTTAATAGCATATTCGCTACACTTTAACAATTTTCCCTAATTACTCAAACGTCAATTGACTTGTATGCGACGATCGTGAATTATAATGCACGGACTTTCTTTAGCTGGCAGTTAAAAGCGAGCCGATTCATCGAGCATTCATAAGGTTCGCATTTCATCTCGGCGCAAACTTAACTGAGAATTTTAAACTTGTGTGCGCTGATTACCTTTTCTGTTTGAAGTTAAGATTGAACTTTGCTTCCGGTGGAAGCGTATATTTCCCTTCAAGATAGACACTGAATTGACTAAAACCTGCAGTATCTGGCGAATACGTAACTTATCTTTCGTTCATTACTACCCTGTTCGTCGTGTACGACAAAGGGAAGAGAGCCTATGCGAAGGGAGGTTTACATTTCACTATTGGAAATGTTGCATTGTATTTAAATGTCATATGCCATGCCACAAATACGTGGTAGCCAGGACGAATATAGCTATGTCTCGAGATGAGAAATCAAAATGACACGTTCGGCGCCTGCCGGTTGAATGCAACGAAAAAGGTAGAAAACGGATACGAAAACTCAGCAGAAAGCATCGTGGTGCAATGAAAAAGATCGAGAGAAAGAGGGCATGGACGGTGGGGTAGGGTGGAAATGAAGAGCGAGAGGAGGAATGGTGGACGAGAAGGAACACCCATGGCCCAACAGTGGAGACAGTGCGTGTACATGGATGAAGTCACGGGGTGGCTCGGTACCCTGGCATAGCGGGGGTTCCGTCGATTGAAAAAGGGACAGCCGATAACAGCACGGAGGGTAGATGAAATGGAGGTTCGTTTACCCCTGGAAGAGAGTCACCCCCGTCTCTCCTCATCGATCCTCATCCTCCGCCTTTTCCACGGTCCTCCCTTTTCTTTCTCGCGCCTCCCGTCAATCTCTCTCCGTTTCTCTCCATCTCCTCCCCCGAATACCCTCGTCCTCCGGCCCAGTGGATCCGTCCTCTTCGCCCTTCTCTCTTATTCTCCCTGGCTCCCTTTCCCGCCGTCCCGTCCGCCCCCCCGTCTGTCATCGGCATCGCGAAGAAATTCACTTTTGCGAAAAAAGAGCCCGCGCAAAATCGATCCTACAAGCCGATTGGCCGGCAACTGCGCGGCTTTGCGACACCATTGGCCGACGTGCCATAATGGGCGTGGCTTAAAGATGAGCTCTCGCTATGTCATCGCTTATATTGATCCTAATACTCGGCCAGTGCGGACCCACCGACACGTTTATGCGCCGACACGCACAAAGCCGTGCTTAAACTCACACAGCACACGCACGCACACTCGTCCACCAGGGATATACACGTGGCCGCCCACACACACGACACGTCCGGTATTGTACTACCAAGCAGATTCGCGAGGAAACGTAAATGTGACATCTCCACATGCACGACATCCACGCAAAAGCAACACGGCCTGCCTTACTGCTGTAACGAATTTTTTTGCTGATTTACGAAATAGAATGCATATTCCGAAAAAAGAATTATGTTTTAAATGTAATTCATTCTCCGATAGGGGTAAGTATGTATCTACGGTTCACCACCCACGCGCACGCGTTTTCTTAATTGACGAGGGGGGCAACTCACGATTACAAATTGGAATAACTGCTGAAATATTCGAGACAGGTGCAGACAAAAAATAATTCATTAAAAAAGAATTCGTCGATCAAATTATTCGGAATTACATGCGCGACGAGTACTAAAACATGTAGTCCAACGCGAACCTGCCACGAGATTATCTTACAATCTATGATTCTAGCGACTGAGTAATTGAAGCGAGAAGTTTCGAAGACGACCGTCTTCAGAGGCACACTCGTGAGGAGTTTGTCATTAATTTATGATCCATCGGAAACCCTTCTCATAATGGGTCGCTACATAAATTCGGGTTAATGGTGCCAGTTGATTCGGTGCCAGAAGACTTTCCGACTCAAATGTGCGCACTATGAAAACTTTACATACACATTCGTGACATAGATTCTCTAATCATTATCTTCCTAATTATGTTTAGATTCAGTCATGGGCCCCCGACTTTCGTCAGGTGCACAAAAAATTGATTACAGACACATCAATTGTTCCCCTCCACGGAAATCTTTAGTAAAAGGCGAAAGATTTATTCGTGCATTGAAGGGAAACCAGTGTAATAAATCTTTGCAAATTTCCTTTACTTATGCTGCATGGAATTAAGGCTTCCATGCGGGAAAATCCATCATTTTCGGGTAAAACTGACACCTAGCGGACTGTAGAGAAAGAAATTCTACAAGAGGGGCCTGTAGGCCCATTTTTGTAGAAGGGCAAAAGGGATGAAAGAAAGACTCGCCAAGCTCTCTTACATTAGGAGTCAGGTTTCATCACTTTCACGGATTCCTTTCACATGACATAATCATATTATATCATGACATAACATAATCATTTACAGATTATTTATTGTTATAAAAAAATGATATACCATGCTGCTGGCACTCGAAATTCAATTTAAATATATCTGATTTAAGCTGTAAGTTCGGCAGCTCAAAAACTGAAAAACGATTGAGGAACATGTAAACATATACCTTACTCATATGAGTATTTATCGTCTTTGTGTACCCAATTTATCAGGCAGAATTTTGCGAACGAATGCACCTGAATCCAGAAGAAAACTTTTCGCGACGATTATTTCGTTAAAAAAGTAAAAGAGAACGTTATTTGTCAACGAACGCGGAAGGAGTGTGGCGAAGAATCGTTTTACGCGCGTGTAAATGCATCTTTAAATCAATTCCGCGCGAGGATTATATTTGATTCCACATTTAGGAGGTTCTCAGTAGGCGTAGGAAGGCAAGGGTGTGAGTTAGACCGTGGCCGTTTTGATAGATTAATTCGCAACCCAAACGGAAGGTTGCAAGGACTGGCTGGGGAATTACGCCTTTCATTTTTCTCTCGTTGGCCGAGGGAAGATTTACAACCAAACCATTCGTCCGTCAATCCTCCGATTTCTCGAATTCCAACGCTAAGTGTGTATCACAACACCTGTAATGACCACTCAATTGACTCACAACAGCTTGAATTTTCATACATGCCTTTTTAATCTGCTTTCAACTTATAAAAAGCAGCCTAACAGATTCTTTCAATAATCTTATCACTTTGAACTTTCACAGTAATATCGTTCACTTTTTATGCTGCAACAAATTCCTCAACTTATTTATTTCAGTAAAGAGTATCATGATTAAGGGGAAAAGTAGTTCGGCTGAAGACGTACAAGTTTAATTTAAAAATTCAGAAGCAAAGTTAAGTACGTCGGTTCGGAATTTCGGAAGTACTTTCCAGGATGAAACTCCTGGCATTATCTGGAAGAGCGGCAATGTTTGAAAAGGTCAGTCAAGCTGAAGCTGATGGGGTCTTATACACATTGATTTCAGCCATGTGTGCCTTAGTCACGGTGGCATATGGCTAAGTCATGAAGCCACTAGGTGGTCTGCAGTATATTACTCTACCTGTCGCCATCCCTGCCTTACAGGGGGTAACGCTCGTGGCTATTTGTTTGACAACAGGGACGGTTTTTCCTCTATTCCACGATGGTCATTGATGACCTGCTAGCTTTCTATTGTGTACTACAAAGTCTTCCGGACTTGTAATTTGTCATTCATCTGCCACTCGTAAAACGTCTCCGAAAGGTCATACCAGTAATGCTGCAACCGTAATTTACTTACCCTATTTTGCAATCATTCTAATTTATAACACAATTATATTAATAAATACAGATATACAGAATAGCAAATTCGATAAGATAATTTTTTGGTAAAATTGTTCAATAATGAATGTATACGTACGTGTTTGTATTGTTGTGTTGTAATGATTGTTTAAACTCACGTAATTTTATCTGTATATAAAGCAACATAATATAAGTATGAAAAGTAAAAGATCGCAACTGGGGGTATAGCTCAGTGGTAGAGCATTCGACTGCAGATCGAGAGGTCCCCGGTTCAAACCCGGGTGCCCCCTCATGATTATTTTTTGCACTCGAAATTTTGAATGATGACGTGTAAACCCATTTTGTAGAATTTTCTTAACATTTACAAACTTTAACCGTGCATTCACGAAAATATGTTTGCAAAAGATTCACGGAAATATATTTAGAAAAGATTAGAAAAGACCTATTTAACAAATTTTATATTACATTAATATTTCCCATTTCATCGCACGACAGCCATAGCTCAGTGGGAGAATAATAATAGATTTGAATATTAAGATTACTGAAAAACTTGGAAGAAATAAAAATAAAAGTGTTGAACATTGCGCTTAAGGTTCAGAGTCGTAAAGTACGAAGCAACGAAAGGAGAATGGAAACAAGGCGTATGGATAAAGTGGCAGCATGGTGTACCACCATAAGGACGAAAGGATCATCGGTTAATCCGCAGAAGATAAATCGCAGGAGTGCGAAACCACCTGCTTTAACAGCAAGGACTAAATCCGTAAGCCCCACTAAATATTCGACGAATCCGTGGAATGTCCGCAACGTTCCCGGGCGATCACGCCAATTGGCCGATCGCCAAATGAAATGTATATCCGTCGTAAGTCCCTCCATTCTCCCCATCTCGCGACCGCATATTCCTCTGTGCACCCTACTATGCACCATTCTCTCTACAATACATATATTCATGCTTCTCTGCCCCTCTGTCAAGACTACTGATGTGGCTGCACAGAAGGAACCGGCAGAACTTTACTCTTTACAATACTCTTACCCCCTCAATAAATACCCAAAGTTTTACAATCAGCACGAAATACGTGTCTTAATTTTTCAAAACATTTTACACCTCACGCGGAAGTGTGCGCTGGTTACTCGTGAGGTTTCGTTAACGCTCAAAGGGTTCATTATCATGAATTTTATTAACGGCATGTTTGCACCAAAAGCTGGTCTGCGAGATGATAGTGCGGGAAAGCAGTAGGTATTCATGCGATGCGTACTGCTCGGTTTCGTGTAAGTCACACGACAGATGGGGCCGTGCTAATCCGCCATTATCGTTAGCAATGATCGGCTCCGTCCGCCGAAAACGGTCCTTTCAATTCACGAGACTTGGGGATCGACTCGGCGAGACTAGTTTCGACGCTCAGCAGCAATCACAATGAATCACGGGGTCCTACCGAACCGGCAATCTACACGAGATTGATCCATGCAAAAGCATCGACAGCCGCAGTACAGTCAGGTGTACTAACATTTTTCCTGCACCCCTTAAAAATAACTCTCAATTGCAGCAGACATCGCGCATTTTTGACCCATCACTTCCGACGAATTTTTGTAATCTCGCCTTTTTTATAATTCGATGCCGGAGGGTCATTAAATTAACGAAAAGATTGTGAATAAACCAGGGTTCACCACGCATAGCGAAGCAAGAGGTCAGGATCCTTGTTCGAATCGTCAACAACAAAGGGTCTGATGTCCCCGAGGGGTCTCTGCGTTTTGTCCTGTGAGGATTGTCAGCTCGACCCCGGTCCATATCCAGGGGTCGAACGTTTAAATTATTCATAAACAGTCAAGTAATTGTAAAATACAACCGACTGCTATCCTCGACAAGCTCTTCGCTTAACTCGATTTGTCATCGTGAATCGCAATTCATAATTTTCCTACCCTCTCTTCGGAGCAGAACATGTTCAATGTGGTAAACATCCTAAACCACGCAAGACTTTTATTCCGTCGTATAAAGCATATTTTTGGTAAAATGTTTTCGAGAGCACGTTAACAGCGTACTAAAAAATCGTCCTTGGTAATGTTTAAGTCACTTCCGGTGCGGGTGAGCATATATCCGCGTATATGTGACGTTCTATCAGTTAAGCCACCCCAAGGTAGCTAGTGATCTAATTTAATTGACACCCTAATAGCGAGCCTGCACGGCCGTTAGAGTTCTCGGCACGGTCTTACTCAAGAGGGCTGAAAATATAAGGGTGGTTCGCCCCGAGATGCATGGGGCGAAGACAATTGAATTTCATGGGGGTTTGCACGCTTAACCAGCTAATTGGTTTGTTCATGTTAGTCAAAGCATATAAGTTGATCATCTTAGAAATATACTTTGCTGCCACTTTAGATCACAGTATTTTAACTGCCTTTTTCGAAATTTTGTTTAACCGTTTTCCGAAGCATACTTTGAAAATTTTTATGATAGCGGTATAGTCATACTTTGAATCCAATTAAAATCTCTTCATTCGATCTTTGAAAAACTCTGTGTGTCGCGTGTTCGACGTAGATATATTTCATGAACGTATGGATATTAAACAAATAACAGAAAGGCGGACGATTTATTTGTCTACGCCGCGGTGAAGAGAACGAGGGGAGAAATGAATTCCGCCCCCTTGCCTCCCCGTCAGAAAAGTACGAAGGGAATGAGAGCGCAATACCCTTTACGGCACTTTCATGAAGTGAATATTTAACTTTACGTCTTCCTGGTTAAAAATGCTGACCCGCCGTGGCAGAGGTTTAAAAAGTTGCCGAAGTAGCGAGATAAAAGATAACAGCGGATAAAACTTGTTGAACATTCATGCCAGACTCGCTGGGATTTGCATTGAATATGACGTGCATACAATTAAAAAGTTTATTTCAACGGCAGCGACTGTTGGGTAATAATACGTCGGAACGATCGGCAGAATGATTTACAGGCTAAAGTAAATATTGAAAAGCTCAATAGTGGAGTATTCAGTATTTTTTATTTCAGTAAAAAACACGGTTTAGTAAATTATCAGAAATTTATGTATTTATGTTGAATGTAATAGTCGGATATATGATATTGATATAAGTTTTAGTATAAGTATAAGTATTGATATAAGGATTAAAAGTTATTGAAATAAAAATTGGGCAAAAAAAATTTCATTCACTAACCGAATGAGGCCCCGGAGGGATTCGAACCCTCGATCTCCTGTTTACTAGACAGGCGCTTTAACCAACTAAGCCACGGCGCCGGTTGAAATATTTTTCGAAATATCCACTTCTAATGGAAGCATCATTCTGAAATACTTTCTGAAGGAAAAATATATAAAATAGGAAAATTTTTACAAACGTTATTTATAAATACTATTAATCTAACGAATACTTACGTCTAACAAATCAGTAAGCCGGAAGATTGACATATTCTACCATTCAGGCAGATCTTTATTGAAAAGGTGAATTAGGTGCTTTGCATCAATTATTTATTACAATTATGCAATTGTACAGTTCTTAGTACCTTTGAACTATGATCAAAGGGATAAGTATATTTGCGAAAGAAATGAAGTTTGTTGCCGAAGGCCAGGGAAACGTTTGATTACGTGGCGATGAATTAGATTTTAATTCATTCATGACGACCAGACGCTTACATCGTTTGTCATTCATTATAATCTTCATGAAAAATACGACTGATTTCACGAGATGATTTCTACGTACAGTTCTTTGTGTGGTTCGACGGATAGAGTGAGAAGAACATTAGTGTCAATATTGCGAAAAGTAAATTATGTTAAGTAAGTCTCTTTAACGAGATATCTTTACATTTCAACGAGCAGATATTACATTATTGAGTAATCTATGTCACGTGCAAATTATGAAAATTCTCGATCTAAAGTAATTAAAGAATTTCGAGGAAAGGATGAAAAGCCTGCTAACTGACAAATGTATACGTAAATAGAGAAGGGAAACGGGGTAATTTATAAAGCCTGTCTTTTACGCTAACAAACGGGCTGGCCGCTGAAAAGCCGGGACTTCCGACGTGATTGCAATATTTACTTTATGCCCCGTGTAAGAAAGTAAAAAATATTGGACGTACGCGATGCAAAAAGAAGACGGCCAGACGAAGGAGGGTGGAGAAAAGGGAAAAAAGCGCGCCGGAGGTCAGCCGGTAAAAACGGCTATGGGGCAGGAGTGAGGGGGGGAATTTTAAGGACGAAGAAGGATGGCGAACGAGGCGGAGGGGAAGAAGAGGGAAAAGCAGAAAGAGAAAACGCCGGTGGATCGCCGTAAATTCGCGCGAATAGCTCCGAGTAAAATATAGAGGTGGCTACGTTATGCATATGTCATCCTGCTCTTTCTCGCTCGCCTCACATAGCCGACGCGTGCGTATTCCCAGCACACGACCCCGCGGATACGGATAGAAGGGCCGAGCGAGAGGAAGCAACGGTACCTACGAATTACGTGCCCTCCGACGTCCACCGGCGCTGCAAAGAGAAAAGGGGAAAAAAGACGAGGAAACGCCGAGGAAGGACAGGAAGGAAAAACGAAAGAGCAAATCGCACGGCTATGTACCAGCAGCGACGGACGCGTGGTAGAACACATGCTCCCTCCCGCAGCGGGGGAATATATTGGAAAGGACAGAACAAGATGTGGGCGCGACGAAAGTATCTCTCCTATGGAAGCACTTTAAATGTACACCCACCATCGGACTATACCGCAATTTACGGATTTTTCCCTATTCCGTAATTCCTAGGACACATTTATCTTACTATCTTTATAAACTCGCTATTTACCTTACAGAAATGAGCAGCAAAGAGAACCGTAGAAATACAGGTGCCTGGGTAAACGTAAAAAAACAATACATATGTAGAACAGGGATAAGAATTAACATGCTTCGAGGGATGTAAGTTTGGTTTGTGGTTTACGCGTGGAATTTTAATAATGTAAGAATTTTTTCCTAGGTCGATAAGCATGTGTGCATAGCTTTGCACACGTTAACCTGTTGAGCTGAAGAAATTCGTTTTGCCTTATTATTATTATTGTTTCAAGGAAGTTTCGTCTTGCGTATTTAAGCGTCTTATACGGAATAATCCTTCAACGTTCGTCCAAGTAACGGAGGATGGTAAAAAGACTGCGCAGCGGAAAAGGCGGGGGTTGGGGGGTTCCGATCTTGGAGCGAAAAGTCTCGCGCTTATATGCCGAGGCGGAGAAAGAAGACGAGAGGGGTGAGGGAGGGTTAGAGGAAGAGGGTTTCCTGCGGTAAGCTCGAAAAGCTCGAAAGAGAGTGTCACGTTTCCATGGTAACTCGGTGCGGGTGGAAGGGGACGACTCCGCCTCCGGAGCCTTCGCTTTGGTTCGATATCCTCTCGTTTCTGTCTCCCTCTCCCCGCTTCTACCCTTGGCGCGCGTTTTCCCTCACTTCTGGCTTCAACCCCAACGTGCTCCACATTTTTCCAAGCTCGAGCCAAGCCCATTGAACGTTTTTCAAATGGAACCATAAACGCCGGAAAATTCCAGGAGAAACGAACCGTCCGGTATTTCCTATAAAACCCTGGCCATAGGAAAATTATTAGCCGCTCGGTGCACCGAAAAAATTGAGGGCCCAGAGTAGGAGGTGATTGAAAACACGAGACTAAGCCATATCGCATTTCTTCGCGTCCATTTGCTCTTGAATCCCCGGCGCTGGTAACGACGCGAATCTGTATTAGGCATCGATTTCTGCGCGCCGTCGAGTGGGAACCCGTTAGATATACATATGAAACGAGCGACGTGACTGCGGCAGCGGGAAAAACGTTGGCGCGCTCGCGGTAAAAGCCCCCGATGTCTGTCGATATCTCTCGACTGGCCGGGACTGCCACGGGGCCGGCCGGAGGTCGAGGAACGTAGGTTTAATTTCGTTGAGTGCATCCAACGGGTGATCCAGCGGCATCGCGCGACCGGGGAACCTTCCGTTTCGTCAACGTGTGGGTTTCAGTCTACATGCGCCTGCTCCTTCCTGTGACTTCCATCCCCTGTCCCCCGTGGAAGACCAACGGCCGAGTAAAACGCGCACGGGGAGAGCCCTGCCGCGGCACTGATTCACCTAGCTACAATAAAAATATGTCTCGGTCTTCTCGGCTCTGCCGGCTTGCCTTTTCCCGCACGCCGAGGCGAACTCAAATGCTCGTCCCAGGACCCACCGACCCACTCGTCATCGCCATTATTGACCACCGCTCTTCATTAGCACGGTACTACTCCTACTCCTGCTCGATCTTCCCTCAATCCTTCCCGCAATACTACAATAGAAAGCAAGACTCTGCCGTGTGATCCCTACTTTCTTCCCTGTAAGAAAAACTATACGGCAAATCCAAGAATCGTTTTCTCGAAACCTTCTTGAACAAACAATATTTTCACTCGAGCAGGTGTTTTTTTAAGGTACATTCATTTTCTGAGAAATGGGCTGGACAAGCGGCTCGTCTGTATCCGAAGATCCGTCTAACTAATTCGACTTTGGTTTAGCGAAAACAGATTTCCTCGCGGGAGTACGCGGACGAACCGCGAGGATGGCAGGTTGATGCGCGCGCAGGCGTGGCAAGACCTCGTCCTCCAGTCGAATTTCCTCCCTTCCCCGTCACGGCTATCCTTGGCGCGCGTAGTACGCGGTGACGTTCGGTGGTAGGGTGGAAATGTTTCCAGCAGCACTCCCACGCACCGCGGTCCCCGTTCCGAACGTCCAGAGCCGCCTCCACCCATCCACCACCGTCCCTCCTGGTGTCTATCACCGTCGGCCTCGCTACCGGGGATCCGTCCGCTGTAATCCGCATTCACAGTCACGCCGCGGACAGTTATGAAATCGGAAGAATCCGACAAGGCCAGCGAAGAAAACTGTTCTACTGTCACTCGAAGAAACACAGCTTCTCAAAGAACTCGAGGTCGACCGAAAAAATCAGCCCTACGCCGTGCCAGTGCAGGAGATTAATCAAGCCATTCATCGACCGTAACTCTCTGGCAGTGTATCCGTGAAAGGAACATACACAGCGGGGGACAATGACGCGAGAATGAGGAACATCGAAAATCCAAAGTGGGCCAAGGAGATGCTTTTACGAAGGACCAACGGATGTTACTGTGGGCTCGAGCTCGAGGGAGTTTTTTCGACGTTTTGACGGCCAAGTTCCGGGCTGTTCGTGAAGAGGAGAAGCTTCCACGAGACGCAGGACGAACGGTGTGTCAATGGAATGAGCTTGTAGAGTCTCGAACGGTCGGTGAAAGTGACACCGCCGAGGCGGATTCGATGAGGACGGAAAGAGCCAAGGAGAGAGGAGAAGGGCGCGGGGAGCCTTCGGTGCAGGTCGAAGATCGCGATCCATAGGAGTCGCGGAATTCGGCGTTTCTTACGATCCCTCGTGAGGGCCGATCGCGACAAGAGGCGCGCGCCGGGAGGAAGGATCCGCAAAAGGATCGACCGATCGGCTAGATCGAACGGACGGCCGATAGTCGGCCGTTTTTCTCGGCGATTTACATCGAGGCCCGGACCCGATTTACATCGACGCGCGTGTAAAAACCGCCCCGCGCGCTGCCCGCAGACGGAACGACCGCCCTTTTCGCCGGCCGACTGTCCAGCAAGAAGGACGACGACCAGTCTCCACGACCGATCGCCGGACTGCTCGATGGATCGTCGAATCGAACACCTCGCGCAAACGACGCTTCGTTAAACGTCTTCCAAATATTTCCATCGCTTCCCGTTCAGCCGATCCAACCGAAACTTTGCAAGCCGCGCGATACTCATGACGCACGTTCATTGTTGTGGATACTTTCCAGAGGTTTACGATACTCACTGATACCGAAGTTTTGTAAGTGCAACGAGAACAGTGACGAGAAGCCTTCGAGAGGAGTTAGAAGGAAGAGAGAAGAATCTTATATCCCGGCAAAGGCATTGACCCTAACGTCATCGGAATATTCGACAAGAAGAAAGCAAAAGTCCGGTTCTTCGAAAGCGGAAAAGTTGAGAGTCCGACAAAGCTGGGAAAAGAGTAAGGACATAACTAATTGATCGTCGTTGCCGACGACGAAATCGTGAAAAGCGGCAACGATCGGCCCGATCTTTGGAGCAGCATATCCAAGGTTATGGTCGAGATAAACCGGGACCCGCGAGCAGTCTGATAACGAGTGGACGTTCGAGCCGCCGGCATTAGGAGAACGAACTCGAAAGCGAACGGAGAAGAGAAACACGAGTGCTAGGCTGGCTTCAGGCCCGCTCGGACCCTGCCGGAAGGCGAGCCGAGGGCTTCCACTTGTCAAGGATTCCTCAGGATTTCACAGTCCAGATACCCCCTTCACCTATCCCCTGGCCCAACCACTGAAACTTAGGAAATCACCATTTCGACTCTTGGAAAAACAAAGTTTAATACTGAAGCACGTTTTTCAGTCGTCGAACCGAGTGTACTTGGTGAACCTTAGTGACTTTCTGTCGTCGATGAAGTACCATGGGACAATTTACACAGTTTAAGAGTATTCCTGAAAATTGCTGACGATCGGTGAATGTGAGGAATCGTTGTACGGCAATTACAAGTTGACGGTTCGCACCTCGGTCATTGAATTTATCGCTATCACGCGTCGACGTTCTTTGGAAAGTTGTGGAATACGACGCAGTCGAATTTTACGATCCATCGGCAACATACTCGGTTTGAGTATTACTCGGAGAATCGACAATAATCATCTCTCGGCCGAATTGTAAATAAAATCACCGCGCCTATGTCTTTTGTACGATTCATTGACGGTGCAAATGAGCAAGAGTTTGCTCTCGCGGCGACGAATGAGACTGTTTACAAATAATTTACAGATACTATTTGCAGAAGAGCTTGTAAACAGAATCGGCAAGTACGGAACGATTCATTCACGTTGTGTGCCACGTCGAGGACGTTAGAAATTGGCAGGAATAAGAAGGAGGATCGAGGCAAAGACCGAGCGCAGATCGATCTCCTCAACGAGCACCCGGATTCACCGTCGGATGGCCGCTCGATAGATTACAAAAGAACTTTGAACGATCGACCCTGATAAGCGTACGAAAGAAGAAGACGAAAAATAGAAATCACGCGTTGCCCGGCGAACCGATATGTGTTTGTCGTGTACGGCGAAACAAACATTACAAAGACGCGGGTGTGAATATATTTCCCAGTGAGTACGAGGAAGTGAGCAGCAGGGACGGTTTAAAGGGCTACGAAGACCGCTGAGACAGTAGCAGGAGAAGACAGTGCACCTATCGTGCAGTGGAATGTGACCAGTGGTCCCCGTACAAGGACGGAACAAAAGAGCCGACGAAAATTTCTTTCGACAACGCTTCGTCCTTGCTTAATCAGTTTCCTTGACGACCAGATCCTAGGAGACTAATGACTCCATCGCCGTGATTCTCGGGTATTCCTGATAAGCTGCGATACGACCTAAGACTGTCTCGAGTGTTCACCGTCGAGTGGGGTGTAAAAAGTGAGGGACGACCCGTCGAACGGTCGGCGATCGTGACACGGTGACCGATCTTGCTCTTAGACTGGAGCTGTACCTGCCGTACGCACCACTGCCGGGGGGTGGCGGAATCCTCCCGGCGGTGAGCAGCGGTGCCGGATCGGGCGGTTGTCGTCCGGTTTTGCTCGGTGGCGTCGACCTATCGATGTCGGCGGCGGTCCAGCCGGTCCCGGCGTTGCCGACGCTTCCGGCTAACGTCCCGCCGCCGCCACCGCCACCCCCGCCGGCCCACAATCCTCTGCACCATCATCCCTCGGCCGCGGGCGGACTGGCCCTGCCGCCGGTCTTAGGAACAGGCCCGGTCATGATGCCCCGACCTCCAGCAGGGCCCATGCCGCCCCTCGGACCATCCATTCCCCCGGCTCATCAAGACTCCGCAGATCTCGCAGACGCACCGCCCAACCCCGATGTTCTACTAGCCCTGCTCGCCAGGAACAAGAATTTGGAAGGTAAGACCCACCTTGTAGTTTACTTCGTTCACACAATATAAAAGATCGTCCCAAAAGTTCCTGAAAAGTAGATATAGATGTGTGTGTCTGTGTGCGTGTGTGTGTGATAAGGTCGGTAAAACATTATTTTAATTTCCTGTTATCGTGAGATTCGAGGGTTAGTAAATTGCAAGGACTTTGTTATCGCATGGAAAATAGACAGAAGTTGTAGATGAGAAAGCAGCGGGGTGTAGAAACACGTCGATGAGGGCATACAAGTATGTCGGAAAGTCCGCGAGAGTATCGACTCGTGCATGTACACATGTTTACGGTGAGTACAAAGCGCACTGGTTTATTCCGGCGGCCGAAACGCGCCGAGAATTATCGCTATCTCAGGAAGATGGTGCACACCCGTAGATACACGCTGTTTTTATGTACTGCCTTTTGCAGAAGTCACGACTGCCATTCTTATCGACGACCGTTCAACCGACGAATTCCCGATTCACCAAATCACCTTTTCCCCAATATATTTCGCGTGCCTCACGTGGAAGAATGGAAGTCGTAGACGAATTATTTGAAAAATGGCGATTGCTGCAGATAATTGAGAACAACGTTCTAGTTTCGATGGCGTTGCGCTATCGGCGGTATTTTTATCATCGCGCCAGGTTAAAATTTTTCTCTCACATTACGCGAGCGATGCTGACTTCCGACGATAAGCTCGGCCGATGCGAATGATCGATAAGATTATCGTGAACCGTCGAATGTGCCTTTCTTTATCGTCAATTCGGCTACTACCTCCTTGTTATTTTTTTGTATGAAAAATTCTAATTGTACAGTCGTGCCTGAAGATGACGTTAAATCCGTTTGACTCCGTTAAATCCGCATTGGCCGTAAACTGCAACGGCAGGTCGCGTGCAACAGATTACTCCTGGTGCATAATGCAGCGTCTCGGCGCGATTTACCTCCCCCTCCCTCGTCCTTGTCTTTGTCTCGGTAAAGAGCGTAGTACACACGTAAACACGCGTTCCATGTTTCACTTTGAACGCCGGCGAATCACGGAAACGTCAGTTATACCGCTGCAACAGGGGATAGGATGAGATTCGAGGTAACTGCAGCCGGTGAATGCACTCCTCTCCCCGTCCCTCGAGTTTCCTCTTCTTTTTCGCTTACGTGGCCCTGCGCGCAGCCCGTGCAGAGACCATCCCCTGACTTATTCAGCCGGTCGATCTCGGTGAGTGGAGCAAGGTCGAAGAAATTTCTAAATTATGAACACCTGCAGTCGCAGGGACCGAGTCGACGACCGCTAATCGAATTCACCGATAAATGCCGCCGCCTCCTCCACGAGATTCCGGCTAAATACGAGCCAAGGGTAGAAAAGCGACCTGCGTTCGTGCGGTCTGCGTACACACGCGAAATGCTCACAGGCCAGCGTCATAATGCACGATAAACGCATCTGCCCGAGTACAGTGATTTTTATCGAAGTCTTGCTTAATAGCCGCGAACATATGGAACGTAATAACCTGTTGCACGCGGAGTAATTAATGCCATTAAGAACGTCACGACGGAATGATTACATCATCATAAACTCGATCCCCCGTACCCAACGAAATTACGACGAGTCAGAATACTGGATTTTCTGTTTACACGTATCACTGGAAACGTACGATCGTTGCCCGTTTAATCCATGCAAAACTGCGAAGTTGCGAAGAAAGACAAGTTAACGAGATTCGTTGAAGCTCGATTTTATCGGTTCACCGAGCAATTCTCGCCGAGGGTTTATGATCTGCGGCAGCGGTGATCGATTTCCAGGTTGCGAGTCGATCTCAAACTTTTCGTAAATAAGTTCTGCGATAACCCAGGTGAAGTAGGTCTCCGCTCGCAAGGTAACAACCTTAACCCACTGAAACGTCCCGATTATTCCATTAATTGAACTTTTACAAACAAGGAAAACAAATCGTGAATGTACCTGCGTTATAATTTCTAGACTATTAAACAAACATAGCTTTGTTAAAGTTGTTCAAATCTAGCATCTTCGTATTCTTCAACTACGGAGAAAATAAGAATCGAATTTTGTAGCAACCGAAGGCCAGCTTTATCTGTTTGACGAGACACTTGTTTAAACAAGCGGACTATTTTCACGAAGCTAGAGCGTATTCATCCGGTCCCGTCTTTGCCGACGTCGTTGCGGAAAAGCACGCGTCGGAGCGTTGCCGCGAAATAATGGCAACGATCGTTAATTGACCTAAAAAGCGAAGGTGGAAAAAGAAAGGTCCGAGCATTCTTCGAGCCGGCGGGACAGTGGTTCGCGTTCGGGTCTCGTTAAAAGGGCGCGGCAAGGGCGTCGGATATTTTAATAAGGTAAGTGCTGCAAGGCCGGTCGCTCTGCCAATGGGGCGGTTTAATCATGTAATGTGCTCTAGCCAGCCGAACCACCCCACAATCGATACGGTATATTGCCTCGACTGCGATAGCAAATGTGCTTCAAGGCGAACCTAAGATCGACACACAGTCCCACCGACCGATCGCTTGTATTTCCGTTGAAACCCACTTCCGTCGCCCACGAAGCGGTTCACCACCACTCTGACAATAAGCCGCGACGACCCGTAAAAGGAAAAAATGAATTTTTCTACTCAGCACAAGTGTTATACGTTCGAGGGGGTCCGTGATTACCGGCCTGTTCGTTCATTGGATAAGGAGCAACGAGTAAGAAAGGCACGAATTCGTCGAGGTTCCGCCGAGATACGCTTTTGTCGTGCAACGAAGGAGTTACGGCTCCTGTCGATAGCGATTTACGGCCAGACGGAGAAGTTTGAACCTATACCCTACCTGGTGACACTTACACTTTAGTCCTGAGTGTCGATAAAAACCGACGATAAGCTCAGCCAGCAGTGGTGAACGACTCTGAAAACCTGGAACCATCACACGTACTCTTTGCAGTACTGCTTTTACGGCTGATTGACTTTCGCGTAGACTTTACTAACTAAACTGGTGAAAAAAGAAATGAACAACCTAGAGCTTTTGACGAACACGCGTTTAAGCAGCCACTTACTTTCGCCATGGGCCATTATTTTACAAATGAGTTTAAGGCCTTAGTTACCTTTGACGGAGCTTCGGACCGAACAGTGTTCAGCTTTTATTTAACGGCAATGTTTACTGCCCGACGGTCCGAAGAAGTCAGTGGCGCCACGCCCGCGTAATTTTCAGCATCAACTTTTTTTCAGCGAAAGTAGATAAGCCCGTCGGTGAGGCTCGTTAAAACTGACGTGAAAGCGAGGAGACGAGCGGCAGGCATTTTCATGGCAAATGCTCAGAGAAGTAAGGTAGTTGGACGAGGAAGAAAGGCACGGCCGAAGAGGATGTCAAGCGTCCCCAGAGCAAATGGTTACCATAGGAAACGTCGAGTTCATGGCGAATGGGGGCCGCTCTCGCGGAGGGTAAAGAGACGCGCCCGGCCTGTTCGGACGTAGAGGGTGAAAAGAAAATGGCGGCCGGCTGACGGAGTTTCCGCGGTATTTCGCGAGGGAGGATAGGAAAAGCCGGGGGGAAAGATAAGGACCGCCGGTACCTTTGTTGTCGGTCGGTCGGCTTTGCTCGGCTCTAAAGACTAAACCTTAAGGTTCCTTCGTCGGGAATAAAATACACCTACGTTATTCGTGCATGTGCAGGGCAGAGACACGACAGCGCGCGAATTCTCTTTGGTCAGGGACGATGATTGCGCGGCCTGATCGAATTACGGAAATGCGGAAGAAGCTTTTCTTGCGGAGCTTAAATTCCTTACCCCACGAATCAAGTATATACCGTTGCTCCACTCTTTTTTTCGTTATCTCACAACCTCAGAAACTTGGCGAAAGACTACCACGCTAATTTCCGATCGAGAAATAAGCAAAAGTCAACTGGAATATCGTAAATGCGAAGGATTAGAAAATCCCAGAGGTAACTCGAGGGGAGCCCTTTCTGAGAAGGAGAATTAAGCTTTCGACGAAACACAGAATGTTACCGTCTTGAACACAATAGCGTCCTTTGGAGCGTGATGGGAGGAACAGGCCTTGCTCGCTCTTTTCCTCCGTTTTTCTCCGTTTCCTAACACACGCGCGTACATTCCCCGGAGGATCTGAAAAAAGTTGGGCAATCCTTTTGCCGCTATGTATATAAACGAGCCGACGGTTCCTCTCCTCGCGCGGAAACTCCAGCTTGGCCCTCGAGGAAATTACTTTTCAAGTCCAAACTTTTCGCGGCATTTTCTCCCATTTTTTACGGCGACTCCGCAAGACCGCCACAAACAACCGACGGCGAAACCCCTTGGCGTTTCCCTCGTTTTCTTCGTTTTCTCCGCACGCCGTTTTCCCCGAGTGACCACTCGTTTTGATACATCGCTCCGCTAACGTAGTTAAACACCGGTTATCGACGTTTTATGGCAAGGGACCGGCCCCGTCTATCCATCCCCGTGTCCCGGAATTATTTCATCCATTCCCCGGACCAACTATTTATTTACTGCGACACTATCCCACTAATTGCAGTGTAACACGGAAAGCAAAGACTCGCGCGAATCGATACGCAGAATGCACCAATAGCTATAATCTCAAGAATTACAGATCCCCAGCATCATTTAAGAGGCATATGTTTCGTGAATTAAAGATTAATTTCGACCATTCACAACTCGTTTTGTAGGACGGCGGAGAGTAGATGGGTCCCACGAAAACGTTTGTTGTACATTTGAAAACACTTACATGGCCGGACGTCGGGTCAGAAAAAAATAATAGGTCTATAAAGTGATGGCAGAACGTACACAAGGAGTCGAAGCACAAACAGGGTAGAACGTATGACCGCGGGGGAAACAATTCCTGGGCCCTTCAGTCACGCGTCCAGGTCGGGCATCACATTACGCGACCTTTCACCCCGCCGGCATTACGGTATTAAAGCGTTTTTTCCTTTTTCACGTGTGAATCGTCCTAGTCACTTCCCTTCCGAGCCGTCAGGATTCAAATTCGGAATTTGATCGATGACGAACTTTTTTTTCACCGCGTAGGTGATCGAAGCAGCGTAAACTGAGAGAGATATTCGTGGGATTAAACTACTTGCGTAATCTGACTGGGCAAAGGTCAAGCAAATGTTACGTGGAAAATGAAGAAAGAAATCGAACGAATCCCGAGTCTAAAGTGTAGTCTTTTGTTCGGGAAAGACGCAGATACAATATTTCGTGAGTTTAAGTCAACGCACGCTGACTGGTTTGTAGAAAACTTGACACTTTTTATCACTGCCGTGAGCATTGATACCACAACACGGTTGACCTCATTTAGATAGGACTTAGCGGCTTCGGTAACATTTTAATCCATTGCGCCGATGGACTAGTTAAATTCTGATAAAGACCGTTAATGTGTCATTGATCGTGAGTGGCAGTCTGAAGTAGACAGTTTCCGATAAGATTAAAACTCCCATTCGACATCAATGTTTTTCGCTCTTCTAGACACAAGGCAAATGAAGATTAACACGGGTACCTGCGACACTGATTTTGTTGAAACAACAAATTTTATAATCCCACCTGCATTTTATAACCCCAATTGCGGTATATTAAGGGCCCTATTGTTCGTCAGAATTTTACGAGGGAAGCGAGATCTTGGATGAGCAAGCAAAGGGAGATTTGTCGTTGGGATTTCCCAGTAATCCGATTGTCGAGCGATTTACCTAGAAATGTCCTTCCGTAAGGTGAGGACATAGTTCCGGGGATGAAGATCCTAGTGAGAGCGGCAAACAGGGTGTAATAGGAGACGGGAGCACAGCACGTGGGAACAGATCGAGCGGTTGTTTTCCTAGTAGGCGTAGCTGTTGGAGAGTATCGTTTTGTGGCCGGGGCTTTGGATTTTCGACGAGCCCCGGGACCCGTGCTGCGGTCAGACACGCTCGGTGCTCACTTATCCGCCGTTTCAGGCACGTGGCGACTATTTGGAATCCTGTTTGCCCCAGCGCGTAATCACATGCGAGCCACAATCGGCCCCGACTTACAATGTTTCCCTTCCATTGTTACATAGACGCGGAGAAAAGGGACCGAGGAGGGCCTCAGTTTACGCGATCGGAGATTAAGTACCTCTTGATGGGAACTAAACGCAGTTTAGCCAGAGCGTTTACCCTGCCACACGACCAGAGATGCACAGATAGCTATAACCTACGAGCTTCTCGTACTACACATTCTGTTAAATACTTATCACCCTGGCGATCTTGTATCACGCAGAACCGATTATTACAGCAATTATATGAAAATTATCATCTCTAAACTTACAATATCTCACTGTGAACTAGTGCCTGAGGAATTCATTTGAAGAAAAAAGTATGACTTTCGTTCCTTCCTGAATCGGCAAATTCGTTTCTATTTGAATGGGCAAAACGGGAGCGGTGCCACGATACACATTAGTGCAGTCGTAAAGTGCTGACGATGCGGGCAGTGCAGAAGAATTGCTCGACGTGGTTTAACGTACCGACGACCAGCGACGGATTAGCACGCTCCCGTTTCTCCCGTAATGAGTCTTCACTCGAGAGTATCACAGCGTGTGGCAGTAACGGTACACTCGGAACGGATTCCCATAAATTCTGACTTTGTGCTCCGAGCGATTCGTTCCGAGCTTCGTCACGGTTCTTAGACTTTGCCCGCCGTGCGTTTCGACCACCTGCAACCCTTCGTACGGCGATGAAATAACTCGAAAGAAGCACTTTCTGCGGCAAGCAGGAAATCTCGAGGAAAACCGACCAGACAAGTGACATCACTTTCCAAAACTACCAGTTCATTTTCCCTCTCATTTCTATGGTTATTTGTCCAGGGATTTGCCGAATATATGAGATCGAAGGATACCGTGAAAACGATGAACTTGAAGAGTTATTTATGTTGAAGCATTCAGTATTACCACCCTTTCGTTCTATTATGTCGTCTTTATAATTGACTCTACGTCAATGTTGATAAGGAAATTATGCAGACCGAGAAATATCGATACGCCTCTCCGTTGAATCTACCCGCTGCGAAATGGTTATTCCAAGAGCACGCGTAAACGAAGTTAGACCAAGGCGAGATGTATAAATATATATATATATATATATATATATATATATATATATATATATATATATCTGTTCGTATATACATATATTAGTTTGTGCGCGGGCCGACAATAAAACTTGCATTTCGATAATGTTAATAGAGAAATAAAACGATTCCGGTCGCACCTGTCGCGATTATTGCTGAGCACGTAGGAGCCGTAAAAATTCATGCGAAGGTATACGCGCGCGAAAATCCACGAGGCGCTCGGATCCGAGATTCGGAGAGCCGTTGGTCGGTGCGGGACATTAAAAAAGGTGCGAGCCAAACGGCTGCCGATTATTCCGCCGACGTATCGTTATCTGCGGCATATTCCACACCGAGGAATACAGCCCGAGGGGGGAGGGGGGAACGTGTAAGACCGAAATTTATAAACAAACCCAATTGCCTGGCGACTTTTAATGTTTTGCCTCCGAAGCGATCGTAAACCGTAGCTCGCGATTCCGAAGGTGAAAATACGATCCGCTAGTGTACAGTTATGTATAGCAAATACCCCCGGCCATTCGCATACCTTTATGAACTGGGGATAGGTTTAGGTGCGGATGCACTTAAGGCACGGAGTCCTGCGCGATGAATCCCAGCAGCATTCCGGTAAATGCCGCCCGGCCGAGAATGTTGAAACGAGCGAGCTCGTAACGTCGACGGATAAATTATTTATGTCCTAGCCGCGAGGAAAGTCGTATCCGTCTGAAACGCTGGCGACACAATGTCTCGTAAAATACGCGCTGCTACAACTGAAATACCTTACGACACCGACTTGTCCGGGCTTTTTACAGCCGCGAAATTAACACCGAAACGACGACGCGTCGTTGGAAACACAAAAGAAAATTCCTCCAATACCCGTAGCCATGATTACCTTTGGACACTTTTCTTCCAACACCCTCTCGTCATTGCGGGGAAATTATTTTCTTTTACAATCATCACTGATCTATGTTTATTTTATTGAGTTTATTTTACATTTTTATCCTTTTGTTTTAGACCGACGGGAGGAAATACCGAGCCGTTTTCCGACCAAGAAAAAACGTGAGTCTGTTTTTATTTCTTTGTTACACCCTTGCGTTAAGCGTTCATTTTTTTTTAATTTTCCATCGAGATTTCGTTATCCGTTGACCCGTGCGAGGAAAAAAAGGATCGAGTAGCGAACGTCAATGGACCATCGTCGACTGATTCTCTTTTGATCCGTGGACTAAACGTGCCCGAATAATACGGGATCATTGAGAACCTTTTAGTTACGTACTGCGAACGAAGCGCTAAGTACTAAACTTTCGATACGCTCCCATATGTTGTTGAGAAGTATCGCTTCAGGTCGAAGCTTCTGACTTGCCAGTTGGCCGAGTACCCTAAAGCTTTAAGCGCACCATTAGAAGTTACATGCCGAGTTGTCTGTTGGTTTCCAATTGGCGACGTCCTCGAGGACTTCAAAGTCCCGCCCGAGAGTCCTTAGCCGACAGTGCGGGTAATCCCCGTCCCATCGCACACCCTTTACCTCTCACCTTATTGTCGGCCCGATACTCAAAGGGGGACCGAAGTGTCCGGCTCGCCAATCAAACAACGATCGCCCTGTTAATACAGCAATGCAATACCCCACATTATATGCATTAGCCATTCTGCCAAATCAAGACAAATCCTAGCTAACATTCCACAGAGTCGACATTTCACGTAGGACAAAATGAAGTACATTAATGAAATCGATAAAGTAAGTTGAACGGTAGATCGACATGTTTGCGAGATCGTGCGATGGCTGGAGGGCAGTTGTGTAAAATAGCAAAAAGACAATTCTGGTTGCTACGAAAGTATACTGTTTCACGGTGAACAGAGACGTGCGCACATGGTGCCAGGAGCGTCGGAGCACCAGTTGTCCTGGCACGCTCCTCGCACGTGCAGGACACGTGTACCCGCTGATGAGTGGATTGTTCATTCCTGCGTTTCCCGGTACAGACGTACACGTCGAGCTTATGGCTTCGGCGCGTTAGACGACCCGAGATTTCCCTTAGCTCGTAAAATTCTCTTATAAGCCACGAAAAACAATTCAATGAATTAACGAAGAAGAGTAAAAAATCCAGGGAACAGGAATTTTGTTTTTTTCGATAAAGCAGTGAGTTGGGGCCAGCTTGTGGGCCAGCAGAATTATTTTGAAGGTGGTACCTGCTCTACACGGGGAATCGATATTACCCACTGGTGTCCACAATTCCATTAAGATAATTGTACGCCAGGTCTGCTCGCATTCTCTTCCTCGTCTCCCGTGCGTCACCCTCGTGCACGTACGTGCAACTGCATACGTTAATATTGCCATCTCCCATACTCGGATTTAGTAAGCGAATTTACAATGAAAGAAGAAATAATTAACGGAAATATTTCCGATGGCTGCCATGAAGTTCCATAATGACAGACGAATGAAAGATTCCCGAAGATTTCTGCTCAACAAATAGAGCAATTATATGTATGTGATTTTGGTAAACTTCAGCGGTAAATTTAAGAAACCGTCGTTCTTGCGTTCGTTGCGAACGTTTCGCAAGGAGCAGAAAAATGATCGAACGTCGTTCGTTTGAGCGACAAGAATGAAATGGCAAAAGAAATGACTAGTCGCTCATGATCGGCCACGATTCGCGTCGCTCAACGATTTTGTTAAAGTTCCAGTCTCCGAGTCTCTCTTTAACCGCTGGTAAAAACCGCAGGCGAAATAGTTGAACGCCAGAGTTGGACTATTTCCGGCACACCTGTGTCGGCGAACAATGTTCAGCGATTCTGTCGAGCATTTCCAGCGAGTTATTCTCGAACGCCCGTGACCCCTGGATTGGCCATTACGCAGGTGGAAACTGTGACGTCGGTGAATGGAAGAAGGAATCCCGTGGTCCAGTTCCCAAGTTCCCGCGTGTTTAATCGCCCGTGGACGGTACGTCGCATTGAGGAAAACTCGGCAATTACGTCGGCGCAAACACTCCCAGCCGGCTGAAAAGCCGACAAAAAAAAAGCAGCATAGACTTTGATGCGTATCGTATATGGTGCCCTCGTCCCGAATTCTCGTTTGAATCGATAGTTCGGGCTTGGAGTTGTCGATCGTCTGGGCGGAGAAGGAAACGCCCATGCTTTTACCGCACGTGAATAGACGATGGAAAAGGCGTTAAACGCGACAAAACCGTGACGTCCGGTCGACACGAGCCGACACGTGGCATGCTCGATACTTCAACCTTCTCCTCGAGTACGTCGCCAGAAGTTTATTAAAATCGCCGTCAAAGGTACAGCGTTGCGCCACTCACAATGACTCGTGACAAACACAAAAACAAATCTCGCTGTCAATAAAGCAAAAATGAATAACGTAAAGGAGATGGTAGATACAATAACATTTGTAGCATGAGTCCTTCCTGAAGAAGTGGGTTACTGTCTCTCAACGTTACTATCGATTCCTCTATTGTTTTCCTACCCTGCTAGGGGATAATAAATGAATGTAACTCGCAGCAATTGAGAAAATAAAGAAAACACAGCGTGTGATAATTCTTAAGGGTAGATCAGCTCATCATTAAATATCTGAACATTTATTGACACTTTTAGAGACCGACGATCATTTCAGTTTATTCATCTCATTCGTACCGTTACGTTCATCAGTGGTAGAAACCTTTAAAATCTACCAATTAGGTATGGAGCCTCTTTAGGGTTTCCGGGCTCTCTAACCGTGTTATGATTGTATGAAAGGGATTACGGAAGCGATGCGTTAAAAAGCTTAGCAGGTAATTGTTAGTGCTCAATAGAAACAACATTTCTACGAAAATCAAAGCGTTTAACTAACTACAACGCAAAACGTAGCTTCCAATAAATTGTACAGAAAGTGTTAGTTACCCATTGAAAAAAATATTAAGGTAGCTCCTTAAACCTTGAACCCCTCATATTAGTAGCTTCTGTTCTTCCTTTTATTTTCCAACGAGATGTAATTGTCGCGTAAGCAAAGAATCAGCCGATGATCAAAAGTCATCGCGACGTCACGGGTAAATCTGTGGAGAGGAAAAACATATCGTCCCCTAATAACCCTCATTGGCAACCATACGAAGAACGCGGAGGATTCGGGGTAGGAGTCCTGTTTTCATTTCAATTTCTACCCCTTGGTGCGACGGTCCCCCTTTCGGGTGGGGGCCAGATGGCTGACGTTCCTCAGTCCTTCTTCTCTCTTTCACTCTCGCTGCCGACTGAAGGGACGGACGACCGGTAGGAAGGGGGAGGGGGGTATCGAAATGATTGAACATGTCAATGTTTGGTTTGGCTCATACCGTCGTGCCTGTAACGCGGTTAACGAATCGGTTTACCTTCGAGGGCTTATTTCGCCTTTCCTCACTCCGCTCGTAATGTCCGGATCATCGAAACCCTGCACAACCTTTGACGCGAAACGCAATTTTCACAGATGCCATGTTTTACGTAAAATTATAACTATTTGTCATAAGAATGACAGTAATTTCCTGGGTTCGTTTATTACTTCATACACCGGGCACTTCTGTGAAGACCAACGTTAAATACAACGAAAAACCGATCATCATTCCTTTGGGTTTTATGAGAATTGCGATTTTTTACAGCCGCAGTCGGACGGCTATCCTCCCTTTAATTCAATAACCAGTGGCCTTCTTGTGGCCACGAGAGAACGCAGTGGGACGCAATAGGGTGAAGTGTTTAAATTTAGACGAGTGAAATAATAAGATCAAACGGTAAACAGGGCCGATGAAAGGCAGGACATGCAAACAAAAGTTAGAAAGGGCCGGCGGAGGGTGCCTGCTCTGCGGTTCTGAAAATACATAACGCGGCTCTCCCGGGAACGGCGATGCTTCATATCGATTGAGCAATGCACCGCGACAGGGAGAGGTCGGCAAACACCCGCGCGAAACGCTCAACAACCGAGTAAAAGGTAAAAATGTCCCTGCGTTTGCTCACAGCCTCGATAAAGGGAATAACCCACGGTCCAGTCAACTCCAGATAATGTAATAAACAAGACCCGTGGGTGAAAGTTTCCATGTAAACAGTAATGTTAGGTAAGGGCTTTTCAAACGGCTCGTACCTGGTTAGAACAAAATCTCGTTAAACGTTCCAGGCAAAAATCAGATCACGGTTCCTGAAAGTCATCCTGTTAATTATCTATGGCTGGTCCTAACAAATCATCATCATCGGGGGACCGCAAAGCCCGTAATTGTGGGCCTTATGTTTTCACAGGGGCGGGGGAGGAGGAGGGGAAACAGAGCTGCACCTCCGCGCAGCTGACCATGAAGTACCTCCGGTAGTCTATAACGGCAAGGCAATATCCCGGAACACCCGTGGACTATGGAAGCCATAATGTAGAGCAGGCCCGTCACCCGTGAACGGAGTGATTCACCCAAAATGCGCGGCAGATGCGCGATCTGGAAGATAGCCGTAGGCTATATAACACTTAACATTCGGAAGTTGCCTGATAACTTCTCCACAGCTATTCTCTTCCTTTCCTGCACGCGACCGTCCCCACGACTTTCCTAATTTGCGTAAAGTCCTACCGTTAAGTGTAAACAGTTAGATCTATTCGTTTACATACGGCACAACGGTCCAATTCCAATGCCACACCAGTCATCATCTTAAACGAAAAATAATAATCTGTTCATCATAAAAACATTCGAGCATAGTATATCTAAGGTGTATCCTATAGTTTTCCACCGGGGAATTGTACTCAAGGTGACTAAATCATTGTGTTGTGATTTGTGAAATTTCCTGGCTTGTTTCTGCTGCGGAATACGGAGGATTCTCATGGTCCTTGCGTTCCTGAGGAGAGGTATAAAAAAAGGCGTAGGATATGTCGCCGCGTAAAAATAGTGTAGACGCGCGTGACATGTGCGACGTAGCGATGTGCGCAGCCTGGAAATAAGGGAATCGCACGTAATCGGACGTGACAAGTGACGTGCACGCCGGGCAAAGTCAGCTAGATCCCCCTTCCCTCCCCGCCCCGGTCTCTCCTGCTTTTCGTCGGAGTGTTGCCAGCAGCACGAAAGGGAGAAACCCACCCCTCTTGTATTCACGGTACACCCACGCACAATGACTGCCCCTAATAAGTACACGCAGCTCTTGATTAGAATCTAGGACGGTACTGGTGCAGAGATGGGGGACGATGATGCCCCTTATGACTTTTCTGCGATACCCACTCGCTCAAATACGAAGAATACCAATCTGCGATATTTCCAACGCAAGGGGAGGGGACAATTTTAATGGGCCTTTACCGGCATTGTTTTAAACATCCCAACAAAGAATTCATTCGGCACAACGGAATTGCAGAAATTCACAATTTTGTCACTGTTTTTTTGATAATGAAACGGCGAATGATTCGTAGGAGAGGATCGTGAGGAAGTGAATTTTCTGAAAATGACTATTTTGTTCGAACGTTTGAGAGTCTATTTTTTAACGCAACACGCATAGTGTTCCCACGTGAGTTCATTAAGATGCAGAAGGTACGGAGCTGAGGGGTAGCATTACGTGCAAACTGATTGGCGAGTATCTGATAAGCGAGTGCAGTGTGATGTCCTCACGTGTAATTATACTAATGAACGGTAAATGAGTGATTTATACGCAGATGGCACATGGTCCTCGCGAAGACAAAGAGCGTAGGGTCAAGAGATGCGCAATTCTGATTTCCCGGGAATTCGTGTCGAAGGAGTGTAAACGTGTAACCTTGGCGCGGGTTAACGGTTAACCTGGATCATAAGGGAGTCGTAAAACGGATACAGAATGATCTCGTATTAATAAGCGTGCGCTTCGTTGATTAACTTTAATGACACAGTCCCGGCGAAACAGGGTCTCTCGAAACCCCCCTCCGAGGGTCTTTTACCCAGTCATTTCTTCATTATACCAGCTTTACGACTTTCCTCAAAGTATACAGTCGTCTCCCGCACGGTTCATTTATCATCCACGTTTTTACGCGATAACTTAATATTCCTTACGCAATCTGCGGAATAACTTCAACGAGAAGATCCAAGGACAAGCAAACAGGAGATAGAAATCATTGTTTTCCATTTTGCGAACGTTCGGCTGAGACGATTGTAAAAGTTATGCTAGTGAAATCGTATATTATGTATCGAGCTTTGTTTTCTTCGCTGCAGTACTCGCGGAAAAAAGATGAAAGCCATACACGCATGTTTTGGATTATAGCCGACATTAGATACCCATGGGACGTTATTAACGTTACCTATCATGCGTGACGCAAATAGAGAGCATGCTCGAAGCACGAAAGCATTATGCTTGATTACCCGACCTGCCGGGCGATCAAGGTGCAGAAAGTACGCTTCATATCCACGTATATTTACGTACATGTGTAGGCCAGACATTCGAAATATTGCCCCCCGAAAAAAGCAATTTTCTAAAGCGTTTCATAATGCTTTTACTCGGTTTAAAGTCAGCCGGCTAAAAAACCCCGCAACACGAACAAAAAATAAAACACACCAACGGGGCTAGTACAGTTTCAAGTATAAAATTACGGAGCTATTAAGATCGAAACGATTCGTTTGAAATTACTAGTTACCCGTAAAAGTTTGTCGACTAACACTTGTATAATCGGTTCACGAAGTTTACACGAACAATATTCCCAATTTCCACGGGTATCGACGATAAAGATCTGCTGTCCTACGGCAAATTTCGCATCGTCGACGGTCGATGTTTTTCGTCATGGTTGAAAATCGGCCGACGGCCGTGAGACCCTTAATCCCTCGGGATAAAAGGGAACGATCTGGATTTTATCCGGCCGCGGTTGTCCCTCGAGAAAACTTTTCTTCCTTAATTATTACGACTTAGCGTTGCTATAGTAATGAAGACGGAAGGTCCAGTCTTGGACAAAAACTGGGCTTACTATTCTTCAGCGGACTGTATTATTCATTGTTGACGTACGAATAATCGTCTACCAGTTTCGTAATTGTATTACAATGAAACATTTATCGAAGACCAATAAATAAGACAGACTTTCGCTCGAAAAAATTAATGCAGATAGTTCGAATGCAGAATTGAATTTTCTGCTCTTACTTGTCTTACTTACTTACCACGCACTTGTCCTATCGATCATGATTGACCTCTACCAGTTACGAACCTTAAACTTTTCCATCACGAATGGAAACCCCATTGAATGATTTTTCAAAAACCCACGGTCAGGTTTGCCAAGTGTCACGTGCGGAGCATTCATCATCCTGGAAACGTCGACCAATAGAGAAAAAGATACGTTCTCTCGGCGGGCCAAGCGCATTTCTGACACGTGACCAGATAATTGTGTCCATTGATGTCCAAGTCGATGAATAGAACTGGAAAGCTCTCTCCTGCAGGTTTTTGGCACGATCCAATGGAACAGGTGGACACGTTAGCTGACTTTGATCAGCGTCATTGTTTGCCCGACCCACTTTGCTCAACGAATAAAAACATGTTACTTTCCTAACAGCATTATCGAGAACTGGCCTAACAATATGACGTGTTTGCCGTCCTGAAACAATATTTTTCGTTTGCCGGCGAGGACAAAGCTAAGACTAGCGATAAGGGTCGTTTAGGGACGAAAGGAATTAGTTTGCCACGCGACTGTTACGTGACTTTGAAATGGACCGCTGGATGACCAAGCAAATCTTCGAAACTGCTCTTATCTGATGTCAATAACCGTGAGCAGCAGTCGATGATGTATTTGCTGTTAGCTTCAGTGCTGATTTTAATTAGCCGGCAAACGGTGGATATAACCATCCTTTTCAAATTACGAGTATAGCATAGTTTAAGGAAATTGCACGTATACATGGCTAAAGAGCATCCAAGGTACCGCGACGAGCCTTTTATAAAGCGAAAAAACGGTATAATTCGTAGCGTTACGGTCTAAGACGTTCTTGCCAGGACACCGGGCTTAATCCAATTGTCCGGGAAACGTACACTCGATGGAGATTTTTGTTCTTTTTCCGCTCGTGCAAGAAGGTACGCTCCCGGCGCTGTCAACGCTCGTAAAACCGAACATTTTCACTCCCTCTCGCGCCCTCGCGGAACGGTCTCTCCCGTATGCACGGCCGTTTCTGGCACACGTGCAACGGCACACGCACACTAAAACCGCCGAGTCCCACGTCCGCCTGATTTCCCGAGGGACCCCCGCGATCGCTCGTACCAGAAACGCCCGCCCTTCCCAAGGTTTCTCCGCTTCCCGCAGAACCCCTCGTCGAACTCCTCGGAATTCACTTGCCGTTGTCCGCGATCATCAGCGCTACAGTTTTCCGTCCCGCCTACGTGTACGAAACTTGCTCGAGGAAATTATAAAAAGAAGAAGAAAAGAAGTCCACGACGGTGAATCGGCAAGTGGGACGAATTGCTCGTCGAATCCGCCGGAAACTACAGCCCGGATTTGTCGGATTAATTAACGATCCCGAGTTACGTCAACGTCCCCGAAAACCGAATTACCTACGCCCCGCGCGGCCAACGAAAATCGATGCCGATCAAGGTTTAACGAAGCAATGCAACGATAAGTCCTACGAACAGCGCCGAGCACGTTTAATCCGTTTACTCGACGGATCTGATATCCCTCGACGCGGTTAATCTACGTTCGATAGCTCGTCACACGTTCCAAGGGTGGATAATACTTGCCTACATTTTCACGTAAAGCAAGACGAGAATCGGTAGATTACAACGGAGGGCAATGCTTCAAGGAAATCGAACAAACTCAATCGTATTGGATACGCCTACTTACCTGTATAATCCCTTTAAATCCTAAATACTATTAGTAGTCTGTAAATTTGTACATCATAATCCTCTCATAATGTTCTCACTTGACTCTGACCTTTCGCATAAGATTTGTTGTACCTCGATTCGTCGTATCCCACGAAATAAATCTATTTATTCTCGATTATAAATCCTAAATGATATTAAATATTCTTAGAAATTGTACATTGTAATCCTCTTATAATGTTCTCACTTAACTCTGACCTTTTGTATGAGATTTTTTGTACCCTGACCCGCCGGAACCCACGAAGAAAATGTATTTAGCTTCCATAAGCCGGACCGGCAATTTACACCGTGAGAAGTCGAGTACAGGCTAGAGCGTACACACCCCATGGGTCGTTGCCCATGGGTGCCATGGTGGCACAAGTGCACAGCAAGACCATAGAGAACGAGCGTGAACACAATGACCCGTAGAATAACTCTTGCACGGGGTTCCATAAGCAGATCCAATTCCATCCTTCTGTCTCTCCGAAACATTTATCCCCTCCCTTGCACCCCTCCACAGCAACCTCTTATCTCCCTCTCCCTCGCTCCTTCGCTCGTATTACCCGACGACTTTTCGCCCCGGAATCGCCGGTACAATATGCTAGCGAGTACATCGGATACTCTTGGGTTCGGTGTTTGCCGCGTCGTTCCCAGAACTCCCAGGCGAATTCGCTTGGTTTGTTACATCTCCCGGGACCTGCCGATGATATAATGTGAGAATCGTCGTACCCGTGCGTCCCAACACCTCCTGTGCAATTCTTTATGGCCGCTTAAATGCCTCGGCCGAAGCTTCGGGCTTTACTTGAAATCATTCATTGAGAATGGTAATGACGCGAGGATATAACATTGCCGTGTAATAGCTGCTCGGAGATTTCAGAAAGCAGGATACGAGAAGCGGCTTTTTTTTTAAATTGCTACGACTGATAGCGAGTGCAGAGCAGATGTGGGAAACCTAAAAGGCGAAACGCGGAAGACTCAATGGGCTGTAAGGAAGGTGGCACGTGCCGAGGAGCAGCTGGAGAAGCCTCTTCCTTTCCCTTTTCCTGTCCTTTTCAGCAGTTTGCCGAAGAAGATCGCGTTGTTACAGGTGTCCAGCAGGAGTTACTAGGATTCTCTCCGAGGTTCCGGGTTACCAGCCAGTGTCCGGTTTCACGACATTCATCGAACCTTCTGTCACCAAGGCACATCTTTGAGCGGGTTAACCCGAACCTTCAAGCAATCTTTGAAACACTCGCCTTAACCCCGTTCCCCCAATCTTCGGAAGAAGACAGTAATAAAGTCCTGAATTGGCAAGGATTTTGAAATAGACACGTAGTTACGAAATGTATTGTGTTTGGAAGAATTGTTATTCACATCCTGTACTTCGTAATGAATTATTTCGGGGAACAAAGGGTCTGTGCTCGCTGAGATAAGACGGAAATGTGGACTCTGTCGAAATGGGGATTTCTGAGTTTTCGCTGACACGGGCGCGACCTTAATATCGTAACAACGGGGAGATCAAATGTCTCGTACCTTTGATCGGAGCCCGGAGATCAAAGGGATGGTTTCGCGAAAAGCCACGCGTCGGGGCCGTCCAAGCAAGGAAAAAAAGGAAAGACTGCACAAAGGGAGGCGAAAAGCGGACCTCTGCTTGGAATCAAGCTGCCTCGTTTCGCTCGTCGACTCACGAATCGTGGCGCATCGACGACAGGAAGAGAAATATAGAAAGAACCGCAGCTGTGATCAGTGAACTGTGCGAAAAAAAAAAATATTAATATCTCACCGTCCACCTTGCGACCCCTTGATTTCCGGTTCCTCGACCTTTCCCGGAAATTATTCAGCTGCCTAAGACCCCTCGCCAGGCGTTCCGCGCGAATCACGGTGGATAATTTGTCGATACCAAGGGCTACGATAGAACCTACAAACACAGGGTAAAAACTTCTCGTTCAAACGAATAACGCAGAGATTCGTTGACCGGCGTTACACAAATATCCTCATTAACGAAATTGCTAAATTGATTATTTCGAGTTTACATAGCATGAATTATTGTGAAGTATAAATACGTTTACGATCCTCTTAGCATATCGGTCCAATTAAAAATCCCGTTTACAAGCTCACCGAGAGCGCTTTCAAGTTCAGAAAAAGAAGTTCCTCCTATTTCATCGAAACGAACGGAAAGACGAATCTGCCAATATCGAGGGTGGGAGCTAACCGGTTTCGCCGGATGAGTTTAGAGGTCTGTTCATCGGCCGGAGAAATACGTAAGAAGAAACTGCTTTGCCGTGGCTGGTGTCCCTATAATAGATTAAAGTGATCTCCGTGAGGTGGGGGACGGGGGCATATATCGTCCTCTTAACACCCCCATGCCGGCAGTTCGGTTTAGTTCACTTGACCCTACTTGTCTCATCGGGGTCTGCCAGTACCGGTTTCCCCCTCGACTAGCAACCCTCCCCCTTACACTCGGCTGTCTTTTCGCCATCTTTCACTGTCTCCTTTCCCCCCTGTCCCAGCCCCGGTGTCTCTTTATCCTCGCCGGGTGTGCGCACCTTCGCGCTTTCGCCACTCTTCTCCCCTGGATTCACTGCTCGGCGAAACGCGGCCAGCCCTCTCTCGTATCGTTTGTAAAAGACCACCTCTCACCCTGCCCAGCCAAAGACTGTTACGCCCTGCCACGCACGGAGTGTCAGGCTGAGCCTCTCTGCCAGGGTGCGGTGCAAAGAGTCCACGCAATTTCCTTAATGTACTGGCTAAATGCTCTAACCCGCAGTACATAAACCCACTGCGCTACATGCGACCGACGTATATACCACCGCACATGTGTGCCAACGTTTGCTACATATCGCGACCTTATGACGACGCTAAAGTCAAACTGCTGTACAACTCTTTCGACATGTTTCGACCTTCTAAACACGAGGAAATCAACTGTCAACGTCGTTTCGGATAATAAACTCAGGAAATCTTAGACAGTTTTACCATTTTTTTGTCACTTTTCGATAGAAAGAATAGATCAATCTGGTCTTGGATTTTTTTTATTAAGGACAATGTTGTGAATGAGTAGTTACAAATTTTGGTTGTTTGTTAAAAAAAGTATATTATATGCTGCGATCTTAGATAGGAGTGTCATTATTGCCCGGGAGGGTTCGGGTACCGGCGACAGAAGAGCCTGGCTTTGGATAAAATGGTTAATGGTGTAGCTAATGTCCCCATATGCGTAAGCCAATGCGTAGGGATGCGCATGACACGCAATGGGCGGTACGCATATATAATGCAACCCAAAAACCATCATCCATCCTCAAGAGAAAGCCCATTTGGGCTCTGAGGTATTCGGCCAGACCCCATAAACTAATGTCAGCTGAAAATGTGATGACTTTATAAACAAACACGTCCATCAGGAAATACACAGCAGGCTCTTTTAACTATTATGAACGAAACTCTATGGTGAAGCAATAAGTACGATATTAATATACTGATATACATGAGAAATCTCATGAGATAATAATAAAGTATTAAATAACGAAACAGAGAAGAAGAGAAACAAAAATGGGTCACTGCTATAATGATATTATTATTTTGATCGTGTAATTTTTAGGAAGAACGTGATTGAAACAGACGAAGGAGAGAATGAATCGATGGCAATGAAAGCTTATGAAAGTCAACCCCGATTTCTGGCTAGTGTCGGTTATCCCAGGAAAAAAGGGGGAGGAAACGATGCGTCGTTTTTATCCGTGTCCCCCGAAAGCCGGGCATTCGCATATTACCCGGATCCGCGGACACATTGTGCGCATTTTATACTTATTTGCACAATTCCCGATGATTTTTCGTCGTGCTGGCCAAATGTTTCGTCCCCGAGAGCGTGGCCCATGGGGTGGAAGAACGCGCAGCTATGGCTTGACGTTTTATCGGTCGGAAGATATTGGTTTTATTAATCCCCTTGGTTAAGCAGGACGCATTTATTTTTACGACCATCGACGATCTCGTCGCCCGATAAATTACCCTCCCTTCGTGCATAAATATGCTCGTGTACATTATCCGCGGTTTAACCCACCAGTCATGGGGATGAAAAAAATGTCAGCCGCGGATAACCAGCGCGGCAACTGGTGAGCCTCGAAGTCGAGGGAATACAAAGAACAAGTGGAAACGTTGGGTCCCCGATCTCCGGGGATTGTATTACCTTTGATTACGAGCCGTTTGCCCGTAAAACAGGAAGAGAGAAGAAAAGTTCAGCTGAATGCCGGATCACGGTTGGCCGCCCATACGCGCCTTTAAATACGCATGCAAGCGCGTGGGTGTATAGGTCGTTTAAGCCCATTTAACCGTTCGAACGGTCGCGCGCGATCGTCGTCGGATGTATGTTCACTGAAACACGACAATGACGAAGACCTGTCATCGGGTTTTGTGAGCCCGCGAGGGGCATTCATACGTTCGCCTGTGCAGCCCTTTCACGGGGGTTCCATGGACCCGTAGGGAAGGGGGATGCTGAGCTTATCTTAGCGTGACGGCACACCCACGCCCCTCTAGCCCTATCCTCGTTTGCGCCAGCAACCTTATCCATGTCCCTCAGTCTTTCCCTTCCCTCCTATTCCTCCGCTTACCGTTTATGTGCACCCATTGATCTCGGTAGTCCTTCCCTTCTTTTCCCCTCCCCAACATATTTATCAGCACTTTCACTCACCTACAGACATCTTTATACACTGTCGTCCCTTCGTCTCGTTTCACTTCATAAGCATCGCTTACACAGCCATTGGTTTTATACTCTTTAGCTATCGACAATGTATTCTTAATATTTTGATTTTCCTTCTGCTACTCCAGTCGTAACTTGTTCGTCATTTCATTCGATCGCGAAGCCTCTTGTCAACTCTGGTTTCATCTTTCCGTCTCGCTTTGGACCCGGTTCACCCTTGGCAACCCATTTCCTACTTTTTGGGCTTTCTCTCCACTGACATCTACGCATGATTCCACGGTACAATAGAACATCTGGTGCTCGGTTTACGTGTACCCAGCAAACGCGCACTTGCCGTCAGATCTATTCTTCTCGACCTTCGACTTGGTGCATTTTTAAAGATTCACCACCTGCGCTACTAACCGACTCGTCAATTTATTTTTAAAAATACGACGAAACATTTCCTTCTTCGACCCACGATCAGTTTGCTAGCCAGCATTGCAGATTCACGCCGAATTCGAAAGGTTTCGGTTTAGGGCTGCGCCCCGTATGACGAATATTAATTTCATCGAAGATATGGATACACATATACACAGAAACGGAGTCACGGGGGGTTTCAGCAGCTGAATAACCATATGCGTAAATGGGGCAAGTGCACGGTATAAATTCAGACCTATTTACGCGGCAAGGGTGCGGTAATTTATTGCCCGACGAACGGGATGGATACGCCCATAGAAAGAGATCTCCACGTGTGTATTTTACGTTACACGTGTAGCACCGATCACGTCGAAAGTTAAATGAAAAACACGTCGTATCCCAGCATCTCGCGAATCGTTTACCCTAAATAGAAGAACTTAAAGACAACTTTTTAGGACAACGTTTACATGCTCACCAACGTATACACCGATTAGATTAAATCTTCATCCCCAAGGGAAAAGGATTGAAAAAATAAAGAAATTCCGTATCATTACGGAGTCGAAGTTATTTTTAAACGAATCTGCAGCGGCAATTTGTAACGCAATGTCAGGATAACGAAGATAGTTGTTCACGCTTAGCCGGAAGTCAGTTTTCTGGGCCCGCGGGCTTGGCGTTTGCTGTTTACGAGTATCGCAGGCCGCGAAGACTGGTCGTGGGGCGGGAGATAAAAAATAAATGTCATAATTTGTCGGGTCAAGGGTGTGTTCGGTAGGGCGTCCCCCGAGCGCCGTGTAAAACCAACACACACGTACTTTGGTTACGGCCCAGGCTGCGTCTTTTTTGCCAGTCCCTCTCCTTACCGAGGCAAATCCCCCGACGTGTGTACGAGCTTTTCACCCTTGCCGGCAAAGAAGTTCCAAGGGAAGTAGGGAGGGGGAGAGAAAGAGGGAGAGGAACCAAACCCCCCCGTGGCGTTGCTTTTTACACTCTCGCACGGACGAACGATTCTCGGAGGCGTGTCGACGTGTGCAACGTTGAACCGGCAACGACGAAGGGTGGGTCGGCGGCTCGTGATCGAAGACCGAGGACGCCCACGGATATATCAAGCGCTCGCGCAATCGCAAATAGAACCCCCCGGGATATGCCGACGAGGGACCGTCGCCAACGACGCCGAGGAATAAGCCCACCCGCGACAAAGCGCGCCTTCCCCGGCAAACTTGCTCCTTTCGCCCATCTCGAAAACAGACATGAATAAAATAACCGAGAAATTTGATGCCCAGGAATAGAAAGAAAACCACGACGCACGGCTCGGATCGAGAAAACAGAGAAAAAAATTGTAAAACAAGTAGAACTGAAAAAATGAACAGTACAGCGAACGAAGAGAATCGTGAAAGGATGGAATGATTTGTTCTCGTTCGCTCGAGCAATTAATTTTCACTCTAGTAATGGTGCTAGGAAAAAGTTCGTTGAAAAAATGTGTCGCTAGTCGTGAATACATTCTGCGGCTTTGCCTTTTCGTAACGGCGATGACGCGCACGCATGGCAGATTTTATGGGGATCCATGGCATATATGCAAAACGAGGAACCATCTGTCGCTGTTCGGCCCATGGACGTCAGGTGGAAAATTGAAGGTACCTACGACGGGACGTAGCTGGGGTGAAAGCCATTGAGGATGACGGTCACCCCGCATTTTCCGCCCGTCTTTCCTAAAACGATCGGCATCATGCAGATGGATTCCCCGAAAAAGGCCCGATCTTCACGCACGATTAACTCTCCGATGATTTTTCCGACCATCGGCCAACAGTCAACTAGGCCGACGTGTCGGGGTGAACACGTTTATCCCCCCCCCCCCCCCCCCTAGTGGGTCAGTCGTATTTCATAAAGACACGGTTCCCCGTTATTCGGTAGAAAAATTCGTGTGGGTAAAATTTCCAAGGAATACGGTACGGTCCGCGATACTGGTTAGGGGAAACGAAGAGATAAGACCTGAAAAGAATCGAACGTAAGGTTATAAAATGGCGACCCCCAACCCCGCAGCCGTTCTTAATTTCGCTCGACTCTTTTTTGTCTGCCCACTCTACCTCCGTTCTTACTATACTCCGCCGCCGTTATTTCTCCACTGGTCTTCGATTCATTGCAACCCCTGTTTCAAAGAAACCTCCTCGGGCCTCGAGAATTCTTTTACACGACGATGCCGATGAATGCGACTCCCGAGGAACATTAAAAACACAATCCCCGGGAAGAAGGGACTGCGTAAAGCCTTAAGAACGTCGGATTGCCCAGAGAATCGAGACCCGCCAGGCAATGAGTAAAAATTTTTGGCAAAACAGGGACTCGGAAGACTTTGCACCAATTGGGTAAAGAAAAGACAATATTTACCAACAAAATTGTCGAACGCAAAATATTTTTCTTCTTCTACCCCGAATTCCCTGAATTAGACAACACCGATCCATCAACATTGGAATATTACTCGTCGATCCGTGTTACAAATCGACGAATCATGTGAGGAATATTGAACGTTCGTTCAATTTTGTCCCTGGTGTTAACGAATCGACGGACTTGAGCGCGAAAAGGCAAGGTGTCGGCGCAGAGGGCAAATCCGGAGAAGGGTTGGAGAGCAGAAATTCGGCAGCCTGTGTTTTTCCCTGACAAGAGGAATGAGAGAGAAGTAGAAGGGGATGGTGGTGAGATCGGGAGGAGAGGGGAGGATTTTCGGAGCCGGTGGTAGTTGGACCGATCTTTGCCCGAGGTGCGCCATATTGGAGGCAGTCGGGTTTCCCTCCAATCAGCGGAGAAACGAGGGTGGTGTAGACGCCGACCGCACCCAATCACCCCGACACTTACCCCACCAGTGACCCCGCCACACCCACGAGTGTCACGTGCGCACGAGCACCGCTTCGAACAGGAGGACAGTCGTGCGTGTGCACTCACGCTGTTACCAGCATCGATGTTCTCCAAAGGAACAACGTGACAGCTGAACTTACAACGAAACACTCGTTACGTGGCAGTTGCCGATCAAGCCTCGAACGAAACTCAAACCATCCGCGTGTGTCTTACTCAAGTTTCACACTCGAAGGACGATATTGGAACGCGAAAAAAGTGTTTGCGAGGAGCATAATTGTTGGAAATTGGCTGAGAAGAAAGTACAGCAGGTGGAGAGGTGATCTATCTTCGTGGAGCTAAAGAACCAGCAGTCTCTACGCGGGGGCCGAAGTTTCAAATAAGATTAACATAAGTTTGCAGTGATCTTGGCAAAGAAAACAGTTTGTGAAAGTACACACCGAAGAAACTGCCCGCTGCTGCAGTCGTGTTCGTGACAATCACGTTAAATTACACGTGTGTGGACAAAATCGTAGTTTTTTTAAATACTCTGGTGCAGTTTCGAAGACAATCGCAAAGGATTACGCGCCATGCTCTGACTTTCGGTTATGATTCCTGCCTGATCCATCGGTGGAAATTATTACCGTGTGGACGAATATTGTGTTGAGGACGAGATGCACTTGGCTTGAGAAGTATTAAGTGGAAACGCAATTATGACTATGATAAGTCTGGAGATGTTGGGTTGCGAGGCCGTGGAAGGGATGTACCGACGTCAGGGCCACGAGGAAGTCTTGACACCTCCGCAAAGTAGTCCTGAGTCCCATCATCGGCATGCAAGTAACGCCAGCAATCCTCGTTACGAAATGCATCCCCTCGAGCAACCCGCCGCCGAACTCGGTTTACCCTCCCACATTCCAGAAATTCTTTACTGTAAGTCACTCGGAATTTCTCACGAAGAGTAAATTACTTTCACGAAGAAACTCGTTTCATCCCCGCCGCTTATCGTGGCTAAATCGATAACGGAAATCACCGAATTAGATTACTTAGTTCAATGGATCTTATTCTGTCCTTCTTAAAATAGAAATTTATATCGGCAAGGAGAACGAATTTAACCACACATTCAGACACAGGTATTCGATACAACGAAATTAAATCGTATTACTATGTTGACGTTGTCTACTGTGTCATGGAATAATTTGAACTTTATTCCAAGGATAATGACATGTCCGTGAAAATGACCCTACTCTTTTGACAGCTATGAAATGTTATAATTCTATATTTTATATATAACACGCGGTTGTTGGCTGTGCCAGCAAATTCCGCCGACTCTCTATTCATTTTATGCAGTAAGAGTCATTTTTGTATTATCAATAATCGATGGTTTTTGTATTCCAGCCTCAATACCCAAATGCGGGGGATGTCAGGAAGCTATCCTGGATAGGTACGTCCTGAGGGTGCTGGAAAGGTGTTGGCACGCGAGGTGCCTAACGTGTAGAGACTGTGGGGCAAGACTGACCGACAAATGTTTTGCCAGGAACGGCCACGTCTTCTGCAAAGATGATTTCTTCAAGTAAGCACCAATAATCTCTACCCCCGTTTTCACAACCCTCAAAATATGTAGATAAAGTATTGCAATAATTTCACGTTTGCGGCGGCGAAAAAAGAAAGACACTTGCGAAACTTCGGTATAAGTAAAACCGGTATTGATTGTGGCAGGATAGTATGTCTTTTGCCCATCCATCCCCTCTTACGTAAGGGTGAGGCGCCATTTTTCTTCCCTTCGAGCGAAATCGGAGGACCTTACCTCTCCCTCGGTGCCCGCGGCAAAACGAATTACTCCTTGATACATTGGCCAACGGCGAAATTATAGCAAACATATATCCAACCCGGACGCAACTCAATTACAGATATCGCTGTTTAACACTTTATTCGCGAAATCATAGAAGAAGGTATCGAAAAGTCAGACAAAGTTAAGACGTGCAGATAATAAAGAAAGATAGAAATACATTTAGTAAAGAGAGGCGTAATCAAATTTAAAGGGCACAAAAAGTAGATGATAAAAATAGATCACATTTGTATTTAAATCATGTTTTTGATATTCACTTAAAAACAGTTTGTTGTGTTGATCGAAGAGTATTCTGGTGATAGAAATCTGGCTGTTCGGTGTTTGTCTTCGAATGAGTTAGTAATGCCATTAAGGTGTGAATGTAATGTGAAAATGTTGTATGTTGTTGGTGTGGCAGGCGGTTCGGGACGAAATGCGCGGGCTGCGGGCAAGGGCTTGCACCTTCGCAAGTCGTACGAAGAGCCCAGGAATTTGTTTACCACCTCACCTGCTTCTCCTGTGCCCTTTGTTCGCGGCAGTTGGACACCGGGGACGAGTTTTACCTCATGGAAGACAGGAAACTGGTCTGCAAGCCCGACTACGAGCAAGCCAAAGCAAAAGGTAACAATAACAAAGAATTATCTGTCGAATAATTAAACGTATTTAAGTATAGAATGATTGTACGGTAGATTTAAAGTGATTTCAAGCTGCAAATTGTGGTTTTACTTGTCATTAGAATTGGCGGACGGAGGAAGCATCGACGGAGATCAACCGAATAAGAGGCCACGCACGACTATCACGGCGAAACAACTTGAAACCCTCAAGCTGGCTTATAACACCAGCCCCAAACCCGCGAGACACGTTCGAGAACAACTTTCGCAGGATACCGGCCTTGATATGCGTGTCGTTCAAGTTTGGTTCCAAAACAGGTACAATCAAATTTTACAATGACATTGTTTCAATTAATTTCAATAGGACAACGGATAACAAACTTTAACTTATCATATGGTGTGTGGTAAATTTACAGAGCTGTAGAATAAATTTATTTAACAGAGGTAGCATTGACAACTCTTTTAAGCGTTGAAAAAGATGTGTAATATATTTTTTGTGGAATACGAGCTTCAATCGATATTAAATATAAAAAGGGAGTT
The DNA here is from genome assembly GCA_963989215.1 of Hedychridium roseum. Lineage (NCBI taxonomy): Eukaryota > Metazoa > Arthropoda > Insecta > Hymenoptera > Chrysididae > Hedychridium > Hedychridium roseum. Next base: position 5,797,749 of record OZ022312.1, on the reverse strand, counting down.
GGGAGATAAAGCTGCGGGGGAAAATAAGAGATCATAGAACGATTGTGAAAGATCCTGCGCAGTTATTGGGATTCGTCAGGAATTTCCATGGTTTCCGAAGCCGTTTAAACCAAGACTGATTAAAGAGCAATCGGAAATGAAATAAATGGCTATCATGGGCGAGTATGCTCCGCAGGGCTTAGGAAAAATGTGACAAAAATTTCGGACAAAAAGAGCAAACGCCATTTTAATCAATGTTCCATTCTTTGAATAGAAAATTGCTGAATTGGATTATTGTACGATATAGAAACGGGTGAAAATATTCTAGCCGCGTGTATGAATCCATTGACAAAAGATAGGAATAGTGGTTGTTTTCGAACCTGTTGACGATAAATTTTTAATCCTTAGATAGACTTTAGAACGTTGACGTCAATGGATTATCCCGTGCTCTATCAAACGTGCACTTGTATAACACGAGATCGTGGTACAAAGTTTCACCTGTATCAAAAGTGCATATCCACTTATGGTGATTAGATCCAGATATTATCAATCGCGAAGTTCTTTGATGCTGATATTGCAAACTTTTACAGAGTAAACGCTCACGTGTAACATTGTCAACGAAGTAACGAAGATCCATTGGAAAAAGTCTTGTATCAATCGATAATACAGAAAAAATCTTTAATTGAGCATACAATGCTCGAGAATCAATGGTCAGTGTTAAGAATGTAGAAATGATACAAATTATTGTTATCGTGCGGTTTCATTGATAAACTGATAAAATGACGTAAGAGTCATCATAAGTGGCACGTGTAGTTTCTTAAAACGTCTCGGGAGAAGAACTACTCGGCTCTACTTTATTGTCGAGAACGAATAGAAACGAGAACTCGCTGTTTTGTTCGCAGGAGGGCGAAGGAAAAGAGGTTGAAAAAGGATGCTGGAAGGACGAGATGGTCCCAGTATTTCCGGAACATGAAGGGAACAGGAACTGGCGGTCACTCGCCCAGACACGACAAGCTCCTTGACAAGGACGAACTTAAAGTCGACCTGGACTCCACATTTGGTCATCACGGTATGTCACAGAAAAATAGCTCAAACTATAACCGAATATGAAACGAAAAGGAATAACGCATTAATCGTGCTGAAATATAGTTTAGAAAATTGGGCGAGAAATTATTCTCTGAATAATATTTATAGCCACCCGCGAATTGTAATTCTACCCTCGCTATCCTTCCACCTTCTCCGCGATTAATTGAAGAACCTTCCGCGTTGAATTTCCATCGAAAATAATTGAGACACAAGAAAGTTCACCCCCGCAATGGCGTCGACATGCTCGTGCACGACTTTGCGGCGGGGCAGAGACGATCTCGTCAAAAATTCAAGAGATTGCGGAGGCTAACTGCCAACCCATCCTGTCCGAGATTTCAGGAAGATTGCGGCGTGTCCTTGAATTTATCTCCGCCATTATCCGTCCACGTCGTTCTAGCCACTTTAAATTAACTCTCCTGCCCTTCAGTGCGTTAAAGACTTTCACTGATATATTCAATAAACAAGACGCTTTCAAGAACACCTTTTGATTATAGACAAAGTTAGGGCTTACCGTAAATAGCATGAAATGCTACCAAATAATTGTATGAATCGGTGAATTCATTAGTACACCTATTTTGCAATGAAACAATACAGCTTTGAAGTCAAGCACAATCTGTGAAGAGTGTATGGAGAAATGTGTCGAATGAAAAAATGTATGTGTATTGTATTAATTTGCAGATTTAAGTAACGACAGTTACGGAACCGTAGTTAACATGGGACTCGATGGCGAAGGCGCGAGTCCAGGAGGCGGTGGAAACGGGGGTGGCAGTGGACCACCCCGTGGTTACCTAGGTGCAACGACACCCCCTTACCTCTCTACGTCCAGATCGCCGTCCTTACCACCCCAGTTTCCATATCCACCTGACGCAGGGCTCTCCGTGTACACCACCCTCGGTAAGTGTTTCCCCAGAACAAAAGCTACTCGTGGAAAAACAGTTGGAACATTCATTCGGTCGTTGAAACATAATTACAACGATTTGTCAATAACTTCCTTCGAAGGAATAATCAACTTCTGTAGAATAAAAATAATAAACGATTGACCAATCGTTTGGCACCGAAATCTTGACTTGTGTCAGGTGAGGAGGATTTGTCGCTGACATTAACGAATGGAATTTGTTGGACAGGTGGACCAGGGGGCATGGTACCGGGGCCGGCATCGGATTTGAGCAACGAATCGAGCGGGGGCGGGGGTGGAGGCGGCGGAGGCGGAAGCGGAGGTGGCGGTTACCCGGATTTTCCACCATCCCCCGATTCCTGGCTCGGAGAACCACCGCCCCACGCCCACCACCATCCGCACTACGCCACATAACCCGGCACGGTCGCACGTTCTCCAATACCGTATAGAATAACGCATCGGCGTAGACGATCGCCGACACGACGCGATTCACCTCAGGAGCGGATTTAGAGCACGTGTGACACTCACCACTGGGGACTCTCTCTCTCTCGATTTCACCGAAGAAAAAAAAAAGCAGTCCACACGGAGATTCGACACATCTCCTCGCGTCTATTCGATCCCACAGGCACACAGCCCGGCAAAATTGGGAACGTCGTAGCTATTCGAAAATCAGGCCATTCTTCGTCGAAGGAGAATCTGATTGACAAGGTGAATTTTTAATCAACCGTCAACGATTCTTAGTGACTGGCACTGCAAGCAGGAATTCCTAATTCTTGCAGTTACCTCGAAATCTCCAAACTTCGGGAGAGGAATTTTCGCAATTGGTATGACATTTCCCATTCGTAAGGGTGAACTACCCCCACGAGTTATTCTGCACCGTATTCGACACCGTCCCTCGTCCAAAACACCGAACCACCGGAAGTGAGAGCCTCTTTGGCTCTTCCGCGAAGACACGATTACACAGCCCCACGTACACGAAGTACATGCGTATAAGTACGCACAGATGTACGATAGGCATTCGATATTACAACTATTCTAAATATATTTATATACAAGTTCCTTATTTCCCGGTACTATAGATTTTGAACGTTTAAACGGAATAGAAGTTAGCTTAGGCGTGCCACGCATGACCGACAGGAAGAGACGCAAATGTCGAACCGTTCGTTCCTCTGCACGGACTCGATCGATTTTCGAACCCGCGAAAATCCTCCGCAAAACGCTCTTTTTTCGGAAATTCGATCCGCCCGGGAGACGGAGAAAACGATACGACAGCAAAGACAAGACGAACGGGAATCTTTGCACTCCGTTTTCCAAGATTCTAACGCGAAAGGACGGTGGATTGGTCATCGTTGGAAACTCCACGCTCGTCCATGCAGAAATTATTGCGTTAGAGGGAAATACGAATAGTTACCGGAGAAATAAACCCTTTGTCGTAAACAGGATATACTTGCCCGTGGTGAACTACTTGGCTACATTTCTATGTTTTCGATGAATGAGTGGTGAAGAGGGAATTGGATAGGAGGAGTAGAGTGGTCTGGGTTTAACGATGTGACCAATTTTACAGCCTGTGGTACACGTCACGCACACGCTGAACACGTACATGTACACAAAAACCTCCCTGGTCTACCTTGCTTGTGTTACACTAGGAACTCGAGGTGTCTTTTATTGTAAATAGTTCGATTTAGATTCTATTGTACCTACGTAAGAAATTACGCCGGAAACACGATCTCCGCCGTGCAAATCTCTCGTTCAACGCTCCTTGGTAAATTCGTTTACCTCGACTTCGAAAGTAAACGATATTTAAAGAAGAAGTAAATGAACATTGAATTTAAAAAGGTCCGAAAAATTGTGACTGTCATCAGCACTTCAGTTTCTTTATGTCGCGTTAATTAGTACTTAATTTGTCGAAGATTTTAGTCAAAATAGATAAAAAGAAAAAGAATCGTTTGTCCTGTATCATGTTAACACTTCATGTCGAGAATGACTGTTAATCGATATCATTGGCTTGTGTCTGAAAAATTCAATTTGCGATAATCAAAATAAGGATAATTTAAAGCTATTAATTACTGGCTGGTCACTTGTAGTAACAAACGAACTAAAAATAAACGGTTTGTCAATAATATCTAACGTCAGCCGGACGAAAATAATCAAAAACTAAAGCCGAATTGATTAATCGTGAATCTCGACAGACACCGGTAAACTCGGAATTCTCTCAGATGTTAATGATACATATGTTTCTCGTTATTAAATTCAACGTCATTTGTATTGAAACCAAATGAAACCAAACGTTCCTTGTTTTTGACTAACAATCAGACAAATTAATCACTCGGTTATCTGATCGGACGGGGTATATGTGCGGCTGCGACTGCACGGCAGAAAATAATTGTAAAATGAAGCATTCTTACTTTTACTGTCCATGAGTTGCATTGTTGTCAAATGAACAGGAAGATTAAAGAAGCGTATAGTACATAAGAAACCTGAATGTTGTACAGTATAAGAAACTGAAATTTATGCTGTTGCGAGCAGACATTGCGCGCGAACTGGCGCAATTTCGCATCTTCACCAAAATCTGTTATTACGGATCTTTATATTATTATCTAGTCATCGAGTGATAATAAAAATTTATCATAATCTGAATCGGAAATTTCCTTACCTCCAACTAACGCTAACTTACATTAATCATGGAATTATTGAAGGACACAACGAAAAAATTCGAAATCTCAATGGCACTTTATTTGTGGTGACTATGTACAGATGCTACATAATGATAGATATATGTTTTATATATACACACGCATATGAATTTGCCTTATAGAAAGACCGAGCACGACCAAATGGATTCGTTCTGTTTACAGCAAGTACATCACCGTATATTAAGGGAAAAAATTATAGAAAAGTCCGTAAGATTAAATATATACAAATTTCAAAATATCGTACAACATCGATTTTTCCGCAATCGTACCATTATTTTCCCTTGCTTTTCGTAGGAAACAGTTAAGGCCGTATGAAAATATGTGATCTATCATAATCAACAACGAGCGTCATCGCTCATTTATAATTGTAGCAGTTTTAACGTTTGTTCGAGTCGTGTCGTCTAAAAAAACATCGCAGAGGCGGGAAAAATAGCAGTAGTTTCCGACTTGACTTTAACAGTCAATAAAATACATGGTAATACTACCAACATTAAGTCACTGTAACGGACGATCTTCGTTTACAAGTATCCCCTCTGCTCAAATTTTAATTTTCCAGGGACTCTTCGTATGTTCTTGTTTTCTTAAGAATACTTTGCGTAATCATCAGTTGCTTCGTAATGGCTTTCTCAACATTCTTCTTGTTCTTATTCGATGCTGATAAGTGGTGAAATGTATCCTCGAGTGCTCGTTTTGTCTTCGTTAGCCTCCTCTTCAGCGTCTCGTTTTCTTGCTTCAAAGCTTCTATCTCATCAAGACCTGCCGGGCGTAAAGGACACCGATATTTAAAGATTCACAAAAATCTCGACATCGTACATGAGGAAGTTAACTTAAATTGGATATCTAGATAACAGGGAAATCATTGTGTCAGATTCTACTAGAGTTCACTTCCTCTCGTCATTGCACAACACGTGTTATTTGCAACTATACTGGGTTGATGTGAATGAAAAGAAAGTGAATAATGTATGTGATGACTAGCATATGATCCTATGCAACGATGCAAAGTTAGCCATTCACAAGATTTAAATCACTGACTACATCCACTATCATGACATTTAATAGTTCTTGTGATAATGTGCCTAGAAATATTATTCTTGAACAAGAGATTTATGTAAACAAATTTGTTAATAATGTTGATGTTCGGTTAAAATGATTGCAGCTAAGTGCATACGAGAAGCACGACATTGAATTCAAAACTTATAATACATACTATGTTTATGGCCACCTATAAAATATAATAATAACTATCAGTAATAAAATCGAGAAGAGAAAGTATACATTTAAAGTCACATTGTATGATAGCGACACAAATTTGATTGTACCTTCTGTCGGTAGTGGACTCTCACTATCAATCTCTTGAACCCCACCATTCTCGTTACCGTTGTCTTCATCGCTCAATAAATTCGTCATGGATTCGGTTATTTTCAAAGTGTCTTTGTATGGTCTCGTACTTGTTATTGCTGCATCGCTCTCAATTCCCAAATCGGGTGAACAACTCGATTTACTACGTTTGGAAAACGTAGAGTAACTTACGGGTATCCAAAATTGAGAGTTCTGTAATAATTAATACTTGATTAAGTAATACAAAAGTGAGCTGAATTTCTCAAAAGGGTACTGTTGTTTAAACATACGTTATAAGGCTGGTATTCCTGCATCATTTCATCGCAGGTCTGTTTAAGAGTTCCGTCTGCAGGTATCGAAGAAACCCCACTTGAACTGGGTGCTGAATCGTTAGCTTCGCAAATGGTAACATGCCTTCGAAGTTCCTTATTCGCTACTTCCAGTTCCTGCATACGAACTCTATTTGCTTCATTGACCTGGCTGAGGTCGAAAACCTGCGTCATAAACATTTATTAATATCCTACATAAGATGAAGCAGTATTTACCTGAAAGTGGCAGGTGGACCACTCACTTCTTTATTAAATTTATCGTGCAACGAACGAACAGCTAAGTCATATCGGCATTCCATTTTTCTTATTTCTTGCTCGAGACGCAATTTATCGTTCGTTAATTTAGTGTTCTCTACAAGAATTTGACTCTGGGAAAGTGTAAGACGATCCAGCTCTTTCGTCAGGGCAGAAATGTTCGCCTTGGCAGAGTCATTTTCCTCTTCTAATTTCTTCAGTCTTGACTTTAGCTAAAAAACGAAGAGCAGTGTTAAAAAATTGACCCACATTATTAAGCAAGCACAAAACTCAAATATGTTCTACCATGTCGTTCTCTCCATTGAGTACTAATTTTTCCGCAACTTTTCTTTCAATATTTTCCTTGTATTGCATTAACTCGGCTTTCTTTTTCGTCATTTCAACAGCCATGTTTTCGAACTCCGTAATTTTCTTCTCTAAATGTGTTTTGCGCGCGGTATTTTGTTTGTTTTCTTTTCTCAGAGACTGACACTCGTGCTTACGTTTCTCCAAAGCAGATTGCAACCTTTGGCACAGTGTTTGGTGTTTCTCTAACTTCGTAAGTAGCGGAGCTAATTTCTCATCCAACCCCTGTAAATTCCATGGTCTGTTTACAAAACTTTTCTAAACTACTATGTCACGATAGTAATTATATTAGAACAAAAACAAGTATAAAGTAAATTAGACTTACACATTCGAACGAAATCTTTGTAGTCAAGTCATTTCGTAATGCATTAAGTTCGAGGAACAGTAGATTGTTCGTTTCTTGCAAAGCGTCTACCTGATGACTAGTATCTGCGTCGCTCAAATCATTTTGATAAGTTTTATGATAAGGTACATATTCCATGGAGTCTTCGGAATCACTGAATGTCGTTGTGTACTTGGTAAAAGTAGGACGAACTAATGATTTGTGCTTGGCAGTCTCTTTGAGACCCATTCTTGCCAACGATACCATTCTGTCCGGTTCCGAAAAAGCTTCGGAATCTGACTGTGTCGATGTCTGATCCTTCAAGACCTCTAAAATATTATCCGAGGGAGCTTTTCTCACTAGCCCCTCGATCGCCCCTTCCTTCTGGGCGGCGCTTGTAATATCGAAAGGCGTATCACGCGAAGGCATATCTCCCAGGGCTTGCAAGAAATCGTCTGCGAGAATCTTCGAGTTGAGCAAACTTTCGAGTACGATCATCTTATATTCGTTGCCCTTGTCGTCCGTTTGATCGGAGTTCTTCAACAATTGTCTTATGAACAAAACTAAATGTTTCAAATGGATCTGTAAGAGATCGCAGTATTTTTTCTTTCGCTCGGATTCGTTGAGACCATCGTCAATCTCCCCAGTCACATTTTCCGTTGAGGCGATTTTCAAACATTTCAAATAATCAACCTCGTGCTCCAAATTGTTCTTCTGCTCAACAAGCTTTTGTATATAATCAGTCATGGTTTTAACGTCAATGGGTTCGCGACCGTTGACGTAATTCAGTTGAATCACTTCGTTGGTAAACGTTACTTGAATTCCAATGTCGTTCAGTTCTCTGATGAGCGCCGACAATTGTGCGCTGGCACTTTCATGCATAAATTCGGATTTGTTTCGACTTCTATCGTGGCAGTGGGAGGCCGTCATATGATTATGTAACTTGGCGATTTCCTTGTTCTTGCTCCAAAGTTCGGTATTCACGAGCTTTTGTAGACTCTGAGTCTTCATTTGTAATTCTTTCGACAACTGCTCGATCTTAAGGTTTTTCTCCTTGATTTCCGCGTCACGCGTACTCAATTCTTCGAGTAATTTTTCACGATCAGCAGGATCTGTAGTGTCACACTGCTGTGCTATCGCCTGTTCATAAGCCTCTTGTAGTTTATCAAGTTCGCTGATTTTGTCGCATAATTCTCCAGCAATCCTGCGCTTTTCATTCTCCAAAATTTCTATCTGCTGTTCTTTGTCTTGCAGTTGTTTTTGTAGTTCCTACAAATGATTAATCATGTTTGATGGTTCATAAGCGAGCACTCGTAAAAATTGAATTTTCAATTGACAATATCTATGTACCCTTGCACATTAGTTTCAGAATGGCAAAAAAGCATACCTCTGATTCGTCCTGTATTTGCTTTTCCAAGCGATCTTTCTCAGCTTTGATGATCTGTATTTCATCACGTAGGTCGTTAATTTTGCTTTCCATTTCCTCAAACCGTTGCTGCACATACGAAAAAAATATTTTCCTCGTCAATAAAACTCACAGACACCCGATTGTCAAAAGAGAACTTTATTCAGGTAATAGGTTCGAATACAACGTTTATATTGTAAAGTGGTACTTGCATGCGATTCGTTGTCAATGCTTAGAGGTTTTGTTAAACAGAAAGACCGTACAAAGGTACAAGGGATTAGAAGCGTAAAAGGACTTGGAAAAAAGTAATGCAATGCATGCTTATAAGTCTATGAACTCTTTGGAAACATATTGCAATTAATTTTTCGTTTTCTTTAGCCAACATCGGGGCGGCATGAGTGTGAGAATGTCTGGGCCCTAAAAGAAGAAGATTCTTGTTTTATTGGACGCTCACCATTGAGTAATCTTCTATGAATTTGCTCAGTTGGTCGCTACGATCAGGAAAGTTTTTATTCACAGTGTAAGTAACATGAAATCTTATTAGAAAGAATAACTGCGACGTTATGCCGGCGAAAGGGGAATAACGTAAGGGGGAAAAATTCGCAAAGTTCACGTGATACGACGCGTTGTCGAATATCTAATGACACCTTGGGATACATTGATTCCACGTGGAATACCTACCTCCATCCGCATAGAGAAGCACAGGCAGGAGAACATATTGGTTCTCTCTATTCGAAGATAAGCAAACAGAAATGGCAATTTAAATCGTCGGGCAGATATTCGACGCGAGTGCTAAAGCGGAATTAGCACTGGTGAATATCTCTGTCGTGCAGTGCGTGTCGTTGATTCCAACGAGGATCGTTGCGAGTAAACATTCGCTCAGGGCGAACGGGCGGAAAGGATCGCACGACGAGGCCAGTTGAATTTTAAAACCGACAAATACAGCTCGACAGCAAAAGAAACAAGGACCGTCCTCTCTCGTTCTTAGGCTAATTCGTTAGATCACCCCCCCTGGTCGATCGTGATTTTCGTTGCGTTGTCGATAGCGCGTCTCTTCGTCGCTTTGTTCGTTTTTTTATTGTTAATTTTCGTTCGTTAAAAGAGAACGACACGGCCACGGCGGATAACCGGTCGAGGTGGATTTTCGTGCGTAGACTGGCGAGCCACAACGGGTTCGACCGACGAGTCTCTATTATTAGACGAAAGCCGTGTTTCGCCACGGTATCTCCGAGATTCCACGCATCTCCTCTCGCAACACGATCTTCGCACTACGCGCTTTCTACGGATCTCTGATTATTTAACTTCGAACGAACACAATTCCCGAGCTCACTGACCCCTGTTATTTCCCCTAATACCGATTTTCCACGACGTGTCTAGCGATCTTCCGGGATCGTGCGAAGAAAAAAATCATTTCCAACGTTTCATTCGTAGGCACACCGATGACAAAATGAAAAAGTCGTAAGTCGTGTTAAACTCTATTTTAATGTTGGCAAGTTGATCGTGTACATGAGATGGTTTTCCCTTGTTTTTCGTGGGGAAAGTTGTGCGTTCAACGCTTCTTGCGATATCATTTAAAGTAGGCTTCCCCAGACCCGTAAAAAAATAGTCACTTTGAACTTGGGAAAAGTTTTTCAAAAATAAAAAACAGGGCAATTTTTACTAGAGTATGGTATAAAAGTAATATTGATGGTACTATACAAGTCGATAGCATTGTGTAAAGGAATACAAATCCTTACAATCCTGTTAATTTGACTAGAAAATTTACATCTAATAATCTCATTGCAGTATTTAGTGTTTGCAACAGTTATCGATTTATGTGCGCGACTAAATCAATCGACATGAAGTGAAATGTGAATACAATGTCGAAATGAATAACATATCTTTCAGAATCCCTTGTGTGCATTAGTTTCATTACGTTCTTCAAATATTAGTTAGCTATCAGCTGTGAAATGTATGCAACAGCCGATCCGTGTATTTTATAAAAAGTATGGCATGCGAATTTACTCGTAATTATTATCTTGATATGATGCGACACGCGAAAACGATACAAAAGCTGTAATTTCTATGATAAACGAAACATAATTTTAACGACTGAATGTTTTATGTTAATTAAGCGTTCTGTATTTCCGACCGCGATTTTTTGTTCCTGCGTTACAAATGTTGATAACTCAAGAACGATACCCTGAAGCAGTTGTAAGTGTCATGCAGTGATAGTGATGGTGGCATAAAGCAGAGAAGGAGAAGTAGAAGTGATATTCAGTGACTCTGAAAGAAAGAGAAAAGTTCACTGTACTAAGCTACGCTAGGAGGTGTTCCAAAAAACCGAAAGTGTGCAGTACCCCTTACTAATGCATAGAAATCTCTACGTTTATTAACCTTTTATCCGATTTGCAGACGTTGAAACGTCAAAGACCTGAGAATTACCTTCTGGGATGAAAACGCTAACCAGCAATAATCAAGTATGGTCTCTTAAAAACGTAGAGATAACTGAATTGAGTCCAAAAATTGTGATATTGACCTGATTGGAGTGATCGCGTTCCGGATTGTCAGTCATTTCGGTACCAAGATCCCTCTTGGCGGTCATTTCCTGTCCGCTTCTCTCCCTAGCGACGTCGAATCCTCGCAACCTCTTGAGCTCGATTTCGAGGTCCATGATCTTTCTTTCTTTCCTTACACATTTATCCTCCATCTGTTGCTGCATTTCCATGAAGCCTTGGATCATCTTAATTGCTTTCTCATATTCACCCTCCACTTTCTTCAGCGCCTTTTCCGTTCCCTCGGAAGACTTTTGTACATTACATAATTTCAGGATCAACTGTTTCTTCGCCTCTTCTTGTCGCTTTAACTCGCGATTCTTCTCTTCCAGTTCCTGTGGGCAATGATCAAAATAAAGTAATTAACCGGAGACTTTACTTGTACAGTACAGAGTGTGGAAAACTCGACCTACCTTCGTTAGCTCCGCTATTTCTCTGACTTCCGTAGAAGACATTTGGATAGGAGACAATGCTTTCGTAAACCTCTCTCTGTTTGGTTCCCAATCAAGGGTATTACTACCGCACTTCGTAGGGCTTTGAACATAACTTAACCTGTTCTCCAGCCTCGGCGACAGAGGATCACCGAAGGCATGCAACGTTGATGGACTGCTCGGTGGAGAACGTTTCAGGTAACCATTTTCATACTGCGCAAAAACAGTTAGGTTAAAAACAAGTTTCTGATATATAAACAAATCGAATCTGGTGGGGTACTAAGACGGTAAATAATTCACCTGCGACAACAGGGATCGATGTTTGTTGTTGAGTTCAGCGAAGGCATCGTCCCTTGCTTTCACGGAAGTTCTTAATTGATCGACCTGCTTTTTTCTCTTTTCAGCGGCCGCACTGAGCTCTTCGTACGCACGAGATTTTTCTTCCAAAAGACTTGTTTTCTCCTTGATCATTCGGTCCTTCTCTTCAACTTCACTTTTGTACTGCTGCATAACTGCGTCCCTCTTGAAAGCATGCTCCTCAAGTTCTTTAATTCTCTCTCTTAATGCGTCAAGATCGCGATCACGTTCGGCCACTAAATCTTCCCGTAAACGAGATTCTGCATCCAATCGTTCTCTGAATTGGTCTCTTTCAGTTTCCAATTCCTGGGCCCAGTTTCGTTCCTCCTCCAGACTTCCAGTCAGTTGTTTCACCTGAAATGGTTAGTTTTGCACACTGAAAATATGTTCGCAACCTTATACTAACTGATCATCTGAATATTTTGCTATTAAACATTTCATTCCTTTACTGAATTTCACCTTATTGTCTACCATAATCGTACGAAATTTTCTCGTTATTTGTATTTCCATTGTATCAATTAAACTTCACTGATCCTTTGGAGAAGCCAAAACAGTCCCATGAATTTTACCGACTGCACTAGTTGAGTTATCGAGACAGACTGTTTTCGTGGTAAGGGATAGAAACTTCCGCTGATACCATTCACCGCACGATAGTGACTCACACAAAAGAATATTTGAATGTATGAAAATCCCTCCCTCACGAGTGATAGTGACAAATCATTTGATATACAGTCCAGATGCGAGTGCGTCGTAACAAAGAGATGGGACCATATGAACTAACGAGTATAAATATACACGATGAAAAGAAGACCGATAAGAACGAACAGTCTAAGCGATAAATAATCTGTTATAATTGAACCTCGACTTACCTCGGCCTCAAGAGAGCCAACGAGTTCTTCCATCTGATGCAGTTTTTCCTGATTTTCCAACGCTTGTTCCGGTGTGATGCCGAAAGCTTCCTTATAATACATCGACGCGTCAGCTGTCTTTTCACGGTATTCCTCAAGTTCTGAGTAAAGAACGTACATTAACCTCAACAGACCGCAGATTGAGGAAGCAAGATTTAAATGAAAATACTGACCTCTCTCAAGTCGTGCTATTTTTCCTCTCTCGCTCTCGAGTGACTGTTGATATTCGACTTGATTTCTCGACGACATTATCTTCTGTTCTTCGATCAACTCGAACGCTTTGGCCGCTTGACTAAGAAGTTCTTGCTTCTCAACCAGTTCCTTCCTCAGCGACTCAATTTCAACCTATTTATATATAAAAAAAACATTTATAAACTTGGAGAATACAGTTCACCTTAGTTTATGATAGTCACCTTGAGTTCAATGTTCTTTTTTATGGCATCTTCGTCGGCAGACGTGACACCCATCCTTTCCTCGAGAAAGTAAATCCTCAGTTTCAGGTTGAAATTCTCCTTTTTCAGGGCACTGAGCTGATCTTCGTACTCCTTCATGGTTCTGCCGACGTTCATGCCCATTAATCCTGGACCACCCGAGGGGGGAGATTTTCCGGGCGACTTTGTGTTTGTACCTACGAAGAAACAAAGAAGAAGAATATTTAATTTCATTCACAAGTCCGCCCTTCGTCCGACTTCTTCTTACTATCCATGACCGATGACCGTGAGGTACAGTCTTAAAGAATTTTTAAGTCATATCCACCGCTTAACGTTTTCAACGAAACCCGTTTATTTCTGTTACTTGAGAATTTCCTCTCAACACCCGTGTGTTTCGCAATTCGTCTGCACCGACGTTATTTCACATTCGATAAAACGGTGGACACAGTAACACCTTTTTAACCAAAGCTTAAAATACAGTCACGTAGCGAGCATGATTTATGAGATACAGAGCTAAGTTCGTCCAGTACGATTGTCAATTCATTGAACATTCAGGGTTGCTGGGATGAAAATCTAATGTAAAACTAAAATCTCTAGCCGGTATCGCGTTAATAATTATACGGAATAATGTAATTTTTTTGGGCATCTCTGGTGATTAACGTTGGTGGAAATTGGCTACGTTTCATAAAAGTAAGAATGACGAAAGCCTGGATCAGTGACATCCTGGAGCTCATCCGAGCAATGTTAACTGTCGCCAAAGGCCGAGGTGGTAAAACTCGTCGCCGTCTTGCTCCCTTTAAATGTTTTTGGCGCCTCACCAAGCGCCGTTAAAGCTTTCAACCTATTGTCGTACGTGCGTATCGTTTTCAGCTGTCGCACGTCCACAGATATTCCTAGCAACTTTTCACTCCCATTCTGCCCTTCCTCGTGGATAGATGACAATGATCGTATTCGGGTTAAAAGGTGAACGGATATTTTTAGATCCGATGTCCCCTGTCCCCCGCGCAGGAAGTGCGTCGAGTCTTGAAAGATGGAGCTACAGAATCGTTAAACGGTCAGTTATGTCGAGTTAACGCGATCACCTGCGCTCTGATTACTCCATCGAAGCGCCAATGCAGCGTATGAAGTCATCAAAGCGACTTCTCTCGCTTCAATTAGATGTAATCGACGAATAAGAGAAGCCCGGGCGCTTCGCAACACGGTAATAACTATTAAACTATTCCTGCGTCAAAGCCACTGACGATTTAACTCAGGCCAAAAATGCAATCATATTTCATGAACTCCAATGAAGGATGCCATTGTTCGCCACGGTGCAGCCATTTTAACACGCGCGAGATTAATAAGCACCACTTTAATGACGACGACAAAAAAGATCGCAAGCCACGAGTGAAAACGAGACTAACAACAGCATCCTGTTTGCTCAGCACAATTTCTGCATCTCCATTTAAAATAGCCAAAACGTCGGGCTTCTGGTAAAGTGTCCTTGCTAAGTTTCCGACGAGTCGAATCCTACCGAACATAACTTCAATCCTGATCGGCTTGTCCTCGGTTTCTCGAGAAAGGGCCGAAGAAGGGTCCTGCCGCGATCTACCACATCCCATACCACGAAGGAAACCGTTCTCCTCGTTCGATTCTTCACATCTTTGCAGCTGATCTACGGCTGAAGGTCGCGGGGAGTCACGTTGAAGACGGACATACGCGGAACCTTGTGCCGCTACTAAAGACGAAACCGAACTGCGAAAGAACGGCCAGCCAGTAGCAAAGGTTACATCGCAATAACAAGAGCGGTTAAAATTATATTTCACGTATATACAGCCGAGAGTATTAGCTATAGATCTTTACGCGAAGGTTACGCTGCAGTCAGCCTGTACTCCGCTTCGCGATTCCCCTCGGCAATTCCGCGAGATCCGATCTCATTACGCTCGCCTCCTATCCATCGCAGCAAACATGTTAGCTGCACAGGGGACTAAAAAAAATACAAACGATCTGATTCATCGAGAACATTCACAAATAAAGAAAAGTATTCGGAAGGGAATTTTGCACATGGTAATTCACTGTCTATGACAGGATTCGGCTGACAAACCATTCTAGGGTTAACGATTTCGAGAGACCTTCCCTCGTAACACGTGTCTGTTGACTGCCTCGGGCTTTTTTTAGAGGCGATATATTAGATGGAAAACGTGAAAATTGTGTTCCGTCTTGACGAGTAGGCAGTGACCGCAGACCACGAGCTCGCAAATTTTCGCCGGCTTTTATCAAGGTATTTTTATCGTACAGCCCTGGAGACACATATAGACTCTTCTACCGGATTGCCGTGCCAAGAAGAACGTATAGGTACCGTGCGTACGAGCTCCACGCCATCCTTACCACAGCAAGTTTATTTATAAAAAAATCTAACGTGGGGGTTTCATTAATGACATTCCTTAAACTATAGTTCTAAGTCAGTGGTTCATATTGTTACCTGACCCATGTGTCGCATCAAACTTGGACATTTGTTCAGGTGCAACGAATTACAATCGAACTGGTTCGCTAAAGTCTCGGGGCAATCGTGAGATAGAGAGTTAATCTATTTAAGGAAAATACGTATTATTTGCAGTACTAGTCATGCCCCGTTTGCGGCGGATATTTGCTGATTTCCGGGAATATCGCGAAAATCAAAAGATAAGGGGAACTACGGTTTTGTTATCGAGGTATCAAGACTGCGCGGTCCAAGTGGAATTATACCGATGAGGCATTCTCAGAAGGAGCAAATATTTGGATCACGGGGCCGAAGGCAAAGCCCTTTTATTGCCGCGTCGTTCGGATTTTCGCGTTATTGCAAGGCTCGGTAAGAATAAGTTTAGCCACGGGCTACACGGAAGAATTCTAGATACTCCGGACGAGGAAAAGGGGCATAAAAGTTCCAGACGGCGTGTCTGTTGGTCGGGGAGGAAAGCTTCATTGTCGTGAGTCACCTGGTCGGAGGAATCGTTTAGTCAAGCACAGTGATTTCTAAGGGTAGGGGAGGGGGGATTATCAGTTTGCCAGTAAACCTCGTCGACTGGCCAGAGGGCGGGCCGGGTCTCGTATTTATAGGTGACACATTTAAAGCAGGACCGTTCGAACTTTATTCTGGCAATGCACCGACGCAGCCTGACCTACCCGCTGCAATTAACCATCCTTTCTAGCCGACCGTCTGCCTTTTCCTTCTGTTCCACCGTCTCGTACCCTCGATCGCCATTCGTCTAGTTAGCACAGAACTAATAACGCGAGACGACGCATTCGGGTCACAACTAAACGGAGTCGCCCGTTTATTTCGGGAGTTTAACCACCGTGGGTCTGGCCAATGCAACGTTCAACACGCCTGCATAGATACCTGCAACAGCCTCGAACTTTTCCATCGAATTTAAATCGATTCGGTGCATCGCAGGCTTTCGGCAACCGCCGATGTTATGCCGGGCTTTGAGGTTCCCCAGTCGTTGACCAACTCGTAAAGCCTACTCGTTTCGTCGCATTCGCCTCTGAGATCAAAGAACTTGTCGAAGTGGGAATTTCTTTCAACGTCGTCGTCGTCGGAGAAAGCGTCACGAAAGGAGCGTCAATGCGAATGCTGCGTCCAATGTATATCGACGTCGAAGTCATTAAAAAATATTAAAATTCCGAAGAACAAGATGATGCAGCGGAAAGTAAAGTGATCCCCTTTGAGAGGGACTTAACGGTTATTAACACAATTATTCCTTCCAGCGTAGTCGTTACGAACTTCCATCTAACCATTAAGTGCTCCACGATGAACATTATCCTAGGAAATGTCATAAATATGTACACACAAACGGGTCCCGGAGATTCTATATTCGTTCCGGCATTTTTCAACTCTACACTTCGCACGGGATTTGCACGGTGCTAATTAAATGAGGCGCATAATCGTTCTCGGTAATCAGAAGCGCTCGGGGCGTTCTGGAAAATCGAATTACGTGTAATTGGGTCCAACGAGCTGGCGAACAATAATACAGGGAAAGATCAGAGAAAGATCATCAGTGGCTGTGCGTTACAGAAATAAATACACGGTCAGTCACGTCGCGTGGTCCACGACTTCTCTCTTTCGCTTGCCGGTCGTCGAAAACACCCTGGTCCACCAAAATAAATGGACTACCGTTTCCTGTAACCCGAGAGCAAGATAGGCAGACCCCGATGGTGTAGATAATTACTTCGCCACTAAAGAATTATGTTATTTACACCCGAACTTTTCTATTTTCTTCGTACTTCTCACAGGTATACACCTGGATTTACAACGAAGAAATCTACCTGACGTGACCAATTTGTTTCTGTTTATCCCTTTGGACAGAACCTCGAATTTTCCAGGTTACAGATGATTCAGGTAATTAGGACCCGGTGTTTCCTACAATCGCACTACGGTAAACCGTGAAATTGACAAAGTTGACCTGTGAAGTCCTGTGAAGACCCTTGTCGCCATGTACTATTATCTCGGATAGCAAATATTTTTCACACGAGATGCGTCATGTCGTTTACAAAGCCAACAGATTAACCGTTCGTCAAAATATGGTGGCTAAGAAATCGGTCATAACAAGTACAAAGGGACATTCATTCCGCGGTTCGATGAGCACAGGAATGAAGAGCTCGTAATAATTTGCATGTGATTTCGATGGCGAGACTTATAAGTAACTTGATTGACCGCCATAATCAAACCCCGACAAGGGATCAATTGTGTCGGAAAAAAGCAACTGGGAGTGCTGGTCCCCATTGACTAGAAAAAAGTAGTTGTATCATAATCGTTTGGTATGTCATCAACGTCGCCAGACAATCGAAACGATTAATAATAAACGGACTCATCGAGATATCTACTTGATAAATGACATAATCGTAAGACAAGAGGATCGAGTAACGAACACGCCTACGAGTCAAATTATCTTCAAGTTCATTTATAGACCGTGAAGTGGTATCCGGCGATTGTTAAGAACGGATACACATTTGTTCCAAGATCGCGATCGATCGAACGATAATGACCGATAACTCAAAATCAAATGGGGTCGATAATTGCCATACTCACCGTTCGTTAACAATAGCGTTTGATTGGCTGTGATGTCAGGCAACGGCATAGTGGTGCTGCAACAGAAAGGGATGAAGTACATAAATATTCTTGAAGTCGTAAGGGAAGAAATCGAACATAGATCGAAGCAAAGGTGGTTAAGCTATTTTTATAATGAAACCAAAAATGGATGGTAGGCACGTTTGTTTCGACAGGAAATAGACCCTTCGTGCTAGACCAAATTAGATAAAATGTCTTAAAAGGACCAGGGTGAGTGTCGTGTCCTCTATTTCCAGAGCAACCCTTGGGTACGACCAAAAAACCTGTTTTGACAGAGGTGCGTTTGACGTATACGACTTTGTCTCTCGCTTAAAAACCTGCCACTTCCTTTGACCAGTTATTTCCGTCAGGGAATTTCGCTAACAAAGAAGGTGTCAAAAGTAAGGACTTTGCCGATCATTCACTACCCCTTAACAAATTTTTAAATTGTCCTAAGAGCTATGCAAAATGTATAATCACAGTGGTGAAACGTCTGAAACAACAGGTACAAAAGCAGTACGAATGTACAGGATTTCCAGTAAGATCTAATTTAGATTTCATCAAAACTCTATTCCAGCGAACTACCGTTGAGACACAAAATGAATAATTAGCATGTTGAGTGTCGTCGAGTTTGCAATTCACGGATGAGTTGTCAGCAGCGACGGTACCCAGCTAGTGCTTTCCGAGATGTCTGTTTTTGTTTACAAGCCCGTTGAAATTTTCGAATAAAACAACTTTGATGTTATTCCGTGTCAAAGAGTTTCTTCCGTGCGCTAAAATCGGTATCGCTGGTCGAGTAAATCGTACACTACGTTAACAATGCATCAACAGACCGCACAGCAAAAGTCCGTAAACTTAACGTTCAACGAAAAATAAGTAAGCGATGTTTACTTCATGCTCTGTCTTCCTCTTCGTTGGACTTTCTACAATACACAAAATATTACGCCCTCTTTCTCTGATTACTTAATGCACATGTGCAACCTGGGCCCTCTTATTACGCTGATGCTCGACCATGTTATGCATCAACGGAGGGTCGTTTTTGCGAGTCTGCAAGTGCCGAAGAAATCCCGATGGAACTGTAACGGAATTCCTTCCACTCCCGTTCTCCACGGCAAAACACGTGTACTGACGAAAGTATTACCTAATATGTTACAATATATAAATCCAAAGGAGCTGCTGAACAACCAGTCACTTAACGAATTTAGAAACATCGCCACCGAAACCTCAAGCTTCCCAAAATGGTTGACATCAGATTAAAATTTCATAGAGCGTAAAATATGTGTATTATATTTTTCTTGTTAAATCGTGGGGTGGTCGATTCCGTAGTTTACGTTGGTGCAACTTTTTTTGACGTTTCTCTCTGTGCCTTTTATTCCAGTTTTTTCCATTACTCGTCTTCGCGGCGCTTACGGCGGAAAGTGCATTGGCGCATCCTGCATATTCCTTTCAACACTTTTATGGGCCAATCGAGGGTCATCATAAGCTGTTGACTTGGGCCAACGAGCATGGTCATCACTATCACGATTATGTGGCCCATCCAACCTACAAATTCCATTACGACCTTAAAGATGATCATACTAACGACATTCATGGCCATAAAGAACACAGGGACGGTTCGTATTTTAACATTTTTAAATGGAAAGCCTGGCAATATCATCTATCAGCATTAAACGAGTGAAAAATACCCGTTGCCATTCGCCTCGTTACGTAGAATGTTAATTACTTTTCGTCGTTTAGTTCAGTAAAACTAAACAGATATGTTTATGACCGTAGGGCACCATGTTTCGAGTGAATATCACATTCACGAACCCGGTGGCAATCTAAGGACCATCAAATATCACATTGACCATCATGGATTACATCCATATATTTATAACAGCGAAATAGCCCATTACTATTAATGTGTGGGAAGAAACCACTTAAGGAATCATAACATGATCTTATCCTATAACTATTCTTGCAAAAATGTGACTTTCAATAAAAGTATATACTCAAGAATGTTACTTCTTCATGAGTAATCCATAACGGTTAACCAGGTTGTGAAATCATTTAATTCAAGAAACAATATTGTTATTATTACGTTACCATTTACAGTAGAGTATGTATTGCAGCAAGTATTATGTACGGTGTAAATTCGTTTGTGTTATGGTCGTCATTCAGCGCACACGTAACAAGACATTAAGATTAAATACTACGATCACTGTGTCTATGAAAGTCATGTTTACATATAACTTCAGATAGTAATCGAACATAAGCATGCACTATCATTCATTAACTACCTGTTAATTCTTAGTGGGAACCTTGATAATGAATACGTAATTTTCTCGTTACGATTTCCGAGTAGGTGACGCAAAGAACATATAAAAATGACTGAAATATGTAAAGGCGTTTGAACTCGACGATGAAAAAGGCAAAGACGGAGCAATGTTGAGTTTTTCGCGGAGACAGGTCGAGCGGAAATAGCAAAAGCAGTGTGGTCTCGTAGGTCCTCGCACACTTGTTTCCGAAACAAAACGTCCCGTTGACGGCGAACTAAAACAGCATGAGTTCCTGTTACCCAGGAACCGTCCCTTCGAACGCCACGAAAAGACCGCCAAAATTCTCGCAGTGCCGTACGCACTGATTCATCGTCAAAAGGACCAACGAAATGCGTTTGTACGTAGTTTTCAGTTTTTTTCCTCTACGGGATAATATATCTCGAGGGGCAGAATGGAACGATAAATATTCTTCGCTGAGCACACAAACCGTGCTGTTCAATCAAATGGAAGTATCGAAGGGGAGGAATCTACTTTGGATTCGAGCCAAACAATCCTTGTGATAATAAATAGGGAATTTTTTTAGAACCCACCAAACATCGACGGTAGAGGATTAAGATAGTCATAGTTCGCGCGAATAAGTCGATGTACGCGGAGAATGATTCAAAGTAATATCTTATCAGGGCTCATAGAGGGAGAAGAAGTACATGCCAGCTGCGCTGGAGAATTCAAACTCGTGCTGACATATCTGTTTGATAAAACCATAAAAATGTGCGTCCCCATCACTAGTGTTCTCGCTTTGATTTTGCTGACATAGAGAAATGCTAATGGCAAACATTAAACAAAGGCTCGATTTATGTAAAGACTGATCGCTGTAAGAATTCATTCTGTACTGGACAAGGAAAAGCACGATGCTGTTTTGACGATAAGTTCGGCCACCCTATATTATTCCTAGCATGCTCCCCTATTATCATTGCTTATCGCTACACTCTCGCACACTACAGAATACGCCGTCTACAAATCAGCTATATTTAACGACTAATCTACAACGTACGAGGGATAGTTTAGATTATTAGAAAGGTACAGCACGGTGAACGAACCATATCAATATGTTTCGGTGGAACATGTAATTGTTTACGATGGAGATAAAAATGAATAAAGTTGAGGCCGAGCGAACAAAATAGCCGTGGGATACGTGCGGGTATGAAGTTTATAGAGCACCCCTCGCGTGGAAGTCTCTCTTCAAAACAGCCGACAGCGGCATCGTGAGAGAGCACGACCCTCCATCCGTGTAAAGCCATCCGGATCCAGACTTCTCGGAATCTTTACGTGTGCTTATTTAGATTGTCCAAAAGGATGAAAAAATCCCTAAGGCTCAAGCGCGAATAGTACACGTGGAAAACTTATTCCCGCACGTGCAGCATCACGCATTAGTGAATAGAATCTGGTCAAATTTGTCTTTCAGTTAATTCCAAATAACATTTCAATGAGGAGATCGCTGTGATCGTTGTGAGGCTTTCTGTTTCAGTCTTCGCCGGAGCGTACAGGCTGGGATAGTGGATGACGAAAAAATACATAGGGCAAGAGATTTTACGCTAGGCAATAGAGAAAATGTAGGTGTCGTGCCTTTGGCGCGTGGCTCTGGCCGTTCTAACTGAAAATAGAACCGAACGCCGACGGATGCTGCCAGAACATCGAATGTACCCCCTTCACAATAAGTTCGTTCCGCCGTGCCACATCTGTCACGAGGTACCAGGCCGATGCATTATCATAAGCGGAAGATTCCACTCGTACAGCGTTTCGGCACTGCGGTCAAAGTTCAAGCAAGATACATGTATGCCAAAAGACGTGCCGTTAGTAAATTACTGTAATATAAAGTAAATCGTAAATGACTCTATTTCCAGCAAAATTAAAATGGCTAGCTATTAAGGTCAGATAAGAATCAATTATATCCGGTGCTGATAATGAATATATTATAGTTAAATAGTTGATAGTTTTTGTTTAAGCCTATGTCGATAATGATGAAATTGTTGGGTTTTTCTGGAGATTACGCGAAACGTCGTCATCGTCCAAGATGGAGGATACGACAAGTAATCGATACTTGGAGGGAGCAAAACAGAAAGAGGGTGGCGTGGTCCAGCGCAGTTTCCCTGACACACAATACGCGTTAGCGAAAAACACGTAGGCTTCGAGGATGAAAATTCAATGAACAGTCATCATCGTATTTCACAATATCGTTTGTAATTCGATAAAGCGTTATGCTGCATAATGTAAACCAGATGAATCAGGAAGATATTGAAATTATGATGGTGTTGTTTTTTTTAAAGGCCGCGCAGACTGCAACATATGGTACATTAACATATAAAAATGGCATACGGCGACGTAATGATTCCAAGTGCATTTACTGCAAGAGTACAGTCCGTAGGAATAGTTGCGGGTCAACGGCATATGTAGCGTTCGCTCAATTAACGATTCGTTAAACGAATTAACTTGTCCGTTAAACGATCAACTCGGCTGTGACTGATGAAACTTTTTACAACACGGCGGCACCGGTCTTATTCTCTTTTCCCGTGCTCTCGGTTTCTGCACGTGGGTGTTCCCGTAGGCGAGGGACACTACAGAACGAAATAACATTTAAGTGTCGCACATAATGTACATCAACGCATTTCCGCCGTTCAATGCCTGCGTACATAAACTCCGTGACACGACCTTTCGTTATCGCGCAGAAGAAAACTTCGTATCTGAAGGCTTGAAAAAAACAGAACGCTGTTTGCTAAGGAGCTCAGTAAACTACGTAGTATTCACGAGCAGTTTCGTTCGTTACATCAGGTCTAATGTCACTATGCGTTTTATCATTGGCCAATACTTACGTTCGAAAGGGACTCAATCCACTACCCCAAACACTCGGTCTTTTAGAAGGTGGTGGAGTTTTTTGATTGTGCGTTGAATATCCTAAACCACCAAAAAACATGTTGCCAAGTTTATCCTCCAAAAAAGTATTTAAAAAGTCTCACTCACGCACTAATAGTGAATACTTAAGACAATTATGATCGTTACGATAACAATGAGATATTGTCTTCTCATACACACGAGATTTACATATAAATGACTTTTATCATTAATACTGAATTACTTGTGCATTCATCAACTACTACTTTGGCACTGTATTTGACATACGAGTTCGAGCTTCCGTAGAATGTTATTCACACGTTAAAATACCGTAATGATAGATTTACTTTATGTACATCACAGAGTCAAAATATACTTAATGTAAATTGCACCTGGCTAACAATGTCATATAAAAAATATCAGCTCTTAAAGAAACTGTTGAAAATTCTGCCCTTCGTCGGTGCAATCGACCCATCTACTCTGCTGGACCGATCAATGCTGATAACTCTTGTTTAACATCATCCGGTAGTTGAACCACTAATTTTTATGCACGTCACTCTCGTTTTCACTTGATCCGATAGTTTCGTGAATATCACATCAACGTTTCTGTGACACTTACAAATGTTCACAAAACACCCTCTGGGCCTGCTCGGGCGATGTTTGCACAGCACAATGTCAAAGCTTAATAAACAGAATATCCTTGACAAAACACAGTGGACAGCTAGGAGCTAGTTTTCCAAGCCGAAGTAATGAAAGTCTTGTCACTGTATAACAAACTTGGCCCTTTTGATTGTCCTGTTGAGGAAAAATAGCCTCTTCCTCACGGATGGTCTACAGTATTCCATTATGAGGGAAAATCGTCAGTAATCACTAATTAAGATAGATAAGACGTTCCGCTTTTTCGCTCTTTCAGCAATATACTATTCTTGGTCAGTAATCTCGTTTGCCCCGATATATAAAACAATCGAGAAAACCCACGTGTCTAGCTGAAGACGACGTAAATCGTACGACGGGCTGACGACGACTGAACATAGATAGCTCCGTGGTTGTGCCGATACAGGCGAAGAGGGGGAAGCTGTTTAGGGATGTAAACCCAGGGGGGCTAAAACGACCATTAGGCCCACAAAAGCACCCGGAAAAAGGGACTCATGTTCATCTTCAGGAAGAATAAGAATCGTAAAAGCTTCTCACAAAAACAGACTGTTAATGCAGTTTTCCACGAGTTGTTCGCTTACGTACGAGTAAATAACATAAATAAAAAATATCTTTGCAAGCACAATGTACAATTCGTTATTAGTACTTACTTAACAAAGAATTCTGGTCAAGCCACAGTGTCATTTAAAAATTCCGCCATTATGTTGCATCAATGTTGCCTATCTTCAATTGACAAATTCGATCTTAAAGACAGTTCACAGCGTTCACAGTAATAATGTGACAGCTGAAGCATCGCTAAGAGTTTATTATGACGTTATTTCAATAACGCTCGTTTCTTCATTACTACTACGTGCAATAAAGACTGTGTCATGTACCCCGAACGTAAATTGTCAATGAGCTAAAAAAAACTGGAGACAAATACTGGCAGGGTTGATGCGTTTTATTGAATGAAGAGGAAGTTGTTTACGGTTATAAGACCAAGTGAATGCCGATAACCGTACGAATGCATAAGAACCTTTACGAAAGGCCTGTAATCCTCCAATCGCTGAGGATCAAGAACAATAGAAACGTTGGGAGGGGTGCATAAGGCTATTAAATGAACGAATTTATCATTTCTGGCCCAAAGTGTTATTAATTATACCGATTAATTACCGTACTCGGTATGTTTCAATACACATTTTTATTTCCTACTCAAAATATCATTTTTTTGTTCGAAGAAAAGTTGGTAGTTTCTGACGGGATACATCGTCATACGATAACCTATGATGTTCGTAGAATGTATAGACAACAATGTCAAAACAAACATACGCACACTTCGGTGATGTTGTAAATATTTGGAAAATAGAATTCAATGATAATGTATTATTTACAGTAAATATATCCTTGTACAATTACAATAAGGTAATGAGTGAAGCTTGGTTACTTACGTGTCGAAGAAATTTAACCGTGCCGTTGTGTCGTTTAAAAATTCCGCCATTTTCTCGTATTGTCCTCACGTATTTATAGTAACAAGTACGTTATGAATAAACTCAACATTCACGGAAATACTGATAAACACTGTACACTATCAGGGCACATCTATAAACCATAGTAAACCGTCGAAATTTTTAAAACACGCTTCACGATGCTGCCGTTGCATGCGCTAAGCATACACTGCTTCCTATTGGTCCGCATATTTTCAGGTTAACCAACGTCTACAATATTGATTACCCCAGTCTAACCTTGTTTATGTTAGTGGTTTTATTGTTTATCGAGTATAATATTGACACTATTACGATTTTTTACATCAAACATCACTTTGTAAAAATAAACAATGATCGAAAAACTCAGTCACTTTTATTTGATACTAAGAATATAGGTTTTTTCATGAATGTAAGTCATCAGTATGAACTTGCACCGGGACCAATCGGGACCGAATCGTCATCGAATTTACGTAAGCAGTGAACATTAAACATGGCAGCCGTCTGAACATTCGCGTGATTCACGAGTGATGAAGGAAGTATATAATTTCTATCGCAATCTAGTATGTAGTTTTACGATATCAATGATGAGACTGTAATATGTGGCACGCCGGTAAAAATGTATTGTTCTGATATCTTTCCGTTACAACACCATTAAGTTTGAACGGTGGTTCAATATTTACAAAGTTTAATTGTTGGTGTCGAGTGACGTTGACATTGACAGGTGGTTCCTGTCATCGTCTTCGGAAGTTATAGGTTATTGCACCATGTTTGCTAGTTTGAAAAATAAAATTCGTGAGGAAATCGGGAGCGATGTTTCTACCGTGGTTAGAAATGCCGGCTCTATACGTGGTATTAATTCCAGACATATGTCGCAGGTAATAAAGAATTTGCATAAGTAAGCAGATAAACGATTGAATTAATTAGCAGAACATGACTATTTTGTCCTGAGAGAATATTTTTCTTTGATAACTATCAATTTTACAGACTGGATCTACAAGCAGTATCAGTGGTTCCCAAGTATCTTTGGATGGATCTCGGGAGGAAAATATATCATCACCCCTCCCACAATTATCATTAAAGCGAGAAAATAGTTTTGAATTGAAACTCAGTGATGGAATGCAGTTATCTACAAAAGACATTAAAAGGTTTGAATTAAGGGAAGATGAATGGAGAAAAAGATTGGCAAAGAAGGAAGCAGAATTAATGAAGAAGATGGATAAGAAGGATGAAGAATGGAGAATAAAATTACTTGAAAAAGAGAAGGAATGGAAAAAAGTTGTGGAGAAGCAGGAGAAAGAAAAGACAAAATTGGAAGAAGATGTAAGAAAAGCAGAAAGTACAAATTATTCACTGGAACTGGCACTTAGAAATGTAGAAGGTATGTACATGTAAAGGTATATTTTTTATTAACATCTTTAGTATAGTGATAAATTGTCATGGTAAATGTTACAGAGTATAAGAAAAAACTACATAGTTTTCAAGAAGATGCAGAACAGCTTGAAGGCTTCCAAACGCAAGAAATGGCTAAAGTAAAACACCTGGTATGTTCATTCATACTACAAATATTATAAATTTCTTTTGGTCCAACATTTTAAGAAAATTTTCTATTTCAGTTGTTAGCAAAAGAACAGGAAGTGGAGGAAAAATCTCATCACCTGAAATCAGCAATAGCTGAAATTGAAAACTTGAAAGCTGAAGTTTCTCGACTTAGACGTCATGAGGAAGAGTTAAATAATGTTCAGGTATGTAAAACTACCCAGTCAAATTAAGATATATTTCATAGTTTCTAAGAAACATAATTTTCCATATTTTTCCATGATGTTCCATAACCCTATGCTCTATTAAAATGGAGCTGAATTATATTGCACAGTACTCTACTATTACAAACTTTACACTGATCAGATACAAGAACCAAAATTTATTATCATACATTTATTTCTCATGTTTGATAGATCCTAGAGTCTGTCTGATTTTTTAAATATAAGCTTACATTTTTATTATATTACTCATATTTATTTTTCAGTCTGTCTACTTTTTTTACAAATTTTATATTGCTTTTTGTTTTGTCACAGTCTGCTAATTTTTATTCTGCACTTTTTTTGTATTGACGCTGCTGTACCTTATACAAAACTTGATACATTACATATTCGTGTTTGTTTGTGATTTACTCTTGGGAGGTTTGGAAAACATACTTGAAAGTCAATATATGTTCCATAACTCTAAAATAAAGTGTTTCCAACTGAAGGTTCACATTCTTTAACGTTTGAAAATGTATTAGTGTGGAAACATTGAGTATGGTGGCTATCACCAAGTGATCATTGAGTTATGGAACATTCAGAATATAAAGTGATATGAAGTTTTGTGAAAACAACACGCGCATGAAGATTGGAAAAATTTGATAAGCGAGAGCATTGGAGAACAGAGTAGGCGGTAATTTCCGCTATTTTGCTGCTGCTACCGCTGATGCTAGAGGTACGTTTTACAAGCTTAGCTGCTATTCTGCTACATAACAAGTATACAAACTTTTAACTATACCTAATATATACGACTTTTGCGTAGAGAAATTCTTATTCAATGAAAAATTGCATGTATATTTCATAACACGACTAATATTACTGTAAGGTATGCTTTTTTCTATAACTAAATGTCCCGACCTCTGTTTATAAGAATTTCCCAAACTGCAGTACTCGCGCTCCAATGTTATTACCTTCAATAGTATATTGCACTCAAAAATGATTTCACGAATTAGAGCTATCGAAAATATGTGTCTATTTATTCGGTTAAAAAAATATTATTAATTCACACTATCTTTTTTATACTATATACTCTTTGTCACTTTCCTACACTCATTTTAATCTAAACATTACATTTGGGATCATCTCTATATTTTTCTCAGTTTTTTCACAAGAGTGATGCTTGGGTGAAACGGCCAGGGCTTTATAATCGTTTTATGACAATTACTATTATTTACAAGAAGATTATGTAGTAACACAAGACCCCTTTCAGGATGAGATGGAAACTCTTCGTCATTCGACGCAACGAGAAAGAGCCCAGCTTTCCTGCCAACTCGCTCAGACGGAAGAAGAGGTTCGCCACTTAAAAGACAAAGTTTTTGTACTAGAACAGAGAGTTGCCTTAGAGAGTAACGATCAAACAACAGTCGATGAACGTGTTGCCGATCTCATGAGAGAGCGCACCCTTCTAGAAAGGAAGTTGGAAGAAACGCATCTGCATTTATCTGACATAAAGACAAGCTGGTCGACGAAAATTTCGAGTCTCGAAACGCAGGTGGGCAGACTGAGTAGACAGGCAGGGGAAGAAGGTGTGGAGAGGAGACGAGTAGAAGAGGAAAACGAAAAACTGAGGCAAAGGATCAAACAGCTCGAAGCTGAAATAGAGGTGAACAATGATGTCATGGCACTGAAAGATGCCAAGCTTTTACGCATGACCGAAAACATCGACGAGATGGCCACGGAACTGAAAGAGCTCCGGGCCAGCGTCGATGACGAGGTTGAAGAATTTACGCGCCAAATCGTGAGTTATCGCGATATGCAATAATCGTGCATGGAGTAGAACAGTTGAAGAAGACTTTCTGGCACTTTAAACTATAGAAGGCGTTGAATCTGAATTTCTAAGTAACGTACATCAGAAACGATCACGCTGCTGAGTAAGGGATTAAAGAAGGTTTATCTTCCGCATGGCTTTGCTTTTTCAATTGTCAAACTATGCTATATTGAATGCCAATTTAACGATTTTACTATTATTGCTCTTAATGATAATTTTATAAGTAAAGTCCTTTACTGTTTTATATCTTCGAGGCTTAACATTACATAGACTGAATCGCAGACTGTAGTTTTCCAACATTAACAATATCTTACTTTGAAATATTAATAAAAGCGAAAGAAAATCATTCCTGCAGCTGTACATGTGAACCTAAAACGGCAGCTACGGTCGTTTTACAGCACTTACCCAGTGTACTTATTTTTAAGAAATGTTTTATAATTGTGCCATTGCATGAGAATTTATTAGCAGTTACAATGAATATAGCATTATAGCGTAGACGTCATGAAAAGCACAAAGACCGCTTCAGCATGCACTGTTTGGACTTTGAAATTCACATCGCATCATGTTGCGAAAAATATTTTATGCGCTTTCATTATAATACGCAAGGAATATATAAAAATATGCATGATGATTTATTCAGGTTCTTATTCTTCTTAGGAAGATGAAAGAATCAGCTTGTGATATAATAAATCCAAAGATCATAAACTTTGAAAAGTCATCATATTGACACTATTGAAAGCGCATTTCATTCTTTTTTTGTGTTCCTATCGTATGTTTTCTACTGCTTGCTTCTTAATGCACATTATTCTGGCTTACATACATTTTTTACATGTGTTTATCAATATCTTTCTCGCTATAAGCATGCTGTAAACTACAATATATTTACAAATTAACAGCACGAACCCAAACACAAGCGGGAACAATTTAAAATATTTTCGTTCTTATTGACTTTGTACTTATTATAAATAGGAAACATTTAAAAAATAACATTTTTATGTACTATTTACTACATCTTATGTATATTTTATTTGTGGAATAAAATGCAGACAAATAAAATCGTTCTTGTATTTGTTTTTTTGCTTCTTTTAAAGCCCATTTTAAACCCCCCGCGTCCAGATGGCTTATACTCATATTCCTCACACACCACTTTTTCCTTGCAGGACTACAAGCTGTATTATTATTCTTTGCTATACTTTACATTATTACAATTACATTTCTATGTATTGAGAATACAACCGGTTATTATTGACATTCGTGCAATCTAGGTTGAAACAATATTCGAAGAATAATATTACTATATTCTCACTAAAAACATTAAGTACTATGTATATAAGAGAATTCCATCGGTTGCAGCGCAAAATAAAAGGAATCGACTACGAACAATTTACGACACAGACAGTCACCATAAACATTCATAGAGCCTTGTTTATCATTATAGCATAAAGTATTGACGATGGAATTCAAACGAATGATTGTTCACGTGTCTTCTCTTATCAGGAATCATCCTCGAAGCAAATCGCACAACTAAAATCCGAACTAGAAGAGATGACCGCGAAACTATCAACAGCGACGTCCGAAATGGCACATCTTCGATTATCGCTGGAAGGCGAACGAACAAACAATTCCTCTTTGCATTTAGAAGTAGCACGATTAAGAGAGAACCTCGAGTCAGAACGTACAACATCGGCCACGTTGCAAGTTTATCTGGAAAAGGAGAGAGAAGAAAAAGACATTGCTTTGCTGAGGAACGCCGAAGTTTCTCAGGACATTCAACTCGTTAAGAAGGAAAACAGGCAACTGGAATCCGAGAACGTAACGTTGTACGGCAAAATCGAAGATCTGGAAAGGAAACTGAAGGACGAAAGTAAAGAGGTCGAAAACGTTTCCACGAAGTTAGCGGAAACGGGACAAAGAATGAAGCAATTAGAGGAAGTAGAGAAAAACGTGGAAAGGATGGAAGGCAATGAAAAGATGCTGAAAAGTAGCTTAATGGACATGGAGGAACAATTAAACGAAAAAACGAAGGTAGATATCCCTTTTCCTAGATAAAATGGTAATGGCGGTATTAGATCAGATCATTGAAAAATGATTTCTTTTTGTAGACAATCAAAGTTCTGCAGCAAAGGTTAACGGATATGAAGAAAACTCTCCAGCGTGAACTCAGAGTTCCGTCATCGTCTTTGGACAGCGACGCCGAACCGTCAGCGGCTATTCTTAATCCCAGTTCGTCCAAAACTGTCACTGCCAGACAAAGTAACCCGAGAGACGACGATGTTAATTTCAAGTACCTCAAACACGTCCTGATTAAGTTCCTAACCAGCAGAGAATACGAAGTAAGAAGCCTCCGATTTTTCAACAGTCTTTTTGTTGCAAACTTTCGCTTGTTCTCAATTGCTTGGATTTTGAATTTCAGGCCCTTCACTTAACCAGAGCAGTCGCTACGCTTTTACATTTCTCGCCGGAGGAGGAGAGACTCTTACAGGAAACTTTGGAGTGGAAGATGTCGTGGTTCGGTACTCGACCCAACCTGGGATTCGGGCAAACTGCTAAAGCCATTCCACCCAGTTGATAGCGACGAAATTTTTTCTTTATATAGTCGTTGCTATAGTAATGTGAAACTTATTGACTGAGACCAAAGATTGGATCGTATGATAGGCCAGTCGCAGATAGAAAATATAGGCAAAGGTCAGGTGGAAACGTTAGTATCAACAGTTGTGCAATTTTCAATTTATTCATAAATACCCTGTAAAAATATTTACCCGTTCTCAAGATATTCCTAACCGATAATGTTGGAGATGACATATATTATTTATTAGCTACCATTTGAAACGAAAGGTATGTAGAATACTTATTGCCGCGTCAAAATAATTTTGTAACCTCCCTTTATATTCGCCCTCTACTTTCCACAAGTTAAATAGGTAAATACTAATGTAACACTGTATATCAACGTCGAATATTTACGTTGTACATTTTAGTAATTTAAATTTGTATTTGTTTATAAAACAATGAGTACTAACTAAAAGATGTTTACGGTTTGTGTGTGCGAATGAAGTGGTTGGTACTTTTTTAAAGTAAGTCTAGTGCTATCGATATTACAAAATTTGATCTGGTAACGAATGATAAGCGATGATTATGACACGTGACAAGTTATCAATGTAGCAATTGCGCTTCGAATACTTGCAATTCATAAGCGGAAACTAATTATACATAGACTGCGAAGGTCTTTGCTTGTCTGCGTTCCATTACTTGAAATTTCTAACGAGGCAAGCTGTGTCATGTGTAAATTAAATTCATGTAAAATACAAAATGGTCAATATTCCATGACACTGTACTGCAAACTCATTTAATACGAAATTTATGTAAACCTTGCCAAATGTTTGTAATGGATCCAAAAACACTCGGATAACTGTAGGGCATTTCCACGCCAAGATAATTTCTCATGCATGTCTAGAACTTTTGTGAAAAATATTACCTGATAGTTCACTGAAATGTTACACATGAATATGACATAATCAAAACATTGTACAATATCATTTACCCATGGCACATAGAAATAAACTCGACCTCATTAGCAAATTAATTGTCGTGCCAGGGGCAATGTAGGTGATAATATTCCGAACACGTTGAACGTGTCTATTTTATAAGCGGTAAGAAATTATCGTGCCTAATAGCAGTACTATAATAAAACTGTATACTAATATTCATGTAACGGTTTTAGGTAGTACAACGTTCATCGAAACCGCGCGTTTTGTGAATTATTATGTATTATTTCCATAGGAAATGTTCATTAGACGCACATAATATCAATTGTAGATAGTCAAATTTTATTCGTGTAACGACATTATTTCGTATTCCTTTGTAATTATTGTCAAGTCTTCAATTTACATGTGACTCCGTCAAAGCTTTACACTTATACCACACATTCCTGCATCCAAGTTTTGTAAAAACTAAAATATTTTAATACTTTTAGTTAAGAAACATACGATTTTACAATTTTACATATGTGTATTTCAAACTGAAGAACTTACAAGTTTTTCAATGTCGATATCTCATAGGAATAATATTTATGTTAGTATAATAAATTATATACACAGCGACGTATTATCTGCGGTGTTTTTATACGTCTGTGCGTGAAAGATAATGCTACCGACTGCAAACAAGTAGAATTTGTCACTTTTCAAGGACAGTGGACAAATGAAATTATTTACAATAATGTCAAACAATCGTGGGAACTCACTTTTCGATTTAATTTCTTTGGAATTATAAGTAGTAGAGGGCAGGAATTAATATATGATTAATGTATCGTGATCAAAGAGCCTTTATTTACAATGAGTACTCACATACAATGATATCTTGCTGGGTAGAATAAAGGATTAGTATTAGGAAATCTTGCGAATGTTAGTACTTTATTTCGTCGTTAACACATATTATGCCGTGCTTATTGACTACGTGACGAAGCGTTTTACTCGTCTATGGCAATGAATGTTAAAGGCACGTGACCTAATACCACTCACATTGCGGTTTTCCATTCCATTGATCGTGATGTTAATTAGATTGACCGTCGATATTCAAAATATCATGTCCTACCTGCCATAGTATTGATGAATTTACATTTACATTTTGATTTCCACTTTACCATACACCCAATTATTTATTTTCCAGTATACATGTTCGAAACCATGTTCAAAAGCATCCAACAGCTTCATCGCATTTTCGGTTGGTTTCATTTCAATTGACTGCACCATACAATTTCGCAAGTCTCATTTTTTAATGATATGACAAATGTGATAAATTAAAACTCAACAAGCTACAGGGCTTTCTAGCCATGCGTTTTAACTTTTCGCAATTTCTAATCAAGGTGAAAATTGTGATTCACCTGAGATGGCAGCCTACAATGAAGAATAATTATTCTATTCGAATATTATGTCAGGCCAGTTGCGATTACTTTGAAAATTGCTATTTCACTCTTGTAACATATTATTCATTTATTATCCCTACATTTGTGTAAGTGTACGAACACGATTGCCTGGGTATTTATTACAGTACATCTCTATACAATAGGACCTTACAATGAACAGTGGATTTATTTTGATCGAAAAAAGTTTATTCAGCGCAAGATTCAACTAATCCTAAAACAAACTATTCCTTCATACGCAATCCAAATTCCAAACACAAATGTCTGCCGATGTTGACCTTGGATAAGCGTAATTATCTGCATCTAAGGACGAATTAGATATTGGTCTGTTCTTCGTAAAAGTTATACTATAAAGATGATTACAATTGTAAGAGAAACGTTGAAAACGTAAACTCCGGCTGAGTGCCAAATTTACCACTGCAGAAACATTAAATCGTATGAAGATTCTACGCAGCCCAAAACGACGTGATTACCAACAGCGAACTCGTAAGATTAGGTTCTACTGGCTTTCAACGTGAAATATAAAAAATTTCCTTCGATCTAGCAGGAATGTAAAATTGGAAAAAAGTAGGGTAACGTTTGACCCGAATTACAGGGATAATAATTCGAAAAATTGGCCAAGCACGAAGAGAAAGTTCTTCATGCCAAGACTCAATTTAATGACGTAATGGCCTTGGGTTCCTTAGGACCTCATTACTTTATGAGCACGCTTCAACGGTACTTCTAAAAACTCCGTGTCGAAAAACTAGAAATCTACGAGGATTATCCTGGTGTAGTGGTTACGCAATCTCAACCCCTTGCATTTTTCGCCTCTAGAAGTAGGATAATTTTACGTTCGACTTTGCTGAGAGAAGCTTCATTTTCTTATCTACGAGTACACTTATAATTAGACTGAGAGTTATCGTGTAAAGAGAACGAGTTAACGTTATCAAATACATTATCAAGGACTGCGATAAAAACTATTCTAGACACCTGAGAACCTAAGTCGTCGGGTATCGCCTCGCCTAGAATGAGATATCACGTTCTTCTCCCGAAAAATCGCTTCATGGTGGCAACATATTGACGGAATATTGTGCACGATATCACGGACGTGATTGTAAATCGATGTTATCCCAAATATCCGGACCCAATTC
Source organism: Hedychridium roseum (assembly GCA_963989215.1). Lineage (NCBI taxonomy): Eukaryota > Metazoa > Arthropoda > Insecta > Hymenoptera > Chrysididae > Hedychridium > Hedychridium roseum. The sequence goes on along the minus strand of OZ022312.1, from coordinate 5,762,506 downwards.
GATCGCTCTTGCACGCTGAGCAGCAGCTTTCCAAGCAGAAACGCTGCTACCATCAAGTATTGTAAATATTCCCAATAATTACCTTCCGATAATCGATAATTATCTCTTCCCGCGGGACGTCTCGCTCGAAGCGAGCCACAATTTAAGGACTGTAACCTTTTTTTCATACTCGACAATACGTAGTGTACTTGTATTGTTTTCACCCAAAACAAGCAGTTCGTCTTAAAGGAATGAAGAATTATCTGTATGAACCCAACGAACGTTAAAGGCACCTTCAGACAAGCCCGTGAATTTCTTGCGCCTATCAACGCCGAATAAAGTAACTCGGATTTTTAGGATTTTAATGGAAAGCGTACCAAGAGCGCGAATTACTAGCCAACCGTTTGCGGATCTTCTTTCGCGATTATTCGTCTGATTAACGAACTTTTAAAGCCATTTAAAGCTTCGCAGAACCGGATATTATTTCCTGGTAAAGTTCCGGCGTGACCTCCACGTATTCCTTGTTGCCCGAGCGGAAATATACCTTGTCCTGGATTTTGTTTGGATCGAACCCTTCCTTCTGTAAGTTAATCTTCTTGAGTTTAAACGTGCTGGTCATTTCCAGTTCCTTGACGATTCGCAGGAAAATTGGTCTGGCGTAGGAAGGTAGGGCTTTGTCTAAACCTTCCGCTAAGACTTTGAAGTCCAACAAACTGTCCGGGTCCACGATAGCAGCCATTCCCGCTTTGCCTTCCATGCCAGGTACCTTCGAAAATAACAAATCAATCAATGTTTATAAAGCTCAATTCAAACGACATCTATTTTACATATTTATCATTCATTACCTGCACCCCGTAAACAGTTGTGTTTCTGTGTCCAGCGACATTGCTGACAACACCTTCGACCTCGGCGGTCGCAACGTTTTCTCCTTTCCATCTGAAAGTATCACCGGTCCTGTCCTTGAAGTAAAAGTAACCCAACTCGTCTTGCACCAAGATATCGCCTGTTTTGACAAAAATAATATTTATCTTCGCCTTCGATAAATTATTCTGACAGTTCTAATTTGCCTTTAATTTCGTTTTTGTATGTTTTACCTGTGAGGAAAGCCTTGTCCCCCTTCACGAAAACATTCTCCACGATCTTCTTCTTTGAAGCTTCCTGATCTAGGTAACCGTTAAATTCTCTCGAGGCGTTCCCTTGCTTAATAATTCCAATGAACATGCCCGGTTCGTCTGCAACAGAAGCACATCGATAAGAAAAAGTCAGAATATTCTTTTCCAAGGATACATTTACACTTCTTCTTACTTATTTCCGCACGTATGCAGAATCCATCGGGACCTCTGATCGGCTCACAAGTCTCGTGGTTCACTCGAATGATCGCCACGGGATGAAGAGATTTTGGTAAAATTGACGGCACGAAACCAACAGCACCCACTTGATTGTCAACGTTCACTGCGAATTTCGAAAATTCAAGAAATTTGAACGTTAGCAGACAAGGATGATGATGTATGTCCAAAAGAATCGATGGAAATACATACCGATATTAGCGTTGCCTTCGCTAGATCCATAAACTTCGGTGACCTGGTCGATCTTAAATCGAGTGACGAATTCCTGCCACAAATCAGGTCTCATGCCATTTCCTACCATCAAACGAATCGAGTGGGCCCTATCCTCCGGTCGCGGTGGTGTGGATAATAAATACCGACACATTTCCCCGATGTATTGCGACAGCTAATGAAAATAATAAAATCCATAATAGTCCTACATTGCTCGATGCTCTCATTTTGTTATTGGGACCTGACTTACGGTGCATTTGTACTTAATGCAGTCCGTCCAGTAGGAGCTGATCGATACTTTGGTTCGGAGAACACTTGGAATACCCCTGGCAAGTGCACAACACGTGCCGACGATCCCCCCGGCCATATGATATAGGGGAATAGGGTTGTACATTACGTCACTGTCCCCTCGTAGACCCAACATCCTGTACGTAGCCGACAGGACTAGCAAGTATCTGGAAAATTACGACCTTCCTTAAGACAGATGGTCTCAAAAGTCACTTCTCCAAACAGCTACAAATTCTGCAAAACTCGAGAGAAACTGCATGGAATAAATTATTGCTAAATCGTTCGTCAAATCTAGTCCTAGTAATTTCTCTTGTTTATTGACCTCAAAGCATTTGATCTGTGCGAAGAGTTTCGTTGAAGTCAAAGTGTACGTTCAGAAGTTATGAAAAGAGTAAAAAGGGGGCGGAAAGCGTTCCCAGAGAGGCATTTGAAATGAATATTCCGTTATTCCGGGCTTCAAGTTGTAACCCCTTCAGTCTGAAGACTCGACAAGTCTCTTAGAAGGCGACTGAGCCGGCTTTTAATCTGATTCCCTCCGCGTAGTAAGGTTTCCCTGACTGGATTATCGATCGTTCATTATATCGAGTATGGAACAGCCGATTCATTCCTCATTCAAGCTGTTACGCAATTTAGAAACAAATTGAACGAAATTTTTAGATAACGCATAATTGTATTTTTCAATATTTTCCCGTATGATGCGAATAATTGAATAAAAATGGATTTTCAAGGGAGTCGAGCTTAACGATTTCAGTGACTACGAGCCACACTACCCAGTCGATTTCTTTGCATAATGCATACCTCACCGGGTTACGACGATGTCATGAAATTTACAAGTAAAACATTAGGCGCCAAAAATACACGGGAATTTATAGCTTTGGTTTATTGTTGCAAGCAATAAGCAGTAAATTAACCGCATGGCTAATTACAAATTTCCTACCTGGAATTAGGGACAATTGCCACTTTTGGCAAACCAGTAGTTCCGCTGGTGTAAATGTAAAGAAGATGGTCCCTGTATCCCGGTTCCTTATCGACGACCGGCGGGGACGTGCTGGCCTCGACCATCAATTCGTCCAAATTCTTAATACCCCCCGTACACTTCCCAACATTTTTGCCTGTCTTGTACCTGTCGATACCGCGAATAGTATCTTCGATTTCTTCGATAGCTAAAAGAAAGTACAGTTGTACAATTAATAAATCTTATTGTAATCATGCATTTTATGATCGTTGAACTCAGAGAGAACTGTCTTGATAAATTTCTAAAGGCTATTAGTTTATGCAGCGAATTAAGCGGATTTTCGGACTATTGGACTTTACCGGATGAGTAATCTTCGGTGTAGATAACGCTCTTGACTTTGGCGATGAGGAGGCAATGCGTGAGAGATTGCATACGAAGATTGGTGTTGATGAGCGCCGAAATGACTCCGATTTTGCCTAATCCGAGCCAGGTAGCAACGTATTCCGGTCGGTTCGGCATCATTATGGCAACGGCATCGCCCTTCTTGTAACCGGCTTTTTGGAAAACGTCCGCTACCTGATTGCTATATTTCTCGATCTACCAACAGTAAATTATCTTCCTCTCACGCCCGGGCAGTAATTATAGGGACAATTAAAGGGGTATACAGTGTATATGCGGTTGTCCAGGTAATCTCGCAAATTTTCAGGATTATTTTTCTCGGGAATACTGACCTCAGCATAAGTCCAGGTTCGATCCTCGAAAATGAAGCAGGGTTTGTTGGGGAAACGCTGGAACCTATCACGGAAGAGTTTCATGATAGTTATGTCGTTCCGAACGAAGTACCTGGATTCCAAATCCGCCGTGGCATATCGGTAGAGAAACCTAGAAAAATACATGTCATTGCCCAGAGAATTCGCAAGGAATAGAACTAAGATACTGAAGAGTATGTAATTATTCGTGTTTGGGTTATAACCATTGTTGATAGACATGGATAAATGCATTTAGTTTGTTTTTAGGCACAAATTTAAATCGTTCATGCTATTTATTTAAATTTGTTACGAATAATGGCGACAAATTCTCTCTGTCAGCATTTGACGTGACTGAATCGCTCTGAACTCCCTTAAGGAGGGTAAATTGAAATCGTTGCATCCATAAGTAGGTCGAGGAGATCATCGAACCTTCTATTCCTCAGACAATACCGTCTTTTTACAGAAATGGAAAATCAAACAAAATTAATACGGTCATTGGGTCTATTATGAATTACATCGCGATTTTTCTTTATGAAAAGAACGTCGGAAATACCAGGGGTTAATCGGGAAACGAAGTTGCGGTCGTTGTTTTTAAGTTCCAATGAAAATTCAAAGCTGTTAACGCTCAAACATACGTACGTGTTATATACGCGGTTGAACTTATTGACTGAGAATGAAGCAGGTGTTCCTACAATATTTATTCGAAGGACAAACGATCCAGAGTGAAAAGCAGTGTCGCACTTCGTCTCCCCGAAACTAAACTCGCGGGTACAAACGATTATGTCAGAAACCTATGAATAAGGATTTTCCAAAATACACAAACAAGCATTAATGTTTCCGCATGTTTATTGAATATATAAAGAATAATAAATTTTGTATCAGGGATGATAATGCTGCTACAAAGTTTAACGGAATGACGTAGATTACGTAACAATTTAATGGCTATGAATTTACGTGAGACGAAGAGCATGTATCTAAAAAGATATTCATATCACGGTTCAATATGCATACGACTGAAGCAGATTTTCTACTATTTTTCGTGACTATAATCTGCCGAGTTTTTGTACACCTTTGACACCTAGCGGGCATAGGTCAATGACAACTTGGTTGCATCGTCGATGTATTTGGCAAATAAAGATTTATCGCGGAAGGGTACAATAAGTGAATGATAAATGCAAAATATTTGATATTAAAAGTCAAGTACTTCACGCATAACAGATCGCTTTGTTCCTTATCGATACTGTTTGCAGCATGTGATAAAGACTGCTCACCGTTACATCACTACCGTCAGACCGACCGTGTATTTGATTGCATTTCAACTGATCAAACAAATTTGTAGACGCTTCCATTGCTTAAGTTTTCCTTTAACAAAGATTTCCTCTAAAAGAGACTACAATAGCTACGTTCTTCATTCTTGTACAGTTTTTAAAAGGACTCCCAGAGTGTCTTTTTGTCTCTCAAGAAATATGCAACAAGAAAGTTGCCAAAGGAAAGGAATATGTCATATCTGTTAAATTAATATTAAAAGTAGCGCGTAATTGCGTTATTAGAGCAATAAAGAATGCGCGATAAATTTTGTGTGGAATAAGCGTAGCATTTTGATTTGATTGGAGTGTGAATTATCGCGAGTCGAAAGAGTAAGAAACTCACTTGATGTCGCGGGGCAAAGTCCTGAGGATGATGTAGATCTTTCGGTGAAACTTGTAGACGATGGGGACGAGGGCGGCGGCAAAAACGATTTGTGCGATTCTCCCGAAGGAGCCGAATCGGGCCGTCACACCGGCAGCCATGAGTCCGAGCATCGACAGTACCAGAAGCAGGAATCTGAGGTCCATTCTATCCAGGTCACCCCGTCTGCTGGAAAACAACGGCACAACCTCGTATCGCACGGCAGTGGCTCACTCTGCAACGCCCGGCGATTCCACCCCCGCAGAATACGACAAAGGGGGTGGAAACCAACCCGTCGAACGACCGTCTTCTGCGCCGGCCCGTGCATGAAAAATTCCGCACGCATTTGGATTACTTCCAAATCGCTGGACGGTACTACCTCGAGCCAAACCCTATTTCATCCTTTTCCTACAACGCAGAGGAAAAGCCACGGGAAAGGGGGTACCAGCCGGAGCGTTCCGTATTTCACATTGAAACTCGAAAATATTTTGGACATTTAAGGAGAATTTTCATCAAAGTCGGACAACTAAACTCTTTATGCATTTTTCAGTGTCTCCATTTTATCCCTGGTAGTGGAATTTCGTCCGTAGAGTGCTCATTCTGAAGTTTGTTTTTTACATCAATTTTTGCTAACGACTACGTGGAAAATGAATGTATTTTTTGGCATGCAGTCTTATTTGCGTGGAAAACTTGTCCAGCAGTGCATACAGTAGACGTTTCTTTATTGAAATAAGCGACAATTATTAAGCGATGCATCGGGTCAATTAGAATTTGCGGGCGTGGAGCAAGTGCTCGGCTGAAACTCAGGGCCCTTTCGCTCGGACATATTCCGCAGTCGAAACATAATGTTATATCGATCGTGGCCTTTGCGAGCCAAGGTGATATATACAGGCACTCGTGAATGACATTTTCCTAGCCACCTACGCTCCCCAAATGCACCTTTTTTATTTCTTGACTAGAAAATAATCGACCTTATGAGAAAAAAATATCGCTGCGTGGCTTTAAAAAAATTTGCCATGCATAAGCAAAATTATAAAAAGGTCATCGTATTTACGAATTTTTTAGAAGCAATTATTTCTATCGGCTTTTGACAGCGGGGGAAAATAAATGTGGTGATGATAAAAGAGAATAGTGCATTTCGGATAATCAATGAAATATGCACGACGACCAACGACCCTGTGATTACACGTGTCCACCATATCACACATCACTGTACACCGACTATCGACCTGTCTTCCTTCAACTTTCGCCCTTCAACTTCGACTCGTGCTCTTACTATTTCGTTTGCACACAAAATAAAACTTGAAAATATCTGACGTCTTTAAAAAACCTGCTAGTTTGAACAACGATCTTTGTAAGTAGAATTTTTAATTGAAAAAAAGAAGATTTTCAACGACTCACGTTATAGATTCAATGGAACTTCATCCGAGCATGTATAAATTCACTTATGAACTGAAAATCACGATTTAACAAGCTATTTGCTGTGTGCAAAATTCTCCTATAAAATTGACAAGCTTTCTATCGCGCGGGAAATTCACTATAAAAAACTGGCCGAACTAAATGGAATCACTGGAAGCCCCACTGAACTGGTATTATCCGTACGACGAACCCACTTACTTTCTATGGAAAAGCCGTGTCTGTGAAAAATTTGGCCGGTGGACAGACGTCGAACGGGGAAAAGACACGAGGACGAACTGCTACGTTCTGCGAGAACGCTCGTCCAAGTCCTGAGCGTTTTGATTCCTTCGCTCCCTCCCCATCCGCTTCGTCTCTCTATCTGCATCACCCCTGACCCTCTCCACTTTTCCACGATTTGCCCTGTCGCCCCCATTTCCCCGCGGGGTGCAAAGTACGGCTCGTGACGTGCTACAACGACAAGTGTTCCCATCTCCAGTGGAAATCCACGAACGTACCTTTCACTCGCCGACTGGTTTTGAGTAACGGCCCTCAGAACACTGGCCAGTCAGTAAATAAAGCACTATCTGCGGGACAAGTTTACCGCAGTCCGTCATCCAAGAGCCATTTTAGAGCGATAAATTCGCCGCTTTGCTCCTCTGTCCAAGGCTTCCGAAAGAAAGTTCGCGGAGAAATGTTCATGTACTCCGGGTAACTCGTGTAACGGGACCTATTAGAATTTCTGACCCAGCTATGGAACGGGATACTGCCTTCATTTTTCTTCTTTTCATTTATCTGCTCTCAGCGTTATTCGAACTTCGCAAGTGTTAGATATTTCAACATAGAAATTTGTTGATAAATCTCGGCTTACATCTAAGATATTATTAAAATATAATGTAAACATTCTTGCTGCTGACATGGTATAATTTGTCGCAAAAAAGACACTTTGACGTCTGTCTGGCAAGTGATTGCGTTGGTGCTGATAAGAGCAGCACGTGGCTTATTATGTTTCCAAAGTTTTTGTATAATTTCGCACGTGATAAACGGAAAAGTATAATAAGGTGATAAAAGTTTATCACTATCACTGCACTTTGTTTCCGTTTTCATGCGAGTCATGTCATCCTACGTGCGGTACACTAAATTCTTGTAATATTTCTCGACGGCTCAGTAATTTCGGCAGCTATTACCGGCTCATTATCTACGGCAATAAGAAGATCGAAGCAGTGAAAAGAGTAAGTACTGAGTCAGAGGGTCAGAAAATTTTCCGTTAGAAAGTCATGAACGATGTATCACCCGAAATTCTATCTTCTCACGATAACCATGGACCTTTCAAAATGCCCATAATTTAATAAAGAATGTGCCTGCAACATCGTTAAGAATGTTTGAATGTCTCGTTATGACTATGGACATGAAATCAGCTAACTCGCTAACACAGAACTTCGGAAGACTGTTTGCCATCAACAAACATTTAAAAGTAATTATCAGTTGACTAAAGTTATTTAAAGCCGTTTGAACTCAGTGTAGAGAATGCAGTCATTCTTATCTCAATGTTGGCAGACGTTGGTAGACGTTTTTCGCGGAATGCTAATGTCCATTGAGTTCTCCTGATTAGAATCTTTTTTTAGCCTAATCCACTTAGACATCAAATATCTTTCACACAGTAAGATAACAGAATTTCGACAAAGCAAAGATCACGACTATGCAGCCACTATGCAGTTATTAAGAATATGAAAGAAAGGATTTAAGGAAAGCTTTAGTTTACTTGGAGGTATTATAATCAAAACTCGTAACACTCTCGTAGAAAATAGAAAATTTTTATTCTAAAAAAATAACAAATAACAATATCCACTAGCTATAGTGATGTATAAACACACCTTGAAATACACCGTATGACTTTACAAAATTTAAATATTATCGGTACAATCAAGTCATCTTGTGTAGTAACAGTGAAAAATCACGTTAGGAATTACATAACTAGACTTTCGATTTCATTTCTTTACCTCCAGACACGCATACTATAAATTACAACTTACATAGGATAGCAAGAACTGCATTAAAATTGGTGTGATGTATGGTTAAGAAATAAGACCTCGATTAACAACCGCGGCTGAGATTTTGCTCTTATGTTAGATTTCGTTACTGTGATGTATAAAAATAAACACAGCCACCGACATTCGGTAGTCCATATAGAAACTTACTGCGCAATCTACAATACTTGTCCAGTTACCCCGAAGAAGCACGATAATCATTTACAATTCATATAAATTTTAATAACATGTTACCTGCAGGTAACTATAGAAAACTGTTTTAGTTATCACGAAGAAACTGTCCTTTACGTAATTGTGACTAATGGCAGTCCTCTGAGATTGCTTGTTATTTTCCATCTACTCAATAAACGTTTAACACTCAGAGGATTTTGGCGTTTTCATGTTCTTATTGAGGAGAATTCAGTAACGACGTCACTTAAGAAGACGGACATTTCAGTCGCTAACAATATGGACGTAAGTAAAGACTGCTGTAAGAACCATACTAATCCGAAAACGAGTGCTCGCCGCATGTTTTTTAATGGAAAACTTAACACGCTAAAATCTAATTTTGCCTTGTTGAATCTGGTCGAAGACTTCGGGTGTCAGTAATTGATATTTACAGCTGGAATCCAGGTAATACAGTTTATCGTTAACTTTCCTCGGATCGTATCCTTCATCCTGCAGATCCTTTTTCTTTAACTTAAATGTCCCTGGAAAACAAATCAAGTCATCAGTAGTATCAACTTTGCACGACTATTTGTTTGATTTTGATAAACAGTTTAGGAATTGAAATAGACCATATTGATGAAAACAAGATAAACTAATGTTTACGTACCTGTGAGGTCGATCTTCGTTAATATCCTAATAAATTGAGGCCTGGCATAACTTGGTAACTGTTCTTTTATGTCATATGCCAATCGCTGAACGTCCAATGTACCATTTTCATCGTAAATAGCAGCCATTCCAGCACGACCCTCAGCTCCGTGAATCTACAGGTGGAAAAACGTGTTTTCAATTCTTCTCTACCATTTTCGGAACTGTACGTTTAAAGAGGGGAGAACGTTACCTCAACACCATATACAATGCAATCTCTGTAGCTAACCAGGTTACTAACAACACCCTCGATTTCCGAAGTCGAGACGTTTTCTCCTTTCCACCTAAACGTATCCCCAGTTCTATCTTTGAAAAACAAATATCCAAACTCATCGGCCACAAGTATGTCACCTGAAATTTCGTCGTTACGAAAAATGAAAGTATTTGAATGATTGTAATGTTTCTCATTTCTATTTAAAATAACTAATTTTTCATACCAGACAAGAAAGCGGAATCACCCTTCTTGAAAACATCATAAATCACTTTACTACTTGACGCTTTCTGATCGACATAGCCCAAAAATGCTCTCGTTGGATCATACGGTATGATCTTTCCAATGAAAACTCCAGGTTCGTCTAAAAAATGACGATGATATAAGAATGTTTTTAATTGTGAAATAAGATTCGCGCTTTGTGAAAGACTCACTTGGTTCGCAAACTTGACAAAGTCCTTTGGAGTTTCTAATCGGTTCACCATCAGCGTTTACTTTGATAATGGAAATGGGATAAATCGACGGTATAATTCGTGACACGAATCCTATTGCTCCCATCGTATTATCAACGTTTACTGAAAAAATAGTTGTTTCATTACAATTACAGAAAGACTCTTACATCATAATCATAGTTGATTATAAATTATGCATTGTTAGGAAACAGATAATAATCCGGATATTATGAATTACTTTCGCAATCGATTTTCTTTGCGACAGGAAAGAGTCACTGGTTGCGAACTCACCTATATTAGCATTACCCTCAGTTGCGCCGTAAAATTCAACGACGCACGGAATGTTGAACCGTTTGACGAAATCCCGCCAGATTTGAGGGCGCAAACCGTTTCCATAAATCATACGGACATTGTGCTCTGTGTCTTCCGGCTTTGGCGGGACGGCAAGAATGTACCGACACATCTCACCAATGTACTGAGCAACCTGAAGAAAAAATATTCATGAAAATACGGGAAAGAGAATTTTGCGTACACCGTGGAATTTGCAGTCCTCACCGTGCATTTGTATTTAATACAGTCTTTGAAGTATGCACTGGCTGAAAATTTCTTTCTTATTACAGTTGTATTTCCATGCAACAGTGACTGTCCTACCGACATAATTCCACCCGCTGTATGGTACAACGGCAAAGCTGTGTAAAATCTGTCTGAATGAGAAAATCCACTGATGCAATGCATGCCGCTGGCGATGAACATGAACCTGGAGAAAAAACAAGCGTAAGACAAACACATTACCAGCCTAAATACATTTGTACGCAAGACCGAAGGGTTTGGGACGTAAATAATATAATCTGTGAACCAAACATTAATTTCTGAATGCTTTTAGGACAACAGATTTTATTTACGTAACATTACTGTTAGATAGATTTCAGTAAATGTCTATTTCAAGCAAATTTGAATTGCATAGACTCTTTCTGAAGACTTGCTCCTTGCATAATTATTGATAGACTATGCCACAAAGTCGTTGGAAATCCCAATATACAGTTATAAAAAGTTTCGCTTAATGAATCAGCTCGACGTCAACCACATTCATCGTTTGCTAGCTGGCTTTCAATTACTTGCATAAAATCAAGGATACAACCTCGAATGAAACGTGCGTATTCAGTGTATTTTGCGCATAAAATAGCAGAACGTGCGACCGATGATTTTGAGTGCGTAAAAGTCACTTTCTGTATACTTATTGAGGAAGGCATTTTTTTAAAACCACTACACATAAGACGAGAAGACGGAAAAAATTTCTGGGTCTCATATTTCCCTTGGGCATACCTAGAACCAGTTATAACTGCGGCTTTAGGAAGGCCCGTAGTACCGCTCGTGTAAATGTACAACATCTTGTCGTTATAACCAACTCTCTCCTGAATGACCGGCGGAACGGCAGCTACATCGGCCAAGATTGCAGTCAAATCCTTCTCCTTCATCTCCGCCGACCACGTTTTCGCCTCCTCGCCAAATCTGTAGAGCGTCATCTTTGCATCCAACGAAGACGCTATTTCTGACACGGCTGAAAAGATATACAAAGATAGAAAACGATTGTAGGAATAAGTACTGACATCGAATAAGACCATTCACTTTTCAAGCACGTCTGACATATTTTATTTATTAATCGTTAGTAACGGACCCGTGGGCGTCGGCATAAATTATTTTCCACACGCGAACGCACGGTGTCGTTATGTAATGGTACATTCCAGTACTGGAACTGAAATTGCACGTAATTGTGGGCAAATGCTCGTTGGTGCATTCACTTAAATCTTCTGATGATCAACGACAATACGTAGTTGTCTTTATGACAAGTTATAGTCGCTATTAAAACGTGTTGCGAATTACTGACTGTAATTCTGTCGAAAATACCGCAATAATAATTCACACTTTAACAATTGTGCGCGCGTAATGTGTCTTACCTTCGGTGAAGTTGCTGCCATAAATCAAAGCCTGACATTTGGCGATATTAATGCTATGCAGCAGACTGCTCTTTCGGAGATTCGTATTGATGAGAGGTATTATCACTCCGAGTTTGCTAAGCCCGAGCCAAATGGCTACATACTCTGGCCGATTTTCCAAAAGTAAACCGACTACATCCCCTTTTCGGTATCCGTGTGTCTTGAAAACCGTTGCGACTTTGTTGGACAGGTCTTCTATCTGTATTTTATCAAAGCAAATTCATTATTTCTAATTAAATAACAACAACTAATTCGAAATAATTCGATAAAGTGACGAAAAAACTGAGTTATTTCTTTATTGTTCGGGATACTTTCAAGAAACGTATTTCTTAGAAGCGCGATCGTATGATGTTTTTACTATTTTACTCATTTCCCGCGTCGCAAACGATGTCGAGGACTTGTAGACGGCACTAGTTCCTGATCATAGTTCAACAGGTGGTTGTTTGGATTTAAATGACGAAAGTAAAAAATAAGTCCGTAAATATGATATCATGATATCTCCGACCAGAGAAATCTAAAGAAAAAGTTCACAATAAAAAACTGGACAAATGATTTACAAAGGTCGCTGAATTCATATTTCTTTTTGTGGCGCTTGCTTTGGATCATCGTGTATGTTTTATGTCTTTCGCGAATGATGTTAAAACGAATTCCCTGTGTACGCACATTTAGATTTCTGACGCGAGTGTTCGAATGAGCATGAGAAAGCATTTGCCGGCACTGATATCGTCACCGATGTGTTCATCATGCTCTACATCGACTTTACAACGTTTGTTCAATGACATTTGAAATTTAATCTATTTGGTAACTCATGTGATACTGTTCTGCCGCCACATAAATAACTTTTTTCACAATTCTCCGCGTCACAATGACATTTTTCCGTCGTTAGAATATATATTGTCATTGGTAAACGGACAGCAATTTAACGTATGCAAGAAGAGTGCTTTCCGCGATAATCGGTTAGTCCAACGAACGAACGATAAGTTTTCATGCGTTGAATCGAACGTGCGAACAATCGTTTCGACCGATGTAAAGTGCGCTTCGTTAAAGATTGCGTGCATGTACATAACACATCCGACAATTGACTGACAGATCGAATTACATAATGATTTCTTGGCCATTCGACGTATCGAAATCTCTAATCGCCCTTCGAATTGTCGCTGCGACGACCCTGGCCGACAGTTCACCGTTTCTGACAATTCATTATCGCTAAAACTCCTATCGGAATTCTAAGCCGATACCGGTGTGACGAAATTCGACGTGACGAACTTTAAACGCGACTAGAAGTTACTTGGAGAAATACCGAGCTCCATTCGAATGGAAATTTTGCTAAAACATCCATCATGGCGTAATGTATTACACAGGACAATGACGATTAGCAAAGGTTGTTAAATGCAGCATTCTAATGCCCCCTCTATACACTTTTCCTAGTCAATTTAAATGAGAAAACGTGTGCAGAGAAAAAGCTCTCATAACTCAAACACCTACGTTGCAAGTGAACCTGCTTGCTCCTTGTTTCTTTTCTTCTCCTCCATGATTTGGAAATATAGTTTACATTTATGCAAAGCTCTCACCTGCTGGAACGTCCATTCCTGATCCTCGCAAATGAAGCAAGGTTTATCAGGATGTCGGGCAACGAGCTGCCGGAACACGTCGGCAACGGTCCTGTCTTTTTTTGAATGACCCCGCATGCACCATCGTAATCTAATGTAACGTGATACGGCCCTGAAATCAAATGTGATCTAACGTTATCATTCTGCTTCGGACCATTGACAGTCGCGTTTTTACACGTCGTTCCTTCAAAATAAAGTTCATGACCGTGCGCAATAAGTACCCTTTAAAACGTGAGTATCCGTAATGGGTTGCGTGAAATTTTTCGACTAGTAACGATTCCGTTACTTCGCGGTCGGGGGGAAAAAGAGAGTGGGATTTAGACGTGTGGAAAGGAGGACAAACGTGGAGGGAGGAAAGGAAGAGATGAACTAAAGCTGGTTGCAGCGAGAACTTAACAACGGACTCAGCGTTCCAAGTTCATTGTTATTCACTACTAACGCATCACCTCTGTACAGGGTAAATAATTTCAGGCAATCCATAATACTGAGTTATTGACCCTAAAATTCAAATGATCTTTTTACGGCATACGATTATTTTCTGTACGGTGCATTCCATTCAATTGAATCTGAGATCAACCTTACCAGACGTTATAATAATCATTACTATGCGGATATTATCAATTACTGCACGGGGAAGTCCACTTTTGACGTTCGGGTCAACCGGAAGTCAGTGGCCCAATCGCGGAAGACACTGCGGAACCAATGAACAATGGTTTCATCTACCGAAAAATGTCCGAAGTGTGAAAATAATTGACACTGTAGTGGAAGGTCAATGGTCAACGTTCATTAATTACTAATGGTGATTAAAAATATAAAAACGCATCGTGTATGAACTAAAGATAAAGGACCCTCAGTATTCTTTAGAATTTCCCCACATTTGTTGGTTATTCGTGTGAGAAGTGAATGTAAGCACTAACAGTCAGGTTTCTCGGAGAACTTCTGGACTTATAACGGTAATTGTACGAGAAACCGAACGAGGAATTTATTAATGTCACGTTAACGTCCACACTATGTTTGCGCGTTGTGTTCTATATGACAGCCGAACTACAGTTTTTCCTGTTAATAGTTCTCTGTGATAAGGCTCTCAAGATAACAGGCAAAAATACGATTACTATTCAAGATTCCATGGCAACTTGGAAATTACACTTTTAATAACGAAAACGAGTGCTGCGTGAATCTTGTTTTCTCAGTTGTCGTGTCGCCACTTTGCATTTTAATTTACAAGTAATGCAGAATTTGGACGATAATTTACACACGGCTTAGCATTCTATGACGTATCTCTCTTTTCCAAATTTAACAGTAATTGTATTCGCGTCGAATACATGGTTCACTCAGTGCAATGTATTATGTTTTGTCCTGGATTTATTGACAAACTCGGATGAGTCAAGTAACGATAGTCTAGATATCGTTGCTCCGACCAGCCGCAATGTGTGTAAACGATACGTACGTGGCGTAAAGCAATCTCCACGGCCGCAAACGCACGACGATCTCACGCTCGTACTCCTAAGAAGGAATATTTTTCAGTGATCCAACTATCCCCATCGCAATAGTTATTGTTTGCACCCATTCGCGGATCGCGTGTTCCCGCTTATAAATTTCAATAGTAAACTACGGGACAGCAAGATATTTTCATTTGATAATACGTCCGCCAGAGATTCCAGTGGAAAATTACAGATCCGGCCAAACACGTTTTTCAATAGAATTTCATCGGCACGTGAATAATCGACTTAAAACGTTTTTCCAAAGACACTTGATATTGTTGGTTTTTGTTAGTTACTGCTTCGCCGGGAATCCGTGATTGTTCGAAGTGTTTATGAGCCAGCATCGGTAATGGTAAATCAGTCCACGCGGCCGTGCTAACAGTGACAAGCAAGGAAGTGGGCGAGCGCGCGTTTCATCTGTATAAAGCATGCAAGGGGAAATAACTGGGGGCTGTTTAAATGAAAAAAAAACGTTGATACAATAACGCATGAGTTGGTGCCCGATGATACAGAATAATGCCCTCCCGGCACATTTCGTTTTTACTTGCAATTAAGAGGATAAGAAACCGAAAAGAAGCAGAGACTTACAGGGCTAAATGATTCGTCAGAATTTCCCGTTAACGATCGCACAAATAGCGCATTGATCAAAATAGCACAAGCCGGAGCACTTCCGTTTGATTAAAATATTAATGTACACACCGGAATGAATTCTCATCTACTCGGTAGATATCCGAAGCTCACAGTACTGTACTGCTGTATTGAATTTTCGCGGCAGAAGGAACGAGGAAACAAGCACACGTTACGTTTTTTCGCTATTACTCACTTAATGTCACGCGGAGCAGTCCGAAGGGCGACGTAGCACCACCTGAGCCGTCCCCCGGCGACGAAGTAGGCAACAGCCGCGACGACGAGGAGCTGCAGCAGGAAAATTGGGCCAGTGTAGAAGGCCAGAAGGGCCAGGCCGACGGCGATACCGGCGACGATGACCATGATGAATACGACGCGTAGAATAACTCGTGCGACTGCCTTGGAGCGTCGACGAGGACAACTGTTGCGCTCGTTCGGACGGCCGCCACGTGTGTCCTGGCCGTCCTTTGCCACACCAGGTAGAACGTCCGATGAGCCGCCAGTCCCCACCTCGCCGTCCTCCCCGGAGATCGAGATAGAAACCGGCGCCCCCCCCTCCGACGCCGACGCCGACGCCGACGCCGAGGAAGAGGACGTCGGACCCCCACCTCCGCGGGGAGGATGGACCACTTCCCCTCTTTCCACGTCCTGCAAAGCACACGCAGCACATCTGTACAGAGCCATTCGAGATCCTTCTTCGTCATCTCTTCAGTACTCCACTCTCGCACCGTCCGAACAACCGGAAGTCGTTGACCTCGCGACTCATCCAATGTAAACATGTACAAGTCAAATGACGAGATAAAAATTCACTTGTTACTTTTTTCAATTCAGTTTCCTCAATGCTACGCGCGTCTTGCGTCCGTCGACGGCACAATTCATCGAACGGGAAAAAAATGAATACGATGGATGAAGAATGCTCCTGAGCTCCGAGCTGTGGTTTTATTCTATGGAGGATATTTATGCGCTCAATGGATGCTGATTAAGCACGAATCGCAGACTATCCGCTATCAATGCACAGCGGTAGAAGCAATAATATATGTATCATTCGTGAGAATAATGCCGGTATTCTATCTTCTATCAAAACTAAAATACGCAGTTCTTCGAGACTATCGCTATATGAGGTGACTATAAAACGATAACGAATTCTATATTTTAATTTACCTCTCTTTGGAATATGCTGCATTACCTCATTGAGAGATCATTTCAAGGTTCAAAGGATCATTTCTGCAACATCGTTTTTTCGAACGAGTTTTATCGCGTAAGTTTACATTGAACGAGTCACACAAATTCTTGTAAGGTGGTCATTCGATTTCACTGGTTTGCTCGAGAGGAATACTATCTACATGATCGGAAAGTGTTTAATGAGGAAAAAAAATTTAATTGAAGAATGACGGTGATGTATGCCGACAATAATTAGCAGTAGGCAGTATCAACAAGCAACAACATGATTTTCCAGAAGAAAATTCCCTTACGAATCCATAACATTTATTGTGTAGTAAAATATTGTAGTTTTATTAATTTAATGGAACAAAACATATTTGCCAGGGTGCATGATAATCAGAGCATAATCATCGACCCGGTTAAATGCTAGAATTCATTTCACTAAGGCTTTCCAGTCACTAATCGACTAGAGCAGGTCGTGCGTTTTCTAACGAAACGCTGTACTTTCTAGCTAATTTTCCACAACTCTTCGAAGGAAGAATAAAACTTCGCGTAGTAGTATTTATTCCTCCAAGTTTATTATCATACTTATTCCCTCCTACATGGATTAGAATATGAATCAATAATTCATTAGATCGTATTGTCGCGCCATTAACATTTAGTTTCTGAACTTTGTAAACCTTGTACTTTGATAGCTTTATTCAATCATTATAACAGGATCGTGACGTACCAACATTTGGGATACTTATTTGATTTGAACAAGGTGATGGAACGAAAGAACTTAACATTTATAATTCCTTTTTTTTTGCATTTCAAGTGAATTATGATCCACGTTGATAGAAATTTTGATGGAGACGCCAAATAAAAGACATGATTGTCAAATTCCAGTGTTTTATTAAAATATGATAGGGTTTATCAGGTACACCGAGCATTTTACATATTAAACATGGTTTAGTTAGATTTTTATATAACATGCATATTTTACGCTACATTTAAAACATTCAGCTTCTTCATACTATGTTGCTTAAAATTTGTCAAGAGTATGCTGTTATTGCTATAATGTTCGAGAACACCTTTACCTATTGTACGGTGCTATAAAATATTAAGTATGTCATCCTTTTTGATCGTAAGTGGTTTTACATTAAACAAATAAGATGTATCGTATCGAGTGTACACACCCATAAAAAAATCATGGCACGTCAACGCTTGGCAACAAAGCAACTATTTATAGCCGTCCAGAAGTCAATGTATTGACTTACGAGATTGCAAAAAAGCAGCAAAATAAATTGGTTTAAAAGATCAAGAAAAGTCCATTTCCAAGATGAAATCGTTGCCGCGCTCGTGCTAAAGTGAAAACCCCAAAATAAATCTGATCAGAGCGAATAAAACTGAATTTTAATTGAAAATCATCGATTTGATGACTACTCTGATAGTGACGTACGCCACTGTTGTTTATATTGAAGGAACAAATGTAACGGAGAAAAACCAGTTACTGACAGTGCGAAAAGAAGAAAATAACAGCGTTAACTTGTAATAAAAGTGGCTGAGGCACGTCATAGTAGAAACGTCATAGGCACGGAGTTTAGGTCAACGTGGAGAAACCACGGTCACAGACAGACGAGCACTGTACTCACACTACGAGGAAAATCCTGCCTCCAGCTAACAGCCCGATACGCGGTTAGAACACATTTCTGCAAAATCCTTTTTAAACGCGTGCTTACAAGGCGGCTAAAAAGCTGTTCAAAAATCGTCGTAGCCACGCGATGGTGCAATGTCGCTTTCCCGAAGGCGAGTTTTGTTTTTTACGAATCTGCTGATGTCACCATGTGCACGAATACATTGGAAGAAATATATTAGCTGGATGAAGTATATATATCGCCGGGTTTTCACATTTACAAGACCGTTTCCTGACAAATGATAGAACCTGCTTCTTGACAGCCAGTTTTCAGACCGAAATTTCATGATTTAGACTTGATCAATATAATTATACGGTGCTGCTATCGCGTGGTTACACGATGAAACTCAGACGTCCAAGATCACTCTTACCAGCCTTGAATAACTAGTTACCCCATTTTTCATTTTAATCGAATTTTGCACTAATCTTCTTCGATCAAGGTTAACCCACCCCTTGTTGTCAATTTCCAATTAAAAGAAGATTCATGTAATTCGTAACTCCAGCACAGAACGGCACTGAATGATGAACAGAATGGCATTAATAACTAATAATAATTGATTTTTTTTTTAATTTCTTACTTAGATAACACTTTGCACATTTGAATTAAATAAAATTCAAATACCACACTCTCATGGCCAATTGTTCAGAATATGAGTTAATCAGAATTTATACAGGGTCGTGAACTATTTAACCGTGCGGTCAATGTCCAGATATCTGAATTTTAATGAAAACTGTGATTCAGCACTAAGGCCATAACTACAGTCATGGAGGACTTGATACATCGATAGATTATTAAACTTCACATTTCGATAACAACGATGTGGGATTTTCGAGCTCAACAAATGAGATTTTTAATTTTACACTAACTAAAATTTCATATTGTACGAATGAATTGTTAATAGCTAACTTACGCAAACTTCTCATGTCCTGATATGCCAGTATGAAAAAAAGAGACAAAGCAGACAACTGTTTTAATATATCATTAAACACAAGACATGTTACATATTTTTATGTCTTATTTAGACCGAGCCTCACGTTTTCAAAAATTATCAACCTACGTGCACTCACGAATTTAAAACTATTTGGAACTTTTGGAATATTTTAACTAAACTTTGACGTGGAGCATGAAGTTATCATGCCGGAAATGGAACTGTGGCAATTCTTGAAATAAAACATAATTTTAAACAAGTCAACGATACAATAAAGTTTTCCGTGCTACGCTTGTCATCAGACGTGCAAGCATTTCCAGAACAAACTATCGTCATATAGCTACAGCAGTGAATGGAAAAGGTACAAAAAGTTGACGAAGCAAGCAACTATACGCAAGACGTATAATCATTATAAGAAAGTACATGTAATTATCCATGACACAAGATATTATTTGGTTTAACAGCAGACCAAAGAAAACTAAAGGTAAATATTAACAAAGCATCCATTATGAAAAGTGTTCCTGGAACAGTTACGTTTTGTAATCGTTTTAAAATTGCCACCAAGTAACGCGCGTAAGTACCATAGAAGTTGTACAAAATAATCGAGAAATTTGGGTCCATATAATAAAAAATCCGACGAAAGCTGCAGGGTGAACGTAAGAATTAACCTTGGCAGACATTCAGGCAATTTACTTCATTTGTCTTAGGCAATATCGGTAGAAAATATATTCAAAACACGTGGAACATCTTTCGTGGGAAACAGAAAGAACAACCTGTCCTCCAATTAACACGTACATTTATCTCTGTTGAAGTTGCTTTCCAGACACGCGTTAACTGGATACTTTTTCCTTTATCTTACGCCAATGCAAATAACTAGAACCTCTTCAAGTACTGTACTGTGCGATGAATTATCATGGGGAACGTTGGCCTAAAAACTGATCGTGGTTTATGAATTCATGGTCAGACGGAAAATGTGGCAGATGCAAGCCTTAATGCCACGAATATTGTTAACCCTGTGACCGACTGAATGACACGGTATGTACATGAATATATACATACGTATTTTCAGAGTCAGAAAACTCGTTTCCGTTATGCTCACCTTTACTAAGAAACAAAAATTGTGACTGCAGAATACACATGTTCTCATAAGTTGCATAAAGACGAGTGGTCACAACGAAAGAAAAACACTAAAGCTTTTAAAAAACCTTCTTTTTAATGTTGCCGAAATAACCACGAATCAGAAATATGTCTGCACAGCAAGGAAAGTAGAAAAATATATTCCACTCCTCGTGCCGAATCACTTTGTTGTAGATTTTTTCATTGGTCAGGTAAGAGGATAAATGTGTAAGACAGCAGAAGGACTACCACTTACATCGGCCTTCGAGGATCCTCAGATAATACCAAAGATAAATCATTCTCCATAATGTCATTCGTTTGGCAAGAAATTCATTTCCTTATTTCTAAACGCTTTTCAATGCGGTTCCTCGTGAAAGCAATTTTATTCATACTTACGCGATCCTTACTGTCGATCATGTTCGATGTTATCACGCTCCTCCCGTTCCCAACGTTGTTCTTTGAAATCGTGTCAGACATACTCTTCAACAACTCTTATGCGAGATGATACAAGTAGGTCCTCCGTACAGGCGTTTATTTATTTCCACCGACGAACGTCACATACAACAAATTTTTGACCGAGCCCAAAAGTCTCACTGCGGCGAAAAAAGTCATTCAGGAATTTGACATATTTCCCGAAAGGTTCGTGTCCTCGTTGAAAGTGTTTCTCGAGTTCAAGGAGGTAATTAACGTTTACACTCTGTCGCGCGCTTTAAAGGTCACTGAGAAGAAGGGCCGAACTACACCATTGACCGCGAATTTATAAGTTTAGAATTTTCGCACAAGCACCACTTGATCGGCAATTTCTCTTGGCGAGGAACAAGTCGTCGATGCACAGTCCTACGTAAACGTAACAAACCGAGCTGAACGTGGGAGGAATCGCTCGGAATACGAAGGAACAATGCCAGGTTTAGGATACGAAGGAGGTCGAGTTTATAGGAAACCGCATGTGTACGGTCTGTGCTCTCGCCGAACTCAGGCGAAATAACGAGCAAGCGCTCACTCGCAGCTAGTCTTACGACTAGGTGGTACGGTTCCGTGCATGATCTCCCTCCTTCGTTTTACCTGCCCGCCGTGTACCTTCCTTCACGTTCACCTACCTCTCCATCATCTCTCAGCGTGAAATTCTACATGCTGTATGAGGACACATCCACGTGCCGTTACCAGCCTCGGATACCCCGATGTCGAGAGAAAATATACGAAACAGAGCTGGCCGATTTTACCAAGCGGAAAGTTCTTCGTTCGCAGCAAGAATGAAATCTGCAGAAGTGGATCTACGCGCTAAAAAATGCACTCATGACGATCAGACGATGCTCTACAAATTTTGATCTCATAAGAGATGCCGTCCAATTAGTTTTAAATTCGCGTAACGATTCAAATTTGAAGAAATCTTAGTTAACATGCGTATTGAAAACATTGCTAGAGAAATGACGCGAGACAGCATTGACCGATTTTACCAGGCGGAAAATTCTTATTCGTAGCAAGCATGAAATCTACGTGAGTGACTCTAGGCGATGGAAAATGGAAACAAGAAGTTGTAGACTGTTTTATCGCCATGATCTACAAATTCTTATTCCCTGGGTGCTAGCATTGGATTAATTACTCTTCACTTCAGAAATGAAAAAACTGAATGAGGTAGCAATTAAAGTACAACTCAAAGGAACCAGAAGGCCATTAGATCCTCAGCCCGTTTTATTCTGAAACAACTTGTTCAAATTAATAATAAACCCATTGAATGTATTGCAACAAAACCGGTTAGGCAAAATAGTGAAATTAATAATGTCGAGAACTGGCATCACCATCTCTTCTAAATACAGGTCGAACAATATACTCGTCCGCTCATTATTGCCTGGGAATAAGACTCATTAATTAAAATTGAGGCTTGCGCTCAATAGAAACGGTTTATGCAATTTACACACGTGCGCTATAATAAATACTCTTCGAGTCGGTACTATTTACTAATTTCTGTGGCACAACCGGCTCGTCATTTACCGTTAATAGCGTATTATGCTAATAGAAACGTACGTCGTCTTCTGGTCACAAAAATATGCTGGTATTATAGCAATGACCGGGCACACATAGTTGTTATAAATTCCATTCCTCAAAATAAAGATAAGTTATGGAAAAATCTCGAGAATAAACTTCAACTTATTAACATTTCGTAAGAAACCATAGAATGCAATAAACGTGTCAGAAATATCAAATTTTTTTGGTTCGGGCCCTTAACGGTTCGTATTGCAAATGCTGCGTGCATTTCCACGTAAATACGAATTGTACCTGACCGGTATTTCAAATAATGACCGGATGTACGTTACACGCACTTAGATAATCGATAACGGTGCTTTCAGCGCGTTAACGAAAGTTTTCCATACAGTACTTTGATTTCTCTAATAAACGACCGTCAGGGCGACCACCGGAAATGGTTTAGCCTACATTCACTAACAATAAACGCACCGCCAAAGGAACTTATTATTTTCTACAGAAAGTGGCTACAAAACCATTATTTTAGAAGCAACTCGGTCTCATAAATAGATTAGTAGCAAATATCGTATTGGTCAATCGAATTAGGGTTCAATGCTTCTTTCGTTTCCGTTACTTCTTCACGGAGAATTATTACAGAGCAACAGGTGCTCGAGTTTCTATCAAGTGCAGTCGCAAGAGTATGAAGTTCACTCTTTCCACAAAACCCGATAGATGGCGTAGATAAAGCCTGAGTTTCTCGCTTGTACTCAAGGTTTAGTGTGATTCATATATAAGCATATCGAGTAATTGGTATTTTCAGGTAGTCCGATGCTTCTTAGGCAAAGATAAAATCAACGTTTACTTTGATTCTCGAAAACGTATATACCCGACGCATTCGAGGTTCCTTAATTGCGTGCCCTCTGTGGATTTGGTTCCGTAAATAAATCTGACTATAGAAGCTGCAATTTGACTACTTTTGCCATCGCAAAAGTCAAATATTTAAATCCTGAAACGAATGTTAATTTTTATTTAGATCCTTTTTATCCACTTTACATAAGCTCTAGAAAATACATTTAAAGAAATGCGCTTTAAATACATGCAAAAAATGAATAGTTACCACGGATCTTCAAATACCTTTCAATGGAAATTATGAAGAAAATCTGCAAGAATTGGAGGGCGAGTATAGAAGAAGAATGCACAAAAAGCGCGCGGGAGTGCGTTATTGTTTTGTCGTTCATTACGTAAGAGGCTCGTGCATTCATTAGAAGAAGACCTCGATGAACTCGACAATAAAGTCATTTGCAAATGATATGGAAACGAATCGATGAAACGTTGAAGACACGTTACAATGTTCATAAAACGCGCAACAGTTTTTCCTTATAGCAATATTTAATATTTACATACTTTTCTCTCGAAACCCATTTTAATTCGCTTAACATTCTTTTACAACGAAGGATTGATTAGAATTACTCTCATCAAGAGGGGATACGTGGAGAAACGGTGAAGTATACTGTCTTAAATCTATGATTACGTTAAAGGATTCGTTCTTTCGATTGCTGAACAGTTATCTTGCGTGGCAAATAGAGCGAGAAATTGCCGTAGATACAACAATACATACAATGTACGACAAATAGACGACTAGAGTCGTCGCAGACAAAATGGGATTTCTTAAAGACTTGTACATGAGTCCTGGTAATGCAGAAATAATTAAGTGATATCACTGTGCCCAGCATTTATTTATTAAGTCGGTAAAAATGTAGTAATGCTTGATGAATAGAAAAGTTCACAATTTTATTAAAATTACATGTACGAAGCAATAATTCTGTAAAAATAATAAATGCAATACATTCTAAAGTTAGCCCAACAGCCGAAAAATCACACTTCATTATCATTTGTATTTGTTCGGATTATTTTCAACTGAGTATCAGAACATGACTTTAATTCTCCGTGCTCGTTCATACTATTTATAAATAGTATGAATTAATTAAATAGACGAATTAACATCTAAAATGTCATCGTCTAATTAAATCACTCTTATGTAGTCGGTAGAAGTTTAAATGCGTCAGACGACCAGCTTGCAGTTAATTCAAATTAATGTTGCAATTCAAGTTTTTTAATCATCACTCGTTTAAGTAAGTTTCCTCCAGAGAGTTGAACATTTTCAGATCGTGAGTCAATCTGAAAAGAAAAGAAAAAATTAAATCAAATACAAACTTGTTACGTACACGGACTATTAATTTTATTGATAACCTACTCCTTGAAAGCAGCTGCTACTTCTGATACTTTTGAGGGATGGCAAACAATTGTTGTCCTGCACTTTTTCGGATCAAACAAAGGCTCAAGATATTGAGGCACGACACGAATCATGTCGTCCATAGTGACAGACGATATTCTTTTCACCATTTGCTGATTATAATCATGTGGAACATTCTTGAAGTAAGAGAATAATGACTGAGCAACCATATCACCCATGCTCTTCTCTCGATCGATAATTTCAAAAATCAAAGAAGACTTTGCTGATTCATAAAGAAGCTTTTCCCATTTATCCTCGGAAAGATGTGAATCCTGCGGATAAAACAGACTTAACTTTCACATTCTAT
This sequence comes from Hedychridium roseum, assembly GCA_963989215.1. Lineage (NCBI taxonomy): Eukaryota > Metazoa > Arthropoda > Insecta > Hymenoptera > Chrysididae > Hedychridium > Hedychridium roseum. The sequence goes on along the minus strand of OZ022312.1, from coordinate 5,737,201 downwards.
AAAAACAAAGTTCCGCGAAGAGTAAGCTAACAAAATAGAAAACATCATACCACAACAGATTTAGTTTCCTTGTAAGCATCAACGACATTTGATGATCTATAGAATGATAAATACAACAACCCTTCGTTGGGTTTCGGATATATGTTGTACGAGTAAGAAAGGCCAAGTCCTCTAACTTGTCTCCACAGAGGTCCCTAAAAAAAAAGGTTTAAAACCAAAATGAATACAATGTACACAGTTGAAACGTAAGACAGCAAATGATTACTTACTTCCAATTGAGTCAAATACTGTAGAGCAACTAATAAAGGAGCTAAATCAGGATCTTGATAGTTCTTTATACACGGGGAACACTGCAATAGGAAAGAAGATTCTATACATCCTAATCCTGTGATAGAACCCCTGAGTGGAATGTCATCCGGTGAATTCATTAAAGACCAATCAGCAGTTACGTTCAACCTGAAACATTCAATATCAAAATGTTCATACGTATTGTTCGAAAGTATCGTATGTTACGCCTCGAGTACACGCATATAAACTTACTTTCTTTTCTCGGTTGAGCCAAGGTTAGAAAAGTACATATTCCACGGAGCATAGACATCTGGAACATGTGCTGATAATTTATCAACGTTAACAGCCATGTACAAAGACATGTTTTTGGGAGCAGTTAAAACTTTTCTAAGGGACTCCAACTGCTGCTCGACTAAAAGTTTGCCAGATTCCGTAGCAAGACAATTGACCATCTCAGACAAAAACTTTTGTTGTCGCAGCATGCTAGATGTGTAATGATTGCTTTCTGAAAAAATGTATATTGTTAAATTCACGACAGATTTAACGTTATCAGTACCAACCTTTATTGTAGAGTAATCCTTTCAGTAAGTCAGATGCCACCCTTCTTCCTTTTCTCTTCACTTGTGCGACATCGTTTATCATTTTGGCAGCTATAATTTTCAGTCTTTCTGGTGTTAATTCGGTTTCATATAAAAGCTCTTTAATCCACTGTACACCTTTGGTGTATTTCCCTAGTTCAAGCTAACCGGCGGAATGAAAATGTTAGAATGACTCATTTTTCCTTTAATACTTGACAAAGACGTCTGTCGATTACCTGTAGCATAAAGTTAGCACTGTGACTGTAGGCACCGCAGGAAAATCTGCCAGTATCTTCGAATCCGAGCCTGGTACTTGTGGCTACTGTATCGGCTTCTAATTCAGCTACGACCTCTTCGTACGGTATCACTTGTCCGTCTCTTTTAACCGGAGATTCTAGAAGAGCTTCCAAGAACAATGGAATGTAAGGTCTACACTCTGCCGAAACAGCTGACGTATCCATTACGACAAACATCTAAAAAAGTAGAATTACATATTTGTTCATTGACATCACACAATGTGTTTCTTACTTACATATACGAAATTTGTGTTAACATGATCCAAGTACGTGAAAAGTGGTAGTTTAGACACATCTAATCTAGAATGCTGTTCAGAACTGTCTGACATGTAGCTTTTAATATGATGGAAATTGATAGAGTCTGTACCAGGAATTGGCACTGAAGTCAGTACTTTATCCGGTATAGGGATCTGCAAATAGAATAATTTCTGGTTATGGAATCAATATGCACATATTTGTGATACAGTTCAAATTTTAAAGATACCTCATTTTGAATTACAGCTTCCTGCAACTCTTTTTCTTTATTTTGCAGTCCTTCTTTACCCAATTTTTCGATCTGTTGAGATATACGTTCTTTCTCTTGTTGTGCTAATTCATGTTGCTTTTCAATGCTGGGTACACCTTCAACAACTACAATAGGAGCATCAATCAGATATTTCTTCAGAAGATTTGTCCAATAAGTATCTGGTTCCTCTCCTAATTTTTTCAGATCATGTACTTGATTTAGTCTCTGTTGTAGCTGATATTAAAAGTACATTCTGATTAGATATTTACAATAACATATTAATTGAAAAAAAACATGTCATAGAGATAGAAGTTATTCGTGAAGAAATAATAATTTCATTACTTACATCTTCTTTTGTATTTCCATAAAGCACATCTCCGATAATCATGAAAGCTACGGCATCATGTGGACAATTTTCCAAATTACTCAATGTTTCTAAAAGATGCCTGTGTACAACTGCTTTCATTCGTTTCATATCGATGCCATTTGCATCATGAATATTTTTCAGTACTTTTATTAAATGGCTCTTCACCAAAGATATCTTTGCCTTTGGTACATTTTCAAAAGCCAAATATAAAAGTGATGACGAATTTTCATTTAAAGAATACGACACGTTACTAGCATACGGATCGTTGGTCTCTACAAACTCTTTTTGCAATGGACTCACTGACGAATCAGTGAGATATTTCAGTAGTAATGAACAGCCAATAAGGTCATACACTTCATAAACGGCCGAAGGTCCACGCCATCCGACATTTACCATACCATTGTCTTCATCATCACACGGATAATATACTATTTTATCTACGTTTTCTGTTAAGGGCGGTACTGGACTCTGCCAAGGTCTCTGAAATGTGCCTTTGTTTCCCTATAATTATTAATCAACAAAGTAATTAGTGAGTACATGAATAAGAAGATATATTTACATACCCAGATGACACTGGGTAAATGTAAACATAATAAAAACTTTCTATACCTTAGACATAATTTTCTCTTCCACAGGTTGAAGTGATTTGAAAACATCAGCATGTTTGACCTGTCCTGCTATTATGATTGTTAAATTTTCTGGTCTATAAAAATCTTTATGGTACTGTTTAACTTTCTCATTAGTAGTACTCTCCCTTAAGTTTTTCAGTACACCTGTGGCAGTTCCATTAGGACAGTTTTGCAAAATTTTTATGCCTTATAAGAAAACATGTTATGGAATAAAGCCTTACCACCAGTGATAGACTTATAGCCACAACGACCAGGATAAATGGCTCTTGTTAATTCTGCAAATGTAAGATATTCTCCAGTGTTTTCTGGACCTTGCATCTCACAATATACCACACCAGCATCTTCCCCTTCTCCGGTAATATGATGTACTTCTGTGAGGAAGGCAGAATCCTATTGATAAAAAACAAATGTTTTAGAATCCTATGGTGTTCCAATTTAGGTACAAAATCATTGTACCAGTAGAGTTGGGTAAAGAATGTGATCCAGGTAAACAGGAATTAAAGATAAGAATCCTTCACTGCCAGCAGTTGTCATAGTATAATATGTATGGTCCCTGTCAGTAGTTGCATTACTGCCAGATGCAAGGCATCTGTTCGCACACAAATCCAACACTCCTTTGTACGGATAGTCCTCACTACCCAAGAAAATCAGATGTTCCAATGTATGAGGAAGACCATCATCATCAAAAGCTTCTGTAACTAAATTTTTTAATAAACATAAATACAATTTTTTGTCTACTTAATTCTCTTCATCTTATATTTCTACTGTTTTATTCTCACGTTTTTTATATTATTAGATCTTCTGTATAATTGTTTCTGAATTTAAAAAAGTGAGGTTATCCACCGACACTTACCTAGACAAAAGTAACCACCTACAACTGGACCATCTACTTCTGCTATAAAGACTGTAATACCGGTATTTAGCGATTTATATTTATGCACCGGTATGGTATCATTCGCTTTTAATGAGCAGACAAGCTCGAAACCACCCATGTTTCCTCTCGGCGAGTTATCGACGGGAGCCATGTTCAATTTTCGAATCGGGAGCCATGTATAGTATAATATGATCATGTAATATGGTTGTACAGTATGATCATTATGAAACTTCTCCAATCATATATTTACAATACCTACACGCAAATAATATGGAAACAAGAGTTCAACGATTTTTTAGGTTTAATTAAAACTCCGGCATTTGTCTAGAATACGTAACTTTTATTTAGATAATGAAGCACCTGCTTAAACGTAATACATATTTGTAATCCAAAAGTAGTATCATTTATCAATATATACAGTACTTTTTCTTTAAAGTTTACCGCTTATCGGGCAATTCTCCTTTGGTAAATCTCGCGACCATCGAATATGCGCGAAGCAGCACGAATCAACCACATTTTTTGTAATGTATCATATCAGATATATTCCCACACTACATTACAAAAATTATTTTCAGTACATTTAAAGATGGTAAATTACTGAAGAATTCCCCTTACATTAATTGGTGTCATTTGAAAGGAATACATCACAGATTTACCTTTACGTTATTATGTTATATACGACTCATTGACAAGATATCGGTGATAATAATAAAAAAAGTTGAAATCATCACCGCACAAAATAAACCGAATTACAGACTATTTTGTTCCAAACACAAATCTCATGAAAAATTACGATTTGGTGATTCACCAAGCACATAAATTTAAATCATAATACTACATTATGCCGTATCGACATACCATTATACTCCCAACGTTCGTGCTCCTTCAGAATAAAGACACATGTCCTTGAATAAAGATTGGTTTTACTTTATCAATATATCACGAGAAATGTACAAAAGAATTATAACGAATATTAGAAGGATTATCATATAACAATTCAGCAGAATAATTCAGATTAATCTCTGAAAATTGATATGAAAAATTACTAATTACTAATTCGGCGGACCAATTAAAAAACTATTCCTGTAATCAAAGGCTATCAACACCGATGGTTATAAAAAGAAGGTTCCTGCTCTCATGATACTTTCAACACAAATGATAAAAACAAAAACATATTGATGAGATTCACCCTTCTTTTTATACGTCTGTCATAACGTAAGCATGTGTTGTTAAAAAAAACTTATTATTTACTGATCGCAACTCGTAATAAGCTACCAATTTTACTCTTAAGGATGCCTAACGTTTATATCACGAATAATTATTGTGACACTACATGGCTGTTGCAATTCCTTTGAGTAAAGAAAGTTCATTCGTAATTACCTGAAGTAGCGTATTAAACTTCTTTAAAAATACAGTATTGGAAACCCGGAATAAAGTAACTGATTTTCATAAATTTATTTAACCTGGTAGCTTTAAGATATAAAATGTTATGGAATCGAGTTACATGCTAAGGTATCCTTGAGCTTGACGTCGTCGGCGACCTACCAGGTACCCTACCAGGACAATAATTACCAGAACAGCCAGAGCGCAACCAACTCCAATTGGCACGTAATCAGGGGTGTCGAGTGCGCAATCTTCAGCTAAATAATCATCACAAATATTAAGTTTCGTTTGTAGAAAAATAAGTACAGAGTAACAGGTAGAAATTAAATCTCATTTTCAATTTACTGCACAAAATACAGGAAGACTTACCTAAGCCGAAAGAAGAAGTCTTATCTAGTTTGAAAGCTTGGAATTGTAAATCAGATACCGTCATCACTCCTGTTCCGTTCAACGTTGTATTCGGAGCTTTCATAACGTTAAGTGATAGTGTTTGTTGTTTAAAACATCTGTATGAATTGCTCACGCCCGCGCTGTATTCAGTGGCATTGTGCACAAGAATAACGGTATTACCTACAACAATGGATACGTGTACAGAAACGAAAACAAGATTAGAGTAGGTACAATTAATTCGAAAAACGAAAACATTTAGATCACATACTTAAGTTAGACTTTGGTAAATCCTCTGGTGCAACGCCGACCTCCAAGTGATGAAGAGAGTAATGTTTTGTAGTTTTGTTTTGCACAAAGTGAAGTGTCAATGAGTCATTTTTGAGACCCTCTGATTTCCAAGACAGCGTTATAATTTGCTCTATTTCTCCACACGTGCCTGAGGCGGTCACGTTTTCAGCTGGCATGTTAAATACTTTAAATGCTTTCTGAAATGTGAGTTTGATGATTATGGTGTTCTGTAACGATTTCTATTCTACTTTGTACATATATATGCATTTATAATAAACGATAATTATTTTTACAAACCGTTCGATTAACATCGATATAAGTGACGTTAAATTGCACAGCCATTTGTACAACAATGCATGTATGATTAGTTCCATTGAGAACCCACTTTCCTGCAGTTGGGTGGGGGACGGGTTTTGGCGCAGGAGTTGGTGTTACTGTTGGTGTCGGTGTCGGTGTCGGTGTCGGTGTCGGTGTCGGTGTAGGTGTAGGTGTAGGTGTAGGTGTAGGTGTCGGTGTCGGTGTCGGTGTCGGTGTCGTAGTTGTTGGTTTTGTTGTTGGAGCTACGGTTGGTGTTGTTGTTGACGCTGTTGTAGACGTTGTCGGTGCCGGAGTTGTCGTGGTAGTTGTTGTCGGAGCCAAAGTTGGTTTTGTTGTTGGAGCTGGAGACGGTTTTGATGTAGCAGGAGACGTTGAATCTGATACTGTTGTTGTATCAAGCTCTGTTTCTGTACTTATTATGTTCTCAGTAACAGTTGAAGTATCAATGGGATTTAGTGATATGTTCCTGTTTTCTCCTGTTGCTGCATTCTGGTTTTCGTTTTCGACGTCAACATGCCCATTTGCTTTCATTGCCGATACATTTGTAGATGCACTTAGTGTATCCTCATGTTTTTCAGTTACAGAACCAATATCGGTTAATGGTGCAACTCCATCCTTCTTCCTGGATGTCCCAGCTAAGTAAGAAAACAAAATTATTATTATAAATACCAATTTGCAGAAGGGCTTTTCATGTCATATTAAATTAATTACTTGAATTTGTAACAATAGTTTTTTTATAACAAAAATAAAAGAAACTAGAAAAGTTTGTCTTCTACAACTAGTATGCTTGTTAATCATGAAAAACGATTGTCAGTAACATAAATACATACTGTGGAAGAAATTCTCGTATTAGTTAGACGGGAAAACAACAAATACAATAAAAGAAAAACTATCAATAACCGGCAGATAATGACGACATACTGATAAACAGAAAATAATTTACGATACTTAAATTCTTTGAGATACCATTATTAATAATTCTTTTTTAATTTGTGTATAGACTGACGATAAGATCCGTTGGATTCTCTTTTCAAGCAATCCTATACAACATAATACTTAACAGGCAAAAAATATTCATTGTCACAAATGTAATGAACACACTGGTAACCACATGATAGGAGAAAAATATAGCGAGATAATTATTTTGCAGTTACGCAACTGCCGAATGTCGTTGTTTGTTGAAAATTGTGTTACACCATTATGTGTATTTTGCGTTCGTAATCCAACGGTATTAAAAACTTGGTAAAGATTTAAAACTGTTTTCGCAGTATATGAATTGATATAATACATGATACGATGTAAAAAATATTCAAGATACGGTTTTGATGCACTTAGAAAACAAAGAAATTGCGATAAACAATACCTAACTGGCGAACGGTCGTTTATTTTCTCATTCCCCCTTACATTATCGTGCATTTATCAACTAAGTTATGATTGTGCAGAGATTAAAGTGCAATGTAGACGAAACTTTAGCCGATAAAAATTCATCCACCCTTTCTCGCGTGACATTTTATCTGGTGTTTAATGTCATATCAATACGAATAACGGCACAGTGTTACACTGTTTCAAGAGAAGTGAAACAGACTATCTTTGCTATTAATTTGAGAAAGAAAATTTCCATGAAGGTTAGATTGAACGCAACGGATGAAAAGAATTTAGTGATCGCGAAAGTCGTTGACCTTCAATTTAAAGTCGTCAATAACGTAAAGAGGGAATGCTGCAACTAATCCCGATAATGTGCATACTAGACGTATTTACTTTGAAATCATAACATAGGAATGTCATGAGCGGTATTTTTGTGAGATTTATTCGAAACTGCATCACATAAATCAACTTAAAACAGCCATAGCGTTACTTGAAACATAAGTAACGGCCGATGACATATATCATGTTTGATATTTCTACAATGTTCCAGCACATGAAACAACCAAACTTGATAAAGAAAATTCAAGTGACGTTTAACGGATATGGAAAGTTAACGTGTTTGTCATATATCGTCACGTGAAATGTATTTGCAAGGACTAATAATGAAAATAATCACACATGGAAACAAGCAAGGGGTTTTTAATATTTTTCTTGCTGCCAAAACCGGTTTTCATTTCCTAAGAATTCTTAACATATTTTCTACGACTCAACGAAGCAGAGCAATAATGGCCACTGCCAGGCAAAACCGATCTTTATACTTATATAGAGTACATTATATTCGAAACCCGTTTCAACAAAGAAAGCGACTGTTGTCTCTCGACAGATCTTTGAAAAACACGAACGAAGTTTCTCGTGGGTATTGCTTTAATACATCGCAGCAATGAAGCAGGAATTTCACTTATCGTTCTTGCGATAAAAGAAGAATTTACTGAAAATGCGTATTACTGATAGAAACTATCGGCTTATCGAAACAAACGTGTTACAAAATGGTAAATGACTAATTGTACTGCAACGTCATAAGCCTCTACATGTAGTGTCTGCCATTTGCATGGAATACAAAGAATAAGTTTCGAATGGAATTTCATTGACAATACCTGATGCCAGTATGATGGTTCCGCAGATAAATAACAAAATTAACTTATTCATCTTTGATAGAAGTACAATTTCACTGTACTTATTAAATTACTTATTGTAAATCACTCTCCGGAGAACCTGTTCTGACACAACGTGAACGTAAAAATGATATTGCACACAAAATAAAGCATACTAAAGACCGGTGCGGCGGGTTCTCAAACGTATCGATTTATAACCTATTCGTCAACCATATCAACCAATCACGAAAAACTTTCTGTAAATGTTGGAGAAGGAACGCGATCCGTAACTGAGGGAATTTTACGGTTCCTGCAATAAACGAGATGAATACTGACCAATGGAGAGCTTTGTACGCATCTGTCATTTGATAAAACCAATCCACTTACCGTTTCCGATTGGTCAATACATTTGTGGACAAAATATCACTACATCATCGCTTTCACAACATCAATGTTGGATGACTTTAAGAACATCGCGAAACCGTCTCAAAAATTCAAATTGTTGTAAGGATCCGTTAATAGTAGACCGTTAATAGTGGATAATGTTAAAAAAACACGTATCTTTTTATACTTGAAAAAATATTCTGTAGTTACCCATGAGTATTTCAAGAACACGAATAAAAGTGAATTGAAATAACAGAGTGCAAGGAATAATATCATCATTCCATCCGTTTTTTTTTTCTAACACCAAACAATGTTTTTCCAGGTCAGTATAAATTTTGTGTACTAAAGAATTATTGTTTCTTGTAAACAATGTATCAGTACACGTTGAACCTGTATTCAAAGAACAGGAATTAAAAAAAAAGTTGTTTTATAAATACTATTTTTTACTTTCAGATTGATGTTACACCAAAAGATAAGAAAAATGTGGTGGTTACAAAAAAGGCAGAAAAAAGTCGACGGTTTAGCCTACTGTTAGCACCTTTCCAGCCTCAAACTCGAATTGAGCTGGAAGCTACCGTAAATACCAGTGTAGAATATTTCTTGGATGTACGAAACACAAGTGATCGATCGATAAATGTAAATTTTTTGTATATTTTCCACATATTTGTTCGCTATACTTGTGTATGAAATATTTGGTTCACAACTTGTTAACATTTTCGTCTATTACAGATACTAGTTACTAAAGCTCCCCCTGATGAACGAAATATTTCTTTAAATTTATCAGAAGTAACCATTCAAGCAAATGATACAGCAGAAGTCTGTATTAAATGGACACCAAAGGAACAAGGCTCTTGGCGAGATGTTTTGCAGTTCATTGACAATAGGCGCATTAAATATGATGTGATTATTGTAGCTACAACAACAGGTACCCAAGCAGGTGCTAAAAACAAAGTAAAAACTCAAACCAAAGGTCTATTACCTAAAAAGTTAGGAAATGTTACATCAGGAAAAATGTCAAAGAATCTAGTCCAAAGCAATACACAAATAAAAAGAAGCACAAACAGCTATGAAACACCATTTAGTATGGATCCATGTACTAAAAAGCCTAGACTAAACATAAACTCTGCAACAATTAACAATAAGGAGAATATTTGTAACAATAACAAAGGCATTGCACCAGTTAATGTTGCAGTAAAAGAAAGCCAAACTATTCAGAATAAATTTAATCAGTCTTATGATTTCACCAAATTTATTGATTCCGAGGTAAGGATCCAGTCTCAACTTTGGACTTAAAATATTATTTGTCAGATTCATTTTATCCATTTTAAATGCAGTTCATTATTCATAAGGTAAACGATTAGGCCACAAATGAAGTACACTTTCCATGTTTACAGATAACAATGACTAGCAGGCCACAAGAACTGAGAAGGGAAACATATGTAAAAGAATCAAGATATTCAATAAGTAATACATTAAGTGTAGTGCATGAAAATGACTTTCATTTTCGAGGAAATATGGAAGAAAGATTTGATGAATCAACTTCGCCTGTTATCACACATAATGGGAAATCTGAATTTTCAATGATTATAGATAATCTTGCCTTTACATCTGCAGATGTAAATGATAAAAGTCGACAGACGGCTTTTGTCGAGTCTGCATATGCCTTACCTAAAATCGAGAATCAAACTTTTGATATTAGTTCTTGCAAACCTGAAGAGGACTCTTCATATTCCACAGCAAATGGAACATACGAAATACCCAAATCACCTATTAATTCAAAACATTTTGGGGCGCAACAAAACCGTTTGTCACAAAATTTTGAATGTCTGTCACCCGTGACGCCTTTTAAAGATGATTTGGATATATCACGTATGAGACACATAACGGCATCGTCGCCGATTCCATGCGAAATAAATCTTACTGCACATCGTGATAACTCAAAAACCTGTTCTACACGCATATCTAGGCACACAGATTCGCTCACTGCGAAAGAAGTACTGGAAGCAGATTTGTGGATCAAACCTAAGAACCGTTATGAATCAAATATTCAAACTGGAAATTTTTACTTAGAAACAATAATTGAAAATAGGTCTACCATCTCAGAAGCAACTATTGAGAAAATTGATACAACACAAACTTTGGAAACGACCAGCGAAAAACTCGCACCTTTTTGTATTGAAATATCCCCTCCTAAAAAAGCTGGCCCTTCTAAGATTATGCCTATTCGCCGAGTATCCCCGAAGAAGAATGGTAAAATTATAAAAGGCAAAACCGCGCACGAAATAGGAACTTTAAAAAAGAAAGTTCACTTGAATACGTCAATTATAAAAACTGGCAATGTAACAATCCCTGGTGTGAGAATAACTAAACTCTCATTAGCTGGTTTGAACAGACAGAAGGACCAGGTCAAAGTGCCTCTTCAAAAACATAAAGAAACGAGCATTAAACTTCACGATCCGAACGATTTTATAATGCGCCTTTGCAATCCTGACCCCTTTGCGGCTTCAACAGTGGAAGACCCATTTTTGGCAAGCACTTTGTATTACGACGAAAAATGGATGTGCGAACAAGAAACTGTCTTTAAGAAATGGCTGAATACATTGCTGTCGCCTCCTGAACATTTGAACACCGACATAGAAACTACCTGCATTGATGCTGGTAAAGTGTGGCAGTCGTGCAGAATAAAGGAAGAAACAGTACTTGCTGAAACGAAAGAAGCCGTATCGGCTAGGTACTAATATGTCTGTGACACAAAATTTATTCACTTCGATATATTGTAGGCAATCTTCATGGTAAAATCTTATTTTTCCATTTTAAGGTATCATACGAATGTTAGACTCAATACACTACGAAAAGCCGCGTGTGCAATGTTTCGTAGGAAAGACATAGTTCATGTTTTGTCACGAACAACTGTATGCGTAGAAAAAGGTCTATTAAACATTAGAGGGGACCGGAATCTCAACAAGGATGTTGGTAAGGAAATAATACGTAAAGTTAAGATCATCCCGTTTACAAAGACTTAACAGGCGTGAAAGTTTTGCTTAGCAGTTTAGTAACAGAATATTAACTCCTTAGGTTTACAGAAAGAGCTTCTCGAATTATTTCTCAGCTACAATCCTCTGTGGTTACGGATCGGTTTGGAGACCATTTATGGCGAGACAATACCATTGCATTCAAATGATGATTTGATAGGTTTGACAAGATTTTTACTCACTAGATTCTTCTCGGATCCATTCTTAGTGAAGAATAACGCCCATCCTCATCTGAGGAATCAACCTGCGTTCATAATGCAGATGAACAAGTTCATGTTAAAGAAGTTCCTGTTTCTCGTTTACTTCTTGGATTACGCTAAATGTAATAAACTTATTGGTCACGACCCGTGTTTATTTCATAAACGCGCGGTACACAAGGAAAGTCGGTCAATATTATTGACATTTGCACGAGAAGTTTTAAGCGGTATTGGGGACATCACCAAAGTACTACGACCTTACGATTATGTCCTATCACATAAACAAACGTATTTAGATGAGTACGATTATGCTGTGACGAATATCTGCACAGATCTTCGAGACGGGGTTCGTTTATGCCGAGTAATGGAACTGATATCAGGAAAGAGAGATCTTACTCGACAATGTAGAGTACCAGCTATTTCCCGGCTGCAGAAGGTGCACAATGTCGATATAGCTCTAAAAGCACTTCGACAATGTGATTACGAACTGTCTGGAAACATCGAGCCAAAAAATATCGCTGATGGTCATAGAGAAAAATCTCTTTCACTACTGTGGCAGATTATATATAAATATCAAGCCCCTCGTTTTAATAAAGCTGCGGAAACATTGCAACGTTGGTGGCGAGCCATGCTTTGGTACGTACACGTCAAGCATTTCCTTCAAGATCGACGAACCAATGCTGCCTGGATAATACAACGCGCGTGGAGGACTTACTTGGCAAAACGAGAACTGAATTACTTGAAAGAGAAACGCTATCGCGAATTAACCATGCGCTCTAATGCCGCTCGAATTATACAGACATACTGGCGACGCGTGAGTCTAGGGGCACACGAGCGTAACAGCTTTTTGGAGAAGAGATCTGCCGCAATACGATTGCAGAAATGGTGGAAGAGAATGAAAGCCACAAAGGCAGATATGCAAATGTTGAGACAGAAGCGTATGGCATTGATTTTGCTTCAAAATCGGTGGCGCGCAGAAATTGCTATGAGGGGAGAAAGACGAGAATATATTATTTTAAGAAACGCAACGATCATTGTACAACGGCGATGGAGAATGTATCATGCTGTGAAGATAGCACGTAGTCGGTATCTTCTTCTTAAAAGTACCACTACCTTCATCCAAAGACGGTGGCGAGGGAACAGACTAATGCACGTCGAACGGGAGCGTTATCGAAAAAAATTACAAAGTATTTGTACTATACAAAGTTGGTGGAGAGGCACGATGAAAATGAAACTCGCTCGCAACCATTATCTAATGAGCCGACACTCTGTTAAGACGATCGAAAGGTGGTGGTTGACTGTATTACAACGGCGACATTTTATTTCCACACAAAGAGCAGTACTCATTGTACAAAGAGCGTGGCGACTACGACAATCAAACCACGAAAGGAGAATACAGTCAAAGATTCGTCAAGACGCTTGCTACAAAATACAAGCCTGGTGGAAATCAATTATCCTTACTCGACGGTACTGTTTAGTGAAAAAAAATTGCATTCTGATTCAACGTCAATGGCGTAGTATATTGCTCGTTCGAAAGTATAAGGCAGATTTTGCTGCAATGAGGAATGCTACACTAACCGTCCAACGATACTGGAGAGCAAAGAGAACAAGGAAACAATATTTGGAATTGAAATCAGCTGTTTTGAAGATTCAGTCCCGTTATCGTGGCATCTTAGTTGGTCGCGCTGAGCGCGATCATTATACACAAATTAAAAAGGCGATTATTCGTATACAATGTTGGTGGCGTTTGCTTAAAATCACTCGCGAAGAACGTCGAGTTTATCTTGAACTCCGAAGAACAGTGCAGACCATGCAAACACGAAGACGTGCCCTTCTTATTGCACGACCGATTAGAAGAAATTATTTGCTGATGAAACAGTCTACCATCTCCATTCAAGCTTGGTGGAGAATGGTACAGGCAAAGCACCGGTACACCGCTTTGCTGAAGCAAAGATATAACGCTGCGGTGATTTTACAACGACAATGGCGGGCGACAATACTAGCAAGAAAAACGAAAGCAGCATATGACAAACTAAAATCGTACATATGTAAGGTTCAAAGACGAAGACGAGCTACTGTTCTGGCACGTGCTATAAGAAAAGAATATGTTGAGAAAAAGTCTGCAGTGCTTACTCTACAGACTCGTTGGAGACAGTTTATCATTGCTAAGCAAGAAAGAAAGAGATTCTGCACTATTAAAGAAGCGGCAGTTTGTATACAACGTCGTTACAGGGCGAATAAGACAGCCAGGTCAACTAAATTATGGTATTCGCAGTTACAAAAATTCACGCTCATCATGCAACGTATCTATCGAGCAAAAAAGATTGGTCGACAAAGGAGGAACTGGTTTTTGTCCTATCGCCAGGCCATCATAACAATACAATCACAGTGGAAAAGAAAGGTCGAAGTAAGGAAGTATCTGACAAAGAGAGGAGCTGTTATAACAATACAGACCCATTGGCGAGCATATTCACGTGGAAAAAAAGCGAGATGCGATTATTTACTTTTGAGGAGAATTACAATCAATGTACAACGGCGATACAGGGCACGTACGATTTGTAAAAGAACTAAAGCAGAATATGACAAGCTGAGAACAAACGTCGTATGGATTCAAAGAAAGTGGAGATCGAAGTATTACGCGAGGATGTGCGCAACTGAATTAGCAAATCAACGCGCTGCCGCTATTAAGATACAACATTGGTGGAGATGTACAAAGTTCTTGAAGAATCACCCCTACATTCATAGTAGCGAATGCAGGCGCGTGAAACAAGGCATATCGGTTTCCATGCTCCAAGAAATCTACTCCAAATATACAAAGGCAGCTACGACAATCCAAATTTGGTGGAGGAAAATTCTTTGGAAACGGACAAGGACCACGGTATTAATTAATTCCGTCCGGTTGATCGAGAACTGGTGGTTGAATGTATTAGCGAGAAGAAGGAAACATCACGCAGCTATGCGAATTCAAGCTTGCTGGAAAGGCTACAAAATAAGAAAGAGTCAATGTGCTCGTATGACCGAATTACGTCAAAGATGCCAAGAAGCGACGAAAAATGCAGTTTCCAGCGCTACTCTGGCTTACCGCTATCAAGAGGCAATAAACAGATTTACTTGCTGTGAGAGTATTGGACAACTATCTATGTCTCTGATAGCCTTAGGTATATTATATGTTTTTAAATGTTTTTCATAATTATTCTTTTATAACTTCAAGGATAAAGGGTAAACTAACATCTGTGTAGATACTATAACGAGATTATCCCCGAGCGCCTGTATCACCCTCTGTGAGATGAATTTAGTGAATAACGTTTACGGTACTTTGGCACAGTCGAATAGATCACTACCTTGGATGGCCGTCAATACCCGAGCCGCGAGCATTTTAGTTACGCTTGCCAAGTTTTCTGCTACACAAAGATACGTCCGGAAGGTGAGTATTGAAATTCCAAATTGTATATGTTATTTCAAGCAATCTTAAATTATTGGTTTTTGCAGTGCGACTACGCCATCGTGATTATACAACTATTGACTGCGTCTTTAGAATTCAAGGAGTTATTCTTAAATCTAGCAACGTTGTTGTGGACACTCGGTCAAGATGAAAACTACGTTAAGGTATTCATTCATTATATAATGTATTGATTTGTTGAATTATTATTGCTGTTTACGATCACAGGTATTATTTTTCTGTGACATACTGTAATTCTATTTTAGGAAGTTTTAGCGTGCCATCAAACAAATTGGCTTCTAAGTTCGTTGTATACGAAAGTGAGTAAAAAGAAAAACAAACCAATGTCGAATTCTGGGAAATCTAAAGAACAAGATCATCTGTTGCCAAGCAATAAGCCTGACTGGGGACTTAGGCGCAAACAACCACGTGTGTTTACTGACGTTCAATATGCTGCAGCCATGATAATGAAGCGATTTAACGCATAAGACTATGTTCATGGAAATATGCAGTGAAAAGATAAAAGAAACTGTAAAACTAAAACTAAAACTTAAAGGAATGAAATTCTTTTAAGAAAAAAGGTTCAATTTTTTGACAAATGATGAGCCACTTGAAAATTTTTACAATATATTTTACTGTCATTAATACGAAGTAAAGAATATTTTCTACACTAGTAAGCAATGAAAATATATATAGTTTATAAGTAAAAATATTGCACTTGGCATCTAATTATATTTTTCTATCAAACAGATGTCGTTAGTTCGAATGTTGTGATACAATTGACGTAACAGTGTTACGATTAACATTATTCGCCTTATTTAATGCTCGTATTGTTTTCTACGTACTGTTATACTGTCAACAAAATAAAAATATGTAAGTTTTTACTAGTCGACGTCGGACACTGTTAAGTCGATGAAATATCTTACTATAAAACGTGCGCAAATGTATAATGATGTTTACGAATTTACGAATAAAATCTTTATGAAGAATGGCCTAGTAAATTCCATCAATACGTTCGCATCGGGATGAACAAATGACTGTTTATGGATTTCGTTGTACTAGTTTACATTGAACTCACGTACATGAATCCTGTATTGTATATCTAACTAAAAAAAGGGTATTAAAAGCTTTAACGTATACAAATTTTATCCCTGATGCTGAACGGATGATATGTAATGGGTAATGATTGTTTCATTTAAATTATAAGCTCAGATCAACAATGAAAAAGTTTAAATTCATGATTGTTTCCCGTTCACGTGTAAACTATAGTGTCTACTAACAAAGGTAAATCGCGAAAATCAACTTCGGAATTTTTGCAGCTGCCGTACCATTTACTTTAATAAGTATCAACTTATTCCTGAAATATAGCATAGAGTATTACAATAATCCTTTCAACTCCATATGATACAGTAGTAAGTGACGATTGTAAATTTTATTTACACAACTACTTGGAAATAAAATTGGTAGTGATAATAATAATTAATTGACTAATGATTATAATAGCTACAGAATCATAATCATAGTCACAGTGGAGGCGGTGATGGTGTTGGTCGTCGTGGTATTGATAGTATCAGTAGTAGTAATAGCCATAGTAATAATAGTAATAGCAGTAATAGAGATGGTAATAGTTGTAATAACAATAGCTGTAGCAGTAATTATATTTTAGACTTAATTCTCATGTACAGACTTAAGTTCTTTGATCTGTTTGATCAGGTATGCTTTTTCATCATTAAACTGCTCATCTTCCGAGCGATCGGTATGAAAACGGGTTAGAAACTCGATGAGTTTTTCTTGATTACGAAGCAGTATATCCAAAATTGGTTTCGGTTTATTTGGATTCGCTACGAATACCTACGAATATTGTTAAATTGGTAACGTGAGTAGATCTCTTGTTTACCTTTTTTTGGACGATAAAGGTGTTTTACAACGCAGCCTTGACCGAGATATCATGAAATAAATTGGAATTTAAACATTACCTTGAAGACATGAAAAGCTTCGAACTGTATATTGCGAGACTTTTCCTTAAGCATATTCATCATGAGTTTCAAATTGTCAGGGTTCGAAATATATCGTGTCATTACCTGGAATACATAAATATTGCTTTGGCACGATGCAATTTTTTGATGATCAGTACCTGTCATTGCAATTAAATCATATACATACGGTAAAATTATGTCTATCCAGCAACAGTTCCCCCAATAATTTAAGACTTTGCCGACGAGTGACGTAATTCTCAGAATTCAACAGCCTTTGATAATGGGAGAAGACTTTATCGTAATTAACTTCTAAAAATTCGGCGCTTAGTATCTTGTGCCTCGTAAGTAGTTCCTGTGGTTCAAAATGCATGAATGAATTGCAAGTGACAAGGATATATTTCCCTAATTTTTTCTACCATTATGTACTTTTTTCATTTATACCTTAAATGTAGAAAAGGCGTCGGATGCTATATCGAATGTAGATACTTCAACATATCTGAAGAAATTATAAAAGTCATCGGAATATATCATAATTTTAGCCAAGGCCTCATATCTCGCGCATTCTCTTAACATGGTACCGCAATTTAATGCGATATCTTGATGCTCATATCTGAAAATAACGAGTATTGTTATTTGCTCATTTTTTCGTCACAAATTTCGATATTTCCACACTACTTTACCCTGACATAAGAGTAAAAAGAATTTCCGGTTTCGTACATATGTACTCAACAGTCGGTGACCTTGTTCCAATTTGTCTACGTAAGATATTGTTGAATACCTGTGCAACATCTTTTTTTCCCTGGTGGAAGAATATTTTTCAAATTATGAAGATGATATCAAGATGTTACGGTATAGGTATAAATGAAATGATTACCTCAAAATCTATACGACTAAGATTTTGAACAAGTAAGAGCAATAAGTTGCTATTATACAACTCCTGTGCTAGCTGAGCCACAACAATGTCTGCTTGTGGTTCTGTTTCAGCTGTCCCATATAGCATATTCTTGATGTGCACAAGGTTTTTGCTAACATCTTCTTGGGCCTAAAAATTTACACATTTCATCATAGAAACCGAAACATGTTTTAACAACGTACCTTTTCTACCTTCTTGTCACCACGCTCCAATGCATTCACTGCCTCTTTGAGAGCCTTAACTACCTCCGCTGGACTTTTTTGAGACTTTCCGAACAGAGGCATGATTCCTACAAGGTGTACACCTTGTGGAGTACATATAAGAAATTTAGTATTTATGTAATTTTGTGAATGACGCTAGTAAAGAACAGTGTTTTCTAAGAAAATATTCCTGTTGGCAATGCTGATAAAAATTAAGAAATGTATATTATTAAGTCACAAATGTATGCCACTTATACCATGGAAAATTAGGTTTGAAAAGAATCTATAAATAGCAAGTAATTTTAATATACGTAAAGACGTGAACCCAGATTTTTACCTTCTAACAGTTGTTACTAATTAACCAAATAATACTTGCACATTTTTGGAACCACACAAAAGCTACAAAGATTTCATTGTCATTAAAGTTAATAATATCACAGTAATGTTATTGTATTATTATAGAATAAACGATTGCAGGTTATTTATTATCGTTAGCTCACACTAATGTAAAGGACTATGTTCCTAACCTTAAAATAGTTGCTTTTACCAAAGACGAATCAACAGCTATCAATATAACAATATGTATAGGTTACATAAAACATAATGCATGTATGACCCGTGTTGCTATAAATGACATTGAAACAGACACAGAGAATAACTAAAATTAGTTTTAACTAATTAATGTCACCAAGTACCACTATATGTGCCAATGGTAAAGATTTAATATACAGAAAAATATGGTTAGTCCGCCCATTAATTGTTTATGCCTTGTGGTTATACTATTTAGGCATTCGCAAAAACAAATAGAAGAAAACGATAAAAGTTGTAATAATATTTTGCTATGAAATATGACTAAATTGTGTTCCTTGGATCAATCGAAACATCACCTTCAATAGAACAATATTATTATGCAATACAAAGACTAATTCATTAAAAAGCTCACCATTCAAGAAGTATCCAAATTAATTCACAATTTCGTCTTGATGGATGTATACACTGTTGTTTTGTTGTTTAAAAGTTAAGGCAAACAACTTTAATTGATATTACGTTAAAAACAATTTAGACGTATCACATTCAAATAGTTACAAGCTTATAAATTAAGTTCCGTTTACGTTCTGCAATTATTATCAAATGAGTGTTTAAAAAGTATTATTGAGCCCATGGAACATTTATTGTTGAAAACCCATTTTAATAAATCGCATAACTGTGCAATTTCTGTCGTTGAAATTCATCCTTCACAGATGAGACAGTCATCGCAAAAATGCTATTGGCTTCACACAATTACGTATCTTTTGACGTCCAATCGAAGAATCTTGTATATATGCACCTTTCCAATAAATGCGACACATAGCGAGACATACGACCAATTTGCAAGGAAATGTGCTTTTCATTTTGTCGTATTTTCAAACAATGTAAAACTAAATCGTTAGGACCAATCAGGTTCAAGATTGATATGTTTAATTCCTGTTGAAGTTACATGGGGATGAGATCATACTTCAAAGTTGGAAGGTGAATCACTATCTCTATCTGTGAAAGAAATGACGGAAAGCTGTCAAAATTTTATCTACAGGAATTTTGTAGTGGTTATAACCTAATAGTGACGGCTGGAATATATACACAAAATATTTATGAATATTTCTGTACATTGGACGCATGAGTCAATAAAATAATTCTTTTACAGAAGAAGTATTCACAGGCCAAAAAAATGGTACATTGTTTAAACTGAAAG
The DNA here is from genome assembly GCA_963989215.1 of Hedychridium roseum. Taxonomy (NCBI): domain Eukaryota; kingdom Metazoa; phylum Arthropoda; class Insecta; order Hymenoptera; family Chrysididae; genus Hedychridium; species Hedychridium roseum. Next base: position 5,716,899 of record OZ022312.1, on the reverse strand, counting down.
GAACATTCATTTATTGCGCTGGCAAATTGTTTGAGAAAAATTCTAAAGAATAATTTTATGATTTTTTTAGCACGGTCGTGTTAAAGTTCGCACAACAGCTGAGCAAGAGGAATTGAGAAAAATAGAACGAGCGAAAAAACTCGCGAAATACAGGGCTGGGATTGCACTAATTTTTGAAAAGGTTAGAGGAGTAATAATGTAGGTTTTTTGAAATTTTAAGAAAATTTAATAAAACTTAACAATATACCCATATTTTAGAGAGAAAACAAAATATGGGACAAAGAGATATTCATAGTTACAGAACAAATGCTTTTACAAAATCCAGACATAAATACCTTATGGAACATTAGACGTGAAGCATTCCAGGAAAACAGTTGGTAATGTCATCAAATACAAATTAAGAAAGTGGTAAAATTTATAAATAAGGTAGTCTCTGATTAAAAAAGACATTGATTCATGAAAACAAAATAGGGAAGTAGAAGAATATGAGCAGGCGTTAGAAAAGGAATTGACATTAACTGAAGGTTGCTTGAGGGAAAACCCTAAGTCATATGCTGTTTGGCATCAGAGATGCTGGGTGATAAACAATACAAAAAATCCAGATTGGAAGAAAGAATTATCATTGTGTTCAAAATGTCTTGACCTGGATGAAAGAAATTGTACGTACATATTTTCAATACCTATTGAAAATAATGTATAAATTATATATTTCTTGCAGTTCACTGTTGGGATTATAGAAAATTTGTAGTAGAAAAAGCGAAAGTACCTGATACAGAGGAGTTTGATTTTTCTACTTCAAAAATATTACACAACTTCTCTAATTATTCATCCTGGCATTATAGAAGCAAGATTTTATCAAAAATGTTTCATGTAGATTCAGAGGAGCTGCCAATTACAGAAGAAAAACACAAAGAAGGTAACATTCTTGAGCAGCTTATGTGTACCTGCAATATTCTAATGTTTAATTATTTATAGAGTTGGAACTTGTGATGAATGCAACTTTCACTGATCCCAATGATTCAAGTGCATGGTTCTATCAAAGATGGCTCTTAGATAATTGTAAATCCAATTCATGCACACTGCAGTGTATTTATCTTAGCAAAGACATAGGTACCATAATTTTCAATAATGACACAGAAATCACACCAACAAATCTTGTGTTGTATGTTGATGGTACAAAAATTGATACTGAATGGAAGTCCAATGGAAAGAAAAGTTTTGATAAAGTATGGACTGCAGAATTCCAAAATCCTTTGGATCAATTAGATGTGGCAAAAAACGTTTTATGTACATTTATGGAAACCACAATATCACTTTATTATTCAAATATAGAAAGGGCATGGCTGTATAAGTCAAATCTATTTTTGAAAAAAAGAATTCACAATGAGGAACAGCTAAAAGACCAGTTGAATAGCTACAAAGAGTTAGCAAAAATGGAGCCCAATAATAAATGGGCTTTGCTTACAAGCATTTTACTTATGAAAAAAATTAGTTTCACCGAATTTTATGATGACATTTTGAAAGGATTAAATAAATTACGCACCATTGATTTTCTCCGATGTAATTATTATAAAGATTTACGTAAGTTAATAAATTTACATCCTTCGTATCTTATTTTTGTAATATACATCGTTGTAATAATACCTTCTGATTTTAGGAAGCAAATACATATTGGATCATAAGTTAAACATGGTCTGGCAGACAGAGAATGAGTTGGAATTTCAAAAACAAATTGATCTCTCAAAGTTGGATTTAACTACAATTCATAACAATCAGTACTATTGTTTTTTCCGAGAAGTTGACCTCAGTGAAAATTATTTAAAAAATTCCCTATTTTTATTATCTACTTTCCAAAACTGTAGAAACTTGTCTCTGTCTAATAATCAGTTAAGCTCGTTAAAAGGTTTTCCAACATTACGTAATCTTAAAGTTTTATCTTTGACTTACAACAATTTGGAAAATGTAAAGGAAGTGTTAGATTTAGTGACTAGACATAACTTGGAAAAGTTAGAATTACGGGGCAATCCAGTGTGCAGCACGGTTGACATCGTTGTACAAATTCTAAATGTTACATCGTGCTCGCTGCAACTAGACATTGCATAAAGTCAAATTGGCAGATTTCACATTGTGAAAATAAAAACAATTATTGACAGAACATCTGTATTTATTTTCTTTCTAGTTTTTACTTTCGAGTTGTCCATCTAGCTGTAGTTTCAGTCCATTGTCAAAACTTGTAAATCAGCAACGTGCTTCACTGCGCTTCAGCGCATCCGTCGCGCATTTTTGTCACCAATAGGAGAATCGCTGCCCTCACGTTGCTAATTCTGAACTTCCCATTGGCTGAAATTCATTAACATGGCGGATCTGTCGCGGGAGGGGGAAACAACAGTAGTCTGGCCCGAACGCGGTTGCATCCCCGTACAGCAAGCAGAAACAAGTAGTAACGCTAACATCGCGACTTTTCCTTTTGTTTTCATTTTTATGTTAAGTTAAAATTAAGTGAAGCTTGTGGCAAGATAAAAACTGGCTAAAATGGAAGACTGAAAAAAAGTGCGGATCGTAGAAACAATTGGTGTTGGGACAAATTCGCCTCGCAATTCCCTGCCGACGCGTTCAAGTAGTCAAAAGCTTATTCAGGCAGCCTTGAAGGTAAACAAAAATGGAGCTAGAAGGGGAAGAAGCACAAGTTTGCCGACTCTGTGGTCAATGCGAAAGTATCTACATTGACGTTTTTGGAGAAGAAGGTACCAAAAGATTCCTGGGTCTGAAAATTCATTCGAGAATCAACATTTTGGTGAGTAACAATGATGGATGCGCAATGGGGCCCGTTTTCTTTCACATGGCGGAGGGGGTTAGAAAAATGGCGAGAGGGGAAGGACGCATGGAAATCACAAACACTAAATTCTCCCTTTGGGAAAATGGCCTGTACACAAAACTATTTTGCTTATGAAAACGTTAAGCTCGCTACATCTTTTCTTAATTATCTGTCATGTTCATATCTTTTCCTGCACGAAATTCATTTACTTCGTAAAAGTATTTCGAATTCATAGAAAGCTGAGAGTATGAAGAATATATTTATTTACGATTTTTTTCTTGCGTCCCTGGTGTGATGTAGAAAAACCATGAAGGCCGTTTACAATTTATCTGTATCATGTGCCGCCTTGTTCATGTAAAATAAACAATTTTTTCGTCATTTCATTTCTGAGTGATATGTGGTATCAGAAACTGTGCAAAATGTATATCATATAATACAAATCATGTAACAGTTAGTGTTGATAGTAGTAGTTGTACAAGCATAAATGTCTGTAGATCTCTGAGAATATCAAAACAATTGTGTATGAATGTAAGGATCATTTTTATGATAGTCTGAATGTGATAGATTTCTTAAGCACAAAGTGAGTACCAGCTAAAAAATTTCTTTAATGTGTACATACAGAGCGGTAGGGTTGAAAATTCTTTGCAACTGCTTTTGTCATTATAAAATGTTGATTGGCCAATTTGATTTACGTTCCATTACAGAAATAGCTAATTAAAGATGAATAAAAGTCGGGCTTAAAACTGTGCTATACTTAGTACTTAGGAATTTTGTTTAAATCACAGATAGATGAGAGGGATCCTCTGCCCAAGGCAATCTGCGTACAGTGTCTGGGCAAGCTCGAATTCGTTTGTGACTTCCAAGAGGAGTGTCTACGCACCCAACAAGTGTTACGCGATCGATACATTCTGCCAACCTTAACAGACATTGTAAGTTAGTCATTTATTACACATATTGCTCTACCGCTCTTTTATAATGCAATCAAATTATGCTTCCCTTCTTGAAATAATATTCTTAACTTCAATTTAAAAATTTAAATTTGATAAAAAATTTATCACTTTCTTGAGTTACTGAAAAAACTGATTCTATATTCTAAGACAATCTAAAGTCACAAAGAAACACTTCATTCTTTTTCATTGGTGTCTTACTTCTGGTACCCACTTGTGTGTTTAATTTGATCTATCCTCAGACTGGAATAAAACATGAAGATCCGGTACCAAGCACGTCGACAAATAACAACAACATAGAGAAGAATCTTAATTCACCAACTGAGGAGAAAGTCAAAGGTGTGGAGCAGCGAGTTCTGCGAACGGCGACAAAGTCGCAAAGATCGCGAAGAAGTATTAAGGATCAGGGGTCAAAGAATGGGGGCGAAATTATAAAGGAACCAGGCATCGACATATCTGCAACAGAAGATCAGATTGATTACAATGCGGACGAAACGGTGCAACACTCCGATCAGGCCGCAGGAAACCTCCCTACTAGGTGGCTCCGGCGTAGACAAGTCACAGAAACTGCATCTACCGCGAATAATGTGGAAAGCATTTCCAATACTTCCATTGCCAATCGATTACGAAGTCACGATAGTACGCCAACAAACATAGAGCTTAACAATGTACAATCACGCAATAGCATCAGCGAAAGTAACGTAAAACTGCCTAACAGTAGTTTGACTGAGTCCAGTATCAACAAGCAATCTAACAATAATAAACCACAAGATCCGCACACTATTCAAATACCGACGTCGGCGTTAAATAAGCTTCTGACGATTGTATCAACATCGCCCGACATAGAGGTGTCCGTAAAGGAATCGAGAAATCGTAATAGCGATGCCGAGGACATCAGCTTCACGGTGGAATTGTGCAAGAAACAGAGCGACGATGTAGAAACGGTTCGTGCAAGGGTCTTTCCTGATCAAGGTTCATGCTTGGTCGACACGGCAATCGTCGACCTACTGCGGAATCAAAGCAGTGCAGAAGTGAACTACATAATAAATGGTCTTATCAATAGTGGGGGAAAGAACGGTAGCTCCACGAAAGCAAACGATTTAGCCAAACTCGAAGAAAGATTGGAGGCCTCTCAAAATCCACAACAGCTGTTTCGGGTCGACGGCGAGGAGATCCGCGTCGACGACAACGTCGAGCATGTTGTGACCGACAATCAGAACGGATACGCATGTAAACTCTGTCGAAAATTCTATGAACGGAAAGACAAGTGTACTGTTCACGTAAAAACGCACCTCGGTATAAAACAGTACACTTGTATCCTTTGTAATGCCAAATTTGTTTGCAAGTCTGACGTGATGAAACATATACGGTGTTCTCATACGAATCCCAGACCTATACAATGTCCAAAGTGTCCTAAACGGTTCAAATCCAAGTTTTATTTGACAGAACATGATAATGTGCACAAAGGAATACGACCCTATACGTGTTCAGACTGCGGGCAGAGCTATCATCATAAGGTATCTTTGCAGATACACGTGAAGTCACATCTACCACCTCAGAATTTGGCATGCGAATACTGTGGTAAAGTCTTCCCGTATCGCACGAGATTACTTAGTCACATTGCTAGCGTACACTTGAAAAATAGGCGGAATTTCAGATGCCGATTCTGTTACAATCTTTACTCGAGTCTTGCTGTACTGAACGAGCACATTAAGACTAGACACGCGACCACGTACACATGCGAAATTTGCGGGAAAGCCTTCAAGGTCGTTTCTAAGTACAAGGCCCACGTCCTACAGCATTCAAACCCTAAACCGTTTACTTGTAATATCTGTAACAACAGATACGCTTCGAAAGCATTCCTTAATGAGCATCTGCTCAAGCATGAAGGCCTGCGGAAGCACGTCTGCCAAAAATGTGGAGCCAGTTTCGCCCAAGCGAGTCACCTTGCCGCCCACCGTCACGTTCACGGGGAAAAGACTCATGCCTGTCCCGAGTGCGGCAGGAAATTTAACAGGCGTGACAATATGAAAGTACACAGAAAAAGACATTTCGACTCGCAAAAAACTGGCACCAAGCAAAAGAATGTTTCCAGTATCGATGAAATGACCTCCGGTACTTCCTCCAATGAAAAGTAATAACGAGAATCAAGACGTTAACTACAATGTTCTTATGTAGCTGTTTTTCTGTTTACACAAGCAATCTTGTAAACTGAGATATGACCTTATAAGATGTGTAGCGACTGTATACACATTTCTATTACCAAACGGTAAATACTCTGCTGTGAAGATATTTTGTCCGTTAGAAGTCTCGGCATATTGTCCGTTAGAAATCTCGGCATATTGTCCATTAGCAGTCTCAGTATGTTGTTCGTTAGCAGCCTCGATGTCCGTTAAAAGTCTCCGTGTATTGTCCGTTAGAAACCAAAAACATATCAACTCTTACGAAAATTATCAGTTTCTAACCGTTTATTTTTTATCCCTAAAGTATGTAAGTAACAAACACTTTTTCTATTACTTTAACGCTAGAACAGCCGACAATTAACGATTGACTTCTACCGGAGGGGTCAAAATGACTTGTTTTTTAAATTAACAAGACATTTAAGAAAAGACATAGCATTTTACAGAATTAATTATTTACATATTTTAGGAAGAGTTAGAAACATTTTAGGAAACGAAATGTACTGAAACTGAGTAATGATTATAAGAAATGCCAAACAAGTAACTTTGACCCCCTTGGTAGATCGAGTGTTAAACGTATTCGGTGGAATAAAATTAAAAATCGTTCAAATAGCTTGTTAGCTACATAATTTTCCATAACGAGAGAATCAAACACACAAGTAATACTCATGTTAGTTATTTCTTGGGATGAGCAACAGTGTATGAGCGTTCAAAAATGCCTCTTGGATCTCTCGTAACTTAATAAACTATAAATATTATATACGCGATACAAATGAAACCGAAGGTTGCCGGCAGAAGTATTCGAATGTATCGCCCAAGTCTGAATTTCCGTTTGCATGTAGTACCACAAAAGTACATGCTCTCAGTCATCGTTTTATTACAAGCATCAAGAAAGCTTCTTTACACCATATTAAATTGACGAAGCAATATGAATTGTGCAAGTATCCCTACAAATGGGAGTTTGTAAAGTGATAAAATGTCATTTAAGGTCTAAAAAATATGTTAGCAGTAGGGCTTCCAAGATTAGTAACTATAGTGTTAAAAGAAAAGTATTTTCTATATTTTTACAAACAAGTATTTAAGAAATATTTACATTTTCGACACACATGTACTACAAACGTACATTACTACTTTGTAAAATTAACCCATATATATATATATATATATATATATATACCAGTAAATCAGATCGTGCTAAAAAATATAAATAAGATAACCGTTCTAAGTGAAAGTTTGATCGCGTTGTAAAATTGATTGGCCACAAAGTGGTTCCTCGACCTTCGATATAAGTGCCTTGACCAACGCAGACGACTTTTGTATGAAACAGGAGAATATTTAGATTCATAATGATTGAAAAGTATAGAAATATAAAAGTTATCACTCCCTTTAATGATATGCTCTCCTAATTTAGTTAAGTACTAAGCAATAATTAGTATATTTTATATACGAATCTTATATAATCAGAAATACTTTTGCAAACAGACATTAATTCAACATGATCGTCCAGCATTACTGGCGATTTATTATCGATGTTGATAATAAATTGAGGCGAAAGATGTAGTATTTAGATATTTTTTGATAATACATTTCATTATTGAATCGTCGAATATCTCAATAAAGGTGTACAATATTTTTTGAATAAAAATTGTTTTATTAATATTTCCCAATCACCGTTTTCATTGAACTATAGATTGATACGCATCGCGCCTGCTTTGCTAGTACGTGTTGTTTAAATTGTGACTGACGAAGTTCACGACGTAACATGGCACATGTTGATCAACAAATAAAATTAATTAGAACACAGTGCATGAGGAGGTAGTTAGCTGTACTTTGTGGTAAAATTTCAAAAACATACGAAAACCAAACGAAAATTTTACAATCGTTTCAGATCAAAGAAGACGATGATTTGCCACACAAAGTTTGCGTAAGATGTCTGGGGACACTGGAATTTTTTTGCGATTTTTATAACGTCTGCCAGAAAACACAGAAGAAACTCACGGCTGTAAGATAATTCATTGAACCGAAATTTATTTATTCGCAGAAAGAATGTAAATAAAGTAATTAGGCAACATTTGATGTTAACGAGAATAGTATTTTGTCAAAGGCTGCAATTATTGTAAGAAATAATCTAGTTAGTAGAATGGATTTGAATATTGGGGTAACTGATTTTTTTACTTCAGAAACAGAATACGACGTGTAATAAGCCCAAAGATGAATTCGATATCGATTCAGATAAAGAGAACGTCCATCCGATGGGAGTCTTTGCGGGGCGAAGAAGGAAGAACTCGGAGGAAGGTGTTCTACCGTCAATTAGGACGACGAAAACAATGACACGGCCGGATATTCAAGCAGACGGCCCTTGCAAGCAACTTGAGCCGTTAGCTCGCACAATAATTAGTAACAAAACTCTGGAAGAACTAGATCGTCAAGAATTACTCTCAATATCAGGCAAATCGAGTACAATGATCAATGATTTGACGAATCTCTCACAAGTTGACGGAGAGGATGGCACGAACAACTTCTGCTTGAGACGACGAAGTACAAGAAGTATGAAAACCGAGAAAGTACAACCGCGGACAGATATGACTGAACATAATGCGCTAAGACGGAAAAGAGGACGACCAACGAAAAAAGTAAATACCGAGCCCTTCCAGAAACAGCACCTCCACCTAATCTCAGGTAATGAGATTAGCAACTATGATCGGCATTCGCCTACGGCGGAAAAAAATGCTTCCGTTGGCGAAAAGCTATTAAGCAAAGCAGAAAGCTCTTTAACCAAAGAAGAAATTAAATTTAAAGCAAAAGGCAAGAAGGTGTCTTTAGATCTTGGGGATGATACAACAACAAATCAGTCTGTGCCATTATTCACAGTAAAAGAAGAGAAATCTTCAGATACAGAAGAAGCTTTAGTGTCCCCTGTACAAGATTCAAGAATTAATCCACTAGTTTGGATACCGGGGAATATTATAATTCAAGAGCCAGGGCAAGCCAATAGCGATGTTTTGTCTAATTCAAGTTTACCGGCCGCAAGTGAAGCAGAACCAAGTCATTCGAAAAAATCAGCCGACAATTCAAATACAGAAATTCGCGTTGGAACCTCGATGAACTTGCAAAACAACGGTAGGAAAAAAGCACTTGGGCGATCACGAACGACGTTTTTTGACTATTTTGAAAGAGATGCGGATGTTATTATTCACCAAATCACAGAGGAAGAACGGCGCATCATGCTGGAAAGTCAGCGTTCGTCCAGAATCAATGGCAGAGAAAAGTATAGGAAGATATCCGAACTTATCACCGATGAACAAAAAGGTGTAATCGAAACATTTTACAAAGTTGATATGTCGGTGGTAAATGCGGATAAAGTTCAAGAAAATTTAACGGTGGTCGACAAGAAAACCATTCAGTGCAAAATATGCGGTCTGCTCTATCCTAGATTAGACAAGTGCCAGGTACACTAATGTTTGACAACATTATATCAGAACCTCAGCAGTTATTGCGAGACTAACAGAAATTACTCTTCCAGGTCCACATTTGGAGTCATCTTAACATGAGACCGTATCAATGCAAAGCTTGTGAATTCTCCACGGTAACGGTGAGCAATGTGCGTTGTCATATAAGGAAAAGCCATCTGAAGATTAAACCCTTTGCGTGTAATCTTTGCGAGAAGAAATACGTCACCGCAGTTCTTCTTGAAGAACATCTGAACACACATACAGGTGAACGACCTTTCAAATGCAAACTCTGTAACTTTGCCAGTTCTAGCCGACAGGTACTCAGTTATCACAATACAACGCACAAAGCTGTCAAGGTATGTATTTATAGAAAAAACCCATTATTTCTAATATCCGCATTCCTGTTTTTTTATTTATGGCTACGTGTTGTTTTTTTATAGGATATTTCCTGTAAGGTTTGTGGGAAGGAGTTTTACTCGAAGGGCAGAATGCGCGCACATATGCTCATTCACAATAAAGACAAAGTCGTCATGTGCAAATTATGTTCCTCCTATTTGTCTAACGCAAAAGCTCTTGAGGCACATAACAGAAACGTCCACATGCGTGACTATATTTGCAATGTGTGCGGCAAGAAGCTCAAGTCAAGGAAAGCTCTGCACAATCATCAAAATGTAATATTAATAGTGTCCATTCATCACCTCGACTTATTTGTATGGCATTTATAGCGTTTTACTTGTAATTTAAATTAACAGGTTCATGCAGCTGCCAAATATAAATGCACCTTATGCCCGAACGTATACAAAAGCAGTCATATCTTAAAGGAGCACCTGTTAAAGCACGAAGGCATTAGAAAATATAAATGCACTATTTGTGAAAAATCTTTTGCTCAGCAGTCCCACCTAGCTGCTCATATGGCAGTACATAGTGAAATAAGGTAAGAATAATTACATTGCTCACATTTACATTTATGTAATGATTTAATCGAAGCTATTAGTAAAGATTAATGCAATTTGCAGATTCTATTGTCCGGCTTGCCAACGGGCCTTTAATCGTCACGACAACATGAAGATCCACACAAAACGCTGTGAGGCATTTTTGGCTAATCCTGAACTAAAGGACCTTCTTATCAAACGAGAGAAGACTAAATCAACCTTCCAATCCGATGGAAGCTCCATTACGTCTAAAGATAATGATACACCTACCAAGGAAACCTCTGATATCGTAAAGTGCTCGGACATAAAGACTGATATTAACATAGATAAGACTGATGTAAATGTAAGAGTTACAGAAGGTAACGCAGATATAAACGTATCAGGAGAAAATCCTAATTACGTTGTTTTGGCTGTCGCAGAAGATAGCAATGTAATTAAAGTGGATGAGGTTCGGATTTTAGAAAAAATAGTAGACGACCCGAAACTCGTCGATGACTGCGGAATCAATGTAGTTCTAAATGTATTAGCGCCTGATAATTTTTAAAGAAGGTTGGGTTACAATGGTTAAAAGAAAAGCGGGTAACAGACCGCGTCTGAAATTTTCAATTTGCCAATGTTTGGTCAATATTATAATTGACTTAACAATCAATGTTGTAATTAAATATCTCTTTGGTCTTTTGCGAAATTTTTAAGTTGAACTATGTAACATTGAGCCAACTGAATAGGAAGTATTTAAATAGATAAAAATTGATTGAAGGTGAAGCTAAACGAAACTATTTAAAAAAATAAGAATTAACAAAAATTCCTGCTTTGAGGCATGCAATGTGTAGCAAATCTGGAATGAGGTCAACACGGATTATAATAAAGAAAATGGTTGTCCATCAGCATTCAACACTGATCGTAAAACAAAGAATTTGAATTTTGTGAGGAACTACAGAGCTCTGTTTACAAAAACTGAGAGAAGAAATGACTGTAACTCCGTCCAGAAATCCGAACAAAATACTCTATCGCCAATTGATCCCGTTTAGAGAATACCACGGGTGAATGCATGAACAGATGGTCTCAGGTTCTGGAAGAACAGTCTGTAAGAGTTCGATTAGCATGAATTAGCGTTGCGATCAGGCAAATCCAATGCCCTGATTAGTGGCATGATGAACTTTGCGTGATTTAACGGAGACGGTGACAGAGAGAACTCTTGCTCCTGAAGACGAAGCACAAAAAGACCTGAAACCGAGCAAGAAAATTCATAGACAAATACAACGACTGGACAGAATGCAATAAAACAAAAAAGAGGAAGACCTCCTAAAAAAGTGATTCTTGTAAATCCTAAGTCGATCAAAAAAAAGTACTTGCACCTAATCTCTGCTAAGAAGAATACGACAGCTGAGCAGATTAGTAACCACACTTGACATTCGATTGCGTCTGCAAAGAAGGCAATCGTCGAGTGAAAAGAAGCAATTGAAACGAATTACCATGTTTAAAGTAGCTTTTTTGATTAAATTTTTAATTGAAGAAAATCATCTTAGGTCTGATAATACGTTTTAATTATTTGTTTTTGCTCGACGGTTGCATTTTTTATGGACATAGTCAAATGTCGAGTGTGGTTACTAATTTGCTCAGCTAACGTATTCTCTTTAGCAGGCATTAGGTGCAGGCACTTTCTTTTAAGCGGCTCAGGACTTAAAGGAATTAATTTTTTAAGAGGTCTACCCCTTTTTCGTTTTATTGCATTCTGTCTAGTTGTTGTATTTATCTGCACAGTTTCTTGCTCGATTTTGGGGCTTCTTGTGCTTCGTCTTCGGGGGCAAGAGTTCTTTCTGTCATCGTCTCCGTTAATTTGCGATAGTTAATTAGACCAGTGACCATGGCAACGACTTGCCAGATCTCAACGCTGATTCTTGGTGGTCAAACTTATTCAGTATTTTCTGTCAGAGAACATCTATTTGAAAATTCACCTGTGGCGTTTTTTGAAGGGGATTAATCGGCGATAAAGTACTTTGTTCGGAATTTCTGACGAACTTACAGCGGTTTCTTCTCTCGATTTTTGTGAGCGGGTCTTTGCAGTTCTTTATAAAATTGCAATTCTTTGTTCTTCGGCCCGCGTGGACTGCTGACGGACGGACATTCTCTTTATTCGAATCCGCGTCGAAATTCATTTTCAGACCTACAACATGTTACGTACCTCAAAGCCACAAATTTTTAACAACATATTTTTTTAAACAGTTTCGTTCAGCTTCACCTTCAATCAATTTTAAAAATATTGACGGAACTTCGGCAAATTGAAAATTTGAAACGCGGACCTTGCTCAAACTCAACATTCCCGTTAACTGAGAACGATGTGTCGTTCAACTGCTCCTTTTGCGGTTTTAAACAAGACTGACAGTAAATATAAAACTGATGTTCCTATATACACTAGTGTTAAATCATCCAAACTTGACCTCAATGAACATTGTTGTACATGTTTTATATTTTCTTACAACTTTTGTAGAATTAAAGTAAAACCGGTGTACGGTTACAGAGGATACTTGTGTGTATTCAGCATGTTTTCTGTGTTAGTAGATTGAAAAAGAAACGACTGAAAAGCAACAATAAAGAATTCCGAATCAACGTTTTGTATAGTTTCTTTATGAAAACCTTTATCGTCATTTTCTAAGAAATTTTTGTATTGTACCAAATACCGCAAGGGAAAGTAGAGGGGGGAATTTAATCTGGTGAAAGTTCCGACGACCTAAATTCTCGTCAATCGTCTTGAACAGTATCTATCCCGTCAGTTGAGTTAACTTCCACTTTGTGTAATGTCACGTCTTGAGAAAAGTCATTTTCTTTATTAAAGCATAATTAAGATTGCCAATGCGATTCCTAAACGAAGTGAAAAGTAAGCGTTGTTCAAACACTTATAGTACATAGTTTAACAAAAATTGCTGTTCATAGTGTGCCTATGACTGTCTTATTGAATGCGAAAAGGACTATCAATAATAGTGGGTCAATAGAAAGACAATAAAATGACGGACGTGCCGCCAAAATACCGTTTGTTAAATTTGGATAAAACACAAGAAATGTTAGAGCTATTCACCGGCGAGCGTACTGGTTGGGTACAAGTTGGTGAAGAAGGATGGTTCTTTCCTCACCGATATACGGAACAAGGTGAAGGGTTTTACAAGTTTAAGGCCAGACCTGACGACACATGGGTCTTATCCTATCCGAGGTCGGGGACCACATGGACTCAAGAATTGGTCTGGTTGTTGACCAACAATTTAGATTTTGAAACTGCACAAAAACAATTCCTAGCAGAGAGATTTCCTTTTCTGGAGTGAGTATAAAAATCCAATTCCTCTGGCCTTTATCCAGAAATGTATTACCAGAACGACTTTGGCCATTGTATGCATATATTTTTTTTAGGTTCAGCATGTTTAATCACCCAGAGCTGACCAAAGAATTTGTGGAAATGAATAAGAATGACAAAGAAAAGATGCAACTGTGTATAGATATCGCTAAACCGGGATATGAAATTTTGGAAGCTCTTCCTTCACCTAGGTTCATTAAGTCGCATTTTCCTTTTAGCTTGTTACCCGGTATCTTGCAGACTGGATGTAAAGTATGAACGTGGACTTACAAACGCTATGTAACAATGTAAAACAGCAGTATTGACAAGGAATAATTGTGTATAGGTAGTTTACGTGGCAAGGAACCCCAAAGACGTTGCCGTTTCGTGGTACCACTTAAATAAAGCAATAAAGACTCAGGGATATCAAGGAGATTTTCCAACATTTTGGAATTACTTCAAAAATGATCTTAGTAAACAGAAACATGTAAACTAAATAGTTTCATAAACACTGTTAACCAATTAACAAAACGATCATAACAAATTTTCAGCACCATGGAGTCCTTACTGGAAACATCTAAAAGAAGCCTGGGGAAAGAGACACGATCCAAACATGTTATTTATATTTTACGAGGAAATGCAAAACGTATGTAAACAGTTGCTCGTTATTATTATTAGAACGCTAATCAATTTTTCTTACTCATTTAGGATTTACCCAAAGCAATAAAGAAAGTGGCGAAATTTCTGGGTAGAACTTATAGCGAAGAAGAGGTCGAGCGATTAGCAACATATTTGAATATAAAAAACTTCCGTAACAATCCGATGGTAAATTCGTCCGAGTTAAAGGATTGCGGTATTATAACGGAGGGGAGTTTCGTCAGGAAAGGACTAAGCGGCGCCTGGAATGATTCGTTTACAGCAGAACTCGAGGCGGAAGCGAACAAATGGATAGCCGAAAATCTTCAATACGTCGACTTTAACTTCTCGTTTTTAAATAACAACTATAAGTAATAAATTTATGATATTCTAACAGTTTGTCGATAACCCACGTCAGAGTAATTATAATTAGTAAATAAACATATGTAAGTGGCCTTAGGAAATTAGCTGTGTAATTACTGCTTAATGGTCGAACGACATAATGGCATAGCATTGGTCATTATACGTATTTATTCGGTTGCGTGATAATACTTGATATCTGACATATTTGTTCCACAAGGTTGTACCTGCATTTTCCAGTCTAAATGGAACATTTTTGAGACTTGCACGTAAAATGGTGTACGAAATTCTTAACGCGGAAAAAAGCAAGAAACTGTTCAATGCATTTCCAGCGTATACAGGAAATTGGTTGTTGGTTGATGAAAAATGGATATTGCCAGGCAGGTATATCGAATACGTCGATAAAATTAATAACATTCAAACGAAGCCTGGTGATACATGGATCGTAACCTACCCACGATCAGGCAAGATATTTCATGTTTGTCACCTTAGTCTAAATTCATAAGAAGCACAATATTATTTTTGAAAAAGATAACATAAACAAGAAATGTAAGCTGTAAAAATGTTCGAAGAGAGGCAGTCAGTTTGTCGTTCGTCAAAGTTAATTGAACATTATGGACGTAGGTACTACGATGATGCAAGAACTCGTCTGGCTCCTACAGAATAATATGGACTTTGACACGGCATCAAAAATTCATTTAACGGATAGGTCTCCTTTTTGCGAGTAGGTATTTAAAAGTCCATGATTCAAATAAGTTTTCAAATGAATGATTACATTCCCACCATTAGGTTAAATATAGTCGTCGATCCAGTAACAACGCAACAAGAGTTTGGGGATCTATTGCAAGGGATTCCAAAACCCGTACTTGACGTAATTGATACAATGCCTTCTCCACGATGCATAAAGTCACATTTGCCACTGAGTTTATTACCCACACTTTCGAAAAATGATTGCAAGGTCTTTTCAATATCCGCTCTATTGACAACCATGTTTCGAAATAACTAGCAGAACAAAATACAAAAATACAAAATAACAATATAAAATACAAAATACAAAATAACAATATAAAATACAAAATAAAATACAAAATCTCCTTGAAAATTTCAGACAATTTATGTAGCGAGAAATCCAAAAGATGTGCTTATTTCATTCTACCAATTCACTAAGGCACACGTTCGTTGGCAGTTTCAAGGAAATTTCTCGGAATTCCGTGATTTATTCCTTGATGAACTTGGTAGGCATTATGTTTTAGTTTATAAGTAGTCGTCTGTGAACTTATAAAAATATATAACTGGACTGTAAAATATTTTGAAATCAGTTGCTTGGTGTCCCTATTGGGAACATATAAAGGAGGCTTGGAAGAAACGACATGAGCAGAACTTGCTGTTCATATTTTATGAAGAGCTCATAAAGGTGAGTTGATAATAAGCCGAATCCATAATGAGAAAGAAATATTACAAATATGTAACTAATGTTTCAAATGTTTTAAATATTTTGAATATTGTAAATATATCTAACATATTTATCATATGAAGGATTTACCGGGATGTATTCGGACCGTAGCGAAATTCTTAGAAAAATCCTACAATGACAACGAAATTATAAAACTAGCTGAACACCTGGAGTTCGCAAACTTCCAAAAAAATACCATGGTCAATAGCATACCAGTAGGTAATATTAACACAATTCAACCCAATAGGTTTATAAGGGAAGGTAAAAGCGACGGTTGGAAACGTGTCTTTACCCTCGAAGATGAAGAACGAGTTAACGAGTGGATAAAAAAGAACGTACAAAACACCGATATATACTTCCCATCTTTTGATTCTGACGTAACATTAGGATTATCCCAGTTAAACAAGATAAAAAGATATTTTTAATCATTACTTTACCACGCGAATCATTGATCGTTATGACAATTTATTATCAATTTTATTCCAAAGTTAATTATGGATGTGTTAATATCTAATGTTTACATAAACAATAGCCTTTTTCATGTACGATCATAATTACTTACACAAGTGTATCTTAAAAGAATAAAGTTTATTGTGATTCACTGCATTTCACACATATTTTTACTAATACCATCGTTCGGAAAGCATTCCGTAACGTTTCTTCGGTTTGCATTGCTATGATTTTTATCTTCTTACCTCCTTTGCCCATGACAAAAGACTTGATACGCGAAGACGAACATTCAATAGATACAATGCTGCTAATACCCCCATCAACTCTGGTCTCCAAGTGTTCTAATTTTACCAACAATTTATAGGGCATTTCTTGAGGCAATGTATCTAATAATTTGGCACGCACAGTTTTTTCTATCAGCTTGTCTGGTGTCTGGTCCGTAAACACATCTGGATCATATTTCCAATCTTTCACTTTAGCTGACTGAAGAAGATATTGCTGTAATGTATAAGGTAGATCACATTAATGTAAGCACGCACATACACAATTAGTGGCAGTGATCAATTACATGTTTGATCAATTACATTTGTAACTCTTACAACTTACTCGCAAATCATCTATACCATCGCCATTTAATGCTGATATCATAAACACATCTTGAAAATTTTGCCAATTTTCTTTACTTGTGAGTACCCGCACTAAATCCAATAGTAGGTTCTTCCTTCTCAGTTTGTCCACTTTATTCAAAATAAGTATTATGCTAGTCTCAGGGTTGACTTCTGTCAATAAGTCAAGAATACAACTATTAATCTTGTGTCGTGTATATCTATTTGAAGTATCCTGTACAACTCCAACAACATCTGCTACTTTAATGGATTTTTTTGGGTCTTCTCTGAAGCTTTGATTCAAAGAATAATGCTTGAATTCTGCTTGTGTTACCAAACCAGGTGTATCAATAAATACCAACTGAGTATTTCCTTCGATATACGTTGCATTAACTTTAGTCTCTGTTGTATGTACTTTACATGAAGTTGGGCATACCTGTTAGTAAAATCGATTAAGAATAACTACACACAAAAATACAGACATTACATGTAAAGATGCAGAGGTTGCATGAGAAGAATAAACTCACTGATCTCTTTACAATTTGATTAACAAGGGTACTCTTCCCAACGTTCGGAGTACCTAATATTGCAATATTAAGCGCTTTCTGTTTATTTTGACTTAGCTCTGGTGCGAAACTTGTGCTAGTTGTAATTATGACATTTTCATTTTCATACGGATCTAATCTGATAAAATCTGAAGAAAATCGTCGACAAAATTGACGATATAATAAATATATACATTGCTGACGAGTAAATAACATTGTACGTAATTGAAACTTTCGTAACTATAAACAATCTTGCACGAAAATGTACCTATAAAAACAAAAGGGATAATGATATCCACTAAGGTTATGTCTGTATGTCCTTACTGCAAAGGCCGATTCACTCCGTGACCGTACCGTTTCCGTGCCGTGTCAGTGGCTTAAAATTTATTTGCACACATCAGTAGCGTGCAGCATCAGCATCGTACCGTGTCAGTGACAAACAATTAACGTACGGCGGACTTGCTACGCGTGTCAGTGCATCTTTTGTCACGGTACAGCGACGAAAAACACGTCGATTATTTGTCATTGACACGTACGGTACGGTCACGGGATACAGATATGATGAATCGGCCTTAAGCCTTATTGTTATTACAATAAGGCTTACGGTTTTTAGTTTTAAGTTATTACAATAAGGCTAGGTTATTACGTAGAACTGTGATATTTCTTGTGACAATCAAAAACACAATATTGATGAAAGTTTGTTGTGATTGCAAACCCATTGTAAATATATTTTCATTAAACGTAAACCTAATGAAAATCATTAATTCATATTACAAAATTACATTTTATTCAAGTATTTATTATACTATCTGCCATATATACATATGTTAGTTCAAGTTTATTAAGATAATTATAGAAATGTTATGTACATCATTTTTATTTGTCTAACAACTGATCTTCACATCAAGTAAAACTTCTATTTTCTGATTGTAATAAAAATATGAAATGATTCTCTGTACTTTTTGTGCTAATATCAGTGCTATAATTAATGTAAATAATTTCTTAACAATATTTCAGGCTTCTAAAAAATTCTTTGAAGAAGTTTAATAGATAATTATTTTAAAAAAGGGTGCTCTTTTCCTCCTTACAATATACAATAAAATCTTCAACCACCTTTTCCTTATAATTAACAATTAATTCCAGCAGTCTTCACCGAGGTATACCTTACAGGAATGCAATATGCTATAGAAATAAAATAATTATTTCATTGAAACAGATGGAATGGCGAGTTATTAGGTATGCAATTCTCGGGTAAATCATTCATGAGTATCGCGCCATCCTCGCTTATATTACAGATATTGTGGTTTTACATTTACCATTTTGTAGGAGTTATGTTCTATACAGTAGGTTCACGCGTATCGTCAATTCCCCAATCACTGAAATCGTCAGTCCAGCCGTCATTATCATTATCTGCACACATAGCACTATCTACGTTTTTAACATCAAATATGCTTTTCACTGGTGATTCTTCTTGTATGCACACAATTTGAGTTTTCTTGATCACTGGTTCCATATCTGTGAAGAAGTCAACTTCGCTCGTGCTATTCATTATCTTTGAATGTTTTATATCGAGTTCGGAGATATCGTCAATCATTAGCTTTTTGTTATACTTAGCATCGTTTGTTGTTTTTACAACAGGACATAATTCTTCACCGATGACCTTTATCTCAGTTACCGGCAATTCATTTGACTCAGGAACTTCAGGAACGACGTGAGGCGTGAGCCGAGCGTCTGAATTAGATTCTTGCGCTTCCCAATCGGACCAGGCGGATTCCTCATCAGCAAATGCGAAGTTCAAGTCTTTCTTATCTTCTCCTCCGTCGGGCGATGGCCTTTCTGGAAGATCTATTCGCATGCATGCTGACACGTGTAAATCATTAACGTCCCTGGAGATTGCATTTCTGTCACTTATTCCTTCGTGTTTCTTCGTCTTAGTGGGTCGGCCATCGGTAAATAATTTTCCTCTGTTTCCGCCGATGACAGCCGCCGCACCCAATATCGGTACAACATCGGCCAATGCCTTCAACGTTTCGGACACTAAATAGTCGTCAGTGTCTTTTATGCCAACCAATAGTTCGGGTAAAACGTCTGACTTTAACTCGTTCGTTTGCAATACGCGGACAAAGGATTTAAAATATGACAAAATTAAGAGTCTTATCGATGCGTCGCGTATACAGAAAACTTGCAGAAGTTTGGGTACAATAAAGTTCTTAAACGTCGCCACTGTAAACAGACTGCGATCTTCATCGTTGTTTTCATCTGGAAGGACCAGTCGAAAAGGTCAGTTACAACGTACGTTGCCAATTGCGTGAGAACTTCTTACCTCTAGGGATTAGAACAAACGGAAGAAGTTTGGCTTGTGCAGTACTATCTAATAAAACTATCCGTGACAAGAGCAAACGTCCAAGTTGTTCGGCTACAACTGTTTCCGGAAAAGTTCTTAGTTGACTTGCCAGATTTCTATGAAAATAATGTAGGTTTTTCTTATGGCATATTTTACATTTAACTCATTTAGCTTGTTACTAGTGTTTTGGCCACTGACTATACTTACGTAAAAAAGTCTATTTTCTCCACTTCGGTTTTTAGTGGTAGTTCTTCCAAAAATGTATAAATCTTCATAAAGTCATGTGTGAAGAATGAATGTTGCAATACAATTGATAATTTACTTCTTACATACACATCAGTGTTCTGTAAATTCTCCATACAAAAGTTTCGAAATTCCATCAAACCTGGCACATCATCTGGAACAGTTTTGTAGTACTGAAATTCTTTTTGAGTCATTATGAACTCAGCAATCTATCCTAATAGTTAATACCTGATTTCTTTAACTTTAATATTTCTTCAGCAAGAACTCCAAAAGCATACTCATCAATGGCAGTAGGATGTCCAGCAGTTGTTAAGGCAACTATATCCTCATTAGGAGAAATTGCTTTTCCATATCTATAACTTTTTATTTTTTGAAAGTAATTAGGTGTCATCTTTGTGAATTTGCAAAGGTATTCCAGACCACCAAGTTTCCACTTCCCTTCAGATGTAACATAAATGCAACTGCTACTGACATTGTTATGTGATGCCGCAGCATTTTCATGAAGAAATTTTAATCCTCTCAGAATACTATGTAATCCTAAGCAGATTTGTATAGTGGTCTGTGTTTCCAAAACATGTATCAATGGCTTCACCTCTTCAGTAGCAAGGTAGAACTTATTACCCTTCTGCCAGGAAGCAATGTATTTCAGTACACAAGGATGACGATGCAACATCAAATTCTAAAAGAATACATAATACAATAAGCAACTTTGGAGTCAACTTAAAGAAACAGAAAGAAATGTTTACAAACTTAAAGAAACCTAGCAAAACAAGAAGATTAAGGGTGATTCATATCTGAGTTATCATCTAGTAAACTTTGATGTAAGAGCGGACTGTAGTTGAAAATTTTTATGACAACCTTGGCAGCCTCTTCCAAAGGTGATGGTTTCCCAAAACTTGCGGAATAATGCAAGGCAGGTTCACTAACAAAAACAGACACTCTTTGAAGGTTAGAATCGTGAAGTGTAGCACCATAGTGCATCCAAAAATCCGTCACTTCTATAACCTTTTCATCGATTTCGAGCCCACTAGGGGCACTTTTTTCGTTTCCCATTAATCACAGATTTTTTAAGGGGATACGCGCGATAATTCGTCCTCCAAAATGCCACAAAGCAGAATCAGCTGTCATCGAGATTTCCAACGTATATACTTCAATTGGCAAGGCTTATTGTTAGTCGTCTGTGGTCGTCTGCTTCTGCTACGTGATGGAACGTTCCCCCATTGCTCTGCTAAATTTTTCCACGGCGCATGCTCGTATCCAGTTCGTAAACCGACACGAAGTGCGTAATTCAAACAACGGAAATATTACTTTGCCTGACTTAATTGGCAATTAACAATTTGAAAATGAATCGTCACGTTTGCAAAGTTTGAATTTTAACGTAAAGACGTTAAAGAGAATTCGTGACGGGTAGTAAAATATAAACAACGTGTCGTATAAAAAAATCTAAGTATCTCTCATACGACACACACACATCGTAATTGGAAGAAAACATACACGGATGTACGCACATTATGTCTGCGTCGTTTTTATTTTCAATAATACCTTCGTCTACAGTTTCTCCAGGATTCGTAAATCGTCACATGTAAATTAACAATAGTCTTTTCCATTAATTAATTTATTCTCATATTTTTGCAGGTAAATGTATAAGTTACTGTTGTCATATTACTAACTACAGATAGATAAAATTACAGGCGCCCTGGGGTAGGTTCAAGGGTCCGTCAGATTTCTCTTCACGTGTTAAACTTATTTAATGTTTTACAAGTCATCAGCCGCGCGCGCTCCATTACTTTCTCGTCTCTCCTTGTCGTTGTGCTTATCACTGCAGAATCCGATGCAGGACAATAGCAGAAATTATATTTCCGTCGAATCGAGAATGCACGCGAGTGTCAGTCTTCAAAATAAAATGATATCTACAAAATTCATATATTGTCAGTGTTAATATAATGATCGTCATAGATTCATTCCAACAACATATATATTTCGCTTTCCAGGACTCTAATGTTCGTTATCGGAATATATTATCGTTTGAATTAGATATTGCACAAAGCGACAGTTTTCGGCCTCATTGCGAGGTATGCCGCTGCCATGCATAGGTCGTAGGACAATCTGCGTTTAGAGAGAAAAAAAAAGAAATATATTTTACACGACGGATCCTCTGTCATATGACGACAGACCCCCATGCCACAACCCACGATGTGCCTCGGACATAATTCAAAAAAGACCATTTCGCGTGTGTAAGTAATAATAGGCATGATTAAACGGATTTTTTCTTAATAGCCGCAATCAATAAAATTACCCTACGGCGTTCCCATTTAATTTAACGTACTTATTTCTTTTACTTACTTCCTCGTTCTATGAGTCACCTTCATCACCGCCAAGTGTACACGTGCAATTACATAATTAAACGAAGACAATATTCATGGTAATGATGAGATGACGTCGACAATAAGAGTTATAATAATATTAATGAATTAATCATAAATGATACATAAAGTAATAATAGTAGTAATTGTCGTAAAGAGAACAAGAATAACGACGATGGTAATGACAATAGCAGCAATTAAAAGTAACCGAAATAAAACGATATTACCGCTAATACGAAAAAAAAGGACCTTTCATTGCTATTCCCCCTAGAAACGCCAACAGTTTTTTTTCTTTTCCTAAAATATCTCCCTCATTCTTTTTCTCCCCTTCTCTCTCTCTATCTTGCGTTCTCCATACCGCACTTGGATAAATCGGCAAGGATACGTTTTTGTGCGAGACGGTGCATCAAAGGCGTATTATGTACCCCCGTTTTCAATTCGCGATCAACGCGCGCCTGAGCTCGGATTCGGTTTCTCTGACGTTCACATAATCGTCGTTTTTTCTTCATCGCATTTGTATCGGAATTTTCGGAGAAAGACCTGTTTAGGTTTAAAAGAAGTAATTACACAATCTTTTTATCTTGGTTATCAGTACACCTTCGTAGGTGCGACGTGTCGTAACGTAACAACGTCACGATGCATTCGACTTGCCTTTACCGGCTTCTCTCATGAATCGCGAATATAACATGAAAAACTCCCGAACTTCAAGGACAGTGGTCGTTGAAACGACTGGCAGTATATTTTGTTTTGTTGTAGATCGTCAAATCTCAATTTCCCGTTCGCAGGGTTTCTATACTCTAGATCTCTGCGTCCTCGAGATATGAGCAGGAACGGGCGAACACGATTTACTACGGCTGTTTTCATTAAAACTGGCAACGACGAATGCTCTTGCGTAAACACTACTGTTTATTTTCTTATTAGCTTCACCGTATTATAATAGATCATTCATACTGCAACGAAAGCAGATAATGTACAATTCTTTTTCAGACTCGTACGTTGCGATAGTGTTTATTATATGGTATGCGATTTCTTTGATCTGGTATAATGTTTGTGTACAAACGGAGACTCGGCAAACGGAAGTCCTGCAGTACAATCTCTCGCGTTGTACGAGCAATATTTTAACCTTTCATATACGACTAACGATAAAGATACTCTTTGCGAGCAAAGTCAGGTCACGTTAACATATGCGTCCTTTACGATTAATCTTCATTCGTTTGCACGCGTTACGTCATGACCTTGCGTACTTTATCATTAAAGGGTCGATATATGTGAAACTCCGCGGCATTGACTGGAACAATATCATCTGCGCGAATACCGCATCGAAATATCATATTCCTTTTCATCGATCCGATGCACAAAAGGCAGTCTCTTGTATCGTCACTGTTTCCACTTCAATGCTGAATGAAAAATAACAACGTCTATATGCTGTCCGTGTTCACTAATTTTTTTTTTGCCGGGAATATCTGTATCTCGTTCCTCGCGAGGTACACTATACTGCTTTGACACACAAGAAAATTCATCTACACTTCTCATCATCTCGTTTCTTTGTACGGGCTCGCTCATTTTCAGCCGTAACATATGCAATTAAAAATCATACACATCCGACCAACAGCGATTCAACACTTATTTTTTTTTTCGACACTCAACACATCCGTTCTAATTTCTAAACCGTACAAAGATCGAAACAATAGGATAATCACAAGCAAGAATATGCTTACGAAGAACATGGCTTATTATTATCCGTTTCTATTCGCAACGGGAGACAAATATTCTGGGCATCTGACGTGGCTATGCACTTTCTTGTTTAGCTTAAATCATTGTTTAACCGTGGTCATTGCAGTGTTCATCGTAAGATCAGTTAGTGATTCTCGCATCAACGAGCTACTCGATTCACGTAATGTGTCCACATTTTCACTCGTTTTGTTGATTTACTTCTTCCTTATTATCAACATCCTGTTGATTTACATTAGATTTATTACCACCAGTTTGACTGCCGGGACTGCCATCGTTGAGCTTATCATTATGCGAGTCTCCTTTGTCATTGGAATCCATCTTCACGTTGCCTAAATTTATGTAGGCAAAGTTAAATTAACTGCCGAACTGAGGTAAGTTTCTTTCTGTGGAAGATGGCGGTAACAAACCTTGGCTAGAATAATATTGCTGTTGCATCTTCATGTTACGTTGTTGCTGCTGTTGGTGCAAATTTGGTCGGTGTCGGTTGATTTGAGTTTGTTGCTGTTGTTGTGAAGGCATGCAGTTGGGTTGTTGCTGGCTAGGATTGTTAGGATTCGGACCTGGTGCGAACGGTACTACCGGTCGCTGGATTGGTGGTGGATACCGTTGCTGTGTTTGCTGAATGCCTGCACGTGGAGGCATGCCCATTCCACGTACATTCTGTTGTAAAACCTGTTTTCAACATAATTTCACATATTGCAATACTTCATTCACGCGCATACCACGCAATATACTTTTTTACATTTATCTAACTGTATAGTATGTGTGAAAATACGTAAAATTTAATGTAATTTCATTGCTTTGATGGTATAAAAATGTATAAACATAAATAAATTTAGTTAATGAATGGTACATACATAGTTACTGTAGCTGCTTACCAGAGCAGACTGACTAACGCCCTGATATTGTGGATATTTGTGATGTTGTGTAGGACTTGGTTGTGGTTGTTGTGCCGATGATTGCTGTTTACAATTCCTCGATTTTGGGGACGGTATTTGAGGGGCTGCAATGTTACACATGTCTTTTTTATATATGCTCGGCATGTTTCTAAACAAAATGACATTTTAGGTATCGGGTGACTGACTCACCGGAACTAAAAACCGATGCAAGTACATCTTGCTGGTTTCCTGATGGGCTCTTCAGTTGTCTAGGTTGTTCTTGTGGTTGGTGTTTTCCAAGGAATGTAGCTGTTGCGTTAGCAGGGCCTGGTAAGCCTCCAGTTGGGTTTCGAAATTGTTGCGCCGCAGCGGCCGCTGCTATTTGCAATCCGGAGCCTGACAAAAATCCAGAACCAAAGTTTTGGAGTCCAACTGGTGTAGCACTGCCGGTTGCCAAACTCTGATTATGTTGGCCAAATCCCTGAAGACCATAATGAGTTCCGGTTTGTTGAGTCGCGCCACCAGGCTGATAGAAACCTGTTTGTGATCCAGCAAATACATCTAAAACAGGACAAAGTGAGTGGTAATTGGCAAAAGCACTTCAAATCGCAAACGTTGCACAATGATTTCACACCTACCGGTTGAAGTAGCACTATAGTAACTGTTGGCCGAAGGTTGGACACTAGGGCCTGGTCTCTGTACTAGTTGGGAATTCCCCATATAACTTCCGCTTACACCCAATACTTGATTCGGATCGTATGGTATGTATGTCAACTGCAAGTTTCAAGTAACAAACGTTAAGTAATTCGAAATTTAATGTGTCAGTTAAATAACGGAGCTTTTGATATAAATACCTGATTGGGCTGTGGTGCCGATGGTGCTTGGAAATGCGGAGCTTTCGTTCCAATTGCCCCGATCGGTTGTGAGGACGGTTTTACACTAGCTGACATTAACGAATTGGACGATGAACTAATTAATACCGTATTTGGATTATTACTCAGTTGTTGATTTTGTCCGAAAGGTGGTGCTGCTGCAGCAGTCTACGAAGAGGTCAAATACAAAACATAAATTACGAGAATAATTGATTTTTAATTTAGTGAGATTAGCGCACTTACGATACGGTATTGGGACATATTGCTCTGGTACATATCCGGAGTCGGCGCATTTGGTGCATGCGGTGGGGGTGGCGGTTGTTGCAAGTACACATTCTGTTGATTGAATGAACTCTGTAGCGACGGCGCATATGGCGAGTATTGCGTAAATGGCGATCGACTCTGATCCAATTGGAATGCTCCATAAAGCCCACCCGCTTGTGCTGGTAATTGGCCAGAGCCAGTGTTAAAGAGTACTGCAGGTGGGGAGGGTATGGCCGACATGCTACCGTATTGCGCTGCCTGCGAAGCGGGGTACTGTGGAAATTCCTGTAACGAAAATTTCAAATTTGTTAATAAACATCCGCCTATTATCGTACGTTATAAATGGGAGAAGTGGATGACTCACTTGATAGTTGATATGAGAGGGCTGTCCAGTAGAATTGAATGGAGGCGGGCTCAAAGGAGCTTGAAGACTGGCAGGGGGATGGCCAATTGGGCTTTGACCCGCACCGATGGAGCTGGGACCAGGTACAGTGGAGCCAGGTTGCCCGCCACTGCTTCCCGAGGATTGTTGCTGCGGCTTCACCTGCGGGGGAACCAGCTGCGCATCAGGCAAAGAGTCAGCATTTTCCCACAAGGGACATGATATTCGTTATAACACTCGCTATGTACATCACTATTGACTGCCATTACAGAGTTACATTGTTAGAACTAAGCTCAACACAATACCGATATCATTTTACAGTGGTCTTTTATCTTCACGCTAAAGTCTGAAAAAATACACGTGGAAAATTTTTGTCAATTATGAATGCTCTAAACAGTAAATGATTCTAGCAGTTGAAGATTCAAGTGTGCGCAATGAGCCTTGTAAAACAGGCACTTACCTTCCGCATTTTCATCGTAACTACTAATATTAAGAAAATTATTGAAAAAATCTAATACGCGTTAAATAAAGCGATGCATGACAATCGAGCGAAATCCCTATTAAAATAACAGGATGCCGTGTCAATCTCTAGTGATGTAATAGTCTTGATAATCTCATGCACGATAATATGGTTGGTAAATGTCAAGTCTGATCGATTTCTTACCTTGCAGACGTTCGTAGATGTTGTTATCTCGTTTTTCATATTGTTTTGATTGTACTGTTGATGAGAGCCGTAACTGTCATCCACGTCGTTACTTTCGAATGCCTGGGGAAATGTGTTCGCAGTGCTGACTACGTTGCCATCTTCGTGCTCAACGACAGTTGGCATTGGTGGTGCGTTTTCCCAAACCTTTTTCACCGAAGCGATCTTCAGATTCAACTCCGCCGTCGATGGAGAAATCGTACTTTGCCCACCGGTCATGTGCATAGAACGTGCCATTCCCAAACTCTTGCTTTTGTCCTCCGTCAATTGCGAGAGGTCAGAATCAAATGTGAAATCTAATTTCATGTCAGCGTTATCCTCGTTCTTGTTGAAGGCAAGAGGCATCTGAATAGGCTCTTGGTTCTTTTCCTTCATCAAATCGTTCGATTTGTTAGAGAAGGCAACGGACAGGGCCTGCGCCTGATGCTGCATTTGACTTCCATCTTCCTCAACCTCCACTCGTTTGTCCATTCTTTGTTGAGTCTTAATGTGATTTGTGAACTTGGACTTGATAGCTAGGTCAGAGGGCCCTGTTTTCGTAGTTTTCGAGTAATTCGTGTTCTCGAATATCAGAGTTTGGACTGGTGGCGACGACACGTCAGAGACATTTTTCTCAACAACAGTATCCTTCGACGTCTTTGCAGTCTTCTCGCAATTAGGAGAATTTCGTTGACTACTGTTTCCGGAATTCGTCGGTTCGTTCGCTTCGTGATTGTGATCGTTCTGTGCAGTCAGGCCGGACATAAGTTGAATGTCTGCAGGAACCACAGACGGCGAGTTGGATCGTAATTGGCTGGTGAACGGTTTGTCCCAGGCGTTTACCGATGGCGGTGGTGCAGGGCCACCGGGAGAATCTTTCGAGTAACTCGCAGCACTTGAACTATTCTGTACCTTGCTGGGTTCGGTCGCGTCTCCTGGACACATATGCTGTTGTTGTTTAGCGAGTCGTTGTTTCTGGAACCTCGGTGCGAGCTTCTGACTCCTTGAATTCCGGTCATACTGCTTTTGTTGCGGGACATTAGCCGGCTGTGGATTGTTCTGGCTGAGCAATGGTGGTATATTTTGAACCTGTTGTAAAGTCGGTTGAGAGCCATTGGACTTGGACTTGGAACGATCACGTTCCCTTTCCTTATCCTTCTCGCCGCGTTTTAACGCTGGTTTCGATTCTTCCTTCTGATGATGTCTGGACTCTTTCACGTTCTTCTTGGAGCGTACTTCCTGGAAGCCATCGGCATCAATCTTGTCCTCCGCCACGGCGGACCCATCGTCCCCCGTGTAGCTGTTAGTTTCCAGCTCAGAATCGACGGCTTTCTTTTCCTTCGACTGAGACTTTTTGTTTATATCGTTCAAAGCTTGATTAACTAAATTTGGGTCGCTCAATTGAATCTCGTCTATGCGATTTATTGTACTCTCCTTGTTAACCGTCTTCGTAGACGTAACGGGACCGCCGCTAGCGGATCCCTGACTTCTCGATCTGCCAT
Organism: Hedychridium roseum; assembly: GCA_963989215.1. Lineage (NCBI taxonomy): Eukaryota > Metazoa > Arthropoda > Insecta > Hymenoptera > Chrysididae > Hedychridium > Hedychridium roseum. The sequence continues at coordinate 5,687,938 of OZ022312.1, read as the reverse complement.
TCTGAGCTTGCAAATTTTGCATCAACGGAGGTATATTTCCGGGGTGATTCCTTTGTCCCCCAAAAGCTATATTCTGTGAATTGCGTTTTTCCGCACCAGCCGCTCGTGGCACTACACCACCCGTATTCTTCGAGTTTTTTTCTCGTTGCTCCCGATTTCCACCTGGAGGTTGCTCATTTCTGCGAGGCTGCATATTACCACCCATGGGATTCTGAGAGGTGTTTTGACTTCCACGATTACTGAACTGCTTGTTCCGACTGTTGCGTGACTCTTTGTGTTCCTCCACGTGGTCTTCGCTATTTTCGGATGTTGTTTCCCAGTCTTCATTTCCTACATCCGACGAGGCTTGCTTCGAAACACTACCGCTGCTTCCACGAAAGCGCGATTCACGATTGTCTCTTCCCTGAAACGTATCACGTAACGATTAAGTGTTTGTTCACCCTCAAATTATCATCAAACAGGATCAATAGATATTATTTTCTCAGAGTAAACCACCCTAAACGAACTTACCCTTCTACTTCCACTACGTGTTCTTTTTGAACGAGACTCCTCCTTTTTGCCATGATTTTTCTGCAATGTGTTACCAGCATTGGCGTGATTGCCATCCTGTTTATTATTCGCTTGTTGTGATTGTTGTGGATTCGGAGACTTTGTATGCCTTCCGGTAATTCCAGCCGTGAGTGCTTGCTGTTTCGCAATTATTTTGTCATCATTCGTCTCAATTTGCGCTGCAGCTGCACCACTGGTCTCCTCCTTCTCCATTGGCGTGGGCGTGGGTGTTGGTGTGGGTGGATTCTGCCGTGTAGAATTCTGCTTATCTTCGGCAGTACGTTCGGAAGAGAAGGGACTCTTGCTCGGGGGCGGACCGTATCCTTCCATCCGACTTCCTGCTGTCGAGCTGCGGATTCGGAAACCACCTCGTCCCCGACGAGATGGTTCCCCCGACGGCGCGAAACCTTCGCGACTGGGTTTACCGTCGTACGCTCGCTTCTCGTTACGCGGCTGCGAATATTCGTTTCGTTTCTCTTCTCGTCTGGAGACCTCTCGATTGCGATCGTCCTTCTCTATCTTCTGAGACGGCTTCGGAGACCTCGTTAACCTCTTCTCCTCTTTGCCGGACTCGGTAGATCCCGAAATTTCATCGCCACTCATCTCGGAATCAGTGTGACCGTAGGAACCGCTTCGAGCGGACGCTGGTCGACCAGCAGGTTTCGGGCCACCTCTTCGTCCGCGGGATTCTGGTCCGCGCCAACCGCGGGTATAAATGTTACATGTTCCCCATTGACGTCCACCGCGGGAATCACGTGGCCTTGAACTCGAGCTACCACTGCTCGTTCTATTTCGAATATTCTTCTCCCGCTTTTCATCTTTGTTCGCTTCTTTTGCATCATCGATGAGTGCGTCGTCTCTCTTCTCAAGAGTCAACTTATCCAGACTTTGTTTTATATCATCCATCTGTTTATCGTCCTCGATGGGTTCAAGGAGCTTTTCTTCTTCCTTCTCAAACGTAGGAGAAACAGCGTCTGCCCATGCCTTCGGTGAATTATCCCCCTTCTCGATAATTCTATTGCTATCCGGAGTGCGATCCAATTTCCTGTTCCATGTATCACTCTCCTTCTTCTGTTCAGTCGGCGATTCTTTCGCGGAGTCCTTCTTATCCTGATCGGCACTGCCTCTCTTCAACTGCGTTAGGTTACGCTTCTCACCCTTCAATTCGTCGGCCTCAATCTTTTCCTTCGTTACGGGACCGGGTGGCTGCCTTCTATCCCTTTCTTTTTCTCGTCTCTCATCCTCATGATACAAATCACGCTTCTTCTCTTCATATTCCGTATCATTGACCCACGAGCTACAGTCACGAGACTTGTGAGAATCTTCATCACGCAGGGACGTCTTCGATTCTCTGGACGTACGACTGTCGCGAGAATCCGGTCTCTGTGGTCGTTCATTACGTTCCATACGTTCTTCTCTTGGTGCATCGCGACGACTGTCTAGCTGCCTTTCCTGTTGACTGCGTTCTTCGCAACGCTCATCCCGCCATTCGGCGCTGGCAGGACGTTCTCTCGGATGATCACGTTCGTCGAAAGGATCCTTCAAGTATCCATCATAATCTTTTTTCTCCTTGCTATCTCTGTCTCGATTCTCTCGGGAATCACGGCTGTCCCTAATAGGCCGAATGTCCCTCGAATCGCGAACGTCTCGACTATCTTTCGTGTCGATATTGTCTTTCGCTTCTCGATCTTTCTCATCGAAATGCCGCTCACGTTCCCAAGAATCACGAGAGTGTCTGTCCTCGTATTCGTAATCTCTGCTGCTGCGGTTGTACTCGTCGTAGTAACTGGAGGGCTTACGAATATCGTAAGAACGGTGCGACGAGTGACGGTATCGTTCCTCTCTGGGAGGCGCAGAGCTGCGATGATCTCGAGACGGTGGGCGGTCTTCTTCCATGGGACTAGACACATCCGAATCGGCCCTGCTTCTACGTGGCAGCGGTGCCTGCTTTATACTGTTAATGGAAGCATTGTGACCATGTGCCCATTTGCCAGGATCGTACTGCTGGGAGAAGGAAACCGACTGAGAGGCGGACCTTTCGGCGTTCGGACAAGCCCGATTGTAAGACGACCCGCTCCTCTCTGCTTGCTGCTTCTGGAACCTAGGGGGCAAGTTGTTCTGGAAATGTCTGGAGAATGCGGCAGAGTGCTCGCGTTCTCTCAGATCCCGTTGATCGCGATCGCGTTCGCGTTCTCTGTCGCGCTCACTACGCCCAGCATTGCTCTCTTGCTGCGGTCGCGAAAAGCCTTGCCGATCGCTAGATCGGAAATCGTTGATAGGCTGATCCCGCGAATCACGAGAATCGCGAAGGCTATCCCTCATTCCACGCGATTCACGGGCAATTGATTTATCGTCTTTACCCTCGGAAGATGTGTGCGATCGTTCGCGCTCGCGACTCTCACGCTCTCGATTTTCCCTCTCGCGTTCCCAGTCGGGGACAGGGATTGGTACAGGTGGAACGCTGATTAAACCCTTGGGCTCGGACGACGTTGCCGGCGGCGGTGAGCGTTCATCGCCCTTCAGTTTCGTTTCTTTCTCCTTAAGCTTCTGCTCCAAATCTTGCAACTTTTTAGCTGCTGCCTGTTTAGTTAACTCCTGGAATCTTTTTTCCTCCTCCTCTTTGCGTTGTCGAGCACGCTCGACGACCGAAGCGACTTCGACCTTCAGACGACGTCTTTCGTTCCACGCTTCGTCTTCGTCGACACCTCTTATAGGATGAACGGGATGCGACTGATTGGCGTAATTACCCACAGTCGGACCATTGGGACCGCGGAAATCACGCGGTGGGAGATTCTGGGACCAAGGACGATGAGACGACTGCTGATTTCGAGATTCCTTCGATTCTCTACTCTCACGGTTGTCTCTTGTTTTGTCCCTATCTTCAGGAGGGCTATCATCGGCTTTCTCCTCCTTAACTGTGTCCTTCTTCTCTTCTTTCGTGAAAGGCTCAGGATCAGGTTCGTCGTCGCTAAAGGCCAATTTCTGGTTGTAGTCAATATCATCGTGCGCCGCCCAGCCTGCGTCACGTGCGATGTCGTCCATTCGAGTTAGATCTTCTTCCTTAATAATGGGTCTTGTGACAATCTCTTCTTCCGGCGCGCGGTCACGTTCTTGTTGCCGTTGTGGAGGAGGGAAACGATCAGACGGGTAATTGAATCGCGGCCGCAGACCACCGGGTCCCACGTTCGGTGGAAACTGAGAAGGAAAACCGCCAGAGAAATTCCCCCTGTACATCTAAACATTAAATTTCCATTCTTAGCAAAAACGCGATCTCGTAGATTAAAATATAAAAGATATATGTGGGAAGATCCTTACAAAGGGAGGAATGAGACCTCGATAGTGATGCAAATTCGGTCCAGCCTGATGAGAACCAGAGGGCAGAGGACCTTGATTATTTGGCGAAGAATGCTGGCCTACCTGGGCCGTGCCCATGCCGGGCGATTGGCCCAAGTTCGTCCGACCGCCACTGGTTCCCTCGGTAGTTCCCCCTGAGCCAGGAACGCTGAGAGGGGGGCCCTGGCCCGCCTGAGTATTCCCACTTCCGGAACCAGCTGCAATTGCTCCTGTTCCACTTGCTGTACGGCTCCCACCTTGAATCCAGCTTCCCTCCGCTGGATCATCACAATATTTAACACTCAGTAACGGTCAGCGTTTACATGGGAAAACGTTACTTTTTGTCACGTAATACGTACTTTGCGGTCGTAGGCTCGGTCCCGGTCCATACTGTGCATTTATTTCCCGATTTCCTTGTTGCTGTTGTTGTCCACCTGCTGCACCTATACATTATATCCAGCATTATAGCGTGTGAAAAACAAGGAACTATGTGCGTAACAATGAACAACGACCATGTAATAAGAGAGAGTACACGGGTGACCCAAAATAAAATTTTCTATGACATTACACAGATGCTTGTGAATACCGAGTAAACTTTTCGAAACTTGCCAACATGATGCAATGATGCATGTTGCAAATACGAAAACTAAATGTACAAGTAAAACCAATATTTCGTAATCTCAGACAGCAGATGCACCGTCCACGTCTGCGTCGATTGGTCTACCTAAATATAAATGCTAATATCCAGTTAAAATATTGTATCTTTCTGGCTAGCAGCGTCTTCACGAGTCACTCAAGAAACGGTTTACTGAACCTAAGAAGCTTCCAGACGTTTTTTACACGCTTGTTAAAACAAAATTGTAGTTGATTGAATAGCACTTAGAACGACTAGGGTAATCTCCAGGTTTAACAATTTTTACCCTGTATGTAAGAAATGGAAATTCATCAAATGTCTACAGGACACAGAAAAAGCAGCGTTATACAAATCTCATGAAGTTGCTTATATCGCGTAAATCCTATAGGTTTAGAAACGTGTCGTAAGTGAGAAAATTCGTGAAAAGTTTGGAAGCTGCATCTGCTTCAGAATAAGTTGAAAGTATTGAAAAATATGCAGCATATTCATTCAATAATAACGTGAACAGAATATAATCTTTTTTACATTTTCACTTTGGATATTGCGAAAGACAATCTAATGTAGTAATTTCGCCGCAGGAAGTGCTTACTTATGAACGTAGATAATGAAACATGTATCGCAGTCAGAGCCTTCAATACATAGTACTAAATCATGAAACACTACTAGTATGCGTCCAAAGTTCAACCGAATAGTAGCAAAAAGATCAAAGCTTTTGGGAGATAGCACAGAGAGCACTACTGCAATTTATCTAGCAGCAATGGGCAAGCAACACCCCACCTGAGTGGTTGTGGGAATATGGCTGTTGCTGTAGCAACGAGTGATGTTGGGCAGCGACAGAGATCGCATTGGATGTTGTCGAGGACTGTTGAGTCTGGCTCTGAGTGGATGCGGACGCAGGGGGTTGACCGCTGAGACTGGGAAACTCGTGTTGGAACTGCGGGGACTGGTGGGCGAGGAAACTCAGTCCGAGGGCAGCTCTTCCCCCTCTTCCACCCCCCACGAGTCCCGCGTAACCAACTAATGCTGCCACAATGGGCGTACCTATTAATTACGCCACCCAATCCACACCACCCACAATGCACTTCATACTCACAATCCAGAACTGGATAATTAAAAGGTGTCAACAACTACTTGCGTTCGGACTAAGAGGCAAGATTTATACAAGTCTTTGTAAGAAGCATTTACTTTTTGAAAGTAACCAATACAGGGAAACCGTGTTTACCTTTCATTGGTCCCATTCTGGATTAACAGAGATTAGCACACATTTATTATGATATCCAACAAAATATTTTATAGCTCTAACACCATTTGCTGGCACCTCGTTAAGAACGCTACATCACCAATCCTTATTTTTTAAGTGAGCAGACTTTTGCGTGTAAATCGTACTATTCAGTAATGTATTGATTCTGGCATTATAATTGCATCCTTCATACATGGGACATAAAAGCAATTGCTCAATATTGTTCCAAATTTAAGAACATGTACAGGTGTAGATGATTTATCGACAGAAGGATCTTTATGTTAAAATAGCTACATCAGCTCTTCACAAGTATCTTTTTAAATGAATATAAATGCTCAAATTGGTCGATGTAATATTTAATGAATGAATGTATGTGTGTTAAAAGACATTTATTCATACCATCTCCCGATCTGCTCATAATTGCGCTCCATGATTTGTTGTTTGCGTCTGAAGAGTGTGGAGATTGTGGAGTACCTTGTTGTCCTGGTAAGAGTGGATGTAGTGGTGTCGATGGTGTCGTTCCTGATGCACATTGTGCCGGCGAAGAGTTAGTCTAACAACAGAATTATAATTTGTAAACACCCAGTAAATAAATTTCACTAAAATATAAGGAAACTCACAGTGGTTGCGTCTGATGGGCTTACAGCTGTGGTAGTAGCACTACTAGTTGTTGATGTTGTAGGATCTTTGGTAGTTGCCCAACCACTTCCTCCACTTGGTACAAGACTTACAGCCGGATCGCTGCTACTAGTTTCACTTTTTAAACTGGGCAAATTAGCAGGGGGCCGCCGCGCTGAAGGCACCTTTCCAAGACTTTGCATTCCATGTTTACGTGGTAGTGTATTTTTTTGCTGGTGTTGTTCCAAAGATTCTCCCTACATAATGCAATTGTATTTTTATTTATAAAACATCTTTCAATTTATCCTATGTTTCACCACTTATATTTGGAATGGACAGTGAAGATGAAAAAGATAAAACTTACCCTACTTTCCCGGTACAAACTATTGATATCTAATGACTGAAACTTGGATTTGCCTCTCTCCCCCTTCGACACGATCCCCGACAGAGTAGACATGCTGTCTGCAGGCAACCATTTAGTACCAATCAGACCCAAAGAACGAACCCTTTGTCTGCAATAGAAGAAACAATTAATAATATTTTATAATGATCTCTAAAGAAAGAAGTAACAAAAAATAAATGATAATCTGTTTTTGATAACATTTATCCTTCTATGAAATCTACAATTAATAAACACACCCATTAAAAGTTCTGTAACCATGAACTTTATATGTAAATATTATTTACATAAATTTGTAAACAATAATATTATTGATACAGTAAGCATATCTCTTACATAAACTGTATTCCACACTATTTAAAAATAACACCTCATTTTTATACATACCACTTCATGGTGTTCAAAACGATAACAAATTAGATATATGTACATCATTCAAGAAGCTGTAAATAAGGGCATCGCAAAAGTCCGTAAAATTCCGTAAAAGGAGAGTGTTGGAAGCACAGTTATTTGCAAAAGTTGCAAATATATTTTGCATGACTATGGTAGAAATGTATCGCGCAGAAACGTCAATTAAATAAATCGCAGCAGAAATTACACCGGGCAGTACCGAATTGCAACGAAAAGCTTGTCAAGAGCGTCGTCACTGGTCAACGGGGAGGAGTAAGAGAGGTATACGACGCGAACAAAACCTTTGTCATAGTCCCTCATTAACGGTATCGGGCACGAAAAGTGGCTCGTAAAATGGTGTACCCTTCATCCAAGGACGTTTTCGAGACTCATAAACTAAGCGAACTTTGCATCAGAGGGGAAGATTTACCACGACCCAACCCCTCACTGCCGCGATGTCAAAGTTATACAAACCGACAGCCGAAATTCCTTAGTAAGATGTCTAACTGCGAATACCTATCGAGAATTTTCGGCGAGACGATGATTCACGTTTTCACGAAGTGTATTAGCGTTACTACGAATATAAAACTTTACGCAACAGAAATTGTAAAAAAAAGTCGGACAAGGAAGCTTTCGAATACATAGGTAAAAGGATTAGAATGATGATTCGATTCGAAGAAATAACGACTCACCTTGGTCCGTCCAAATGGGTTGCAAGTTCACAAAAGGATTAAATCCTAGTAAAACTACTTAATGCACGGATCGCCGCGGATTACAGTCCTTATAATCGCACCGCGCCTGCGAGACACATAAACTTCTTCTTTTCCACAATTCGTCCAAGATGGCGAATGCGCGACTTTCGGCTCTTCTTCCGCGATCAATACAATTACGTCATGCAGTCAAAGAGGACCGTTTACACAGATGTACCACTCAGTGGACTTGGCTGTCACACTGTATTACAATCCAATTCTCTGTTAATACGTATCCTTCGCCGAATCAGTATTAAAATAAATTCGCACTTTTATCGCGACACACTACTCGAACAAAAACGAACACTTTGCGTTCGACGCGGACGTATCAAACGTCACAATAAGCTTTTACCTAACCGTTACTTTCGACGCGAAGCGAGTGGAACGCTCAACCGAAGCTGTGGCGCTGCTTTGGAAATTCCATTCATCCTCACGCCAAAGTCAAATTCATATTACTACAGTAACGCAAACGGATGGGGACAGCTTCAATGTACTGTTTATTTCCTATTCTCGAAATTACACTAAAAATCAATCAAAGTTATATGCTTTCTTTTCCATTCCAATTTTTTCCCATATTTTTTCACCTGATCGTACAATCTTTTGCACATTTCTTGCTTAACAAGAGAAAATGGCGTGAATAGATTTGACTTCGTCAGTAATCGCACAAGTTTGAAATATGTTCAAGATATCTCATCAGTGATTTTATTGATTAAAATTACATTAATAGTAATAATAGCTGATGTTGTACACTACAGATCTCTTTTTCTTTTGTTGTCTTGTCTTGCGCCACATATTTATAGTTCTAAATATATTTCGGTGTGTTTTCCCTAAAGGATTAATGTGTGCAAGAATATAAGAATTTAGGAAAATGTTTTTGGCTATCATGGCACGTAACACTGTACCTTATGTTTATGAAATAATTATTTTACAAGATCGTTACTCCTTACCTCTATAATTTGTTATTATCGTATATGTATGAAACTACGGATATATTTATAATTTGTGAGATGGTTGAAGGTAAGTAAAACATAATCAGACCAATTCTTTTTTTTCTTATCAACAAGTTGGTTGGTAATATTGATGTACATCTAGTCCAGGAATGTCAGACAAGTTCACACACTAACATGGCGACAGCTGCTCTTGTTTGAAGTGGACTGGGTTAAGTCATCCTTACTTTTGATACAATAAGGTTCTGTATATTACGGAGCAGTACTCAAAGCACCATGGGAAATGCCGATACTAAATTAAATTTCAGGAAAGCAGTCGTTCAGTTGACTTCTAAAACCCAGGTAATTTATATCATTGTAATTTTATGCTATCATGTACGATTTGTTTGACGTTTCAATATGTCAAATACATCAACAGAAAAACATTATAATTATTTACTTGACTACAATAATATTTTACGGAATCTGGCATGTGCAAAATTTAGAAAACCTGTTAGACAGATACATGAATATCGTGTTAATGACTGTTTATGACAGGTAATAGATGCTGCAGATGATACATTTTGGGACCAATTTTGGTCAGAGAATGTAACCAATGTGCAGGACATTTTTACTTTAATCCCTGCACCTGAAATACGTATTTTAAGAGAAGAAGCACCATCCAATCTAGCTACACTATGTTATAAAGCTGTAGAAAAATTGGTAAAAGCTGTTGATAGTAGTTGCAGAACACAAAGAGAGCATCAGACTGTTTTAAATTGTTGTCGGCTATTGACACGTCTCTTGCCTTATATTTTTGAAGATCCTGATTGGAAAGGATTTTTCTGGTCTAGTTTACCAGGAAAAGAGGACGAAGAAAACATTCCATTGGCACATTCATTGCTGAATGCACTTTGTGTAAGAAAGCTGTTTCAAATTGAATATTATCAGTACTATTTTTAGTTCCACAATTATTACCAATTTTTATTTTTTAGGATTTACTATTTTGTCCTGACTTCACAGTAGCTGCAAACAGGAAGTCTGGACCAGTGAGTTAAGCAAATAAAAATTGTATTCAAGATCTTTATATCTCTTGTAATTACCTGTGCATTACAATGTGACATATTATGATGTAGGATAAAGCAGAGGAATTGCAATCTATAGATAGCTGTGAGTACATTTGGGAAGCTGGTGTGGGATTTGCTCATTCCCCACCTAGAAATCCAATCTTGGATTCCAACAGAACTGAATTGTTGAAAATCCTATTAACATGCCTAAGTGAAACTATGTACAATCCACCTATGGACCTTTCAATTACACCTAATAGGTGGATTCAGCATTTAACCAGTACTGAAAATAGGTAAAATCATCACACTGCTCTTTGCATGTAAACATGCTCTTTGTAAGTGTAGATGTCTATATGTATTTTTTTTTTCAATAAATTTTGACAGACATGCTTTACCAATGTTCACATCACTACTAAATACAGTGTGTGCGTATGATCCTGTTGGACTTGGAGTACCTTACAATCATCTCTTATTCACGGATTCTTTAGAACCGCTAGTCGATGTTTCCTTACAAATTTTAATAGTAACATTAGATCATGATACTAGTGGTGGAGCATCAATGGAGGAAGGTGCCACTGGGGATAATCTTTTTATAAACTACTTAAGTCGCATTCACCGTGATGAAGGTAATATATAGACATTGTTAATATCTGCCTAAACATTTGAGACAACTCTACTATTTCCTAATAATTCTGGTTTTCACAGATTTCCAATTTGTATTAAAAGGTATCACAAGGTTACTAAATAATCCCCTCATGCAGACATATTTACCAAACTCTACAAAGAAAGTACATTTCCATCAAGAGCTATTAGTATTCTTCTGGAAAATGTGTGATTATAACAAAAAATTTTTATACTATGTACTCAAAAGTTCAGATGTCCTTGAAGTTCTAGTTCCAATACTTTATCACTTGAATGACTCAAGAGCAGATCAATGTAAGATTTGTACCTGTATATTTCACGTTTTCATGTAGTTGAAGTTTGTAAACAATTAATTCCTCCATGTTATTATTTAGCGCGCGTGGGTCTGATGCATATGGGCATGTTTATTTTACTATTACTAAGTGGAGAACGTAACTTCGGTGTTAGACTAAATAAGCCGTATACAGCTACAGTACCCATGGATATACCAGTTTTTACAGGTAATACAAACGTTCGTCATTTTAGTGCCATGTTAATGCCTTACTGTAACATTTGAACTTTGCAGGCACGCACGCTGACCTTTTAATTACTGTTTTTCACAAAATAATAACAACTGGACACCAAAGGTTGCAGCCACTCTTCGAGTGTCTTCTGACAATTCTAGTCAATGTTTCCCCATACCTTAAGACACTTTCTATGGTGGCTAGTACAAAATTGTTACACTTGCTAGAAGCATTTAGCACGCCATGGTTTTTATTTTCTACACCTACGAATCACCATTTGGTATTTTTTTTACTCGAAATTTTCAACAACATTATTCAGGTGAGTTCCTTTCAACAATAAAAAAATATATGTTTTCGTGTTATCTCAAACTAACATACAGTGATTATTCTAGTATCAATTTGACGGTAACAGTAACTTGGTTTACACTATTATACGTAAAAGACAAGTATTCCATGCGTTAGCCAATTTATCAAGTGACTGTAATACAATTGCAAAATCCCTTAGTAAGAGACAACGTCGTCATGTTCCTGCTAGCACATCCAGTGAAAATGTTAGTGAAACGGCAATGGAGGGTTCTCATCCTGCCCAACCTGCAGAACCTGGAACACTTAAAGCATCCTTGCTTGAAACTCCAGGTAAGGCAATGAGTCTATTATTATTAAAGACAATGAACTTGCTAGAAACTAATTTTTTATCTATTAGGAATTGAAAAAATTACTGAGAAGGAATCGGCCCATCCTTTAAGTCCCTCTGTAAGTGTCGACATTGCTAAATCTACTAACACAACTCGGCAAAGTACCATCGAGGCGACGCAAGATACAACCGAGCCAACAAATAAACAAAATTCTGTAGCGCCAGTGAGAATGACAATGCCATTTAAAACACGTCTAATGTACGCTTTGAGTTTGTTAAAAATCTTATTTGTTTACAGAAAGGTGGAATTCGGGTAGCAGAGCAAGCTAATGCTGTTAATAACGTTCATCAGTGGGTTCCTTCAAGCGAATGGGTTTATCAGTGGAAGAATAAACTGCCATTGCAGACCATTATGCGATTACTGCAAGTTCTTGTGCCGCAAGTCGAAAAAATATGCATTGACAAGTATGTGCGCTTTATTCCCTGTTCAGGTTCATCGTATAAACCTTGTTTCCTACGAATGTATGTGTGACGTATTTGTATGAATGTGTTTACAGGGGTTTAACGGATGAAAGTGAAATTCTGAAATTTTTACAACATGGTACACTGGTGGGTCTTCTGCCTGTACCACACCCAATCCTCATTCGACGGTATCAAGCAAATGCAGGTACTAATGCTTGGTTTAGAACATATTTATGGGGTGTCATATATCTGAGGAACGTCGAACCTCCAATATGGTATGACACGGACGTAAAACTCTTTGAAATCCAGATCGTGTAAGGTAAATTACGAGACTTATAACGTAATTTTGTAAGATCGCACTGTTTGGTCACAATTTTCTCATTAATGTACGCGATATTTTTCTAACGTTGTGTATAATTTTTATGTAAATTTACATGACGCCTTACTATCGCGTGATAAAAACTACGATTGCATACTTGATATGTTTCTAAACGGCCGTTCAATCCTGCGGTGCTATATGCGCGATGTAATTCAAATCATAAATTCGTTATTTAAAATTTAATAAAACATTAAGTTCGCTGGTAGACATAAATCATCCTACCTAACTATCTAAATCGATAACTTATCGAAAAATTGTGAGCCCATATAACCATTTGCAATTGAATTGTAGATTTATAGAATCTTCTGTCCTTTAAACGGTTTTTAACATTATATATGATATGGATCATGTACTTCTCAGTTGTTATATAAATATCACTGATAGAAGGTTTATTGTGGAATATACTATTTTGTACCAGGTACTACGGTAAATCAGTGAAATCAAATAGCAGTGTACACTTTAAAATCATACATCTGACTTTTTGTTATACAATTTTTACGAAGTATATGAATTCACAAAATAATATTTTTAAAGTACAACCAGAATACCATTATTGCTGTAATGATATCGCTATTTATTTAATCTTCATGTATATTGTTTTATTTACTTGTGATTCTATCAGTCATGAGTAAGCAGTTAATAGTTACAGAGTATAATATATTCAATGCTGGTGACCGTGAACGATTGGATAACTATTTATTTCGACGTCATGTGTAGGGGTTCACGTACAAAATTGTTTGTTTTTACACTTTGCACCATGTCCTTTTATTTCAATTTAAAATTATGTGTATGACTATATCATATGCCATAATGTATATTATACTTAATAAAATCTATGACTACAATTGGTGTAAAAATATTCTTTCGGTCCAAAGTATCGTACATTAAAATGAGAATCGCGAATGAGGACAACACAATGTACAGTCCCAAAAACTTAAAAGGATACAGTATTTACACGGTATCTGTAATAATGTTTATATAACATGTTGCTTGCTTCCTATGACCTTGATTCTGAACAACGAACAACATATTAGCAAATAGAGTGTGTATATTTCTCTTAACATACGATGGAGGTGAAGATGTTACATAAACAAAGTACAAGAAAATACTTATATACTTGTACATTCACATAAAAAAATACAAAAAACACATTGTGTACAGTAAGATAGCAATACGGAAGTTACATGATATAATTCTACTATATATCTTCCATGATCAATCGAAGGTTAATATAATACATGTAATACTTGTATTACTCTACTTATACTACTAGTACCGAACATAAATCTAAAAATTCTTTTGACAGATATTCGCATATACCTGACTTCTTAATCTACTGTTCATATCCTAATTTGAGTCTGAATATATCACATAGTTATATAGTTATGTATAAAAAAATTAAAGTACTTATTCTTTTCCGCAAACTGAAATTGAGAGCAATATATTAAATTTCGCTTACGTACGTCTTACAGGACATAATGCCCATGATAAAGTCTTGCTGCATTCTGCGAGTTTCGACAATGGTATTGCATCACTATATTTGTATCACAGATGTAAAATTTCCTAACACTGTAAATTCTAATGCCTTTGTGTATTTCCTCCACGTCAATAGTTGCTTAAAAGTATTCTGTATATTATTGTGCTTTACACTAGATAGCATACCTTAATACAGTCAGCACAAGATGTTCATAAGCTTGTGTAAGAAACTTTTTTATCATTACTGGTTTTGTGGGCAACCTGCTGGTTGCTATTGATTCAGATAAAGTTTCATTGCATTATTTTGTCGTAAGACGGTGGAGGTGCCTCATCGAGCACATTTGTTGGAGGGCTTAAAATGGCAATGTGATAAGGTGGTGGTGAGTTTTGCGTTATTAACGGAATAAATATGTTTTCGTTGCCGACAGTGTTAGTGGCAGTTAATGACACGATATGGTCTTGTGATACACCGTGCTCTCGGCGTCGATTACCTTGAGTACAACAATACAAAATGGAATACAAACATGCGGATAGCAACAGCATTAGTAGTCCACAGAATACAAGTATTTCATATCCTGGACCCTAGAAAAAGAAGTCATCAGGTATAAAATGAAATCATAGAATTAGTGCAAAACGAATTTGTAATTATGTTGAAACTTACCTGAAGACCAAAGTAAAGTTTTGCAATAGCTATGAACCCTACCACAAGTATAGACGCAATCAGAACCCCACGACGTAATCTATAATCAGCTAGCTCGACGTCCGCGAATTCGGCAAAATCTAGGAGACTTTGATTTGTCCCATTTGTTGCAATATTGGACAATATTTGTTGTGTATTCCCTGCATTAGTTACGTTACTGGAAAAAGAGAAAAATGAGATGTATTATTGTGATTAAAAGTTGATAATGAATGAAATTAAATTTCCAATTGAGTCAAATATATAAATTGTTTAAACTGGTGACGTTTATGTTAGATTTTGGAGTATGATAATTTGAAAGATTTATCTTTTTATACTGAGAATATTCTCTCAGGATTAAGGTTAAGAAAGGGCGAGTCATTTATAAGTACTCTCCACCGATAGACATGTATAAGTGAGTCACCCTGTATATAAGAAGAACATGTTCCTCAGAATCCTCTTAGGAGACCTTTTGTCATTAATTACTTGGAGATGTTGTGCAGTTGAGAATGTTGTATTGGTTCTTCTGGTGGATTATTTTCATTGCGGGTGCTTATCACAGGTTGAGCAGATCTGCAAGCGTGACTAGGTCCAGCATTATTTGTGTTAAGATTGTTCAACCTCTGAACAGGGGTAACCATCTGCCTTAGATGTCTGCTAGGAAGATGATTGCCTGCAAGTGGCAACCAAAGCTATATATCAAAATGTACTGATAACTTACTATGTTACTGAATCAAAACTTGAATACTATAAACAATGTTCGAGGAGATATCGGTTTTCATTATACTTTCTCAAACAAAATATGTAATAGCTTACTGTAGGGTGTTTTAGGCATAGGTGTGGCGGGATATCGGCGGCCACTATAATACCTGCCCGCAGGTTTGCTGATCCAGAAATGCATGGGCCACGTTATTTTTTTAACTTAGTGATTCATCAACACCAACTATACAGAAAAAAGGATAACTTTCGTTGCTCTTTACTCTTTCATTACGTATGGCATTCGATATTCAGTGTCCGTTTTACTCCGGATCGATGCGATATGTCTCACGAGCAATTTCTCTTTATTCATTAAACATCGTAATATTTTCATGGGAAAAGATGAAAAATAATGACTTGGAAATTGTTTTTCCCTGTATATTTAGACGGTATATCGAAGTTGTACATCCCAATACATAATTTCATTTATGGAAACACATTTGACGAATTTACGGTACTTTGCGTCGATATACGAATGTGAAGGGTACCGCCATTAACGATTTTAAAATCAGTGTTCCCAACAATGAATCCATTCGTTCTACCAATCAAATGGCGTCGACTTAGAAATTTTAAATAATGACGTTGTAAACATTAGATAATATAGTGAAGGTAAATTAAGAATTATTTATCAATTATAAAACTGTAGTATATTGCAAAAAAGAATATCAATTAAATGGTTTGTACTGAAACTAAATCAAACAAAAAAACTGTATGAAAGTTAAGTAATAAATTGGGAAATGCGTTTGCAACGCCCTTCAGCTTTCTTCGGCGAATGAGGTACTTGTATCTCTGATGGATTTCTGGCTGATCTAATATACGATTGGTCGTTCAGTTGTGAATATCCTGATCAATACCAATAGCGTTAGATTTACTTCACAATGTTGGCATCATTGTAAAGTAGCTGTTTCGAACGCGTAGCTACGTGCACAGGCGTACGACAGATTTCTTTTTCTACGTGGATCGCTGTCGGGACGGCACCCCGGCGGCTGTAACTGATTTTTCAACATGGTAAGACTATGAATCCTTTTAATATTACGATCTTTATTTAAAATAATACTACGCGCGTAATAATAGATCAACAAATATTTATTAGGAGAACGGATGTTTAATTTTTTAGAAGATTCCATTATTGTAATTTCGTGGTGCGGTCCATGAGCCATTTTGCTTTCTCTCGTACCAGTAAAAAATATAAGTATTTAGTATCGTGAATAACCCTGTTGGTTGATCAATTTTAATTTATTACGAAGTTATATCGTCTGATACTTACATACATTCTTTGTTAGGTTAATAAGTGATTTTTTACACGTGGACAGATTTTGTTTCTAAATCTTATTGTAAAGCCATGCTACTGAAAAAGACCCAAAAACTGTTTTAATAGTAATAATAACAGTAACGATTTGTAAATCTTTTGTTTTGTTTGAACATATACATCGTAAATATGTTAATGACATACGTAGTACTTGACTTTCCTTAAAGACATTATATCGCTTATTAGGGGTTCGTCAAAGTCGTAAAAAACAAGCAGTACTTCAAACGATACCAAGTCAAATTCAAGAGGCGTCGTGAAGGAAAAACTGATTATTATGCACGTAAAAGGCTGACCATTCAAGACAAAAATAAATACAACACCCCTAAGTATAGGCTGATTGTTCGTCTCTCAAACAAGGATATTACATGTCAGGTAATTTGAAATATATTGAGTAAACATTATATATATTACTAAGTTAGTTCAAATATATATCTCTGGATATGTCTAGATTGCACTTTATTATATTTAATGTTCCTATATGATTTTTATGTATGAATGCTCCAGTGCTCCAATTTTGTAGGTAGCATACTCAAGGATTGAAGGAGACAGAATTGTCTGTGCCGCATACAGTCATGAACTTCCGAGATATGGAGTCAAAGTTGGTCTTACCAACTATGCATCCGCATACTGCACTGGTCTGCTGCTAGCCAGAAGGGTACGTTGAGAAAAGCCATTCATTTTTTTTTAAAATCTGAAAATGCCAATATGATGATCCTACCTAGCTCGCTTTGATGCACACTGAAGAAAACTCATTTGTTCCCTAATTGTATTAATCTGACTTGGCAAAACTATAGCTAATATTTGCTTATAGAATAACAGTACTACTTCTACACCAAAGCACTTTTTCTTTTATAGCTACTTAAGAAACTAGGTTTGGACTCATTATACCCAGGTACTACAGACGTAACTGGTGATGAGTACAATGTTGAAGAACTGGATGATGGACCAGGAGCTTTCAGGTGTTACTTGGACACAGGTCTCATGCGTACCACTACTGGTGCTAGGGTATTTGGTGCCATGAAGGGTGCTGTTGATGGTGGTCTTAACATCCCACACAGGTGAATTCATTAATCTCAATAAAACAAACATAATCATATGTATCTGTGTGATGACTTTCTGGCACATGCGCGTCATCTGAGTCACAAAGAAGTAATACCTTTGTTTTTGTGTTCTACAACAACAAAACGTATGCTTCACTTTGACACAAGATTACAAAGTGTCTCTGAAATAGTAAATACTGGCAACATGTATAACTATGTTTATTATCAGTATTTCATTCTATCTTTTCTTTTAACAGCACCAAGAGGTTCCCTGGTTACGACAGCGAATCGAAATCCTTCAATGCTGACGTACATCGCCAGCATATCTTCGGTCAACACGTCGCGAACTATATGAAAACTTTGGAAGAAGAAGATGACGAAGTTTTCAAGAGACAGTTTTCGCAGTACATCAAGAATGGAATTACCGCGAGCAGCGTAAGTTGAACATTTTATTTATACTTCTCCGTCCAACTCATAATTGCCATAAGTGTTTGCATACCTAATGGCGTCGCGGTTGGACCATAGCCACTACACTGGTTGGTACAGTTGAATGCATAGTATGGCATTTTACTTCTAAATCTTTGTTACATCAATAATTCACTACCATTATATTCCTTATTGCTGTAAGTTGGACTGAAAAATTTAATTTTCCTTTTTTTTCGATAGATTGAGGGCATATACAAGAAGGCCCACGAAGCTATTCGCTCCAATCCTGAACACGTGAAGGCCGTAAAGGAGAAGGAGCCAGTGAAGAAACGGTGGAATCGCGCGAAATTGTCGCTCTCCGAGCGCAAGAACCGCGTTGCCCAAAAGAAGGCGTCCTTCCTCAAAACGTTGGAAGAGGCAGAAGCTTAATACCGCCGAACAATATCGTATTTCTCATACTGCGAATTATACGAAATGTAGGTTTATTACATTACCCAAATGTATCGGCATGTATTATCGTATACAGCAGTGTGGGAATAAAATCAAGGGAAATGTAACGAACGATCATTTTTATTTATGTTGAAACAACACTCTAAAATACAATTCAAAGCTCACATTTTTTTAATGACATCTTGTATATATATCATAGAAAGTCAAATCACAAAATGAATTTCATTTACCATTTGAACGTTTTGTACATGTGAAATAAACGAATACGAATTGTTTTTCAACACCGTCGTTTACATACTGCGCACAGTTTGATTAACCGCCTGCTGTTTTAATAATTGCCTTATATTGGATATTAAAATATTGTATTACGGTTACATTTTCATTAAAAAAAAGCAGTAAATGAATTCGGGATTTATTCGACATGGGCATATATACATTATAATTTGTAAGTGGAAACTAACAATACCTCTTATTCTCTGAATAATTAATACAATTAGTTTACAAACGTTGAAGTATGGTTAATTTAAATATTGACTGTTACTTACATTTCAAGAACTATCGTAGTATGTACAAGACATTAATCTATGCATATGGTAGCATGATAATGCTAATGGTGAATCGCACACATTATCAGGTTTGTGATCAATTTTTAAAACAGAATAAACAATCACTTTCAAGAAACTGTCATTACCAGAGCCTAAAGAAAGCTCTACAATAATTTTCATGTGCTTTGTGGTGTGATAAAACCGCGATTTAAAATTGTCAACGAAAAAGGGATAATCTACTTCGAGAACCAGGTAACCGACCTTGGCCGTCGACCAAACCAGCTTGAATGTCTTGAATTGAAGGAACACTTCTCACTTCTCCTCGCGCAGCCACACTAGGTGGCGATTTAAGTAAACGACGTGCCACTCGATTAATATCATCCTTGGATATTGCGTCTGTGAAACGTAAAAGTATTGTAAAATGCATTTAACAACTCACACTCTACCTTGACTTACCAATTGCGTGAATGAAGTATTCAGGTCGTTTTCTTGAACCTGTTGCCAATACTTGTCTTCCAATATCTTCAAATACGACCGGTCTTTGTTCTAAATTCATAAGTAGCATGGACTGGAGCTGCTTCTTTGCCCTCTGAAGTATGATAAAAAAAAACCGATTGCAGCGTGAAATACTTTTATAACACAGTTCATATAGATAATAATAGCTACCATTAACTCGCTATCTGTGATGTTCCCTGCCATAGCGACCATTTCATGTACCATAACGTTCACCATTTCCTTAACATGCGAAGGCGTGGAACTGGCGTGAATGCAGAAAAGACCCGTATCGGCATAAGCATGGTTGTATGCCGTAGCACTGTACAGCCAGTGATACCTGGATATAATGTTATAAACTATGTAATTTTTACTTTACCTAATATCATAACCTATCTCTTCTTTTAATATATCAGATGTGCGCTCATGTTTGTAAATAATCTTACTTGTTAAGGACATTTGTATACAACCGCGTGTACATGCCCTTCCCAGGACCTCCAGCACTGAAACTTCCACCTCCTCCCATCATCATATTCAAGACACATATTGCTATGAAATCCGGATCTTGATGCGAGCATCCTTCTAAACCTATAACTACGTGTGAGAGTTCGGGTAGACCACTAGGACCCGCATACACGGGAACGTTACATTCTTCCTACATTTAAACAATTTTGGTCATCAAATTGATTTAATTATGCAACATATTTAATTGAGAGACGTATCAACGCACCAATATGTAACCTCCGGTATACTGTGAAATAGATGAATCTACAATGTTCATGGTATTATCTGTTAAGACTAGGCCATCCTCTATATCCCAAATAGGCTTCTGATCAACGAAGTACCTATAATAAATAGGATCAGTTTTAATCTAACAACATTTTTTTTTGTAAAGACTCATTATTACTTTTGTACTGCATCAACCAGCTCTTGATGCTCAACACCAACACCTGCTACCACCATTCTGCTTGGTGTATAGTGCTGCTTCAGATAAGTAAATAAAATCTGCCTGTTAATCTTCTGAATGTTTTCCTCTGGACAAATTTTAGGCAGACCTAATGTATTATCTCTATAGGCAGCCTAAAAATCTTAATTATTACTATCAATTCTTTTAATACAATGATAGTTGACAACAAATTTAGAATGACTATGATCACAGCTAATCATGATGATAACACTCACAGCGTGAATCATGTCCATCAGTATTGGTTCTTGTTCTGGCCTAGTTAACAAAGATTCTAATTCAAATTGTACTGTCTGTCTGGCTGTAACCACCTACAAAGAACAATACATTACTTTAACATGAAAAATCTTTTTGAAAAATAAAACTTTTGTTACTGATCACACCTCTTCTTCTGTAATTTGGGGTCTTAACACAATTTCACTCAAAACTTGTGTTACATTGTCCAGTCCACGGCGTTCTGCTGAAGCAGCATATACAAATATGTCTCTAGATGCTTGACAATCACAAATACCACCATGTTTCTCTAATGTGTACATGATTTCATCCTTGTTCTTGAACGCCATAGTAGACTACAGAAACAATTTTCCATTTTTAAAAGATAATGTAACTACCAAATAAATTACTTTATGAATCTTACATTGAACGCCAATTTCTCCAGAAAATGAGAAATGCCACTTGGATAAGCAACTTCATATCTAGGACCCGAGTCAATAAGAACTGAAAATTGATTTTATTACTGACAAATGGAACAGTCATAGCAATAGTAACAGTGCTATGTAAAACATTACTGCTTACCTCCTATCGTACAAAATTGTCCAAAACGATTTTCCGATGCTACTCTCAATCCATTTTGCAATGTTGTAATTTGAGTGATTTGATGTTCTTCCTTAGCACTGGAGTAAATTGGTGTTGGTAAACCAGGTAAAGGGTCTGTTAACGGTGGCAATTTGCAAGCTGATTTTACAGTGGTATCGCTGGGTGGTATTTTTTGAGAAGAAAAGTTACATCTTTGCCAGAGTTTGCAATATTTTATCTGAGATGAACTGTAAAAATATTACTTCAGTGTGATAGCCTAAATTCACTCGAAATTTCCGTACCCCATATAGGGCTTTTTAATAGACAGGTTAAATTATTAAGTAACGTATACAAAACTGAATCTTGTTACTTCAAGATTACCTTTTTTTTAACGCAGCCACCAGGGGAGTTCTTGTTAACATTGTGATTTTTCTAAATATACTCCTTGTCAGTTCAATTAAACATTCACCCTGAAATTTCTCGAAGGAAGAATTCGTCTCTTAGAATAATTTAGAAGGTTTCTTTTTACCCGGCGAATAACACATTACCCACCACCGATCTATATGAACATGGATTCAGATTAACACGTACACGGACCCATAACTGGCCAAATTGAGGTAGAAGGTAGCGCTGTGTTAGTTCCAAGCGGTGCTCGACGTAGTTACTTAAAAAACAATTGCCAACATTGGACGAAATATATAATATACATTTCGCCACAGACCAGGTATAGGGATAGACCACTCATGCAATGTATTTTCGTGTCACCTCATTGTGGGGCTCTAGAGCCCTATTACCATTTTCGTGTCACGCTCAACGTTATCGTCCGGGCGCAGTATAAGATGTGAACGCTGCGCATGGCAAGAATTAAAACTAAATTTTAAAGTTTTTAGAGCCGCGTATGATGTACACACGCGCTTAATAGCATTAGCGTTGCACAGATTATGTACGATTGCAAACTCGATCGAAATGCTAAACTTTTTCGATAATCCAACCCATAAGTTCAAGGCAGAGGTATTGCGTCAAATTGCTACCCAAATATAGATCAATATAGCATAGATCATATTACATTGAATAAAAATAGATTATAGATATATTAGAATACATTAGAATAGTAACGATACATCACAAGACGTGTTCTACTAAACAATCAACATGTATCAAACAACGTATTAAACAATATATCAAACAATGTATCAAAGAAAAGGGACATTTGCCCCGTTAAATAAAATTAAATTAAAATTAAATTAAATTAGCTTTCAATTGTTTTTCCTTCTCCACGGGAGTCCACTTTCGGTTTAGTAGATGTACAATTGGCCAAACGCGATATTACGCTGCGTTCATACCGAGACGGCGGTTAATGTGACGGAAACTTTATTTGGATTCGCTTGGAAAAGGAGGTGGTGAAGTTCGGGTCGCCGATATTTTCAAATTTTTTCTACATGTAGTACTCACCCTGCAAAGTAAATTTACAAAGCCGTTCGACCCAACTTTAATGGCATCTTTCCGCTGCTGTACACCTCCTGCGCTCCAATCAGTACGAACAATTTTGTAATTTCTTAATAAATTTTTTAATTTGTTGATAAAAATATATATCGCGTCGTTGGCACGCAGGAGTGCATTTTGGGGGTAGTATTTTTATTGTACACCTGTTTTCCCCCATTTCATTTGAAAAAACGTCAATGTAAACAGTGAAGTTCGATTGTCCCCCTTCATGAATCAATTAGTAATACAAAATTTTCGATTCATCTACTTCTTGTTGTACAAAAGGTCTGAACGTATCTGACCTCTCTATCTGGAAAATGATTTTTTAAATCGTTTAATATTCGCGGATATATTTAATCATCGCGGAAGTATTATATCCGAATTGGTCATAAAATTGGTGATAAAAAATGTCATAAAAATGATGTCCCAGGGAGGTCCCAATATGGTCCCAGGATACCATTTTTGGGGCATTTTATTATTATTATTATTATTATTATTATTATTATTATTATTATTATTATTATTATTATTATTATTATTATTATTATTATTATTATTATTATTATTATTATTATTATTATTATTATTATTATTATTATTATTATTATTATTATTATTATTATTATTATTATTATTATTATTATTATTATTATTATTATTATTATTATTATTATTATTATTATTACTATTATTATTATTATTATTATTATTATTATTATTATTATTATTATTATTATTATTATTATTATTATTATTATTATTATTATTATTATTATTGTTATTATTATTATTATCTGCATACAGAGACGACGTAATGAAAAATTCTTTAGAGCTGGATCGAGCGGCTTTGCAAATTTATTTTATAGGGGAAGTACTACATACACAAAAATTTGTAATAAATCGGCCACCCGTATTTGACGACTTCTGCTTGTCGGATGGCCCGTCTAGCCCGATCCGAGACAAAAGTGGCCAGAATTGCAATCGTGCGAAAATAATCGATGTGGCAATCATGCATCACAATGGTTACATTTGGCTACATCGCTAAATTTGATCAGTAAAACAAGAGGAAAACGTTTACACTTCCAAATATGACCGTCATGAAACGTAGAGTGCGCTCGATCGCTACTCTTTTTTGACGATGTCGGTAATTCAGAGCTGGTGACACAAAGTCCTATAAGGTGAAAGGTCTATTTCTATACCTCGTCCGTGGTACTAATTTTCAGCGATTTCAAAACTTTATTTAATGCTGACCATCTTTAATACTATCACGTCTGTGGCTGTAATTAACCCACGTGGCCCACGTGCCTGAAGTGTCATTGATTATCGAAATAATTTGTGTATACAGTCCATGTGTATGTAGAAAATACTGACTTCGATTGAATCAGTTTTCATTTAAAAAATGATTGTTTGTTTCTTATGAATTAAATTATTATTGCATTTACAATGGATTGTGACAATTTTTATGTAACTTTAATTAAAAAACAGTTTCTTTGCTGTACTCCGCTTAATAAATTTAATTTTACGGTAAATGAAATTGCACCAGACCGTTTCTGTATATAAATAGATCTGGGAATAAAAAAAGGTTGATAGTTATTATTTAATTACAGATTGTACAATCCATCGACATAAATCTTCAGAAAAAAATCATTGATAATACAATAAATAATAATCTTGTTAAACGATTCCCAATTAAAAAATCGTATCAGCAAGCGTTTTTAAAATTACTGATTGAGAAGGTATAAAAATACATGTATTAACAATTATTCACATGTCTGTAATTTAGAATATTATTTTACACAGTTAGAAATTAGTTCTGCAGAAGTATATGATGGTGTATATGATGCTTACTGCAATTTAATAACACATTCAAATGAAGATACAACACATTTTCGGCATTACTTAATAGAAGGTCAAGGCAGCTTAGATTGTATCACTGTACAAGAAAATACTAATATTATCTCAGAGGGCACAACAGGATTATGTTGTTGGCAGGTATATGTTTCATTTTTACTCTTATATTATTGATTCGTAAATATTTTTCTTAGATGTAAACCCAGTACTTTTATTATAATAAGAAATGAAAAATATTCAAAATTTATTGTACAAGTAAAAATATTATGATGAATATTTACCTATGTTGTTACTTTATGTTTATAACAAAAGTATGTGCAAATGGTATGCTTAAAAATGTTTATATAATGATATTGTTATGATTAGGCTGCATTAGTTCTCAGTGAATGGTCCATGGAGAATAAGGATCAGTTTGAGGAAAAAACAGTATTGGAATTGGGATGTGGTGTAGGTCTAACTGGTTTAAGCATTATTAATTCTTGTTCTCCAAAGCAATATATTTTCTCAGACTGCCATGAATCAGTTCTAAAAAGAACTTGTGCAAATGTAGAGCTGAATTTGTATCCTCACAGAAGTAGACAATCTGTCCAACCATCATTACCAAACAGATTAAAGTTACAAATTAATTATGAAGACACAAATGTTCAAGTGGTAGAACTGAACTGGGGAGATATTGAGAAATATATAAAGGAAAATATGCCTTTACCAGAGGTTATTATTGCTGCAGATATTTTATATGAAAATAGTGCTTTTCATGACTTAATTGCTGCACTAAAAAGGTTTTTGGCTATGAAGTGCAGTTATGCCATTATTGCTGCAACTGTTAGAAACAAAACTACCATGGCAGAATTTTTGGATCTATTAGGTAACTTTTTAAACGATTTTAATTAGGTTATATTTATTCCTTATTTTACAAATTACTTTTATTTCAGGAAGTCAAAGTTTAATATATGAAGAGTGTATTCTATTGAAGCAACCTATTTGTATACAATCCATTGATGCCCCTGTGCAAATATTGAAAATTTATAAAAGCAGAAAATAAGACTGTGTAGCCGTGGGGTAGGATAATAAATATTATTTTCCATATATTAAATTATCATTTTTATTGGAACACTGAACATATCGTATTATATTTATAAATAACTAAATCTTGCTTTAAAAATACTTATAAAAGTATTAAACACTAACTGATTTATATGAGCTGTTAATTATCAACCGTTAATACTAATGTAACTCAAAACCACTTTCTTTTATTATGGCGTTTGAGCTTGACCTCAGTCTCGTCTACGTCTTTATCCGCATCCTTCTTCGATAATTTTTTGGACTTTTTTTCTCTTATTTTTTCCTTTATTTTTAGTTTTTTTCCTTTTAATTCTGTAGCAGCGTCGTTGTTATTGCTAGTAATAATTTCACCTTTGTTTTTTGCTATAATGCGTGAAATATCATTGTTATTAAAAGATGAAATGTACGCATTACATTAACAGTAATATAAATCAAACATTTTGGGAAAATATCTTGTCCAACTTACCCGCAAACAATCCCATTTGTGTATGTATACTGCGATCTTCCTCAACTTCCCTACGACGATCCATTTCAAGGCACTCTACTATTTCATTTCGCCTCTCAACAATTTCTATGAGTCTACAATGAAATAATATTTACGTAAGCCAGGAAGCGTACACTTATTGTTTACCAAGGCTTGTTTTGATTTCCTGATTTATATCATACAATAATCAATGTTTTTATATACCTTTGTATCAACGATTCCTCCCTCTGTTTATCGAAGTCCGTTTTTGTGGCTTCTGGACGGCACATGAGACACCGAATTTGATATTCCACTTCTGCATGCTCTTCTTCCAGTCTTTGCTGTCTCTTGAGTAACATGAGTTCTGCCTGTCTCCTGAATAACTCGTTCTTCTCGTTTACCAATGCAAATAACTCAAGGACGAGTTCTTCAACGTCGATACTAAGAGACGACTCTGTAATTGATTTTAATAGCTTCGGTCTATAAATATCCGGCATAGGTCGTAAGCTTAAACGACAAACTAAAGCAAATCTTTACCATCGTGCTGTGTGCCTGACTCGCACTTATCTCTAATTATCTGTTCCAATCGCACACCCTGTTTTTCTAGACCCTGCTGCTGTACCTCGATTTCATCCAACTCCAATTTGACGTCCTTCATGGACATTACTTTGATCTGAAACAATAAATCGCATTATAAACACCATTTTTTGATAATAGAAATGATAATGAATCAGTGGATACCTTTCTCCTATGAGGTATTGGTCGGGGTGGTGCAGGACCCTTCTTTCTCTTCCATTTACCTTCAACGCTCTTGTCAGCATAAGCATTATAAGGCTGATTATCTTCAGAAGTTAAACTTTGCCGATTTCTATTCATTTCGTCTTTATTAGTTTTCTCATCTTCCCACGGGTTTGACACTCGATCGTTGCTTATATCGCGTTCGGTTATAGGCGATTCGCCGAAAGTTAAAGAAGTCATGGCCGAAGTGTTGTAGGGAGAACTCGTTGGTAAAGGCGGAGGTGGAGCTGGTTTTGTTTTACGTGTCCGAGGAGTTTTACTCTGCAAGAATAAAAATACCAGATTAGGATTTAAGCTCTTCATGCTACAAAATATTCTTCGGTCTGTTCTTGGCCATTTTAGTTATTAAGGTATGAGAAACGAGCTCTACAGAACACAAACGTACTTGTTGTCCAAGCAACGATCTGTCTTGAATTTTCAACGCGGGAGACGTGCACTGATCGGTTGGGAACAATTCTTTGGCAGTTGGTGGTTTGGGTGCTGGTTTTTTCTTTCTGTAAGTTCCACTTGGCGTACTTGCCGATTCCGAACTTGTTATGGAAGTGTTCGATGCGTAAAGATCCCGGCGACTTAAATCTGACTTTCTTTGTGCTATTCCTAATTCTGGTGTATTTCTGAAAAACAATATAAAGCATTGTTTTTAACTGACCTAACGAAGCCTAGGGTTCAAGGGTTCAAGGTCACTGGGAAACTAATCTTTTCTGAAACAACTATCCACCTAATCGAGGTCGTTCGATGTCACGTGGAGGGAAACAGTTGCTTATTCGTAGACGTGTAATATTGACATTGAAAAATAGTACGAATAAACGAGTTACAATGAACTTGCACACGGTGCTGGTGAGGACATAATTGTAAAAATGGGGAAGCCACCTACTTAATAGTGCGTGGTTTCGGAACGGGTATCATCTTCCCGTTGCCTTCTGCATCGCTGTTATGCTCATCGTCCTCGTCGCTCCAGAACGGATTGAGACTGATCTGCGGCGCGACTAATTTACGCTTGACCGGTGCCTCTGCAACGGACTGTTGCGTGTTCCTGCCCGCAACGTTGCTCCGCGCAGCCGGTTTCGGCGGTATTACGTTCCTGGTTATCTCCTCCTCCTTGTCCTCGTCGCTCTCGAACGGATTTGTGGACACTTTGCTACTACGGGAACTATCTAAAGCAGACTTTTCAGAGTTTGCCGTGGTTCCGCCGCTGGGTACGGTATTATCTAAAGCAGTCTTCGCGGTATTCCCGTCTCCGTGCTCGTCGTCGCTCTTGAACGGATTCAGATCGTCGGGATAGTCTTCGATGAGGCTCAGATCTATGCCCTTTGCCGTAGATAAATTCGCCTCGGTCGTCGATTCGTCCGTAATGGGCTCGTCTTTACCGTTGATCGCTTCTGTCGAGGACTCCTCCGGTTCCTCCTTTCTAGGTACGGGGACGGGTCGACCTTTCTTCGGCGTCTTATCTGATAGAATCGTCCTAGCGCACCTTCCGTCTGCTCCCGACGCGCCGAAATCTGTCCTTTTCGGATCGGCTTCTGTGTTTTCACTTATAAACGATTTCTCCTGGCTTTGTGCACTCGAATCTGACCCTACGACGCTGATCCTATCAACCGCACGTTTCCGCTCGGCGAAAGGCTTCAGATCTACCGGCTCCACAACTTCCGTAGAATTTCGATGCTCTTTTCTTGATTTCAGTGTCGCAGAATCTGAAGTAGATTTTTCGGCATTTTTTACGACTGTTTCTGTGATCGATCGCCTTCCAGCCTCAGTTTTCGCGGTTCCTAATGCCCCAAGGGCTTTCGCATCAGCTTGATGACTTTTCTCAAGATGATCTTTTTTCTCCTGGTTCTCGAACATCTTAAGTCTCTTCTGGACCAACGAGAGGCTTTGGCCGATTACTTGATGCTCTCCGGTCTGTTTCGATGGCTCTTTGGTATCGTCTTTCTTATCGCCTATGTTAATATCGTTAATATGCTTATCGCTAGGTACGTCATGGGCTAAAATGGCAGTAAGGTGCTGATCTTCCTTGTCCTTCTCGGATCTATCAACTAAATTATCATCTTGCGCGCTATGTACATCGTGTCCTCCCTTTTGTACAATATCCTCCTCAACGGGATGATTAACGGGAAGTTTCTCAAAGTCTCGCGATCCTGGGGACACTTTAATGCTAGACCTAAGCTGCTCCTTTTCATCTTCGTGCTTACTAGCTAAATCAACATCAAACGCATTACTAGCACTGTTCTTTTTTGCCGGTGGATCAACTCTCTCGACAGTTCGATTTACGCGCCATGTTTCTAGATCGGGGGAAGTCGTCGTTGTCGTGCTGACGTACGAACTGGACTGTTCCTCCTCTTCCTCCTCCTCCTCCTCCTCTTCTTCTTCGTTGACCCCGTCTTCGTGGTCGTCGCCGTCTGGGAATGCCGAGTCAACCGACACCCTCGGTTCTGCCGCGGAATCCACCCTCGCTTCTGGGTATCGATTCTTCGTTGATCCTGCACCATCTAGCACGGGGGGGTTTTCGTCGTTTCTCTCTTGTAGCAAGTGATTGGCCATGAAATCTAGCCTCATCTGCGCTGTATAGGAAACGTATTCCGAGACCGTCGGCGCGTCTTCCAGTCTCTTGTAGACCTCCTTGCCCTTGAGAATCTGCTGCTCCGTCTTCTCCTCGTCGCTCAGCGATCTCTGGCGACTAGCAGCAACGACCAACTCCTCGTGGGGAATCGTCGAGCCCCGATGGTCCTCCTGGTCATAGCCCTTGGGCAGACTTAGTGGTGTGGATTCCTCGTCAGGGCACGTTTCGCAGCAATACTGCCCGTCTTCCGTCTCGTAATAGTTCCCGGGCGTCAGTTGGTTGCTGCAACGTGCACACCGGAAACACGTTCGGTGATAAGGCGCGTGGTCGATTACCAGCTTCTCCGCGAGGAACACTGGTAATCCACATACGGCGCACGGATCCCTCCGCATCCCCAAACGCGACACCACCTGTGTACCAACAAAGTTTTTAACGATTACTTCTCTTTTCGCAAAGATTCCGCAAGTTTTAACAACGCCTTGCCAACCGCAAGTTCGGCTAGATTCCTTTTCGTCATTTTCTCATAAAACCTTGTTTCACACCAAAAGCCGTTACGTTTAAACATACAGCAATTAATCAATTGTTACCTCATGTTATGAGAATACTTTTTGTAATTAGGTAATTATTAGTCTTATCGGTTGGCAAAACGATCAGTGGAGTTACATGGTTTAGATAAATACTGATCAATTGATCATCCTTTTTTGGATACGTCTTTACCATTTTCATAGTAGGTAGATTATTTCGAATAATAATACCCAATTTTCTCATGCCAAAATCATGTGCACAAATGACAAGAAAGTGTGATAATATATTTTCCACTTAGCCGACACCATCACCGTAAAATCTCAGCGGAGCCATTTGAAATATGGTGAAAAAGAGATAAGCGACCTAAACAGAAATTCATGACTTCGAAACGCCAGAAAGTTTGCGAAGCGTTTGAGATTTGTCGCTGAATAACGTTGCAGTTTAGTTACGCTATAACACGGTAAATACGTGTTTAACGCTTTTGCCGAAATCGATTCGCCATTAGAAAGTGGACTTTCCATGCTGGGTAGCATGTAGGTAATGCGTTTACACGAGGTCTTCCTCCACCGTGGAAAAAAAGACGGTAAACGTCAGTAACAGCGTTATTTTCACATTGACCCTGTTAAGGAGTGTAGGAGGAAAGGCGGTGAACAAAGAGGCTGAAGGCGTGGAAAGACGAACAAGGGCATTGAGAAGAAGTTTAAAAGAAAGTGTTCTTTCCCTAAAAGCGTGCTTCAGCAGACGCTTTGTGAAGCTTGACTCGTCGCGGGGGATGCATTATTAAACCTCGGTGACGTCACTCTGCGGAGAATTGGATTTATAAATGTTTCATAAGCTAATGAATTCTCTCTTGCAATTGCATACCTCAGTATCCCGTGAAATGCGATTATCTCGTTTTCATTATTACCTTCCCTCTTTATCCGTAATGGAATCTTCCCTTTTGCTTTTTTGCCAATTATCAGTTTTCTGTACTATTGCATAATACACGCTCGCAGAAAAATGACATTTACGATGCTTTTCCCGCTGTGAGAAGGAAATCGCATAGGTACAATTCCGTGAGTTTCGTGCGCATCTTTAAAGTTGGATACTGAACCCGTTATTCGCAGTTGTTTTATGGGCCACTTTATCAAAACATTTCTTGGTTTGGAGTTAGTGCTGTCCATGTCATAAAGCATCTCCTTGGGAACGTTTGTTTCCGGGAAAAGGAAATCTCTGAAAAGCATTCTTCCGGCCCGACACTTTATATCGAATGCGGAGGTTGTAGACTACGTAACCTTCTCGTAAATACTGCGTTAGCTATTTCTTTTCATATTACTATAGACATCTGCACAGGTTGCATGTGATTTGCATCCCCGCATAGCGTAAAAGGATTCATTAAATCCAAAAACGAACGATGCAATTAACTATCATGTATTACCCATGGCCCTTTGCAAATCCAATTTATGAATGCCTTTTTCAAAGTATATACAGCCATTTTTTATCATGAAACGAAGAAAAATGTGCGAAAAATATGTATAAATTGCTTCTCATATTGGTGAAAAATCTCGGCTGGAGATGTGCAAGACTTTTTCTTCTTTTTTTTAAAAAAAAAGTAATGTACATACGTAGAGGCGTGTTCAGCTCGGTCGAGTGGCAAGTGAGCGAAACGGAACGGATATGGCGACGATAGAGGTAGTAAAACGGTAGAAACCGTCGACGTTTCCCCGGATGTGTGCGTGGCCCGCGAGGGAAACGGAAAATGCAGGGCCGAGTCATTGGTTGCTTTAAAACAAGCGTACACGTCGGGGCAGTAATTTCTATTCAGCTCTCATCGGATGTGCGTGTACGCGCCTGCGTCCCCGTCGTTTTCCGTTTCGTCCGAAATCCCTGGCCATATAAATAGAACAACTGGTCCGTAGGCTGCACGCGCGATGATTTTACGCGCGATAGGATCCCGGCCAGACACAATGCTTCTTCCGGTTAATTCAATCCGCCCGACTAACGCATTTTCCTTATTTTTTAAGAGGCCCGTCTGCCCGTACAAAAAGATTTTTCTCACAACACGAGGATACGAAACAATATGATTTTCTCATCACCATCTTTGCAATTTATCAATCAGAGTATTGATTTGTGTAACATTTCGAGAATTTTATTGTCTAAAATGGCCATGCTGTTCTTCTAAATTGTAATCGTCCTCGCGGGATATGTATCCTTCAAACTGAATAATCGCTTATGTGTGTCGTTATGCAAGAAATGAAGTACACGCCAAGGTCTGTCGACGAGATAGTCGAGGCTCTGAAAAATTCTACTCCGTCACATTCGTTTTGCGATTCTCTCCGCGGACTTGTTAAGTTGGATTTCGTTTGAACGGTTTTATATTTTACTTTTCGCGGTAGAAATAGCCCAGGTCTGAGAAGAAGGCTTCTCCTTTTCTCGATGTCCAAGGCATCCGGGAACTGCGAAGGTGTATAAAAGTGGAGAAACGAGATTCGAGGGGGGTTAAGTAAGTGGTAAAACTAGTAAACGTATCGGAAAAGTAAAGTTATCGGTTGCCGTGCTTCGATTTAACTCGGCAAACTTCTGACCGGCCGTCTTCGTTAAATGGCAACAGTAAATTGTAATTAGGAGCTCTGGTGTAAAACTGAGTTGTCACTTTCGAAAAGAAAAAGGCATTGTAAAAATTTTATCACCAACGAAAGGTCTTTAATGAACGTATTTTATTCGAAAACGTTGACGCAGGATAAAACTTACCGATAAAACGATATTACGAGTAGAGGCATAGTTAATAAAAAAAAATATCCAGCTTTGCGACTCTAATCCCTATTCCGAATCCACGAAATAATTCTGGTTTAATGAAATGCTCCATTATTTGCTTGTGCGCGGTTCATCGCTATTCCCGATATTATTTTTCCGGTGCAATTCACAGGTATATTTGTCGATGAACCCGAAAATACCTAAATGCGTCGGGACACGATAAAAAATCAACTACGTGGGGACATCCAGTAATTAAAGTTTTCCGTTAATTGTTCGACGGTGATTGCATCGGCACAATTCTATCAAAGGACATCTTATACGTGTAATACGCGTGTCTTTATCGAACATCGAAGCACAATTAAAACCATTCAATACCAAATCTATTTGCAATTTATCCCGCTCTCGCTTGTACCGTACACCAGATAAATTTTACCTCTACTATGTTTACGAACTTCTCCCTTGTAAGAAACATTCTAAGTGTTCCAATGTTTACTTTGACAAAGCTCCAAAAATATTGTCAAAGGCTTACCACACACATCACCATAACCTTTTACAGAATCCAGCGAAATGCGTAATGATGACTGGATTTCACTTCTAACGCAAAACAAAAATTGTTCCCTCGTAGACTAACTGATTTTTTCCCAGAACGTAGTATTATTAAATACATCTATTTCATTTGTCAATAATTTTGTCGTTTGGAATTTGTGCAAGAAACCGTGTGGACCTTATCATTTATTTCGTTCGAGCATCTCATTTACTTTTAGTGTATATAATTTTCAGTTTGTTGGGAACATCAGGGAATTTCACAGGTTTGCGTGTCCCCGTTTTCTTCCTTCGTACGACGCGACGAAGTCGAAGAACAAGTTCGCTGTAAAAGTGCACAATCGTCTTGAACGTCGATAGCATGTACGGAATGAGACGATCGAGTGTCTCACGTATCGATCGTTCTACTCTACTCCTCAAAGGTTACAGGTGAACACTCGAGATTTCGATATTAGATACGCACTGGGGTAAAAAATTAAAGGCACCCACTGACGATGCAGAATTAACAAATCACGAAATTATTTTAATCACACTAAAGTACTAGAGAAACTATTAATACAGTTGTTGTTTGAGAACTTCTTCTGTCGCTTAACACTTATAAATATCAAAAGTCACATATTAGAGTTACTAAATAGAAGTGTTTTGCGGTTTAGTTTTTATACTTCACTTGTGATAAGAAAATTGTGCCGTTTGTATCTACGATAGCGACAAAAGTACAGGTAAAACATTTCTCGAAACATCCTTGTATTGCATAATAGACGATGTTTCGAAAAACAGTGGAAAAGAAGAAAGGGCCAATAGAGTGGTAAGTGGGCGACGAATTACACGATTATCATGAAAAATGGATTTACGACGTCAATATGTACTTACTAATTTGATAATTGCGCACCTCTGCCGTTGCGCGGCTACTCTAAGTATGTTATTTCTAACGAGTATCGTGCATTAGCATGCCAGACAGCGTGTTAAATAAAAATGAGCATGCAGTGCACCAAAACAAGCAAAACAATAAACGACAAAGCGAATTACCTTCTAGCAGAATATTTCAGGTTTATATTGCCCCATTAAGTCCAAGCTTTCCTCCTGGAGAAACAAAAATAAATGATGAGAGGAGTTGACACGGTTTCAGTTCAACGACGGCTGTGACTCTTGACGTTCGTTTACAATGTTTAATAATAAATCACGAAATATCGCACAGGGACACCTAGGGCTCACAGTCAACAGTTTACATAAATCATAACGAAGGAATAAGGACGCTGAAGAAATTCTTTTGCTGAAACAAGCAAGTTTTGCTGTTAAGTGAACAAAAGAAGTTTGGCAAAACAGGAACCCCTGGGAAACGAAGAAACAATGTGTCCAAATGTAAAAAGTATTGATAGTCGGTGACTCAATTTTATTGTTTATTTGTTCACATAGCAACAACATGTTTTACCGTTCCAACCACGAATATTTTCAGTGGTGCTCGACTCACGGTACACAGGAAAATGACATTTAGTATCTACTTTCTGACGTTTCCCACGATAACTTGCAGTTTGCAGGTGTTTTAATTCTTGCAATAAATGCTAGGGCATTGCAATTTAAAAAATACTTGCTCGAGTGCCATGGACGTAATACATACACTTTTCGTGGGGTTCAAAGTAAGCAGATACGTTCGTGAATTGACAAGTGCATGCTTGAGAAAAGCCTACTGCAAGCCTCGACTCGTACGAGTGTTGGAGATTTCACGATGAAAGATTGCGATTCGAGAAAGTGTTACGAGATAGTCGAGCGAGGTTTTCGCGAAAATCGCATTCGCTTTGCGTTCGAGACTCGTGACTGTCTTTCGTCGTTGTAAACATTCTCGAAGATAGACAGAGAAAGAAAGGGAGAAAACGATAATCCCGTGCGGGTATTTAGAGGCGAAATACTGAATTTTAACGTGCGACATGTGGGTCGAGCTTCGGCACGAAATATTCAACGACCGTTCCTACGCCCATCGAACATGGATCTTACACTATTGGAGGAACGTCACGCAATATTACACATATGCACATGTACACGTTTGTGTACAAGCACATAATGACCAAAGTCCGCAGTAATGATAAGAGTTAATTGGCATAAACGAGATGGGGTGGTTGTTCTAGCGCTGACAATCCAGTGACACGCGATTTCCCGCTAACACCAATGAGCTGAAGAAAGAGCCAACGGCAGATAAGGAAACCATACCGATTTAAAAATTCCGGGACAACCGCTTTACAGGCCTCTTTTGGTGGAATGAAATATCCGAGTCAACAGAGCGGAAGACATTAATAACAACGGACGTTCGCAACCGATTGATCACCAACGTTTGAAGAAATGTTAATCTGAAATCGCGCAGTCACTAAATCAAGGGGCAGAGCGTTAGAAAACACACGAACGGGTATACACTTGTGATAATAGATGAGGGCGAAGAAGCAAGGCTTATTCGAGTGATTCGGTGATTAACCGACGAGAATTTCCTAAGCGCTGTGTCGTAATCTTGCGCGGGGATAGTTTCCACGGTGCATGTCGTTCGAGACATGTGCCGGTGGCAAACGTAGATGCACCGTAATGCACGTTTTGCGCAAGACAGGATGGAATTTCGTTTTACCGTCGTTCTCGGCTCTGCGACCGCTTATTAAGGTCGGCCTGCGATCGGCTCTAGTCGGCGATAAGCAAGATTGTTCCTTACGGACGTACAAAAGATCGAGGATCGGGTTCACGAAGATCAATGAGATGAATCGACTAGCTCGCCAGTGTGTTAGTCGAGAAATCTATCGGTCAGGTAAATTTCTAGGGTAACGGGACTTACGATTAAAATCGATTTCCCTGCCAAGATATCATAGACTTTTGGCAAAACTTACTTTGATAAACGATCCCATTACCACAGTGGCTGGAAATAAACATATTTTCTTCGGCAAAGTGTTATCCATGTTTCGAAGTATTGTTTTTCGAGACGGAGGAATTCTATTTTTACCTGCGACCATCCTGCGTGAGTCATAATAATGAACCATGTTAGAAACAGCTTTAGGTTTTCCGCTATCGAACAGTGAACTCATCGAATAAATACCATTGAAGAGTAGACAATGAAAGTGACGACAAGGGACACGTAGAGTGAATGAACAATTTCCGATTACACAACAACAAAGGTGCCCCTGCTCCTACGAAGGGGTTATCGCGATACAAAAGACACGAAACGTCGTTTGACTTTTAATGAAGACATGAATAATGTTATCCGCTGATAATTGAATGTTTTATCCGTTACGCGACGGTAATGAATATGCCCGGCAGAGAGTCTTACATTCACGGAAATGTTCGTCTATGAAGATCAAAAGAGCATACTGACGAGCCATCTGTTACAAAGAAATCGATGGAACCTTGTACATACTTTACTCTCAGTCTTCAGGATGTGAAGCATTGCATATTTGAAATACTGTCCACTGTAATCCACCGCTGTTATCGATTGTATTACGGATGATAAGTAAAACGAGACTAAAGATAAACGGAATAAAATTATGACAAAAGGAAAGTTCTCTTCGAGTAATGGTAAAATTCTGGCGGAATGGCAGATCAGAAGATTTTAGAAAGCGTGCAAGTAATTCATCGTAGTGTTAAACCTGAGCAAACAATTTCGAGTGGTTTGAGGATCGGAACTTTTTGCAGAATCATTTGCTCAAGAGTTAAAACCAGTTGGCAAATAAAATGATTTTATGCGTCCCATAAATCATACAAGGCCTAGTCAGATAATTGAGCAATGAAATGTTAACTACTGTATCAAAGGAAAATTAACGTTATTGCGTTTGTAAGCTACTCGTCATCAGCAAGCGAAATATGTAGAAGAAAAGATCCTGAAATTTTAGTAGCACATACCTTGGCGAAATGTTAGAAATGATGTTATATTAGCAATGACGTTAACCGGGCGTTAAAATAAAGTGGATGGGTCACTATGAATGTACATACATGACAATAGCAAAGAAAATAAGCCGACTTGTCGAGAAGGCGAAATATCAAGCATTTAATATGACCGTACACGGCGGAATGGAAAGATGATTTTGCAGCTGAGATTTCAGGGTCTTTCCCTTCCCTCTCACTTTCTTCCTCCCTTCCAAGTGGTCTTTGTCCATCCGCAAAGGATCTCCTGAAGAACGTCTTTACCGCGCGCCATTCGCGCGTGTACATGCGGACCTTCCTATCTATTAATGATCGCGCGGACGAGGCTGTTTTTTCTGCCTACTTTTCTCCGGTTAATTGGTCGGTAACGATAAGGAAAAACGAGGAGGAGAGATGCCTTCGCGGTGGATCGAGGCGAGCGCGGGTTATGCAAACCACGCCGATGGCATTTATCGTTACAACGGGAGAGGATGACGCCGAAGTGTCAAGGTAAACACGTGAATAAGTCCTCTCTCGCTTCACACATCAAAAAGGGATCTGCCTTTCCTGTTATTTCATAGCGCACCGACGGGTTCGCAGTTCGAAGACATAGTTTCCCGTTCTTCGCATTATTCTATTCGCCAGCGTCCACCAATACAAAAGGAACAGATCAACGTAAAAATATTGTACAATGGACCAAATGAATTTTAGAATAATATCATGGTTACTAATATTTGATGGTTATAGGTTTTAAAATCCTAATTGCACTACTAATGGTTGAAAAAATTCACGTGATATTTCTCAAGTATTTTCTTTGCCGAAATTGGCTTTCTATGTGTTTCTTGACCGTTGATGCTGGAAAATCTTTTCAATGCGTTTGTACATGCATAGGACGCATGTAAATATACATGAGCGTGTCATCTTTGTCTTCGGTGAATATTCTCGCAGTGCAGCAACGAGTGTCCTACATTGCACGAGTACGTGACGTGTTCTTGATGAAGACAACTGAATGTATACGGGGGAAATCTGATCTCGCGGAACGGCGTATGCGTCAAGACCAATCGTGCGTTCTGTATAAATCAACGTGACTTTTTCCTTAAATCAAAATAGCTTTTGTACGTCGTGAGATAACGCGTTGATAAAAAGCGCAATCTGTGCTTTCATTTCCAAACTTATCTCCCGAGTGTTACTTTGTACCATTACACATTCAATTCGTTATTTCCCGATGAAAATAAGCAAGAAATCTCGAGTCATGTTAACGACATATATCGTACTACTTTTAGCGAGCTATTTTTTGCAAAGAAATCAGACACGAATAAGTACATTTCTGTCGCCCTGTCTACGCTTTACATTATTCCGCGACACTGTATTTTTTCTCGCGGAAATCCCGTGAAAGCCAGTGATTTACACAGAACCGTTGAGCGTGAAATCCAATAATGAAGTAAGAAGAAGGGAAATTGATGAAGATTGGCAAGATTCGTAAAGAAAGCTGAAACTTTGTAAGAATCCGGTGGGAAAACAACTCCTGAAGGAACGAGTCGGGCTCGCGGGGTTTCCAGTAATGAGTCTAACCGCGTCGACTCCCACCCGGGGGTTCGTTGATGTACGCGTAGACGAAGGGTCGAACTACGGTTTCCGTTTCGTCGGGCACCGAGCTTCCGCCTCTGCGAACACCGGGTGTCGGGTTGCAAAGTAATAACTGCCTCCCGACACACGATATCCAATATATTTAACACAATTCTTTCACGGGTGAGGCTTCGCGAAGCAACGCTCCGTCCAATTTGTCCTCGTGTAAAGTATTAATTAGATGAAAAATCATTTGTCGCCTTTCGCGCGCGACGCGCTTCTAAATTCAAAGGATGTAAGCACCGAGTGGAGAAACAATACAGTCATTATTGCTCTGACCCTTTGTACTACTCG
The DNA here is from genome assembly GCA_963989215.1 of Hedychridium roseum. Taxonomy (NCBI): domain Eukaryota; kingdom Metazoa; phylum Arthropoda; class Insecta; order Hymenoptera; family Chrysididae; genus Hedychridium; species Hedychridium roseum. The sequence continues at coordinate 5,648,685 of OZ022312.1, read as the reverse complement.
ACCGTTTCCATATTGTATTTCAGTGCCACAAATTGGAATAAAAATAATCCACCTCGATACCGCGGTGAAAAATTCAACTGAGATTAAAGGAGAACGAATGGAGTGCTTTCGGGAAGAATCGTCAGAGTAAAATAGAAGGGACGGTTAAGAGAGATGAGAAATGTCGAAAAGGAAATGTAATCAATGATAAACGATGTACCGGGAGAATATTTATATTTCGCGTAGATTTTATTTGACTTTGCTTTAAAAAATGAGACCTCATTAAATTCACAATCTCAGAATGAATTTTCTCCCGATGCTGAACAGGAAATGCAGTAGGAATCCACGTACGTATCTCGGCAATATAGGCTTATAGATTAGACAGAAAAAAGAAAGAAAGTAACTAGAAGCGATGTGCTTCGATCTTTCGATCGATGATATTAAGTCAATTAGTTTCGGTACCTTGGGTTTAGGAGATTCCGGTACTGGACGAGCAATTCTCTCCTCTGCAGTTTCGGTCGTTCTGCTCAGCGCCAATCGACTCGGTGAGGAACCTGCAATGTTACGACAAAAATAAAATTAAACAAACTGCTTTCAAACTGGTCTTCACTTCGTAACCAAGCCAAAGTGTAAACTAAGTCATTCAAATATCCCGCTTGACACTTTAACGCGTCAAAAATGTGTTTAATAGAATTTTACTATTATTAGATTTTAATAGCCTAGTACCTAAGGCAAAATCCAAGTAAAAGCTTGGCACGAAAAAGACCTTTTTTGACCCCTTCTGTCTGGGTAAAGGTATTATTTCTCATACGCGTATATGAAGGTACAAAGTTTTTATCTCATAGGAAGGAGATATGTCTTTTCCCTTAGGCTCCATAACAGTTAGTGCTTGTAAACTTTAAAGCGGGTGTCTCGTAAATCCTACGGAATACTGTGTTTTATAACTGACGATATATCCATCACCATTTGGATTTTTAAGCTTGTACCAGGCGCTATACGGTTACTTTGTCGTGAAATCTTCCGCCGTTAATTTTTTCCCAGCATGGCGGCGCATTTCGTTGACCCCTCGTTTGATTTCACGGTTATTATGACAACGGCTCGCAAGAGCACTGCCTTCTAAACACACAGCTTCGGCTACAAATTTGCACGATCACTGACTTTTCCCCCGTGGCTGGAATTACTGCTTGCTAAGTAAATTACTGGATTGCCCTCGGTAGTTGATGTAGTCTCCCTAATGATACATCCCGTTTAATGAATCTTCCTGCTCGATTTTTCTCGGCCACGTACAACACGGTGTCACAAGAAATTTATCATCCATCTGCGCTGTTTTTCAATTGCCCGAGGAGTCTCTGTGCATGAGTTTCCCCAAGATTATGATTATTAAGGTCTCTCCGTAAACGGTATTAGGAAAGGACTTTCCCAGGATCTCCACGCACCGTAATCGTCGCAACTTTTTCTTCTTCTCCCCCGGAGTATCACAATTTATCGGCGCAGCGACAAACGGAAACCCAGTATTAATCTAAAGGTTATCATCATCAAAGAGAACCGAAATATCATTAGAAAGTATCAGCGGTAGTTGTTTGGTAAATGTCACGTTTAAAGTGAAATCTCTGATCAACATTCTTGTTCCCGTTAGAGATCATTTTTCTATTAGTACAACGAGGTAGATTTCTAGCCTTTTAATTTTCCTCCCATTGTCAGCGTTATCTCTTGGCACGTCGACCCCGCTGTTCTTATAATATAAACGTCAAATAAGTTTCCGCGGCGGAGAGCCAACATTGCCCACTAAGCGGAGATCCCGGGGGCCAATTAATACACCATCATGTCGGCTGAATTATAAATGGCCCCTTAACGATCCCCCGGCCTGTAGCCGTGCACACCTACGCGATCCGCCGATAAAGACACGCGGGACGATGGCAAAGATCGGAGATTTAGCACGAGTGCCATTTCGCGCGGTACTTTCGATATTTATCACGTGCCCGTTGCAATTTATTCGCACGAGTGACAAGCCGAAATTCAACTTCCAGCACTATATTCCCCTGGCTGGCGAGCTTTCCTCTTCCTTTACGGCTCGATTAATCGCGATAACGAAGATTTTTATACTTGTCCTAAGCAAATAAGCGAATTCGTTAGTGCTTGACAGTAGGGGCTTTGCAAATGATATTTCTTACTGTGTTTAACAGTTTCGGTCGTTTGGAATAATCGTTGCATCGTTTCGACGATGCTCGGTAATCACCGTATTATTTTCTCTATGTGCTCGTTACGCGGCGTCGTGGCGTTTCCAGAAATGTAGAAACAATGGGTGCTCACCTGCGCGCTACCTCATCAGCGGAGAATGGACCCATTAGCCACGAATAAATAGGGTATTACGTAACGAGCGGGGAAACAACGATCGTCTCCGATAAGCGGCGGAATTGTTGACACAAGTCCACGGGTTTCTCTCAACCTCTCGCCGGCCAATATAATGGGCTATCCTCTTCCACGCGCTTGAAATTTCGCAACGACTTTCATCCAGCTCGAAACGATATTCAATCATCCGTTGGAAAAGGTGGAAGCACGGCGCCTTTGCTATTGTATAAGCCCTGCTGATTGGCGAAAGTTGAGAGATGTGCCCGTCAACCGAAGGAGTGGCTCGGAAAAAGTACATCTTCGGCCTTACGCAATGCATTCGTGCCGTTCACGTTGTACGGCAGTTTCTGTACGAGCGACGCTACATCGTAAAGGCACAGCGCGTAAAAAACCTCACAACGTATTTTATCCGCCAGGTAGTTCGCAATTTCCCCGGCTGATCCCGGCAAGTGCCAATAAATGATGTTTAGAAATCAGCGAGAGAAAGGCGGTAATTAACATGTGGCCGAGCGAATGATTAAGTCCCCGACGACATTTAATATGTCTGCTTGAAACGGTCGGCAATCTCATTTAACATGTGTATTATCAGCGGAAGCAGTGAAACACTTTTTAAACTTTAGAAAGCTGCAGGTCTTACGCGTCGTTGAAATTAGATTATCGGTTCATTATCGCAACGCAGAGGACGGTGAAATTCAAGTGTACCCCGCTTGGGGGATAATTTCAATTGGTAATTGCTCATTTTAAGTTCAAGGTGACTGTAATTGCCTGGATCCTGTATATAATAGACGAGTTTTCAACGCGAAATTCACGCTCGTTAATGCAATTTTTCTCATGCACAAGATTCGTTTTAAGCGCACTTTACGGGCGAAAAAATAATTATACGAGGTATCCAATATCAATGGCACGTTGGTTAGAAGGCATGAGCCGGCCAGTGAGAAAAATTCGTTTTAATAGAGGGAAACAGGCACGTAAGGAGATATTAATCTAGACGAACAATACGCTCCGTGAAGTGTGAGCGAGACGAGAGAAAGCTGGAGAATAATAAGCGAACTAATGCCTAGCCGCGGCCTATTTGGCCTATTTAGCCGCGAGCACGGCAATCGCATGGAGACGTGCAACACGTCAATTCCACGAGATGTTTTTCCAGTCTTGCGTCTCTCCATTGGACATCCGTGACGCGGCTGATTTCCAGCTCGAATCGACGTAATTGATGAATGCACAATTTTTCGATCCCTCACACGGCTGCGTTGAAATTATTACGAGCGACCTTCGGGAAAAACTTGAGAGAGATACGTCGTGGGCGCTTCAATTTCGAATTCTCCGCGAAGAATCCACGCGGTTGTTGCATAAAAGACTCGTCCTTCTGCGTGGCGGTGTCTCGCTTTTTATGGGGTTGTAAAGCGACTGCCCGAGATAGAAATTCGGAGTGTTCCGTGGGAAAAATAATCGGAGGGTCGTGACGGCGCGTGCATCCGCCTCGTAAAACGCATGACGAGTCAGTGGCCTGATGAGATTTCACGTGTGCGGCTCTACGTCTTCGACAAAGAGACCGATAACAAGGTCGAAGAGGAAAGCTCGCGACGGTATCTGCTGGGTATCTGTGCCGAGGCCCTATTCAGGGCGATACGGTTCCTTTGAAAAATTTATGAGAGCCGCCGAGTGCATGGCTGTTCGATAGGTTCTGCCTCGCGGCCCGTGAATCGAGTTATTTCAGTCTCGCTGCTATATCATTTATTCGGCATAAGCTGTGCATGGACTTCCGCAATGAAAAACTTTCGCACACTGTCTCGCGAAACGTCACAAAGCCCACCGGCAGAACTCACAAACGCTTCTCTGTGCATTTCTACACCGGCCAGATCTTTACAATCGCGAATTTCGAACACTACAAGTAATCCCACAGACTTTCTAGGGATGGTGTTTGAATCAATACGAATTCTACTCAATTTTAAAATATAGCCTAATCCGAGAAATAATCATAAAATGCAACTAAGAAAAAAAATGACATCAGAATGAATATTTCACGTATGTAGGCTCATCTTGTACATTATATTTAGACCTTTGCGTTCTTTTTAACTTCTTACTTGTGTAACGATTTGTTCCATTTTCAGAAACTTGTCCGAGTTTAATGTGCAACTGTTGGAGAATGAAAACATTTTCAATGTGTGAAGGGTTCAGTTATATCGCGCCCTATGAAACGTCTCGTGTGTCACTTTCTCCGTGCTTTGCCAACGATTGGCCACAGTAAAAATGCCCGTTCAATGCGCTTCTGTCTGCCGCGGTCATAACTTTAACGTGCGACTATTCCTGTTTGACTTTACGACGGAGAGAGAGAGAGGGAGAGAGCCTTGCACCGCGAAAGTCTATTAAATTCTTTGCAACTCTCGTAACGGTCGGTGAATCGAATAATCGCGGAAGTAGATAGCATGATATTTAGAACCTCGACGGAAGTAGGTCTCGTATAACGATGCCGATCGATTAGTCAAAGGATCGTCAATGTCGGAATGCTAAATGGCTGGCAATAAAATATTATCAGATAGAACTACAGGGGCAGTAGGTTCATTGATTGGCACGTAAACCGTTGATATTGACGTTTCTTTTTTTTTTTTTTCGTAAATCCCCGGCTACAAGCCAATCTCGCAGGATCGTGACAATTTCTGCTCCGATGCCACGATTACCGTGGGGGAAATCTGCACTCGCTAAATAGCGTGGAAAAGTGATTTAGTAGGTACACCGCGACGAGATAACTGCACGATAAGGTGACACACACGAAACCCCTGAGTCACAATTTGTCGACTAAATCATGCAAAGATAATGACACGCCGGCCAACAGGAATTCCACTGTTCCGACGTTGGCCAAGAAAAATGATCTCAGGGGAGAGGAACTGTCAATGGGTAGACAAAGGTCGAACCTCGTTCGATCCCTTGCCGGGGAATGTAAAATCGTAAAAGACGAGGTACATGCTTGCCAGAGGATTTTCCTACGATTTGCCAGGATTCCCAGCGGGGGCATAGGAGCAGATCCGTGGGGTTCGCCGGTGCCGGAAATGGCGCTTTATCTGGGCAACTCACCTCCGAAGGTCTGGTAGAACTGCGAGAGATAGGTGAGTATGGACAATCGATCGGGCACCGCGCAGGAAGCCATGTCTTCCGCGTCGAGGAGTGCCGGTATTCCCAAATGCTGCTCGGCCGTTCGGAAAGCCAGCTCGTTGTTCCCGTACACGTCGTCCTTGTTCAGGCTGTTGAAGTCGCTGCAATCAAAGACACCGGGGACACGGTTTCAAGGTTATTGCCATTACGCCATTAGTACTAGGCGTTATGAGTCATGCAAATGAGTTTCGCCACGGTGTGCCGTACGACGGAGCCGATATACGGGGCTTTAATTCATCGACCGGCTACGCCTCGTCGATAGCCTGATTTACCTCGACACGTCCCTCCGTTCCTGCAAAACGCCACACAAAGCGGCGCGCAGTGCCGCAACCATTTCCGCCGCGAAAGCAATAACAACGTCGATCCACAGACTTTACCGGCTAACGGGTCCTCTGCATATTTAGTTTCGGACCTAACTGTCGACCTCCTGTGTACTTTCGTTACGTATTCAAGCGGAAAATGACGGACATTGAGATACGCGTAATACCACCGCCGATTGCCTTCTATCTGCCGGAAAATCTCAATGACGCGGGGACTAATTTCCCGAGGATTGGACCGCCGTAGTCATGTTTTTCGAGAGCCGCTGAATGCCGTTCTCAGAAAACTCACGTCCCAGTCGTGTAATACACAGTTATTTGCAACAGTGTCAACGAGGGTCGAGCAGGCCGAGGACGTAATATCGCCCGTAAGAGCTGCTTTAAGAGCCACTACCATTCCGCGCAGCAAGACGAGCACCGTTTAATCAAAGTGGTTCAAAAGAGCCGCTACTTCCTTTGGGCCGGCAACTCTGCCTACATAACGCTCAAATATATTCGAAAACATTGGTCTGTCTCGTTGATGCTTGTAAACCCGGCAAATATTTCTCCCGTGCAATTCAAAAGGAAATTTTTAATCTCAAATACACCTGAAAATCATTCAACGGCTCCTATCTGTAATTCCTAAAATGTAAAGGTTCTAGTTTTAAGCAAATCGATATACGTAGGCAGTGTCTGCCCTTATTACACTTTCCAGTTCATACGGTACTGGAAATTCTGGCTGAAAAATGGTAGAGACTTGTAAGATGATATGCTTGAGTAAAGGACAATATCGCGCAATCTTACCGGATGATTAGCGAATTATTAAATGATATCGTATAAGAATAAGTAATCATGTAATTGCTAAAAAGATATACCAAATTCGAAACGTGCTTCACGGTGCTTTCGATCGTGCCGTTTACTTTATGTTATTCGGCGGATTGCCGTATGTAAATCGAAGTCGAATGGTCTATGAAAACGAAAAGCAGAAGCGTATTCGTGAGGGGGCTTATCAGCGACTCCTTCCAGGATATTGCGTTTGAATGGGAGGACCCGCGAGAGCGAATGGAGAGGATACCGAACGAGTAATTTCTCATAGACGAACGACCGTCCCACAACCGGTTCTCCTCGGCTCCGGCAATCGACCGAACGAACGGCTGTCTGAGACGACAGAAACCGACCGATGACTCACAAGTCTACCGTGCCACACCCACCCCTGTAAGTCCATTTTATTTGGCTCCGTTGTCACAGCGAGCGAGCCACGCAACGATTTCGTGAATCCCATCTCCCACCGATGATTACCTCGCTACCGAATATAGGGTATTCTAATTATCGAATTTATCACTTCTTCTGCCCCGGGGACTTTTCCCATTCTGCTGTCCGTAGTCTTCTCGCACTGGGAATATCATGTTACCAGCGGGATGTTCCTCATTATAGTTAGGAACCAAGGCTAATAATTATCTTAAGTAACGCGATGAGTCGCGAACGTTGTTAGAGCCAGGGATTTTTGTCATTAAAGTGATGAAATGGTTTTTATGAGTTATTCGTTTACGTGTTGTGTGGATTTTGAAGATTGCATTGCAGTAACGTGCATAGGTGTATGTTGTATCTGTCGATAGAATCGAGGGAAGAGTGTAGGGATCTTGAAGACCCCGGAAGAGCTCGGTGTGTCGATATCTTCAAGATCCGCGGAGAAGAGTCGGTGAAAGTGAACCGAACAGGTGTGCCTGACCGATCGCAGAGAATATCACGTACGGCAGAGACGACGACCTTTACTTGGTGAAATTCCGGGGTCACATTAATCGACGTGCACGCTCCTAGCCAGGAAAGAATGAAACAGCTACGTACACGAAGATCCCATAATTCTTCCCGAATATCCTTCGCAATTACGAGGTACGTCATTACTATTCCTCGACAGCCGTTTCTCAGCCCCCCTCCCCCCCCCAAGCTCATAGTAATAATCTCACAAATTACAACTTCTTTCGTAAACAGAATCGTTATTTGATAATTGAACAGGGACGATTTCATAGGGATTCGCGGAGGGAATCAAAGGTTCGTGACGAGTCTTAAAAGCACGGAGATAAGATTTTTAAGCGGCAAAGGGAGAGGGAGGGCTGAAAACGGATGGGAAAAAAGGAGGCTGAGGATGGCAGGGTGGAGGAGAAAATGACGGATGCTGGATCGTTTCATGGATCCCCGTCGAAATTTCCGACAATGTTCTGGGCATTCCGATTGAAGGGAGGGGTCGACCCGGCCGGTTAGGCCATTACTAGCTTTTTGCTCCTTGCTAGAAACCCATTAATCAAAGGCCAAAGAAATCCAGGCGCCTTCGTCCTGGTCAACCTAGCCGCTCATCTTCTTTCACCGATTCGTCCTTTCAAAGGCTTTATCGTGCTCTGTTTCCCCGTCTGATTCGGCGCGGCAAAAAAAAGGGGGGGGGGGGGGAAATATTAGAGCAAATAAGACCGGCGATGAGCACCTTTGCGACTTTCTATATGCGCCATTTTTTTTACCCGACCGACGGCCAACGCTAGAGGAACAAATCACCTCCGTAATACGTTTCAGTGATCGCTCCAAAGGCTCTATATCACCGTGTAAAAACACCGCCGGCTTTTTACGGCGAACCGCAAGTTCTTCACTACACTGTGTCTGCAGTTATTCCACGCGTTATTACGGCGGACAAGAAAAAAATTGTACCGTTCCGGCCGTGAACTACTTTTCGAAACGGATAACGGCAACGTTTTCGAGAATCCTCGGGGAAAAAAGGCGGTATATAAGTCGAAAGACTTTCGTTGGGTCGGTCGCAACGAAACCGTCTTTCCTACACCCGTGTGTTACCTTATTAATGCGAGCCATCGCGGATTGGCGTGGGCAGCTAAATGACCTAAGCGCAGGGGCAAACCTACGTGCATAATGGATCGTAATTATAATTGGGCCTGAATCAAGATAAAGCTGAGGTGAATAAAAGCCACGGGGATCGGGAGATGCAAAGCAGCGGCACACGCTGCACATGCTTCCTGACCTCTGCACTCTCGTAATCTCGTAACGGGCCGATCCGCGCACGCGGTGTATCCCGAGCGTGAATAATTATCAGAGGAATGGATATAAATGCCGTGGAAATACGCGCGCGGTTAATCGTCCATTTCGTGCAGCCCAGTTGCATATTCCTCGTGCGAGGTGATACGTGCCTCGGTAAAAAGCCCGGTTAAATCCCTTCTGCCCTCAAGTAAATCGGAACTGGGGAAAAAACTGGTGCAAGTAATTGCCGTCGGAAAACATCGTAAAGAGGAATAAACGGTTCTCCCCGCGCACTCTTACACGGGGGAAATTGCAACGTATCACGTGGAAAATTCTGTAGGACGCAGGGAAAATATCGTAACTAATTCGGGACGGTAAACATTGTTATATAGGTGGGAATATATGGTATCCCGCATGCGTTTACGCGGCGAATTGTAATGTATTTTGCGGAGATCCCGCGAGTCGCGGGGAAGGTATTGTAAGTAATACTGGACGAAGGAGATTGTAATATGGATGGAAATATACGGTCTCGATGCCGAGTAAGGAGGATGCACGGGTTCCTCCCGCTCGTCGAACGGTACGTCGCAAAGACTGGTTTTCTAACGCGTTACCCGATAGTTGGCCAACGAGAAAGAATCGACGGGCGGGGGCGCGTCACGGTGGCAGACAGGGAACTGCCGAGTCGCCGGGCGAAACCGCAATAATTTGCGAGCGGGGCCCGCCAATGTCCGCTCGTTAGTCATTATCCGCCGCCGCGCGATCTCGCGCCAGTGATCTAATGTAAATGATCTTACCCAGGGCATACCAAACGCCTTAGTCCGCCGAGCGGAATTTTACACCGCGGTTTAACGTTACCGGCCCGCCGATACTGCAACTGCTCATTTTTTCCCGAGATCGAAACCGTCAAATTTGACGAACGGCATTTCTTTTTATCGAACACACTAATTTCAATTTGCGGCAAAGTAGTCGATTATTAGGAACTAAACATGTAAAATATTGAATATTTATTTTGCTATTCTTCTTATCTGGATGATATTCGTTACTCAAGATTTTTTTCCAAAATTCGGCACAAACAAGTTTTCTCGAGTTTTTTGTTGGGCAGAGTCAAGGTCAGCCCAAGTTTTCCACAATGCTATTATATTGCGCGGGAGAAAAATCTGTGTAGCCGAGTACCATCGTAATTCAAGTCGCATCATTCGGTACGGATAGATATTTTTGCGCTAAGTATCTCATGCATAATGTAGCACATCCAGTTGCTACTCTATCGATCGTCTATTCGACGAACTCTCTTTTCGGTATACCAGGGGTGTATTACGCATGCATGGCCTGCCTTTCGTTATTTCTCAGAAGCTGGATCGTCCGGCCAATGGGATTCTACGAAACGACGTTCATTTTCAGAGGATTAGCATATATTGTTTACTCTATTGCACGAACAACCGATCCAGTTACAAATAAACGAGAGCAGTCTTATGTGACAAATATGTCCTAGCGTTTCCTGGGAGCAGCATAAGTAAGAATGGCTTACTAAGGAAATTGTCCTGTTATGAATCAAGCTTTATGAAACCTGTATCATCATATGCGTTAACAATAAAAACTCTTACACTGAGAATGGCACGAAAACAATAAGATTAAATTGTTTAGGACGTGGAACAACTTCGTTAAGAGACTTTACGTTCGTCCTTTGGAAATTCGTTAGGAATTCACAGTTGGTCATCCGAAATTAGTCGTAAAATAGGGTAGACCGAATCGAACGTGGCGGAATTCGAAGGCCCATTTCGCGATAATTAGATTCACGGACCGTTGCAATTCTTCCCTAAGTGCTTTTCTGTTACTTCACTTTCAGAGCTGCAGATGCTCTAACGAAGACAATTTGAACCCGTGCCAACCCCACGGACTAAATTGGACTTTTAAGAGTCGAATGGCCGGGTGCAACGAGTCTAATAGTATAAGACGTTGTAAATGTCATTGACCGACCACGTTCTTCTGCCAGTGATGCTCAAATATAATTCTCCTTTACAATAATACCTCAATTAACGCCAACAGAATCACAATCCAGGAAGCCCTCGACGATGTCAAAATCGCAACCCTCTGTTTCCACCTGATACTCATAAATCTGACACTCCAATCTTTCACTTAAACTAAAACTAGATCAGTTCCGACCTTTAAAAAGAAGGAAAGCCATTTGTAAAAACTCTTTTTAATAAACTTCGCTTCCACGTCCTTTAATCATCATCTTTTTCCTGTTTAGCTGTCTTTACCCCTGTTGCTTATCTTTTTCTTTGTGCCCATAAACATGTCCCGTATATGTAAACAAATTTAAGAAACGAATGAGGATCTCTGAGGGAAAGGAGCGGATTATGCGTCAAGCATCACTCATGGAGATTCTGCCTGGCAGTGGTTAGATCTGAGCTGGATATGGAAAATATGTTGTTATTTCTTACGACTCATCCGGAACCTAAATAACGCGAAAGAGTGCTCGCCCGGCGAAGCGTGTCGAGCTTGCAGACTCTCTTCCGCGTGTAGTCAGACCCATTCTCGCACGGACTCGCGGGAGGTCAGACCGAAAGTGATGAATCATCGGACGAAGGGGAAAACCGTCGCGAGACGTTGGTGGTCGCGATATACGTGTTGCTATCGATGCATCTAACCAACGGGAACCGACGGGAACCATCGGCAATCTGCCAAGCCGCGCGCAAAAAGATAACTCAGTTTCGTATAAAATAACCGCCGAGTTTCCTAGAACCAACGCGTTTCGACGTTTATAACACAGAAATGAGAGAGAGAGTAAAACACATGCGTCCCGACCTTTCGCGAGTGTTCGTCGTAACCTGTGGATCATGGGAAACTATCAAAAGATTTAGCGTATTTTTTTGGAAAGTTATACACAGAAGGTGTTTCGCTAAGACCGTATCTTTAAGTTGTAAATGCAATAAGAGACTCGTTAACGTGCATAACTACCTCGAAGAGAACTCATTTTACCGTTATTATTCTTATGAATTTCGTGTAAATGCGAAATCCACTGATCGACAATTCCGCTGACTTTTGTGCCACTGTGAAAATGTCGGTAGGCATTATTGCGTTCACGTACGATTCAATTGGTCCTGAGGAATTGGCTTACGTTCGTGGTAAGTCAGCAGGATTGTCTGGAGATCGCTATCTTCCGTTAACGATTGTCTCCGCGGTTGTTCGCGGGAAGCCGGGTAGCTATTGGCCGGCGCCTGTGTAGCCCGGTTACATACTTACATGAGGTCAGGTCGAAAATGATGAATCATGGCGCAGAAGGCGAGACCATCCCTCCATGAGGTGGTCATGTTCTGCACGTTCACGCCAGGATAACCGTCGGTTATCCTTCTGCACCAGAGTTCGAGGGCTTTCGTTCCGCGTCTCTCGCCCATCTTTAATTCTTCTTCTTCTTCTTCTTCTTCTTCTCGCCCTTAAGATTGGGAAATTTTCTTGCGGAGACGATCCCTGCTGTTGCTTCCGCGCTGGCTCTCACGGGAGGGTTGGATGAACGGACGGTTCTCTTGCTCCTCCTGGAACAAAAAACGGGGGGGAAACGTAAGTAGGTAGACTGGGCCAAGTAGGCCGCGGTGGACGAGTCATTGACTCGAGCCGTTGTCAACCGAGGGGTCTGTCCACCGAAGACGGAAAAAGGCAAGGAGGATCCGCGTGTGTGTCTTCGTACGGGAAACTCGTCGCACTCCGGAGGTGTGCTTTACCAATGTCGCGTTGGCCGTGTTGTTCGGCAGAGGCTGTTTTCACCCGGGGGGCAAACCCGTCCGGGGAAAAAAGATAACTGTAACTTGTGCCATTGACTAACTAGGAGATACTCGCTGTGTTTTGCCCCATGTGAAAGTACTCGGCTATGTAAAGTGTGTACTAGTTGGACGTCCGGATAGAACGTGCTCGCCCGAGATTTATCGACAACCGGCCTAACTGTACGGCAATCGACTGCCTTCTGTTGTTTATCACACCCGTGCGCGCTTGCCCAATGCCGCATCAGGTTTTTACTCGCAGGGGCGGTTTGCACGCACCTGGAAAGTCGTCTGAGAGAAAAATCCTATATGTACCACGCGTCGTTGACTGTCATGCGTAGCGCTTAATGCGCCGTGAAAGCGCAACGCCGGTATGCAAATATACTCGGGCCATTTCGTGCCGAAACAATATCGCGTTCGAAAAGCGAGACAATCCAATCTCATAATTTACAACCCGAGATTCTAAAACGTCATCTTAACTCATGCCCACTTTTTACCGGGAATTATTTCTACTCAGATTGTAATTCCTCTAGCGGGATAAGAGTCGCAAGGACTATGTGGACTACCTCAACGTCCTGTAATGAAAGCTTTCATCGTGACAGAGTAATATAAAAGTCTTCATTGGAGCAGTGATTACTCTGATTATAAGTAACTACCGATTCTGTCGTTTTCCTATTGAAACGTCGATATTCCATCGATATTGCCCTACATTGCGCTTGGCCCGTAATTTTCTCGTCATTCGTATAGTTTCCCTTCATCTCGCGTGAAACAGTCTTCGCTGAGCGACGTTTCGTTTGAAAAAACTCCTGCTTGGAAAGTCGTCTATGATAAAAAACTATAGGTAACCGTAAGTTGCGCCATTGACTAGGAGAGGCTGAATGATGTTTTGTGCAATGTGAAAGCAAGGGGGGGGGGTACAAGTACGTAAACTGTACACCGGTCGAGCTACAAAGCCTGCATTCGGCACGCTGGCTAAGTACCTATTACCGCGTGGACTGGATGCATTTAAATCGTGCCTTAGGAACACTATGCACATGTGATATTAACCGGCCGCAGACGTACGCACCGGTACCTCGACTGACATTAACCATAGTGCTGAGAAACGTTATTGTTAGCTTCCAAACTAGATAGAATACGACGAAACTGTCTCTAAGTACGTATGGTCCATTCGAGTGTCGTAAAATGTCTATTAAGCATTGGGTATGCGCATCGTAGATTAAACAGGTAAACGTAGACGATATGATTGCGCGGAATTTCTAATAGACAAATAACCGAGGCTCCCGTCGACGTTTGGTTGCCAAGGTTAGACGTGAACTGGGTTAGAGAATAGCATCTATTTTCATCTGACGAAACGCTATGCGAAGTTTCAACCGTATCCGATCGATATGTCAAGATGATATGTGCTCCTCGCGCGTCTACGTGTCGCCTATGAACTTTTTCCCTAAGTTTTGACAGGCCTCAGATTATCGTAGATGTGACATTTCCAGCATTCACGTGACTTCCCAGCGACCATAGTTATATGATTCGAGTTGCATTTTTGTGCCACTCTAAATTACCTTCGCTCCACAGACGGTGGTCGAGCACAACGTTTAAATATTCGACATCTATCTCGATACACCGCTGTTCATCATTCAGTGCTGCGAATGAGCTGGAGTAACGTGACTTATAAATTTGGATATTATTACGAGGGCAATATTTGAAAGCCCAACATTTGCCGTTACCTGAGAATTAATTATCGTTCGTTGGATGATTTTCCGCGGACGTTTTGCCTGGAATACGAATTATACTTTCTAACATGGGGAAGCGTGTTGTAAAAGCAACGTAATAAATCAATTAATAGATTCACTTTCGTTAGAGCGAAAATATGTTTGAAGTTTCCTATTGCCAGGCTGAAATTGTGAAAGTTTTAATGACATAAAAAGTGAGTTTGTGCGAGTAAAAGTTTGTCGGTGGTCTATAGTAGTTAGTATATACGCTGATCGAGCGGGCGCCTGGCATCGCCGCTTGACCCCTGAACCGTGAATTTTTTATTCCCTTCGGCGATGCTCAAAGACGATATTAACGGGAAGCTGTCGACGTTAACTCCGTTACGGTGATTCCATTACTCGCTGCGTAAGGAGGATCGAAGGAAAGCTTTTCTCAATGAGATACACCCTTTTTCTCGTTGCACTTGACCGATCGGCTAATCACCGTCGCCGGCCCATTGTTCGTCTTTATTGAAATCTGCAACGTCTGCACGGACTTAAATCCGTGATAATATCTGTTGTGTAATGCTACGCTTTACTCAACCGAGAGTAATTCGTCGACGTGGCTCAACGTGCAGCCAGACGCAATGCTCTACTCGATTCCGATGATTATCCGACTGATTTATCGATAGAACTGTTGGCGTGGCCCTTATCGGTCGATCGTAATGCACTACAGGGCTCTATTACAATCGTAATCAGTCGAAACGCGAGAGAGCACGATTATCAATTGCATGGCTCTCGGTGTGCCTATCGATAAGTTCGTCTCCGGAGAGAAGATTAGGTATTGCTACTGGCGCACTGCGATAGTATAGAATTCCATCTGCACCGACTGTGATTTCTGACATAATCATATTACAGCTTTTACAATACGATCTCTCAATCGGCCCAACGTTGTGCGGCAATTACACAAAGGAATTGACGTGAGCAACATTCATAGCGTATCTTTTTTAACATAATACTAAATGAAGATTACGAAAGAAAATTTCTGAAATTTTCTTGTCAACTAACGGAATCGTTCGAGAGTAACTCTTTTAGTGTATTATTATTTTCAAGCTGAGCTATACGACTCAACGCATCATCGAATGCATTATGAATTCTTCACGGACCGAAGCGCTGACCGATACTTCTGATTGAAGGTGACTGATTATAATTGGAACGGTGGTCGACGAGTCGAGAATATCGAATCCAATTGAACCTACCGAGCGGCGATAGAATAATGACATTCCGGGCCCCGGGCCGAATACATGTTAATCCTCGGCATGTTCGATGGTGCGCAAAAGATAGGCGCTAATGCAATAGCGAAATTTTACGTAAACACATACTGCAGTTAGACAAGGAATTAGGAAAAAAATTGCAAATGTGGGTAACTGATTTTCACATACCAAAAAGGAAAGCAAACCCAGCTGCACATTATTTGTTATTTTATAAAATTCTTCATTTTGAAATATTATACAATAAATCGAAATCTCAACTGCCATTTAAAACTACACGTGATTTACAGTGACCGTACGATTGTATATCGCCCGCTGAAAATTTATTATAGCGCAAAAGAATCATTAATAACGTATCCGAGAAACACGTTTAGAAGTATTTTCATAATGTAAAGTAATTAAAGTTTATTAACTGTTCCTGACATAGATCGATCCCGGCGTGCAATATGGAGGGAGAGTGGCTATTATAAAAATGGAAATAGCACGCGTGAGTGCGAACAGAGTCGAATACAAATGGCAGCAGCGAAATCATTAATTGCGATCAGCTCGCTAGTAAATCTTGACCCCTTCGAAATAGATTAAGGAGAAAGATGGGAACGACTAACCGTTCCTCCGTGTAGTGTTAGTGTAGGTGAAAGTATTTGTGCCGGTCCATGCTCCTCTGGACCATGTCGCTTTTCTCGAAAACGACTAACTCAGGAAAAAATCCTAATCCACAGCCAGAACGTACTCACTAACCGAGAACACCTAATTCGTATTCCATAACCGCGAAAACTTATTGCCCGTTCACGCGTAAAATTCATTCTGCAATCGCCGTGAGTTCTCACGGGAAATATAGAAAATTAATAAGAGCCAGGGGTCCTTTGAATGTCCCGATAACGTCGCATTAAAATTCCGTCATGTCGAAAACTGGATGCCGTTACAGAGGTCGGGCTTTTCACGCATTCCCTGAGACTTTCCCCCGGGTGCAGGAAGGCGAGAAGGGCCGGCCGATTGTTCGGCCCTGTGCTTGTGTGCAAATACCTCGTCGTCGCACGGCGCGTGTACGTTAAGTTTGAAGCGGCGTTCACGCGCCGGCGGAGAGTGATTAATGCCCCCCTTCGGGTCGGTTGTAAGTGAAACGTAGGTGCGCAGAAATAAGTAAAAGTTACATGCTGGCAAAGTGGTCGGCCTTGTTCACCGTTTGCCAACAGTCGTGAGAGACCGTAAAGGCCGTTTTACAGCAGGTGATGCCGAGGCGATGTCGATGTCGATGCCGACGACGACAAAGCCGATCGCCGATCGCGATGACATCGATTGCCCGGACGTAAGAGGGCCGCGCGGAGAAACAGTCGCCGAACGAAAGGAAGATTTCTGCTGGCCAGCACAATGTAATCCCAGTGCTCTGTCCTTCGCGATCTCCGAGAAAGCCCGAACACGTACATAAAATTCCCCTAACGAATTGCATTATCCCAAGTATCGTTGTTAAAAAAAAGTATTAACAACGGCGTGTGCGGAGCGCAATATAACGGTAATTAAGGTAATTAACTCGATGACGAGATAAATCCATACACGGAGGGGTTAGGAAAGATAACATCAATGATTATAAATTGTTATGTCGTGTTTACACCATGATCATTAGCGACTTAACATTTTGTGTCGCCGTATTACAGCTGTCCGAATAGCGTTTGTTGCCCTGAAAATTTATGTCGTAATTGTTTGAGTACACTCCGGCGACCGCGTTCCTTGGAAAGGATCGAGAGAAGATTTAGAAGGCAATGGGATATGTAGAAATGTTTTCGTGTCCGTGTGTTCCGCCGTACGTAGTGTATATAAGGGCGATAAGATCATTAAGGTGAAAACGAGGCAGGCGCGCATTATTTATGAACCATTCAAAGGAAATCAGGTGAGAACTGGCGGAAACAATCGGAGTGAAAGTCAAAAATTTGTATTAATGCGCATTAATTAACGTCTATCTGACGCGTGCATGCATATCAGGAATTAGGGGACAAATAAACGTTAACCTACAATATTTTTACGGTCTTACGTATAATTTATACTTTCTACGTAATAACGCTTTAAAGGAAAATCATATACGTTCCGAAACAAGGACGATAACAGTAGAGGGAAATTAATAAAACTTAGGATCTTGTCATTGTAATGTTTGAAAAATAGGGACAAAGTTTGAAATATATTTTACATTAAAAAAGTGCGATTCCACGTTAATAGCGGTTGTTCGCAGAAGTGTTTATGAATGTACGTGGGTCGCATACACTGGCCAGGTCGTATTGTGAAACCTACGAGCATCTCTCCGAGATTCGCGTGTGTAGTGGTTCTTTCCTCAGGATCGACGTTTAAGCGATTCTAAGTGCACTCGTAGAAAAACTTGCAAATGCGTCGGACCACTTTTACCGTACGTACAAACGTACATGCGTAAAGTGCGTTATTTGTTCACGGGAGAAAGCGTGAAGAGCTGAGAATGTCGATCGACAAACGTAAAAAGGGGCGACTCGGGAACGGCCTGTAACCTAGAGAAAACGTCGACGATCCGATTGAAGCCGACGAGAAACTGTACAGAAATAAGTCGGTAAAAGAAATGAGAAAATTTTAATGCTTGGCGGTTCTCACGAGTCACCTAGAATCTCGGCAATTTCACCGACAAATCACGCGTGAATTAACAGACTCAAGCTGTCACAATTCGAACTTACTATAATGAAGAAATAACGAAGAAAATTCCATTCCAGCAGAGTCCTTCAAGATCAAGTTAGGGAATAAGTTGGCAGCTCTTTTTCCTGGACTGAAAGTCCAGCTGTCCTTGAAGGAAATTAATGTTGTGGCAATTCCTTTGTCAGTTTGTCTGGGAACAGCAAACAGATGATCCTGCCCAAAGAAAAGATGCTCAGTCGCTGGTCGGCGCACAAAGAAAACTTGGGTGAATATAAAACGGAAAGATCTAGGGGCCCTCGTCGATGTATTTACAAGTGAAAAAATAGCGAAACGATCTGGCCGTGGAAGAAAGGCAAACGCGGCGGAACGATTCCGCGGAGGAAGAAAGGCGTCATTCCGGAAAAACTCGGACATCCTCCACCGCGGAGGCGTTTCGTGGTAGTTTTTGCTCAAACAAACAGAAAGAACTGTTCGGTCGGCAAACCCGGCGCAAGACGTGGCAGATTCTTAAGTGTTTCCTCGAATAGCTCGAATAACGAGAAAGTGTAATTTCCAGATGCGCACAGGTTTCGCTAGATCGGTCAAGTTGTTTACGCATAAGAAAAATCCTTTCCACCTTGCGCATTCCGAAGGGAATACTGCCAAATCATTATTGCATAACAATTCAAAATGAAAAAAGAACGTAATAGTCCTCTAAATCTGTAGAGTGACATTTGTTTTCATTGCAGGCCAGTCAATAAAAATTCATGTAAAATCTGTTAATCAAGAGCTCAGTGTACCTGTTTACATGTTCTGCTTGGGTGGTAAAAAAAGAGGGGTGGAGGTGCGTGCTTTGCAGTTTACGATAAATCGTTATGTCGGTCGGTTGGACGTTTCACAAGTTTCTCTGAATGAACAGAAACCGCGCGTAGTGGACGTTGTGTAATCGGTATTCGCGGATACTCATTCTTCTATACGAGGATCAAGTAGTACGGTCGTGAAAGCGCAGTTCGTCCAAGTGGCGAGGGCTCGTTAGTCCGCTTAAATGGATTGGAAAACGCTTAGCCGTGTCAGGTAAGATCGCACGTCTGAACGCTGAAGAACGTATACAGAACGGGCGGGTTTCTGCCGGTCGATACTGACGGGCTCTTAACTCCGCACGGCTGAGGAAACAATGACCCCTCGATACTTATGCGGAGAACACAAGAAGCCAGCGATACTCGCGCGGAATAAATATACGAATGGCGATGCTCGTTAAAGGCACTCTTTCTACCGACCTTACGCCGCCGAATAATGGATTCTGACGAAAGGTGCATATTAACAAGCTCGGATTAAAGCCGAAGGGTTCCCCATTTCAGCCGCTACGCCCTCGAGGAAGTCGTGAAATCGGGACCAAGTGGAAAAGTTAAATAGGTGTACAGAAAAAGCGAGGAATTGCGAGAGAAGGGATCGCACCCGAAGCAGGCTAGCTCCGTGGTCAATATTGAACGTATCTTAAGGTTGCCCCAAGGGAATCGACAGCCGTCGAGAAACTGCCGCTCTTGGCTTAGCGGTGTTAAGACAGGCAGAAGAGTACGCGTAGGAAATAGATACCCTACGTGTACGAGACCTTTGTGCCTTCTCACCGGGGGATTATCGAGCAGGATTACAGTGTACAAGCAGAACATCCCGATTCCGTGTAAATGTCTCGAGTTTGTACAAAGATGACACTGGACGTGGACGAATCGAAACATCAAAAGAACGTTGTAAAATAATAACGACTGATGATGCCACGAAATACAAGTGTATAATATTAATTAGAACCAAGCTGACAGTGAACATAGTAAACTACATACCCTAATAGAGCATAGAATTTTCTTTGTAACTTCATGGATTAGATGCAGTTTCGTGAGCCGCATTAATTTCGAACTTGTTCTCCCGCGCTTTGCGGAGTGCATATTCAAAGCGGAGTGGGTCTGAAAATATTATTGCGCGACACTTGGAGACTACGGGTAAATTAGCATAGTCCTAACGACCAAGTTAATTGGAGAGGATATAAATGCACAAGATGCACTTGGCTGTGCGTGTATTGCGGTGCAAGGCTGAAAGGGGAACACATAAAAGCGTGCAACGAGGAAAAGGGCCCGTCGCCTCTGCAGTGTACACACGGTCTTTCGGTAGAACGCAATGTAAACGTTCCCTTTACATTTCTATGAAGCACCGGGTAAAAGTGAAGGTGCATCCTGTGGTGGTTGCGCCGCGCGGGAGCGAAAGAACCTCATGAAAGATTCATCCGGCGTTTTGCCTTAGAACGCCTTAGGCGCACACCTATACACCTGCAGGAACGCCCGGTCCGCTCGGCACCGCGAAAATCTTTCACCGGAGATTAGGACGTCCTCGATATTTTTTTTACAGTTACCCACGGCCCAGAATTGACCGCGCCGTCATCGCTTTCGACTGACACCAATGGCCCAGCCCTATTTACGTGACCCGCCTGGCGATTCAACGAAACAACGCGCCTCCTAGTAGGTTACCTCTTTTCATAAGACCCGATTGTCACTGGTCCTCCAAACAAGAAACCGACCGATCACTCGTCAACGCCATGGCAAAATGGCAGAACAACTAAATAAGTGGATCAACGAAACTCACGGAAATTTCGCATGTACCAGGAACTAATGAAAACTAAAGAGAAAATTGTCACTCTCCGACAAGTAACTAACGTACTAGTTCCATCGTTTCGTACTATTGAAAACTTCGGTTTACCTCTGGAAAACTAGATTCAAAGGCATCCGTGGACGGAATTTCGAGTCGCTCGAGTTAAAGCTTCGTTCGACTTCGTAAATGTCTTTCTACGTAACCGTTAGGGCGTGTATTTACAAAAAAAGAGTTCCTCCCACAGGTGTTTCCGATTGACACCGATATTTTAAGCTCGTACGTGGCTGACCTGGCAGTGGGAGATGACAGTGGGTTCCGTTTTTACATCGTCAGGTATTCTTCCTTGGTAAGCTGACTTAACAGCCGCTCGTCGACGTCCAACTGCAGTGCAGAATAGGAGAAAGAAAGTAGACTTTTCGCGCTTGAATAACCAGCAGCATCAGCGTAGTTGGCGCTTTGCTCGCCCGGACTAGTTGCTAATGGTCCTGGGCAAACGAGTCTATTAACGACCACGGCAATCCTGCGTGACGATTGACGTCAGTAAAGAATTGCATCGTCAAGCAATGCGGGCAAATAGAATAAACGATACGATTCAATACTTCCGCGCACCACGCTTTAACTTTAGGTCTGTCTGTATTCACTCAAAGCTGACATCGTGGGGATTCTTAGTTACGATTCCAAGTGCATTTTAATTAGATCGACTTACACCTGGCATTGAGTCCAATTAAAAGTCGCGTATCGCAGTCACAGTTACATTATCTGCTTCTAAGCCGTTAGTACCTGCCACCAAAAGTTCTCGATGCATGAATATTAAGTCCCTGGACTTTCGACTTAACGCGCTTTCTCTTCGGTTACTTATGGAAAATGTTCTATTCTGCGGGACATACTCGTTAAACGTTTCTCCCTTTATTACGGTCGCGTGCATTGCGGGAAGCAAGTGAAGATGCACGCTCTGTTTGGAACTCTTACGTGTACCACTTTTTTACCTTATGCGCGCGTATGCACACGTGTACGTGCGGTGGATGCGCTTCCGTGGGCAGGCTCTTCCGCGGTTGCCAAGAAATCTCGGCAAACGTAAGTAGACATTAATGACAGAGAAGTGCCGGCGAATGGCGTAAAGTTTCTCCCGGGCAATTTCTTCTGACATTTTCACCGGCCGCCCCGAGTTATAATTCCCTCTCTCTCTGTCCCTCTCTCTTTCTCCATCGCTCCTTCTTCGCGACGAACAAGAGCCTCGTCGGCAAAATCCTCGAGAATCGCGTTCGTTCACCGCCGTTAAGTCATAATGTCATCGTCGTAATGCGAGATCTGGACTTCTGTCCGAAAAAAATTCCGTCGATCGTTGGAGGAAAATCGCCATTAGAAGATCTCAGTGTACTTGAACTTACGGTCGCTCAGTGGTGCAACAACGTATACGGCGGGGTTTTATCGCGATATCGGACGTACAATTATTCTTCGTCCAATGAAAAAATATGGAACGCGTACCGGGGGAACGCGGAACGTGTACTTCCATCAGCGCGAAACGAACCGCACGATTAACTGTGCACACCTATGTACACCGTTCGACTTGTTGATAAACTCCCGACGTGTGTGTAACCATTTCCAGCAATTAAGGATTGCACTCTCAGAAGCGTGCGCAATCGCCGCTGCCGAGATCGTGAAAACCGGCGAACGCGGTTCACTCTCGCTTCCATGCGAATCGGATACTTGAGATGCTTAGACGGCAGATCTTTATCGACGGGACAGACATTTTCACGTTTCTCATATTGATTTTTTCCTTCGGGTAATTGCTGCTTTTAACGTTCCTCGGAAATACCACTTGGCAAATTTCTTCTTCCGAAAGTCACCCCGGCTTGAGTAAAGATTCTTGGAATCGTTCTAGTAATTCTACGAGGCAATTCGTTTCTGGTTCGTTGCGTTAAAATGATTACAAGTGGCAAAACAAACGCTGTTGCCATCGGCACGGCCAGCTTCTTACGAAAGTAGGAACGCCAGGTGAGTTTTAAAGAGCCGACAAGGTCAGCACAAATGAAAAGTACAGTTAGTGTCCATAAAGGTGAATAATACCGATCGTTAGATTTAACGATGTGGATACAAAATATCGCCGCACAGATAGGCCCTGCGCCTGTGTATACATTCGACTGCCGACTCCCCGCGTCCGTGTGGCGAATGACGATGTAACTGTACAATTTACCACGTGCGAGTCTATATTGTATAGATGGTACTTTACTTAAGGCCGCGAACCTCGTACTTTTCTCGCAAGAGCCGTTTGTTGTGTAACGTGATGAAAGTAGTACGGGTACGCGTAAGAAATGAAATTGCACAACGTACGCAACCCAATATGGACCACGGGTGTGGGATAACAGTGACCATTGCGATCTTATCGTACAGAAACTGTTTTACTTGTCCGTCGATCAGCAAACTGTGATACCTACGCCTTCACGCTATATTCATTCGAGATAACCCCCGTGTTATTACTCTTTGCCGGTCATTCCCTGCTTTTGTTTTAACGTGTCGCTGTTATGAAGCACGGATATTATTGCACTCATGATAATGGGAATACCCCCGGCGGAAAACCTGCCTTTCCAAGGAGCGCTATTGTTCTATTCCTCCGAGAGATTTAAGACGGGAAACCATTTCATCTCGGCGCTGCGCTGCGCATCGGGTCATCAATGCAGGCCGAAAAGACAACAGGACCGAAGGAGATCCCAAGGGCTCAAAATTATATTGTGAGGCTTCGGAACTATTGGTGGGAACGCGGCCTCTTCTTCCAAGAAAGTAATTTCAAGTTAGCAGGTAGGTGGTCACGCGATTCCGGTTTGCACCTGGAGGAGCGAGCGAGAACGACAGAACGATGGGACGAGGGACAAAGGGTGCGGATGGCTACGGGGATGCCTCGAGAATGGGGAGAGTAAGGGCCCGTGGGTAGGGAGAGGTGGAAAGGGACGACGAGGCTAAACTCAAAGCAAACCAATCGGCCGAATCTTCCAAGCACGAGCGGACTTAAAGACTACCTGTCCGAACCCGTAGCTAAGCCAGGGGCGTGACTGAATGCATCCTTTACTATACGCCGATGATCAACTGGTTCCGCAATTAAACTCCATCTATTGTCTGCGCTGATAACGTTCATCTTAAAAGTAATGCATTTCCTACAATTGTTTGCAGAAAAAGTTTATTATTTACGAGTTCCTTCAGGGAAGTTGTCGTGCTTCAAGTTGTTGACAGATTGCATTGGACGGGCACAGAAGGAGACACGACTAATTTAAATACAAATTGTTTTCGATAAACAGAAAAATAATCACAGTTTTGCCTGAAGGAAGCTGACGCAAATGCTTATAAATTCCACAGTTGCCTCATGCGAAGAATTTTTTCGCATATACGTTTAGTACGCTTTCCTTGATGGGATTTATTAAAGAAATCCTTGTTCTACTTATACACTATGTGTGCGGATCAGGCACTAAATGCTGTATGATGATAATGCCGCTGTTATTATCTAGGAAATCACGTAAATCAAATTTCGATACGCAGCAAATTTATTGTATGTGCACGTGCAAACCATTCGATTCGTGTCTCTCAAATACGACGCGAGTATAATAGGCTATTATGCACTGCGGCAAAGAGGGAAAGAGTCATTAAAAGAAAGCAGTTTACGGTGGAACAGAAGAACGTTTAACGATTCTAAAGCACACGTACAAAACTTGATAATGCCGACCACAATAGTGGGTTTAACTGGCCGCTGCGTTGGGTTTCAAGATTACGAACAAAACGTTCGTTACCTCGTTGGCGTTTGCGGAACAAAACGCGAATTGCAGGATGTTAGGAAGTGGACGTTATGAGAGTCCAGGGAAATCAGTTCTGAGATATCAGTTGCTGCGAACGCGTTTAATGATATAACGGCAGAGTGGATTTATGCACACCATAAAATGCACTCGTACATTTCAAGGAACGGCATCGCCGGTATCGTGCTCGAGTAATTCTAATGACAATCCACGATAATGGCTCACAAGATCCACAGATAATGCAAGGCTTTACGGTGTCGTCAGGATAAAATAAACAGAGAAGAGCTTTTCATTAAGTCAACAGTGATTGTAAAAATCACGAAGTGTACGATCTTTATCGATTTCATTAATTACCAACATCGTATCGTTCGTTTTGATAATAATTACCGACAAATCGGATAAGAAGAAATTGATACAATCCTACAATTGTTTATGAAGCGCTGAGCCTGTCATAAAAATAAGCGAAATATCACGGTGAAATTGATACGTAAATAAAACTTGATGTAAATGGCTGTCGTATAATTTGTTCTTCCACGTTCAACCACAGTAAACATCCTTTATAACGTATCTCGATATTTCCGGTCCGTTCGCTCCTCTCACTGGGCGAGTTACGTGTTTTCTCGTAATTTCCTGCTGGAACGGTTGAGCGCGAGGATCACTCGGGCGATGGAAGAGAATCGGACGAAATACAAGCGTCCGTTCTCGTTCGTTTTTGGTGGTGCAGTTCGTGAACGCATCACCGACCGCATCTTCCCCGCGTGTAAAGAAGAATAATACGACGACGAGAGCACTCGTGGCTGCTTCTACCTATAGTTGTCTGTTTATCGGAGAACGGCTACTTTTAGAACCGGTGACTCATGTTCCAGGCAGATACCCGTCCGCCGAACCTGTCCAACCGATGCACGTAATCCGCAAAGAAGCCCCCCGAGTTTTATCTCTTATTTCCTTCAAAAGGAGTTTTCCTGTTCGTCCAGGCCGTTCCGCGGAAGCGTGTCTTTAGACGGGCTTTTTAACAATCGTGAGTCACGGTCTTTTACGGTTCGCTGGCCAACTCACTAGATTCGAAACACGGGCGTTAACAGCCGCTCTTCGAGTTATCCACGACAGGACGAATTTTCATGAACAGCCAGCGTGGGCAGGAAAATTACATCGCGCGAGGATGACTGTAGTGTTTGCCTCCTTTCGTGCAATATTTAACGTCTATGCGTCAAGCTTATCGATCGTTGCAACCGTATTTGTCAATATGTTGTTAGTAACGCTTTAAATGATGATATGTTACCACCGATGACACGAAATAAAGAGTTATCGGGAATTTGAAATTTACTGGGTTCTTATGAATCATTACTAATTTGATGAATTCTGAAGAACTCCTTTCAGTTGAAATACCTTATTTTTTTTGCAATGATTCACGTATAATGCATGCAGGATAATGTTAAATATGTAATTCGATGTTAGATTCATCGCGTTGTAGTACTTTAAAAATGCCTGATATCAACTCGGATAATATCGGATGAAGCTTCCGGGCATTCTCAGTTGAACGGTAGATAAACAGCGATAAGTGAAACAAACGGTTTGTTTGCTCTCTTCAAAGTTTAACCACAATGAAAAGCCTAATCACTCAACGTCGATATTCGGATATTACTTTAGTGCATTTTTAATACATCTTTTAGGAATAATGTCATTTATCTGTCAGACCTGTAAATAGTTTTGCAGAATTGCAAGGAGCGCAGCGATGCAGTTTGTGCATTACGATTAATTGCGATACCTTTAATTACGATAATTTTAATCTCGCTCATTAGCAAGGGACAATCTTTGTTTATTATTTTGGAGCTGCGGAAATTGGAACCGTCTTGGCTCGCGACCAAGCGTGCACGACTTACACAACTGCGAATTGGCCGCATTCTCGTGCGTTTTTCGCCACCTTTTACGTCCCTGCTAAAAACAGAAACGTCTTCTGGTTGCAAGGAAGTTGACCGTTACCATTCCGAAGACGAATCAACCTATTACGTAAACCAACCAGTGGTTAGTAGACGCACCATTACCCGATAAGAAAACTTGCCAGCAAAAACAAGTACCTGACACCGCGCTTCAACTTACCGATTGACTTGAGTACATTAGATAATTCAGTCCATTCGATACGTATTTATATATTGACGGGCGGTAAATGAAGTAGCCTGTGTAACTATATGTATAGATATACATGTCAACAAGATGACTATGAGATACTACTTGTAGATAATAGACGCTCCCTGACCGTCTCAAGTAATACTTCTAAAGGAAAACTTACAAAATATCAATGACGTTCACAGATCCAAAACTGAATGACTCAAAGCTATCGTCCATTGTAGTCCCGTGTATAATGTTTACGCGAGATTTATCGTCGTATTTCGTCAAATTCCTTTTGCGATAATCGCTCGTCAATATTTATGAACGGCACGGAGAGATTTTGAAAATTGTCCGGCGAACGCTGTGATTATAAGCCTTCATTGCGGGCCTTTATCGAGGCTCTACCGAACCGTTGAAACACGAGGCGTAACGAGAGAGCCTTCGAACGCATGCATATCGTTCTCGGGCTCTACAATTTACGAAAAGAAGCCAGACAAAGGGAGGCCACCGGCCGTACATCAGGTTCCGAATCGCGGGTTCCACGTGTACACGTGTGTGTGTGTGTGTGTGTGTTCGTGTATAGCGACAAGTCTCCAACAGGTTCGTGCGACGTACACACGCAAAGGAAACAATATTCGGGTGGTATCCCTTCGAGTGCATGGACGCGGTCACGTACACAAACTCGCCGGAAACGGGTCCACACACGCTCGTATCGATCTACACGTGAACGGAGGATAGCGTGGGAACGTGTCTGGCATAACAGGTAATAAGACGGTCCCGTCTTCGAGCCCTTCGCGCTTCGGAGAATCTTCGTAAAATGCAACCGATGCGTGCGTTATGTCGTCCATACGGGGGACTCGTGCGCGGATGATATATAACGACGCGACGTGAAAAGCATTGCGGACAAACACGACGAGCGCCGGAGAAGGCGAATCGCTCCTTTTCATCGGCCCTGCCAACGTGTGTCCCTGTTTCTTCCCTTCATTGCACTTTCTCCCGTTCTTCCTTTCAATGACACCGTGCGCGCATTATGTAGCGCCGTAGGAAATAATGCACGTGCGGGAAAAGATGCTGACAATCGCGAGGAAAGTGCTCGTCGTTCATTATGACACGTGATATGTAAGGGAAAACAAAGCTTTCTTTTTCTCTTGCGCATTCTTCGCATTGCTAGCGCTACTTCTTTGCTCTCTCACCTAGAAGATCGCGTGGAAAGAATGTTTGCACTTTTTTTACGATAACCCCAGCTTTGTCGACTGTTTTTGTCGTTTCAGTACAATACATCGTGACGTGCGACTGTCATAAGAAATTTATTGTACGTTCTAGGATGTTTAGATGTCTCGGCGTAACATAACGTGCGCATATACGACGTGTAAGTAATGTAATAATGACAAAAGCAGGCTCAACATGTAGAAACTTTGTTACACATTACATGTTCCAACTGACGTTAACTCGAGTGGATTTGTAGCGTGCAATAGCGTGAAAAGGACAACAACAACCGTCAAAGACAGACATATGTCACGAGCAGCAGCTGCTTTTGATCGGTGTGTACACGCACACGCACATACACTTTCCATCTTAATAATTTTTTCTCCTGCAGCGAGTGTCTCGATCCGCGGTATGAAGTTACATGGCTGCAAAGAAATCCGTTACCTTACGTCACTGGCATGACCCGCTCTTTCTCCGGCTCTCGTCCCTCCGTCAACCGCTATGCCATTAGCCTCGTTGCTTCCTTTCCGCGGCGCATAACTGACAGCCGGGCACGGCTTCCTCGTCGCTCGGTGTCTGCCGATATCACGGCTCCGACGTAACCTTACGACGTGGCTATAGAAAGACAAACCTTTCCTCCTACCGGGTTTTAACGTGTGGCGCGCGCGCGCGCGTACTATGTAGCGCACCACCTTGCGAACTCGAGGATCCTAACCTCAACAACCGCGTGACTCTGGCTGTTTATTTGGCCGACGGGTGAGGTGTAAACGTTAGGACGTGCGATCGGCTCGAATCGCCCCGGTATTCCCGCTGCGAAACGTCTCGCCACGAACTATGGATCTTCCCTTTTCCCGTCGTTACTCGTGAGCCCGCGAAATTCGTCCTGCAGGACGGATAGGAACTGTCACGCGCTGCGGTCGAGGTAAAAAACGTGTGACGTGAGGGCGAAAATTGCGCTTACGGTACGCGTGCGATCCTACGACTGAGACGCCACGAATGGTGTGCTTAGTTTTACGCTGCGAGATTCTACCCTCTCTCTCTGTTTTGCCCCCTTCCCGCTTGAGCTAACTCCCACCGTCTCTCTCGCGCTACGTGCCCCGCCCGTGAGGCACGTTTCTTCTCCTTTCGTTCGCCGGGCACTCGCTCCCTCTCTCTTCGATTCCCACTCGACGCATTTTCTCCGTCCCTCTTTACCTCCCTCTCGTTCCCATGGAATTTCTCTTTCCCTCTCGCCGTGCGTACAATGTGCGTTCTCGATAGGACGAGTTGAGTTAGGTTAAGCGTGTGATACACTCTTTCCCCGCTGACCGTCGGTTGGTCGGTATACCTCGAACTTGACCAGCTCGTCGATCGACCTGCGTTGCCCATTCCTCCACCATCCCTTGTGCAGCGCATAATATTTCCTAAAGAAAACCACCCACTCTGCATGCTGCTAACAGTAATTTTCATCGTAACCGGCTCTTCTATCCAGCTGCGTTGTTCCTTCATCCTTGATCTTCCGTGTACTAATTTTGGACTTCAAAGATCAACCTACGTTGCTTAGTCCTTTAACATTTTATTTGCTGGAGATACTAATTGGGAAAAAACAAATACTCTAAAACACTTAACGCAGAGACTGATAGCGAGACTGGTATACCTTATCTTGTCCTAATACTTAAACAGATTATTTAAGTACACAAACAAGCGAAAGAAGAAGATCAAGGCGGTTTGAAGAACTTGTATACACCACGAGACGTTCGCTTATAGTAAGAACTGCAGATCATTCAATCAGATTATACAATCAGATTTCTATCAGATTCACATCTCATTTGCAAATCCTAGCGTATTAAACTTCTGTTAACGTATTATCATAGCCCGATCATTGCCCGACTTAGGCTTTCTGCCAGGAGACGGTCGCACGTGAGAAATCTCATTAGAGTATCTACATCGCGTGATGTTCACCGACTGTACAAAATGGCTTCGTCGGCTTTTTTAATCTCGTTGATTACTCTAGGCAATGCTAATAAAGAGAATTTTAGTGGACTTTTCATAATGAGTACTGCGTGTAGATGGCTTAGCGAGGTTTCTCTCGTAGATTTTCATGTCCTCCATGGATAGAAGTAGCGCAATCGCTCTGGACTTCCTTATTAGATATTATTTTCCTTTAAAACTAAATTTTACGACGTACTCGAGTCACCTGCGGCAGATGTTGTAAGGAGAAAATCTTTGAATTTTACACAATGGTCCGATTGTGAAAGTATACTCCCAAGTACTCTTCCATTGTTTGATCTCTTTTTGCTCATCGCTTCACAATGTAACGCAGAAAGAAAAGATTTTTCAGCTGTCGTTGCCAAATTCCCTCCGACAGTTTACCCCTCGATCCTTTTGTGCCTCGGTAAAGTGACACAAAACTTCACCCGGCAGCAGGTTTAGCCGGTTTCGACAAAATCTCGAGAAATT
Organism: Hedychridium roseum; assembly: GCA_963989215.1. Classification (NCBI taxonomy): domain Eukaryota; kingdom Metazoa; phylum Arthropoda; class Insecta; order Hymenoptera; family Chrysididae; genus Hedychridium; species Hedychridium roseum. The sequence goes on along the minus strand of OZ022312.1, from coordinate 5,618,399 downwards.
CGTCGCTCGTGGAACGTAATAAATGCAAACTTTGGCGTTTTCGGCTCTTCTGTTTGCTTAAAAAGTATATTCTCTTTGATCCAGGAAAAACAAGGAAGGTCGCTTCGTAAAAAAATAATGAATTACGGAAGGTCGTAGGTTGGTGAACGAGGGAGGTCGAAACCTCGTTGGTTCTTATTTTGGGAAAAGTCCATTTTATACCCTTCGGCTACACCAATACGCACGTGTTCTTTCGTTCTTGACGGAAACGTATAAGGTGTTGTAGCCTTCGGCCTGATGCACTCTCGAATACACGTGGATCGTGAATTGCGGCAGTAAATCAACCGCGAAAGACCTTCCGGCCCGGCGACGATCAATACGAGTCTCTATAGACGCTCTAATTCCGATTGCAATGAACGTTCTTCCGAGCTTTTTCGACGGCCCTCTTCGTTGATTGCCGTCGTTGATACACCGCGAGATACCCACGGATCACAGTTGGATACATTTGTAAGCTGGCCTTTTTCTTTTCAAGACCTCTCAGAGATCAATCGCTTTATCCGAATAAACAATATGATCGCGTTATCGTCTGCTTTTCGTACCCCGCAAAGTAGATTTATATCCAATCGAATACGCGTCGGATCGATTACGCTCACTGAGGTAGATGCTCCAATTTCTGCATTGTAGGCATTTCGAACGTTCCAACGATTCACGGAGAATCGACAATGCGCCATTATCGCTTGCACAAATGCGCCGCTTTAACTGTCGTTAAGACGTGCGAAATTTCCAATAGAATTTTCTAGGCGTACTTTCAGAATATAATATTCACGATAGGAAAACCTTTTCCATATTTTCGTAATTTCTTCGGGTTCCCGTGCGATATACGGCTTGACAAAACCGTGGCAAACAAGTCGGTATATCACCATTGCGGTGAATGGGCTTCCCGGGTGTTAGGATTTCTTGGCTAAGAGAAATATCCATCTGGCCAATATGGCAGATTTAATCGTATGCGATGTACGTCGGGCACGTTTCTTCGCACCGTGTATTTATAAGGCGAGCCCCATCGGTCCTTCGGATCCCTGTAAAAGTCGCAATCGCAGAATCTCTTGGAAGTGAGAGGCCCGCGAGGTCTTTTGAGGATGGCCTGACAGCGCGGGGCATTGTCGGCTCGTAATTTCCGAAAGGTCAGAAGAGACGAGCGTGCACGGTTCGCGGAAACGTCGTTGGGGATCGACGGTAAGAGCTGTAGACAGCGTTTTGTTTTGCCACACACGATTCTACGCGAAAGAAGTCATGCGCACGTACGGGTAGAGGTATACTCGTCCTATACGGAAAGCAACGACCGCCGAGGACGCTTATAAGGCAATGGACAGAAAACGATGGTATTATTGTTGAAACCTCCAGGCGTCTCATTCTTAGCTACGTAAATATACGTCGTAAATTAGTACGTGGGTTGACAACGTCAGTGGTACTCAGGACCTCAGCGTTTTTATTAATGCTTCCTCGTTACAAATGTATGTACGTAATTGTTCGGAAAGTTTTCTTAATTAGAAATATAGCCTTGGTACAATTATCGTTACGTCGTATTTGGTATGGCATATTTGTTTGAGCCGTACAGCATATATCTGAAATTGCTTTATTTAAGATACGTAGATGAATGTTCAAGTAAATATTGTGTGATGTGGTCCAGTCGTGCGGTGCAAATATTATTCATTCCATTACATTCGCCAACTAAATATATCCGGTACGGTCGAAACTCATCCATCTCTATATAAATTACGTGTGTAAACCGTGGTAAACGAAGGAATTAGTGCATACTGGTCGTCAACGCTCTTTCGCTTAGACAAATAGCTGTTCCAGAAACGTGACCAAGTACGACCTAAATGTAACCACCCACGTGTTATATAATTACATTTTCATTTGGAAAATTCTGTCGACCACAGGCGGCTGATTGCCGACATTAATACGAAATTATACGAATACACGCCCATAAAATAAGCAGACCTCATGTATCCCTTTACGATTCATCAACGGAATGAATTCCGACGAACCTTTGTTATTTATATTTCACGCATAGAAAACGGATGAATTCCGTTGAATGTGTAACAGGGGTACAACCTCTGATGGTCCTCCAAGGCCCTCCTGTTGTTTACACACGTAGATACACATACACACACACACAGGTGGACTATTACAAAGTACACGTCAATGATTACTATGCACCCTGTAAATTCGTGACGTGTTTACCCGCATAGTAATTGTTACCGTGTAACATCGGAAGTATCACTGTCCAGCTGCCATGTTCTCGTTTAAATGAAACTTCATGAAATGCATTTTACTGGGCGGAATAGTAACGGTTACTGGACACGACTTTATGACCGTACGGAACGGTACGCGTACGCTTATAATTGCTCGGTTCAGAATATCATTTGGCGAAAAGGTGTGCAGAGTAAAAGGAATTCGGCGGGACAAAGGGGGCCAGTTGTATAGCGTGTGGACTATCTCTTCATTTTGTCGATGATATAACGCTTTATTGCGGGTTCTATCGCCCGGAGTTCTGGTAATGCACGAATTCCGTGATATACGGGGCCTGCCCGCATAATTCCCCGGAATCAGATAATGGCGATGAACCTCCCTTGGCGACACCGTTAAAAATTTGCGGAAACCACGAGCGCGCTGGCCGACACGTTCCGGGAACGTGTGGCTCGACGTGTGAGGTGTTCCAAGGATGAGGCAATTGCGACTCCTATGTTCCGTTCGTTCGGTGGCGTTTATTAGGTTCTCCGGCACTTAACCCCCCGCGCTCACGCTAATTATCTTCATCCCGGTTCGGTCTCGGCTTGCGCCATCGGCGACGAACGCTCCGCCCGTTATATTAATGTTAATAGGTATTCCCGTCGGGCGAAATTTCATCGAGCGATGCCCTCCTCTTCTCTGTCGTACCTTTTTCTGCATCCATTTTCCCATACATTACGTCAAACGCTTCAACATTGACCCGATATTACATATTTCATTATAATTAGTCGCCTATTACTTATTTCTAAACTCGGGGCCCACAGTATGTAATTTATTGCACGATGCAGGTAATACTGTAACAGGTAAAACGGTGAAATAAGGACAATATGCTGATTCTGAGATAAAATAAGATTTTTTATTATAACATGCCATGGATGTCGGCATGTGTGTAGTATATTATTTCCATCTTCTTTTTTACCATGAAGATTATAAGGAAATAAGTGGAACAAAAATAGTTTATCATAAAATCCAGATGTGTGTGTGGCTGTTGAGCTTCGAAATGTTTTCAAGTTTTTATACCGTAAGTATTGTGACACATTTATCGTGTAATCGTTTAAGGTTCGGACCGAAGGAAGGTCGGAGTACGAATTGCAAGGCTTTCGAAATTTCTCCCTGCAGGGATCGCAGGGACTGGCTACCAGAGAGGCCGTAGGCCTTTTACCTTCTTCTTTTGTGTACCTGCGTGAGGTCACAGCGCTCGTGGCAGCGGCGACGGTGTGATTCATTGCACCGCGATAAGTTCCGACGCGTTAAAGTCGCGGTAAATCAAAGCCTGCTGGCTGCTCGCGAGCCGCGGATTTACCAGATTTCCGGATAACGACGTTTTAGCGTTAACCTTGTTATCCGGTTCCGGTATCTAATTGACCCCATTTCGATTTCTTGTTACACCGCTCGCCTTTGCGCTTACTAACCGGCCGCTGAAGTTACCAGTTGGCACGGAAATCACAGTGTTCCGCAGTTATACAGACATAAATCACACTTTACCCGTACCGTAGAAAGCGTGTATCCCAGTATCGTTACGTTTGATATTATTTGAACTCGGGGGAGCGAGTCTCCAATAATTTCATGTGGGAAGTAAAGTAATAATGAAACATTTTACGCGGCAATCTTCGGTGGGCCGTAGTAATATATAAATCCTTGGTACGTCGATTGTTTTACAAATAGCTTATACCGTGGACTATATGTCTGAGAATTTGTCGCGGTTTGCCGCTGAGGAAGGAAATGTAACCCGACCGATAGGGGCAACGACAGCCCGAGTAAATAGAATCGTTACTTCGATCGATTTGCGGGTCGGTTCACTTCTCTCGACGATAGAACAAATAGAGCAAATAATCGTGCATTAGAACGAAACGCGCGGTGTCGCTTTCTAATTTGCGCTTATTGCCGTACACATAGGTGCGTATTATCCGTCGAATCCGAACAACGTTCACGTGGTTCGCCGTTGTTGTCGCCTAAAGAATCATTCCTTCGTCCCTGTCATGTACACGACTGATTACGTTACAGCCTGCGTGCGTTTACGATCGATCAAATTTCATTATCCACTCGAGACATGCCGCTCGCATTAACACGACCGTGCGATATGTATTAATGCGTAATTGTAAGTCTACCGTCCGCTCCGTCTTCCGAGAGCCTGGACACCGACATGCTCGATCGTTAAGACGAGATTTCGTAACACGTCCCGTGCCTGCCGGCTACTCGGCCCGTGTATTACGCGAGTTCGTAGTTACGCATTTTATAATTGGGAACCGACTTTTGTAAGCCGACCGGATGCCATGGGCCGCTTTTTACGCGGAACATTTCCACAGACGGCTTTGAAAAGTAGCACGGGAAATATACCGTATAAAGAAGTCGATAAACGGGGGAACGTAAAACGGGAATTAGAATATCACGTTCTTTTTTCACATTTTCGAGGTAGTCACGTACTTTTTGTTTCTTGTCTAATATCTGCGCACTGTCGCCGCGTGTTGGGTAGATCGCGGTCCATCTGGACGAACGAACAAGCTCCTTGAGAATAATATATTTAAGATCTCGGTGGAAAAGTGAGCGATCGAGTCAGTGCGTCTTTCCTTTGTACGGATCTCCCGATGTTCTGGCCGTACATGACTTTACGTAACAGTTATCCGTATCCACGTAGCTAGCACGCTCATCTCATTGTACCGTGACACATGGGCGAACGTACATGGAACAGGATGTAGAAATGTCAATGCGATATCCACACATGCGAGGCGTACATAACTGCACCCGCGTATGCAGGGAAGCGGAGGGCTGGGAGCAACTGCCCGGTGCAATCATCCGATACATTCATTCATATTATTCCGTGCACGCGAAGCACGTGATATATGGCGGCACGGGAAAATTGGATCGTTCCGTGTTCAGAATCGTGGTATATACGTAAAAATAATCCCTTCGATCGTGAAAGCACGCAACGGCATTTCCACCGGCGACCTTTTCGCCTCAGTGTCGCCAAATCGACAAGTTTCCTGCTCGACGTTTCCTCTTCGATAGTCCTCAATTACGGGCAAATTTTAACAAATCCGTTTACGAAGCGGGCAAACTGAAAATGCCATCGAAGCTTCTTCAATACTTTTATGCTTTTCCAAATTTTCTCTGGGGTTTGAAACGACTGTCTCGCGCGTGTTTCATTGCTATGGTTCTACGAGAGTGAAGTGTAGGTGTAGGGATAACAGTGTGTTTAAATTATTACCACTACGTTAACCACCGATTTTCATACGCACGCATGTGCACGGTTCGTTGTATCGACTGTGTGTAGTACTTCCACAATAGCCCTTTCTCTCGCTTCCGCTCGGCATGCACTGTTACGAGCAGATTGCGTTAACAATAAAAATTTCGAAAAAAGCCTGTCGTCTGCAGAGACATCGTCAAGCTGTGAGCCGTGATAAAAACCGTCGCGTGCATCTAATCCGCGATTTTCATTATTCATGTACTTGCTTTGAATTATCGATCAAAATGTAAAACGTTGCGAAAAGTACGGTTAATTAATCACTGCGTGTTTTTACAAAGAATAAAGGTACGAAGGAATTCTCGTCTTTAATAGATTATTTGTGCAATTAAACACTTATAACTGTCCCATATAGACGAACGTGGCGACGAGCAGAAAAATTATGGGAGAATTGCGGCAACTGATAAGAGTAAATGTATATTATACGAGACCGTAACGAATTGTTCCCATTGGATGCACATTTCAGGCATTTACGACTATTTTTCTGCGGCGAACCGTCAGTTATCTGTGCGCAGAACGCCGTGCTATTCGCATGAATATTTGGGACTCATATTTCAGTGAGAATGCATCTAAAAATGAAAACTGTACATTGCAAAGGAAATTTGTCAGATGACGGCAGTTATAGCGATCCATATACATGTGCATATGTGCGTATCTCGGTACTTTATTTCGTTTATGTACTAAAGCTGAAGTCAATAAAAGCTCTACAAAAGCGTAATAGACTTAAAAAAAAGAAATTGACAAACTCGTTAGATGCACGTTCTCCGAAAGGAAGAGTACGCTGTCGGGTTCTCCGAAAGCTCAACTGCCAGTTAACATGGATAGGATAAAATTTAATTATCGCGTGCCACGTTGCGGAGCGCAGTTTCCACTGACGCTCGAAGTTACAATCCATGCTGTAACATAAATTGCAATCTAATGGAGATACTTGACGGCCATTCCCGCGCGGACTTGAATATACATAAAATCGTTTGGTAAAACGCGAGGAGTAATAATTCCGCGAAGTTCTCATTAAGCTTTCGTACGTAGCGTGGACAATCATGCATCTCTGACTGCGGCGATTGTTAATAGCGGTGTAATAAAAGCTTGTTTACATGGGTCGCGGCATACGGAGGGGCCCATTACACGCTGGAATATAAGACAATGGGACCGAGATAGAAACCGAGAAAGCCTGTTGAGCGGCGTGCAAACATTTCCCTCGGATAAGGAGCGACATTTAATTGTCGTTTCCAGTGAGTTCTCTGGCCTCACGCACTGGCCAGCTACGCGTATGACGTTCTTATCCGCGGCATTATCGCACTCGTTGCGCCCGGAAAAAAGTCCGCGGCATTATCGGCGGTGCTGCAATAAAGTGAGAGATTAAATTCGCGACAAGGAACATTATTGCCGGGACGCGAGAACGGCGGAGCGAGCGGCTGGACCCGATCGTCCAACTCCACGCGATGCTACGTGTCCGTTAACAGTAATGCACTCGCTCGGAGAATGCAATTCGTCTAGAACGCGTGTCGAAGAATGCGGCACTCTTATCGTGCGCCTCGCTCCACTCGCTCGCTCCTCCCCCCTCCCCCCGGTGTCGATTTTCGTGCAAAAGGTTCTGCTACACGGCCCTATCGAGATGCGATCGGACCGGCACGAACCGCATGGTGCATTCGTCGCGAAATGCATTCCGCGCGTCCCTCGTGCGACGTTGTTGCACGAACCGGCGTAAACGGAAACGACGCGGCTGTATCGAATCGTCGAAACGAATTTCCACTTAACAAGTCGCTCGACTATTTCCTTTTTTCCTGTCTTTCGGCGCTCTTCCTGTCGGACGGCACTCCATTAAAGCGCGCGAGCACAAATTCCTCGTTATACTTCAATAACGGCCGGTCGTTTATCATCCTGATGTATTTGTGACGTCGTCCACAGATTGAATCGCAGGAGCGGCTTAAATAACGATACGCCCTGTGAATAGAACGTTTCACTGCCTCCGCACGTGAGTATTGTGACACTTATTTATTCCAGCCTCGTCTCATCAGTTACAATGTTGTCATTGTGTTAAAGCGTAATTAAGGGGGTACACTTCAAGCGAGTACTGCGATTCTTATATTCTACGAAATTAAGGGCACGTAATTCCACTGGGAATTCTGAGAAATTTCTTTACATTTCCAATATCTGTATAAAATCGCTGGATATCAATAAGTAATAACGAAGCGCCTGGGAAATTTATGAAGCGGGGAATTAATCGAATTCCAAGAAAGTAATAACAGCTTGTCTGCACGTTCCGTGGAGTCCCGTGAAAAAAGTGGGTCAAACGCAAGAAAATCCGGATGTGCCTACTATAATTTCTGCAGCGACGTTTTGCCGACCGTTAGATCATTTTCTAGGCGTGTTTTACGCATAATCATTCTGACCGTGCGTCCGCGAGGTAGTGGATTAGCCGAGGAATTTTATCTGCTTCGACCTACGTGGCGCTTATTACGGTTCTTTTCTTCTCAAAAAAAGAGACGAAATAAAACGGCTCGGAGATGAGAAAAGATACTACGCGGATCCACTGTTAATCTACGAGAATTCCTGGAAACCGTGATATTCAGGCAGCTATGTTAAAAAAAAAGTCACGGTAACGGCATTTAAATGAGCTAATCGAGAATACGTATGATGAACGAATAATCCGAACAATCTAATTTGTTAATAAAACACGTTTAAGGATATTATAAACAGGTGTTATAAAAAATAAATAACTAACAACAAAAACATGTGCAATAAATTTATTGATTATCCTGTGACAAGAATACGTCATGACGGTGATGAGCTTTATTAATGAAATGTTAATAATCGAATGATTTTAAGCACGGCTGGATTGGAAAGCTGTAAAAATAAGGTCGGTAAACTTCGGGACTGTTTTACGCGAAGAACCCGCGATTATGTCAGACAGCAAGAAGTTCAGCCGGGATCGTTAATTCTCTCGGGCAGTTGAGTATCGTCTTCGTCCTGATGAGGCTGTTCATTGGACGAAGAAGCATCCGCCGAGAAATTAGTCTAGGCCAATTATCGGGCCGCCGATCGATTACGAGTCGGTGGAGACGGCCGATTCATTAATTAAGCTCTAAATCATCCACGAGGGTATCCTGTGTCCTCGGCAAGACGCGAGGAGAGGAAGTTCTGCGGCTATAAGACGGGACGAGCATTCTGAGAGACGACGTACATCAGCGTTTAGCGCATACACAGATCGCTGATCAATAAGTCCCCAAGGCAGTGTCGTATTAAACAAAGTCACTCCTCATCCGCGATGTCGCAGGAGAAATTTGATGCGATCGATCGAACGACAGTGTGGACGACAGCGGGCAGATTTTTCATCGGAATTCAGATATATACGACGGAAGGTCATTCCACGATGACGAGAAACAAGAACACGAAATCACTCGTTAGCATTGGACTTTTAATGGTTTTTTTTTCCTTGTTACATGACAGTCTGTAGGAATGGTTATGTATTTCATTGAACATGCACATAATGTAAATATGTTGATAACTCATGCACACCGACGAAATACGAACCTTCAGGATAAGGCATTTAAAATCGTAAAGTTCTTTATTTCTCGTCTCTTTGTTTACTTTTCTTCCCTCGCTCCTCTTTCCGTTTCTCCCTCGTTCTCTCTGAACCTGGACTGTGTAAAGAGCGACCTATGAATGTATAATTTATGCGCAGTGTTATAAGCAAAAAGCACTGTGTTTTCATGCCACGCCATTCATCGTGTTTTGATTCTTCCCAGCACGATATAAAGCAGAAGGTCTTTTACCTTATATTTTCAGTTTCACCCTCATGGACACTGTCAACTGCCGTGTGCATTTTATTTTTCACCCGAGTGTTTCGGATTTATTCCACCTTCTACGTTCCGCTACATAATTCAGGGAACAATCATAGAAATTCATGAGCTTTCTTTTCATCTTCACTGATAATGATTGAAGTGTACAAATATTTTCATAGATTCATATATCTTTACTTCAAGTGGATGCTTTTTAAGTCTTTGGTATCAGTAAATTTCCTCTTCAATTTAACGTTTGATACATCTCTTCAGAGAACCAACGATACTTGTGTCAGCACACGTATTTGTCTACCAACGGCGTTTGCGTCTCACAGATGTTTTCTCGAGTCTTCTTTCCTCGGGTTTTTGTTGCTTTTCATAGCCTCATATACTTTTTCTGTGTATTCTGACGCGTTAGCCGTTTTCCCCTAAGTTACTTCATATTCTTGCTATTCCCGAATAGGTTGCCAGGCTGAGGGTCGTCCACAGGACGAAATTCGATTCTCGCATCACCCAGATCCATCCCTTTAAAGTCCGCGGGTCGCCGAATGGCCAGTAGAAATTGTGTATGGAGTACCATATAACTTGCAGAAATGTCTCGACAGAGTTATACGCGTCATCGTAAAGTGAAAGGGACACTGCGCGTCGCTACTGCAAGTAAGTAGACAAGGTCTGTCCGAGTCAGACATTTCCATCTATCAGCTAGAACATTCCGCCCGAGTAATTTCTTTTCTCCGTCTCGTTGCATTTATCAACGAGTTTATCGGAGGAATCATTCGGCATATTCGTAGTTCGCTTGGCGAAAAAGAACAAAGGATTTTCCCTTGTTTCAGTCGTACTTTTCCGGTCCATCCCGACGAAGTTTCAACGGCGACGGTATAAAATGCATTCTCACGTAATACCGTAGTTTGAAACTCGAAACTGTTATCGCGCAGAAGAGGATAGTTACGCTTTCTTTTTCTATTGAAATAATCTTCACCCTCTGCAGCCGTTCTCCATCGTCTTCCTCAAGTTTTATCCGAACATTCGGGGGCGTTCGGCCTTTCTCGGTGATTCAGCCCTATCGCTCGACACGAGAATGCCACTCCACTGTTAAAAGGATGTTCTTATCGTAGTATGGGTGAACCCTACTCATGCCTCGGATATCCTCTGGATATACCGGATCAAAATGTGAATTAAGGCTACTGACCTCTTGCGCATTATATGCCGACTCAACTTTTTACTATCCACCAATCGATACCGCGCGGCTGAAAAAGTACAACGGGCCGTGCTTCTTAGACTTTTTTCCATTCAATTTCAACGAAGAGGGTACATTATAAGAACGAAATAACATTGCACCTATTCAGAGGAGATTTAGTGAATGTACGATTTTTAAGTTTCTGTGGAATATTAACATTTCTTTAGCTTCTCGTCTACAAAAATACATCTAATTCACCACGCCCATTCTTGAGAATTTAGTCCATTCGAACACAAAGAATGGGGATAGACCATAGTTAATTACTATCGCAAAATTATTACTCAAGCTTCGATACGCTTTCGAAAGCTTTCGAGAATTTCCTCTTAATTCCTATCATATTTCTCAATGAACCGAATGATTGCCTTAGACGAAAAATTCGTAGGAGAATCGACGATGAACTTCTGCATACGAATCCCTAGCGATCTCTATCATTATTATTCAAACTTTGCAAACACGTGGCTCGTAAGTGAAAGACGAGACTGGGCGTAAGAAAATAATAGGTAAAGTGAAAATTAGGTAGCGCGATAGGAGCGTAGTATTGACAGGAGATTTTGAAAGAACCCCCGGTGTAATGGGGAGCTTCGCGGAGCTTTCAGGGGTGGTTCGGAGGGTAAGGGGTGCGGGGAGGGTGGGGAAAAGAGGGTGGTCCCGAAGGGTGCCGAACACCCTCGAACGCGAGCCGAAGCGGCGTAGCAGCTGTCAGCGAAATCGCACGATAGTAGCCGAGGTTCGTTGGCGACGTAGGCCGACAACGACAACGACAACGACGACGACGACGACGACGACGACGACGACGACGACGACGACGAGGACGGACGTTGGAGGACGTTGGGAAGCTTCCACCGCGCGACGACATGTCCGCGGAGTTCCGGCGGAAAGTCTCACGGTCCGGAGAATCGCGGCCAGTCGCACCGACAGTAACAACGGTCCCGGAATTCTGGCTGAATCGTTCGTTCGGCCAGCGCCTCGTACTCCTGCCCGAGACCCGGGGAGGGCATGATGGCTTTTGAAAAAAAGGGAGGGAAAAGCGCGCGCGCACTTGGGCTTTGAGTGCGCGCGTGCACATGTGTACCGCGACGCGGTCGTCGTCAGTGAGAGTGTTCCACGGGCTCGTGTGTACCTCCCCACCCCCCGCCCCGTGTAATCGCTGCCCGTCGTACGGCCCTATACCCTGTGTACGTGCGTGCGTGCGTGAGTGTGTATTATTCCGGTGGGTCCCCCCGCGGTAGAGGCTCGTGCGTGTGTCGTGTCGGTCCTCTCGGCTTTTCGACCGTGCGCGCGCTCGGCAAAGAACGCGCGAGAGAGAGACAGAGACGGAGATAGTGATAGTGGAAGGGAGAAAATCCGAGAGACAGGGGTGCGCAGCAGCGAGAGGGAGATAGTCGGGAGGAGATATAGAGAGCGGCGGTAAAGGGGTGTGGTGTAGCAGAGTAGGTTGTCGTCGTGTCGTGTCGTGTCGTGTCGTGTGATCGAGGAAAAAGTTCCCCCCCGTGGAAGTTCGTCCTTCGGCGCCCTTCCACCGCGTGAACTCGACGCGTCTCCTTGAGGTCGGGTCGATCCTTCCGGCAGTCGTTTCCACGCTTCGCTCTCTCGTGGCGAAAGTATGCTCGGCGTAGCAGCAGCGCCGGTGGCGGTCGTGTTGCTGGTGCTGCTGCTGCTGGTGGTTTAGCCCCACACCGATCGTCCTCTCGTCTCTCCTACGCCTCTGCGTCCGTGTGTCTCCTGAGGGCCAAGTGTGTGTCGCTGCTGCTTTCGCGGCTGTCTGCGTGTGTGTGCGCGCGCTCGCGCGCGTGTGTGTGTGTGCGGGGGCGCGCGCTCGCGCTGTACCGCCTTTGCTTTCACGACGTTCGCGGTGCGGACGGTAGCTCTAGAGCCGAAGCTGCGGAAGAAGGGCCGTCCACTCGGCCGTGCTCCGATGGCCTGATACACACTTCGAAACGCGTACATGAAGCTCCACTGCCCTGACTTGTCGAGTGAGTAAAATTCTTACGCGCGCCCGTGTGTGTGTGCGTGCGTGCGCGCGCGTGTGTGTGTGTGTGTGTGTGTCTCCCCTGTGCTCACGTCCCAGAGAATTCCTCGCTGGCTAGAAAGCTCGCTAAGTGCTCCTTGTTTTACGCGCTTCGTCACCCTCGCTGGGAATCCTCGGCGGTCCTAACGATTAGATTCCCACGGACCTTCCCCGGGATTTATCGATGTAAGCGCGCCGAAGGAAACGGGCAAGGTCTCCCCCGGTTCCTTCTCCGCGAAGGACTTCGCGTTCTGTGTCTCCTCGGTGCTCATTGTTTTCCCTTCGACGGATGGACGTAGAATCAACGGTTGGTCAATCGGAAAACGACGGACGGGACGGACGGACGAATGGACGCAGAAGGGAGGAACGGCCGATTTTGATGACTAGTGAAAATACCTTCCTTCGCGTCTTTCATCTGTCGTCATTACTTCGCCGTCGTTCCTTCGATCAGTACGAAAGCGCAGTGCAACGATATTTCTGGATCTGTATTTATCATTAACCTCCGCGGCATGTTTAGTGTAATATCCGCTGGTACAAGAATTTTGAAAGTCGCATATGTCGTCGCACCAATTCCTCAAAGATACTCGTCTGGGGAAGCAAGTGATCGGGGATTGCTTTGAAAATCTTTGCCAACCATTTTCGTTCGCAGATCGGATGATGCGAATCCGCGAAGTCAGCAAAACCGTTATAAATATCGATCCTGTATCTCGGAACGCGCGAAAGATTGCAAATGCGAAAAATGGACCGTTCAACCGCGCCGCAGTCTTTTCCAGTGATAAATCTCGAGAAAGAGTGGAAAGAAAAAACGCAGGAATGGCAGGACGTATGCTTAGGTAATGTTGTTTCTCCCATCGACGGAAAGTGCACTCAACGAGCACGGCGTCGGTCTTTAGTTTCTTCGAATGCAATATTTCGTGAGTGCACTTCCATTCCTATGTAATCGCATTAACGTACCTCGCTGCATTCCTTCTCCTGAATTTCATTACGCTGGACCAGTGTTCCTGCATTGCAAAGCATAATTTTCGGTCGACCTGTGACAGACAAATTCGCAGTAAGCCGCACACAATGTTCATAACTAGACAAACGAAGATTATCAGCATTGTGAGCATTACTGCGCAGGAAAATCATTTATTGGATCTCTTGTTATCCCTTTATCTGACCCACGCATAGGTATCTTATTTCCCATCTTTTTCGCACGTAGCTCTCTTTTAATACCGGCGCAGTAGTAACGGAAAAGGTACGTCGTGCTCCAATTGCTTGGACCAGGGATGTGTATTCTATCAGTTGTATTAGTCGTACGAGAATCGTTCCCGATCTACTGACTTATACAACGATATTGAAAAAGCATGCAAAAACTTTCAAAGAAACGTAGTATTCTCTTCTACATTTGCGATAACATTTACTCTAGCAGACCGAAACATCGGACAATGTAAACGGAGAGCGGTAATTGATTACATTCGATAACCGTACTGCTAAATATTCGGGAATAAATGAGTTGAGTCTTTTGTGCTTCGGCATATTTCAGCAAGGAAAATCAGAAGTCATACCAACGAAAATATTATGAATCGCAGTTAAAGCAAGCAATGAAGTCGATCCTTCGAAAACAAATAACTATTCGAATTCTTGATGTTATTACTGCAATTATTTCTGTACACTCACACAGTACAATGTATAATGAAAAGTCATCATTAACACACGACTAACTCGTGATTAACATCTTACGAGCATGCTCTTTGTTTCCCGATCCAATTAAAATTTCAATTTGCCGTCCGCATTGTTCCGCATAAGTAAGTGAGATTAAGCTATCTGAAATGATCATTTTAAGGCTTTATTTCTTGTACATAGAGGAAAAAGAATAGACGACTATCAGTTTTATCAAAATTGCACATTTGAAGTTATTCGATTGATCGTTTAGCCTGAATTACTTACAAAATATTAAAATGCTCTATTGTACTTTATTTATTCCGATCTTTCAATGATTATTGTCTAAACTCAGACAATCGGTTTTCGGTGTCTCCAATTGCAGAAATAGACAACCATCGTTTAGACATTCACACGTGATCGCGTACATATCGCGAAGAAACTGATTACTTTATGAAAGCACTGCATGCTGAGTGCAAAGTGCAATTTGTGGATTTGAACTAAATATAGACGGCAACGCCTCTATGTATATCCGCGGTGCTAAAGAAAGCATTAAGAAACGAGCGAGTTAGGGATACCCACATCGCGATTGTGTGATAATTTTAACTTTCCTTGTTATTACCAGCGAGATATCGAATTCGCAGTGCTAACTGTATCTGCGAATCATTCATTGCACTGCTTGTCGAATGGTTTCACGATTCGTACGAACTCTTTCTCGCTTTGCCTCTATCGCGGGGAAAAATACGTTGACGTAAACACAGGTTCGTTAACCTGCGACATACAGGTGCATAAACTTCCATCGTCAAGGGGTTCAATACGTAAATAGAATTCTTCACCTGTTCTCTATGCATGAAGTGCTCCCTTTTAATTTACTATTTTTATCGATATTATAGAACATTGTTTGTTGGTTTTCGTGCATGTCATACATATGTCCATGATATTACTGTATTGTTATAGTAATTGTCGAGCACCCTTCTTTTGAAAATATTTCCTTCATTGAAATTGTAAAAGTTACAAACTTCTGTTGGAAGTATTACTCTTTACCCCCGTTTTGCGTTAATATTTGTTTATTGATTATTTTATAAACGAACTCAATTAAAATCTGCCCCTGAACAGAAGAGATAAAATGTCCTAATTAATCCTTGTGAATTAATGCCGACTTTGCCATTTGCGAGTACCACACATGGTTTATTCCTAAAATGAACTGCGCAGGTGTTAAACACATATTAAAACGGTGAGACAAGACAACACGGTTTAGTACAATAACACGTGAATTGGTATTGATCAACAGACACTACATTTCAGCCGTGGAAAACAGGTTCCAAATGTCTCAGTATATACATTTTTTTACAAATCTCCAATTATTTATTATCATAGGAGAATACATGTTTTTATCGGAAATCTGTCGAGGAGGAGAATGGAAGGAGAATATAAATTGTGATAGCTTCGTAATAAGTTGACCTTTTTTTTATGAATAACGCGGAAACAGGAAATTGTGTGAAAATGCAGATCTTACTCTGGTGGGGCTGTGCTTTTCATTGCTTTCACTGGGTGTGGATTTCGGTTAGGGTGTCGCCGGTGCGAGGCTTATTATCGTTCCAGTTTGTTGCGCACCGTCGGTCACAGGAAATCCGAAGTCGGAGAATTTGCCCTCGCTTCTTGAGCCATAGGAAAAATCCCGGAAACGAGATCGATTCTTTCGGAGGGACAGCAGTGTCGACTGAATATTGAATGAGCGCTGAGCCTGCGGAAAATTCGATCTTTTCCAATTGCCTCTTGGGATTTATTACATCCAGGAACGCGGGCATCATTCTACGTTAGAGTGCCATTATTTAGATTCAGGTGATTTCGCATTTGGTTAATGAATCGTTTTCTTAGTCCGGCATAAAAAGAACAGCGTAGCCTCGGCGAAATGTTATTCTTACATTTTTCCAGCTCTGGTCGAGCACAGGCCGAGCAGCCAAGCAAGTCTGGTTGCATATTCTACCGGCGTGTTTCCTCGACTAAGCGTGTAATTTTACGCAAATGAAGTGGACAATTACCGTGAAACTTCAGTTCCCCCGTTCCGAGCTGCGATAGCACAACGGGATAAAAATTTTATCAATTTCACAAGTTCTTCTTTGCCGTTTTTCCTTGGCAGCGCGCCAGTAACGTTCTTTTCTTCCCCGACGAGCCGGACTTGCGCGCGCCGTGACCATATATTTCAGGATGAAATTCAGAAAAGTTCATATTTTCACGAGTTACCAACTTTTCCTATTTTCCCTGAAATGTAATAGAAGTAAAGCTGTCACGCGTTTCTAGTTTTTCCATTTGGACAGTGTTATATTTTGAATTTCCCTTACTTGATGACGCTTGATCCCCTACTTCATGGCAGTTTGGGTAACTGTTTATAAACACATATACTGATCTATCCTCGCGCCATTCGAACAGCGCATAGAATTCCCGCGTGACTGTTTACGTAAATATCCGAGGACTCGCGGGACGTTAATCATTGGCCTGCGTATATTTTAATTTCAGTGGGCGTGCGGGGGTGACTGGAGTGATGGGATGGGGCCAGAGCCCCATGGAGTTCGGGTAGACCCGTCTCCGGCCCAGCTCCCCAGCCCCCTCCGCCATCGATATCGCCACTGCTCCTGCCAGCGTCGCAGAGGGCCGCCTCGATCGCGATGGAGGCCTCTAGCAACCAACAACAAAATGAGAAGGAGCCACGCGTTCACAGGCCTTGTGCCTTCGACAAGGTACGACACAATACTTTTCATTTCTATCGTAAAACCCCACACCGAGTTGCCCAATTTCGCGAACTCCTTAAATCGGTCCGCGGGGGACGTATAACTGTTTCTGCTTTTCGTTGCGCGATGTTGTTCTCGAATTTCGCCGAAAACCCATTAGCCCGGCAGCTATTAAACGCGAAACAAAACGAGCAATTAAATGTCGGAGTTCCCTAACATTCGAGAAGTTTAACAATGCAATGTCACTAGATAGAACATTATCCTTATTGTGTGATAAGAGTAATACAAGCGATTTACTGACGACGATAAGTCGTTTTGTACGATCCATTTTTGTAAGGAACGTGAGTTGTATTGCCGATCGATCGCCGAAATTATACGTTCATTTATCTTCCAACCAAATCATCTCCTGTAAAGCGCCAAAGCCATTGAAGGCAAATGCGATTTTATATAATTCTCTTTTGCAATCGCTGGGAACGGCATTGTCAATCGAAGCGAGGTATTACACGAGTAATTTCCACGTGGCTCGGATTATTTGCCGATCTTCAAAGAGGGAGTTATGGCCGTTTAAGCAGGGAACAGAAAGAAATGGATGGCGATCGTGTGTTACAGATGGAGGGGCTGGTGCGGGAGATGCAAGACCCTAAGACAGGGGTACCCGTGCGCAGCCAAAAACAATTTCTCACCTCAATCCCCTCAGCGTTCATGGGTGAGTGCCATCGGTACCTGCGTTGTGGAGTAAACGTAAGCGGCCGTCACGGCCAGGACAACACTACAGTAGGCTGCCTGCGTGTTGCAGGTTACGACCTTATTGAGTGGCTGACGGACCGGCTTTCCATCGAGGGATCAGGTACGAATGCGCACGTCGATTATGCTAAATATAATGTTTGCCCGGCTATCGTTCTGCCTTGTCATACGTGGCTGATTTCGGTGGTTGCTACAGCGCAAGTGCCTTTTCCCATGTCGCCCGTTCTCTTCTCCCTCGTGAAACAAAAATTCAACGCACAATCTTATCGAAGTGTAAAACAAACTTCAAGAGTCAAGAGTAGGCGTTGACTTCCAATCGCACGTCTGTATAAAATGAAATTGAGATAACTATTGTCGAAAGAAATTTGTCAAGATTCGTTAAGTTTGATGTTAATTAAAATGCCTTTAAATGGTTTTGTTCCGGCTATACTGATGCCTTACTTGATCGAACTTAAAAGTACCGTAGAATTCATTTGCGACATTCTGTTGTACGAGGTGAGAGAGAGAAAACATTTGAGAATTTTCCCCGGTGGATGTTTAAGAAACGCTTGATCTTTCTAAGACACTTGACGTGGCACTGTACTGGCCTTGCTTTGCTTTGTGCTTATCCTCGAGGATTCCCCGGTTTGTTAATCACCACAATTCAGGTCAAGTTAAACAAGAAATGCAATTTTCTCGCCGGGAAATGGAATTAGGGTACGCGTTAATATGGCATATTTTACGCGAGATCTCGCCAATAACAAATCCATTGACTGGATTGTTTGCTGCCGATTCAATGTCAGCTGGAAAAATCAATCACGCATAAATCTCAAGAGTATCTTGCGCATTAAATTACCCGATCAAGCGTAATCCATTCATTCATGACAAATTGATCAGCACAAAAATGCTTATATCACACGTTTGTGCATTATTCCCAATGGCTTAATCCACTACTCCACACAACTTACATCACCACACAATATGTTTACATGTCGTTACACTTTATACTGAATGTATTTGTTTAACTGAGTTTTTGTCTTTTTTGCCATGGTTAAGGGTATGCACTGAACCTGATAGTTGACTGTTGAAGGTGATAGGAGATACTTTTTCGTCTTTGATTCGCTGATAAGTTTGTGCTTCGGACTGTGTGTCGGTGTAACAATGAGACAGCATGTTTGGCCCCAGAAAGAAACGCCGGCTGTGGACATTCCCGACCTTTCCGCGGTACAAAAGCGAATGTATGGCACAGCCTCGACACGTGCACTGTTCTAGATCATGTGTAGAGTCTTGCATCCGGATTTCAACGATTTTACACCGATATGAAAGTTTATTGTTATGTTGACAGTAGAAGCGGTACACATAGCTAATCAGCTGTGCCAATATGGCTACTTCTTCCCGGTGAATGACTCCAGGACGCTCACCGTAAAGGACGATAGCTCTCTGTACAGGTTTCAGGTAGAGTTCCTTCTTTCTCATATTACCGACCCGTAAAAGTTTCATAAAATGAATAAACTCTTGACAAATTACTTGGTAGAAGAAAGTTTTTTTTTTAATTTCGTAGAATTTGATCTCAGTACCTTTTAAACTCGACGAATTTAGCGGTATAAGTTTGATTAGAACGAGAAAAAGATTGTAGTAAAATGATGATTACTAGAGACATTAAAAATTCATAGCTTTCCAGGTTCGTCATTGTTTCTGATAGCTTTTTGTCCGTTGTATTTGTTGTATAGTCACCATACTATTGGCCGTGGCAGCACAAAACACCTGACAATGTGGAGTACGCTATTTACCTGGCTAAGCGAACGTTGAGGAACAGACAGCGGCACGCGCTGGAGGAATACGAAGTCGTACGTAAATCGATTAAACATGTTTTAATGAATCAGTTTCCGGAGAACCGAGGGTTGGGCCTATAATGACGCCGATGTCCCCCCACCGAATATCGTAGTTCGTAAATGGATGAATACGGTTAGTCTGTGCGTCGAATGTCGCTGACGATCAGCCGTGGAGACCCTGGCCCTAAATTAAGTCCCTCGCGAGTCGATAATATTGAGAGACGCATTCGACGAATTCAGAGCCGTAACCCTGTTTTTCTCCGTCCACTTATTACACGCCTGAAAATTATGTAATTGCCTCGTGTCTCTTTCAGGAAGCTTTAAACAGTCTACGAAGGAACTTGCAGAACAAATGGGATATCATTCAGTTACAGGCCGAGGAACAGGTGAATAATACGCTACAATTATTTCCTCGAAACGTAGGAACTCGCCCTAGAGCCGTGCGTTTATCGTTCGTACGAAGTTCCACGGGGATCTTTCCTCCCCTTTGCAATTATATTCCGGCTCGAATGGGCACGTGACTTCTTGAAATGGTGCTAATTCTGTGGGCTCAGGTACGATTGGCAAAGGAACAAAAGAAGGGGGACAAAAAAGTCAGTGACTCTCAGGAGCGAGCATTTTGGAGAGTGTATCGACCACCACCAGGATGTTTAAGTAGCCTCGAAGTAGTGCCTGTACCGACTCGCTTTCGTCCAGGACTTCCGCGTCCCCCGTCACGAAAACGCACTCTTACCGATCTCCAACGCGAGGTAAAATAATTCAAACTACCATTTCGGTAGAGTATATCCTCGTAAGTTACTCATTTTTCTACTCACAATCATGCCTGTTTAGGTGGAACTTTTACGGAACAGTCTTACACGCACGAGGATAAAGGTGTCGGCTGCTATTGAGAATCTCAAATCATATTTCGAAACCTACGCGGAATACGATCCGATGTTTGTCCAACCGCAGCCATCCAATCCATGGATCACGGAAGACGAAACATTTTGGAAGCTAAATAGTCCACTGTTAGTTGGGCTTTTTCATTGCAGAAATAATCATATTTTCTTCGATATTTACCGTGTTAATCTTATTTCTCCAGGGTGGATGTTCCTACGGAGAAACGAGTTAAGCGTTGGGCACTATCGATGGAAGAATTAATGTCCGATCCAACTGGTATGAAATAAATTTCTTCAAATGCATTATAATAGATGAGCAGAGTTATCTATATTCACGTTTGTCTGTGTCTCATTTCAGGTTTACAAGAATTCACAAATTACTTGAGAAAGGAATACAGTCACGAGAACATTCGGTTTTGGTTGGCAGTTAAGGATCTGAGGCACAGTTGTCAGGCACAAATACCCGACAAAGTCAACGAAATTTTTAGGTAACAAGTCAAAGTACTTTTAATTGTTTAAGGGGAGAATCATCGGGAAGATGTGGTAGTTTCACGTGCATTATTCTTTTGCAGAGATTTTTTGGCACCCGGAGCTCCTTGTGAAATTAATATAGACGGGAAGACCATGGAGAAAATTCATCAAGAAATGAAGAATCCAAGCAGATTTATGTTTGACTCTGCCGCCGAGCATGTATATACATTACTTCTGAAAAAGGACTGCTATCCTAGGTTTATACGCTCCGATCAATACCGGAACCTTTTGGCTGCCGGGGTGCAACCTTCGCAGAAAAAAAGGTACTACGCTCCGAATTGTTACTTCACATATGACTTTTTTTTTATCTACACACGCATTAAACAAAACACGTATATCGAAATTGCTAATAATAATAATCCACGAAGAGAACTAAACTCGTTACAAAATTCATTGGAAGCTCGAATTTTCAAGCTATATTTTTTGTTAAATTCCTGTTCGTTTTAAATCAGTATTTAAAGAATCTTATGATTCAATGGCGGTTTGAAATGATTTCTAACGTGTTGGGTATTTGGCAAAAATTGTATCGGTAGGCAGTTTTGCCGAGTTTGCAGCACTTCTAGACATTGACTCGTTGCTCGTAGATTCTTCGGCTTTGGCGGACAGGTGAAGAAGAAAGTTCCGGCCAGTTCTACGCCAATAAGCAGCACGTTGCAGCAGCACGGGAACGTGGCTGGCGGTGGAACGGGCGGCAGACGAAGAGGAAGTGACCGCAGTTTGTCGGGTTCTGCCCATGAATTGGCCGTTTGCGGGGTTCGGGAGATGAGCTCGGCCACGAGGGTACCGCATTCTCACAGCCAATCGAACCTCACTGACATCCCCTACAGGTACAGGATACTCGAAACCTTCCCTCATGTCTCGTCATGCCGAATGATCGTTTATGACCTTCGACGCCCTTGGAATTCTTAGACGTGTCTCGGCTTATCCATCTCCACACGACGGTAGAAAGTAAAGTCCTTGACGACCGGACAATTCGCTTTTGATGGCAATGCCCTTAGATCTGGACGTTTCGCGAGGCGCGAGGTAATCTGTCCGGAGTTAGGTTTTATTGGTTGCGGTATTTTCAGGGGAGATCTGGCTCGACTCGTAAAGCTCCCTACGACGCCTAGTCCACATTGTATTCAGTAAGTCCCCTATCATGCGATATATGGTACTCGCAGTGTCTCTCTCATGAATAAGTATATATCTTTATATAAGCGAGTTCCTGTTGTTTATTCAATTTCAAGCAGACCCTCTTTTCGTATTGTCGGTGTTTTTCGTCTGGTTCTCGCACTTTCTGAAGGAACGCTACGTGCAACACTGCGTGATTCTCGATGTTCAAGGATGCTCCCCGTTCTTTAGTTCTATCTCTCTCTAAGGACTTTGTTGTGTTTCGTCTGCTGTCGTATATTCGCCTTCCACTTCTTTTCTATATTGATATTGTGACTCTTTTACGTGAAGCTTGTTTTTATCGTATATAGATATTCTACTAAATTGCTTTGAATATGTTTCCGTCAGTTATTTGTGTCTCTATTACTACGATTTTCTCTTCGTCTGGAATGGATTGATAAGCATTGCAATTTTAATGTACCGCCAATTAGGCGCGGCGTATTGATGATTATTATTAACGATCGATTAATAAATCCGACAGTAACGGTCATCGGGATAAAACTAAGTAGCGATTAATTCTGTTGCTACCCAATTTCTGGATTGCAAAGGGAAGGAACTTGTTGCAGTTTAAGTAGAGACGTTCGTGCATGATATCGTACTTAAACTTGACTTTCTCCACGTGTTTCGGTGAATCGGGTACCGGAGATGAAAAGACGTACGACAGATCGCCGCAGTGAACGGTGAAAGCTAAATCATATAATGAAGTTCGTGTTGTCAGGGATGCTGGCGGAGCGGAGGGGTCGCTTCGCCCTATAGACGACGTTTGTCCTTGGGACGCAGTGCCAGGGCCGAGTACAGAAGCCGGGGACGTCGGATTGC
This sequence comes from Hedychridium roseum, assembly GCA_963989215.1. NCBI lineage: Eukaryota > Metazoa > Arthropoda > Insecta > Hymenoptera > Chrysididae > Hedychridium > Hedychridium roseum. The sequence goes on along the minus strand of OZ022312.1, from coordinate 5,595,558 downwards.
CGCCACCGACAGCTCCGTCCCTCGTGACGACGGCTTCCGTTGACCTGGCGCACACGTACGACGGTGCGCGAGCCTCGCGGAAGAATTCCCACCAGCTGGACTCGTGCAGTTCCTCGTCGGACGTGAGCCTGGCGATCACCGACGTGACCGATCGACTGCGCAAGTCCTGCAGCGTGCAACGCGGCCCCAGCATAGCCGTGAGCACGATGGATCGTGCGACCAGCAGCAGCTTCGACCGTGGAACCAACACCGGGGACCGTGTCGCCCTCGGGATGGTCACCAGGAGTTACTCCACAGCATCCGCCACGAGTGGCAGGGTCAAACTCTCCGACACCAGCCGTCCCTCCAGCTCCTCCTGCAACTACCCTTCGCCGCAGCAGTCCTTTGAATTCTCCCACGTCCTTGGCGAGCGGACCGACCTCGCCGCGGTCGAGCCCGTACTCCCTGAGGAACCGGAAGTGCCGGCCACGAGCGCCCCTGCCGAGCCCTCGGCCAGAAGAACCAGCAAAGCGCCGCTCATCAGCATCAGCGCGATCGTCGGCGACCTCACCGGCGACTCCGTCGTCTCGGAGAGAATCGAACCCGAGGAGAACACCGACAATGACGCCCCGAGGACCGGGGACAGCGAAGCCGAGATCGACAGGAAGATGGATGTCGTTGTACCGGATACGATCGACGCGGCAACGTCGTCGGCTAAGTCGACCACTCGTCCCGCACAGGAAGCTGAGGAACTCCTCGAAGAGGCGCAGGTGGTTCCTGTCTGGGAACCGGACACCCAACAGGAAAGCCAACCTGCCGGCGCTGCCAGCGAGAAACCTCAGGAGAAGCGCGACAATAATGTTAACGAAGTGTGCCCGTGGGAGGACGAGTAAGTACCCCTCTCTAATTCACACCTTCCGAACGACCACACCCCCTCCCTGACCTCTCAATCCTGTCACCTATTCTTTTACGCAATTACCCACAGTTACGTATAATTTCATTACGCCTGGACCTTATTTATCGTTACAGCAAGTCACCATTTTTTGCATTTGATGCACTCCATTGTACAGTTGGCACTGTCTCACAATTAAAGTAGCAAATTTTTCAAGTATTTCAGTTGATTTTCTAGGAGGTTGTGCTGTTTTCGCATCGCTCTCTCTCTCTCTTTGGTTTCATCAGAACTCCATTTCTGTTCTCACATGTTTGCCATTTCCCTATTCCCAGCTGGGAATAGCGTATGCTCCGCCTTGATATCGAGGTCGTTGCGTGAAGTCCGTTGACACACGAAGCTCACTGTCTGTTTCAGGGAAAACTGTAGAGTGGATGCAACCTATGTAAAAACCTACGCGACTTTAGGTTATTTGTAATTTGGCGTTAATACCAATCTTGCATTTCACATTTAACACTCACTAAATCGATTTCTACTCTGCCCAGTTTTGCTAAACCCAAGCGTCCAGGCTGCGACACGCGCGTAAATCGATATATTTTCGCCGTTGTTTTAACAAGGAGAACTCCGAAAACGTTGACCCACAGAATTTTTCGTGGATGATTGCTTGCTGTTGGGAAGGTGCCTGTTGAAAGTTTGGTAAAGGAATGAATCCGTAATTGTATGAGGGTATAAAGCCGTTGAAAAGATACTATTGACGTGTAAGCTTAATGAGATGGTCTTTAAAATTATAAGCGATAAGAACGTAGACGTGCGTAAATTACATTACGCTTTACTAACTGTTGTTGCTTGCAATTGATGTGCGAAAAACCTATATAAAAACTTAATGTCTGCTTCATCTATAAAGCGTACGCTAGCAACTCACGAATCTCGTACGTATGGCCTAAGATAATAATGTGTCGTAAGATGAAGAACAAGTCAGCGTGCATGTTTATTTAACCTTTTCCTCTCCACATAAGATACTAGCACGTAATGTTCTATTGTTCACGTTAGACGTTCTTCTAGCAGTTACCTCGTAGGAATAATATTTATTCAAATCTCTCTGTGTTGGTAAATAAATGTAATCTCAAAGGAAATGAAGCCAGTGTAAGACAACTAAATAATCGAGGGTTAATAATAGAAACAACATTTTTGGAAGACTTTTCTTCAGTTCATCGGTATTTTGAATAAATATGCGTTCGTAGAGTGCCAGTCAACTGAGCCCCTTGACCGCACCCTTTGGCCGCACGAATTTCTAAATACCCCCTTAAAACTATAAATTCCATTATTTTAGTGACTTACGAAACAAGGTATATATCAAATTTATCTGTTTGCTTTCATTTCCTGAATGTAATAACAACATTATTGTCTTTTCTTACGATTGCCTTGACATGTCAAACAATGATCATTTTACATTTCGCTTCACATCTCAATATTTGTTACTTCTTGTCAAACGCATTCCGTAAACTTGCACTGGCGGATTTTCAAAATTCATATTACTTAAATGTAATGTTCATGTTCGTCTCTATGATTACGAGTATTTAACGTAACAACTTAGCAGGTAGACTCGATGCTGCGAAACACAAAGCTCGATTATTACAGTTACTCTTTGTCGATAGAATAGTGTCTAGATTATGTAACGACGGGATAATTGCATGTGTTAAGATATCTTCCTCTTGCTCTATAAAGTTTAAACTGTGTTTCCTTAGAGGCATAGTCGTCCGATTCACGGATTTCCTGGATCTGAAACTGCCCCAGAACTTGGAGATCTGTGAAACAAGAAGGTTCGTTTGGAGAGTAATTGGCTAGTAATTTATTCTTTGCGGTTGAGGACGCTGACGGGAAATGATGGGGAACCTTCTAAATTACTCGATAAGATTGTCGTTAATGTCTGTCTACGTATTCCTAAGACTAAAATTCGATGTCTATTCTAATCTCACTAATATTTACCACACGAATACGACGTTCTGAAAATTAAAACAAACAATTGGTGATGAATCAATTCTATCGAGGACGGTATTTCGAACGGAACGAATTGAATGCACGGAACGGTAAATGCGGCAAATTCTACGAGAGACGGAAGGTACGAATATCGGAGTAATTTCATTGAATAACGAATGATTGCAAATCAAACGGGTTTTCGCATGCCTTATTTTGTTCGTCCGATATCGCTAATATAGTTTTACCACGAAATACCTACGTACGACGCATTGGACGCTTGGGGATAGTGACAGGAAGAATTTGAAATATTCACGACGACCGTACTGGTAATTCAAAAGCTCAATTTCAGTCTTGTAACATTCATATTGTAGGTAGTCGATAATAAGATGAAGAAATGACAGTTAATCGGTAAGAAGTGATTAATCGTGCACTTGCCAATTGTGAAACTTTGTTCGAAGAACGGTGAGTATGGTGTACTGCCGTCGTTCACTCGAGACGGCGGAAATCGTAGCTATAGCTTTATTATAATGACTGTACTATACACTGTTACGCGTTGTGGTTCGCTCACATGGAAATTAGTTGACTTTAGGAGATGGTTCGTAAGGGGAAACCAAAATGGCGAATAGCAAATGCATTTACCCGTGGCGCTGTAACCACCACGAAGTAAATCAAAAATTCGTTTTCTTTAACGGCGGGAGGGATCGTTTTAACGTGTAAATATCGCGCACCGCCGTGGGCGTTGCTTCGCCACTCTGATCCGCGAGTTCTCAGCAAGATATGTATTCGTCGTAAACCAAAGATTTTTGTCGTTTTCCAAGAGGGTCGCGCGCGAGTCTCGTCGAGTGTCTGCTGCCGTGCGTTTTCCTCGCCCAACAACGACACAATCTTCTCATCCTTCGATGTTAATCTCTCGGCTTTCGTCTTGTTTTACGTACCATCCGACTTCACTTCCGGTACGTGGTATTCCTAAGCAACAGTAGGGCTCGGGCGTCTTTTCTTCGTTACTCAGATTTAGAGAACAGTACAAATGTATCTTAAAGTATATCACATCTAACGAGTAAACATGGTTCCGGATCAGTTAATTGCCCGTTGCAAAGAAAATCCAAAGTCGATACAATCTCTTGCGGTTCGTGCAGATTTGAATAAATTATTTAACGTAGCTATTAAGTTAATGCGTAGCTTTGTTTATCCCTGTAAGTGCCATAACAATTATTCATACCGTTTAATCCACGAAAGTCTTACATGGAGGAAAGTAATACGATAAAAGTCGCGTTTGTACACGGTTCATAGTTTTTAGAAGTGTTACTTTTGTTTGTTATCGAAAGAGCCATGTTTACCATCGCAAGACTGACAATGTACCTGAAAAAACCTACGAGAAAAAAAGTACTTAAGGAAAGCCATAAGAAGAAATTGTACACCGAAATCGGTAACTCGGTCTTGTTTGTGTTTCCTGCGGATAATGCAGCCACGTGAGTTTCTATCGGATGCGTAACGATGCTTCAAATAAAACCGACAGGATATTACAATTGACGGGTAACTCGTGCGCGGCCCTCGCGATCTCTTATGTAAGTAAACGAATTCCTCGAGCATTTCGATACATTTGTTAGATTTCGTCATTTTTCACGACAAGCAAAACTTGCGTAACGCCCCGTTAAAAACGAAGTGATTCGTAATTTCGACGTCGGTCATGCCCACGAAGTCCGTAAAGGACGAAAAATTCTTGGCGATTTTTGGCGGCTGAATTTTGCTTGGTCGTGTTTATAGTTCATACCGAAGGTGGTACCTGCGTAACGATTGCATTACTGTTAAATTACCGCTATTTGTGTATGTTCATCGACGGTGAGAACCGAGATCGTTTCTGGCCGGAGAGCTGCAAAAGTGTAATTAACGTAAACGTCATGAATGTAAGACCTAATAGGTTGAAACGATGCTTAAAATATCAAAATAAACTTGGCTTGAGGCGTAATGGAAATTCAAGTTTTTCATACACCACCGGGGGGACGATCCTTCGTTTCCCCCGGAAGTCCTACGCGAGACACACCTTACGTTTCAAGTGGGAAACGTAATGTTGACCGAGGTACAAAGAGGAACGATAAGAAGCAGTTTTCAAATGATGTTGCACATTGTGCCCGTACTTTGCAGACGATTGTTTACTGAAAAAACGAAAAGCACAGCGGAAATACGCCCTACGTAAAATATGAACGTTGAATAGTTGTCTAGGCATTAGTACTTAAATAAGGATCAAGTCTTTATAATTATACAGCCACCTTCTAAATGCGCTACTGGCGAAGTACGTCGAGCATGTTTTATTTGGAACGTTGCATATTTACGTTATTTACACCTTTACCGACGATTCGCTGCGCGAAGGAGGCGGGCAAGTGGGATCCTGAAGATAATATTAGTGACTAGACGAGATAAACAAGTTACGGTATGATAAAATGCTTTAGTGTATATAGTTTTGTAAAGTGTTATCGTGATAGCGATCGGGGAAGGATCTATGTAGTCGAAAAACGTAGACTATGTAAGTTACCACCGATATAACGATAATTATTACACGCGATTTCTCGTGGATATTCGAGAGAAAAGCTCGTGGGAAACGAGAACGTTGATTGTAATTGAGAAGACATTGTAATTGCCTGCAAATACTTGTCTATCGTGATCGAGCGAGTAACGAAAGGCGTAAATATTAATCCATTGTTTCGTTAAATCTAGTTGTATATGGTATATACAAGAACGGAAAGAGACGTTATTCGTTAAATATAAATATATATATATATATATATAATATGTGAAATATGCGTAATACTTTAAGCTGTCAAATAGAATGTCCTAATATTAAATATTATAGTGCCATTAAATTTACTCGAGTGTTATACCACGTGGAAACCCTATATCCAAAGTATTATCCCCACTTTTGCCATCAATCGTCATGCAGGGGAAGTAATTTAGTTTTACGATTTTTTAATCCCGAAACGTTTTTCAAGAAGAGTCACGTTAGTTACAATGACGAAATATGAGGTTTGTAAATGAAGAATCCCAGAGTATTTTAAAATACGTTTATATGGCTGTATAAAAGTACTACAATTATCGTTACATTTCTATTCAGTATAACATTTTACTATTTATCGACGTTAAAGTAAGTATGCAATACAGGAACTCTATGTGTATTTAAAATTGATCCTCTTAGCTTTCGCGGTAAGTTTTGCAGAACAATTTTAGCCATACTTCACCTTAGACGCTACTCGCCTAATTATGTACTAGCAACAGGACTCGTGAAACATCGGTATTTTCTAATTAATTTACTACTAGCATGTAATGTAAAGGCACTTTTAGATGCGGTCTAAGAAACATTATCCTCATAGCAGGATGTGTTGACACAAAATTTGCACGAGGGAACAACGAAATTATCAACTCGCTTTCGGACACGCGTGAATTTCCTCGTCCTTCCACTTACGAATGCAAAATTCACGAACATCACAAATATCGAGGTTCCCGCGACGAAGGCTTGCCAGTAAAGACCCGTTAATTGATTTAGGAATACGATCTACGCGTTTCTTCAATAACAGCGACAGCGATGGCTCGGACACTGCGGCGGATAAACCAAACATTTATCCAGACAATACACACTGGCACCTTCCTTGCCCGCGATGTCACCTATAGCATCGCAAACTTCCCTGTAAAAATAAAGCAGATACGTTAGTGCGTTTAACGTGTTATCATACGACTCTGTATAACGGCGGAAATAATTACAATTACCGCTATAACTTCAAAATTGAAGTACAAAGGTTTCTGTCTTTTTAAATGGCCGACGGTATAAAAAAATATCACTGTTGCGTTTCCATTTAATCACTGGATTGTAAGGAATTTTCTTAATCGTTACTTGAATAACATTCTTTTGCGTTTTTTTTTTCTATATTTTGGTCCAGATTATAGTTTCATAAATTTTGTGTGTTTCTTGTTTTTACTTACGGGCATTGACAAATGGTGGAAGGACAATTTGGTGGATAACGAAGGCAGTTGGATTGGCACCATTCGTTCATTCCTGGTATACGACGGTACAAGTTCGTAGGCACGCATACTTGAGATCTAAAGTGAATCATATATGCACATGAATCGTATTACATGTCGTATTCAAGTAACGACGGGCCGAGGTCGGCCGCGTTCGATCAACGTTGCCAGAATTGGTGCTTCTCGAATTTCGAACAATTTTTCGATTCACACAAGAAACTATGAATATTTTTGAGATTCGAGAAATTTCGAAGAAAGTTTAAAAGTTTCCAAGAGCCAATGCTTTCGAAACTCTGCTATTTTTGTGCGATCTCGGAAAATTTCGGGAACTTTTTTTACATTTCGGCCATGTGGGAATAAGTTGTTGAAGTTGTGGGTAGGATGAGAAATTTGACAACGCTGTCGCTGCGGGTCGAGTTAATAATTCGTCCGTTCTCGTGAAGGATTTAGCCTACCGTATGACGAGGGGGAAGACGTTGTTCGGCGTACGGTAGTCCCTGTAGTAGAGCAGGAACGGATTGTCATGCTGCACGAAGAGTGGAGGAACGCCCGCTGTGCTCGTGACGATGCTCACGTCGGCGCAATTCCGAAAAGTTTCTGGCCGACCGCAGCCGACAGCTTCCGTTCCGTTTTCACAAGTGCCCCACATGTTACCTGTTCGAAATTTCCCAATGATTACCCAGCGATCGATAAGAGTATTTTAAAATGGAACGTCCCGAGTTTTCGACATGAAGTTTATCGTCTTTTTGTATCTGATCGTTCGTACTTTAAAACTGTTGGTAATAAAAAAAGAGTCTTGGATCTCGTGAAGTACATATAGTAAGAGAATGTGTAAGATTTGGAATTAATACCGATGTAACGATTAAAAGGTCAGAGTATGGTATGAGTGATTTTTCAAAATAATAACCCGTGTAATAATTCCATTGAACGACACATTGCGAACAAGTAATGTACGCAGGAAGGTCGACTTTGTATCGAAAAATGGCCTTCTTTTCCGTTTCTACGGGAATCTGGAAAGCAACGTCTCTGGTGCCGGAAATGTACAAAGGATATCTGAAATAGAAAGGATATTCGTAAGAATGTAACATTCTCGTGATTAACGTTACACAATGAAGAAAGGTTTGCTTGAAAATAATTTTCACGGGGTATTACCTGTCGAAACATTCTTGAGAAGCTTCGTTCGTGGGGTTGTTGTTCGGGCAAAGATACATTTCGAATCTTCCCAAGTGATTAGCCGTTAGCTCAATTTCGATGTCGATCTCCTAAAGGGGACAAAGAATTCCGTGAGGATTTTTATCGAGCCTACCTGCTAGCCGCGCGTTTAGAAAATAAAGTGAGCAATAGAATGGCGCATAAACCGTGACGCACGCCTTTCGAAAAATATATATATGAGGACATAAAAAGCCGGCAACTGGCCAATCCCGAAAATAGAGAGGAATGTCAGCACCGTAAATTGGGATATAGTTGAAATAAAAAGCGACATTTAATGGTGTTTTCATCTCCGCCGATGCTGGTGCATAACTCGAGGGGTTACGATCGTTTGTGATCGGACAAAAGTAGGATTCCCGTTAAACCGGAACCGCGAGACGGCCAATCTAGGGTACCTGACCGACGGTGTAGTGCCTGACGATTGTCCCTTTGGCGTATTCTCCGCCAGCTTCGTGAGGTCTCGGTTCGTTCAAGTGGTAGGCATCGCCGCAGATCCCGCACTTGCCTTGATTCTGCACCCATTGAACTGGGCAAACACGAAAACGTCGTTAGACCCAAGTGCGCTTCAGCAACTGTATTAACCCTTTCGACGATGTCACGTAATTTCGCTGTGGAATCGGTAGACCGCGATCGAATCCCCTGCCCAATGTTCCCCGTCGACCCGATAAATTGACGATTACTTGTGACGAACCAGTTTGTTCATGACGAATTTTCCGCGATCTCGTTTCTGTTCAAAAGAGATCGCTGCAACTTCGCGAACCTGCGATTACGTATGATCTTAAGAGCATTCGTGTTACAATTGCATCACGGTCGATCGAAAATGTGAAAACTCGCCGGGGCAATTGGAATAATCGACAAGACTTATCATTATTCCAAAAGTTGGCGTGTTTTCGCCGAGTTCATGACATTGGTATTCGCGGAACGTTCGGTTCGCCGTCTACCGTGCGATTACGGTGAAAGGTGGTCATTACTTAACGACGAACCTGCGTACCCGCCACAGAAGAGCTCGTTGTCGTTGTAATTGACGGGATTTGGAAAGCCAAATCGCCACATGCTGTTGCGTGCAGGTGGATCCATCAGTCGGCCATGCCCCTCGACGTAAACATTTACGTTCACCTTCGTAAAGGAAATTTATCTCACATCGTGCCAGTGAAAAAACACTTTGATCGGGATTAATTATAACTCCATCGAAATAAATTATGCAACAATGTGAACTTTAAGGTAATGGTAGAAAATGAAATGAACGTACAATAAATTCAGTTATATGAATCATGAAGATTCAGTATGAATTGAGTCTTCGTTACTGTAATGTCAACGTTTTTATTATTCCTTCCCTTCTCACCTGAAGAATGAGGTACAATATTATTAGAAGTTGGGTTGAATTTCGGTGCCTGGTAATCATCGTTATTTCCTGAAACAGAAATATGTTAATTAAGAATTGATATTACAATATTTTTTTTATGCATTTCGTGAAAGTAATATAGTGTTTGAAAGTTTCTTTATCGTTCCGGAATGGGAACCTATTTGTAAGTATCGCACGACTTGCGATAATTCATTGATTAATTCACATTAAGGCAAAATAATGTATTACTAACTCCGTACATTCAAGGGAATTGACTAGAATCTTATCAGAGCCGGAAGATAAAAAATCCATTAAGACCATCGGGATATTTTACGACGTCCATTAAGGTCCTTCATCGCTGATGGAAATTGAAAACCCTCCACAGATGTTTATTACCGTTCATTTTCGTGAACGCCGAATTTCAAACTGACTATTTCACAGGCGAAAAATCAATTATGCTAATAGAATCGATAGCATTAGGGACAAGATTAACGAGTTCGTTGAGTGACAAAACAAATTCGCTCGGTAATGGGAAGACATGAATTTACATGAGACTTTTGTGCAGGCAATGGCCAACTGGATATGTAACTTCCGTGTTCGGAGATCTATCTATTCGGGAGCAGGAGGGTCAGGTAAAATGGTCAGAATAAATTGCGCCCGATGGCCTTGAACTGGCTAGTAACGGAATATCTTACATAAGAAAACGAGGATACGGGGATTGTGCCAATGGGGTCGTTACGACAATAAAAGTGCGAGTGCGTCGTCGCGATTTCTCTCACACCTTCTACCAGACACGAATTTCCTATGCAGTTTGCTTAGCTATTCAGCCATGGACTTAGCAAACATTGTGAAAAAACATTTCTGCGACTTACAAGCTGTATCATTCGGTAAAACAGTGTCATGTTTCCTCTCGTTCCCTTCATTCCTCATAAATGACTTTTAAAGGGTCATTAAAAGTATATCATCTGCTGATTGTGACGAGGGAACTGAGGTGTTGAAATTTCGAATCGGTCAATGCCGCTACCTTGACACGTGACGTGACATGGAATACAAAACGCCGTCTGATTTAATTAATTCCAACGACAGCACTGAGATCACGATTTCGTGCTCAGCTGATGAACTGCCGAGAGGATGGCGGGAATTATGCAATCTGTCTGTGTAGACTTTCAATAGTACTCCACGCAAATATGGTCAACGAACTAATTGCTTTCATGACTAAATAGTGTTGGAATAAGTAATCCAACTAATACGAAGGATCGATTCAAGATTAATTAATTCACTATAGTTACAATTCTGTTAAATTTTTAGCAGTAGTGTTATTTCGAAAATGTTAAAAACGTGGTTTCAATCTGCGAAAAAGCAAGCTTAAATATACAAAATGGGGATTCGGAGTCAGATTTTTGCGGGTTTGATAAAAGAAATTCCTTTTTCTATAAGAACGACCGTGTGTCGTCGTAAAATACGGTAAAAGCGAGCCGTGCCCTAAGAAGAAATGATCGTTTGATTCGAATCTTTTCTCCACGTCCACTTCGGACGGCCGGTTGAGCCGAAAACAGATCGACCGTCGTTTCTGAAGCTTAGCGCAAGAAAGAGGCGTCGGAGGGAAACAAGAAGAAGGCGACGGCTCCAGAACCGGACGGATCGGACGTTCTTTGCATGAGTAAAAAAATCACAACGGGCAATCTGAGTTTACATTACACCAAATGAGCCCACCCTGCTTTATTTCGCAGACAGAACGTCGTTATCACCGTCAGAATTATGCCCCTAAAATTACTCAAAGTTTTATCGTCGTGTCAAGAGTTCAATATACATTTAGCGGCGTAGAAAAGGATTCACTAATACAACAAAAAAGCATTACTGTCCTGAACAAATCTGATTCTATCGGAACAATGAATCGGTCGATGTGTTACTTTGTAAGTGTAACAAGTAAGCTTTTTGTTGTTACGGGAGAACAGTTCGGGTAACGATTGATACAATGTAAAAAAAAGTATCGCACGCAGAAAATTATGCAAAGCAAATCTTATGGTGCGTTTCTGCTCCTAACGAGACGTTTCGGTCCTTAGTAGTGGTTGTCTGGTAATTAATGACTCTGTTGGAGAAAAATAAATACTTCAGGACGATGGACCGATTCCCTAATGAGATCGCTGCGAGTTTTCGATCTCTCCAAAAGAAACCAATGCGATTCTTCGGCTTCTTAAACACAGCTACAGTCGAAACTTTCGTGGGTGTTGAACCCGAACGACTCACGGGCTAAAACCTTTCATTTGTATTCTTCTAAGTTTTATTAAACAAATTTAAATGACCTCCCGTGAAGTTATGACGACATAAAATTCAATAAACTTCATTGAATTCTACAATTTTTACACCTAAAAAAAATGAAGCCAGTGATTGTAACCGAGTGACCGTCTGTTTTACATTAGGATTGTTTAGATTGTGCACAGATGTAAGTTAAAGATTTGGAATAATGTATAAATACATCGGGAAAACGTTTGTTAGGCGCGGCTAAATCGCTGAGTCAAAACTGGGCGAAGCAAAATTCCAAGGGTCTTGGTAAGTCTCGGGTCCCAGTGACTCAGAATTTTCACACTCGAACATGCAAAACTTATTAGCGCAGTGAGACCGCTTTGACAGATTCATACATAACGAGATATTAAAGAACCGGATCGCAGATCTCATTTAGTCTGAATCGCAGAAGACGTCACGCCACTGACACTTTATTTAATATCGTCATATTCATTTGCTAGTAGAAATCGTTTCAGGAATATACGAGTCAACGTTTCCGGGGCATTTGCAAAACATGTCGATAGTTTTTGGGAACGCATTAAAGGTTCGATGAAAAATTTTGTATCGTCGAAAGGAGATTTTAACACAGTAAAGACGTGTTAAGTGGTACCGCGGAATCATGATTCCTTTTAAAGTATGGGCGGGCGCTAATTTCGATTAGTATATATCAAAAAAATAAGCTTTCTATCTATGCCCGGTCAAAGTACCGCTGATTTATGTCAGCATGCGCAGAGAGCACAGACAAACCGGTCCGTATTTTAAATCTGCCCCGTGTTTAGTGAATTTGTCAGATAAGAACTAAAAGGATGTAAAATAGCGATGCTAGAGCACCTCCTATAATGGAGTTGTCGGAAGAATTTTTCTCCAATTTGGCACGCTTGTTGTATAATACCGACACGAGAAGTGAATTATTTTAGTAAAAGGTGCTCAGGAATGAATGAATCAAATTAAAGGACAATGAGATTAGATGCGAAGTCAATGACTGAGTTGAGTTATTTCTCGTTCTAAAAGGATGTTTTAACTTTTTGTATAGATAGCGTATTTGTACCTGAATCTTTCCAATTGGTAAGCCGGCAAAAGCGTGAGAAAGCTATTTTTGCGAAGAAAGCTTTAAGTGGAATCGAACCCTTCGGAGAACGTTTGAATATGCATCGAACATTCCTTCGAAAGAACATCAGTTCTACACAACGATAGACCTAACAGACATTGCACGCCGAAAAAAATGCTACGTTCAGCGGATACTGAATAGTCATTACGAAATTTCAAGCTATCTACGAACATTTCTACTTCACATACCTTAAAACCAAGAAATACAGAAATTTCACTATAAACAACATAGGGCTTGTAAAATTAGGCAAAAAATACATTTTGGTAATAAGCGTGGGAGGGTCGCGATGCAGATATTTCTGAAGTGCAGTTTTATCACGGGCATTTAAAGCTCGGAAAACCCGTTGGCAGAAAATGGAGGGGGGAGACACAGGAATACCGGTAGATTCGCAAATCCAAGAGAAAGGTAAAAAAACATAGGAACGGTTTCTTTGGTACTTGAGAGACCAAGGTCGTTGGCGCACAACGACGTCCCGTCCGATGAGTTTAGGTAAGAAGGAATTTAAATGCAGTCATCGGGGCTCTGCACCGAGAGGCATTTCTACGACTCGTGTCAACAGTTTCGCCAGCTTTAAAAGTATCCCGTGTGTGAACCGAAGAGGAAAGTAAATCACCGGCGAAACGACACTTCCACCGTTTCGTCCTCACACCGAACGGTTCTCTATCGACATTACTTCGATAAACGGAAAAAGCATAGTCGGGGAACAAATTGTTGAAGGCCTGGAAACGCGACAAAATTTGCATCTACCATTTCAAGGACTGTACTCTAAGTCGGCCAGTTTGTTTCGAGAAAGATTGCAGTTTTGAAATAAGCCTCCCAGTTATTGACGCTTAGCTGCGTCGGATAAGAAAATGTTTTCCTACGGTCGGTGAATCACGTGAGTAATACTTGCTTCTCGTTCGCTAGGATCAGTTACCCAAGTTTACTAAATTTTACTGTCGAGTCTAAGCTAAGTTTGTTGAATCCTTCGGGTTTTGTATCAACTCCTAGCTGCATGGTATCGAGCTGCAATGGTGATACGTTGAAAGAACTACGACAAAACCACTGACCTAGTAGCCAAATGTTCATCTAATGATCCATGTTTTCAGCAATAAAATTCATTATTTAAATTCATATCGACAATTAAGAACATCTACAATGTTGACGAAAATCAAAATGAGTCTAATACGAGTATCGTACGATTACCAGAATCTTGAAGTAATTATAAAATAATCTCCCCAATTGGCGTGCAGCGAAATGAGGAAAAGAACTGCACGCATGAAATTAAAAGTATTCATAATCAATCATTTGATTCCCATGGTACAATCGAAGACAATTTCCTTTCTTCCGTGAAGTGTGCCGCGGTGGGCCACTTTTTCATACGGAGGGTCTGCAGGTGGTCTGGGATGATATGAATGGTAGGAACGATAAACTGTATCAGTACCGTAAGGCCCGCGTGTGTGTGTTATTTACCGGTCTGCGCGTGCGGAGCATCCGAATCGGGCCGGGCGATTAAGTAGGTGAAAACGCGATGGAAACGTCTGCCAGAATTCGAATGCACTCTGTATCGACTGAATTCGATTTACGGCACAGCGGAAATACCTTCTCGCTGTTCCCTCAATCACGCTTAAAGCACTTTCGTGAAGGAGTAACTTTCATCGTAACACCCCATGCATTATTGAACGTAAGGAAGTATTGCGCAAAATAGTGAATAAAAAGGTAAAGTGAGAATATTTGCAATTGAAAGGCAATTCAATTATACACAATTATAACATAGGACCAGGTAAAAATAAAGAAGAAATCGTAATAGAAAGCTTATTCATCTGTTTGCAGAAATATGAAAATTAGATTTGAAAACTAGACTAGCAGGGAGAGATGGAATTAAGTTTTTTTTATATTTATTGTATGCATTCCATGTTTGGTGTGATTTAAAGTCCGGATGAATGTAAGATCTATAAAAGAGCGTAAAGCTATGACGAAAAAGTAGAAACTACCCGACGAGCACAGACAGTATGCTGCACACGAGTCGTTCACCGTCAAAGGCAGAAAAATACAAACGCTTATTACATTGATAAAAAAAATCGATGAGTTAAATAAATTCCCTTTGCGATCTACGATTTTTGTTGCACTGAATAATTATTATTTCTGACCGAAAACGATACAATTTTCCAGCGAACATTCGACAGACTTTCCATCCTAAAAATGCATTATAGTGGAAAGGCAAATTATTAATTGAAATTGCGTAAATTTTGACCCAGATGCGTTGTCTTTTTTTTGGTAAAAAAATCTACTGGTCCCGTGAGATAGTGGAGCAGCGGTCTCATGGTCTCACCTTGAGTGGCCGAGGACGAGGAAGTGCTTGACGTTGGGAACGAAGACCGAGGACGAGAAGATGTCACTGGAGGACTGCGGCTTGTATACTGAAGTGACTACAAGTCCGCACGCACCTGGTGAACCGAGTCGAATGTCTTCGCACGATTGAATAATAATATGCGCGACGGGCTGCGCGGTCCAACGGCAGTCGAAAAACTCGACTGCCACCACCCATCGGTCCCCCGAGGCCAGAGGACTAAGGTGTGGTTTTTGGAGGCAGGACTGAAGCGCGATCGCCAGGAAATGTCCCATCGAGGAAAACGTCATTGGAAACTGTCCAGCAGAATTTCCTTCCCAATTTTCCCTACACTCCTGGCCACTTTTCGGTGCATAGAATTTCGGATGGTACAGAGTGAATTCTCAAGAAAACGTATTGCATGTTTGTACGGTTCAACAAGTGTCTGAGAATTTCAAAGACATGTGAACATGTCCTTTTTGAGAATTTCATCTAAATTTCAATGTGATCAGTTCATGTGATCAGTTTAAATTTCCCTATAGTTTTAGCCGCGTTTTCGAGAGACAATTTTTGATGCTTAACAAATGGGTTGGAAGCGATAGTGATACCACACTACATCAATGCTAATTCGAGCGTTATAAAAGGCAGAATATTCTTAAGGAAATATACTAGTACATAATATCTGGAACTATATGAATTAGAATGTTATATTTGCTGGTATATTGACTATACAGAACGCAATATTTTACGGTCCCTTCAGTTTTGAACATGTTCAGCTTAACGTTGACCACAGATGAGTCACATCACCCTGTAGAAGAACACTCTGTGAATCATCGGTGGATCATAGCAATCTCGATTGTTGTGATATTAACGATCTGCGAAAAATACTAATTAATCAAAAATTACCGAGCTATAAAATATTAGAATAAAAATAGGAGATGCATGTATTACATAATGATAAGGTGTCACACGTACGTATTAACGCAACTATTTAGGAGAAATAGTAGTACAGAAAATTAAATCCTATCAGTTTTATTTTATATTATGACATACTATTAAAATGAGAAGAAATATATAAAAAACACTATCAACATAAAATGATATCTATTTTGAATTATTGAAATTATTATAGGAAAATGGATTAGGGAATATTATATAAAACTAATTATTGTTTACTACATTATCACATTGTGTTATTACGTTTCACAATATATTTTGTATGGTACTTTTAAAAGGAGCAAGATAAAGTTTGAACGTTGGACAGCTTTGTAGAGTGAAGGTTGGCAGTCAGAAACACCAGCAAAAATGGCTACTCCCGCAACTAGAGCTGTAAAACAAGTTAAACCTCTTTTGTCACGTAACAGAGAAGAAGCACGTAGAAGAGTGCTAAATTTATATCGATCATGGTACCGACAAGTACCTATTATGCGTAAGTAATGAAATATTTCATGGTTTACTTGAATTACGTGTTTCTTGATTCTAACCTATACTACTATAAATAACAGACTTTTCCGTTGTATAACTCAGTAAACTGTTCAATACATAATATGAGTAAATATTATGTTCCATTGTTATTTGCATATATAAAAGTGACATTTAGTTTTAATAGTATAAGGTACTCGATATGTTCATAACGCGGGTTTTTCATATACAGTATACACATATCATTTTGTTTTGGTTACATGTTAATACAAGTTTGTTAGTTTAATTTCAAACATAGAATATGAATTTTGTATATAATAATCTGCTACTTTTATTTGTTGTTATAGTTCTGCACTTTGATATTGACAAATCAGAGGAAGATTGTAAGAAGAAAATACGAGAAGAATTCATGCGACACAAAGATGTACAAGATCTAAGACTCATTGATCAATTGGTTATCAGGGTAAGATTTTAGGTTTTACAATTTGTCTAAGGAATACCAAGCTAATATTACATGGCAATGACAAAAATATATAAGATATTTCATTGTTTAACTAAGTTTTATTATTTTCTTAGGGACAAATGGAGTTAAAAGAGGTTGTTATGATGTGGAAGAATAAAGGACATCTAATGTTCTATTGGAAGGATACTGTACCAAAGAAACCAACAGATTTTATGTCCAAATTTCTTTCAGGACAAGATTAATATTACATAAAGGTAGCTTGTATCATAGAACTTACATTAATCCACTAGACATCTGGTAATAAATTATGTACAGATTATATATGTACTACATTTGTTGTTATAAGTCTTGTTAACCCAAGTATTTCAACAATAAACTTGGAGGGTATAAGAGAGTTGTTGAGAATGCCATTGCTCAGTAATAAAAAAAAGTGAAATCTTTAATCTTCGTTACAGAAGGTAATTTCTTTTAATTTACATATCATCTTTACATTGATATATTATTATTCAGGTATATACATTTGACAACATGATATATTACTAAGCACCTTAGGTACAATCTAGTTCACTTTTCACAGCCATACAAATAATTTGCTTTCCTTCAGTGAACAAGTATAGGATTATTAGATATAGAATATTACCTGTACATGCTTTCATACATACATGCTCTTTTGTTCTTACACACATGAACTCAAGCTTGCAGCATACACGCATAATGCAACAGTACGGACTATCTTTTTTTACATTGTGGGAGTTTTTCACTCTCAACTACAAAATAGATCTTCGCACGATCTTGGTCTCTGTATACTTTGGTTAGAATAATTTTTGTAAAACAGTTCGCTTTTCTCCTCTTTCCGTTCTCTTGTTTACACGCACGTGGATTAAAAATCTTAAATGAGTAAGGCAACGACAGCATGCTTACGAAAAAGTCAGTTTCAGTGTCGTTCCGATGCACGGTCCTATTAAGAGTTATAAAATGTTTAGGTATTAAAAATATACATTGTCTCGGTAACTTTCATATACATAAATTGCACGTGTCTAAGCTAAAAAGAAAAATGGCAACGATAAATCATCTTTATGACTCATAAATGCAATATGCTTTTGTGTTCTCGTACGTTCGTTTGCACTAAATTGATACGCATGTTTACGATTTCTCGCATTCAGGAAAACTTATCCCATACACTAAAAGTCCAGAAAAATAGAGTCGTTGGAAACATTCTCTTTCGTCCCGCTTCTATTTTGTACCATGGCATGACCCCTCTTGATAGAACTACTATTTTGCAGCTTGTTTCTCTGAACCAGATCGTCCTACTAACTGTTAATCGAATCCCACGAGGAGGAGTTCTCGTCAAGCATTGATACGTTAACCAGTATCAATGACATGTCAATGCTAAGAAATTTCAGAGAAACAGTTTGAAATGAGCAACAAAGGCAGATAAAAAGGAGGGTCAGAAATTTCAAAATGCGAGCAAGAGTCATTATCAAACACGGATGGTGTTTAGCTGAGGTGGAACAGATAAATACAATCCTGCTGTCAGACAATTAAGAAAAAAACTACTTTTCGACGTTCGTTTCTTTAAAACTGTGCTCGGTGTTTATTTACTACTTTCGGGGGGTCATTTCGCTTAGTGGTATGATTCAGAACGTGTCCTTTCGTTTCGCTCCTTGAATACACAAAGCATGTTGCCTACTAAACTATACTTTCTCGTTCGGACTGGATATCGTACCCTGCTATGACGCCTCTTCGTAGAGACACGTCACTGTTACGCAAGCCGTTTCCATTGAACAGATTGACGAGCCAACTTCTGATGGAATTTCGCGCAGATGACTTCTTGTCCGGCACGTTTTCGGCATCGGTTGCGGGAACGACCTCGTCGAGGGATCGCCAGCGTTTGACGGGGACGACTTCACCGGCGTATCCACCGTTTCCGCCGAGTAGAGGCGTCTCGGCTTCGCTCAACGAGTTCTCGGCATGAGGCACTACTATCACATTGCCGTTCGGGTAGTTGTTGTTCATCACTTTCCTGCTAACGTTCGTTCGCGAACCGGTCCGTACGCACTTGTCACAGTTCTCGAGGGACCTAAAGCTCTTCTTTGGATTCTTCCAGCTCGCCGACTCGGGATGCTTGTTGTAGAACGCCGAAGGGAAAGGGTCAAGCGATCGCGATTCCCTGATCATCGTTGGCGAAGGGTAGTCGCTCGTCGACGAGGATGAGGCGATTGTCGACAGCACCCTCGTATTCTTTCGAAGCTTCGGCCGTGGGTCGATGAAGAAATCGTCCAGTGCCATTTTTATATTGGCTGCTCTGCTGTCCGCCGCCTCTTGCATCGCGACGTTTTCCAAAGTTGTCTTCGATGCGCTCTCACTCAGGTACAAGGGTAATCGTTCGATTTTCCGAGCATGCAGTACTCGTGGAACTGGACTAGAACCACCGCACTGAGACGAGGTATCATCGTTAATTGGTCGCGGAACGCTAGATTGTCTTCTGCTTCCTGCTCCTAATCCGCCTAACAATGATGCCTGCCGCGAGTCCGGATTCAATTTCGGACTTCGCCTTGGCCTACAGAACAGCAGCGGAAGATCAGTCACGTCAACCTGTATGGGCAGAAATCAATTTGTTAAAGACGTTGCAATAAATAGTGGAAGTACTTAAAAATTCATTGCACTGTACCTCTCGTTTCTGAATAGCTTTTTCCGTGGCACCAGTCAGCCAATAAGTCTTTACTTCCCCCTTTCCTTTCATGTACACTAAACCGCGTTCTTCGATTATGTAACCGCCTATTTTATCTAGAGCTTCTTTACACTGCCCACTTATGTGTATACGCAATGGTTCCCCGTTAGATTCCATTCGTGAAGCTGTATTTACGGTGTCGCCGAATAAACAGTATCTGGGCATCGTCAATCCTACCACACCTGCGACGACAGGACCTGCACATGATTTTACATAAAGTAATCAGTTTCGTTTCGTTAATTCCTTTTTAGCTAAAAAATGTATAAAGTGATTTGTCACCTGTATGAATTCCAATACGTAATTTAAGAGTTTCCTGAGGACGATGGGCTATAGTATGATGCTTAACAGCATTTAGAAGTTCTAGAGACATTGATGCTATTTCGCCTGCGTGCCTATTTCCATTCTTAATCGGGAGACCAGAAACCTGTAATTCAAATTACTGGCTCAAATATCCTTCCCAGCGCGACAAGGGAGATTGGTTTAACTTTACTTACCACCATGTAAGCGTCGCCAATAGTCTCTACTTTGTACACATCGTACCCTTTAATTATGCGGTCGAATAACGTGTAAAGATCATTAAGGAAATTAACAACCTGTGACAAAAAATACAGACTTTTATATGTGATTTTATTTATTGTAGTCATTTATTACGAATTATTGTGCATTTAGAAATACCTGGAAAGGTGTGCTTTCCGCTGACATTGCTGTAAAACCAACAATGTCGCTGAAGTAAATAGTAACTAAATCGAAGGCTTCGGGTTCCACTCCGATCCCATTTGTTAGACAATTGGCAACAGGTCTATGATTAAAATCAACAAACATTCATGAGTCAAAAGTAAACATCATTTAAGGAACGTTTATTTTCCATTCCACGAGCATTGATTGTTTACGGAAACGTTAAACTTACTCTGGCAACATTCTGTGAAGTAGATCCTCGGTTTTCTGTTTCTCCTCAAAAAGAAGGCGTGTACGCTCACTGACTAGATCTTCGAGGTTGTTGGCGTATTTTTCCATCATGTCCATCATTTGATCCATTATATTGCGATGTCTACCAGCTTTCATCTTCTTCAATCTCGTACGTATCATTTTGAAGTCGGGCCTGAGCTGCGGATCCTCCGTCCAGCAGTCGGTTATCGTACTGACAATGTATTCGGCACAGTCTGCCTCAGACTCCGACAAAATGTCGACATTGGGTCTAAAAGGTGGCTCGCCATCCTCAGGATATCTTTTAACTCGGTCTATGATTTCTAAACGTCAAATAGAATTAGGTTTAATTCATGACATCAAACACCTTGGTCCTTTACATTGAAGACATTTTTAGCTTCATGTATGCAATTACCTTTGGGTTCCAGATTCACACCTCCATACGGTCCTTTACGTCCGATCATTTCGAACAGGATAATAGCAAATGAGTAGATATCTCCCTCCTGAGTACCCCTTATCGGAGCATTTGGGTTCCTCAACAACTCGGGAGCTTTCCAAAATAAGTCTGAAAGAATACGTTTGATTGGATTCGATGATGTTTAATAATATTCGTGTGATATTCTTCACGTAGAGACATTGACCTTGCGGCATATTAAATTCATTCAAGAGTTTATGTAAGGTCAGTTCCGTATAACTTACTTCGATAATACTGATGTTCACCGATGCTGTCGGATTCAGCACAGTGGCGCATATCATGAAGACCGAAATCGGATACTTGGAGTACCCACCGTGAAGTCACAACGCAATTCGAGGACTTCAAATTACCATGGCAGACTAGCACAGAGGACTCGTGAATGTACAGCATACCCTATCCAAACAAAATATCTTTCCTTACTGCTGTACAACAATTTATGTATTTCCACGTTATCAGCAATGCTCACCTTAATGAGATCATGAACTAAAGAAGCAATGAACATATCGTCTAACTTGATATCTTCGTTTTCAATGATGTCCTAAATAAAAAAAAGGTTCATAAATATGTGGATATGTTTGATGGACGGTATACAATGTCGGGAGAAGAATTGAAACTTACGTAAAGACTTCCTTTGGCACAATAATCGGTAATCAACAATATCCTCATCGGTTCGACGCAAGCACCGATGAAGGAGTTGAGATTGCCGTGTCGGATTTCACGAAGGATCCTCATCTCCTTCATGACGTCTCGCGAGATGTCTTTCTTCTTCGAGAACTTGAGCTCCTTTATTCGTACGACTACGCCGTGGTAATGCCCCGTTTGCGCGAAAACCTGGCCTCCGCACCTTGACTCGTAGGATATTGCACTAACTAAACTTAACTGCAAATAACAACAAAAATGATATTCAAAATTATTATTCATGCGCGACTTACGCTCGAAACTCAAACATTAAACTGTCCATAACTGCGTTACTTCTCGAAATTAACGTTCGAT
Source organism: Hedychridium roseum (assembly GCA_963989215.1). Lineage (NCBI taxonomy): Eukaryota > Metazoa > Arthropoda > Insecta > Hymenoptera > Chrysididae > Hedychridium > Hedychridium roseum. Next base: position 5,573,447 of record OZ022312.1, on the reverse strand, counting down.
CTTCCTGTTTATGGCATATTCCTGTATGTTTTTTTAGTGGTTCAGGGAGAATCGTTCGTTTACCTTACTAGGAGAGGACATGAGATTGTCAAGATGAGGATAACCGTGAATCTCGCTCGGATCGATCTTCCAGAGCAGCCCTTCGATCTCTTGCTCGATCTTCCACTTTCTGTATATGCTCATGGTTATCACCGCGGCGCAGAAAAGCAGAACAGCGAGGACACCCGCTGCGACGATGCTGTGGAGATGAGTGTCGTCCTTGGGACAGTGCTCGTTGAGAAAGCCGCATCCTGGCTCTGCTTCTGGCTTATTCTTCCCAGGCCAATCCATGGACTCCGACGGCCTGTACACCTACGCAAAACGCCGATATACTCGCGAGCGCATAACGATGAAAAATAATGTCCCGACAACGGCGTTATGCTCGAAACGTGTCTTTCAATTATTCCCTTCGTCTACTTTTGCCGAGAAAACGGCGCGGTCAAGTCGCAGCGCTTTTGGATTTGTAAATTATTCAGCAAACCGGTGTTACTTATAGGCGTACTTAATTACCGCAACATTGAAATGCTGTTAATGGCTTGTTCTCGGGGTACAGGATTAGTACAGATCATTTGTCGCAATAAGAAAAAATCTGCATAATTCGTTCGTCTCGCGTGTGAACGCTTAAGTAAAAACCAGTTGGCACGAATACTGCAAACAACTCACTCACTAGAGTTTCACCCTGCTGGAATTGGCCCACAGGTTTCATTTGGTAGTCGCAGGAGAAGTTGTTCATGCGGAAGGGATCTTTCTTCAGCGCTAGCACGGAGAAGTTTCCCTCGGAGTCACCGTTTCTATCCAGCTTTATCGTCGCACCGCTGACACCTTTGAAAAGTCGTTAAACCCTTAGGATACTTCAGACTACCGATTTAGAATGTCTCCCATACGTTAAACCCGAAATAACTCTTTGCTACGCATCAGTTTAGAATTAAATGCCGGCCCGAATTTAGAACAATCGCGAACTATTTGAATCGTCTTTCATTCGGTACAAATGAATTTTGACGTACAAACTTCAAATTTTCGTATAATACTGACAAACTTCTGATAATCGGAGCTTTAAAGAGGTTTAAAAAAATCGTTTAAGCAGTATTATTAAACATAAGATGTTTTAGCAAAGATAGTTTTTTAATATAATCTTTGCATGCGGTGTTGAATATTTTTCGTGGTGTACGGATGTTTGTGTTTTTATACGTACTTACTTTGATACGTGTGATTCTTGATAATCGTCTCTATGATCTGCGTGCCGTTGCTGGCTATTTCCTCGAGTGTGTGCTCTGGCTGATCGCGTATAAGCTGATCCAAGGCCCGGGCATACAGCTTGAGGGAGTCGTAAAGATATGCCGCGTGGATCGACACGTACTGAAACGAAAGTGCAGTCCACATAACAAAGACATTCGCCTTTTCTCTTCAGAAAATCTTACAATTAGATCTTTTTTCCTATTTTCCCACTTTTAAGCATTTCTTTTGCTAAAGCACGAGACGTTAAAAATTCTAAGCAGGTGGCGAAACACTTTTGAAACGATCAATGTAACTATTAATATTTGAAAAATGGGAGAATTTAAGTATAGACCTGACACTCTGTAAAAAGGTCAAGGGCGAACCAATTTGGCATTGAATCAAATATACCTTTTCGTATTTTCTCAAGAGCTCCGGTATGACGAAGTTAAAGGGCTCTTTGCTGCTGTACTCCCTCACCTTCTTCGTGAACTCCTCGTAATTTTGTGTGGGCGGAGTCGAAACGACCACCATCAGGGAACGGGCTCTTTTCAGAAAGTCTTTCGGCTCGAGACAATTTTTCAGATTGTCAAAGTGATCTGGCTCTACACAGAGAAAAATGAAGCATTGGGAAATAGCGTTCAGAACAGTTATTTTAACTTCTTCATTACGAAAATTTCAAGATCTCGTAATTGTAAATAAATCTGTTCTCGGAACTGTAATTCCGAATGTCAAAATAGGAACAGTTTGCTGTCCACGTAACTGTATCTGTATTTAAGTTTGATGAAACTGAGATTATTTTTTGAAAAGTCAAAGTACTAACTCCATAAGTACTTCTGCGCTTCGCGTGGCGAGTACGTCATCATATCTACGTGTATCACCATGTATTCTCCATTGTCCAGTAACCTTTGATTTTGCATCGAATTCATCATGTCTATGAGCGACATCGCTGTACCCAGGAAGATATAAACTGCAACAACAAACAACTATTTTGTGATACACCACACGAAGATAGCATCAATGTTATTGTACCACTACGGGAAGTATTAAAATTGCAACATGCGATTGTAACAAGAATTCATTTCTATTTCAGTACAGTTGAAGATAATTAAAAAAAATGATGATTAATATGGCACCGCGAAGAGACGTATTTATTTCTTTACTCTGCCATTGCTGATTTTATGTCGGCTAAATTTCACTACATTTTATTGATACGTCAATAAGCATGTTTGGTTTAGGACTGTTTTAAGACTGGTGGGTGTCGTGCAGGAGTGATTTTTGTAAGTAACGAAATATGGACTGACTCCGAGTCATATTTTTCGTCTCCTGTATAAGTTGGAACCATACGCTGACTTGACAGCACGGCAGTCTTTCCTCGCAGCACGTGTGCCGGTCTTCGACCGTGCGATGATGGTTCACGGTGAGATTGTGCTCCTTCGCCTGGTTCTCCAGGGAACGAGCGACCGTCGACCAGGCGCTCTCCGTTATTATCGTGAATTTGTTCCAGCCGTAGTGCAGTAACAGGGCGATTACCGACTTCGTCACCTGTGTGTCCGGCGGCTCGGTCCTCGCGAAGGTGTTTACACGCGAGGCTTTGTAGTCCGAGCATTTCTGAAACGGATAATTAAACATCCCGTCAAACTCATTCCCGTACAAATAATGTAACGTCAAATCCTGACCAAGTAAATCGAGAACCCACGACTGTTGCTGATTTAATGGACTTCAATTCTAATGTGAGCAAAGACAAGTCGTGGGCATATTTCTAAAAAGTTTTCCAATTTTCGTACTGTCATTCGGAAGAGCTGTTATACTGGATTGTGAATTAAATCTAAAGGCATAGGCTTCTTCGAGAACGATCGACCGCACGCATCTTACGGGGATTGGATCGAATATATTTGGATTGGCGGGGAAGGAGAGCGAACAGGGGCGAGGCTGGAATCGGAGCCTTTTCCCTCCGATTTTGGCATTACTGAGTTACATACATACGTGCACGCATACGTGTGGGAGGCACATACGGAGTTGCCGTTTCCTTTAAAGTAGCGCGCGTATACGAGTCTTGTGTGCACGCACCGCTCGGCAAAAGGCAATGGAAACGTATACAACTACAGCAGAAACGTGGGGAGAGAAAGAAAGAGAGAAAGAGAGACCGTTGCAAGGTTGAAGTCTGACCCCGGAAGAAGGCAGACGTGGGTTAATAGTAAATAAAAAAAAAATAAGAGTAGAGGACACAGATAAAAGCGTGGCAATTACGGGGGAAAAATGAGAGTAATAAATCGCTGCAGTCCTGCAATAAATTTCGTTCATCTAGGAAACCTTGGATGTCATTTTGTTGGTCAAATTCTGCCAGAATGATGCACTTCTTCGTTTACGGTACGTCAGTATTCTCGATGACACTTTTTTCAAGCGAGCAAGGCACAGAGGGAAGGTAGGAAGGAAGGGCGGAAGAGGAATCAAAAGAGGAAGACCGAGCAGGAAGGGACAGGGGGAGTAAGGGAGAAAGAGAGAAATGCGGTATAAAGTGGGCTGCGCCGAGTGTCATGGTGTGTGGCGCGGTTAAATATAAACCCGTGGGTACGAAGGAGGGCAGGAGGAGAGTGGAATGAACGGATAACTTGTCGGCGAACGGAGAGCGTATGCTCGTATAGAGGCAAACCGGAGAAAGAAAGAAAGAGAGAGGGCCCTTGCGTACGGTGAAATGTGACACGGGCTCATTAACATATAAATTAAACGTGACAACTGGGGGTCAGTTCTTCTTTAACGGGCGACCACCGCCACGCTCAACGATCGTCCTCTCCCATCCCCCACGTTCGGCTCCTCCTTCTCCTTTCGATCTCCTTTTTTCCACCGTCCTCGTCGACAAAATCTTCGCCAATTTGCGAGTCGGCCGCCCGCGGGGACGGAGATCGAGAGCGATATATGCATATGTACGAATATCCGCGATCTTATACTCCTACCTTCGGCCTCCCTACCTCACCCTCCCTTCAACTCGCCCTCGACATACCTGTTGTTCGGCCGTTTTTCGCCTCATGCTCCGGGCGTAAGTGCGATCCGGAGATATCAGGACGATCGGGATAACGCTGAATTCCGCCGAGGGCTCGTGTGGCCAAATACAGCCGGATAATTGCAATGGAAATTCTTACAATCGCTTCACCATCGGGCACGTGCATTTTCAGCTTACGGAGCCGCGGTGATTTCCCTTTTTATCCAACTATCGCGATTTCGCTTAATTATATTACACGGCCGGGGCTCCGCCCCGTGGGACATCGCGAACGTTCAACCGAAAATAGCCTTTCGCGGGTGATGGGAAGTGATGAGAAGAAGCTCGTGGGAAGCAGAAGGATTTCCTTCGGCCCGAAAAAACTGAATCTGGGCCAGTGTGGTAGCGCGGGACGGAAACTGAATGGAACGGAGCCTGCGTTACGGCGCGGAATGATGTGTTGAAACTATCATTACCTATAATCGGCCGAGGAAAACTTACAACTGACGGGTACGCGCGAGCGAGAGAGGAAGTCCTCGTCGGCGTGTTGGACTGATGAAATTGTTATTGTCATCACGTAAGCAGAAGTCGCAGCCAGCGATATACGTCGGCCTGTCGAAAGGAAGTCGATGACGTATCGGACAGCACGAATCATCATTGTCAGCACGCAAGATGATGTATCGTCGGCACTGCACCGAATTCAGATGCAGGAAGTTGCTGGAACGATGTTGACATCGAGGAACAGGAGATTCAAATGGAAATTCATAATCGCAAATACCGATCTTACAAAACGTTTCATTGGTATTCTCCGCCCACCCAACAGTACTGGTAAACAATGTCCTGGCAAGCAAACATCGCTAGAGTCATTTGGAGGTCTAACGCCAATGTTGACAGCAGTTCCTACGTACTGATATTTTGCAACAAACAAAACCCACTCTATAGTGATTAAACTGTCGCGATCGGACGTTCCTTTTAGACGGGTTAATGACAGTTCCAATAGTTCCTGACAGCCCGACAATTTCATACGTCATTGTCGTATTTTTCCCGGCGAGAGACGTGCCACGACAGGCGTCTCGCGTTTGACGTTCCCCGGGGCGGGAAGAATTTGGCAACGAAGAGCCGTTCGGAGGGAATTCAGGGAGTACGTGGTGGTGTCATGAGTTGAGTGCGTGGCGAGGTTGCAGACAAAACTGACCCGCACGGTCGTTCGGTTTATCCTGGTGCGTTGACGAGGCGTGGTAGGCTTTGGTCATTGCCGGCTCGGCGTGCTGTGTTATTCTGGGCTGCACTCGGCTATATTTAGACGAGACCACCTTGAGGGAGCTCGAGACTCTCTCGGGAGAGAGCTCTCCGGCTGCACGACGTGCAGGTTTTCACTCCTCGCCGTTCCTAACGCGAGTTGTGCAACTGCTCTCTGCACGATTCGCGCGCGAAAAAGAGCTCCAGCACAAACTACTCCCCTTGCCAGCGGGACGCCGCTGGGTTTTCGCCATCAACCGTCTTAGCCCACTTCTCAGCTGGCCCGATTACGTGGCTTTTAGGAGCACGACTGACAGGGAAAAACGTCAAACGATATCGATATGACACGTTGGCATAGCGATAATCTCGACTCAACTAACGGTTTCAGGAATACTACACTGCTGGCCCATCAAACGGGTGAAAGCAATGGCGGTCAGTGTTTCATTGCGATTGCACGCTCGTTTCCATTTCTCGGGGAGAAAAAAAGCCATACATTAAGCCGACTGGCAATTGAGAAACGTGCATGTAGGGTAGCCTTTTAATACTTTTCGGCTCATTAGCTTTATACCGAGGACAAATGAAAAAGAGGAGCTTCATTATGAAGATCCTGTCATTTCCAGCGACGTTAACTAACCATCCGGCAATTATTATCCGTTATTTAAGAGTCGTTTCGAGCCGGAAGCGAATTACCGACTTTCAGACGATTCCTCGCCGGAGCCCGACGAGTTTGCCGATCATGCGATTGCCGGGCGGGGGGTAATTTATCGCGCGACAGGTCGAAATCGCCGGAAGATTTGTCGCGGTCGACGAGAGTACCGAGAGGCGGAGGAGGAGGGGGAGAGGGAGCGGGAGAGGCAGATGAAGAAAAAGAGTTGAGAAGGTCTGGTAGAATTTTTCGGGCGTAAACGGTGTCTCCCTCGAACGCTAATAGCCGCGATTAACCGGCGCGACGCGCTTCTCGGATACGTTCACACGCTCGCGAATTCCAGGAAGCGATTTTTGCCGAGGGGGGTGGAGGATCCTCGGCCGACCGTCAGACGAAGAAAGGGGGAAGGAGAGCGGCGGCAGCGGTGAGGGGTCTGGGGGGTGGGGCAGGGGAATCTGGTCCTGGGCTGCTGGCGATACCATCGGCCATGTCTTCCCGAACGAAAGTTAACCGCTGTCCTCCTTAATGTTACCACTTCTCCATTCTTTATCTCGCGCAGTCGGAACTTTAAGGAGCCCTCGTGGGACCGTCGATATCTCCCCGCTTTACCCTCGCATACGTGGACATCCCGAATACAAAGTAACAAATATCCAGTTCTTCTTGAGCCAGGAGAAATATTCATTTGCCAGGTAATTGGCTGCTCGTCGCGGTGCGACTGTGCCTTCGGCCAATTTGACCTCATTTGTATGATACCGCGTACATTCCGAGGGTATAACATATTGCCCCGTTCGTCGAATGCATTGATCCTCGCGATATGTAAATAATGTCGTTGAGTAGCCGGCTCTCGTCGGCTTTCGTCCGAGCCCTTGGCTTTCTCCATGAAAATGAGGAAACCTATAAATACACTCCTTTTTTCTGACCATCGGTCAAGAGTACAAGACGCGCCCGGTCGACCGGAGAAACTCGTTTCAAGACACGGCCATTAGCCGACAATCTAAGACTTTTAAATCGTCATATTTAGGAAGGGTCACCCGATGCTCCTTTGCCTTATTATCATTCGCGCATAAATTCCCCTGGCGTGGCCGTGTCGGAAGGAGGACCGGCGAGGAAATACCGGCTTGTGTCGGGGCGTTAGCCGTCAAGGCCCGCTCGATCATTAAGAAAGCCGGTCAAGACTTTCCCGAACGACGTTTCTCGCCGAAACGAGCGGTCGCGGTCCAACGGATCGACCTCGCCGGGGGTAACGATAAGCCGACGTTAACGTTACACAGGAAGAACAACATTTATTGCCAGGCCGATTTCTTCGTCGTTAATTCGGCCGGCCGAGGACGACAGGGCTCCTATCGTGAGAGGAGTTTTCTTCGGAGAAGCCTCGACTTCCCGTCAAAGAGAGTGCGAAGCGGAGGTGAGGGTGGGTGCCTCCAAGTCAGCAAAGGAGAAGGAGGGGTCGACGGGGGGAAGGGAGGAAGAGAGTCAAAGGTCACGATCAAAAGCCATCATCGGCTCGTGGCACGTTTCAAGGCCACGACGCGAGGGATCTCTAAACATCGTTAAAGCGCCAACACGAGAGAAGGAGAGAGAAGGAGAGAGAAGAAGAAGGTGGGAGGATAAAACTCGTCGAGCTGTCGCACCGACTTCTTACGTTCGCCATGCAAATCGTCGACTCGGACCGGCTCTCCCCGTCGATGGACATCGTCAAAGGGAAAATAAACAAACTCTAACTTGAATCTGCGAAACGCCTTGCCTATCGCTACTCGATGAGCTTTAGCTCAAAGTTTAATACGACGTCGGGACCGTTATTATCGTACTAGTGACGAGTGAATACCAAAGTCTGCCGAGCAGTGTGTCCGTTCGAGGCGAACACGAACGTCGGAGGATGTGTTTAATAACTTTAGCCACTTCTTGATCGGCCGTAACGATCAACCGGCGTCCAGGAGAATTTCGTCGTGAGGCGTTGCTATTTACTCCGATTTACATCACTTCGGGCGTAAACAGACGCAATCTGTGCCCCGCTAAATATAGAAGGCGAGATGGTGGTCTCTTGCGAAACCGAGGGGGGGGGGGGCTTTTCGCGCGCGATGCCATCGGGAATGCGAAAACTGCTGTTCGAATCGCGCCGCTTCGTCGGCGCCAGGGGGGAAAAGTGCGACAGGGTGAGAGAGACGGGGGGGGGAGGGGTACGGCAGAGGAACACGAGGGGTACGCGTGTATATGCGTGCCGGAGCCGCGTTGCTTTCATTTATTCAGAAATCAGCGGCCGTTCTATTTATAGCTCCCCGGGCAAATAGCGATAGGTGCCGAGCTCGGTGTGTATCCTTGAATGGCGAAACGCACACACAGAGATAAGCCCGAGAGCCGAGAACGGAAATTCATGCAGGCCCAATGAAGAATTCGAGTTGGAACGAACGGAGCCCGTGTTCTCCCGCGGCCGAGCACGTGTCGTCGTCTTATGTCGTCGTTCTCGCGACATTTGTTGACCGCCAGGACCGTGTGTTTCCTCCGTAGCCGTTCACCGACCCCGATGCCTTCGCCGATATGCTGAAAACCGATCTGACGTCGTCCACGGATGCTGACCAAGGTTAATTCGTTTTTCTCCGTCCGATTTTCTGCCTTTCCCGAGCAACTCGATAGTAACTTGAGGATTCTCTTCCTTCAATTTCTCTCATATTCTGTAACTTCCTCTGAGGAAGGAAATGCGATAAGTGGTCCTGCCGATCAAGATGGATAGACGCGGCGAAAAGGGGGTGGAAGAAAAATGTGCCTTCGAGGGATAAACGATCGTGGAATGATGCAGCAGCAGTTCGGAAGGGTCTTTGTAAACTACCCACTCTTTTCGATCCACTTCTAGGTTTCATCGACTTATCCCTCTCGTCCTTCCTTTTATCTTCTCGACTTTTACCATATTTTCCATCCGCCGAGTGAACGCTGACCCGGGAAAAAGCTACAGACTGACTTACCGGAAGAAAGATCATCGTGAAAGGGATAAAGGACGGGATGGAATGATACAGCGGTAGTAGTGATGTATTCACACGTGACACACAATCTTCTCTCGGTAGCCGACATTTTCTTAGGACTCTACCGGGCTTTATTTGATCACCCTCACATTTATTTTCATTTGCTCCGTTTCCTTGGTGTTTACGACTTTCCGCGCGACTGATTTCCACGGTAAAAATTTGCCTGCGAGGGAAGGACCAACGAGCAGAGTCGCCGGGAGAAAAATGACGGTATACGGGGTAAAGGGTAGCGGTGTGATATAACAGTAGCCCGCAAAGGTGATATATCACTGAACCCCGCGCTCTTCTGGGTTGTTGACTTTGCCGTGGGATCCCTCCGGTTCCGCGGAACGGTCGGCAGAGGATCATACTAATGGCGGAGGAGAACTCACGGGGTCCTTGTGTGCGTGTATTTATATGCCCACACGCTATGGGAACGTCGTCGTAATGCTTCGATCGCCGTCGTCGCTGGTCCATTCTTCGTTCTGTCTCCGACTCGGCGAAGCAATAGCCCGGGCTAAATATAGTTGGCGATAAACGCCGGCTATTATTAACGTTTTATCTCACGGTGCATCCGGCACTGGCCACCTTCGAAAGGTGAATCACGCAGATCGAATCCTGCTGAAATAACAGCCTTACAATCTATTCGAGCGTAGGACGAGAGACAGCGGTGAGCGGTTCTCACGGTCCACGCTAATTACTGGGTCAGAATATCACGGCGCGCGCGCGCGCATGGCAATGTAGATCCGCTCACGTCGATCTTACTTTTCACGCTATAATCAAGCTCATTTTACGAGACGCTTTTCATTCGCACTTTACAGTCCGTCGCGGTCCGGTTTAACCTGCCTTAACCCGTTCCGATCTGCGCTAAGCAACGAAATCTGCCCCCGACCGAATCCGTTCCGTTCATGCCACGGAATAAGCGGCACGCAGCAATTACGAAACCCACCTCCACGTATGCGCTCCAAAGTGCATTTAGCCACCTGCGAGCGCCGTTATCTGCTTCTGAGTCACTCGGGCTGTTCCTTTGCCACCGTCGACCCGTTTTTTCCTCTTCGACACGCGTTTCTCTCGTAACAGTCGTAACCCGAGTTCTGCGGCGTTTGCTGCCGGCCGACACGGGGCCCGTTCTTTCCGCCGTCCAGTTTAACGCTTGACAAAGCAATAGCCCGGGCTAAATATAGCCGGCGATAAATACGGGCAATTAGTGAGCCAGGCAATAACGCCGACGCGAGAGTATCCTTGGACGCACGCTCGCTACGGTGACGCGCCCGTGGGTTGTCGTAACAATCCGAGACTTCGAGTCCTCTCCGAGTCAGTAAATTCTAACGACTTTGCTCTACGTCTCTCTACCAACCTTCACGATACGTCCTAGCGCTACGATTCACCGTGCAGCCCTACTGCAGACATTTACGAGTAGAATCACTCACCGCAAAATGCACCTTCATCATCCAATTACTCTTGAAAATACTCAAGCCTTTCCTGTAAATCATTCCTTCGCATTGTACGACGGCTTATCAAATTATAACTTCCGTATCTCAAATAAATCCATGTTTTATGCGACACAAGTCGAATTACCGTGGACAGTTTTGTCTGTAATTCTAAATACACTGACTCCCCCAGCTAGCTTCTTGATTGACGACTGCAGTTCAGACGTTTACGAGTAAAATCATTTACCACGAAGAGCAGCTCTATCATCCAATTACTCTCCTAAACACAGCAACCTTTTGCTATAAATCTTCCCTGTACCACGCAACTGCTTATTAAATGATGAACCCCTCAATTGTAACGAGTTGTCGCTTTTCTACACCAACCGATGAGATTTTCGTTCGATTTTATGTGGTTCATTGTTGCGTAAAAAATTATTAGATGATAGTTAAGACGATCGTGCAGAACTTTGCTCGCGTTCCGCGCGGATTGGAAGATCCTTCAGCTGTGTTTTGTAGTAGGAAATTGAGCGCAATAATTTTCTCCCTGTACATTCCTCCTAGGCACGATCTGTTCTGCTTACCAAAGCAATGGCCCGGCTAAATATAGCCCGGCGATAAAGGCAGTCAGTCGATGAGTAGGCTATATAGTCGAGCGTGTATCTCTGGACATATGCTCGAGTGATAAGGGGGACTTGTGGCGGGCGCGTCTCGACGCGATATTCTCGGCATGCACGACGATAACGCCATTTCGCTTTGGCCGTTTTCCTTCGGTTTCGCCATCGGCCCCTCCGATTCTACGCTCGGAAACACGGCTGTCACATTAAGAACTCTTTGAGCGGAGTTTCCGTCATAATGACGTCTATTTAGTACGTAAGACAGGCGAATCGCCGAAAATAAACAAGCCGGGGCAACCGGTTTCCGAGGGAATATCAAGCGATTCTCGAGTCAGCGCTCGCGCCGGGAGTTTAACGTGATTTTAAAGTGACTTTGGAGTCTGTGGAGGTTCTTTATGGGACCGGTCCTAACTTTCTTTCTCCACGTGACTCGTACGTGACCTAACTGCTTCAATTCGTAACAGTCCTGCCGCATTGGCCGCCATAGGCCACTGGCTCTCCCCGGGTGAAGGCCTCTGCGACGACCTTTTCCTCGCTTAGAATACTTCGATAATTCGTTCCATCGCTTCCGTTTGGGGGCACTGAATATTTAGTCCCGCGCCGAGAAATGTCGAAGAATACGGGCCAATACCGTGTCCCGGTGTTTCTCGACCGTCCGACCAACCACGAGTTCAATGATCAATGTTAAACGTGGATTTAACGCGCCGGACCGACGACAAATTAAGACGATTGCTCCGCGGCGGTGCGTCCCTCGTTAAGGCATATACCGCATTCCTCCCGCAAAGTCGCATTAAAATATAACGCGCCATTACCACGGCTAAAGCTCCCAGGAAAAATCTCTCGATACAGGGCTTTGCCAAAGGTTTGGACATTTTGATGAAGCAAGTCGTGAAGTTGTTTGTATATGGAGCCGATGAAAATGCCTGGGACAAAAGAAAACGATTGTCATGGAGGAGAACCTTATTATTCCCTCGTGAATGTCGGCAATCTTGCTCGAGTTACGTAACCATCGTGGCAAGAAGAACTTTATTAAGAACTTCGTGATGGACTTTCAGGAATATTGGTATCACAGCGACGTTAAATTTTCCAATGGTCCAAATTCGATAGAACTGACGATATAATGACGAAGAAGTACAATCGCGTGTAACTGGAATAATGTCGGAGTGGATGATCTCAACGTAATGGACGCGGAAAAGATGATGTATGAGCAGTAAAACGCGACCTTGCGCTGATTCTTGGAGAAACAAAGACCGTCTACGTCGGCCCTACCCAATTATTCACTATTATTCCGCATCGTCAAGGTTCCCGCAACAAAGGATTAAACAAAAACGACAAGTGAATTTATTTCCAACGGGGAGAACTCTCGCAAAGAACTGGCAAAAAATTCAGACACACACATACACACACACACACACGTACATACGAGAATAGACATCGCGTCTCTACCGAAGGGATTTTCCAAGCTCTGTTTGCTATTGTTTTTCCAACACCTAGTCGAATAATTAGCGCTGAAAAAAAAAGTAGCGCAAAGAATATGGAAAATCAAACGATGATTACGTAAAGGAACGTGAACGCGTTTCTTCTTTCGATTCCCCGCTGAATACTTATTCTTCGTAGAAATTCATGCGACCCGCGCGACGGCGTTTGTCGAGAAACGAGGGGAAACAGCGCCGGCGGACCATACATTCTTGTTGACCGAATGAATACGCGTCGGTACGCTGGGCCCATAATTGGTGCCAGCCAATTAAGGGTTAATTGAGTGTATTTTAGCCTGGAACCGGCCGCGTCGCCGTCACTTAAGGCGGCACCCACATTAACCGACGCTAAGTCGAGCCGTAACGACGCTCCTCTACGCGTCTCTTGTGCGCTCGATCGTCCGCAATCTCCTCATTTTTATCTATCCGCGCAGCCAACAATGACGGACAGCAGTAGAGAACGAATATAGATCGTACGGCTAGACTGACTCGCGTCTTATCCTTGCCGGCAAATGCACATAATGATAAAACTATGAGTAGGGTATTGGCATTATTCGTTCCCCGTGTCATTATTCGTATTTGAGTGTTGGCCCGCTTAACAAACTTATCGATGCAAGGGAATAATACGTAAGGTCGGAAAGTATATTCGAAATAACCGACTGCATTTCGTCAAATACCAACAGACGAGATTGCTATTGTCATCCGACGTTAATGAGAAAATTAACTGCCGGTGAAGAGAATTTTCTTTACTTGGAACAATCCTGTTACACTCGTATTACTTTTAGTTTTGTGTGTATGAAATTTGTATGTTAATTATTTTTTCGGGCATGTCTCTTGGCGTACTGAAATACGGCAAAGTGTGCGGTTAACGTTATCGACGCTTCCGGGGGTAGTATCGGTCGATACACGCCGACCGGAAGTCGCCGAGGATTTTTGCGCTGGCATTGGTACGTTATCGACGGCGCATAATTGAGTTTTTTCTATCGATATCTAAGCCAGCTCCGAAGATCACGGGTCGTGCGACAGAGTAGAGAGTTTCAGCGGTTGCGCAAGTAATTTCCAGCGAGGATCTCCCTCGAATGACGATTAATTCACTTCTACTTCGCTGTGGCGCAACCGCGCGATAAACCGGGAACTCCGTTTTTTTTCCCCTCGGCGATTTAATGAACATAGGCGATCTCGCTTCAGTAAGTGTCAGCAGAAATGGCAAAACCACTATGCACTCTTCAAGTTTCTTTCCTCCCCCACTCCTTTTCATGTGGGAAATAACGAAAACGACCAAACCACGAGTCGGGCGTGGATGATTTTTGTCATAAAACTTGCTTCCCTCAACTGCGAAGTTCAGCTCTAATAAAGAGTGGATAAAAATGTCGAGTCATCGATGAATACCGGACTGCCATTAAGAGTAGTATAATTACTGGGAATAGCATTTGCGTCTTGATAGGAGGAAGAATGATAAATCATTTGGAGCGAGTAGAATGCTCGTAAATACCTATCGGAGTAGGGAATCGGTATATACTATAAATCCAACAAACGGCTCGGTGAGTCACCCGATTTTTAATGAATGATCCCATCCACGATACTAGATCAGGTCGGTCGAATGGGCCGCGGCAAAACCGGTATTCTCGGCTCTCCGTGTTTATTCTTCCGAGTTGGTATCTAAAAATAGCGTTCACCGTGATACTGGCACGCACTTCTTTATAACGATGATGAATGCACTCTCTGTCAGCGCGGGCCCTGATCAACATCTCCATTCGGTAGAAAGCACAGCTGTCGGCCGATTCGTTACAGAATTATGCAGCCGTTTAGCGTCGCGGCAGAAACGCACGGGCGCGATGCATGCGTGGCTCATCGTCTTTTTACTTTCAATTGGCACTCGCTCTAATAAGCCGGCCGTTAAGGCACACCGGCATTAACTTAATAACGAACCGACGGGCCGACTGCTTCGCCGCGGGACGAGTGTGTAATAACGAGCCGAGCAAATCGAATCGATTCCCGCTAAACCGGTATTCTCACGCTCTGTTCGTTCGTCTAGTCGCGCTGCTAAAAATAGCATTAGATTACAGCATGCCGATGCGCGAGCTTCGCCGGCCGAGCCACACACGTTAGGTCGATCGCATACCGGGCCCAAACCAATGGCTTCATTAATTGACCCATTGCACGTCATATTTAGAAAACGTAATCCTTACCCGCCGGCACTCTCTGCGCCTAGCCGCGAGTACACTCAATTCAGCAGACAGGTTCAATGTTACATAACGTACTACGTTTGATCAGACTTTAATTTAATGCGTCCTAGCCTTTGACAGAAAGGTCATTTACTGATCCTTTCCAAGTTTATGATCCTGGCTTAATTAATCGACCCATTGCATGTCATATCCCATCACTCCTTGTTCTCTGACAGAAGGTTGTTTTACCGATACTTTTATCGTTTAACTTTGCCACCTGTTAACACTCTTCCCATTGACGACGGACGAGGCCGTCGATCTCGTTGATGTGAAGTTCGAACGAGTCTCGCTAAAAGTTGGACGAATCGCTCAAGAACGACGATGGGTTTCGAGTGAAAAGAATTGGGTTGCCGGACAGCCGAACGGTGGACGCGGGTTTACAAGAGACCGACGCCGGGGAAGGCAAGCACAGCAGGCCGGACCAGGTAAGAAACCGCCTCGCACTGCGTGGGGCATCAGCAGGCTCTCCCCCGGGCTATAAATAGACCGCGAAGGTCAGGGGAATCAGCAGTTTTCATGCAAATGCGCCGTCGATAGAATAATATCGCTCCTTTCGCGGGGAACGCCGATCGTTCGGCACCGGTTGCCAGGGAGTTCCACTTGCCAGCTCAAGTCGCGCAATGCCTGCTGTCGTTCGTACTTCCCCACATGCACCATGGCTTTCGTACATTATTTTCTAATAATTTCGTTCGACGATTTTACCGGGGACATGTCCAGCCATTTCAATTCCACCTCCGAGTACTTTTGCTTCTCGAGTTTCACCCACGCGATGATTGTATTAGACGTAAGGAGTCAATAACACGTCCCAGCACTGGCTCAGCTCCGCATTTCAATTCCCTAGGTTTTAATCTTGATTCTAGTTTCTCGAAGATTTCTTGTACGTTTGCATTTTACCAAAAGTGTTGTAAGTTTCAGTCAGAGACTTGGTCAATTAGTTTCTTGCGAATCCAATTTATTTTACCCTCTTTAACTTCGTATAAGCCCGGATCCTTAGACCGTACGAGTCAGCGATTCGTTCCAAGTGTCTTTGACGGCGACTAAGTACGAATGAAATCAGAGAAATTACGTTCAAGCCGTGCGTTTCGCTAAGAGTTGCCTAATGATACTATAGCCGATAGATTCACCGATGTCTTGCGGTAATTACGGTCAAAGGATTATTCTTTTCTGAAAATAAACATAATCTCGACGTGCAACGTTATGCTAATCTCCTCGGTTGTTAATTGTCGCAGCTGTAATGCAGACTGTGAAGAGCGTTTGAATAACGAATACGAGTATTCGGTGGACGTGAAAACTGGCTGGATGGAAAACAAGTACGGCAGTTGGTGTTTTAGCGAATGCCCATACTCACACGTGCAATCGCGAGCGGCTGTATCGGTGTCAGATTGATTTATGACGAACTTTCTCTATTAGTTTTATATGAAACTTAACGGCAATAATTCCAAAGGCTTCTGCTCGCTTTCGAGGGGTTTCTATTTAATGGCAAAATTATGCCAGCCATTGGCAAGGCTCTTTGAAATTTATAGTTAAAATACCGCGGCGCACAGTCCTGTACGAAGGAAAACATAAAACGTGCTACACGTCCATCGCTATTACAGTAACTCTGCCTGTAATTATAGTACCCCCACCGATATTTTGTGGTCGTGTCGGTACGCATACACACGGGTTTCCAAGAGTGAAACAGGGTAATCGAACTCGCTGACTTAACTCGCGCGTACGCGGATCTAATGACAATGGAAAGAGAACGACATTCAATTACGTGAGACATCTTCTGTGCCCTCTAACGGGCTTCTCAGTGGTAAATTCTACCCCCCGGGAGAAAGTTCCTTGCTATTAGTTAGCTCGCTGTAAGAGCCTGCCGAGGACTTCGGTGTGGTCCTGCGGCCAGGCAGCGCTTAAATGGGCTTAACTTTGAATCGAGTTACCGAAGGATTCGAAGCAATGTAACACGAGAAACTTGAGCCCGGTGCCGTGTAATTAGTAAGTAACAGGATGCCCTTTGCCCACGGAACTTTTGCCAAGGGTCCCCTAACGGTGTCACAACGAAGCTATACTTCCCAAACCTCCAGGAGAAGCTTCACACGTCATTAAAGTTCCTCCATTTTCACGTCAGTGCACCATTTCTTCCCAATTCAATGTCGCAATTTTTACGAAAATATTCCTCCCTAATTTGCGCGAGTGTCAGGCACTGATTACAACACTTATTCTTGTTCTACCGTTTCGTTCTCGAAACTCACGCCTCGAATTCAGGAAGTGCTGGACTTTGAAATTTCGCCAAGCTCCTTTTTTCCCCGGGCGTAATGGCTTATGCAATTAATTGGGCTCGTGGCACTCGCTGGCCGATAATAAAGAGCGCCAACAAAACGACGGGGACGCGAAGTTGCGAAAGTCATAAGCTCGTACAATTTTCCGACCGGTAGTGGGTACCCCGGCGGACATGCATCGAAGTGCAATCAACAGGTGGTTGCACCGGCCGTACGTACACACATGCATAGGACACATGCACACAGCTGCGGGGCATTACGCACACGCATTGGACGGCAGCGAGTTACTTATCGAAAGTTTCCCACTGGTTCGTGGTACCTATATGCGTGCTGCGGGTTTTGCCGGTGCATAGGTGGGCATTACAGGCTCGCCATCCACCTACAGGTATATACCTAAATGGTACCTCGACGTACAGGGTGGTCCACGCAATCCGGGTCGCCTTCGAGAGGCTTCGATCGACTCCGCGAACTCCGCAAACCAATGCAATCACTCCTACAGATTCACCACGAATATCTAATCTCCACTGAACATCGCTCCAATCCATTATACTAGTGGCCTATTAATGACCATTCATTTTTGTCAATGAGGAAACTAAAATGTTCAGTTTGAAGCAGCCTGTACAGGCAATTAGTGCAAAGGAAATGTTTCATTGTTACATAGCAATGAATCGCAAGAATCAAGTGTCAGTTGGACGGACCTTTTACATTATTCTCTGCTCCGGGTGCATTCCTGTCGATTCGCTTGGCTATTCACGGCTGCTGGGGAAGCGCCGTGTAAAAATAGTATGGCTAATTGGCGAGCTGATTCGGCAGACGCGGTAAAAAGCGCTCGACGGAAGTGAGCCGGTAGAGCACGTAAACGCCGCACATCCGCTCCGTGAAACCCGAGGAACGAAAAGAGCGTAGCTCAACGAAATCCAATGACGAGAGGCCTATAACCACTCATGGAATCTAACGAATTTACAACACTCTCGTTGCCAAGTGGTAACGGGAGAAACTGGGTGAAAGTAAGTCATTTCTTATGGCAATGCACAGGACCTTTGTCCCTCGACCTGCCAAGGGAAGCCTCTGCATTTCACCATTACCAACAATTCTTTACTACAATTAAAGCCAATATAAGCACGTAGTTTTTCCGATTCATTCGCTTTTGTTTTCTCATACTTTATGATTATGTTTTCGCGATTTCATACGGTTCGTGCTTTTACGGAAAGCAATTACGGGCGATTATGTTTTGCCCGCGAAGCAATAAAGCTACGACCTGCTCGCAACACGGTTTTCGACTTCGTCGATGGTTCGCGGCGACTCGGAGGACCGTAGTTTTTTTAATAATCGCATACCGCGAGAGTCGTCGGCAGATTTACGTGACGTCCCGTCCATTCCGCGCGCGGACCGAACGTTAATCTAGACTCGTGAAACTTTCCACGGCGATATATGACAGGCAGATCGTCTTTTCCGCAATTGGTCGGCTCCATTCCACCGCGGACCTTTGCCATCCTGTCGTGACTTTCACGAAAAGATGTGCACCCCCCTACCCTGCTCCCCCTGCCATCCAGTTTTATATCTTGCTCACTCGATTTCTCCACGATAAAACGCTGAAAAATTCGCACGTGCAAAGCTATGCGTATAAAACGCCGGTTAAAAATTGTGCAACTTTTCCCGCACTGAGTAAATGCGGTATTTCGAAAAAGAGTTAGCGAAATATCGCAGGATTTCAATAGTCCATCCCCACACGTCCAAATAATTTAGGAAATTAGTAGAGGTATTTTAGTGTTATTTTCGCTATCTTTTGTTAATTTCCTTCCGGGGAAATGTCTCGGACAACTGGCAGTTTGGATTAACTTTACAGCTTGTCTTTTAGTCGCAATTCATTGAAGGAATAATCGGTACGTCTGGGTTTGAGTTTCTAAAGTGCAAACAAAGAAGAGCACGTGAGTTACCGAATCGTCGTCACCGTGAGTCGACAGTTTGCGTTTCCCAACTCGATTTTTCAGGAGGAATTGTTGGTTTCTTCTAATACGTTGAAGAACGTGTCGCGTTAAGACGAATGGCCGTGACTCAACTTTTCGGAGTCAGAGTCGTTCCCCATCGTAACCCTGATCCGCTTTCTTAAAAGACACATATTAGGCTACGACAAGATCTCCACTTTATTAAACTGCCCCTCTAGAGGCTAAAGCTGACGGGTCGTAAAATTCCGTTTCCCTGACAATTCGGTTTAGTAGCCAGAAGAATGATATACGAGAACGACATTGACATTGGAATGTAACAGTAGGCATTTTCCTTATGTAGACAACAAGAAGATGTCCTTCCCCTTGCTCGTTTTTTTTCAACGTTTTTCATTTTTCCCCATACATTTTTTTTCTACATCGTTAATATCGCTTGCTACGCGTCGACCTTTAAGTTCGATCAATCAGCAAGCACATAAACTATTGAAATGTTTGTCCGCAAGTACCTGCGAGAGGTCTATTGTGTCGCTAGAAGCGAATTATGCATAATTTCCAGTGAGTAAAGCTCGTCTAATCACGGTCTCGTGTGCGGCCCATCATTTTTACCTCGAAATCACAGGTGCAGCCCTTCTTCTACGTACATTTAACGACATCGATCCGGTATTCATTTGAAATTACAGGGAGGGGCAGGTGAGGGATGGGGAAAAAAGCGGCAAGTCAAAGCGACTTTTCCCGGCTGCACAAAATATGCGGTAAATACGTGCAAATGCGCGCGTGTAGGCGAGTGCATGGATATGAGTATCCGAGTGCAAGAGAGCGCAGGTGGCGAGAGAGCCCTATACACGACCGGTATTACCGGAATGTCGTTAAGTAGCTGGATTCGCGACTTTGAGCCAAGCACGTCTCAGCGGTGCATCGATAAACCGAGGAAATATTCGTATAGGACGATGCGCGGCTGGTTCCTGATTTTCCAGCTCCAAGAATCTTCGTCCAGCTTGCCCACCACCTCGGGCGCGTTCCTTTTTCAATCAGCAAGTCCTTGCCGGCGATGCGAAACTGTAAATTTATATCCTCTCCCGGCCGATTAATCGACTAGAATGTAATAATAAATTCTCGCCGTATTTACCGAGCGGATACTGATACGCGCCAAAGATTTATCCGGTTTTCAGGGAGATGCATTGAGGGGGATCTTTCCCAGGATTTTGCTCAGATACCGCGCGGGGCTTTGACCGATTTATACGCGGCTAAGAAAATCCCGACTAGATGAGCGGGAAATAAGTAAGGCCGAATATCGTTAGGAAGTGGGGTTTCGGGTCCACGAGAAACGCCATTCGGTCAAATCCTGCGGACGGTTTGGACGAGGGAATAATGCCGGTGGTCGGGAGACGGTTGAAACGTGGCTATGGCCATCGTTCGATCGAATGCCCGGCCGTATCGGGAATATCGAGCGGGGTATCACGTGCTTTGTAACGTCGGACCTACGGCGATCATGCACGCACACAGATCCGCGGGACCGTGCACTCCGTAATTATATTGTCACGCCGCGGGTGTTCAATTTGTCGGGCACACCTCCTCCTGCTTCTCCGCCTCTATCTTCGTCAACCACCTCCGCTCCGCTCTCTATCCGATCCAGGCCTGGCTGCATCTAGACCGCCGTCGTTTGTCGGCAACGAATTTCCCCGATGCTCGGCTCTCGCCGAGCGACCCCTGCCCCACCGACTTCCCATCCCTTCGAGCTGTCTCGCCTCGTTAGTCCCCGCGCTTCGCCAGACTGTCCTTCCCTCGTGGCGAATAAACATGGAGAAACAGAGGGAACTTGCCGTCGCGCTCCGTCTAACTGTTACGGGCGCGGAAACACTGCGGTTCATATCTCTGCCGCGATAGGCCGTTTGTTTGGCCAAGATATGCAGCCAGATTACTTTCGTACTATGTAGCCAACGTTCTTGCTCCAATGGACTTTCATGTACAAAACCGCAAATGCGTAATATTGCTCCGTTTTATTATCCACCTTTTGTTTATCAATTATTTCGGATTTATCGTGAGGTTCCTGGCTCGTTATTAATTCGGGTAGGATTAGAAAGACTGTGCCTCGCGGGAATTGCTTGTTGCTCGCATGTATTCCGTATCCACGTAATCCTGGTAATTGCTTTATTATGCAAGTTCATGTCGTATCCTCGATGATTCATTTCTCGCATCTCGAGAAAAGCACTGATCAAAGCGATAGATGGCAATCTTATCGTTATAACGCACCTATGATAAAATTATCCCGACAGTTTAGGTCATGTCTTACGGATCAGCTTACCTCCTATCTTTATTTAAGTGCCGATAATGATCAGCGGGATAAAAAACTTAGAATAGAGAATGATTTAAGCCCTATATCTCGAGAATCGCTTTATCTTTTTCATACGCAAGAAGTAAACGTTAAAATTCATGAAATTCTGCGCTCGTCAGTTTGTCGCAAAGTTCTTGACACTAATCCGCTAGTATATTAATCATAAGTACACCTACAAAATAAGAGAAAACAACGTTACGGGTACTTTCTCGTGACATGTTTACTCACTTAAATTACTACGTCTTTTTTTTTTAGTCACAACCGTCTACGTCGAAGGTTTGCCGTTCTCACACTCTTCTGTCTTAATGAACAAATACATAAATTGCCGAGCAACCAATGACAGACAGTTGCATCAACGATGATTTCGGCTAGACTACCAAAAGGTTCTGGAACTAGTCGTTGAGAATTTTATCTTAGTTTGGTAGGGATGAATGCGAGGATCGCGATCCTTGGTTTGTGTGAAATTCGTAAATTGTTACTTACGTAGCTGATCATGGGTATATTGCGAGACTGGGCCACAATGGCCTCGACGTAACAGGATCCTTCGGGGCCAAAGAATGCCGCAACCCCGTCGCAGATCATGTCGATCATTGCCCTCGTAGCTTCGACGGTCTCTCCCCTCGTGTCGTTCCATCGCATCACCAGTCTCACGTCCGGTAGTATGTTTGGATCGTTGTTAATCTACACAAACGGCAACAACGATCGCTTTAGAGATATACACTCGGCTATTCTCGTAGAAAATCAAAAACAATAAACTATGAGTGCATTGTAATACATTCGTAGACACGTGTGTGTATGTCTAATCAACAAGTATAAAGTTTCCTAAAGGATAAAAGTGATCTCTATATTTTATATCAAATATGCTTTCAGTTTTAACAAAGTAATAAGGAACAGGATGTAAAGAGAAAGATATTCGTATTACAACAAAGGTATGTTTTTGAATTTAGCCAATTACTTAGTGGAAAATTGAATTTCATGTTTCTGTGCTGATTACCACATTACTTGTCTTCATACTGACGATGGGTAAACAGTTACAAACGGTTATGACGAACAAGCGCAATAATAACGATTGTCGGTCGTGTAAAAATAAATGTGTCCGAGACATTATCTCTTTACCTCGCGGGTCTCGTAAACTTCTCGGAATGGATTAATAAAGTGATGTAACGTCTGTCGGCTTAATGCCAGTGCAACAAGCGCTTCGCGTGATTCCGGATGACATCACACAGCGCAGTAAATCGGCTACTTTTCGGGCAATTCGAATATCGTAGAGAAGCAATTACGATAATTTACAAACGCGTCGGTCGAATCTGAATTTCGTCCTTTTACGTGTAGAAAATTCTCGATGAACTGAGAGCACGCGGTGAGGTTTCCGGGAATACGTGGGGAAGTGTATCATGTTTTTCAATTGTGATGTAGCCAAGGGACGAAGGTAAAACGTGCGGACGAGGCCCACCCGTGTCTACACCATTGCTCAGTTTTACCAATCAGCTTATTTTCGTGTAATTGAAGGGCGTCCGGTCGTGGAGGCTGTGCACGACTGAATGCCAATCTTCAGGGACGACGAAAACTACCTTGTCGACACGTTTCGTTGCGTTCTGGATGCTCGTTTGTCGACGAGTTTTTAAGTGACATTTGCTCCGGGATTACGATATGTCGCTCGGCCATCTCGACTGAATGATCACGCAATTTTTCTTGTACACTCACCTGTCGTAAAAGTCCAATCAGGTTTTTTAACGGTCTAATGCGTCAAAGAACGCACACTATCTGGGAAAATTCCGCGGGGGATCGAGGGAGAGAGAGAGAAAAAGAGAAAGAGAGAGAAAAAAAGATACCACGTACCCCGCGGAGATCCTTTTCCACGGAAACGGCGGAGCGCTTCATTAGCGCCGTTTTCGTATGGGAGGAATATTAAAATGTTTGCGCAAGCTGGGAGGAATGTTAATGAAATATCCTCGGCCGTTTGGACACGCGAATGAATGGAATCCGCGCTTGGAAATATTTTCCGATCCGGCCGAAAGCATTCCATTTGCATAATTTTCGATTACGGCAGCGACAGCTGTGACGATATTGCCCTGTCGCGCACTAAACGCAACTGGTTTGCTGCAAAGAACACGGCAATTCACCGCAGCCTCTTGTATTTACGTAAAATCCAATCCGCCGATTAAGGTCAGTTCTTCTGCCCGGAGATATTAACGCACCGCGCTCCGTGGACACTCTCGTATTGCTTTTCAGCAGAAACGTATTTTAAAATCACTGAAAATATCCGTGTGTAAATTCGATGAAGAATTTAAGGAAACGTCTAAATTCACGACTAAACAACTAAGTTCTTTTCAAGTTACAAATCTTACGCGTGGTTCTATCAAAGGGAACTCCGTTAAATCGTGCATATGTCAATTTCACTGACGGCATGAAAGGTACATTGAGTGTAGGTTTACGAATTCCGGGGTTTCCACCCTCTGGTACCTGGATCTACCGTTTGTTAGAAGGTAAACGGTGTTACGCGCTTTGCACGCTCGTCCGCAGGTAAAAGTGTTATTCTAGCTTCGGGGCAGCCGGCGACATTGCGATCGCGGTGCTTAGTCTTGCGTGCCGGTATTGGAGTATATAAATAAACGCCCGTAAAGCTCGCTCGTCGTTTCCTGCGTGTATCTGCACAGTGGGTCCATCGAGCAGGCCTCTATGCACCGTGCATCGCCCAACAGAACGATTATGCATCGATAATACCGTCTCATCGGCGGTTTCGACAGCGCGGGATTCTTCGACTCTTTCAATCAAAACTCGTGGGTTATCGAAAAACTATAAACCACCGACGAAACGTTCGGACCGAAACACAAATTTCATGGAAATTCACGTGTAACAATCTGACAAAAGTAATCTATGCGCATAACTGATCCGGCAGTATTTAATAGGCGTTTTAATAGGCTCTTAAAAGATCTTTTTTCTTGGTAACGTTTCCGTCTGACGGGGACTGTCGACAAGTCGGCCGATTACAGAGTTTTCTTCCTCGCCGCCTTACAGCGGGGTATTAACAGCGCCAACTTTTTCCATTAAATGCAACCTTTCGTTTTTTTCCTCGCGCCTTGGACTTCCTTTCGCGGCACGTACACGCGTACATTATGAAAATCCATTAATCATCCTCCTTTGGAATAGCCCGTTCGGCATCGGGCTATGGTATTAATTCTACATCAATTTCCACGTTATTATACCACGTGCTTTCTTTCATCGTGCACGTAGGTGCATTAATCATGCCGTTTCGCGCGTACTCGCCGCTCGTATTTGTACGAATGACTTTCGCGCCGGCTGGTTAGTAGCCACGTGCACGTACTTACATTACCATCGATTGCGTATTTCGACACATTAGCGCGGTAATCGAACGGACAAATTCGCGGCTCGTCAAATGCCCAAAAGTTCCCATCATTCAAGATAATTCACAAGTTTGTTCTAAAAGGAAGAGTATATCGCAGTGTAAAAGGTACGTCGTTACTTCACTTCGCGCTTAGTTACGTATTTTGAGGTTCAATTGTGGCACAGGAATTTAAGTGTGAGAGGGAAATCCTCCGGCTAGTGAATTCGTCGAAAGGAACATCGATCCTATCGTCGTAACTTACGGCTAATAATAATATACGAAAGTCGAGGTAACATTACGCCGAAGACTTATTGGCTGTTCGGTACAGAATAACTGTACGACGATGTGGCGGTGTTTTACCTGTCAATTCGACGCGAGATCAGCGGCAATACCCTGACGCACATTTCGCCGTTAATTAATCGATCGACAATGAGGAAGACTCGCAACCTATGACGCGTAAAAATCGACAGGTGCTATTACCTCGCAGCAAGTGCAACTTAGTTCGCAATTTAATTAGCCTTAATCCGTCATTCAAAGGCAAATCCTCAAAGGTCATTTCCTTGAAATGCTACGAGTATCTATCATCAAAACAAATAACTTGCGACTTACAGAAAAATTTAGGATTCTCAATATAATTTAATTTTTAAAAAAGTGGATTTTTCGAACGAAACGAAAGACGAAATTTTTACTTTCCCACGACTGTTTAGAATCGAAAATGCCATGGTTCGATGTGGTTAAACTTTTTTTTCGTAATTCTTTAATTCTTCCAACTGTATTCTGTCTATTACTCAAAGTGCTTAGACTTCGTTTCCGGAGGGATACAATTTTTGTCAGGTGTGTGTGAGCGAAGCGGACGTGGAAAACAGGAAGGAAGGCGGGAAAGTGCAGGGGGGGATCCGAGAGAGAAAGAGAGAGGGGGGGGGGACTAATGTCGGCTTCTTCTCGCGTACCGCTCTGCGCCGATCTCGCGGGAATTCTTCTCACGGTTCGCGCGGAATTTCGTCGGGCGCATATATGCGGAACGTGTGGGCGGACCGGCGAATAATGCCGGTCTTGTATTTTTAACCCTCTCTCGGATCGGCCGCCGTGAGTTCGGGCAGATATAGCCGCCGGCTTGCACTCCATTTTCTGCGGCTGCTGCTCCGTTCCCCTCCTACGTCCCTTTCCCTTGCAGTTCCTTTGGCCCCCCGGCCACTAGCTCTAACCCAGTCTAACCCGGCTCGACCCTTCATTTTGTCTTACACCGTATCCCCCTCTCCTCTTCCTCCTGTACGTTTTATCTGTCATCAGAGTGCGCAACAGCCAATAAAAGTGAACAATAAGCACTAATAATGCAACCGAAAAACAGTGCACCCGCCCCGTGTCTTCTATTATAGTCCAAAAAATACTCCCACGACAGGGAAACGTATGCACCGGCGATAACTCAAACTTGCATTTACAGTTTCCTTCTTCCCCTCGTCGTTTTTTCCCTCGTTGCTCTCCGCTCTTTCTCCGTCCCCTTGGCGGCTACACCGCGAATCGCTTTCTCTTTTTCGCCTCTTATTATTCCTGCGCCGACCCTGAGGAGAGCCCGGCGAAAACGATCTCACGGTCCCCGCGAGTACGCGGGCTCGGCCCGCCCGAACCCCGAATGAATTATCGAGGCTCCCAGAGCGTGGAATGCACGGGAGACAGAGAGAAGGACAGGCGAAAAAGGAAGAGCACGAGGGGGAAGAGTAGGAGGGGGGCTACGCGCGCGCGCGGGGGGCGGGGGGGAGGCGGAGGGTCCGAGGAGACAGGAAGAAAGAGCCGAAGAGAAATTATCGGCGTTACCGTGTGCCGCCTTCCTTGCCCCTGCCAGTACACAAAATTGCCTCCCCCTCCTCGCGAATTCAACGCCGACTGCTCTCGTTCTCCCGTATTAATTATATCCGAAGGATCCCACTGACGTAACGTCGGCCCAATCAATTACCAAGGATACGTAATCGCCGACAGTTACCCCGGGAAACGAGATATACGTATACAGAGAAAGATGACAGTTTATCGAATCCTCGAAAACCGCTACGATACGCTCGAAGGTCTGTTATTAAATTTTTATCCCGAAATTATTTCGGAAATTATTTCGCTCTGACAATGAATACAGAATTGTACCATGGAAAAGGAGATATTATGATTAACGTAAAAAAAAAACAGCTAACATCTTACGTTATCCATGAACCTAGTCTCGCGATAATCCTTCCCTACAAGGGTCTCAATCTTTACCAATTATTTTTCTGTGAAATATCGTCCTAACAATTGGCATTGCAGGATGAGATCTTACCTCGTCGAGGGCCATGGAAAGGGCGCCGGAGATGGCGAGTCCCTGGCGATCCTTGAGACCGCCCTTGATGGCCGTGAGGTAGCCGATGGTTAAGTTCTGACTTTTCCTAGGCGCTACGGATCTCGGGAAGACGGACTTTACGTGATCCTGACGAGAGAGGGCCTGCTGCCACTCGGCCCCGGGCAGTCCTGGCGGTTCGGACAGGCCCAGGACCAGAGGGCTGCTGGCCAGTAGCAGCAGCACCAGTAAGGCCCTCGAATTCTTCTCGGCTGGCCGGGACCGCGCCGCTTGCTGATGCTGCTGCTGCTGATGCTGATGGCGATGCTGACGGTGGCGATGCTGCTGGAGCTGGTGAGGATTCTGGCGACGGGGAGGCCTGCGGCGGCTCGGCTGTGTTGGCGGGCCGGGGCGCATGGCCGCCGCCGCCACCGGTCAGCAGCGCCTCCCACCCGCTCACCTGTAACGCAAATAATCACTAAACTTAACAACTTTATCCCCATTGACCAGAGAGACACATTTTCTTCACCCAACAGACTCAACAGCGCACTCCTCTAGCGGAGAAATCGGATCAGAAGAGTCGCAATTTGCCTATTAATCAAATACTTTACCCGCGTTAACTTGATCGTGCAGTTCTAGGTCAATTAATAGAACTTGTCAAATCTGTGATACTGGCTTGCATTGACTTTAAGAGCGTATGAGAGTTATTGCGAATTTCTATGCATTACCGCAGGTTTCTGAGTTCGTCACTGGCGTTGTTTGGTCTGCGCATGCTCGAGCACGTGCTAAAAGGGTATTTAAATTTCAGCGTGTGCAGAAAAAAAAAGCGAGGCGACGGAGTAAACCGCTGGCGGAACTGCAGTTGCGATAATATTATATATCGGCTTCCTTGAGTGCACTTATCAAGAGGCCACACTTATCCGCGTGAATCATCACGTGTGCCATCTGCGCCTGCTAATAATAACTGTCCTCTCCGAGGCAACGTGTGTAACACGTGAAGAACCGCCGTACCGACGCCTCAAATGTGTTTATACGTATCGAAGATCGCACTTCCTTTGTCTAATGACTTTCGCGGTGCTGTCGCGTGTAAACACGACGATGAAAATTACCGCGACGATTACGTCGCGTTAGGAACATCGCGAGCGGCCGGGAAATACTAATCCTGCCGATTGAATTTCACGGATGATTTAATGCTCCATGTCCGCGAATAATACAGCCGTAAACACTTACTCCACCCACCGCTTTCTTGCCTTTTTAACAGCATCACGAGAGACGGTGCGATTGGTCGCGGTCAATGCCAAACCGAGCGCATGCCGCTATTCGAAAATAAATCAAACGTCACGTCAATGAACGTACAACACGAAGGTGCGAAACTCGCGCGCAGAATGCAGAATTTTCTTCATCCTCGTGAATTGTCAAACGCACTTTTGAGAACATCGAGAAACAAGATTTCTCGAGATGGTAAATTCGAGGATTTCGTAAATACACGCAACGTCTGGAAACTGCGAAGACTTTTCTACTTGGTGTAAGCATTTTGCGATTTGTCTACGTCCTGAAAATGTGGCTGGCTCATTTGTAAAATCCCGATACTTCAATTGTCGATCTGATCTGCAGTGATTTATTGTCGTTCAGAGATACGGAATGCCGCGATTCTTGCAGTCGCAACTGCAGCAACACGTGGCCGTGCAGAGGGACACACCTGTTGCAATTATGTAATGGGTCAGGCCGACTACGTAGGCGATGCCAGCCTGCAAACGACTTCGCCGTGATAAAGGAGTTTCCTTCCAACAACGACAAACACGTCATTTACGATTCTTATCAGATAAAAAATCGCCGGCGCAACCGAGCTATCTGCGAGTTTCATTGATTTACATCAATACCTGATTCCTCGTATTGTGCCCATGCTGACATAATTTGTATAACCAATGCGAATAATGTTGAACCGCGCGCTTGACGTATCAGATTCTCTTTGCCTAACTGCAAATGTGTGAAAAAAATCGACATTTTCATCGTGTTATTTATACACTTAGTGTCGAATTCTACCATTTAATTGTTGGCGTATCAAATTGTTAAGTTTACTGGAGCAAATGAATTGGCTGAGTCAATTGATGGAAGCCAACGGGTCAACAGCCCTATTTTAGAGACTTCCCAAGTGCACTTTGCATATCCGGTTTACGGTTTTTACCTGAAGCGTTGCGCGGAATTGCTGAAACGGCGTCGTAGGGTTTTGTTCATTCAGGAAAGGCAAGGAACACTGAGCCTGCGTGGACGGACACACATGTTGTAATTACGTAATGGGTCAGACGAAGTCCGTAGGCGACGTCAGCTTGCAAGAACGACGGGGCCGATATAAAGACGTCGTTTCCTACCATGACGTCGTACGGTGTCGTTCGTCGAGCGTATCGTGCTAAATGCACACTTAGTTTCGCCATTAGTCGGCGTTCCTCGCTCCCTCGCGACTATAATTACATCGGCGATGATAAAAGTCACAATGCCGGGATTTATCCGGCCCGCCGAAGGAAACGACAAAAGCCAACCGCAAAAGTAACTCAATGTCCAGCGAATGAACCTTCCGTGATGCATTGCCACGTTACACAGGACTGCAACTAACCCGATTGTTCGAGCAAAAAATTCTGATCAACACCTTTTTCGAGCTAGACAATGAATAATTCATCATTTCCGTGGGTGGATTCAAAATAAAGGAGTAATCGTAGTAGACCATTCCACGTGACTGACTCTTAATCGTTCTTCTAGTTAACCCTGAGGGATAAGTCGTTCATTGAAACGTATATTTATCTGGAAGAGTCGTAAGGTATTACCATTGAACTCACTGGCTGAAATAACAGCGAATTTCCGGAGTTTGCGTTACTCTGCCCGTGGTAGTGGATGAAGATTTTCCTCGCGAAAGAAAGTACTTGTTTTTGCGCTGTCGCGAGAACAGATGTAACGCACTATGTACCTATCGCGAAACTTTCAGCTCGGTAAACACTATGATAATGATCGCATACCTATAATCTGTTACGATAGTATCTATTAAGGTCAAGTATCCGCACTCGTAGAAAGGAGATATTCTCAGACGTTTTGTAGCCAGCGAATGTTCCGTGTGAAATCAGTTTCCAGTTGACTTTCAACGCGATGAAACGGGACTTGGGCTATAAAATAAATTAAGATTGCACTTTTATCGGCAATACCGTTTGCTCGATTTTCACCGATTCAACCTACGGGTATTACCTGTATTCCTTGTCAACGGTTTTTACAAACCCGCTGACTTTGAAATGTTTATGGGCAATTTCCACGGAAAGCATGCTAACTAGCTCCTCGCTGTTTACTCAATTATTGATTATTGCAATTAGCATGTTTAACGCGTCACTCACAATATACGACCGTGGTGAGAACGGTAGTGTGGAACTTTTCAAGTTCAACACGCCCGTGGTATTTTGTAGAATGCCTTACATTCTCGTCGTTCTAATCTTTATACATCGGTGCATTAAATAATTACGACGGGTCGTAAACTGCGGCGTTGTTTGAGGACAATTTGACCTAATTGGAAGAGCCTTGTTTCGAAACACAGTAAATTCCCCAGTGGTATTGTTCGAGCCACAATTTCATTCTAGGTAAACGAGGAAATCGTTTCGACTTAGGAAGTTTGCACGCTCTGTACACAATCTAATGTAGACGTACGCGCGATTCAACAGTTTCGAATAATTACGTCTTTAATTAAAACGACACGTCGTGCAAACGCAGTCGCGCCCATGTTTGCCACTGTGGGATCGTAATTCTTGTCCCGACTGACCCGCGTGGATAAAGTAACAGTGCACACAAGCTTTATCACGATAATGCCGTTAAAGAAACCTCCAAGTCCTAGCGAAATCGCACGGGAATCGAATCGATCTTCCCGACGTTCCGGAAGTTAAGGTAACAGGACTTTGTTCGTTAGAGCGTTTGCTTTGACCGTGACGACGTGGGCGAATAATAATAGTAACGACGTTGTTTCTTCGATAAACAACAGATAGAGCTTGGCACGGATACTGGTCGACGCGATGGCAGCCCAGTCATTCCTGTGTGCGAACAAATTAAAATGTTGCTCAACTGACTAACATATTTCGAACGTATTGTTAAATATGGTTACATCAGCACGTCGACTTCCTAGAAGCCGATAAAAACGCATTTCGATGTGGACTTTCCTGAATATCCTGAATAAATATCACGGAGTCAGATTTTAGATGCGAGCATGAGAATAAGGAAAAGAAAAATCCCCAATCTGCTAGTGTACTCACAACAACATTTCGATCTCCTCTAATCTCCAAAAGTCCCGCGTTAGTGTCCTTCCGGTTAGTCGATAAGGATGGATTTCGAAAGCTAGACTTACACGTACGAATGAAAACAAAGGGACTGTCGTAACCATTGGTATTCTTGACTTTTGAATTCCAATATTTAACCGACGGTTACGTCATCCGTGTACACGGTCGAAAGGGCAGTTTACCGAACCGCCGAGATACACACACGTGTGTAAAGGCATACATGTATTGACGCGTGCAATCCAGTTTTGTCCTAAAAATAAATTTCACGCTTACACAAGGATCGAAACAGTATGGTATCGCCGGCGAGTCACAATCCGTCCGATAAAGTGCCTATGAATAGCGATATTCACTTAAGCAAACAGTTGTCATCGGCTTTTGTTTTCCTGCGCGAACAAGTAGTTTCGGTAAAATAATCCACTTTGCGTTTACCGCAACGCGTCCACACGAATATATTTTAAACGATACCGTGTCCGCTTACATATGTTTATCTGAAAGACAAATGCACGCACATTTCCATGAAAATATTAGCGGTCATTTTCTTTAGCAGCTTCGTCGGCCCGAGTGGGGATCGATGCGTCTAATTATGAATAAAATATGACGTGAAAAAGTGAAGTAGCCTTTAAGAGGAGTGTTTGTTTTGTAAAGTCAACTATCGTTATGACGGACTCGAGGCATCGGCCAGTCAAATCGTCGTGTAGTCGCAGCATGCGTCAGACATGCGTTTACGCAACCCAGGGTCAACATTCGCGGTGCATATCGTTTAGATAAACAGTGATAACTCTTCTCGCCGGTCTCCCTTTCTTTTCTGGACGTTGCAGAACCGCATTCTGCTGGAGCCTTCCGGATTATCGGTAGATACTTTCCCAGCGTTTGAACGTTCGAGAAATTAGGAAAATCGCTAGGAAATTTACCGTACCTCAATCGAAGCAACACTGATTATTTTCTAGGACCTCAAACAACAAATTTACACTCCACTGATACGGCTTCGCCCTTATTTCTGTTCGCGAACGAGCATACAGTCCGTCCTTTGCCGAAGTTCTATTCTCAAAACAATTTCCCTGTCTATTACGTAAGTGGAGTAAATACAAATGTCACGCTTAGACAAAGTTCGTAATCGTCTAGTGTGGCAAAGCTGCTGAAAAAGATCTCCGCTTATTCGAGCAAGCAGAACTAACGAATCCTAACAGGACGTAATCGAAGGTAATTGGAACGTCGGTTTCAGGTGTGATTCCACGGAGATCTCGACCTCGCCATAGGTTCGCGCGTGTTACCGTGTTTTAAGCACGCGATACGTGTAATACTCGAGCTCTAATGTGCTTCTTCATCGCGACAGATCGCGTTACCCCAGTGTAATCGAAGAACGTTACGCGAAGGTGTACGTTCAACGAGACTGAGGCGCGTGGGCTTTGCCATTATCGCTACATAGTGTATTACACAGCGTTTCTTCATATACGTAACATATCGCCGCGTTTAATTGCTCCTACGGGCGTGGTACTTTCGGCCATCACGGAACATTTCGCTCCTTCCGATATTCATAGACAGTACTCCATTTACTAATCGTTCTTTGCCAGCACGGATATTTCCTTTCCGCGAGTCAGAAGGCCACGCGGTAACGATACCACTGAATTACAGGTAAACCATAACAACGCTTACTACTACATTCCTCTGGGTATGTACGTGCACGAGATTTCCTTTAAACGTATTTCTATTAGCTTGTTGACAGCGTTGACTAGCCGGCAAGGTAGTACACCTAAATTACCAAACACAATATTTCTATCCCTCGAGTCCCCCGCGTAAACAAGACGGCTTTTACCCTTCTTCGTAATTGCCGGCGATTGAATTATTTGACAATCTCGTGCGTTACTGCTTATCTTCAGCCGGGGAGAGTGGACGAGCCGCACGACATTTGCCATCCCGATTACGGGCTAATAGGTTGAGTGTCTTCTAATGCCCGCGGAATTACGCAAGAATCGTTTGCCAGCGCCGTCAAATACGTTAGCATCGATATCCACGCAGGTATATATCGCGCCTGTGCATCGGAGTTTTCTCAAATAGTCGTTCGTCCGGCGCGGAGAGCCGACTTAACGAGTTTCTAATGGCAACGACGACTGGACGATGTGTCAATTCGCTCGACGTGCGCTAAAGGAGACAGCCGTCGTCGTCGTCGTCGTCGTCGGCGGGGACAGAAGATGGGAAGGGGGGAGGGGGAGGGCAAAGAATAAAGTCAATGAGGATGCGGCGCAGCAGACGTACGTAGTATACCGCGTAGAATGTGCAATGAGTCGACCGTCTCTCCCTGCTCACCCCTCTCTACTTCTACGTGCGATACGCACACGTCTTCCCGTAAGTCTCTTATGCCTGCACGTGTATGCCCTTTATCCACGTGCAAGCCGTCTCCCGGTAGTCGCACGAACGTTACTCAAGGCAGGCATAACCGTATGAATCACGTAAAAAATTGTCAAAGCGTAACACCATTGCATACACATGTGTCAATACAAATTGACTTATTGGATACAAGCTTATAAGAAATCAATGGATATTTTATTTACGTGTATTTCGTCCAAAGTATCGGATAAAAAAATGATATGTCTTTAGGATCGTTTCTTGACTACGAGGAAAAATTCGAAATGTCCGAAGACAATTGTCAAGCGTATTTGAGTTGTGGAGTTGTGAACTGCTTAAGTGCCGTTCGATGAATAGATTTCTTATTATTCCATATGCACCCCCGATTGAATCCAAGGGTCTGCAATGAAAGTAGCAAGGCGCGATGGGCATGGCAAAGTAGACACCCGGGTTATTGCTTAAGGATACATAAATCACTTGACCACATCCTGGAGGTAAATCTTTTTTTTTTTTAAGATTTCATTAATAATCTGCCTCTGTAGCCCACGGTGACAATCTTCTCGATTTTGAATTGAAAAGAAGATGATGAAAAAGCGTTTAATCGATTATGAATCTCTTTACGTGAAAATCTCTGAAAATAATATTTTTCGGATCATTTTTCATTAAAATCTTCGCATCGCCAGAGAACACTCGGTGGAGGAAAATGAAAATAAGATAAATGACGGTGGTTAAACGGTCAAGATTCTACGTTAATGTTCTAACATTCTAATTGCTTGTTTCGATTTTACCGATTTCTTTTCACGCTTAAAATAAAATTAAAAAGTTGAATAAATGGACACGTTTGCACGGTCATAGTGGTATTAATTTATTCAATACTTAGGCATATGTTTAAGTAGATATAACCCGAGTTTCTCGGCAATGAACGTATGTAAAATAGATATTCGTCGTCGTTTCGATACGTGACTCACTGGCGCCACGAATAAGTAATTTTTTTACAGAGCCGCAGGGACATCTATTTCGAAGTGGTCAAGCGAAAAAGTCTCCTTAAATTATGCGTACTAGGCGGAAAGTGTTAATCAGTAAGCAAACGTTTACTGGCCGTGCTGGGATGAACGTATTTCTCGCGCGTGGAGAGATCAAGGCTGCAGGAAAGGCTCGAGGAAATACAGCCGGTAACGCACTGAAATGACATTTCAGAAGCGTACAACCAGAATACGCTTACACACGTCAACGACTCGTACTTCAAGAAGTTCGTTTGTTAGTTGAATTCCTTGTAATCCCAATTATCAACGTAATCCAGACGAATCCTCGTCATTCAAAGCAAGCCTGTTTTCCCGAATTGTTAAGTGTACTCAATTAATGAGACGACTATTGCAGTACGAAAATCATGGGATTTAGTAGGAGCATTTAAAGGGGATGAATTTTGTTTAAAAATTCTGGTTTGTTGAGGCTGTGGGAAAGTGGCTGAGACAACGATATTTATTTACACTTACTTCACATGGCAAACAGCGGGGAATTGACCAAAAATCGTTTCCAGTCCAGCCATTGGCTTGGCTATGCGCCAAGATCCGCGGTAAAAGTCGGGCATTGTGAACGGCGCACTTAATAGTACAATGCCCCTTTGAAATGGCACCTCGCGCGTCGCTTAATGCTACATTATCCCTTCGGCACTTTACCCGGCGGACGACGATCGGAGAATTCCACATCACGCGCGAAAATTCATTTCAGGTACTGGCGCGAGCTGGGCGACAATGTTTCCCGACGATTATTTGCGGAGGGATTTTCGTTTGGACGGCCTTTTATACGCCGTCGCGCAACACGTATTCGCGGTGGAAAGATTTCAACGCGTCGTTTATTTATGCCGGTCGGCAATGCAAATGCGCCAACGGCTGGAATGACGGAAAGGAAACTTTATTGGCCCGTATTTGTTTGCAAGTGTTTAACATCCAAGCGGATTTCCTTCGCGGCATTGCAGTTCAACACGTGGACGGTAGGCTAAGCCCAATTCGTTCTAAACATTTGCGCTTCCACCGAAATCTTTGGCACCGAGCCCACACACATACACGGCCCTCGTGTTTTCCCAATTTCACTTATACCGTAATTTGACTCGTACGACCCACTTCCATCGGCAGATATTCGGGCAAACCGTGTACACACCAGACGTTTAGTTTCCTCCATGCACGATTGGCTCCATTCCAAACCGGCTGCTGCGGCTGCTATAATTCCACCGACACAGCGCTGGATTACTCACTGTTATACGAATCGACACTCCCTGCGTTTTCCTTCACGACAGGAGAATAGTAAACGAAGTTATCCAAAGACAAATGCGGGTCAGGGCAGTTCAAACATTTCCGAACGAACGCGTGGATATTTATTTATATCCAATGGGATCCACCATAGTTTCTCTTAGGAAAGGAATAGAACTCTAGTCAATTTTTTATTGTGATAGACAGTTCAAGCCAGTGACTCGATAAATTTTGAAGATTCGTTCTTTTAGGAACGTCTGTCAATGCGAAACCTGTGTCTAAGCTCGATAATGCCAACAGCGGAGTATTTGTTCAGCTTTGCGAGTGACGCGTTAGCATGGTTGTATAATTCTAATTTAATTGATAGACGATTGAGTAGATGAAGATTGCTGTCGGGAATGGCAAGGGTATGATTCTATAATAGTGGTGGACATTGTGGTGCTCGATTGCTGGACCATTGCAATAGCCTCATAAAGTTACTTCGCTCGATGTAAGGCGATACAGTATATCGACCAGAGCGACAGTGGTCAGTCGCAGAAAACGAGGAAAAGAACTGTAATGCGGTGAAAACGACATTGAGCCGGTAATATATCTGATCGTTAGCAACAACCATCAGTCTACACGGACAAAAAACCCTTACAAACATACTCTAGGGCCAAATCCGACAAATTTCTTCTACTGATTTATCCGACCGTTGCTGACTTCGCGATTGTATTAATTACAAAGTTATACGAATGCCAAGCTTTCCCTGGACTATATCTCCGTAGGTTCGCGAAGTGCATTGTAATTCGTTAAAACGATACGCGGTTTCGGCGGTGACACAATTCCGCTCATTAAACGAGCGGCCGAGTGTAAGAGGAAATTTCACGAGCAAAAATAGACTGCAACCCGGATATTTTCGCGGCACGTAGTAACACGGTTGAGTAAACAATAGGTACAAAATAGACATTGACTCGTAATTCATTAACAACGGACCGTGTCTGCCTGCGTATGCGGCTGTAATACTCATTAAATCTAGTCGGCGGTCGGAGAAAATGGTGCTCATTAAACTCCGCTTAACTGTACAACTGCATAGCATTAATGAAGTATAATATCGGCGTAGTAAGCAGCGCCCGGCGAAATACCGGGAGCGGGCTGTCTCATTCCCCTTGTCGGGCAGAGCGGGAAGACTTTGTGCTTGGGCCATTTGCACGCCGACGCAAATCATTCGCTGACGTTTACATCGTGTGCCGTTGAGCGCAGAAGGCGTCGCCAGGTAAACAGACAACACCTGACGCTCAATTCAAGCTCAGCACCAGCGATGCACTTCCCCGCGGGAGGAAACTGCACCCAGCCCGCGGGACTCTCGGGCAATTGCGGAAAATGGTCATTACCCCGGCTCCCCATTCAATAAAATGTCGTTAAACGCGAACGGGGTGTTAGTATCAACAGTCTACGTGATAATGTTCGATTTTCGGCACAACGGCAGGAAGTTATTATTGTTGATTCCCTCGCACGAATTCACTGAATCGACGAACCGTGGAGTTTTCGAGCACGTCGAAAACTTGCTTGCTAAGTCGACACCTAGTTGCCGTAAATATACGCTTCGTTCAACCGTATTTCTATATATTGTGCTCTCTGAATAGCCGACTTTTTCCAGCGCCAATTTTACATTTATGTAAATCACCGGTTACGGCGGTCTCGACGTCGGACGGACCGAGTATTTCTCTCTCTTTCTTTCTTTCATTTACTCTCTAAATCTTCGTGAAAATATGTCTCCCAAACATAGTTCGAAGGAGCGTCAGACACGTGAGAGATCCCCGCGTCACGGGACATTATCATAACCAACAATGTACGCAGTTGCGGCTTTTCACCGGTGCAGTTGCACTTACTCTCTCGACGTTGTCAAGAAATTTCGTGACGTCACAATCCATCATTTGCTCCCGCGTCTAAGGTCTTTGCGAAATTGTGCATTTGCGAAGAAGCCTTTGCGTTTGGCTACTGCGATACACGCTCGGGAGTATATCTGCGTTCGCACGTGCGAGATTACGCCTGGACATACGACTGTGTCCCTGATCGTTGCCATTTTGCACGAGATAAATTCCACGCTACGAGGAAAACAAACGGATACTGATAAAAGGAGAGTTCAGTCTCGTACAATGGAAAAGCGACTCGAGTCCAAATTCTCTTTCTCCACAATCTCCGTTAAAACTCGCCCAAACCTTCCAACGAACAATTACCTTTTGCCGAGAAACAATGCGTTTTAATTGCTCGTTACTTTCCGTAGAATAGATGGATAATTGGTTGTTAATGACAATGATAAGGCCTATTTCGTGCGGTAGGCAACGCCGTCAAAGGATTTGATCGAACGCATCGCACAACGTTACTAATTAATTCATTATTGCCTCGTATAACATGCGAACGGTCTCGTACAACAGACACACGTGTCTCACTGCGGTCAAGCGGCAGAATTAATGGCCCAACTTCTGCGCTCGACTGACCAATGTGTGCAAATGCATAGCGTCTACGTACACACGTACGTATGTCCGTAGGACCATAAATAACCTTGCATTTTCGTTGCACACTGTGTTCGTGACTTGTTGCTCCGTCGCCTCGAAACCCTTTGCATATCAGTGCACAACGGTACGCTATCAAATGCATATAAGTCATATGCAATAGTTAGCACACATATATTTCTACATATCGCCGGAATGTATTGCACCGATACCGCTCGATTTCCTGCACGTAAATATTTACAAATACGTTAAGACTTTTTCTATAGGGTGATGCATTATTCTTCGTCACTTATATTAACATGCGTACAATGTTTTTATCTCAAGGAATTATACTTAAAAATAGTTCCGTATTATATGACACCCAAGTACGTAATTCATACATGTCCATAGCGTGTCTCTGTGTTACTGATTACACATTTGTTGCCATAAATACACGCGCGAGTTGGTCGCGCAAACGTAGATACGTTTGTAGCCGCACTAATTTTTATTTCTCAACCAGTGTCACGAGTTCGTGAACGGATATCAACGTGCACGTGTCGATATGTAAACGCATGCACAACATCGTATGTATACGTATGTTTACTTGTATTCAGCCGCGGGCTCCTCAGGGTAATTGAAATTGCGAAATATACTGCATACGCTTTAAACAAACTACAGTGTACACCAGTGGAAAAGATCATTTTGATTCTATTTCATCAAGTTCGTTTGCGTTAGGCGAAACGTTACATTCTTTCTAAAATTTCACTTTTTAAAATAAAATATGAGAAGGATTCTCTTGTACAACAAGCTGATAATTTCGCAAGTCTCGCAAAATATATTCATGTAATATCGAGTTTCTTAAGCAGGTGGGAATGTGCACTTTCTATCAGATTTCAATGAGTACATTGGGAATGGGGCTTATGAGTAAAATGTAGGGACACAGCCATGCCCTCTCCTAATATTATTGGACGTTGAATGAGAGGTTTATGGTCGTCTTAATTCAATGTAAGAGCTCCCGCAGTTTCCATAGCGTGGAGTGTCGACGCAGATTGCGTACTGCAAGCGCGCCTGCCTGTCTCCGCGAGGACGAAGGGCGAAGGGGAGAGAGAAGCAGGGGAGGGGTTGTCAACGGGGGTGTTCGTTGCACCGTGGCGGACGTGGACAGAGATAAAACATGAAAATAGTACCGTCGACACGAGATAACACGTATTTATAACATCTACGCGAACGTTTCGACGAAGAATCGTCAATCAGCTTCGCTGGAATCCGTTCGCCATTACGCGTAACAGTGTTTTTGGTTCTCTAATGACTACACTGAGAGGAAAACTATCGAGATGTTTGTTAGCTACGCGTCCCGCCGTGCAAATCACTGTCATTTTGGACGACGTTGCAGTTGGAACGATCGAAATAAACTTTCGAAGTGAAACAATGGTTTGCTCTTACCTAAACAACATGGCAGGACTGCTTCGGCAGGAAGGCAAACGAAGTTCTAGCGCTATTTTGATAGCATGCTTCTGCCAATCGGTACTCGTCGCGTTTTCAGCTTCAACTTCTAACAGTCACCTGAAAGCAGCAATGCAACAACCATAAATAAAGTACCTCGAGAATTGCGCAGCTCGCGGTGGAAAAAAAAGAACAGACCGATTCATAATTCATCGAGAAAACGGCACCGGACTGAAAACATTTCCTACTAGAAAGCCCGTTCGAATTTGTAAAGTAGGTGACAAACGGTAAACGGTTATTTACCGGGGAATTTAATCAACGGATATCATGAGTAGTTTCCAAGGATTTAATTAATGCCATACGTTACGTTGCCGCCTTGCCGAGCTTATTATCAATTGCACGCTGAGTTAAGTCGCCGGCAACTCGAGGGAAATCTTCATTGAGTGTTGACTTAATCGATAGCGGTAATGCGCCAAGATACTATCTGTCGTGGCGAGTAATCGACGTATGATCGACGAGACGATTTCCCGGCTCGATTTGTCGCGTGTCACCATAAGTCTCTCGTACACGTAAACCCGACAATTAAGCCGACACCCGTACGTTCGTAAGTGGATAGCCAACGACGAATTTGACGGATCGATGACGGCGCGAAAATCCAATGCAATCGGCGAGCCGTCATTTTCCATGCTATTTTCTCGATTCCGCGTTTTTGCCTCATTGACGTAACGCCTCGTGCAGACGAAATGCATATTACCTCGCCGGCGTAGCTCGTTTTTACGTAATCGTAGAAAAACTGGCGGATAAGATCGCTCTAATTACACCGGAGGGCTCGTTCACGAGCCGATTCCTGTTCAACTCCTACAATTTAACGCAATTTTTTCCCACACGACGGTCATTAGAAACGCAGTTGTACCGATTTGTCCTGTTCGGCGGAGCTATTTTTTCGTCCGCACGAATATTCTTCAAGCGTAAAATGATCATCATTAACGCGGCAAAAGCTCAACGAAAGTATGTACAACTTTCTCCATGTCCCCTGTTTGTCTCACGATTGTCCTATTAACGATAATTTCGGAATCTTCGACGTTACCAGTGGTACATTTAGATACGAATCACGTGTACCGCTAGGGAATGATCCCCGGAGACGTCGTAAATTCGAGAGCACACTACTCTGGTAATTGTTTCAGATTACCTCCTCTACCGAAAGGGATGTCGGCCCACATGCGGTATTTACTTAACCCCATCGTCCACTGGTCTCGCTAATCTGGTTACTTCGTTAGAGCAGCTTCCGTACTTGGAACGAAATCCTCGAGTTATGATGGGATCAGTGTAACGAGATTAGTTTGGGAAATCGAGTTTCGTACGAGGCAGATGGACGTCGAACACCCACGTAGGTTCGGCCGAAGGGACGGGAAAGGCCAACGATTTTACTATTCTCCCGCGTGATAAACGGATAAGGAGAGGAGACCCAGAAGCGGATAGGCCTTAGGCGATAATTTGCTTCGTAGTGGTGGTAAACAGGATGGGTAGGTTTACTTTACTGCCACTTCTCTATGACTGGTTTCTAGTCCGCCCTTTTTCTTTCGTTCCCGCGCTTTCTTTTTTTATTCCTGCGCGTAGTTCTTCTTCCTGTTTCGTCCACATGATCTCATCCCTCGCGCCTTTGTATCGTTCTCTCCAAACCGACACTCGTTTCAGCGGAGTCATGCGGTAAGTCGAAAGGAACATCAAGTCAGAGTGTCAGATCTCTTTACAAACCGATTTCCCACCGAATTATTATTCCTCCCGGTATTCACATCCGTCTATCGACAGCCGTGATATCTTCGACAATTCGATTTCTGGCTAGTAATTTGTTTTAATTTCATGGCATTAACTCATCTAGGCTGTCAGCGATTGATCTATTAGCCAGGCATTTAGTTTCCTTTCGACTTGTAATTTAAACTCGTGGAAAAACTGCCTTTTTTATCAAGGCACGTCGAGTCCGACACGAAATTTGCCATTACGTAGGATCATTACTCAGCATCAGCGTCAATAACGTTAGACTGACGAGATGAAAATTTCTGAAATTTCAAAGACGCTCTCAGCAATATCTATTCTCAATATCTATACAATATCCAATCACTCGTACGCATTTTTATCGGTGGCCAATGATAAAAGCCGAGCAGAGAGAACAACGACGACAGTGCACTTGAGGCGGACAACGACGATGATATTGCGGCTCTTAATGGTAAACATTAAAAAGGATCAATGTTACTGAACATTGCAACGGCATGAGTCAATAGCGGTTCTTTAATGATTCGCCGACGTCGTCTCTCGTTTAATTTTTCGTTAAGACGGTACAGTGCGTCCCAGGACGTCGGAAAGTCCGCCGGCAGAAACAACGTTGATTACTGTATTACTTTATTACATAATCGACGTTTACGGGCTTTATGGGGACTGACGTTCGTAGACGAGCTGCCGGCGTATATTTATTACCGCGTCTGGAATCGGAATCGTTCGTAAAGGTCCGCAAGTGCTCGGATTCCGCTTATTGCACCGGCAGA
Organism: Hedychridium roseum; assembly: GCA_963989215.1. Taxonomy (NCBI): domain Eukaryota; kingdom Metazoa; phylum Arthropoda; class Insecta; order Hymenoptera; family Chrysididae; genus Hedychridium; species Hedychridium roseum. The sequence continues at coordinate 5,531,072 of OZ022312.1, read as the reverse complement.
CATGCTGGCAGCACGGATTCACGTTCCTATCGGTCCCGTTTTGCCCCTGTGTTCGCCGTCCTCCGTGAGACACACACACGAGCAAACACGTGCGACCAACGGCCACATGTATTTATAGACATTGTACCGCGCGCGCCCTCACACACATACCAACATGTGCCGATTCGCGATAGCAGTAAGTGAATTTCCATGCCAAGTTAAACAATTCGATCCTGTAAGAAACTAATGCACTTTTAGAAGACGAAATCGGGATTTCGCAGCTACCGGCCGAAACTGATGCATCAATGATGTGAGTGGAATTTGAATACGTAGTAGTAAATGGGTCATCATTGGAATGATCAGTTTAGGTAATATTTCTTCGTATGGAAAATTTGACGGTATTTAAAAAATTGTAAGGATTATAAGCTTTGCGACGAAGTTTAGTAAACACTGAAGGAGCAAATTATTTTCATGTCCGTGAGAAATTTCTGTTTTTCGTTATTCAAAATAAGCCGCTCCTCATAATTTCCATGATCTACCCTCCAGGATTATTATTAAATCAACAGAAGTATAGCAACAAGGATTAAGGAAAGTGCAAACGTGAATGCATCTCCGCGTATTAATTAATGCATCGGTTGAGCGGCAAGTTAAACAATTTCCTTGCACGCTCAAGTAATCTGTTTGCCTAGAGCAGCCGTCATTTTTCCTCTTCATCGTGATAAAGCGAATACAATACGCAAAAACAAGTGACTGCCGCTCGTGTGTCATAATATTCTCGCCGGTTATAAACACCCGTTGAATAATGCCGGACGAGAGTGCACGTTAAATAATATGAATCGGATTAAAGGAAAACAAACAGCGGCACGCGATCACGGATAAATATCCCGCTGAAATCGGGAGCGAAAAATAGTGCTGCCAAGCGGAGATTGCACGGCATTGCGCGAAGTGCTCGGCGACAGGCCGGTCGCGTATAGAAAACTGGTTCTAACGGAGTTTTATCCCGACTGTTGGACCAGTTTCGCGGCCGTCAATGAAGTGCACTGTACGTGCCCGCCACTCACAGGGTACTTCCCCTCATGCAGAATTGCCCGTGTCTATCGAACAATGATGCATCAATAGTCAACCACCACGCTAACGTCTACCTTCGACGGGTAATTCTTCGGGGAGACAAAACTGTAGGTGTATCTGTCACTAAACTTTGGAAAATAAACAGCGAAACTCGATATTTCCTGTTGTTCGATGATTTTAAGAAGTACGATTTAATTAAAAAATCGCGAGAATGGGTCATCCAAAATGTTTTTCTTTCTCTTCTCCTCCTTGTCCCCCTGTGGTAGGTTCACTGTCTCTCTCTCTCTCTCTCTCTCTCTCTTTCTCTCTTCTGGCTGTCTTCCACTTGCTCCCTCGGTGCAGTGTCGCGGCATTCAAATGCACACATCGCAACGTTCCGACGCATACGAGCGCTGGTAGGAGGTTGCATACACGTGCGAACCTCCCCCCGTCCCGGCCGCGTCCCTTCGTGCCCCTTCATCGTGCTCTTCCTTCTCCCTCGGACGCTCGATCGGCCGGTAGGTCGGTTCTCATTGCAAAGTGCCGTAATATTCTCCTCCCGGAGTTATTTTCGTCGCGCTCTCCCAACCGGCTCACCCGAGGCGGCATTGTCTCGAGGGACCCTTGCCGGATTAACTGGATTTCCATGCCAGCCAGGCGATCGCGAGGACGGCCGATCCCTCGCGACTTCGTCTCCTTTCTATCCACGCGCGACCACCGCATAACATCGACCACAAGCCATTGTTTCTTCCTCTCCCACCCCCCCCCCCCGTCTTCGGCCGCGTTCACGACTAACGCCCTTCTCCTTTGCTCCCATTTACCCCTATTCCTCGTGACAACGAAGGGGGGGGGGGGAAAGGGTAATAATTCCTCGGTTTCGATGGTCCGCTCGTTTTCGAAATTCCAATCCGCCGAGGGGCACAGGAAAATGTGGCAATTTCTACTCGATTGCAGTTGCATTTCCGCGATGCAGGATATTGTTATCCAGTCCTTGAATGTCGCCATCCGCGTTATAAATCAGCGGTAATTTATGGGTTCAGCGGGACGACGACAACGAACGTAAAAGAATCTCGATTGGCGAATAAAAATGGATTTATGTAGAGAGCGGTGCGTAGGAAAATGTCTGCCGGCCGATCGTCATCGTTGAAATTGACTTAATGAATCACCGTTTCGGATTTTTCACCACTCCGACGTGGAATTCCCTCCGTCGACGTGCAATTATGTAATTATGCCATGAATCAGAAAAGCCAGTGTATTCTTCGTGCCGGGATAAAACGTTGCAGCTACATTACGGCAAAGGAGACGACCGGGTCTCCCTGCCATTTGGTATTCATTTACGGGCAAAAGGGAAGGCGGTGGATCAAGGGAAATGAAGAGAAAGGACAGCGAGGGAAAACGAGGGAGACAGGAAGATTCCCCGGCGAGATGACGTTGACCGAAAGAGAGCCACTACTACTCTCGGCAAAGCGCGTAGTGGCTGCTTTTAGTCTTGTTAAACGCATCTGCGGATCGTTAATCGACGTCTCAATGAAAGGCACACATCGTGATACGCCGGGACAACTGTAGAGACACGGGCTCAACTCCGAAGAAGAGTGCATCGACGTGTCTGTTCGGTCGTCCTGCCTGCCTGCCTGCCTGCACCTCCGCAAGTGCCACTCGTTAATGCTTACTTATTTACGTCGGTGCATTACTCCTTAGTCATTGCTCTCTCGTTCTTTGATATGCGAGAGATGTCCGCGCGTGCACAGCAAACCTCCCGAAATCCTCACGGCATTGGCTTCCGTAAATCCGTTTCGAATTTCGTTTGGCCTTCTCGTGAAACCGGCGGAGCTTTAATTTCGTCCGGCGCTAATTGCGTAACTTGTTATGAAACGAAAAGTGGAGGATTTTCGGTAGCAGGTTGTTCTTTACGACACGATATCACGCGTCGGGGAACTGGTTTCGAGTATGAGCAAATAGTTTGCTCATCCATTACGATCACTTGCACATGTTCCAAAAGTCAATTACAAAAAAACATCTGCCGTTTGAAATCTTCCAGCTTAGACCTTGTAAAGTCGTCTAACAACTCTGTCAGCCAGACGCGTACAGTGAAAAACTTGCCATGGCCAAACCCGCCAGTGTCTTCGAAAACGAGCTCTTCGTAGTCCAATTTTAGCTGTTCAAGAGCCAAAATTAAATGTCGTTTTGAGAGGTCCATATATTGTCCATGTTTTATAGCTTCTTCCTGTCGACGTACAGAAGATCACGGTGCGCTGAATTGGGAAAATACAGACCACGTGCGTTCTCGTTCGTTTCGTTATTGCGCCTCTTACTTAATGTTCACTTATGTTGATTGATCGCCAGTTACCGTCGTTATTGCAGCTATAACCGTCCGAGTTTCAAAGTTTTCCCGAGGTCGCAGAAAGCAAGAATACTAAGAAAAGCCTGGCTGCAACTTCATCCGTTCCGTTTATACGGATGCTTTTACCGTCAATGCCGCTCGGATAGGACTCATTATCCGATGGTCAACTTCATAGCTGACTAATTTCCCTTTATCAGCCAATCACTTTCGCCACTGTTTGCCCATTTCCCTTTTTCAAGACTGTGACCGAAGGCGTGATATTAAGATCCGGGGAAATACACTTTCCATTACGAAAGAACTCGCTATCCGGCTGTAATGGTGCATAATAACAGCTTTCAGCAACGGTATGTAAAGCGAACATTTTTCCCCTCATCACGGTCGTACAATCTCGCACTTAATAAGCTCATCGACATTTACTTTGCACGACTCACATTCGGTCATTCACGTAAACGTATGCATTATTCCGTGGTCGCTGCATAACTGCTGTAATTATTCGAGATGTCCGTATGCGTTGACATTTTAAGGTTTCACTCGAGGCCGTCGAGTCAGTGTCAAATGCAGAACTGCACTGTTCCTTTACTCGTAACCTTAACGAGCTTACGTGAAAGCAATGAGATCTTTAGAACGATAACACAAACAAACAAGACGAAAACGCCAAACGTGATATGAAATATGAATTAATCTGCACGAACTTTACGTTTAAGGTCGAACGTACAGAGTAGTGCGGTGGTAAACGTGTTGACTTAATATCAATGAATGCGTTGAATTCATGGTCAAGTGATACGTTAATAAAGTGGTTTACTTTCACGTAGCTAATGAATGAAAATTCCTTCACCCTTTCATTTAATCAAAGAATCATGGAATGAATCATTACATTTCATTACAATCATACGACTCAACGTCATAAAGTCGTACAAGCAAGACCCTAATAGAAATAAGAGATACGATTTCCGCATAGAAACTGAATGTTTATTCAAAAGTGCAATAGGAAGACATACGCAGCACAGGCAAGTCATAGTAATCGTATTAAAATTTCATGTAACTGTCTGGTTTGGTGCATTAATGCATCGCACTTGTATTTCTTCAGCATCTTTTTTACGCTTTTTTTTAGGACTAACTGGAATCAGTGTCATAAACAGAGAATTTGTTTTTCGACTGCTGCTACCCTGCTCGATGTACCTGTAGCCTTAATAAAAACAAACAACATTTTCCCCGAGCCCCTCGTCCGTTTCCTCGATCATTCGACGAAAAGCTATTTTCCTCGCGGTGTATGAATAACGGAGCTATTCTAGTCTATCCACGAAGACCGAAAGGAAAGCGATCGCTACCCCGACTGGTCCTTGGGCTAATGAATTTACGCGGTCCTATAATAGCCGATTTCTGAAAACCGTGGGCGCGGTAAATTTGTTTGACGCAGAAGTTATGTACGTATGGAAGGATCTAATAGGAAGTTATGAACGCTCGGCGTACCGCTGTAATTTACAGCAGCCAAAGTACATCAGTATGGAAATCAAGACGCGTTGCAAGTTTATGACTGAAAAACCCATACTTTTGCATGTTTGTACATCCCGGCGGTTTTGTTCGTAAGTGTCGCGGATTCTGCGTGAATTACGGTGATTTTATTCACGTTTAGCTTATCCCGGCAAATTGATGAGGCGTCCTCCAGGCGTGCATCGGCAATCGATAAGAATTTGAAGTACATCGCGGAGAACGTCGATACCGAAAAAAACAAGTATCGCGAGCAATGGAGATTGGCTAGCTCGTCCATGAGTATCTAAAGGTCACAGTTGTTTTTCCAATCGACGAGAATCTCCCTGGGTTTCGAATCAGGTCGCCCGTACTCTCCTGTTCGTCGTCACACGTGGGCTTTTTTACGGCTTGTACTAGCGACATCGCTTTCAGACCGTATAACAAAGAAAATAAATATGTCTTGCAGCAATACGTCCGGGTTCAAAATGAAACTGGCCCAGGGTAAAAACCAAACGGAAAAACTTTACAACAGATATTTCGTATGGATAAATTGTAAACTCATGATTGACACGGGTTTAATGGAAATTATGTAAGAATTGATGCAAATGTAAAAGCAGTAAATATGTGTGTATATATGGCGATAGTAACGGCGTAGTAGAAAATGTTCCGCTTGTTTATATGACTGACGGGAATTCGCAAAGGACTCGATTCGAAATGACTATTTAAATTACTCCGAAGAGTGGTACGCGCGCACCAAACAGCAGTGTCGTGACTTTCCTACATCATTTGTTAGAAGTGATTAAACTCGTCAAATTGCCGAGACACTCCGACGTTGAGACCGACAGGCGGAACGGAAAGCAAGTTAATGTTACTTCGACCGTCCCGCGACTCTTCAACAATATTTATCTGACCGACCTTTGACTTGTAAATCGTGCCGACGAAATTCATAAACGTAGACGTCGTACACTCGTCACTGAAATAGTAACTTTCGCGGCTGTTTACAGAAATCTGTCAGCGTAATTAAGCCCATTCGTTAGTATTGCGATATCGATCGTGTCCAAGGATAAATGCAAATAATCGAGTGAAATTCATGCAGGATGCATAAATTTCGAGGCTTCGCAAACTGGGAATCCTAGATATGAAATTCCAATAAAGTTTCCCCCTGCGGATCCGCAGTCCTCGCAATTTTCCCCATTTTTCGAGAAGCGCAATCAGCTGGTCGCCGTAAAAATGGTTTGTTATGTTTCCGGCACGGCACGCTTATAATTTGTGATACACCGAAAGACTACTAGCGGTGGATTAGATTATAGCGACGTAAAAAAAAACGACGTTGTTGAAATTCAAGCGGGAATCGTACAAGGTAAACAACGTCTAATACCGGCAGTTCCGTGACATGACGGTGTCTTTCATGTGATTTCACGTATTCTATGTATGCGGAAAATCTAGGAAGGCGAATTCTTCGGTATCTGTAAGTTTCAGCGCGGTATTTGCGGGAAAGAAATGTCCAAATACCGCATTATCTACGTCAGGCGCTGAATTGTGCAAAGAACCTCACGCAAATACGTGGGATTTTACGAAAGGCAAGAATTACAGCATCGACCGTTATAAAAAGACAAAGAGGTACGACGTTTTCTCGTTTGCGTGGAATGCTCGGAATTTCGACCGTGTGTGGTCAAAGCCTTTCCTCTGATAAGGGGCAGGGGAGAAAAAATTTGTCACGTTTCCGGCGGAATTCGTGATCGCGCTTCGACGCGCCGCACAGCGACAACATAAGACGAGGCGTTAATTACGACGTTAATAAACGCGCCAGCGATTACTGTCGCGGTAAAAAAGGATAACATGACTCAGTGCTCGGTGCGACGAGCGACGTGTACCACGTGCACCTGGAAATGGAATGAAATTTTCGTGCCGTCGACTTCAAACCGTACATCGCCTTGGCGAGTGTCACGCGTCGAAAATTACTACGCAAGAAGCGAGAAGTTTCTCGATCAGCTGAATTTCCAGGGGAAAAAACCGACGGGCCCGAGCTTCCACGGAGTTTTCTATCTGCTCGCGCGGAAATGCACGATCGTCTGCGGGAAATTTAGATCCTCGCAGCGTAGCGGGATGGAAGTTTCCCCGGCGTCGGCGCGTCTCTTATCTATTCGTTGAGCAAACTAATAACGACGGAAGGCGCTGCGGACCTCTCCGGAGAGCAGTACGTTGCTCCGACGGCTGTATTTTATTGACGATACATCTCCGAGGGGTTTCGCTTCATCCAGGTTGCGGATTGTGTACCAAAGGAAAATATTACTTCCGCCTCGGCCGCCGTTCGCCCATATTCCCAAACAATCTTAACCGACATGAAAAAGGCTTCAGCCTGATCGCGAGGAAAGAAAGACGGCGACAGAGGGAGAGGGTAAATATTGTACTTGGTTCCTCGCGATAAAAGGAATTTACAGTTCTTTTATCCCGTTGTTTTTCTCCCGCCTAGAAGGGACGAACATTCGCCAAGAATTTATTATTCACGGGTTCAGCGTAGGAACTGCGCCGCGGTGGCTTCCCTTCCTGGGGAAACAAGGGACGATTATTTATTACAATCTACATACTTTGATAGTAAACCGGTTCGAACTAGTTCAATATTCAATGACTTTGAAAATGTATCCTTCACATTTGAGTGGCTTCTTTTGGCATTTATATATTGTTTCCCGATAACTTCGGTATTATTCAAATTTACTTAGCAAACGAAAGGCGGAGTTCTGAAGTTTACGACCGTCTACATGCTGCATGCAACGGGTAAATACGTCAGTACGTAATAAACATTTTTTTACGCTTGTCCTTCCACGTACACGACACTTGTAATTCGCGTGAATGTTAAGGATATAAACTAGTGCCGCTGACGTTACCAACTCAACAAGAGTCTTCATAGTGAAGAACTAACTCCTCGCATAGGTTTCTTACTTCGAGACACTACGTATTTCTCGCCTAACAATTCTCTCCGTTCACGATTGATCTCCCTTCCTTTCCGCCCGTCATTTGAATTACGCGCAGACAAGACGGTTGTAAAAAAGATGGGACATTTATATGGAAAGAAATAAAAGGGGATTAATGGTCGTGTTAATGGCTCGTTCGTTCTAGCTGGCAAATTAACACGTTGCCCGCGGTTCGCAAACTTTCGATCTTCATCGAGCGAGCGTGTCGGTCCATAATTGACGCATGCTCCTAAACGGTGAGAAAACAGACAAAACATCTGTCGTTCGCGTGGCATTCGTCATCTTTCGTAACACACGGGGCGAGGAGCATGGCAAGGGTCGTATCTGAAGGGGGGGGGGGGGAAAGGGGGATAAGGACACAGGCAATTTTGCCATTCGAAATTTCCTCTCGGCTTTCGAGGGGCTGGTTTACGTCCAGCCGACGATTCTCTCCCTCCACGTTTCTCGACGTCGCTCCTTCCCTTCCTCCTCGTTCGCCTTTTCCAATTGCATCGTGTGCACGGCGGCAATGCACGGCGGTTCTCACGATGGCGAAAAGAAGAAAGGGAGGGAGATCCGGCCGAGCCGTAAGATCGAAGCATTAGCCGCTGGAAAAACGGAGCCGGCAAAAGACACGGGCGACCGGGGAGACGAGGATTTTCCTTCCCTCCCGGAGATTGATTGAAGGGAGTCACGCGTTTACCGAAACCCATGACCTTCCGGCGGGGACGCAGGGGAAGCGTGGTGCGCGGGGAAAAGCAAAAAGGGTGAGAGGGGCGATAACGAAGCGGGAAGAGGCGGGGAAGGAACGTTATACTCGAGAGACGGGGTAAAAAAGATCGAAGAGGATTGACGACGAGGGGCAACGGGCGCGAAGGACAGAAGAGGGATTTAACACCGCACGGGGCGCACACGGTTCTCTGTTACCTGTGACTCGTGGCCGTGTCCAGCATGGTAATCCAATCTCAGAGTATAAGGGGCTACCTCTTCATCCCCGCGCGAGTCTCGATCCGACCGTGAAAAACCTCAGTGAACGTCCGGCGATCTCGCGCGAGACGGAGAGAGACAGAGTCGCCGAGCGGCAAAGGAAGAGAGACAAGGAGGGGGAGAGACGAAGAGAGCGAGCACTGCCCGCGAAAAGGCCAAAGGAAAACACACACTTGGTCGACGGTATCTCTACCGACGCGTCTCTCGCCTTCGACACCGAGGAGACCGACCCTTTTTTTTCCTCCACAGCGGAACTCACTTTTTCCCTCGTAAATGGTTTAGTATCTCATTTCGTACCTGGTCCAGCGGTGTGCGGTGTTGTTCGGCCGTTGCCACTGGCGTTTTCCTTCGTTTCCTCGCGCACTTAAAAGCCTCGGGCCGAATACTTCTGTCCGAACGGCAAGTCTATTCAACACCACTGGAACGCGAACGCCGATAACACTTGCTGACCGAACACCGACGTGGACTTTTTGTCGGTTAAATGTGCCAACGAATAGCGAAGACAGCGGGGACAACAATCTCGGATCGACTTCGAGCGTCGTTCTCACGCGGACAACCGTACGTAAGCAGAGACCGCAACACACTGAGCGAACACATGATTTCGGCCTGGTTTAGTGCAGCCGCTGGTCGTTCAGGTGGCGCCATTATCGCGGCGCTCCGATCGACCAAAGATCGGTACTCTGTCGCCTTTTTCCCTTCCAATAATGCTCGTCCCTTCTTCAAAGTATACCCCCAAACTGCCTCCCGAAGACCCAAACCTCTCTTCCATCATACAACCCCCTATTTTCATTTGAACCGCTACGGTTTCCAACGAAAAAAAGCAAGTGTAAACATTTTCGGACGTTCCAATCATCAATGATCAGTAAAATCTGCCGCTTCGATTACGTCATTGCTCGAAAGCCAATCGTAACGTCGTTCGTCATTTGCCAACCAATGAAATTTGTCCGTTGCTAGCGGGCTGGTGTGCTATTGAAAATTCAAATATTAGGTGTTAGGAAGGGTATTAGCATATTAATGTAGAGCTTTCCCCACTGCGCGGAATTACAAAGGGTATTACGGGTCAAGAAGTGTTTGTCACTAAAAGGTCACTGCGGAAAATTAACTTTGTCAACGCTAGTAGGATAATAAGCTACCGAACGGAAGGTACTATGTCAACTTTGGGGACCAATTCTCTGCATGATTTTGGAGTCTGGTGGTGGTGTAGGCAGTACCTCCAATAAAGGTAAGTATTAACATGCCTTTTTAACAATTATTCTATTACTCGATTTGTAATCGAGTTTTAGTCGAAACTACTTTGCGCTGATCCTGAACAAATGAGTCAAAAGCATACATTAATGTTAATGTGATTGATTCATTGATAAATTACAACATTATTTGATGTCTGCGAACTAACCTCAATACGTAAAATTTCATTGGTTGTGGGATTAATTATATACATGGCAATTAAGTCAGGATACATTTTAATGAAACACTCTAGAGGAAAGTATTGTCTTTGAATGACGTACGATTCTGCGAAACAGTTTATTTTTCACGAAATTGTAGTCTGCAGGTATTAAAAAGCAGACACCTCTTTATGACTTATTTTTGGATAATGCAGTAAGGTATTTTCAGGACTGACCAAACGACCTCGTGTATTTTTCGAATACTTCATCATCTGTGTAAATTCTTTGGTCACATTGAAATCCATTATAGGTTTATTGATTTGTAAAAATGTGCGATATTCAGACACATTTATATATTTAAAAGTTGAAAAAGTCATTACAAGATCGGTTAAAGTTTCGTTTACGTTTAGCGATTCATAGTAGTTGATTTGTATCGTATATAGTATACATGTAGCATAGTCATTGATAAACGAATGGAGTAGGAAGGTGAAATACAATATGCACCTCAAAGCAAGGCAATTGGATACCCTTCTGTGACCGAAGCTCCGTTGTTTTAATAAACGCTGGTTGTACGTGTAAACACATAGAATTCTAAATTCTCGTGAGAATCACAAACCTCAAGGCTTCAGATCTGTACACATTTGTTTAGATTACCTTACCAAAAGCTTTGGGAATGTAAATAATAATCAGAAGTTCAAATTTGTCCGGTGTGGCCTTTGATAAGCAAAATTTTCATAATATTTATCTACAAATTAGATCTTACCATAAACGCACATTTAGTGGAATGGCTTCCTATTTACGTGAATTCATATTTTTTTTTAAGCGTTTACTTTTGCGTTAGCGAGTAGGCGTCGTAATGGGCGGAAAAGTTTGAAGGGATTCCTCGCGGAATGGGGAAGATTAAATTGGGGGAGAAGTCGGTGAAACGTGCCACGACCGTAGGGCTGGAATTGCCAAGGTTTTACCGACAGTATTTATTTCGCAAATAAAGTGTCACGCTCCGAGACGAATAAATTGTTCGCCGCGAAACTCCGTACGCGTCCGCATAAGGTACGACGAGCATTTCGTCACCACTTTGCTCCGTGAATACATTACGGTTATTTTTGGATTGTCAAAACTTTGCTGTTATCACCGCTCCGCCGGTTATCAAGCGTCCCGCTTTCTTACGATTTGCGTATTAAAATATTTTTTAATTTCAATACGCGGATGACGTTATCGTACAACTTCATTGCCTAATCCAGCGTAATTTCTCCCCGGAATAATTTGATATCTGTTTCCGCGAGGAGAATTTGTCCCGTGAATGCCATAGAAGTCGATATAAATTATGGACTTTTCTCGTCACGTTTCGTTTTGGCAAATTGCCGTAAGCTCGTAAACGGACGAGAAGCTAAAAGTCACGTTGTAGTAATATCTATCTCTTTTTCATTCCATGCATTTATAACCCAGATAATTGGAGAGTCAATGCGTTGTCAACTGTAAAGTGTAAATTAATAAGAATCCTTGCTTATTTCATAGACTTCTCCGCGGTTTTTAAACTCAATATTCGAGTCTTCTAGCAAACACTTGTACATCGGAGTCGTCGTTTATAGGCGAGTGTGTATTATGAATGCACGTGCTCGTTGGAATACGCATAAACAAGAGATACACGATAATGAGAAGCAACACGTTTCAGAGAAAGTAGTTTCTCCTGTTTAATGACTTTTCGAAATCGTCAAATCAGCCAATTCGAATGTTCTGCATTCTACTGGGGGAAACACGTTATCTACAAAGACGATAGACGTTTGGAAATGTCACGTTAGCATTTTTCATAAGATTTTACAGATTTTGTAATTCCCTCTTTGCAGTGGCGAGCCAACGGAAACTTTCAATTATTTTTTCACCGGTCAAAGGTCGCTGTTAGGAGTTGTTATACATTCTGCCTTTTGATATAACGATAAAACGATGTGTAAGTTAAATCTTACGCAATCCAGATATGCACCGTGGCCGTGTTAAATCGTAGGATTAAAATCATCGTAGCAAAGTACGTCATGCATTTTACGTTGCTGATTTTTTGGCAAACGCTTATATATGTATATATATATATATAAATGCATCTCGCCGAAAAGACGGTCCCGGTATCTCCGCCAATTAATTCCTTAGCTGAGTTCATTTGTACTTTTCTTCGGCACATTATCGCTCAATAAATTTTCCAACGTTGGCGCGTTTCTTTTTCCACGGGATTCATCGATAAAGTACCTTTGCTTAGAGCGTATTGCAGGCAGGCGCGTTACGTGCGTATGTCGAGACAGTCTTAACGAGATGCGTTAAACGATGCAATCCTTACGAGGCGGTCGTTGATTTCCACTTTGAGGAATTTCTGCCGGGGATGACTGGGCGTTTGATGGCCGAAAATAAAAGTACGAACGAAACGTAACCGTGTGTACACAACGGTAGTTAGTAGCTGTGATGTAGGCAGAGACGCGCAGAAGCGCCGATTGGCTGCTAACAGCTGCTATCTTATCGTTTTTTTCAGCATCAACACTCGTCTCTCGTCGCGTACGAGGTGTCTTTCTCGCGCACGCACGGCTAGCTTCGCCCACGTACGCCTATAGGCTTACGACTTGTACGCTCTTTCGGACTTTTCCCACGTTCTCGTCTCCTCCGTATTGAATTTTCGAAAAACGCTTCGTCCGAGAGCAAAACGAAAAACGTCGACGCGACCGTTGTGAAAAGCGCAGCTGCAATGAAATGTCAATAGCGCGGCACAAAACTGCGTCGTTTACACACATAGGCTAAAAATATCGCTGACCTAGATGATTTTTGTAGGATTCGAGCAACTAGGCAGAAAAATGTTTATTGGCTGATTCGGTGAAACGTTTGTTTTCCTGTCGCGAACAATTCTGCGCGTCTCTCGACCCGAGGTGACGATAGACAACGATGCAGGAAAGATTTTGCGTTACGTCAAGGAAACGTAAGAGGCCGGCCACTCGACAGCCTCGAATGAAAACATCGTGGCAGATCGTACGATGAAAATCAGGCTAAATGACAAGGAGAACCCGCGAGACTCGCCAGCGAAACGTGTCGAATCGCGACAAGTTTATTTTAAGCTCGATCTAAACGCGCATATCTTATGTAAAGTAACCGCATGTGCGTGGACATAACAACTCGTTTGCCCCGCAAGTGCCAGCGTTACGGCCGATACGATCGGTTCTTCGTTTGCCGAGATCGTACTGACGAGCATTTTCAAGTCGAATTTTCAAGTCGCCAGCGATTTCTCGATAACGCGACGATTTTGCTCGGTAGCAACGGGGGAACCCGTTTCATCTCATTCCCACACCTCTCCAACGGGAATCATCCGCACTTCATTCCCTTCCGGGTGAAAAAGGTTCTGACAGGAAAACCATTCGACGATCTGCATTCCAATGGTTTGCCGTGACTTATTTTTCTCTCTCAGGCTCTAGCGAAAAATCGCGATAAGATTGTGTCAGTACGGCGATGGAAAGTAAGAAAATAAACACGAATCTCTGGAAAAAACAGTTGTGTCCGTGGCTATCGGAAGTTTCGTAAGTGGCCCGTCTCACTTGCCATTGCTGAATGAAACGGACGAAAATTTATCGGCCGTAGTGGCGTTCGTCCTCGCGGATCGGAGCAGCTCCTTGGCAGATTGTGCCTCTAATACCACTGACCTAATTGCACCGACGAATATTATTGTATCAGCTTTTTATATCGCCCTGCCTATATTGTGCGACGGATGAAGATAATTCCGAGTCTAAAAATAGACGAGCCACACTGGGCAGAAGGAGATTCTAATAAACGTACTCTGCGGAGGTTGCGCGCGTTCGAGCGTGAAGATAAAATAACGCCGACGGCCGGAGATTAAAGCGATACGTAGGGATTCGAGATTAATAGAAATCCACGCCGGCAAGTGCGGCTTAGGAGGGAAAAAATGTATAAAGTCGTCTGGCCGCCGGACGAAATTCATGAAAATATGTATCAGATATTACCGTCACTGCGCGCCAGTTATCGCGTCGATACGTTCGTTTGGTAAATCAGAAATTCATTGAGTGAGGTGCGACGAATGGAAAAACTGTCGCGGAATTTACAGTCTCCCGTATCGCGTGAGAAGTAAAAACATCTTAATCAGCCTAGCGAAAAAACGTATTCGATCCATTTTCTTTGTTGTTCGTTGGGAAGTCAAATTTTTCGGATCGTTGCGCAACATTGGGCATTGCTGTACGCACAAACGGCAGAGAGGTACCTGGGGCCACGATCACCGGTACAATTGCAGATGTAGCTCTGTCGCAAGAGCTTGCAGCAATTTGTTTCCACGTGACATCGAAGAGATTTTGCCGGGTCGAAGATAAAAGTAGCGCTCGTGAGCGTAATACGCGTAGATTCATAAAAGGGAATCGAAAGAGATAGGCGCGTGTCAATATTGTCAATCATCGTCGGGCGATATTGTTCGCAGGCATAACCCTCGGGCGTTATCGGCATGACCGCCCGTCCAGTCGTTCTCATAGGGTAGATACGCCGTTTGAAATTACGGCGCCGCTTGCAACCTGTACAAACAATCGGCCATTACGCAGCGTTATACGATAATCGTGCTTGACGTCAAATATTAAATGATTTCGCTGCGTGAATCAGGCTGCTTAAATTGTCCGGCTCGATTGGATGATGGCCGGTGCTCTAAGTTGGCCGACAACCACTTCACCGTAAATAAGATGGTACCCCATTCTCCATGTAAGAGTCGATTCGTTTATATGGGGTGTCCGGTTGCACGCTGGAATTACGAGATCGCTCGTCGTCTTTTTAACCTTCGGGTAGACGCAAGGAAAGCAATATTCCCCAACTTGTAATTTTACCACCTTTTCTCCTGGTTAACAAGTTTTCTCCGGTACATGGAGTACCAATTTCTTGTCGTTCTTGGACACTCAATAATGTCTAGCAGATATTTTTCCTTAAATTTCCCAAGTTCAATATTTCATTACAATCATCTGACGATTGTTACAAAACGATCGGAGTAGTATTACGTTCAGGGGGTAAGGTAGAAATAAATTGCTGTGACAAGAAGGCTTCGAGGAAGTTTTTGACATATGTATGTTTGAGGGAAAATAAGAGACGTTTCAATCGACACACTGTACTGTCGTGCATCGCGTTGTGCAATCGCGATGTTTACTTATTATGCAATGATCATCGGAAAATAGATGTGAAAGTTGACGAGCATTCCGAGAAAATCTTAGGCGGTCGTGAAGAGAGCGATTACGCGCAAAAGTCATACGTAATCCTCGGTTTCATGGAAGTCTTTGTAAAGTTCGAGAGATCAGCTAAAACTCGCGCACTACACGCCCCTGAAACACGGCAGCAGGGATTACATTCGTGTCTCTGTCCATTACGTTCTTCTCGTTATCGTAATTCAATTCCGGAACTCGCGTATCCGTATTAATCTCATCGTTGAGCGTCAATCGCGCCGGGAAACTTTATTATCCTCTAATTACGGTTAACAACGGAACGAAATATCGTGCGGCAATTTTCTGCGGACGTGTATAAACGGCTGACATTGACTTTCATGAGTTTTTGATGAAATTCCCTCGACCGTGATGGTCGTATGTCACTACCGTTTTACGTGCCGTTTACGTTTCATTAGAACGTTCGACTTTATACGATCAATTTTTTCCCCCCGAACTTTCCGCCATTTCCCTCGCGTCGAGATAAAAGCAATAATCTCCCGAAGCAGAGACTCATCGTCTGTCCACCGTGCTTGTCTTTAATTAATTTGCCAACTAATAACGATGTAACTTATCGTCCAATGTTATGACGACTACCCTGTCACGTGCCGTTCACGTGAATCTCATTGTTAGTGTGACATTACACTTGCAATGATGAGAATTTCAAGCGTTTTATTTTGCTGAATATCATCATTTCGAAGTTTCTTCGTTCACAACATTATTCAATATATGGTGCTAGGGAATTTGAAGGAAAATGATTCTTTACACTAATCTCTTTATTCTAAGTCATACAATTATTCGATAAAAGAATTCTTTATGAAGGAATCATGGAAAACAGCTTTCCTTATAAGTTATTACATATGTTTGAACCCTATATTTTTATTCTTAAAATAGCGACGCGAATGTGTGTAAATAATGCGATTATTAAATAATTGTCGCTTACTCACATATCGTTAGGTTGTGTAAATATTATTGGTAATACTTCTCGTTTTTGCTACTGGCACATATCCTACGCACTACGGTACAGTGAACTTCAGTATCGTTACTGAATTGCCACTAGAACAACGCGAAAGTTCATTTACACGTGCGCAATGCATATATGCAGTAATTGCAATTGCACATACCTTCGATGTTACGAAATAAATGGGCAGACTGTGCACCACTTAGGATAAGTTGACTAGATGTCTACACATATTTACGATAAAAAGCACGAGCCTTTTTCATGATTGTCTAAACTAACATGGGAAACAGCTTAAAACGTGCCGGTTTAATATATTAAAGATGCTCTCTAAGAAAACTTACTCTTACCTGGCTGTATAGTATTTGTTTGTACGCATATTGTGCTTTGGTACGTTAAGTACGGTAAGCAAAAAATCCCACTAGCATCAATCAGATATATCATACAAATTAATTCGCCTTCAATCCCGTCTAATAACTACGCATAAATTCTGGTAAATGTGTATAACAATGCCTGATTGTAGAACTTTTTTAATCGTACATTGTATATATTTCGATGGCTTATTTGAAAGTATGTTTGATTTTCGAGCAAAGGAACATTGCTCATCGATTTTGAACACAAGTAAACATCGGTATATAACTTGTACCGACGTTACAATTGAAATTATAAAGAAACTGGCGATTCTCGACAGATCTCATAGATAATTACGGAACAGTAGGTAGTATTTCTAAGTAATTTTTTGTACGGGCAATTCATTTACGAATTACGAAGGTCCATTTAACTAAACGAATGGAAAGCTTTATCCCCGCAAACGACGAGTCTTCGGTCTAAAAGTGGATTCAATTTCCTGATCCTGGGGAGGAATTCGCCCCTCGTTTTCCTGGCTGGATTTAATCCCCTCGTCCGGGAGAGTAATAAATTAGCGGTAAGGCTGCGTCCCATCCGTCGATGTCCTCGGTGGATTGAGCGGCCCTTTTTTGGGCATTAAGGACGACCGTGCTGTGCCTCGGACTGCTGGGTGCAGACCTGCAGCTGACCTGCAGGATTCCCGGTGCTCCGAACCGGAAGTTCTTGCCCGCCGGTACGCCATTGTCGTTGGAAAACAGTAAATCACCGCGCAGTATCGGCGTGTTTTGTAGAAATTCCTCGTCGACCTCACACCGCAGGAGTTCTAGCTGGGGTTCCTGCACGCAGAGTTTTTCTACACAGGGGCAGGAGTTACTGGAGGATCTCCAGGTATCCATGCAGCTGGATCTCAGTATTGACGAAGCGTTGGGCTTGCAGGGACTGTTGTCGACAATGGCTTCCAATTCGCTGCCCATTCTCGAGCCTTTTTGGTCAAGCTGGTCGCTACTGGCGAATCGCAGACGCTTTGGACTCTCGCTCGAACACCTCATGAAACTTCGAACGAGGGACTTGTTCTTCAACGAACTTCGCGGAACTAGGGGATCCCCCGTGCTGGTTCGCTTCCCAGCACCGTTCCTACGCGACGCTCGTTCGTTGTTCCGTTTTACACGCAGCATCGGATCTTCACCTATCAACCAGTAGGTCAAACGATCCCCTTTCCCCTTCATCGACACCATACCCCGCTCAGCCAGCGTGAATCCTCCCAATGCGTCCAGTAATTGCTTCGTTTCGTAGCTGCAGTGGATCTTCAACGCTGTTAACAAGGAATTTGGCCACGATTAAAGCAACATTTAGAACTTTGCGGTCTGTACAGGCAATTTCAATGTTTATTACGTAATCCTGTCGATTCCATACGACTGGCTGTGTTCACCGTGTCCCCAAACAGGCAATACCGAGGCATTTTCAGTCCAACAACCCCAGCACACACAGGACCTATTGTTTGACGTTAAACAATCATTTTTAAACTCTGCGTTCCCTCGATTAGTTAATCGATTTTTAATTGCCTTACAAATTTTTAGAAACATTAATCTACACTTTACGTAGCACGGTATTTCTTGTAAAAAGTCCAACTGCTGTTTCATTCATCGAATAGGATAATAACTTTTTATTGGTTATATGGCAGAATATTCCACTTACCTGAGTGGATGCCTATTCGAAGTTGTAGTTTGTCGAGGGGCCTGTGACGAATTGTGAACTGTTTTATGGCGTCGAGGAGGCAAAGCGACATGCTGGCGATCTCCCCGGCATGTTGAATGCCGTTTCTTATCGGCAGTCCACTTACCTGCCCAACAAACAGCCCCGTAAAAACGAATATTTAGTGGATACTCAGGGTGCCTTTGATGTGGCCGTTAATCGCGCTCTCTTTTCGAATATTTCCAGTTTCCCGGCTATCTCGAATTGATATTTCTGTGCCATCAGCGGCGGCTTTAAATATAGTTCGAGGGAGCAGCGGGCAATTTACTCTTGAACACTCACCACCATGTAAGCGTCGCCGATGGTCTCGACTTTGTAGACGTCGTAGTTCTCTATCGTCGAGTCGAAGCACGTGTACAAGTCGTTGAGAAAATTCACCACCTGCAGGAATAGATATCGTGACAGATTCGTTCGAACGGACAAATATCACTCGTACACTCCGAGACATTTACAAAACTATTAGCTATATTTATCCAATTAAACAATTTATTTCGAGAATATTCTTCTACGATCGGTTTTTATTTTCCATCAAAATTTGATGGAAATTGTAAAATTGTGCTTTTACCTGCAACGGCGTGCTTTCCGCGGACATCGAAGTGAAACCGACAATGTCGCTGAAGTAAATAGTGACGGAATCGAAACTCTCGGCTTCGACTTTATTGCCCCGTTTTAATTGCTCAGCGACGTAACGCGGCAACATTTCGTACAGCAGCGCATCTAAAACCGGAATAGAAATTATCAGGTTCTACGTATTCTACGAAGACGTCAGATATCGTTGATGCCTCTACCTGTTTTTTTCTTCTCTTCTGTAAGCTGGTCCGTTCGCTCATCCACGAGGGCTTCGAGATTATTTGCATACTTTTCCATCATGGCCATCATGTTGTCGAAAATATTTGGCTTCCTGCGAGGAGAATCGTAAAATCATCCAATTACAATATTAACCAATGCTGTAATAAATAATGATTTCTCCGTTTTGCGAGCGGTCCGAACAAAGTAGTGTCTTACATTCGAACACTTAATTGTCGACCTTTCTTATGAAGAACGATTAAGAATAAAAATTAAATAAGGCCGGGACTTACATTCCCTTGCGCAACGGTCGTAATTTATTTCTTATGAGCTTGAAATCCGGTCGACTCTCAGGATCCTCGGACCAACATTCCAATAAACATTCGCTCACGAAATCGAAAGTGTTCTCCAGCTGATCCAGGGGTGGTCTGATTATATCCAAGTTTTATGAAGAAAGGAAAATGAATTTTTGCGATCGATATATGAATCTTTAATTTTTCCGCGATTAAGCGTACCTAAATGGCGGTGAACCAGGGTCCTTTGCGATCACTTTCTTCAGTATTTCCGGCGGCGACAAATCCGTGATACCGAATGGCCCGTGTCGGCCCTGAAGCTCGTACAAAATGATGGCAAAGGAATATACGTCTCCTCGCTGAAAATCACGCGCCGTCGGCTCACCGAGGCACGTTGATCGCAGCAATTCCGGCGCTCTATATAGCAAACCTGTGATAAGAAGTGCAATTAAACATTATTCAGCACTACTATCACTATATTTAGAACAAATTGTGCAGAATTTTCAATCGCGATGCGTCTAAATTATTCGTGAAAATTGAATTATCCGTTTAAACGGGTCGATTAATATTTCCAACCAACGATCGGTTAACCAGGGAATAAGACATTAATTTCCTAAATAATGTTTAATGAAATAATGTTCTTTTCGCTGGAAGATGTAATACGGTTGGCCGAGTTTAGGTACTTGTCTTTTTCGTTCAATGTTTATCCCCCGTGAAAATTTGTATTCGTTGATTTGGGTCGACGTGCTGAGATACCTTGATATTTTTTCATCACGTCCCGTGGTTCGCACTCGGTGTCGCGTTTGAACTCGTGAAGACCGAAATCCGCAAGTTTCACGACCCATCGCGAATCCACGAGGCAGTTGGACGTGCTAAGCGATCCGTGAAACTTTATGACAGACTCGTGGAGGTAGATCATACCCTGAAAACAATATTATGCAAAAGGTCTCTCCAAAGGACGATGACGTCATCGCACCTGTGATATTTGACATCAAAGTTTGACTTTGAGGCAAAAGAATTTTCCACAAATTTCGTACAAAGTTTCATTATTTTGTACAGTATTCAGAATTTTGATTATTATACTTTTCGTAACGTAATTATTTTTGTACTCACTCGTATAATATCACCGACCAGCGATGCCATAAACATGTTATCGAGTTTCATATCTTCATTCTCTAAAATATCCTGTGAGGAATGCATTGTTAGTAAATATTGGTACATAAAAATCATTAAGAAACGGACAAAACTTATTTCTTAGTTGACAGGGGATTAACCATCAATGCGAATTATACTAAATTATTTATATCTTGCTGAGTTTACCTTCAAACTGCCACGAGCGCAGTACTCCACGACGATGCAAACGTTTGGTGGATCTGTGCAAGCGCCAATAAACGCATTCAAATTATCATGTCGCAGATCACGCATCTGCGATGTAAAACAAAATCAATTATTATTTATCATTCCCAAGGAATGATGAATCTCAAATATGACGTATGAAAAGTTAGGAAAACCTGTGATTTACCATTTTTAATTCCTTTTTCATCTCCCGCGTGATCTCTACGGACTTTTTCCGAATCTTCTTGACCGCGAAAATCCGGCCTTTGTAAACCCCGATTTGCGTGTAAATCATGGAATAACGGAAATCGGCGTCTGGGTTAGAACTAAGCGATACTTGACTGGTTCTTACGATCGGTTGCGTCGTTGAACCCTGCGTAAATCGTGCAATGTTAAATTCGTCACAAAAATATTCCCTGACAAACAATATCAACATTCCCAACGAAAGGCTTTTCAGATATTTTTTCGACGCATCGTCATTTCCTGATTTCACTCGAATTTTACACGTTTCGGGTGATTTTACATTTTTTCGTGGAATTTCATTTTAAAGCGGCAATGGCGCTGGTTGAATCCCTCGGGACGAGACTTGGGACATGGAGTCGCAATGTAATCTCGCGACGTGGGCCATGGAAATGTGCGACATCAGATATCCGGAAATCAGAGTGGCGTCGGCCGTTTGAGAGGCGGACGTTCCTTTTTCGTTCTTACGCCCGGAAGTCATGGCCCGCGACGTCTTTGGCCCGCGTAAAACGAGGGAAATAACTGACAGGAGGGGGTGGGTGGAAAGTTCCTTGGGTATACGAGGACCGGGCGCAGTTACCTTGGAATTGCATTTGCTCGGCGCCTCGTTGCCTCCCGTTCCTTCGTCTTTCGGCTCTTTGATCTGGATATCCTTGTAGTTCACCTTCCACAGAAGCGAGTCCAACTCCTGCTCGTACTTCCAGTTCCTATAAAGGACCAACGCCACCGCCAGGACGATCAGCAGTAGCCCGCCGATTATACCACCGACGATCTCCCCCGTGTATGCTATCGATTAATTCAATCGTTACCCATTCGCACAAAACAGAATATAAACGGAGTGAAACAGCCTGTTAAAACTGACTGTCACGAGTAATACGTTGAAATTTTAGGGTTTTCGAACATCGATCTGTCGATCATTTGACTTGAGAAAAATTGGGAAAATGCAATAAAAATATCCGATTGATAAGCAAGACCTTGAAAAGACCTTGAAGACCTTGAAAAAGTGTTATTGAAGTTTCCATTTTCAAAGAGCTTACCGCTGTTCAGTACGAAAGCGACGAATAAATGTTTCGGTTACGTCGCCTAGATAAAGTAGAAGCGAAAATTTCAAGTGAAAACGTTGGACACGAAACAATTTGCATAAGTAGATTTTAAAGTAGTTCCAACGAGTTCACTAGGAATTTTCCAACGATCGATTTGCACGACAGAAGAATTTCCGGGAGGGTTCGCTGGGACGGGTACAGGGAAAGCTGACGAATAGTAATTTCGTGGGGGAAACCTAGGACCCTCCCTGCATTTTCACGAAGCATACAAATGCTATCACACCCGTGTTCGTTGAGTGATAGCGGACGTAAAAATCAACGATCGGGTATAACGAAAGTGGTTTGAACGTTCATTATGATAATTGAATGGAAAAACAACGTCAACGAAATAAAAGCAGGCTGAGCCGAAGCACGGAAATCTTTTCGACTTTGAAGAAGAATAGAAAAGTTTGCTACTTACAATTGCATTTTTCACCATGATATCCGCAGTAAGGTTCGTCAATCGGTGGTCCATTGCCCATCCACGATATTTCCCTGATTAATTGCAGTTTCTGTGAGCAAAGCCGAGTGCACTGATATTAAACAAAAATCAAGGGACGACGTACAGCATTTTAAAGAAAATTGTATTTTCTATTTACGATAATGTATACCGAATTTTCGGTTTTGTTTTTAAGTTCTAAAGGATAATGAGAGTTATATAGATGTTAAGACAAGAAGAAACAATAAGCCTTACTGGTAGGTTCGTGGTTTTGTCTTTGCCGATGAAATATGCTATGGGATAAAGGCCGTGGCCTTTGGTTGGTCGGTCATCGAGTGCAATCAGGGTATAATTGCCCTCCTGATCCCCATTCTCGTCCATATACACCATGTATCTGGAGAGGAAACAATGCACATAATGTTCCCGGCGACATGCTTATGCAAACGTAGATCAAAGGGAAAGGTGGAGAAATTCTTGGAACTGACGAAGCAAATATCTCAATAATTCAAAGATTTCTCCTTGCGTTTCAGTTGTATTGCTTTCCTGCCTGTCTATTAATGCAAGGAAGTTATTTAGTATTCCGAAATCTGTTGCAACTGCCGAGGTTGTAGTAACGTTTCACTCTCGACTGCTTCGCTAATCATCACGCATTATTGCTTGCTGTTCTAATAGCAAATCCAGGCAGCAGTGAAACAGATAACGTGCAATGCCCGAAGCATATGATGTATAACACTAACGTTATCGATCACAGCAAGCCGAGGATATACGGCATTACTCGTGCCAGGGGAACTCCGATATTCTCCTTAGAGCTTTCAGGCGTTAATTATTACGCGCCGGCGATTATTCATCTGCACGCGCGTTAAACTTCTTGTCACAAACGCCGATGATTTATATGTAACGCTTAAGGGCCCATGAATTATTCTCCGGCTTACCGAATAACATACGCGACACGTTTTCAAAGACGAATATTTCGGTTACGACCAAACATTTTGCCCCATTTATCGGAAAGAGAAAATCAACAGTGTCTTAGGCCTTGGGGGATACGTAAAAAAAGAAGTTTCATTGAAAACCTTTGTTCTGTTAAAATCCTTACGAAGTCTTACGATATTATTTCTCAGCATTGTTCCGTAGAAGTGTATCTAAAGAAGACGGTGTATCGTGTTTTTGTACGCAAATAGGTGTAGTTTAAATATAGGGGAGGCGACATTTTGGCCTGACAAACCATGCGTGTAACGACGACGGGCGTGAAAGCAGGCGTCTCTGCGATCCTGAAATACCGGCGGATCCGAAGATTAATCGTTTTGCCACAGAGTCTTCGACGGCCCCGTTACGCTATGCAAACGGTAATTACTTGCACGGAAATATATGGCCGCCATGACATGGCCCCCTTGTCTCCGACTCCGAAGCTCTTCGCGAGGTCCTTTTAAGCACGAAATTGTCGGCGGGACCGTAACGACGGAAATTTGCATACCGTCGAGCAAAATGATAAGATTCCCCCGCGGCAAAAACCCTCCAGTTTCGTTAACCGCATAAACGAAAACTACGTTCCCGCAAACTTTATTTGGATTATTTCTTCTGTCGTCCATTATCCCTTTGAATAGGTGATTTCTCTATGGGAAATTGGGCAACTAAAAGTCTGTCAAGTCATTCGGGAGATTTTGTCTAAAGAGCAGAACGGGAACAATAAACGGTATTTTCCGCGCAAAAGGTCGAGATTTTTCGACGGTTGAGATGATTTTAGTTGAAGATGGGGAAAAGTTACCCCATGGCGCTGCGATAGTGGACCCCGTGGAGGGTTTCCACCATTTCTCGGCCGTTGAGCGGGTCTCTCTTCTCGTCCAGTGCTCGCAGTAACGTCTTCGCGTAAAGATGCACTGCGTCGTAGAGGTAAGCCGTTTCCGGCACGATCTACCTTATGTAACACAAGGTGACAATTACGTTTCAAATTTGACCGACAAACGAAACATACATCAAAATTATACGGCAAACGTTGGATAATTTAAGTCTAAATCACAACGATTTCACGAACTTAAAATCACTTACGTTAATGAAACAGAAGCATTGCATGTACGATAAAAATATTTACTATGAAATCATTAAAAATCCTTGTTTACACATTATTCAGTTATCGAGAGTAGTTAGAAATCGTGCATTGGATTTCAAGTAAAAGTCTTTGCGTTTTGTAGTCACCTGAACTACTCCGCCGGAGCTGGCGATGGGGTTGCGGAAGTTGAACGGTGGTTTTTCTCGGTATTTGTTAATTAATTCTGTAAAATTGTCGAATCCAATTGGCGCCGAAGCGACAACGTTGAAATAACTACGATAGGCTTTTAGGACGGACAGATCGGTTTCCTTCTGGAACAACCCGCGGAGGTACTTGTCCGGTTCCTTTTCATCGTATTGCTCGATATCGACTCCGACTACCCAGTATTCGCCTGTAACACGCGTTCCTACTGTTTTTCTCTGAGAATTCGGAGAAGAAAAATTACGATGGTAAACGAGACTTAAGGAAGCGAAGAAAAAAATGAAAGCGTCTAAACGTTTGTTCGACGAACAAAATAAAGCCATTGTTATATTGTAAATTATCATGTTACTTTACTATCTGTTTTGGAACTATTAAGTTGAAGCTTGAAAGTATCTATCGTAGTGCATGGTCGAATTAGTTTTAGAGAGTCTGGGAATTGGTATGTTACACTGTGTCTAGCGACATTACTCTGTAATATGTACCTGATTATTTTACAGCAGATTTATACCTTTTTCCAAGAGCTTCCTCTCTTCGAGGGCCATCAGGAGTCCTATGTGCTCGTAATAATTTCCTAAGATTACATAAACTGCAAAAGAAATAAGTCAGTTTTTCATCCGTTAACAACGATTTTAGCAAAACATTCACAGCTGAAAATGCAAATAAGAAATTACAAATATATCTTTTACAACGTATTTTTCCTTTCATGAAATTCGACAGTTAATTTTTGTTATATCGTTTCGTAATTTTCCACAGGTAAATCGAGTAGCACTATTCGCTACTTGACACTCATTAGCTGGCTTTTGGTTATTCTAATTTCCCGCGATTTTGAATAGACATCAATGTTGCTCCATTGAGGGAGAATGAAAGTCCCATTAGCGCTTTAATTATCGACGTGCACGGCGTATTCTTCAATTTTTTGCGGCACGTAAAATACATGCTCGAACAATAAGCTTGAACAATCGATGTGTTACTCTATTGAAAGCGCGAACCGCGGAACTATGATTGTATAACACGCATGTGTCAGCGATATGCGGGTTATCCGCTACACGAGCGACGACCTGCAGCAGCAAATCGGGGAACAGAAATGCGGGTAGTCTATTTCAGTCGACGATCAAGCTCTGCCACGGGGGAAAATCGGTGTATCCTCCATGCGCCCGGAATAATTGGATTTTTGATCGAAGGCGCCCTGGAAATACTCGACGCCGGCCGTAAGCCCATTAAAATCGTGAAGTATCGTCGTCGTAACGCGGGCAATTGCCCTGCCAGTGATTAATCTAACTCGCACAACGTCTAAATGCTCTTTCACTTTACCATATTACTCGTAGTTATTAATCATTACTCGGATCGCAAAATTCATGCGATGTTTTTGTGAAATTTTCTAATGATCATTGGTTGTTTCACAGAATCTATCGATATTCGTTGAATTTTTTTTTTATCTACATTCGATTCGGCCAATGAAATTCTTTTCGAATCGATCGCCTCTTGTATCTTCTCGAGCGAGTAGAAGTGTATAAAATTCGTATTTAGATGCTCGGGTACTAGTGTCGTTACTCACTTCGCGTCTCGCGGTACGTTTCCTTGACATATTCGCGGAATGGATTCTTCATGTGAGCCGCGTGATAGGGTTCCTCCCAACAGCGGAGGTAATTGACAGTTACACCAGCCGCCTCGAAGGCCGACAAAATCGTAGTCGCCACGGTTGACATTTTGTTGAATTCGTACACGCTCGAGTTCATGTACATGAACGTCACCTAAAATTAGGAACATTTCGTACAAATAACTGTACCGAGCAGATGCTTCGTAAATATTACAGGAATCTTCGTAAATTTGAATTTTTCTCATTCTTAGGAATTACAGAGCTATTTTTTTGCGAGACAAATTAATGGTAAATGAGTCGTAAAGGCAATTAAAGGTATTATGAAAGCAGGTTTCTATTCTAGTTGCGAAAGGAGGTACACATTTCCATGTCTTTCGGTACACTCCGGACAGGCAGAGGGCAATTAAATAGCACGTACTTTCGTCCAATTAAAGGCCATTAATACCGAGACAACAGATCTTGAAATCTGTGTGTCCGGCGGCCGCGTTCTGGCAAAGGTAGGAAACTCTTTCTTGTCCGACGTCGCGTGATGTGTGCAGAACTGTAAAAAATAGAACAGGAAGAAACTGTTAAGTGTTCCCTCGTTAAGAGTCGTGTCGCGCTGGAGGAAGTTTTTAAGTTCGGACGGAAAATAACTTGGAACAGGGAAATGGAATCGTATTCTTCTCGGAGTCGGGCCAAAGGGTTATCGACCGTGAAAATTATAAGCAGATAAACCATGAACCAGTGTGTCAACCAGTTTTAGACTCACGTTAGATTTTCTAAGCCAGTTCTATCGTTAAACTGGAATTTCAGAAACAGGTGATACGCGTTGATCCTTACAAAACTTTATGTCCTGACGTTTATTTTTAAGTATACAAATTTGCTTCAATCGTGTAATTTCGTTCGTTTATTTATATACCGAGGTGAAATATTTCTTTGCAGTTTCTCTTAATTAAGTGCGCGCTCGTCTGGTTCGGCGAAATCAATTCCACGCGCTAAACGGCTCGTAAAGGGTCGTTTCGGGACGGAGCCCGACATATTTCTCGATAATGTCAGCCGAGTCCTGCAACGAATGAGCCTAACGACGCGGATTATGTGCCCGACAGAAGGTTTCATTCCCCTGGACGAAAATTTCACTCGAATCTAATTAGAAAACTTAATGTAATTAAGTGATTTCGTTCTAGCAGAATTAAACAATGTTTTGCGATATTTTGATAACTAATAAAAGTCATTCAAATTCATACAATTATCAGTGAAAAACTCAGAAATGACTGTCTTTTAAGATTGCACGAAATTTAATAGTTTTTCGATGAGAAATAATTTCTCGAGTGGTGTCCGTCGTTGGAAAACTTTCTACTTTCGTTGGGAGAAATTACTCACGTAGGATATCATCGGTAGATTGAAAGCAGCGGCCATTCTGCCCTCGTGAACGCAAGTTTCCTGCGGACCGATGTAAGCGCTGACATTTTTCGTCCAGAGATCGGCAGTCATCAAAATGCTAGTCTCTTCTTCGCCATAAGTCTCGGCCACGATGAAGTCGAGTTTGTGGCCGCGTCTGCCCAGCTCGCCGGCGTTCACCTTTCGATCGAGCAGAAAGACCGATAAGAGAAAAGAGGCAGCGAAAACTGCGGTCGATTGATCACGTTCGTCAGTTACAAAGAACTAATAACGATTCTCTAAACCAACTGTGAAACCCTTGGATATACACGTCCCTCGTACCGGCAACATCAAATTCTAATGAAACATTAAACTGTACATCTGATTATATCTATATACTGTTAAATGAAAAAGAAAACAAATAACCGGCGTAAGAAAAATCAGTTTATTCCACAACTGTGAGTGTTTACACGCAGTTAAAAGACAATTCTGCGGGCTGGATTCGTTGAAACGACGATGGGCAAACAGGTCGCGTGCGCGGGAAAATTTAATTAACCACTTCCGGAGAGTTAATTGTTGCGGTCGGGGAGTTGAGTGGGCCAAGATTACCTCCTCGACGGCGAGGGTGATAGCGCCGGAAATCCGGAAACCAGGGCGTTGATACTCGAAGTCCCCTGGACGTCGCTTCGAGCCGGTGATGTATCCAAGGGTAAACGTTTCCGCATCGACGCCCTTGTCGAGGAAAGCGTGAATCGCTGCCAGAAGGAGACACGCCCTTTCCACGTTTACCAGTAGCATGCCCAGCTGCGGACCCTGTGCAATCAACCCTCCACTCTCATATTGACGAGGAAAATCGTAATTGTATTATAAATCAATCAGGCTGCCCAACGAAACACGCTCGTGTTGTTAGCGATTTCAACGTACACTTTCAACAGAATAACAAATTAACAGCATTGTGTATTAGTTGAATTTTATTTCCTCTTATTCGTATTACATTCTGGGTGGCAAATTTACTTTGACTTTTGCGGTTGCCTTAAGTATCACTTTTCTATGAATTTATTTTCTTAGTAGCAGGTATTTCGGATGTGAGTAAGTAATGGACAAAATTGGTAAGCTCTGCGGGGTTCGCGATAATCGCAATCTGTCCCCCACGGTGCGTGCTACTTCCTTTTCCCCTTCGCTCTGTTCTTTTACGATAGTCGTCGCTGGGTTCGGAACAACGGTGAGTTTCTTACAAGGAGAAAGGCTTTCTCTACGGGGCATTCCGTGGAAAAATGCACCGAGGTAGATTATTAATAAAAATCCTAGATTCTTGCGCTTCGAGATGCTCGAAGAAAATGTGTCGTTGAAAAATTACATTTCCGGCACGTTTTGTCAAGAATAAAAATGACTCACAGGTGATGTCCATCATCTGCGTAGAAGAATTGCCTTGACAGGGCAATTACGTTACATTTTT
Organism: Hedychridium roseum; assembly: GCA_963989215.1. Taxonomy (NCBI): domain Eukaryota; kingdom Metazoa; phylum Arthropoda; class Insecta; order Hymenoptera; family Chrysididae; genus Hedychridium; species Hedychridium roseum. Next base: position 5,501,821 of record OZ022312.1, on the reverse strand, counting down.
ATGTAGATAATGACGCGATCATTTTAATTCATTCAAATCACAATACCTGCGACACATATTCAAAACGTGGTTTAGCACATGTTAAAACCTTGATATGCTTTACCCGTTCCAGTTTCCGAGATTTGTCGTAATGAGTTTATCTTAACTGTCTACTAAATCGTCCAGTTAACCTTCTCGTTTAAGCCGTCAGCTAACTAAAACTAGGGATTCGTAATCAGAATGTTACTGAACGTTTCAAAGTAATTAGCATACCTTTCTCACAAACTTTGCATCGTTTTAGCAAAACTTAGCGCGGTTCTACGTAATTTTAACAGTATTAAATAACTTTGAGGATGATCGAAGATTCACTTACAGGAATCCAATATCCGAGTAAAATCAGTACAGTTCTTGCTTTTATCGTACGATATTTCTATTAATTTTATTTGTCCATTCGGTCGGTGACTTTCGGACGTGTTGAGTTATTTATCGCGCCTCTCCGACTTCCTGAAAGCATTACAGTTTTTTCGTCGAACAATAAATATCCCTATTAATACGTCGATCCGACCGTACGTCACGTAGAACCACTGAGCTTTGTCCTAGCCACTGTTTTTACTACTTTTGCGCATAAACTTTCCGCTCTTTTGGCGGAATGAACGCTAATGAATGGAAGAGAGTTAAGTAATCTGCCGAATAGAGCAATAAACCTCGGGGTCAACAGATGCCCATCGACGTCAGTTATCCGTATGATCGTTTATCGCGCGTATCAATTGCCGGCAATATTCAGTGATCAGATTTGATTCGCTGTGGGCTGTCAAGACCCTTGGCATTGAACAACTGATATCGGTCTTTCATCTGTCGCCTGTCACGACGTCTATCATCGCAATTTAAACTCGCGGCAAATTGTACATGAGCGATCAAATTCGATACTAGCTCTGGCATTTATTGGTAGCCGGTGTTAAAGGCTACGAAAAGGTCACGTTCAAGTCGACACAGTTAGGTGATCTTCATTTGATCTAACCACTTCCTTATTTTTTACCGTGTTGTTGAGAGTTGATTTCCACCGTTGAAACTTACCAGTCATTAATGAGACTTTAGCACAAGGTTAAAATTATAGCATCATTTTGTTAGTACTATTACGAACTTAAAGACAATCAGTATTACCCTAAAATCAAACCGGATATATTGACGTTGGGAAATTTGTGATTGCCATTAAGCTCTTGAAATTTCCTTGAAAAGTCATTAGGTATAAAAACGGAAGTGGCCACGGTACATTTAAAGTGTTTGCTTTCAAAGTCATTATTAATAGCAATCTATTTTAATAATAAGTCAAAACTGTCGGACCACTGGCCGAAGATTTCGGTAGGTATGGACGACAAGCGTGTTATGTAACAACGTCAAGGTTACAACGTCGTTAGACGCCGAACTGATTCTGTAGACACGTGTCGGTTGCATTACAAAAAAGAAAAGGTGGGAAAAAAGCGAACGGCAAAACAGGACCCAGCGTGGCACGTTGAGTCATAAGTCGATTAATAAGAGAGATACTATTGCACCTTGGTGAAGGTTTGATCTACGACGTCCGCCGATTACTTTTCTACCTTACGATCGTGTGAACGAGAACACGCGGCCTGTACAGGATGGACAATACGAAGTATACATTTGTCTTGGAAACAAAAGATAAGAATTTCCTAGGTCACATTAGAAGAAATTCAATGTATCATCAAAAAAGGAACACTAAGAAGAACATATTTCGTATTTATTTCAATATGAGGAACACTGAAGTGAACTTTAGTACATCCATTTTTAGGATAAGATTGGTAATTATCACGTGTCACTCTGATGTGAACTACTCGAGTGGAATTGTAATGGGCAAATAATGCGCTTGGCTCTGCTCGAGAACTAGTTTGCTCATAGGTATGACTTTTTCGCTGAATTCCTTAAGCGGTTCTAGAATGGGGCGAAGATGAACGATATAAATCGTAGCGAAATAAAGCGAGCACCTTGTATGCGCGTGGACGCGTCACGATAAGAGAAATGCTCGGCCGACGGCGTGGTTTGCCCTTCTCGATCTTTTCTCCCGCGCAGAAAGACCGGTCAAGGAAGCCGATGCAACGCGGGCAAACGTCACGCAACGTAGAAGGTAATTCGAGCCGAGAATCCATCCCGACAGTTGCAGGCTCGACGGTTCGTTTGTCCGGCAACGGCAAGCGGTCGATCGTGATGCACATTTACGCGCGACTGAAATCGCGCCGCGGCCAATTCCGAGCTTTGACAGCCGTCACTCGAAGTGTACCGGGCACGTTCGGAAAGACCGCGCCGATTGTAGATTGTCGGCACAATAATTCAAAGAGACATACCGTGGCGCAGAGGAACATCGAAAGCCGATCTTGGAAAACGTAATGCTGTTAACGGTATTCCAGTGTAGAAGGTTTTCTTTACAGAATTATACCCTCAAAACTTAGCTACATATAATCTTCAAAAATAGTTATTAAAAGGGCAGTATGCTCCGAATGAGAGACACGGGGAATAACAAAGTTACTAATTGCTAGAAAATGTATAATTTGGATCATTTTATAGAACTGGCGAATTTGTTGGTTTCCCTGGATTTTTTGCGTTATTATTCGTAAATGCGGTGTTGCGCGAAGAGGACGAGGGAGTAAGGTGTCGGTTCGTGTGGTTGGAACAAACGAAAGAGACAAACCGTCAGTTCCGCCGGTTCATTGCGATGCAATGAACGAATGAACGAGCGGAGCAGGCCGACCGGTGAATTTAATGCCTCGAGTAACGGGAGAGCTCCGCATGCGCGACCGCAGAGACAAAACGCCGTGCAGGATGAAATCCATCCGTCATCCTTGGAGGCTCAAACTTTTTGCAGAAATTCGCCCGTGCGCAAAAGGCTCCGCCGTGATTCATTCATTATCTCCGCGGGTACCGAGGATATATGTGCCCTTTATTTCCCTATTCTTGTTTTTTTTAATAGCGCCAGTTCGCGTCGGCAGTGTTGTTGCACGTTTCGCGCATTAACGGTAATTCCGTGGGATGTCCTCTTGTCATTGCTCTTCTTAACGCGCTATGAAATTACTCGCGAAAGTTGCACTTTGTCATAATTATAGCAATTTATAAAGATCCTGAGAGGACATTTCGCAAATGGACGGACCGATAAGTTTCAGTCGGCAGAGCTCACGGTTCCGCCGTGAGAATTTCTTCCAGTAAAATCAGCGGTGATGATTTACGAGGACATTTCATGAGAGAAGAAACTTGTACGAATTTTCTTCCGAAACATGGAAGGTGGACGATTTGTCGATTCAACTTTTACAAGTTAGAATTTTAAATCTAGATTGTAGTCGGTAATGTGCCGTAGTGACATTCGTTGGTGGGTCATAGGTGGTAAACTGTTGTGAAAAATCGTGTAGAAACTGGTCCCTCTAGTGTCATGGCCACGTTTCTTCGTGCGACGAAGTCATTTGCATTTCTTGTTGCGAAAGACGGGAGGAAAACACCTGGTCGGCGTTTACTGACATTTTGACAGGCAATCCCGGGGTTGCCGGCGCGTGAATATCATAACGCTAATTAGCCTGGACTAATCCGGCCCGGTTTCGGCTCGGACGCGTAATTCGCCGCGTGAGAACCGCTCCTTCCGAAAGAAACCAGGAAAGATCTCAACGTCCGCGAAAAGTCCCGTGTGAAATGTCGTCACCTGATTCCTTCCCCTTCTCCCTCGCGCTAAACGTCGAAGGGGCCATCAAAATATTTACACAGCGCGAAACAAATACCAATCAATCATCCCTAAAATATCAAAAGATCCGGCACATGTCCAGACGAGTATCGTAAATATTTTTGAGAAAAATGAAGATAATAAATTGGCGAATCGCCCGGGCCAACTGGCTGAGGTTGTTAACCGGAAGTATAGGCAATCTTTGAAATAAAATAGTCGTGCGAAGATGCTTTAGATTTCGCGAATTTCGTGCAAGACCGATAACGTCCTTATTAAGCATTTCACTTCGCGTGCGCGAGAAACCGTGAAAGGCGTGTCGAGATTGAAAACATAAATTAGACGATATAAAGGCGCACCGAATTATAGTGAACCCCCCGACAATGAGTTGGATCATTCTCCGCACTGCCTGAGGCCCCGATGAAATTTCTTTTGGAACTTTGCGGCCCTCTTTAACGAACGCAAGCATTGGCACACGAACCGACGATTAAGTGGCCGAGTGTTTGCTAAGGAGGATAAGAAATCGAGGCAACTTGTGTAATCTCACGCGATCGTTATAACTTCGCTCAAGTTTCATGACAGTTTCACGAAATTCAATGGCCAAGCGGTCACTTTAGAATCTCAAATTGTATTTCCAAAATATTTCACTGATCGGAGTAGTTTACTTGCATTTGTCAAAAATGTTTTCCATCGATTTATTATTTATATTTAGAAATTTAAATATAATCCTTGCACAGCCGAGGAATAATGTGCAGTTGTAATTTATCTCTTGGAAAATGAACGACTACTAACAGATGTTCGTCATGTTTTATGGGATTTACTAGGAATAATGTTATTCGATTTGAACACGAGCCTATCGTTATGAGGTTAATGTTGGACAACATTTTTCCCCGAATATCTGAATTACCATATCGATCTGCGTATACCCTACGTATTACATCGGCAGGCAGGCAGCATCAATATTGCCGGCTGAATTTTGATGGAAGAAATATCTAATATCGGCGGGACATAAATCGCAGGAACTTTGGAAAACGCGAGAGCGACGTAAGGTTGAAGCAGAAAGAAAATAAATGATATTCACCCGGTAAGATAAAATGCAAATCTTGTTCTATCACCAACGCAAATTAAATTAGCGCTTGAGTTCCGAGTTTATTGTTACTTTGTAAACACCAACGGCAAAAACGATTCAAAGTGTACTAAAAATACCTCACCGCTAGTGAATTTATCGCGGTAAACACAGGCACTTAACAGGTTTGACAAGCACGCATTTCCGCCCGGTTTAGATAAGTTTCCCACGTTATCCCGCCCGCAGAATAAACATTTTCCCTTGAACCGCAAAATGTTGACGAGTTTTCGAAAACATGCCCAAACAGTGCGACTATGCAACGAAGTAAAACTTTCGTAACACCGTTTACTGTGGCTAAAGATCGTTGTATCTCTTTCGAGAAAATATTTTGTTGAATCTTAATGCGAATCTGGAGAATCGCCTTGACTTTTGTAGGTCGGTCTGCGAGTGCGTGATACTCTATTTTCTATGAGCACTGGATATACCGTTGTTCCTTTCTGAAGGCGGTTAGAGGCAGCCAGCATGGTCACAATTCGTTATGGTCCCTCAAGGCGTCGTACGTTCTTACATTCACATATGCCTGGACTATTACATATGTGGAACGCGTTGAACATACCAGAGACTATATTTAGAAGATTCTTGAAAGTCTACCTCACATTGTCAATTTTATTTCATTAAATCTCTTCGCTCATGTCGTTAGAATTTATCGATTTTTTATCTTGCGGGATTGAAATTTAGCAATTCTCCATCGAGACAACACAGTTACGCAAATTCTAAAATGTCTATTAATCAATGAACGTAATATCGTCAAGAGTAGAAATAATATCGCGAGTTTTCTTGCTTTCGAAGATTGTATCTCTACCTCTTGGACAACCGTTTGCTGCCGGTCACGTGTAATTACAAACCTGACAGGTGGGGATGTAATTAGCCGTGCCCATTCGTGGCTCATGTGCGTGATTATGTTAACGAGCTCGACATAGAAAGTTGAGCGCCGATTACTGCGTGATTAGAATCCTCGAAAGTGTTTCCTATGATTCCTCGGCCGAGGCTATTCTTTTGGGTGATTTTTTAGCGATCGATTCATACTTTCTCCCTGCGGGCCGATAGTCGAACGTGGACGACTTTGAGTTTTCGATATAAACGAAGGTGACTCACGGCTTTCGAGAAAGGTGATCTTCGATCTATGTTGTACGCGTTGTTACATAGCGGATTTTAGGCACGCCTACGCGACCCGTTGCGTCACGGCGGACATAGGATCCACGTTCGCGCGACCAATTTCTATTCAGCGACCATTTTCTAATTAGTCAACCCATCGACACATCGCTCGGATTCGAGCGATCGACACACGCGAACATCACGGCCGCCGTCCGGCAGACAACGAATAACTTGGCAATAAAGTCCCACGGACTCCGAGAAAAAGACCGCTAAATTGTATGGACCTGATCGGTGGAAATATTTCTTGAAATCAGGACACGTAGGAGAAGAAAGATAAATTTAGGGATAAGTCTTCTTACGACAAACGTTATTTAGAAAACGCGGCATGGAAGGATGGAACAGTAATAGAGTAGCAAGAAAGGATAGAATATAGAAAGAATATATGATGAAATATGGAATATAGAAAGGATAGAATAGTAGGTATAACAATTGTTCGGATTAATTGACGAAATTACGATTTATTCTTGAATAATGCCAAGCTTATACTCAAGATGATTGCGTGGCTCGGTAATTGGAGCGTTTGCTGTTCATTGTTGCACTGAACAGCAAGCGAAATGGTCGACTAAGGCGCGTGCTTGAAAGCCTGTCAAAGCTAGAGTTAAGTATCCTAGATCGCGAAACTGCCGTAAGGCTTGAGCTTGCGCTTAAACGTGAGTTTCATGGGAAAAGCCGGCTTATCCCTGTGATTCCGAGCACGGACTACATTAATTCCTGCAATAGATTCAAACGTCCAGCGCGCGATTTATTCCAGTCATTAAATTTGAATGCCGCCGTGCGCGATTTCACCTGCTTGTAGCAGGAAGGAAAATCGCGCAACTGTGGAATAATCTTTATATCTTGGCAACATAGTAACCTATTCAATTCGATTCAATGTTTACACATTATTATTGAGGATTAAACGTTATTTCTCCACTGAGATGCTAGTTGAGTGGATTGTTTAATACTTGATGTACAGTAGGAATGATGTATTGATTTTGATGTTTAAAAACGAAAGGACGTCTTTAAGATTCGAACAAGTTCCTCTTCGAGAGAGTTTCTTTCGAAGTATGCCACGTGCACGACACCCTTCATGGGATTTATAAACCTGACGTTCCATTAACACCTGCTACCACTCATATCGAGAACCATTTGCACCATGTGATTTTTACACCGTAAAGTAATTGCCCCTGCGCATTTTTCAAAGCTTTCTATATTATTCATGATTATTCATAAGCTTTCAGAATCTGATTCATCCTTGAGATGTATCCAGGATTTTCGTACAAAAAAATCAGTTACGAACTAAGTTATTTGCTTTAAAGTTACTCGAAATTATATGGATAGATTTTATTCTTTCTTTTTATTTTAGTCTCATCATTTTTGGGTAAGCACAAATATGTTTTTCTTTTTAAGCAATGTACCTATTTTCTACATCAATTTTCTGAGTTTTATAACAAATTACACTTCTGGATTTGGACAAATGCTTAGCGTGTGTGGACCATATTATGGGGAGTAGGTGTTGTGAAAAATTGCATGATCGTCAGCTTACCTCACCGTTGTTCGTGCTGCTAGGTAATTAGGAGCCGAGGGTGGCACCTCCAGCTGCGCGGGAATCTTTCGAAAAGCTTCGACGTATCTTGAGCGTCGCGCAAAACTTTTGCCTATCGACCCCCAGCCTCGAATTATCTTCCTACCGAGGAAAACTTCACGGGAACCTCACCTCGGGCAATTTTCTTTCGGTAAATTCGACTTCGTTTTTTCACTGATCCCACGTCTGTCCCCTCTCACGTCGCCAGAGTCTCTTCCACCCTGCCCCTTGTCCCCGGTTCGACGGAATTTCCGTGGCTGTGAAATCGCGGAAATTGGCGGGTTTCGCGCCGGCGAGATCGGAGCGAGCGTAAAAACAACGACGACAGTGATCGGAGGCGCGCGCGGCCAGACTGACTCTTCTCTCTGTTCTTCGTCTCGCCTCCCTCTTTCCCTCTCGCGCCGTCGTACGGAGCTCGACGTACGTCGTCGCACGTCCGTCCCATTCACAGGCCGCCCGTCCACGGCCATTCTCAAGGCGCATGAGCGCTATTTCTCCCTTTCGCCTCGTCTTTGCCGCACTTGTCACCGGCTAATTAACCGACCCTTCGTCGACGAACGATCTCACCCCAACGACAACCAACAACCCCCTCCCCTACCCTCCCCCTGTCGGAGTTTCGACGCTGAGCCAGGATTTTTTACTCATGAGCAAACGTCGTGCGCGCCAGCATGTGTAAGCCCCTTTTTTTTCTCGACGGACGATTATGCGTTACGCAAGTGCGTAAGAACGCGCGGAACTCGAACGTGACATGCTTCGGAGAAAGGTACGGACGGTGACGAGACCGCCGCAGGAGTTCGAAAAGTTGGGCCCTCGAGGGATCAGTGGCGAACAGACACCGTTCGACATCCTAGACATTAGTTATTTATTCGACAAGCGGCAGTTAAGTTGCCTTATTACACAAACTGCCGGATTACTTGTTACTTTAGAGCAGTAGTAGAGGCGTGTCATTGCACAGACCGGACCATTAGTTATTCCTTTAAGAAGTAGTAAACTTACGTTATTGGACAGACTTTGCTGTCACTTTATTTAGCATTAATATTTATCCACTTCGTACTTGGGTTATTACTTATTCCTTGAGATAGTAAAGTAAATAATGAGTTAAACTGTGAGATACAGTAAAATGTCAATATCTCATAAATTATATTTTAATTTCGTTTAATGCTGATATTAGCTTATCTTACACTTTATGTGTGCTTCGTGAAAGTAATGCATTGTTATTTATTTCTCTTTAGAATATTGACATTTTAGTTCAGTATAAAATAGCTAGCATCAATTTACATATCACTTCAGAAGGTCGTGAATACAGGTTTTTGAAATACCGAGAAATTTCGCATTATTTACGACACGTTTACTTTATTTTATCGCACGTTCGGCAAATGTGTTACATGGTCTGTGAAATACATTGTTTTATCTCGGATTTCACTGAAGGGTAAAACAATATTTCAATCCGCAGTCTATTCTTTAACTTGATGGATTACATTACGCGGCAGTTTATGCGAAAATTTCGCACGACATCGAATTTTGTGCATTCAATTAGATTTGCTTGATTCTCTTCATGATAAATAATACGAGGATTATTTCAAAATTAAGTTTGTCATTTTCATAAACTCTTTTACGCTTCAATATCCGTTGAACGCTTTAGCATACGATTAAAGGTGACATTAACACACATGCTTTTATCAAACTGTCTGGCGCAATGGCATTTTCTGTCAGAGCAATTGAACAATCTAATGGACTCTACTCGGTGTCAAACCGTAAATAATGATCGGATATTAAAGGGCGGTCACGGTATGCGCCAGGCTCAATAATACGCTTTAAGCTGAGTAATATAGAAGCGATTTTATTAAACGGCGAAAATCCCCTTCGCAGTTCCTTCCCACCCTTAATTATCGCGTGCGAACGACCCAATTTTTTTCCGGCCGATTAATTAAGTCCTTTTTGCCGGACAGCCCGCTGGGAATCGAGTGGTCGACGACGGTACCGACCATTAAACGCTCGTTACACCTCGTTCGACGACGATAACGCCACTGCCGCGACGAAAGTGCAAAAAGATCGGAGATAATTGTCGCCGTGCGCAATTACCTGCCAACAGTCGATTATTTCACTTGCCACCGGCACGCAAGAACTTATGAAGTCGGCGAAATCTGAGAAGCTAAATACATGGCAAATTAAAAGGCGGTTTATGAAAAAGATCTACGTTTACAAAGAAGTGTATAATTAATGTCGGTATAAGCAATTGTGGCTGGACGTTTCTTATACTTTATATGTTGAAACATAGTGTGAAAGAAGACTTCTTAAACATTTCAAAAATTTTTTCTCGCATGAGAATAATGTATTTTTGTGATTATCAAACGTGTGATGAATTGGAATATTGGTAAACCTTTTCCTGTGTGCATAAAATGCGTATTTTCGCGTACCAAAGTGCTTTCGTATCGTGTCAGTTTGTTTTCGTCAGCTCTGTAATTACGGTAATTACGAGCATGGGGGGCGTAATCCACGACGCGAATAAGGCTTTCAGCGTAAATTATATGAAGTCCCAGCTGTCTCAGCAGTTCTGCCATGATTAACTGGCTTGTGTCTCGAATTTAACGTTGCATGAATTGCACTCGAAAATTCGCAGATCGAACAAGACACAGAATCTTTTACCAAATCTTTCTCTTCTAGTGGACCAAGTCACTGCCAAAAATTACTTAATAAAAGTTTCTAGACGTACACCGAAAACCTGTACCTTCTTGACTAGTATACCTCATTCACTTTCTCTGCAGTATTTAAGTATTAATGCTGTATTAGAAATGGATTTTCACTCCTTTAAACGTCTTTCTTAAACAGCTGATATTTTACATAATTGTTTACGGTCTAAACTTCTTCAAACTCAGGAGCATTGTCTTCATTCTCCGTGGGACAACCGAAAGTGAAATTAATGACACGAGGTACAGTGGATAAGCGGACGACAATAGCCGCGTTAATGACAAACTCGCAGTTGCTCATTATTAAGACACAGATGATCCACACTGTACTCTACAGTTACAGATGTACGGTCTGCGGGTAGGGCGGACGGGCAAGAAGAAGGGTCTTTATGGTCTCCGGGCACAAAGGACAGCACGCATGAGTGGCTGTCGAAGGATTGAACGTCGGCGCCTTCTCCTTGTTGCTCTACCGACCACTGGTAATCATCATCTTGTGTATCTAGCAGTCTCTGGAAATCTCTTTGAAATCCACCTGCCACGAGCAACAGTACCCTGAACGACCTCGTTGCCAGCGAGGTAATTACTACGGTCAATTATAAGAAGTAAAATTATACCACGGGAAAGGAATGAGCGATAGTAAAACAGCATAAATTGTTTCCGGGAATATCTTGAAAATGATTCTCTTTCTCTTTCATTACGAACGCTTTTGTCAGATGTACTCCATTTATTCTTTTACACTTCAACGTCATTTAATTAAAAGCCTTACAGCACGAATCAAAGGGTCGCAGTATTAACGTTTGATTTTAATGGTATTGTCATTACCGGGGTTGTTGTAATTACCGGGTGCTCTGTAAGGGTGTGTTTGTGAAAATAAGTTGTAATTAATGGTAATCTTCTTTGCATTTCAATACGTTATTTCATGATACGAAATGGATATGTAAAGGACAGCATTAGTAATGAGAAAGGCCCTCGTTGCAGAAGTTAGCTATTTTTTTAACGCTAAAACTAACAAAATCACTATGAGTTCGATACTTTCTAAGGAGATAATAGAAACCTGTTTATCGTGTTAGAGAAAGATGGCGCCACTTGGTTCTCCTCAAAGATACTTCACCATCCTTCCTTTTACTTTTCACTTTCTTCTGATTTCCGTGAAAGAATAGAGCATTAATCATAATTACAGAGGAACCTAATTTAAATCGGTTGACTACTGTTCCTCTTGTTTTAGTCTACTCGACTTTCTACCACGTTACTATTTTAGAAGGAATTAATTATCTCGATCGAACTTCACGACGAAATTCCGACATATGAAATTACAAATTTGACGATTTCCATCCCTCGATTGCGCAAATTCATTGAGAATTCGTCACGTTTGATATTTCGTATCTGCCGGCAATTGTATTGCACTTTTAAAATCACGGCAAATTCTCGTTGTATTCCATGCTGGCATTGTAAAGCGGATCGATTTACCGGCGAGAATGGAAGTCAGTCGTAATGAGAGTCGCGTATGCATAGAATTCAAAGGAATAAAAAAGTTCCGGCAAGTTTTGGCCGTCGGCAGACATCCCGTTTTTCGCGGAGATTCGGTTCGAAAGCTAAAGTTCGCGGAACGATTAGAATCGGTGAAGTTTTCGAAGAGTTGCGATGGCGGAGAAATGCATGCTAATCGCTACCAGGGTCTGAGGGGGGGGGGGGGGGGGGTAAGGAGTTGGCGATCGGACAAACGGAAATGAATGGTCGTCGGCGAAGAATTTGCAAAATAGGTCGTGGGGGCTATTATCTGGCCAACGAAGTGTGTGTTCCATAAAAATAAAAAGCTGCACTCTCTGAGCTTTTATGCACTTACGTGCACGGTTACCCCTACACACTCACACACACAAAGGGAAATACACGAATTTTCCATGAAACCTCAGTTAATTAATGAACATCGAATCAAGAGTCCGAGTTTTATTTTTCGATCCACATTTTTATTTTATTTAATATATATTTACGTATATCCAGGTGAAATGTACGATATGGTATTTACGTGATGATGATATTTCAAGTTTCTGTGTTCGGCGGACACAATGAATGCCAATGTTAATAACTAATTTACCAAGTATGGGTCGAGTATGTTTTGTCAGTGACGTATAGCCATGGAAACTTCTAGTACAACCGCGCGTGGGCTTAATACCATATGTCCTTTTGCACGCATACAGATTCACACAGCATATATACAAATATAACCATAACAATGCGATTGACTGAATGTCGTTCAATAAATCAGAGAAGTCAATGTTAAGTTTCCTTCCGTTTGGAACCACCCCATTTGACGTTACTTACTGGAAGGTAATTCACCTTATGATTAGCCATCTTACCCTGCGACTCGTTAATTGCAGCTTAACTCGCTAATTATGCACTGAAAAGCTAACGACTTCCTTATAGGGGCCGCGCTTGGAAGTTGCCGGAACTTTTTAAGTTTTTCACCGTGTAAAAGGGTGCAAAACTACAGCACCGCTGTCTCCAATGATAAATTTTCTCATGTGAAAGTGTTGAAGGCTTGTTAGGCTCGTTAAAAGCTTCTTCGGCCGGTTAACGGTTGCGCGAAATTTCAAAATCCATGAAAACTCTAGCGAAGAACGACGCGATAGGTAGTACAGGCGAGTTTTCGTGCTATGCACGTGGAGGAACCGCCGTGAAGTCTAATTAAGCGCTCGATGAAGCTCGACGTGCAAAATTAGCATCGCAGTTCCGAGATACTCGTTAATTAATTATGCATACCTTCTTTCTGCGCCCTTTCCGTACTCAGCATATCCATTCCTTCCCTTCCCTTCCCTTCCTATTACCCCTGCGCTCCGTCTTACCTTCCCCCCCTTCGTCGTTCTATTCGCTCTATTAAATCTTCGCCCTTTGCCCGCCCATCGCGATGTTTGTATTTCCACCCCCGTAGTACTCTTTTACGCGCACGTACTCTCCTGGTACGTTTTTCGCTACACGCACGACGAGCCGGCGGTTTATCGTAATTGCAAATCAATACTCAGTTTTCCAGCGTCGAAGGATTTAGCTGATCGAAAAACCGATCGGGTTTCTTTTCTCCCTCCCGTCGTTAGATGAGCGGAGAGAGCCTCCTTATACCGGCCTCGTTATCTCGCGTTTTTTTTTTCTTGCCGCCATACAACCGGCATATTCGGTCGCCATTGCGGGGCTTTCCAGCAAAAACTCGCCTTTCCCTAACCGAATTAATTTATCGATCGTACCCCCCTCCCCTCCCCCCAGTTATCCCTCCCCCGCTTCTTCGTTGATAATCCGGCAGAGGCGAGGGAAATCGGATCTTAGGACGTGGTAAAGTGCAAAACTGAAACCTTAGCCAAATTGGATCCGATCTGTCGCTCTTAATATTCTTCTTTTTATCCTACAATTTATGGTTATTACCTTCCGTTACAAGCACTACTTCACACGGTCCTTAATTATGTCCTGAGTGGTTAATTGTGCGGTTACCAGCTAATTGCATGCTTTATTCACTTCATTTTTTACTGCACCCCCGGTGGAATAAAATGAGTTTCGTCAGAAATTGGTATCATCCTTGAGTTTGTAACAAGTTTTCATAGACGGAATAAGTCTCGCAGCGTCTGTCTTTTTAATTCACTACGAAAGCCGAAGTTTTTGGGCAACGAAAGGTCATGTATTTAATGCTAAAAAAACTTGCTAGTCCGGCTACATGATCGATTGATTAGTTCGGGCTCGATCGTGTTCGCGCGTGCGTGTAAACGAGTATTCCCAGGGGTAAAAAAGGAATTTCCACGCTTCCCCGAAGAAGATTTACCACCCGTGTCATTTCGCCGAACCATTTTTTCGAACCTCTCCCATGAATACGGACGCGATGAAAATTCGACATTTGAATTTTGATGCGCGATTTGAGAAGTCGTCGCACTATACCGCCGGCCATGAAACGTTATGTTCCCTGGCGGGAGGAAGAAAAAATCAAAAGTTTGCCGCCAGCTAAATCAAAGCGACGATTCTTGATTCCGTATGGAAAAGAAATCCATGACCACGTAGAAATTCAGAACCGTCGGCGTTTCTTTTCTTCCGCGTTTTCGCTTCGCCAGACGTGTACCGGCAATTTATTATCCGTCGGATAAATTATTTTACTGAATATCGGTCAAGTTGATGTCGAGGGAAATCTAAAAATATCTAGCACAGTAGGACGCTTTCCTACGAGTCAAACCAAGATGAATGGTCTTAATTGATCGAAGGACATCGTCGACCCGTCAAACGAATGACGAAATATAGAAGATATGTTAGATTAATTACGTACCATGCTACATAAATTTTAAAGCAAAACAGTTTTACTCATAAAATTCGAGTGAATTTTCATACATTTTAAAACCATTTTCATTGGATTCAAAGGTAGTGCAGTTTACGTTAATTTAATAATGGTATTACAAAACTATATCTTGTATAATGAGATACCTAATTAAGGACTGTGTACAAAAATAATATATTGCAGCTTACTCGTGTACAAAATAATAGCGATCACTGGAGTCAATTATCTCGAATATTGTGGGTATGATCCGTCTTAGTTTTTGTTCCATTTTGTTCTTTAATTGACGGCGAAGTAGGGATTGATTTTGCCGTTAATTAGAAGGGATGATTGGCTCTCATGGCACTGCTAGGCTGTCCATTATGGCCGCAATACTGAATACTGTAAGCCGGCAGTTCTGCTCTCATGAAATTCAGACGGGTTAATTCACGGCATATCAGGGTGGAGCTCATTGCTGATTTACAGCTAACCATATTTCGTCAGTATCCTCCTAAATATCCCACCGGTGAATAATTAATCTCGAATGCCATCGGATACTTAGAGCAAAGTTAAGACCTACCAACATACATACACAAACCAACGAATTTACGTGTCCTTTTACCGTTAGTATGGCGTACCAGACACTACCTTATCTACTGATACATATTTAACATTTTCTTATATTTATCTTGCACATTTCCCTTTATTTCTGTCACGTCGTTAAAAGCAAGCAACACCTTCTTCTTTGTCCCTTAAACAATCGAGATTCTTCGCTTGCGATTTCTCAGGTGAAACTGGAACGCAGAACGATGATTAAATATCCCTCGCGTCGAAGAAGCCACGAAGGCGAATGTGCCGGAAGGATAAGGGGATCGAGCGCATTCCTTCAAACCAATGTTAATTCGAATTTTGACACTTTCCGAGAGAGTGCCAATGGAATGGTTCGCCGCAGTTCCTCTTTGACCGTTCATTGGCTTCGATCGGGGATCACCCTGAGAGGAATGTAACGACGGTGAAATTTACGCTCGTTCGCATTCGCGGTGCGTCGGCATGCTGCCGATCGAAATCCGATCGACCCCAGGCCGGGGTCAGCCTCGCTCCTCCTCGCGCTAATAGAATGGAAAGCATCGAGGAGAAGATTGCCGAGGTGTCGTCGGGAATATTCGCCGGCAGCCCGAGGAACGTATAACATCGGTCCCGCCGTATCCACCCCTTCCCGCACCGACGATCCTCCATCTTTTATTAAAATCCTGCCGAGCTGTAACGTAATTCAATGACGATTCCGCGCGCAGGAGATAACCGCTGACAAATTATACTAATGGAATCCTTAGTCTTCGATGCATCGTTAAATCGAATTTAGCGTTGCATGAATATATAAATATGATTTACTCAATTAGTCTTATACGTTTGTACTGAAGTATTCGTTTAATTAGAGTATAATATCGGGCGGGTAATTTACGCGACGGTCTATAAGTCCCTTTTTTTACGTCGTTTAGAGTCTATCCACGGCGATTGCTGCCTGAGTAGGCGAGTCAACTGCGTCCCAAGTGCAAGCCTATTTGTGTGCGCGACGATGCACCGTTATTGCGCAAACAAGTGTGCGTGTGCCGGCTGCTTGTGGTAGATCTGACGTCATGTTTGCGCCCGTCGTCCTGATTTTCTGCGTGCACAGGAATATGCGGTGCGTATTAAACGTCCTGCGGCGGTCTGTCTTCTCATAGTTTAGTGTACTCCGACTACGGTGTATTACAGTTTCCTTCCTTATCGAATTAACTACCTACGCCGATAGCACGTACATAGACACACACAGGCGTGCGCGGAGGAACAGCTAGGCCGTAGCCTTGTACATAATCCCGGATATATTTACCTTGGCTTTGTATCATCAGCATGTGTGCGCTACGAGCTCCGCAACATTTCGATTTTCAACGATACCGTTATTCCCTGCCAAATGGCGCGTTTTGTGCGCGACTTTTCAGTAAACTTGATTCACGCATTTATTCGACTATGAAAGACGCGCGAAAAACACCGTCGATCGCGATTGTCCGATCAAGTAAAGCGTTGAACAGAAAATGATCCATCATTAATGAAAAATCGTGGATTCCTTTGCGTTCTATCGGGCCAGTTAGTCGATATTTTATGCGAGAACTTTGTAGAAAACTTCTCGGAATGCGATTTGCCTTGGGCGTTGCACAGCGTGGTAGTTATTTAAGTAAATCACACCGATAAGAAAGCAATTAATCGACAGGTGCCTGTAATAGCTGGCCTGGTTAAGACACCGGTCGAAAAATTTCTCGTCTTTCCGCTGCTATCGATTCGTCCCCGTATACGCCTGTTACGAATAAAACGTTATACGACCACTCTGTGTTGCGGGAGGTCGACGATTAAAACAGGACCGTCGCGGTTGGTCGTTTATCTCGGGCCGCAGGCTCGCATATTTACGTCGGCGTATCGACTAGATAATTAATCGAGGCCCGTCGAAAGAAGTCGGCAGGGTTATGGCGGACTGGCCGTCATGACTGTCGAAAAATTGCCGGGAGGAAACTCGTTTCCCCGTGAGGGACGGGTCGACGGGCGGCGAGGAGGAATTCTCCGCGTCGAAGGGACCCGACAACCTCACGTTCCGAGGGCGGCCGACCTTTGGCAGAGGGCCGGGGAGCCCTGCCACTCGACCCGGGGGCTGAAAAAACGTGTCGCCGGGAATCCACGAGGAGAGTTTGCCCGGCACCCACGAAGTAGTACTTTCCCCCGCTTCAGCCGAGCGTACGACGTGCCCGCGGTTCCCTTTTCTTTAGCTTCCTTCCGCTTCTTCTTTTCCTTCTTCAACTCCTTTCCTGACCTCCGAGGAACTCTCCGCTCCGCTCGAATGGCCCGCAAATCGGCCGTAAAAGGATTTTTAACCCCCTCTGCAACGAATGCAAAGGTACAGGACCCCGGGTGAAATGCAGGCCCGTCGAGATCGAAAGAAATCACGACGGTCTTACGAACGATTCGCAGGAAAGTTTCATCAAAAGTAAGGTCAGTTATTTCGTAGGTAGTTCGTTGACGTAATTCATTTTATACGCTACCCCTTTTTTTTTCTTGCGTTATATTACCTTCCCCGCGCGTTATTTTGCTTTGCCTCATTAATGGGTAAAAGGGTCTACGGTGTTCTAAAGTGGATCCTCCTTTACATCGAAGGTACGAAACGGTCCGTTATATCTTTCGGAGCCCCAAAGGATGTTTTCTTTCATGTTCTTGGACTCTTTGTTTCTTCAAGGATCCAATTTAGCTGATCAACCTTGCGAGACGTATACTCGACTTTATGCTTGCCCCGGCAGATAAGAAAAAGTAAATTCTCGACTCGACTTGGTTTTCCTTTAAAATTTACTACCCAACATCAAGAAGCTAAGATAAAAGACCTTAATTAATGTAAGGTACACATTTACGGAACATCTGCAAACTATTTTTATACGAGTCTTTCCCTAATTTATAATCCGGCCAATTCTAGTACAGTATTTTACGAATTGGCCTTGTCCTTGCTTTTATTCACTCCAAGTTGATAAATGATAATTACTATAATGAGCCGTTATCGTTTATTGGAATCAGAATTCTCCTAGGTCGTTCCAATTTCGCGGTGGAACGCATTCGGTCTTAGTCAGGTAAATCCACGAGCAATCTCTGCTTACGGCAGATCAGATGTCATTGTCGATACAAACATTTCAGGCGTGATCCTTTCAGGACTCCGTTATTCCCGGGCGAGCACCGATTAATAGGATCCCGTGGCACGCTCTTTCAGCTTAACGATAGAAAATTGCATGGCCGTAATAACTTTCCGATCTGCTCCACTGGCAGCCAGATTTAGTGTAAATTTCTTTCTATACATCCTAATCTTTAAAAAACAGGACGTACATTAGTGATTTTCCAAAAACAAAATCCTTGAATAACAACGGCGAGCAGTACAAAACCATTTCGAAGAATCGTTTTATTAGTTGTCATTGATTATCACGGAGTAATTGAATAGGACGAGGAAGCTGAAAATAAAGTCAACACTTTTAGAAAAGTGATATATTTAGACGAAACCATCAATGATGGATTTCAGATACATGTTTATACAAGAATTACAGAATTGTAGTATTATACATTATATATTCCTATTTGCAGAAGTTTGAATTGTTCTATTTGACTTGGTACTATCGTCACAGTGTGACATAGGCTGATGGTAATGTCGATGGCTGGATATATTTCATAAATACACATTTGCGAACTTTATGAGTGCGTTAACAGTTAACATATATATATATATATATAATTTATATTATATGAACAAGGTACATTTCTTAAATGGTACCTAATTTATATCTTATTCTGAATCACTAATACTCTTTCTCGGATTTACCCCGTGTGTAAGGTATTTACAATACTTAATCAATATTTTCTTTCATTGTGAAGTCAATTCACGATCTTATAGAAGTATCGATAATCGCATTATAAAATAAAAATTGTGTAAATTCGATTGTATTCGAATTTGCAAATCTATCGATTACATTGAAATGAATGACACACGATTGAAGGTCATATATGCCACTATTGGTTACTTTCTCAAACATTTTACATTGATAGTGATCATTTGTGTCGTGTAACATGTACACTTTCTTATTTTGAACCTGTCTTCATTACTATTAAAGCTATGTTACCATTTACCAATTTCGTTTCAATATTTTACATCGATTTACTTATCTACATATAATTTTTGTTTTATCGTAAAACTCAACGTTAAAGTATTTCTTACTTTACATGCTTAACTTAGCTACGCATAATAGTAGTGACTTTCACACAGACGTTTGGGTATAAAAAATGGAAATGAAATACGAACAATTATAAAAGTCTAATTTACAAAAACTTGGGCTCTTAAATAACCTGTTGTTGAATTGACACGATTTTGTTTCAGTTGAACAGTTGCATATTGACGCATAAAATATACATTGAACGCATAAAAAATACTTATACGTGCCCTTGGATGGTTTCATTAATAGTAGTTAAATGATTCCAGTTGGTAAAAATCCCACATGGTTAATGCCGTTATTTAATATACCCTTTAATCGCTCGTCGTACAAAACTATTCTTTATAATATAAACGCAGTACGTGCTAAATCTCATTACAATTCGAATTATTCAACAACACCGAAAAACGTATTAGGCTATCAGTTAGAAGCGACTTAGTGTAATTTCACCGGGCGTACCTTTGACATTTAATTTTTCATACGGCACTTCCCACTCACTAATCCTAAAAGGTCACGTGCGCTGTAATTCTGTTCGTCAAGGGGGAAGTCGGGGTAAAATCCCAACTTGAATATCCCCTCCCTGTTTAGAATTCCAACGTTCCGAGATATTCCGGCGTCGATAAGAAACGGTTCGGTGCAATTCCTGCGTGTGTACCATTTCCGTGTAGCCGAGAAACACGCGATTCACGAGTGTCCACTCAGCGTCCTACACGTGGGTAAATTATAGCGTGGAATTTCGTGAATCCGGAAAGTGCGTTAGGGCCGGTGAAGTGGCAATTTCGTTCCTTAAGGCGGATTCTCGGCACGGATCGGCGATGCGTACCGGCCGACGAGGGGCTGCAATGCAAATCAGAAGATTCCAGCCGGCCTCCTCGTCTTCCGGTTCAGCCGACCTGCTTATTCCCAGGATGCCAAGGTTTATACGATTTCGCTCTACTCGACCCTGCAGATGAGTCTCGACTATTCCTTTCTCCAGTCACTTGTATCCGAGTTAAGCGTATCCCCTTTTTTACCTTTGTTCCGTTTATTTATGAAGATGATCATTGCAGTTGTCGAAACGGGCAGGTAGTAGGAAAAATGTATGAAATTTTCTGGCTGCTTTGCTTACTTCGTTTTTCGGTTTACCGTATTTGTCGAAAACACGGAAATATGAGGGCTATGTAGGAATTTCTTTTGCGAAATATCTCCTTCGGATATGATTCGCGAAGGGAAATATGCGTGCGATTTTTCTAGGCGACCGAAGACTCGGGCACTTTATTGCATTCCCCCGGAGAAATCGCGGCTGACAAGGAGGTGCGATATAAAGTTTATCTCTATTCATCAGGCCGAGATAATATTAAAAATTTTCGCTGCGCCCGGTGCCGGGTAAACGCAAAATATTAAAACCTCTGAACTTGGCGAAATCCGAAGGTAACAAAACTTGGACATGGGGTTTTAATTAAAAACTTGGAATTTACGTCGAAAGGTGAGATGATTTAATTTAAACGTTTCCGCACGGGCGATTCTCCTTCCGGCCCTCGTATAAATAAAATGGAATTACGTTACTGCATTCCATGAGCCATTTCGCCACTCCTCCCCCCTCCGTGCCCTTCGTAGAAAAATTAAGAGCGAAGGAAATATTCGCAGCTGGACATTGTCATTTGCGTTCGTTTCTCGAATTCATAACGAAGCATTCGCATCGCAGGGTCTTCGTTCAGGGAATGCTGCAATTTCTGATAAATTAATATCGCGCCCCTTTGAAACACACGCCGGGCGAAAGGGAAGACGGCGTAATAAAACCGTTCCAATTTGCCTGATAATCGCACGATTATAATGCACAGAGAAAGTCATTACATTTCTCCGACGGTCTATTTCAATTTCCAGGCGACCTATACTCGACTATTTCGTGCACTCGTAGCGGCAAATATTCTTCATTAAAAACGACGTGATTCACGTGTCAAAGTTTTTCACCGAAGTTTCCCGAGTTTGCCTACACCTTGCCATTAAAATAACCCGTTTGCCCATTCGATATTGACAACGGAGTCTATCGGTTTGTTCTGCTTTTCCTGGGAAAACTGTACTTTCCCTCGAAAGCTAATACGTTGAATCGGCTGAATGGAAAAAAAAGGAAACTCTGATCCGGTAACAAACAAGTACACGCGTACGTTAAAATCCAATCAAACTGCATGCATACTCTCCGTTGGGAAAACAAGTATGGTATTAATACACTCCTGGAATTGAACGAATACCACTGGATATCAGAGTTCGTTGGATGTTTCAAACTTTTGAGACGTAGTCTCAAAAGAAAATTAGGTATAATATTTCTTCAGCATAGCCGATAAGTAAATTGTTGAAAAAGCAGTCGTTAATAAGCTATCGTAGATTACGAAAAACGGCGAGGAATGGGGGTTTTAAATATGTCAAATGGTAGGGAGAATTTTATTGGACGTTTCATAAAAAAAATCTGCGTCTATTGGGTTCATTCCCAGCGAAACGGGGGGGATCATTTTTCAGAAGACGGCGACGTGTGTGGCAATATGAAGGGCCGGACGAATTTGTGATGTCGTCGGTACTTTTTCTCTGCTGATAGCGCGAGGGAGGAGGAGTGAGGAGGGGGGGGGGGGTTGGAGGGGTCGGTCGGGATTGCCGTCGGTCGAGCTGACTCTCGACCCGTTCGACCTTGGACAGGACCTGGGGGTTTAATTAGGAGCGGCCGCAGACGACTATCCATCGGAAATCAATCGTCCGTCAATAGAAGGTCCCTGTGACCGTTAGCCCGCACGGGTCCGATCGCGGGTAACGGGGACAAAGGGTTCTTCTTTCCACCTATCGCTCGAAAAGGACCCCCTCCCTGGGGGACGAAGGGGAGGGGTAAGAGGAAGGCGAGTGAGCGGGGTAGCATGGTCGATAAATTTACTTAACACTTATCCCGGGCTCGTTGGACGATGCAGCAGTCTTCTTATACGACTGGTCTTTGTGTCGCGTCGTTAACCGGGATGGACCACCCCTTGACACTTGGCCGCCGCTTAAATGGACCGCGCCGGCGTAATTATACACGGCTAATACTTGCGGGAAATTGCAGCTGGCCCGACAGTTTTACTGGCTCCCCCGATAATAAGGTTTTTTAATAAAACTTCCTCATCTCATTTCCTCCGAGACTTGGATCAATATCGTCGGCTTCGAAATTCTTCGGCATAGGTCCCCTTGTGCAGTTGTAACGGCTTTAGAGTCGTGGATTTTTCCGGGGGATTTACCAGGATTTTTCAGTTGCATTCAGTGCAATGCGATATTTTTTAACGTGCCGACGTGCGAGTAAATTAAGTGTTAAACGTTCCAAGAGTCGGAAAGGTTCTTACGGTGGTAATGCGTTGATTGACGGCCCCGTTGTGGCCGAAAAAATCGAATCTTCGCTGAGACGAGCCGAAACGATGAGAATCTCGAGTATATCGCGTTTCCGTTGTCGTCCACGACGTATATCGTGGGCCCGTGCGTTTTTCAGCGATATTGGATAAGCCGGCTGTGGTACACTCTCCCCCGCGCGGATCTAAACGAGAAATCTCGACGGTCGAGGGGACAGAGGAAGCGGAATCGGGGGTCTCCGACGTAAGGGAGAAGCTCCGGCAAAACCGGCGCGTGGGGTCGGCAAGTCGGAAGGTAAGAGTCGAGAGGTGGGGGAGGGGTAGTTCGAAGGAAGACGAGGAATCGAAGACGACAGCGGGGGAATATTTGAAAGAGGCTAAGTGCGCGGGGGAGGGCACAGGGGGAGCCAGTTAAAAAAGACGGGAGAATCGAGGAGCTTGAGGAATGAGGAAAAAATTAGGGCCGACAGAGAACAGGAAGTGACGTAAAGCCGAGAGTCAAAGGGATGGAAACCCGGTGGATGATGAAGCTTCGAACAGAACTTCAGTTTCCCATGCTTCCCCCCCCCCTCCCCCCGCCTCTCTTGGAATCCTATTCAAATCGACGAAGCAGTTTCGAGGAGCGGCTTTGCTTCCTCCTTTCGCCGAAATAAAGGTAAACGCCTTACCGATGTATACGGCCGGTACTATCACGAAATTCCCCGCGATCCGCTTTCTCAGCCGGAAGTTCGGGACTTATTGGCATTCCTACGCGAATACAATATGTCACACAACAGGCTCGGCCCGAGTCATTTGAAATTCATTTATCTGCTGTAGATTGTGAAAAAAACGGCGTGAATGGAGCGAAATTTGTCAACGACGGAATGTCGTCTCGGTAATTTCCTTGTAACCATTGTTTCACTGCTCGTTGGCAAATGGAACGAGAGTAGGTAAGCCGTTGAGGAATTTACTATGCCGAGGTAAGAATTGGATGTTGAATGCCGAGAAGGTCGGAAGCGGAGGGACATTTTAAGCGGAGGGACATTTTAAGCGGAGTGATAAATTTATCGCGGGGAAGCCAGCCTTCTCCCTCTGTTTTAAATCGCGAAACAGTTCTTCGTGGTCCTGGGAAAAAAAAACGTGGACAGACGCGGAGGGCCACGAACGACGAGGAAATAACAAAGGGACGTCGAAATGTATTCCCTTTATTTCGGTTTAATCCTCCGCGAGATCCTTTGGCCGTCCTCGACTCGTCCGGTTTAATTGAATTCCCGCTGTCAGTTTCGGGGTTTCGTCCATTTCTCCTCCCGACGGAGATTCAAGTCAAAACAACATTGTGCACATACATACGCGGCTCATAGAAAACCCAGGACGTGACGTTCCAGCGCGATCCGACGTTTTATCGCTATACATTACCAACGAATGGACTTTAAGCCGGCTTATGGCGAGCATTAAATCAAAGATTCGATGATCGCTCCCCTATCTCGCCGTCGAAACAACGAATCTTATATTTCAAGCCTGCGAAACAGCCAACACGTTAAACTGCCAACGGCAAAGTCAGCAAAATTTGTGCCTCGACAGTGTTTTCTCTTACTTCTGAAACATCTTTCACGTAGACAAAATGACTCTACGTTCAGTCAGGCTTCTGCAAAAACTCCCGAAGCTAATTATTGTTAAATGTACCAGACGTTTTGGCAAATACGCAGGTTAAAGACGGCCCTTCGGGAAAATTAAGTCGGATTTTGTGCTTATGATTTGCCGCGTTGCAAAGGCGAACCAAGCAATTATGTTTAATACGACGTTATTATGAGACAGGATCACTGTCTTGTGTAATTATCCCGTGTAATTACCTTTGTTTACGGCATTTGCGGAATGTAATCATGGATGCGAAGGTAAAGTCTAACCGTCTTCTCGAGGTTCTTGTTTTTCATATTACAAAAACATTGATGCCGTCCCGCTCATTTGCCATAAACGTAATTAATGCCTGTAGCACGAACCTAGAGATCTCCAATATACCGAGCGAGAGACGGTGGTGAATGTTGATTATTGTATAATCTTCAATTATGGTAACATATGCTAACTGCATGTGAAATTGCAGCATTAATAAACAGATGCCCGGCATATGGATTTGTCGAATAATTCAATGTACAATCAAACTGGAATCAACATGGAAGGCAAATTAATGCGAACGAACAAAGCTTTTTGTTCTCAAAAGTAATTTCCCGTCTGCATAAATAAAGCTCAACACGACATATTAAGAGTCCAGTACTCTCACTTTTGCGTACTACGGATGACGAGTAGAAACGAGCCGTGTTAGTTGTCTGAATGTACAAACGTCGCTGTAAAATTATCGCGTGGCATTAAATAC
This sequence comes from Hedychridium roseum, assembly GCA_963989215.1. Classification (NCBI taxonomy): domain Eukaryota; kingdom Metazoa; phylum Arthropoda; class Insecta; order Hymenoptera; family Chrysididae; genus Hedychridium; species Hedychridium roseum. The sequence goes on along the minus strand of OZ022312.1, from coordinate 5,476,880 downwards.
GTTGATTACGAGCCTCGAAGTTTCCGGGAGACTTCCGTCTTAGTCTACACTTGAAAAATGTGCCTATCTCCGTGAAAGTTTGCCGCATAAATCTCGCGGAGTCCTCGAAACGGAGGGTTTTTCCTCGTAAGGGTTAACGGTAAAATCCGATGCTATAATTCGCCATAGAACTCACAATCTCATCTGGCTCCTCGCGTAACGCGATTATGTGTACAGGGCCAGACGTAATTTGTCACCTTACGTTGCAGCCGACCGATTTCAACACCCACGCACCGTCGTTCTTTATAGCGCGCGTTAATCTTTATCATTGCTCTTAGGGGAAATTGTTTTCCAGAGGGTAATAAACCGCTCACCCCCGGTCTCGCTTCCTGCTCTCCTCTCGTCCGCTCTACTGCGCGATATCTTTCCGCTGCTCGTTTTCCGATCCGCTCGCGAAACGCGTTTCTCCTCTGGCTGATAACCAGATTGCCCGGTTTTTTCTTGCCACCCTTTCGAAACGCTCGAGTAACTCGCGTAATTAGGAAGAAATTATCTACGTCAATATTTATTCCGTTAAACCGTGCGTTGAATCTTACATTATTTACTCGGCTTTCGTTCGACTATTTGTTATTTCTCAGAAACTGCAAATCATAATAGTTAACTCGTTCTGGCTGAGGACGTTTAATGTCTATTTTTTAGTTGTTGTGTTGTCGTGATTAATGTCACTAAATCGCTTCTAATAATTAACGGATCATCGGGGATTAGAAAGTACTAGAATAACATGAATTCCAGTAATACGTTTGTAGCGTTAATCTGGTCGTCAACCATATTTTCAAACTTTCAAAATGAACAGAAATCAGGAAAGTATTTTTCGCTCAGAAGAAGAGTTTAAAGATGTTACTAGCATGGCAATTTATGGTTTAATATGAGTTAATCCCGCGATCAAATCTGATGGTCAAATAATTATCTTGCAAATGGGCACGTAATTCTCATTTCATATCGAAAATGCGGAAACAATAAATTTTCGATACATTTATGACACGTCACAATCGATCTATGATCAAGGTCACAGTTTTTGCACTACATAAAATATTTATTCGCAGTTATTGGATATTTTGGTCTATGCACACGTATGTATTGTAAAAGACTATATTTATGTTTTTATAGAGTGAGTGCTCCATTTTTTTGTTTTATGTGCGTTCACTTATGTACAGTGTTGTGTCACTCATATTAATCACATACGTAACACACATTCTTTTACGGATTTGCTTATAATACAATTCTTGTTTGCTTTCACACCATCAGGTTCATGCTGTTAGAAATATTAAAATTACGATCGTACTTTGACGATTATAAAAAGAAAACTGATTCGTAAAAAGTTCGATCGAAGAATGATTTCAAATTTGAATCGCAACTAAGACGTTCGTAATATTATTTTCCACTCTCGTACACCTTCTGCACAGGATTTTAACTCATTCGATTTCACTGAGGGTGTAGCATGGAGTTTTGACGTTGTTATTTCGAACGAGAATCGTAATTTCAATTCTTCAGAAAATATGCATTGAACCGACTTCAATTCCGAACGGTGATCAGGGTATCGTTTTACGAGCGGTGTCTCTCGCCCGTGGGGGGTCTAAGACGAGGAATTTGAGGGGGGCGAAGGTAGGGTGTCGGATCATTAAGGGAGAAAGAAAATAGGCCAGGTGGGGTGAGTTGGCAACGTTACGATTCGACGATTGAGATATATCGTATTCTTCCGCAGTTGTTTCAAGACTTCGCAACACCTCGAATCTCTAATGAATGGACAGAAAGTAATTAGATTCGGTGAACGTAAATTAGATCGAAGCAGTGGAAAGCACTGCTCGTGATTTGACTGATCGAAAGTACGATCGGTTTGGCGATACCGAAGGACCGTCGACGAGAAGAAACTTCGGAATTGAAAGTGCATCGAAAGGTCGTTGGACATGGGGACGAGTTAGCTACTCGTCCGTCGAGGAAGTGTTGCAAGGATCAAAGTACTTCCGCTCGCGAGGTGTCGAAACTTTTCAACCAAGTTTGCCCTGGGCTTTCCGCTTTGAGCGTCATCGATCCTGCTTCCCTGCGCTCGATCCGTCGATTTGCCGTGGAGATAAGCCCGGACGTTCCTTCAGGAGTTGGCCGTTTCCGTCGGGAGACAACGAGCTCGGCAATTTCAGCAGCGGACCATCTCGAAGGACTTGGGGGGGCCTCAATCGAGTGAGCGAGATCGATCGGTCCTTCACAGGCCACTCTGGCACAGCACCTTTCACCGCGAAAACAAGCTGACCGAGCTGGACTGCCGCTCGAAAAAGAATAGCGGGTTAAGCGACCCGTGACGAAGGCTTTCCAAGGATCAAACGTAAATTTTTCAACGGAATGTCGAAGGTCCTGGCAACGAGTCTTCGCCACGAGGTACATCGTTAAACGTACAGGAATAAACGCTGACGTGGGTTGAAATAAAATCGATAACGGATTATCTCCAGGCCGGGCAATAGCAGAAGACAGATACTCATCAATGAAAATAGTTCCCCCGGATAAGGAAAATAACTTTGCCAACCTGCATTCATTACTCTAGCCGTACATAAAGGGAAGGATTTACGACTGAAGAAATTTCCACTTTTCCGAAGGATCAGAAGGAACGAAAACACTGTTTTTTTGTTTCTATCCCTTGGTGATTATGGAGGGGAAGTATAGCATCCGTGCCGAAATTACAAGTCGCTTCGAGCAAAGTACGTCGACCCTTGGGGTTGGTTGAAACTGGGGCGAATGTTCGCCTTGCTTGACGATAATTTGACTTCTTACAGTGGGCTCTTTTGATCGAGGCGACGTGCCGGCATTGTCGACATAACCGATAAAATTAGAAAGCAACAGACAGCAGTCGACTCCGGCGTTCTCGTTAGAGGACCGTTTCATCTCCTTCGGGCCGCGCTTGAGTTCGATCCGAGTCAAAGGTCAAGACGAGTGAGCAAACGAGCCTCGAATTTCCAAGTTACGGCTCCACTTTGACCTTCTCTTTGATCCCCTCGGTGAAAATACTCGGCGCAACGCCAAAAAACAGCCTCTTCTTGACGCCATCTTCAGCTTTTCCTTCGAATCAGCGTTAATAAAACAAGTTCCACTTGTACACTTCTAGACTCCTTCAAAGTACACGGAATTTTTCAATTCATAATTTAGGCTCGGTGACACGTTGACGAGCGCCATATTCAACAGTTATATGGTCATCTCTGTTCAAGAGCTTCGATCCTTGTGTGTTTTCTTTGAGTTTATGTTAGTCGTGGCCCGTTGAATGTCCAGACAGGACAAGGACAGGGCAAGGGTGAGTAAGTTTTCGACAGTTTCCCAAACTGTCATGACGGTACGACAAATATCGTGGAGTTTAGTGCCTTAGACCTGAGTCAATAGGGTCAGTTGAGTGCCGTTTTTCGCAGCGTCTTTGTCCCTCTGATGGTCCTTAGGTTCACTACTGACCGTAATGTTCGATCGTGACGTCATAGTGACCGTCGTAGTGGAAGTTTTACTAATGAGCAGTCCCCTTTCGGCGTCCTCGTCCTCGAGTTCGAGCTTCGACTGGCCAGGTGTGGGTATTCGATTGGACTGCAATCTGTCGGCTACACCCTTGTTCCTTCTCGGGAACACACTGTTTTCTATGTGCAGAGTGGCGTTGACTTCCTTGCCTGCGGCGCAGGTGCAGGCCTTGAGGAAGCTTTTCTTGAAGTTGTCGCTGAGGAAGGCGTAGAGTATTGGGTTCATCGCGCTGTTACTGTAGCTGAGGAAACCGGCGATGAGGAATATGGTGATACTGATACTAGACTGGCACTGTTTCGGCTCGGTGTATATCAGGGCCATCTGGGTGATCCAGTAAGGAAGCCAGCAGAGAACGTAAACGGTGATGACCGTGAGGACGAGGGTCGTGACCTTTCGATGAGATCTTTTCTTCTCCTTGGACTTGTTCTTCGGGCCGACGGTCCTCAGCTTCCTGATGACCAGGAAGTAGAAGATCATGATGAGGATGAGCGGGACGAGGAATCCCAGGAAGAAGGAGTACAACGTGAAGGTCGTTTGTCCGCCGCGATCGTCCGGCCAGAAGATGTTGCAATTCACCATGCCTTCTGGGTCCTCCATTGCGTTGGCGTAAAGGAAAACCGGTATCATGATCGCCGCGCTCGCCAGCCAAGCGATCACGGAAACCACCCTCGATATCAGCGGCGTGCGCATGCGCGGCGATGATATCGGGTGACAAACGGCGATGTACCGGTCGGCGCTCATGATGAAGAGGAAAATACTGCTGGTTATCTGGTTTATGCTCGTCGTTGTCATGTAAACTTTGCACATGATCTTACCGAAGACCCAGCTACGTAGGCTCATGGTCGTCACGAGGAACGGTATGCCGATGAGGAAACACTCGTCGGCGATGGCCAGGTTCACGATATACATGTTCGTGACTGTCTGCATCTTGGAAAAGCGCAGGACCACGTAGATGACAAGAGTGTTGCCCAGCAGGCCGACTATGCAGACGATCGAGTAGATCACCTGACTCACCAACGACACGATCGGCAGGTCGGCGGGACAATTCTGAATCGTCCCGTTCTCCTCCGACATGTTCTTCGCGCTTTCGATCAACACCGTCATCGTCGTATTCATCGTGCTTCTTTGACTGTCAATCAATAAACTGATGACGACGGCCGTTGTACCCGCGGAAATCCTATTCCTTCAGAGATTAACAATTCGCCTGGGGACTAAGAGATCTTCGTTTTCCATAATCCCAAAGATGATTCCTCGCTCCTAGTCATCTTACTTTCCTAGGATTTTTGCTTCTTCTTCAGAGTTCCGGATCCGTATCTCCCGTTGCTACAAGGTTCTTTTTGAAGTTTATCTTCTTCGCTTTTTTTAAGTGCTTCTCTAGGGCAACGAGATTAATAGTCACCTTTTGCTCGTGACTCTGGAGATCCGGCGACCATCGCAACATTTTATCCTTGGCTTTGTGCTTTTTCAGATTACGTCAGATGACTTTTCAACCATCAATCACTGGTCCGCCGATATTCTTATTGATTAAATGTACCTCGCTTTAGACAGCTAGACGAAAATTTGTTTATCGTATCCGTTCGTGGTGACGCAGGCAGAGCAAGATTGCCGAGGTATTTGACCACATAGACGACCATGTTGCAGCTGGCAAACGTGTCATGACGTCACTTGTCAGGAGTATGCACTCTGCCAAGTGCATCTAATCGAACGCTCGGAATCTTCCAGCGAGTTTATTTCCCAGCGAAGTTAGTTCGATTGCCTCTCCAGTCCGACGCTGGAATCTGCAACAAAAAATTCAACGATTCTTAATCAACGTTTTACGAAAGACAATGACTAACTTTCTCAATGGAATCATTGTCAAAATCTGCCAGTATTTTCGTCAATATTTTATTCCGGAGAAACTTAGGAGACCTGATATCGATGAGTGAAATTTCCAACATTAAATCGTTTTGCAACTTCCATCCTGATCAACATAATATCCTATCCCTTCTTCAAGGATTTTAACGATGAAAATTCTTTCCCGCTAGCTAATTACTTTTCACGCTCAACTCTTTTTATGTACTCTCGATCTTGATTACTCGATAGCGTCTTACAAAGTTGTTGGTCTAAGCGATTGATAAACGTATCCGCTCCTTTCTTCCGTGCCTCCTGTTTTCCGCACGCCCGGTTTCCCGTCTGTTCCAGCAAGGCCGTCGTCGGCATGTCCCTAGCCCGGCGCTTTTATTCCCGGCGCTGAGAGAGGGAAGCTGCGTCGGGCATTTTGGCGAACCGCAGGCTTCGGCTAAAGTTACACAATGGCGCGCTAGAGCAGCGGTAAACTAGACAAACAGTTTGGCGAGTTTCAGAAACTCGTGAGACCTGTGGGGAAGGGGCAGGAGGAGGGGCAAGACCGAGATAAAGGTCTACAGGTGTTCACACGTAAAAGTACGGCGCGAAATGGTCCCTCAGGTGTAAATGAGTCGCGCGCTGTTTACAGGACTCGCGAGAATGAACGTAAAGTGCTCCCCTCAGGAAGGAAAGGGTCCTCCTCTTTGGTAGCTGGCCGACATGCACGGTATACATACAGCTCCCCGATGCGCTGTAGTTAGCCGATCGAAATACCGCCTCTATACATTTATCCTGTCGTTGCTAAGTTTCGCGCAAGAGGCAGGGAAAAGGGGCCACCGAAGAAGCTTCTGACAAACGAGGTCGACCCGTCCACCCTCGCACGGAGCCTGGACTTCGCAACATACGTATATATATCACTGGCCCCTGTGCATTTGAACTACCCCAACCCAGAAACTTTTATCAACGATTTAACGAAGTCATAGAAAGCCATGATTCCGTCAACGGTAATCATGTTGCACATTTGGCCTGTTTTAACTTAGCCTATTTTAACGTGCAATTTCTTTCGGTGAGACTTGATCCGACTGATTCGAGAAACTGGCGAGAGTATGGACAAAAGCGGTCGGGTTGTAATGGTTTTTAAAAAAAATGAAGGTGTTATAACGGGACCCCGTGAGGCAGCCGTTAAAACAGCTCCGCCCTTAATTAAAGCTCGAACAGCCGACTGATGAAAAAGATGACTGTCAGGAAAGCGAACGCCGAAGTGCACACCGACGGTTTAACTTTACAGACCCGAGTTCTATATACGCTCGCAATTTTGCCACAAACTTCAGTAATTAATCCGATGAACGCCGGGATAAGAGCAATGAAGAGATGAATTAAGTTTTTATCTTGTTGTTATTGCGGTGCGCCGGTTAAATTTGATCTCGGTAATATAATATAATATAAATCTTCTTCGCGGGACATAATTTACAGGATTAAAAGAATGAATGGACTTTAATGAAACCTTATGAATTGCAATATAATTTTATGTAGAATGCGATAAATGTTAGCACAATAAACGGCTGCATTTGTCTTTCGGTTTCTGGAAAACCGGAACCAGCGGCAATGTAAATGCAATTTCGTTGCGTTAAACACGCGGATTATCGGCGAAGAAATATTGACGTTGTTTCAGTTTCATTAGCGGCGCTGAAAATGCATTCGCACTCCACGACTGGACACAGTCGACTATCGGCCGAGCTGCATTTGGCATTTCCCAACTTTTATGGTTATTCAAAATAGCAACGGCGGTATACGTCTCGCCGTTTCGGATATGAAATTCTGCCAAGAATTAACCGCCTCCATTGGAATAACGAATATTACACGCTGGCTCGTATTGTTGAACGTGCTGTGGATGCCCCGTGGAATTCTCCGCTGTGTTTTTCCTAACGCAATATCGTCGATTTCGCAAGGGAGACAGAGACCGCGGAACTTTTTAAATTAAAACTTGAATTTCCATTAAAATGTCTTTAATCGAGCAAGTATCGGAAAGTGCAGGAGAGAAAGAAAGTATAGTCGGTTTGTATCTCGTATCGATTCGTTTACAGTTGAACCTTACGATTTATCTTTAATATAATTTCTTCTGTCGATGGCGTGTTCTCGAAAATATTTCTGAAATGTTTCTTTAACCAACAATGAAAATGTACATAGAAAGTTTCATTAACTCTGCGCATAATAACTAAGCCCAATAAACGAAGTGTTTCCCATTCGCTGAAAGGTTTAATATTTTTGAAAAACATCCTTTTAAACAGATTGGATTTGAGTATATTATTATAACCCCTAACGTCACAATTTTATGAAACGTTCATATAAACTGAATATTTCGAAGTTGTCCGCAGTGACTTTAAGCGGTGTGTATTGAAGAATTCTCGAAAACACGTTCGTCCCCGTCGTTTTATACGCGTGGGTAACAGGCGACAGACTCATAAAAAGGTCTTGGAATGAAAAAAATCATCCGCGAAACAGTCATAAAAAAGTATTGCAGGACCCTCGTGCACAGTGGCGGATAAATTTTTTATCACCAGGACCTCTCCTCTCAATAAAGAGAGAGAGAGAGAGAGAGAGAGAGAGAGAGAGAGGGAGAATTACCGTATTACGAACACACCTGTACTTCCATCGGCTTATCTTCATCGCGCAGCATGAAATAGCTGAATTTCAAGCGGTTTTTTGCGCCGACTTAACCGAAGCTTCCGGCAAAAGTGAAAGTAAAATTGCGATAAACCCGGCACGGGAAAGTAGCCCATTCGGAAGTTACAAATTCCGTCGGCGACCAGCGCATGATATTTCCATTCGCGGGCCAAGACCGACGGGGGAGCGTAGGAACTGCAAATTTGTCTATGGTAATTTCCCGATGAAGTTTTAAGTGCTGCTGGGCCCCCGTCGATTTTTCAACGTCTTAAGTAGAACGTCAACAGACGGCCAGGGACACGGCGCGTCAGACTTGGAAACAGGCTATCTTGATGGATCGACGTAACGTTACACGCGTACAATCCCATTTTTCATAAGCCCCGCGGCCGGGAAAGATGATCGTTAAAGTTCCCTCGAACGGGGACCATGGACGCAGAGATTCTCGCTTATGCAGAATCGCGAGGAATACATCGTATTGCCGTAAACCAAAGGTCGTGGACTCCTTGCGAGTCACTGGAAAATGTGACAAAATGTGCGAGTTACGAGGTCGTCTCGAGTGTCGTAATATATCACGTAAAGCTGTTAGAAACTTGAGCCAATCCATCCTTGGACTTTCCTGTATTTTTCTTGCTCGAGCAATTACGTTTCTCAGAGACTGGGGAGACTTTTTCTAGGCGCAATGGAAGTTCATCGGGCGATAAAGCGTAGGCAGTGGGTTCGCGCGGAAGTCTAATTTTTTGCCCGACCGGTAGCAAGGGAAGTGCAGGTGCACTCGGGCCAACGGGAGGTAGAAGGAAATTTAGGAATTTTCCGCGGCTGTAGCGCCGAGTGCCGGTTAATTTTCCGAGTGCACTCGACGAACGTGCGCACGGAGCGGCCATTTACCCCGCGACGAGAGACTCTTAAACGAGACACTAAGACCGATTGTCCGCCACGGACGTTGACTCCCATTAGACTCAGGGCCACCTTTAACTTTAAGTACTATCCCGTGACCGAGGAGCAGAAGAAGCGTCAACGACGAACCGAGCGATACACAAGACTTCGAAATCCGATACAAACGTTCGACCTGAATACACTGAAAAACGGAAACTGCTGATATGCTCGTCGATAAAAAAGGAATGGTTCGGTCGAATGGCACTCAGGAACTCAAGGAACTGAAGTAAATAACGTTCATTCATTTTAATTATCTCCGAAAGTCCTTCTCACTGACACAGTTCGGCTTCTTTTCTTGTAATAATTCTTTATCAAGGCAATAATGAAAGACGGAAGTTATTGCGATGGAACGTTTCCCAGAGAGGAGAGCAAGTTCTCCGTCGTCGAATGAAAAATTATTCTCCGAGCTGCGACCACCTTTTCCTGCTACTTTGCATCGCCAACGGAATTTACGGATTAAATTCGCTCTGCACTTCCGAAGAAAATTTGTTTCAAAGAGAATAAATCGTAACCAATCATAGCGTTATTCCGGAATAAGTATGTTTATGAAAACGGAAACGAACGTAGAAGTGATGACACTGGAATACTTTTGAATGTGCTGTATTTTTCATCCGATTAGACGTCACGAATAACACTCTTACAGGGATACGAGTTTATACCGGAAAATTATACTTTTTTCCCATGGGGAAAAACGAATCGAACCGTGTAAGCGCATTACGTAATTCCGGCAATTGTGATTGTGAGTTCGCTTTATCCTGGTCGCAGGTGTGCGCACTAACGCATGACCATTCAGAATTGGCAATAGTACCCCTTGCTCCGCAGTAATAGCCGGCTGATCGTTCCCGCTAAGTGAACGTTTTCATGGACGCGTAAATTGCAAGACACGCGGCACTCCGAGCTCGCATTAGCCCGCAAGAACTGGTCCTTCGACTTCCGGTTCTGCGAGCGTCGTCGCGAGGGAAAGGTAAACGCGGCCGAGTGAAACCCCTGAGAAAATCGTTGGTACGACGAGGACAGAGGAGAGGGCAAGTAAGAAGGTTAGACGAAGGTATGTTAGAAATCCAGGAGAGGTCGAGGGGGGAAAAAGGAAAAGTAGCTGGACGCATGGACGATGGCGGACCGGCAGGAAGGGGTGGGTTAGGTCGCGAGGGAAATTAATTACCTCCTTGCTCGGCGATGGCAGACACTAAAGGTGGAAACTCGATCGAACGAGCGTGCAGGCTCTTTCGATGTAACAACTTCCTTCTATCTCCCCTATTCTATGATTTCAAACAAAGTCCACGGTCCAGGAGTACTTTTAACAGCTATTCCTAACATCGGCAGGATTAACGATAAGTATGTAACAAATACATATGCGCGTGTACAAAAGTTCGGAAAAAGTAGAAGATGTATAAGTTCTTGATGCATTTTATTGACTATCGCGTCGTTATTACAATTTATATTTTCTGCAATAATTCAGTTTTACAGGATGTACAGGAAAAACACGATAACTCTATGAAAATGAATCAGCAGAAGATAGAAAAGGAGCTGAAATAAGCAGTATCCTTTTTTACAGTTGTCGATAGAGTGTGACTCTTCATAACGCGGAATTTTATGAGGATCTCATTTCCGATTCGAAAGATCAGTACGAGGGGAGCGTATATCAAAGTATTCTGCGAGAACCAACTAGGTCAAACGTTTTTCTAGCTGTAACACAAAAGCTTGTCGTTATTAAGCATGCAGTTGAAACGTTGAGGGAGCGTATTTCACTTCTCCCGGATAATTAACGACTGATCCTTACTTCCGTTATTCGAATAATTGATAAAGGCATCAGAGCGAATATCAACTTTCAACTCTTTTACGATCAATAGAAAGCCTGTGAAGGATTAGTTGGGTTAGAGTGAAGTTTAGAGAAATGTAATTACTCTTGTTATAATTAAACTAATGGCAACTAAATACAGTTAGAGCTATAGACACGTTTTGTGGACTTGTCTTCGAAGCGAAGGGAAAACCACATCGAGATCTTGGGAACAAATGAAGTATCCGACGTGCCTTGTTTGCGCGCCTCATTCACTCGACGGGATAGGATTCGCAGCCGGGAAATAAAGCAGAATTAATGGCTTTTCCTCCCCGGAGTCTGGGAAAATTTGTTGTGCATCGGTAACTAGTATAAATGGCAGACATTTGATCCGACACATCAGTATTGAGACCCCCCCCTAGTCAACGATATGCACATATGTGATGTACATATTTCTACGCACCGATACACGCGCTAATGGTGTCGAGAAAATATGTATAAATGGTGTACACGTTACATACGTATCTACGGAAGAAAGCAGGTCTACGATGTAGCAGTATTTGTCGGAGATAGCAATACACGTGTGAAGGTTTTGGAAAAATTAGTAATGTATGGTTGAAACGTGTGTGTGTGCATTATTGTAAATGTATACACTTGTAGGCAAATTTAAGACGGTAATGGCCATACGTAGGGACTTGTATACATACTCGTAGGCGTAGAGAAATGGTTTTGGTATAACTGAGGGCTCAGTTTCGTCGAAGCTGCGTGGAAGGGTGCGGAGGGTACACGTCGAATCGATAACTCGAGATGGGTCGAGCAGTTAAATGGGATGCTCGGGGGGAGGGAAAAAAAGAGAGGACGAGGCGAAAAAGGCGTTTTAACCATCGTAAAGCGTGCTCCTCCTTTAAAGCCACATTCAATGTTCAAAGCTCCTTGGTTCGCTCGATTTTTTCACTGTCATCCAGCCGACGAGTATTCCCTGATTAAATGCGTCTGCCCGGGAATACAAAGAACCTGGAATTGGGCAATTTCCCGAGTTACGCGGATAAAAACTGTTTAGCTGAGTCAGCTTTAATTGGATTTACGTAGGACGAAAGGTTAGAGAGAGGCCTAATTGAATTTTTAGTATGTCCTCCGGAGTGAGCCGCCCGGCCCGGGAGTTTGCGTGTTTCGGGCAAAAACTTAAGACTAGTTTCCCCGGCTACCTCGCGTGTCTCCACCGGCTCGGGAGAAACACACGGGGCACGGAGCTTTCGTGGGATCTTTTTCCTGCGAGGAATGATGCATTAGACGGGATCCTTCTCTCCGTACCTGCCAATCGGATTACATTGGATTATCTGCCGGCCCGTGGACAATTACCCTAAAGTCAATTACCGCAACGAGACGCTGAGGCAGCCTCTCGAACTTATTAAATTCCACGCGGCTACCGCAAGCTTTCTCCACTTCGCCGTCTCTTCTTCAATGGTTCCTCCTTTTTTCAGCCGGTTGTCTTATCCCTCGGCTTTCCCGGCCCGGACGCTCGTCGACCTGCGATCGGCATTTTCCACCTTTCTTCTCGGATGTACGTCACTTTGTGGAATTGCGGATTTCCCGGGGACGGAATTTCCGCCGGCAAGCTTAATTAATCTTCGTAAGAAAGCACCGTACTCCACAAGACGACGGACATTTTCGAGGCCTCGACTCGAAAACTGCAGGCTCATTAATAATGCAGCCGCCCAGCCGACAATTTTATCCATGTAATCCTAATGGAATTTCTGTATTGGAGACGTTCAAATCTCGTTAACTCGAATGGAAGATTTTCATTTGTCAAACGTTTCACCGCTAAGTAGGTGAACTTGTACGATTAGAACAGGAGGAAATTAATAGGTTAGGTATTTTCATTTTTGTATGTCGGTTAGAGTGGAATTAACATTTGGAATTACATCTTTTCGGAGTCTATTTGTTACAACGAAAGCACTGCGGACGAGAGGGAGGTTCTCCTTTCTGTTTAAATTTCGTAATTTTGACGTTTGCGAAAGCGAGAGAGATTTATCACTGGCTAGAGTCGAAGGGAAAAAATGTAGGAATCCTTGGCGAGAGGGGCCACATCTGCTTTTCACGCGTCCCGAACCTTAGAGAAATTTTGACAGGAACGAATTTCATGGCGCTTTGGGGCCGAGGTGAGAATTTTCCACGTGGGACGAGGATTTTCCACCCCGACTTATTAAACTCGTTAAACATTTCCCCTTGTTTTCCATACGCTTTGACTTGCCGGCTTACGCCGACCGCGTACTTAGACTTTCCGCACCATTTCTCTTGAACACCGTGGCGACTTCTTCTCCCTGTCAGTCTGCCCTTCGCGTCCCTTTCTGTATCTGTTTTTACGGCTCGCACCGAGGCAAATGTACGGCGACTTAGTGACGCTGCAGGTTCCCTCTTGGGCATACTTCCCTCAGGTCGTTTAATGAACTTCTCCCGAGACACGAGAATTCCGTTCGCCGGCAAGGCAAATTCCTCGCAAATTCCCCACTATTGATGCACGTATTAATTGCCGCGAATTCATTCAACTAATCAGCACGTCAATCCTCCGACACAATCGTCGAACAATCCTTGAAATATGCACCATTTATAAAGATCATGAACCCTGTTCCTTCTTACGAACATTTAAGATCCCTCATTCGTGGGACTTTCCAACACCTTTTACTCGTGGAACTTTGTAAAATTTCCCCTCCTGGAAAAAAAGGAACAACGGTATTCCCTGTGACTGCTGAACTTGCAGATCTTTGTGAAAGTCAGGATGTCATTGGAAATGGAAAAAATGTCCTAATCGGGCGGTCGCATTTCTCTGTGGTGTTCGCCAAGAGCAAACGTATACGTCACTCGGTGGAAGTGTGTACTCACCGAAGAAGTAACGTCGTGGGGGCGCGAGTCGAAGAGAGAGAACTTAATTAATTTGCCAGAGAAGAGCGTGCTCCGCTCCTAAAAGACGAAGGGGATTTTGTCGGTTCTCGAGAGGAAGAAGAACGGGAAGAATAATAGTCGGTATACGTGGTTTTCTACACACGCTCATCCAATGTGTGTGTGTGTGTGTGTGTGTGTGCTCGGTATATTAGTCTTTCTCTCTCGCTCGGCCATTTTCCCACTGATTTCTCTACCCCTTTCTTCTACTTTTTTCCTTCCTACTCCCGAACTTTTTCACCTCGGCCCTCTTCTTTCCGCTGTCTCTGCTCAAGCTTTTTCTCACTCTCTCCTTCTCCATCTTCCTCCATCTTCACCTGTCTTTCTCGCGACTTTTCATTACCCCTTTCCTCTGCAAGAGACTTTTTTCCTTCTGCATTTCTTCTTTCTGACTTTGCCACAGCTTTTCGCAATCCTTTATTCACTCTACCTTGCATTCTTTGTTCCTAGCCCTCGATCTTTGTATTACTTTTCTTTTGTGCCTTGTTACCCACACTGTTTGTTCTTCTTTTTTCTGTGTCCCATTTTTTTTATTCTTTTTCTCTGTCCCCCACACCTTCCTCCCAATTTTCCTTCCTTTCAGTTCTCGATAAGCCACGGTTCCGGAACATCGACAAGGTTCATTGCAGACGTATGTACGCTTGCACTGCACTAAAATTGCGCGTTCCGATCGACCGGAAGGTCGGTGTGCCGTGATGATTAATGGAAACGTGGAAATCCGTCGGACGTGCCCGCGGGGCCAGATTTACGCGCGTGTTTTCTATTCTCCGACTGGATTCCTCTTTTTCGCTGATATCGAGTAATAGAGAGGAATGGGCCGAGGGTGTATAATCTGCCATCTTTTTCCACGCGGAAGCCAACCGTTCGCCTGCTTTTTTTCCCTCCAAATAGCCGCTGTAATTCTTGCCAAAATCTTCGCCTTTCCCGTCCCCATACGCACCTTTTATTCGACGTACAATTAATTTGTGAAAATGATTTTCCCTATTGAATTACGTCGCTAACTATAACTTCTTTCTTAAGAAGAAAACGTTAAAAAACAGAAAACGTCACATGCGTACCTGCATTAGGCGATAATGAAAATATTAGCAGTTTACCCGGGATACAAATTAAGTGGGCCACTAAAGTGGGTCGTAGAATTCATAATGAGCGTGATTTATTGGATCGGAGAAGGGGAATAAGAAAAGTCGGGCAAATATTTTTCGAGTGAGATTTACGAGTATTTCCCCCGTTTGGATCCACTCCCAATTTCTTCGAGACGATTGAAGAACAGCCGTAAGACAATCGGGAAAACAGCCTGAGAAAAATGTCAGATAACTTGGCAACGAATTCACGCTGATGATATTCCTGGATAATAATTTATGCGCGTCACTCGGAGTAATTTCAGCCGGTTTTCGTTTTCCGCGAGTTTCAAAATCGGCGGGGGAATATTAAGGAGGAAACTTTGAACGATAATGACAATGGCGCAATACGAAGCTTGATTCCATGGATTGTTGGGTAATTTGTTTCCGGTGCCGTCGTTTAAGACCCTGCATCGCGTTCATTTATTTACCGGCCGAAGCGTAGTATCACTTCGGGTGTAAAGTTTATAACAGGGGCCATTCAAATTTCTTGCGCTTTCGGCCAAGTTTCAAGTCGCAACTTGTAACCCCGGATAATTTACGATCCTTTAGCGGGGATTAATCGCGAAACTTTTTCGAACGAGGACCTGGCTGGATTTCTTTTCCGCGAACGTTAACGACCTCCTGGAGATCCGTCGGCCGAAGTTTTATTCAGCAGGAAGTGCCGTGCTTTGGCCCAAAAACGGGGGAGGGGGGGGGGGGCACCGAATGTGAGAGAAACGGTCGTATACGTGACGAAGTGTGTCGTTAGAATGCATAAATTGCCATCTGATATTATCATGGCGGAACATCAAATAAAATACTTATGTCATTCCCCGAATACATGAATACGTAATATCATCGAAATTACTCGAGTCCCCAGTTATCGTCACAGCTTACACGTTCGTAATATGTTTTACGAATTCATATATGAGGAAATGCATTTGGCCAGCAAACCGAACACGGGGGAATCATCGACGAGTTTCATTAACTTCTTTCCGCGCAATTTAGCAAGGGGCCAACCCGAAACCGGGACGTATACTTTAACGTTAGATTTATGCACGAGCGGCCACGAGAAATATTGGTCACTTAGAGAGTATGTTACAAGTGTGTGGTATGTAACTTGGGCGATTTGGTGAATTTAGTTGAAGTGGAAATGCTGGAAATTTGTGGAAATCTGCGATAGGAATAAACGTGGCAATCAGCGGAGGAACGGAAAGTTAGTTCCTCTTCGGTAAATAGGACCTGAGTTCGGGGAAATGCAGATCCGAGGGACTGCTGAATACGGCCGTGGAAATCTTTGACTGTCGGTCGTCACCGGGCCAATGTACGGATGCTCTGTTTCCTTTCTGAGAAAACGCGCAGCACGATGAAACTTGGCCGAAGAACCTCCGCTTCCGGATCCTGATCCGTCTAAAACGGGCACAAGTTCCCCGTGCGAACTTTTAAATTGTTCGCCATTCAGAAGCTCACTGGGAGAAATCCGACGATTTCCATACTATGGCTTTGACGCTCCTCGTAGATCAAAACGGAAGAGGAAACTGTCTGAGTACCGTGAAAATGGAATAGGATTTCCTCGGAAATAGTGGAAATGGAGTCGAGGAACGTTCCGAGTCGAAAATCGAATAAGTTTGTTGAAACAATCATTTCATAGTTAGACAAACGCAAGTGTTTTTCGTGTTTAATTTTCACGTGAAATTATAGAAAGACATGATCGTAATAGAAAGTCGTAT
Source organism: Hedychridium roseum (assembly GCA_963989215.1). NCBI lineage: Eukaryota > Metazoa > Arthropoda > Insecta > Hymenoptera > Chrysididae > Hedychridium > Hedychridium roseum. Next base: position 5,460,393 of record OZ022312.1, on the reverse strand, counting down.
ATCAGCCGAGTGTCCTTTATAATATTAGAACTTTGAGTTCGTGCTCGTGTTGGGCGTAAATTTTCTATTTTAAAGTGCCCTGCGGGCATTTCACGGCAAGTGACAGAAGCATTCCGATCGATTCTGAAGTGTCTCATCGGAGGAGCGACCTTCGAGCGGATTCCCTCGTGAAAGCCTCTCGCGCACGATTTATGCACGACAGCTTTAAGGTTCTCGTAAACGCCAGTGGAACGGCGAATCTCGGTTACGAGACGATTTGCCGGGGCCAGAGTCGGCGGGGCAGGGGAGGAAGCCGCGAATGAACGAGAGAGTGAACACGAGGGCGAAAGGGAGAAAACCAGAGACGCACAAGTGGAGTATAAAAGTGCTGCGGAATGGAGGAGAGGTAGATTGAAGATTGAAGTGAAGCACTGAAAATTAAAAGAAAAATGGAAAATAAGAGCGAGGTCGAGCGAGGAAGCGGAGGAAAAAATGGTGTAAAAACAGCTCGAGAAGCAGGCTTACGAGGGAGAAGAGGAGGACCGGCGTAAAGGCGAAAATATAGGGACAAAGGTAAAAGACAGGCCGACGAGTAGCGTTGAAAGAGAAACGAAGGGTGTATCGCGAATGCTCGAGGGACCTGACGACATTCATGGAAGTGACGTGAACCAACGAGACGGCTCAAGTCCTCTCGGAAAAACCGGAGGCTAAGAGTCAACCCAGCCGACCCATGTGAACGGTTTATCTTCGGTCCTCATACACCTACACTCATGCAAAACCTTGCCGTCATACGCACTTCTCGTGTCATAGCATACGTGTATATATATTCACGCACGTGTCTCCGTATGCATCTGTGTATGTGTGTGTGCACTCTGTGAGTAAAGGATCCCCTGGAAACCTGGCACGGTTAAAGGGTCAACGCGGATCCCACGGGACCAACAACCCTGATCTGCCCTCCACACATGTATCTCAATTAACCCCTGCCCACCTCGTCCCCTAGCCATCCCCTCTCCTTTTTCCCACTTCCCACCTTTCATCGACGTCTCGTCCATTTCTTCCTTTCCTCGGCGGTGGTCCTTTGTTTCGTAAAGAGTACATCTCGGAGACTGACAAATGACACACTCATCCAACCGTCGAACTCGCCGTAATTTTTCATGTCGCAACAACACGTCTGATGCGATTAATACCGTGTGAAAAAGGTACGCGGATACGCGTAGGATTATTTCTATGCACTCTCCCGAAGGACAGGGTCCTTAATAAGGTATTTGCCTATAGAGAAATCGTGGCTAATCGCGCAGATTTTTTTCCCTCACCAGCGGTGGATATTGATTTTATTCTTGTCGTTATCGCCGGCAATTGTGTCATTGGTCTTGGTTACTTCGGCAGTGTGCGTAAGAAAGGAAGCGGAACGAAGGGTAAGGAAGGACATTCCAAGCTCGTAAGCGAGAACGATTCCGAGGGAGGGAGGAATCGAGCCGTGAAATTTAAACCTCGAAGGACTTGAGGAGATACTGGCCAGGAAATTGCTAATACAGCGATAAACGCACTCGATAGGCTCAGAGTATCCCGTCGTTAACTGATAACCATGAAAAAACACGACAAAAATTTAGATATCGTCGTTTTATTCTCGTCTTCTGTGTACTCAACAATGGCGGTTTGAAATTGAAGCTGATTAGTAACTTTTTAGGTGAGATTTGTTTTATTTAATACGATAACTATTAGAGAAGTCGTTTAAAAAGCGTAATAGTAGCGCGAGGGTATTAAAATTTTTCGTGTAGTTTATATAAAGAGTTTGAAGTGATTTTAGATATCCGTTTTTTTAATGGAGTCTATTATGGGCATACGCAAAGTTCCAATGAAATTTCTTTCATAAGTCGACGATGGTCACGAGGAAAGGGTATTCGCACTCTATTTAGAATCAAGGGAATTTTAACGGTACGGCCGAGTTTTACGACTTCTTTGATATTTTCCTGTGTAATATTTTCTCCGAGTTTACAATCCGCTCAACATGAATTTATGTCACCGAACGTACTGACTTTTGTGGCACCATAAATTTACACCGATGTCTCACGCCCTTCGAGTTTTTAAGGCGAATTAAAAATATACTCAATAAAAGCGTTGAAACATTACAGATCTGAATTCGAGGTGAATGGCCGAATCTTCTTTTCTTAAAATTGTATGTTAATGCAGTAGGCACGCAGGCGGAGATTTGCATAAATTTTTATTTTCTTCGCTGCGAGGATATGTATTAATGAATATTTGATTATAATTCTTGTAGGTTTTTTAAAGTTCTCTCCTGTCTGCAGGGACAACCCACGTTATAAATAAAGGCCTGTCACTTCAATAAAATATCACGCGTCGAACAGTGACTTAACTCGAGAGGAAATAATGGATTCCATTGTCCGTGTCACGTGATTTATGAAAGAACTACACAGCGTTACGTAGACTCTCTTGGATACTGTGTATAGACACTTCGTTCTTATTTTTCATTCTTCCCGAGCGTATATCCCCTTGAGTCCTGGTCCTTAGAAGAATTTTCCAAATCATTTCTAGCATCCTCAACAATATAAAGTCGACGAATTCATTTTAATTTTCAACATTGTCTGTCATTCAATACGGCCGTATAATTCCATGGAAATATTCCGAGGCGTATAATGAATACCATAATTCGGCTATTCAGCTGAACGTGGACGTGACTATGACAGATGAGGAAAGTTTTGCAAACATTGTTAGTTAATTCGGCTATATTATACCGTCCCTGCTGTGTTTCACGATTGCGTCGGCGTATATCTATACACGTGGTTATCTTAATTACACATTTCGGGTAGTCCGAGGGGCGAGCAAATCCCTCTTCCCGCAGGTTCTCATTAACGGGGTCCCCTCCTTAACTCCGGCTAGCCGATATCGCGTGTTAATTATCAGCGTTATTGTCGCTCGGTTTGCCATTGTCTGCCAACAATCGCCACGGTCTTGTCGACGTTGTACGGCTTATTGTGACGGACTCTGCGCGTCTCGAAATTTGCAAATCCATATGACACCGACTTACGGACTCTCGAGGAACCGTCAGCCCGGCTTACATGGACATTTCCAGAAGATTCCACAAATCTCTCCACCGATCGTCCCACGGGGGTTAACGTATATCCAGGGAAGTTGCTACACCGAATACAGCTTAGCAGAATTCTCCCAAATTTTGTTTAATACTTTCCACAGCCTTCTTACTAAGTACCACAATCACTGACAATTTTTTTAAGTCAAGTCATCTATTTATCAAGAAAATCATTGTCGAGTATTCGCTAAAATTTCCGCAACAGTTTGAACACCTTTGTCATAGATATTTTTAGGTGTATATCAGGCATATTCAGTCGGAACGTTATCAGTTATTATCTCTTCCCATCGTTCTGTCCTCTTGGCATTGTCGCATTAAATGTCCATCGACGAATACTTGGAATAATAGAAGTACGTGCGGGCGTTCAGAGAGCGGCGTGGATAAGCTCCATAGAAACTGATAGTAACACGCGGACGATTACACAGATGTTCGGGGTAGGCCGTTGCCTATGTGAACAACAAAGTTTCGTACGTGACGCACGGGAGATGTATATTACCATCCTAATCGCTCAGTCGTGAAATTTTCCGATAACATACAAACTGCCCATAACTGCGCTCAACTTGAAACATTAGTCGAGAAATTCTAACGTACGTTCCATTAATTACCGGACCATGGGGACACGGGAAAAATCGTGCGCAGAGCAAGGTTTTTGCGTGATAATTCGAAAAAAATGGGGGGGGGGGTAGCTCGTTCACACATTATGAATGTAAGGGTCTCTGATAAGAGTGATGCACAGCTACATCCGCGCTATTTCGTCCTCCGCAAACCGGAAGTGCCCCCCGAGCAAGTACGCCATCGTATCTCGCGGTAATAGCGGATAATGCAAGGATGCAAGATAGACAGTGCATAAAATATAACGACGCCAGGCGCGCACCGCGAGGGAGAAAGTATGTCGGCTGGAATGGTGCTTGTAGAGCACTCCGGGGCGCATTGAAGCTCGTGAACCGGCGATGCATACACTGACCCGACAGATGAATAATAAAACGTAAAACCGTAGGAAAAGATGGTCCGGCAACTCGGCCGGAGAGCCTCGTACCTTCCCGGCCGATCATTCAGCGATTTTTCCACCACCTCGTGGAATTCCTCCTCGTCCATTCTCGGCCCACTGTTCGGCCCTTGTCGCGGAAATTTCCATGCGCGAAAATTTACCGGCCAGAAGGTGAAATACCGGCGAAGCTTTCGCGCGAACGCGCCTCTCAGCGTAATACGCAGCTACGGTTTTTCCTCGCGGAAATGGAAGTTACCGGCGGTATGCGCGTTTTGCGTGAGAAAGAAAATTAGTTCATTCTAATTTGCCCGGGGTTTCGCGCAGAGTTCGGCAAGCAAGGCCGTGCCGGTAATTACCTGCAATTTCTTTTTATGGACAAGTTTATAACACCGAGGAAATAAGTTGGGGATTTCCCAGCGTCGTGCACAGTCCGGAGATACGGGCAGCGCGGGTTATCGATCAACGTCCGTTCCATTTCAACTGCGATTCAGATGCATTCGAAAATTTTTATAAATTACTCGGCATTCCCGTCCTGATGCTCCCAGCTGGATTAACGTCAGGCTTGATTGCAAATGTTATGCAGTTTGACGTGAAATGTAAACTGTCCCATTTCAGCATGCACCAGCGATTTTTAATCTACATATTTCCTTCCCTGTTTTAATTCCTCCCAACTACGGAAAGGCTTTCAATTAAGTACGTGTACCAATTTCTTATGTACACGATCATAAAATTCACTGTAAATTCCTGATCCTGTGAAAAGGATAGCCGTATTTAATATATTTTCAAAATTCCTCCAACGAACGTAACTCCTTTAAATTAATTAACCACCGGGGAGATAATTACGTACATCGTGCTCTTAAACACGTGTGTGTGTGAACGCGTCTATATTACGATATATCGACTTTGCGTTATCTGTACGCAAGTAAACGCGAGACAGAAATGGCGGATCTTAAGTAGAATCTCCACAGCTAAAGTGGTTCGGAGAGATCGTTAACCATAACTTCGGGTACATAGACGTTTCATATCGCAGGCGCTATGTGTCTGGCTCGTTTCCAGTTTTCCGCAAGACTATTTCACTATTGTATTACAATACCACGGTATTATACCAGAATGAAAGAACAGGAAATTCCACAGGATTCTCTTAGAAGAAACGATCAAACGAAGGACCTAAATTTCTATAGAAAGTCTATAAGTATCGATCACTCTTAAGTATTCCACATCCTGTTATTTTGTCCCTTACTTTATTAATGTTTCGCGTTATATTTATCGACGGTACGTGTCTCACACGTCGGGAGGCATTTCGCTTGGATTGAATTTTTCCTTTGTTTGCGTGGACGTACGAGGCACAGGGCAATGGTCGTATCAAATCGGACACGGCTCTTTCTGGCGGCCTGTCTGTCTCGCGAAAGAGGGAAGTAGACTAATGCCGGATCAATCAAACCGCACGGGCGTCCGGCTGGGATTACCTTCGATCGTCATTCGATCCCGGAAATGGCGGTTTTAATCCCCCGGCGGTGCACCTTGCCTGTCCATGAGGCGTTTGTCCCTTTTCCGACACGACACTTTTTTTTTCCTCCTCCCCAACCCTCCCTCGACAGGTCCTGCCATTCGCTCCACTCTTTATCAATATAACGATTAAAGAGTTATCTACAAATCTTCTCCCTGCGCATTCCGCAATTTATCCCAGTTTACCCGGGAATCACTTTTTTTTAATGACAGCTCCTGCGATTTGTTCTACTTTCTCCTGTATAACGTATGAGAAGATATATTCTTTTACTGCATATTGTCCACTTTGTCCCTATTTATACGATATTGTACGATTTGAGTGATTTCAAAAGAGGATTTCCTGTTTCTACTTTGGTTCTCATTTTCAGTGGTTACTACTTCGGAACTTGCTCCATGTGTATCGGTAAAACGTCGTCTTTCGGTTTGGTTACATTCCTCAGCGATTCTTTTCCAAAGATTAATTGATCTCCCTGCGCACTTTGTAGAATCAGATTACTTTGATCGGATTCTGAGTCGGACCGACCGATCTTCTTTCACGATTTTCTCTTTAACGGCATACCGCAGCTCTGTCGTAGGAATGGTCGTCTCAATCTCCTTCTTCTTGATTGGGACGCGGATTAATTAGATTAGAGGGAAAGGGCATCTGGAGCGGAAAGCGAGTTTCTCGTATTAATGACACAAGTGCTCGGTGATTGGATATGCACGATCTTCCCGGCGCGGAAGAATTACTAGACCGGCATAAGAGAACTGCAATGGCCACGAAGATATTTCATTATCGCCGACGTAATGCATCCGAGCACGTCCTTACGAGTGACGATAAAACTTTGTTATATCATACCGTAATGTGTTCATAACGATCACGAGCGCTTCCCGCATAAATTGAAGTCTACACGCTCAGTTCGTTTCGCCGGAGTATTGATTTTGCTCCTCATTCCTCGTCGATCAACACTCATAAGTATTCTCCTTCGAGTATAACCCCATGCTTTTTTCCTCCGTCCACAATGCGGCATTGTCGTTCCGTTTTATTTACGTCAAACCGAATGGTCACTGAGTTATGGAATTTTTTAAGTAAGTACTCACTAAACTTAATATATCACACAAACTTGACAGTCATTTCTTTGAAGTAAATTTCCATGTTTTATATATATTAGATAAAGTCGTAGGACATGTTAAGCACTTTACGTTCTATATTTTTCCAGTACTTAATATTAGACAAATATTGTTTTACCAACAAATTCCGTCAATCTAATAACAATGCCCTTAGTCCTCCGGCACTGTAAAGGTTCATGCATGGACACGAAAAATTGATGATCTGTCCGTCTGGGCCGGCCGTTATGGTTGACATATCGATACTGCTGGAAGGGAAAAGGACAATCTTCCAGGTTGATCCACTTTGTACGCGGACTTTGGTACTCCGGGATGATTGACGCTTGGTGCGAAATTACACACCGCGGCTGGCGATGGATAGGCGTCGAATTTCACGCAAGTTCAGTCCGACGGTCGGTTTAATTGTCGCTCGAAGGGAAATCAAAGTCCGTCTGGTCTGCCACGCGACTCTTTGAATTCGAACCGATGAACTGACGGGAATGCCATTCCAACTGCGAATTTCATTTCGATATTCGTCATTCGTCCGTCCAATACCAAAAAACAAATTTTCTACAGTCAGTCATATCTGTTTCGAATCCAAATCAAGAGTTCGAATTCTCCGAGTAATTTTTTAAATGGTGCAAACGAATGTTTCGGCTTTCATTTTTTTTAAGGATACAACTACAGTGCCCCGCAAATGTGTTGGTCTTTTTTAGAATTTGTGAAATGTCAGTAATTATTTCGAGTTTTTTTTTTATTGTAATTCATATGGTCACTGAGCGTATGGATAAAGGAGAAGGAAAATATGCGTCCTTTAAAATGGAAATACTGATGGTAGTATTCCGTATCGTTTGTAATAAGTCGATATTCCGCGGAAAACCGACTTGCGGGTGACACAAGACAGGTTGTTCAAAGCCGCAAAGCCACGCTCGGAATAATTGAAATACGATTATCTCTTCTCGTCAATCGGTTGTTTCGTTCGTTTTTTACGCCGTTTCCTTGTCTTTTATTCTCAGTGAAGCAGATTTACCATTACAACCCTCGAGGATGGTAATTTATTTTACACGAAACCAACGAAACCACGTCAACTGCCTCGTTCAATGTGTAAAATGGCATAAAGTAGGAATATCGTTACGGAGATTCAAAGAATTTCTCTTGGAATACGATACCCATGCAATTTGTGAAAGCTCATTTTCGTTATTCCATTTCTTTCTTTCCAGGTAGAAATGACGTTGGACGCGAAGCCGAGAAAATCATTTTGATGCTAATGAATCTCCACTTTGGCCAACGGGTCTTGAAAATTCCTTGGAAGGAACATTTGTTAGGGAAATGACGAAACAGTTGTTCCCGAATTTCAGCAGTTGGACGTCGCTGGTAAGTTTCTTTTTCCAGCGATCCAATTAACGTCAATCGATTGACGAGCGACAGGGCCGGCGACGTCTCGCCTAAGCATAGGTCAATGAAATTTCAAAGCCAACGCGCTGTGAATCCCAATGCTCGTTACGGCTGGTGCGCGTGGCCGCCGGATTCATTATCAGTTTCGGGTAAACCTATCCGAGTCTCCAGTAATGCAACGCACCTCGCAGGCCTAATGCGTTCAGCCTCGTTTCCTGATTACCATTCGTCGATGGAAATGGCATGGATCGCTAATAGGTCCATGCCCTAAAGCCATTTGACCCGGTGTTTCTGACGGACGTATTCCTTAAGCCCAAAGTAACGCGAATCAATAACAGGAAATGAGTAACAATCACCCCGAGAATTACTTATTTGTCGCAATTATAACGTATAAGAACTTCATAAAATCATTAACGTTAAACGAGTAACAACGAGCCCGAGTAAAAGAATTGCAATTCCTGTGCCGATATCAATGTTCTCTCGTAATAGAAATACTGACAAAGGGTACCTTTGTCAGGAATATTGTCGAATTCTACAGAAACTTGGAAGAAGAAATGTTAGGGAATCTTGTTGAACAAATGTCGAGCTCGGTTTAATTCGCACTTTTTCTGCTGCGCCGTAAGAAAAGATCGGGACAGATGTTGGACGTGTGTAACGCACGTTGCAGACGCAGAAAAAGTCGATATACGCGGGACGGTATTTTCTTGGTGGGATCTTGTCTCCTTTGTCTGGGCGAATCGGCGGACTATTGCGTGCGGATAGAAAATCGGAGCGGTGTCAGAGACGAAGGCAATAAAGACGGATTTTCCGAGCTGACAATTGTTTCCCGGGGCATTAGGGCAACGGGCTAAATCATTGTCCGCCGTGCCGAGGGTCGACGTTGCCCCCGAGTTCTGACGTATCGAGCTTTCTGCGTCAGCCGTGTCGCTCTCGAATCACTAAACGATCCGGCCACGTAGGGAGAGAACTTTCGGTATTATCGCGCCCGTGCGTACCAACGGCGACGATATATTTTTCACGTCACGTCGTATCCTCCTGGACACGAATCTCCGCGACGCACCGACGACGCGGCCATTAAGGGGGAGGGGGTGGCAGGGAAAAACAGACTGTCGAAAAAGCACCGGGAAGAATGCTCGTCGCTCTTAACGTCGTTGATAATAATCCTCTGACGTATGGCCCTACGAGGTTCCTCGCTGTCTCGAAATCAATTACCTTCCGATCGATAAAATCCACCTGCGGTTCTGTCAACGACTAACGAGATCAGCGCAAATGCCAAATATACGAGTCTTCCTCCGCGACGAGTGATAGTAAATGCTAGGGCCCTATAGGTATGTCAATCTCGTCGAAGAGATTCACTCATATAGGGAAATTTCATTACAGGATCAATTTTTAATTCATTGTAAAATATTGCAGTTGAAATAAACGCACCCCGTGAGCTGTAACGGCTGAAAATCTATCGATCTTACGTAACTCGGTCGAGTGGAAATTATTGTGCTCGCAGAAACGGCGAAACACGAGGTACGTAGAGAAATGCACAATTTGACGTTGAATTTCTCGGCAGAATGGATCCTTTGACGAATCTTCGGTGCTTTTCAAACACAACTTTTCCTCGTGGTCGACGAGGAACAAAGGGAGGCATGTACATTCAATTACCCGTTCAGTTCAATTATCCGTCCCTGTTAATTAATCTGAGCCACCGTAAAGTCGTGGGCGATAGCATGTCGACGACGCCGTTGTGTGTTGTACGTAGACTACGACTATGCCCTACAAATCAATTCGAGCGATTCGAATTACCTTTAAGAATAATTAACAGAAATCGAGAACGTCGTTCCTTTGCCTCGTGATTTCACGCGTAAGAATTCATTTTACCCTTTGTTCCGTAGCCGCTCGGAAAATTTATAAAATTACAAACATAAACGTGGACGACGTACGTTCCTCTGTATGACGACAACATGATTTTCCGCAAACTGAATTTGTGTGCACGATTTCGAGTACAGCAGGTTTCTCTCGTGCGCGTGTAAAGTAATTCCACGTTGGTTTAATTAAACAGAATAGCCCCTGTTCACGCAAGGAGAATGGGATTGCTCTTTAAGCACTGCTGCAGCACGTTTTCAGACTTCCGTTTATGAAACGCAATGACATTTTTTCGCTAATCCAACCTTGCACATTTTATTGAAACCTGGATTAAATCGTTTTGCATCTCGGTGTAATTCATATCAGACGGAATTGTCCATTCCCAGTTTTCAATTTCCAGTACAATTCATTGCTCTCGCGAAAACGATTCCTAACAGATGAATCTCATTTGTCGTACGCAGAATATTTTCCGAAACGATCGGCCGTTGGCCATTGTTTGCTCGTTCCAGATTTGCTCGCGAAACATACAGGCGATTGATAACCGACTACGTTCTATCGAAATCATGTTTACGTTCCGTTATATTTTCTGCGGAAATTTCTCCAAATGTATTGTCCCCGTCTGTTTTGCATATCGATTGATTGCTATCGCATAATATTATATTACGATTAATATGCAATGGTACATTTGATTATCGTTAATTCTGTTTTGCACTGATTGAGACGTAGAAACGCGCGTTAACGAACGCTGTTAATGGATAATGGAAAATGCGGTTTATGCGTGTAAGCGTGAGAGACACCGAGCTGAATACGAGCGGAGGTTAGAAATATTTTGCTTTCAGAACGGCGGCCAGAACGTGTGTTTGAATCAAAAGAATGTCAGTTTCATTATGCTCCTTTAGTACGTTCCTCTGGAAATCTGCGGTGTAACTGGCCGGTGAAAAAGGCAGATGCGCTTTTTGCACGAGCCGTCAGACGTTTCACAAAGCGGAGAATTCGTTTACAAAATGCCTGGAGCCGGGGAAAATGAATTGCCAAGGTCCGGCTTCGCTGGAGATCGTCGTCGTTTCGCTTCTAAAAGTCAAATTGCCAATATCGCTGTCATTCTCTTGTCACGGTTTGCCGGCGTCGTAAAAACCGCCGAGAGCAGGATGAAATCAGGGCATAACGTAATTTTACGCATCCGCTTTATTAGCCATGAAAATACGAGCATTAGAATTTATCGGCCGGTTTTACGCGGCGCCCGACGTTTCCCGGCTGAATTGAATTCGCAGGAACGGAGCGTCGATGAAAAATCGACGATGACGGGCAACCCACGGCGATTTACCGCGAGAAAAAAATGCCCGGCGCCGGGGGACGGAAAGGAGGTGTGTGGGGGGGGGGGGGAGGGAGAAGCTTCGTGACTCGTTGAGTTGGCGAACGATGATAGAGCGCGAGTAACCAAAATGAGTTTGATCCGTCAAGTCCGCGAAACGGTGCATTAATTTCCCCGGGTTTTCATGCAAATGCATTTTACCATCGCCGACTGCCGGACGAGCCTATCAACGTACGCGACTTTTATTGTCACTTTTCCGGCTGCACTGCACGGTGACAATCATATTTTACCAGCCGTATTACCCGCCGAAACGACGTATCGGCCTGTGGCATTTACCGATGGAAATAATACAACTGTTAAATTTCTCTACAGAAACGAGAATCCTCGATGTTCGTTAAGGGAATATTTCTGCGTTAAAATATTCGCCGTGGCCGGGAAATGGTATCGGGCGGTATTAAAAGGGAGATAAAAATGGATGGCACAAAATGGCCGTGGAAAATTAGAGATATAATTTTGGCTGGCGCATTAACGCGAAAGCATCCCGTCGTCTCTTTGAAAAATTTCACCAGAATTTTACGTTTTTCGTATCGGCGTATTGCCGACTAAAATGTCCGGCTACCTGAATATGAAGTAAAATAGGTAGTCGACTGGCTTTTTGCCGTGGAATTTACACTTGCACGTCCGTCACATGGTGATTCAATTGAATGAGGAAAATCGCATTGGACGATTCGAAACCTTGACATGCACAAGTTTGATGCTAAAAGCAAAGTACTTTTTTTCAACGTAAACATGTAAGAGCATTTCCACGATGATGCGTGCACCGAGGAAAATCGTTTCGCGGTGCTATTTCCTCGCGAGACAATTTCCCCGGTAACAGTGAAATAATAAAACCGGAATGAAATGTCTTCCTGAAATGCCGTTACGCCATTTTCCCTGGGCATACGTGTATTCTCCGTCCCGAGACACATCGTCCGTCACAATTCACCGCCAAATTCCTCGGGCAAATAGGCCAAAGCTTTTTCTTAATCGCGTCTACGAATAATCGTCGTCGAAGCGGCGAATTTGCGCACATTTTACCGTTTCGACATCCCTATTTATTTCCCTTCTCGTTTTCTCCTTTATTCCATCGAACAGATGAATATTTCCATGCTCATGTGTGCAGCACGAACAGCTTCGGAGACCATTTGTACAATAAGCCGTTCGTCGTGCAGCACGAGGGGATTTTACCGGCAGACAAATGCGCTTTGATTAAACGGAAAAGACGTGACTAGATGTTTCAGATCGGCCGCGGGCCGTGACGATCGCATTTGCTCGGGCAAACGACGTCCATCGATTCCGACCATTGTCCCTCACTCCCCCCGTGCGGTACAGCAAGGTGATCGCCCCGGTAAGATCGCAGGTAAAACAGAGATTACGAGCCGGGGGTAATGGCGAGTTGATATCGACGACAGTGACGAATGCGACTGAAAAAGGTTCGTTAAAAAATCACCTCTCGTTTGAACGCATAAAAGCGAGACATCAATTGGACGATCTTTCTGCCCCGCAAACCCACTTTCGGTGAAATCAAAGACCGTTTGAATGTCAAAATGCCTCGTCTTGGTCATCCTTTTAACCTACGATCGCTCCGGGCGAACGGGAAATTGTGTCCGATGGTCATGTAAAAACCCTTCGATTTTCCCGGCAAACGCCCGACAATTTGCCGCTTTGCGATGCCGCGAAAAACAAGCACATTTCGCTAATGGACGCCGTTTCTCCGAATGTTTTCCGTCCGTATCAACGGATGATTGTTTAGCGTTTGAAGAAACCATTTCGCGGTGAACACACCCTCTTTCCAGTGGCACGTAATGTCGCTCCCACGGTGCGGTCACCGTAAAATATTATTTACATTACCGGTTTTTTTATCTTTTTTATCGGCCTCTGGTTTATCGACGCCTGCATAAGGACAAATTAGCAGATAGTACTAAAACCTTCTGTGCATTAGGGGATGTAGAATCGGATCAGATACGCTTGGACGTGGAAAGTGGGCGTAATTTACATTTATAGTTTGCAGGATGTTAGGCCGGGGTAGTTTCAGTGCTGATGCAGAGCTTATTTGCCCCCTGATGGAAAGTGCATACGGTCTTGACCTAAAAAGGACACTGCGAATCGTATCTCTTTTCACGATATGTCATTCCCATCGGCCTTCGACAAATCATTATCGATAAGGTCTCTTCGCTCGTTTCGTCGTCCTTGGGCCCGATTGATCTGCATTTCATTGCTTCGTTATACAAACGTTTTCCAAGCGTGTTTGCAACAATTAACTTAAAAGCACCGACAAAAGCAGCAACACGAGTTTCGCAAATCGTCGATGCGACATCGATCATAAAACTAAGCAAATCCCCTGTACTTCCGGTCTCTGTTGCTCGTCCCGAAGCTACACGGAATCCCGTGAATATTTTTAGTGTTGGCTGATCCGCGAGCGCGGTACACGTGCCCGCGGCGAGTTATTTCCGGTTGCACGGCAAAACCGCGCGACACGAGCGCGCAGTTCATGCACGCTTCTAAGCGGAATCACCGGAATTATTTTCGTGGCACGTCGATCCTCCGTCGACGGATTACCAATCAGGAGTTCCCCGTTATCCCGTCACCCGCGACTCTAGTCACGCTGTTCGTTGGCTTATTCGCGCCCACCCTCTCGGCCCGCGGAACCTCCTCTTTCTTTTTTTTTACAGCCACCCACCCACGCACTCCACCGCGGGGGTCGGCGACGGGGAAGGGGGGTGGGGGACGGTTCCCGGGGGAATAGGCTGGGCGCGATAATTCAGCATTTGCAAGCCTCCGGAAAATCAATGACGTCGTGCCGGCGCGAAAGAGCCGCGGATATACGGCGATAATTCTCCCTCCACTTGGCGCGTACACGCGAATTTCCGGGTCGACGAGGGAAAACCAACTCGTCCCCACAGAGGGGCAGAGGGGAGACCGGGAGATCCTCAGCGGAAGATTAGACGGGCCGCCGCAGATAAGTCCCACGGAGAAATTAAATTTCGCGCTAAAGTATGGACGAGGCGGGGGAAGATCTTGCCGGCAATCGAAAGCTTCCGTTACCCAAAGTGTCACACGTATGTTTCACGCTGCCAAGTAATTATGCCGCGGGTTTATTGGGATTTCCGCGGGGAAATCGTGTTTGCCGGTGCTGAAATTCGGCCGAAAAAGGCTGCTGCAAATTTCATCGGCAAACGCTGAATTTCCACCGGGGATTTACGTACCTTCGCCCGTCAAGGTGTGTACATCGAAGGCGCAACACTGATTTTTGCACGCTCGTCTCTGCTCCTTCAGCCACTCGAATATGTCCCATTTTTCCTACGTTTTCATCCTTAAGGAAACCCAGTGCGACGGTTGGCCGGGATTTTCGCCGGTGATTGATGTGCACATATTTAATCCGAAATCACTGTGATCTCTGCCTGGCGAGTGTGCGAATGAGTTGCTATAGATAACGGCTTAACTCTGAGATATTCAACGTATGTTGTGCCCGAAAGCACAGTAATTCACGAGCTAATAACGCCTTTGTGCATGTAACCTTCCTATTTTCCGGTAATCCCACGAACTCCTGTTCGGGAGATCCTGCAAATTGAACAAAGGAAATTCGCGCTTTGATAGCTCGATGTTTGCGAATAAAATAGACATAAAGTATCTGTGCCAATTATAGAATGACTAACGGAGATTTCCTGCAATGTCAAAAATTCTTTTACAGCGGTGAAAATTTTACGTTGAATGGGAATTTCATGAAATTGTTCTTTTCGAGAGATTGGAGCTGAAGGGCGGAAATGTCAGGCTTTCATAGTGTGATTTCAAAAAAATACAACCATGGTTATGGACGTTGTAGAATTCAGCGTTCCAAATGTCATCGGGCAAAGAGGAACGAGCCTTGAGTACCGTCTAATTGTATCTCAAAGAGGAATCTACCACGCGTGTGTTGATAATTAGTACGAGCGAACATGTAAATTAACGACAGCAGATACCTTTCAAACCTACCTTAAAAACCTGGATTAATGTTCCATAAGTATATTCTAGAATATTACAATTAATGACAATTTTGTAACTAATTATCGTAACGTTTCAAAAATGTATGCCGAATTCCCTTGTGGACTTACATTAGTAACAATTCGGAGGTGTAATTGTTTTATCTTTGAGATATTATTTACCGTGATAATGAAAGATGCAGGTCGCGGGCATTTATGGATTCGTTAATAATTCAGACGCATAATAATTTCGTCGGAATATGTAAAGCAACCGTGGCGATCGCTGTAAACCTATTATCAACGTGCTCCAATTATCGCCCGTTTCGGGCCAATTAATCTTGTGAAGAGTGGGACATGACTGTGTTTGCTACAGTTACGTTATCGTATGATACTTCGTTAAAGTTATGGTAAAGTATGCCTGTCGTATGTCGCCCGGCAGAAATTTATCGTCTTACAGAAACTTACGAGCAACAATATTAAAGACAATCAAAATTGTAGGAAAGAACCCAACGAAACAGTGTGGTTTCCACAAATCAATTATTTGTAATGATATTAGCTTTTAAAAATGGAATTGAAAGTGGACATTGCTTCGGAATTTCGGTAATTTTACTTGACAAGACGAATATGGCGATAGGAAGTGAAAGAATTCCTTTCCTATCGTTCGTAGGAAACCTTCGGGTATTTATAGACTTTTGGCACGATTTTAGGTGTTTTTCTGGACAATAAACCAGCGGGTTTCCGGCCAAGTGGAAAGCGGGGAACATCCTGTTCTTCGGGTCCCGTTGAACGCTCGTTTATCGCGTTGCCTTCGAATAAAACGGCCAATTATTTTTCGCCTCGTGTCGGTGCCAGCGACAAAAGGTTTCCGACCGACTTTTCAGCAGATCCAACCCGTCTGCGGAGTATTCCAAATCTCGTTCGCCGGTATGTCGAGAAACTCGGTTTCTTTCGTGCATTCTCCAACTTTTCCCATCCGCTTTAATACGCTTTTCATCCTCCCTCGAACAAAGCATTTCGCTACGTTTTAATAAATTTATAATGGTCATAATGTACGTTAATTGTGACCATTATTAGTTGAGATAAATTAAATTATACAATTTGCTGAAAACGATAAACGCGTTTGTCGAAACAAAATTGATGACGAGGCAGTCAGCCATATTTTTTCTTGTCGTATAATTATTTCTTTGGCACGATATCCGCTGCAGAAGCATTTAATGTAGGCATAAAATCCAATATCGAGCGGCGAATTATTAAGCACTGGCCAACGCTGTAATTGCTAGCCGTGCGCAACTGTTCACGTTTCACTTTTCACGTGGAACTAAACGCGCGCGCTGGAAAATGTGCGCGCAGAAAATTCTGCTCCGATGCGCAGCTTGAAAAGCGATACGCGATGAAATTCGATCACAACGAAATAACACTTTGCGAGATATTCAGAACGGTACTTCTCATTCGAAAAATTCAATTCCAGCCCGGACCATGTTGAACGTTGAATTTCAAAATTGCAGTCCTTAGCACTTGACAACGAGCGTAGAGTCTTCTGCGGAAATATGCACATATTTCCGACACAAATCGAAAATCTTCGGTTCTTTCCATTAGAAAAATAAAAGCAAAGAATGTAGAAAACTCAAATCCACGAGAGTTTCCTCCTGCAGAAAATTTAAAAGACATATTCAAGCAATATGTCGACGTCACGTCCCTATTTCTCGGTGCACCGTAGTTTCGTTCTTGTATTTCCATTTCTCGGCGGAAATTTGCCTTTTTCTAACAATCTCGTTATCCCAACACTCACTGAACTTGCGACACTGCCGACTGCCACGGAGGACCCGGAAGTAATCCTCTCATTATTTCGAGAGATTCGCGGTAATCCTGTAATCCGTTTCTTCATTATGCGAACGCTTACGTTTGTAAACGCTGCAGCGACGAAAAAGAATGCAATTCCGCAGAAAGAGCGAGAGTTTCTCGCGTCTTCATATTTCCTCGTAAAACGATCGTCAGGGATGAAAATGCCGAGTGGAAGTTTTCCCCGGGAAAATACGTAGAAATGAGGTGGAATGGTCGCTTATCAGCGAGATAATCTTGGCCATGATTGAAACGTTTGGCTACCTTTAAATGCACATAAACATTTTGAAGATGTTCCGCTAGACCGTGTCAGCGGTGTAAACTACGCGTTTTACGAGCGACTCAAATGAATAATTCAGGCAACATTCCGGTAACGTAGGAACCGGTGATTAATGTGGAAATTTGAATAATTTCACCGACTCCAACGTAACGCAAGGGTATCCGCATGAAAGGGATATTCTTTTTTCGTGTCTCCCGCAAACTGCGGCCCTCGCCTCGCAAAGTGATATGCAAATACTCGGCCGTTCGAGTCTTCTCGAGGGAAGGATTGCCGAAAACCAGTGGCAAAAGCGAACAAAGCACAGGGAAAAACTCGTGGGAGGCAGCTTAAACGGATGGTTTGGAGAACCAGTTGAAGTGGCTTCGGTCCGAGCTTTTACCGGCCTAACGGACCTCGCGGAAATTCCCCAATAGTTTTGCTCCTTCGCGGAGTTTGACTCTATGCTAATATTTGGATCTTCTGTGTAACCGTTATGTCACGCGCGCAGACAAAACCTCTGGAGATTTAAGCCTCCGCTCAGCGGACGATCGTCGAACTTTGAGCCACCGCGAACTTGCCAAATAGCGATTATACTCCGAAACACATGCTGACTTTCTCTTTGTGTCCTGATAATACAACGTATTACCCTGCCATGCACGTTTTGTCCATCGTCAAAGGCACAAAGACTTCTTTCAGTCTTCTTTGTCCTCGTTTCCTGGTAGCAAAGTTGTTTGTATAGATGAGTATAACAATTTATTTGAAAAGATGAAATACTCCCGTCTTTATAGACCTACATTGATTCGATTAATCGAACATAACGATTGGAAGGACTCTTTGTTCATTTCGAGTATATTTTCCTCAACGACACGATCACGTGCAATTTGTTTATAACGTGTCATTGGCAATTGCGACACTCACAGGGGCTGCCACTTGTTGGTCAGCGACAAAGCCCCGCCGATATAAATCCGATAAACGCGGAGAAATGTTTGTTCGGCAGGTATTAGAGCGGTGTGCTTATCAGTGGGCGGCAGGTGTAGCATTTTCCAAACGTTATTTTTTATCGCGCCGAATGTCGACGATCGTTCGACCGGGACACGGGGGAAATTCTAGAGGGAAATGCAATAATGAAACTAACAGAGAGGGGGAGAAACTAACAGAGAGAGGGAGGGAGAGATAGAGCGTGGACGTGGTCGACCCTTCGGGGGCTTCGGTTGGGGGGAGGGGGGGGGGACGAAACGTCCGCCGTAAAGTCGGTCAGTTGCACCACTTCAAAGTGCGAACACTCGTGGCTTTATTAGCCAATGGCTGATTTCACCTACGCCGTTCTCGAGCCTTTGCCGACGGTATACCTTCTCTATTGCTCTTTGCCCGTGTTTCCCTCGGTCTCTCATTCTCCACCGATCGTTTCCCTTCCCCTCGTTCCATCTGCCTCGTTTGCTTCGTTTATCCGTCTTTCTCTCTACCAGCCGGTTCTCGTAACCACCAACCCTCTCCCTCCCTCTCACTCTTTCTCTCTTGTACACTCGAGCGTAATCCTCCTCTCTTTCTCTCCGTCTCTTCACGTTTCGATCGGACCACGCCCAGACCGACCTGTTGACATCTCACGTTATTACGTCATTCTCGTTGCGTCAATAAAGAAAGAGTCGATGATGGGAGATTCCAACAGTGACACTGCCGGCGGAATCGATCCGCCGTCCATTGTGTCCCTGCACTCGAGCACATTTTTCCGTACTGTCCACACACGACGCAACAGTTGTACGTTACCGCATTCATCACTTCCCCACTGTTTCCCCGTCGTCATTTTCGCAGTTATCGGCTTCGCAGAATTTACTACGAAATTACTACGAAACATATTATCGCAACGACTCTTCGGCATGATGAAGAAAATTAAAATTAAGCTCGAAAAACTTAATGTGTAATTTAAACAATTTTTTCGAAAGTCTTCAAACACATTTCTGAGTTGCTGGCGTTTTAAAACTGATATCTAGCATCGTTTGCCGGTTTTTACTACCTTAATGATAATGGAGCGGGTTGTATAATAATTCATATTTCAGCCTTTCATTTAATCGGCAATCCGCGTCGCAATCGTATGGTCCGAGTAAAAGCTTCTACTTAGCTAAATTACTGCATGGTTATTACGCGTAGCCCGGCACGAAGCGGAAGCGAAAATAATCGTGACTAATAAGCGTGTGTCCCGCGTTCCTCGCATTACCTCCGGGGCGTTTGTTTAAAGGTAAATTGTTCGTAAATACGCAATATACAATAATTTCCTTCGCGAATAACTCGAGAGTCCTTTATCACAGCCTCGAGCCGAATTTTCTTCCAGCGAATTTACCGGTGCTATTTTTCCCCGGGGTTTAAAGAATCCTCTTCGCCTGACGTAATGTAAAATGTAGTAGATTAGATGATAGTAGGTTTACGTACGGCACAAAAGAGTCGCCCATAGCGGTAGATTTTGAAATTCGCCGAGCGGGGACATTGTGTAGTGGGGGAGGAGGGATAGATAAAGCTCGCGAGGGGGGGAAGAGGTCTGATTTAATGATAAAACCCGACGCTTAAAGGCAACTGCGCGTCCATGCGCCGGTGATATACCGTGGCTTCGGTATCGCGCGACTCACCAACCCTGAAATTCTGACCACGTGATTACGGGGGTGTCACTCATTTATTTCTCCCCCTGGCGCCTTCGCGCCCCGTCACCCATGAAACGGGCCCGAGGGCGATACACGAATTGTATTACCGGCGTCATTCCTGACGAAAGAAGATACGCCCGGGGAAGATGGATGGATAGAGTCGAGACTGACCGGCCTGATAGCTCTGACGAGAAGAGATTAAACGCCCCCTCTCACTGAAATCGTACGAAAACAAGTGATACAAATGTCAAGGAAATCGGGAAACCCAAGATGCAACGTTACGCGGAGCAGAAGAAAAAAGGACGGCAAAGGGGGAGTCGTGTTAATTAAAGTACGATATCCACGGACGGGGGAGGGGGGGGGTGGAGGGGAGGGAAATGTAAGTAAGTAATGACAGGCTAACGTAGGACGGTAATGAGACAGCCGGCGAATAGCAATGGACGTGTACGAAGTGAGATACCCAGTCGTCTGGAAAAAAATGAATGAAACGTCACTGTGCAGTCTTCTTAAGAGATTGCAGCAGGAAACGCAAAGGGCATAACGCTTCTGAGGAATTAACTGAAAGAAGAACGGAGTAGAACCTTCTAAAGGGATTAAACGCAAGAAAAGTAGAGTCTTTACTTAACAAATGAATTACAGAAATTGGATTCATCGAAAGACAATATAAAATTACTACATTCCATAATTGGTAATTTATCAAAGAATTGTCATGTTTCTTCGAACGTCTTGCTCCGTGTAAATGTTAAACTTTTTTCGATGTCAAAGGAAAGAATATTTCTTGAATTTTCACGAAGGTTCTGTGCTAGGGTCTTGTTTACAGTGTAGATTCGTTAATCCACTTTGGTCTATGATATAGCTTAGGGAGGGTGTAGTGATCGCGATGTTATCAAAAATGTGACATATATGAAAGCTCTGCTTATCAGGATCCTTTCAGTGACAGCTTACACGAAATAACCGTCATGACAGTCGACTGTAATCGAACTTCCCTGGGGGGGACAAACCCGTGGGAACGATCACTTAATGCTTCTTTTTTAACGACTTGTGGCTATGTTAATGGACGACTGGTTTGCCAAATTCTGACCGCACGTGTGCCGTTTACAAGGGACAATGACGTATGGGCATATACTATAGCTCGAAATTAAACGGGAAATTCTCGTGTAATTTCCAACCGTACGATGTATCGTTTGGCTCGGTTTCTCGGCAGTTATTATTTCGCGTTCTCGCACGAACCGACCGAGATGATATCGAATGCGAGTGGCTAATTAGCATACCTTGCTTCTTCAAGCGAATAAGTCCCGATAATACGTCATATCAAGTTATAGAAAGACGCAGAGTTTATGAATTTATGGTTTAAGGATTCTATGTGAAACGATTAAAAATAGTTTTCCCAACAATTTTGTCCTATACGAATCAGTTGACAAAGTAAAACGAATGAATGATTGCTGATTGTAAAGTAGAATAAGTCACTAATACGACAGACATCGACTCACAATCAGATTACTCTTAATAATATCAATAACGAAATACACAATTAAGAGTTCTCCACTTGATGCTCGTCATTATCACTGAATTTATGTTCGAAAAAATATCGTAAACTTTGCGAACAATTCTATCAAAGACATGACCCGAGGGTAACTCTGGCGCGTTAAGAAAATGTTTGGGAATGCATTTGGAGGAGGGAAACAAACATGTTTAAAAGATGTCCGTCGAGTGAGAATTTTACAAAACGAAGGGAAGAACCACCGCGGGCGTTAATAATAAATAACGGCCAGGGGGACCGTGTTGCATTTTGCAGGTTTCTTCGTAACTGGTTACGAGGAGGCGGGAGGGTGAAGGAAAGTAACGTGAGCGAAGGCAGAAAAAACGGGGAGTAAGGTGAATTCGCAAAAGTGTTCGAAGGAAGGACGATCGATGACGCACGGGTATCAACAATGGGACGAAGTACGGTTCGGACTGTCTCAGGTTCTCCTACTTCTTTCACCCCGCTTTCTTTATTGCGCTTTTATTCCACGTTCCCCCGGCCAGCCTCGAAACCCGCCGGCGTTGCAAGGATAGACACGACACAGAAAACTACTTCTACGACAATGTCATCATTGTTCCGCGACCCAACCCCTGGCGAACTTTCATTTCTCGCACTTCGATCGACTGTTCAAGAACGCTTTTCTTTGTGGCAAACGCCTAATACGATTCTTTGGCACAATAATTACGTATTTGCTCAACACCGTAGTCAGGAAACGGTTATCTCTACAGTTAACTGAATGTATTACAATTTCTTTCTCAGAGTATAAGAATTTTCGACCGCGTTAATATTGGCATTAAAATCGAACGAATTCTTCTGTTAAAGCGTACGGGTGTTGATTTTATTAAGTGCAGTTGTTTTTAAGGACAAACGTCATCGTAATTTACGTAGTATTGTTATCGAAACTGAAGAAACCGTTCTGTTGAATTGGGCAATTGGATCGAGTGGAAGACAAAGCCGACGGAAGAAGGAAGAAATCTCGAGACGGCGTTATATCACGCATCTGCAATCTGCGAGGACCACCCCTACTTCCCCGGGCCGTCACGTAGGCACTTCGTTTGTTCGTAGAAAGATAGCAGCGAAAGAGAAGACGGCCATCGGCCGACGGACAAATGGGCCGCATGAGAATTATGCCGCTGGTCCTTTAATTTCCGAAGCAGGATTTACAACCAGTCTGCCCGTTACCGTCGGCACCTTCAACCTCCACGAGCTTTTCGTGCTGGCTTTCCAAACGGCTACGACCGATCGCGGCAAAGCCACTAAACAAGGCCGGTTTCATTCTCATCGGCTCGCGGGGAAAGGTCAGCAATCCCGCTTAAATGCGCTTCATCTCGAAATGCCATCGACCTGGAAAGTCCCGCCTCCATCGACCCTCTAGCAGCATTAAAGGACAGAATAAGGAACATGAAGGAGTTTCGGGAAATGTAAGAGACATATTCATGCGGCCCTCTACGTGGGCATTTTTTAAGCAGTAAATTAATGTCCTGTCGAACACAAGGACCCGGGAAGTGGACGAGCACCGGTCCCGCTTTGGAGAAATACTTTCTCCCGCGGGTGAGCCCATTGTGCCTGCGTTTCCCCGCGAATTTCGCCCGTCGATAAATCGTCCCCGTGAAGGGGCCACCGGGTTTCCGGGGGTGCTTGGATTTTCCCACCTCGTCGTACACGTACGTCGGCTAGGCGGATTCCTCGGCGAAAGGCGCCCCCCCCGGTCCCCAGGGATCTTTCCCCGTTGTCCGAGATGATGTATATCGGTATTCTGGCGCGTGGATTCGATTAAAGCCACGCCGGGAACGTCGTATCCTCGCGATCCACCATCCGTAATCGCGCGTAATCGCCCCATCGGGGTAAATTCGCGTCCAACGCAACGCGACACGTAAGAAACCCTTCGTCTTTCTCCTTCTTTTTATTTTTCAGCCAATGAAAAATCGTCAGACGTAGGCACGGAGGGCGAGGGGACGGATTTATGATAGGAATAACAGGTACCGCGACGAACGGAAGCCGAGAGGGGCTGCGGGGAATGAGGGCGGAGGAGGGGGAGGGAACGGTCGCGGCGGAAGTCTCCCTCCGCGAAATGGAAGCGATAGGGGCAGGTGCGGTTCTGCATTCTCCGTGATAACGCGCGACACGCCGCGACCAGGGCAATGCGGATGATCTATGAAAAGGAAGGAACGCGACGAACGTAGCGGCAAAGCAACGGCCAACGGCTATCGTCTCTTCCGAAAGAAATATCGCCGACCCTTTGCATATTTACCGACCTACACTTTCTCTTCCCCCCAACTTCTTGGCCATTTCAAGCACAAAAGGCGACACTTTTTATGGAGTGTAATCAAGTTACAGCAATTTCATAGTTTTCTAATGAAAATCTTTATTGCACGATTCGCTCGATAAAAACAAGAACCAGCGTTTCACTGGACATTAATGAAGCATTCATTCGAAAAATGTCTACTTTACGTGTCTAACCTTTTCGCTTCTTGTTCCACTGCGTGACTGTCTGGGGCAGTGATCTGCCCTGTTAACCGGGTAATGACTGAAGAATGAAACTTTTTACTGTCTCAGACGGTTTCTTGCTGCGCGTAGGTGTAGTTCTTTTATCTAGTTAGCGCTTGATCGTTTTTACTGCGGTGCTCAGGGCGGACATTCGGTGAATGCTTTACGATGAAACGTGGAAAACTTTACGAGCCGAACCGTCGCTGGAAATACCGTGTCGTTGGGCTGATGAGTGTGCCAGGAAAAAACGCAGTTTAACACTGGAAAGACGATTTATGAGGATCATTTCCGACCAGTTGCCGTGGAAGACACCCTGAAAAATCTCTAGCACGGAGTATCGTTATAAGGCAAGTCAGCGGAACGACCGTTACGTCGGCGGAACCGACGGCCGTTGCGGTCAGTCGGTCATTTTGCACATTCTTCCCAGCTCCGAGCGAACTTCCGATCGAGTAGAAGAAGGTTTTATATCACTGCTCCACTTTCCCGACGCCGGGCAAACACTATCCCACGGATCAGTCGGATGCGCGGCTGGGAAATACGTGTGAGATTCTCGAACCGTCCCAACTGTGAAATAATATTTGCCGTTAACGTCCGGCGACAGGAGAACATTAATAGCCGATGGATCGTAATTATTTTCATTGCACGTTACAGCTGACTGAAGCTTGACGTTCGTTGCAATTCCTTTCGTCGTTATACGTATATGACTATGCGAATGATTGTGGGTCGGAGGAAATGCATTTACGAACTGATGGAAGGAGAATGAGATTAACACATTCGATTTCCCTCGATGCCGATAGTACGGTCAGTCAATAAAATTTACCGAAAGCGAAGCCCGGCACAGGGGAAACTTTTTGCCTGCGATGCACGCCGACCAACTGTTCAGAAAATCGCTAAATTGGATAGCCAACGAATTTGTAACGTCGAATTAATTTACGGACACCGACATGTCAATTTATTTTGCGCGACGACCGACTGAGTGAACAGTCGTAAAATTCGGATAATGCTTCACCCATGATCGTGCATAATCGAACTGAAAATTGACCTTTGCCAAGGATTTCAGCGGGAAATTCGTTATGGTTTGTGATTAATCAGAAACTTTTGAAAAATGTCAAATTTTTCACTCTCAGCCGACACGATATGCCAGATATTGTAATTAAAAGAGTAATGGATTTTTTCCTACCAACGATACACTTCTGTACATAAACTAATAGCCAATATTTGTTAAGAGTTGTTAAAAAGTCTTCGATGAAATTTTTAGTTACATGAAATCAATATACACCTTTTCATTGATTTCATTAGGTCTTGAATTCTTATTTTTCATTATTTTTTTTACACCAAATCTTTCCAGCTAATTTCGCGAAAACCGTACCAGCTTAGATGTAAATTTCGGACTGGCAACACTGTGTTCTATACGTGTCGATCTAAGTTTCCCAAATTTATTCCGGGGCAATCCGACTTTTTTTTGCAACGGCCACGGCAGATGCGGTGAGGAAACTTCTGGAAATTCGTGTACGCCCCGAGTTCTGAGACGACTCGCCGTAAGAAACGTAATGACGTCTAAGCTCAGCGAAGTCGTTACCGAGGCGAAATGATCGGCCATGAAATCCTTCGATAACGTCGCGTCGGGAAACTTAAATGGCTCGTAAGCGTTCCGCAGGAATTCCGAGCCGGAAGGAAGCCTTTCCACGGGGTTTCGTTACCTGAGTGGCATACGCGGGACAAGATTTCCCCCACTCCACCTCCTATTGTTCCCCGGAAAAT
Organism: Hedychridium roseum; assembly: GCA_963989215.1. Lineage (NCBI taxonomy): Eukaryota > Metazoa > Arthropoda > Insecta > Hymenoptera > Chrysididae > Hedychridium > Hedychridium roseum. The sequence goes on along the minus strand of OZ022312.1, from coordinate 5,434,671 downwards.
AAATAGAAGATCTATCTGCGTCTATTTATCACTTTTTTCGTCCCCCATTGTTTCTTCCCCGCCGAGACCTACCGTGGGTTCTCCGCTTTCTCATCGGCCGTTTTCTCTCGAGCCATTCCCCCCCGCACCCTTGTCACCCCCTCGTTGCGGTTTTCTTGACTCTCTCTCTCTCATATTATCGACCCCGTTCGATGGACGAGAAGTCAATGCTCCGCTCTATCGTAAAGAAGCATTGCCGGATAATGGCTCGGATAACGGCCGAATTGCGGTTAGCCGGAATACCAGTGCTGCTTAAGCTTTGTTTACGATACTCCTCGGTAAATAGCCTCCTCTCCGATGGATATGAACCTTACTTGGCGGATTACAAAAAACGCCAACGACCGAACAGCCGCCGACTTATGCAAACAGGATGTTCAGATTATACGGGGAGCAAGATCCGAGTGAACTGGATCAGGAAGATATACGAAAATTGGACGTACCGTATTGGAAGCGGCGTATTTTAACGACGTACAAACAAATCACTATTTCACCCGGCACCCCACTCACGGGACCCCAAATAACGGCGCTTACTTTTCACCCCCCACTCGTAATTTACTACATTCTAGGCAGAACGTACGATAAAATCTTAAAGCCGCCAGCCATGAAATATTAAGTCACAGAAAGTACACGTACACCGATAACGAAGGAAGTGTTTAAAAAATGAATACACGGGCAAACCCACGTGGTTAACGAACCGAAATGGTTTTTGCGCCGATTACTTTTTCTGCGTAGCGGAATATGCTGTAGGGTAGTAGCTGCGTTAGGGCCGATCGAAAATAAGAGGGGATCAGGTTTTCCTGCGCTGAGCCCGGAGATAAAAGAGGTGCTCGATAACGCGACGTACACAGTGCATCAGCGATATAACATCGACGGCAGGTGCATCTAGATGTATCGGGGCTTATCTTCAAGCGGCTTTGCCGGGCATACAAAATGCACTTTCCCCGTGGTCGATCCTTTGGAACCGCACAAGCATATTAACGAACCACCAGGATTCCCAGGCCTAACCCAGACTGCGGACTGCAATGCCTCACCCACATACGTAGCGACGCGTATTATAGAAATACGTATTTTCATCGATCAATGAAGCTCAACGACTCAAAGCCTGTTGCACCCCACCCCCCCCCTCCTATTCTCACCCTGTACGTATGTGTGTTACGGATGAGATTGAAACTTGCCGCATGTCGCTCAATGTGCTCGTAGTATTGCATCATCGAATTCGACAAGCAGACCTGTGTTTTATTTACGTGCATGCCAGCGAAAAACGAGGAAACGCAAAAATACGGCTGTTTACACGTTCCGCCGAAAATTAACGCGTGTTTGAAAGGACCACTCTGCGTGTGCGATCAAACGCAGGACGTATTAATATTACTGGTCGGTACAATCGTTAAGAGTTCGGGGAAACTGCGTGTCATTTGCAAACATCGAATACCCGTTCCCGTTGAAAACTGTGATCCGCTTTTCGATACTTATCGGGGCTTGCTCGTGGCAAAATAGGTGCAGTGGTAAATTTGAATGGCAAATTCCGTGGGCGAAATTTATCAATTAATAAGCCTGTTATAGGGGGATTGGAAGATTAGTCGAGTATGAATGCACGTGGAAGGTCACGTGAAGGGAGCTTCCAATGCAAATTACGGGAAAGTCCGTGTATAAACCTTAGGGAAAATAAATGGACTGCTCGTAACGTCGATACTGTCGTTGGCAAACACGTGTAGTCACGGCCCTTGGACAGGAAAGGAGAGTCACGTAAGCCGCTGTTCCTTCCGGGCTGTAAAACGTTTACACGTGGGAGTAAGGTTTCTCCTTATCGTCGCGAAGGGCCAAATCGCAGGGAAAAAGTTGCATCGTGCCCGAAGAACTCGAAGCATTGCTCTTCTCCTCCTGGCCGTTGTTTCCTCGCTACATAAACCCTTCGAACGAGACGAGAAGGTACTAAACGTCGGATCAGTCTGCCCATGTCTTCCTTACCGTTTCGATAATTCCAACGAAATAGCAGAGAGCCTTGAGTGCATTGGACAAGTATTGCTTCACTGAAATGTTTGCCGGCTAATCCCGCGGAGGGAAAATTTCCCGACTTTCACGGCGAAGGGATAAAACGAGTGGAAACCTTTCTTCGGTGCGCTTCCGTCGCGACTGCATGCCACTTTGAAGCTTTGCCAAGCACCTTCATCGTTTATGCGCAGTTTACATATTCAATTCAATCGCCTTTCGTCCTCCCGAAGAAATCTTTTATACGAATATCTAATGCATTACCCTCTCTGTGCTCCTACTCGAGAAAACTTTTTAGACTGATAGGTCAGAGAAATCAATTAATTTGGGCATTTCGGTTTAGTTATCCGCATATCAATTACTCATTCAGTTTTACTCCAACAAATCTCCTTCCGTAGTGTTCCTTTGAAGATAAAAACAAGCGTGGGTTTTTGGGAATTCTCTTTCGAAACGTGCGAACAGCTGAGGCACATATGGAAACACGGAAGGAAGGTTTGGAAAACTCGAGGGACAGAGGAAGAAATCCGCGCGGTTCCTCGAGAATCTCCGACCGACCCTTTCGGTTCTCTTACAGTAATTTTTCGGGCACGTCAAGCCGAAAAATTATACGGAGACTCAAGCGAGGGGAACCTAAGGTAAAACACACGGGGCCGCCCGTATGCGGAAATATGCCGAGTTTTCTACTGATGTAATAAAACTTTGGCAATCCTATTTTTCATCCTTTTTTTTCGAAGACGCAAACCTTGCCTATCGATTGAGGAACAATCGTAAGAACAGTAGAAGAACTGTGGGGGGGGGGAGTAGAATGACGAAGTAACATGAAATGGCACGTGTGGAACAGTATCACAACTGCTCCTTCCGCTCGAAGCAGGGACCCTAGTAATTGTTCCTTTTTGTTTTTTTTACTGCAATCGCATAAAGCCCGGAGATTGTAAAAGGAATTGCGAAGCCCAAAGGACGTGGACGAATGAGGAACGTAGAAACGCACGTGAGCGGAGAGACATTTCTCGGCTGGTGTGGTAAGTAAATTGCCGCGCTTTTTATTAGATCTCCTCGGTAACTCGTTGTTTTCTGATCGCAGGTCCTCTCAGTCAGTGGGACTCGGGTAGAGGACATTTTCCGGCAAAAAGAAAATATTTCGAACTGAAACGACTCGATTCCGGGGGTAACTATTCTCCTTGGACATACCTACATAACTGTATATTGTACAAAAATGTATTCCTTAACAATCATTGCGGATGCGTTTGACGAAGGTTATGAGGAAATAGGCCGGAAGAACGGCGATTGGAGGGGGGAGGGGGTAGGGTCGATTGGATAAAAGCAGAATAAACGCGGGAAAATAGGCACATCTTGGTTGGCTGATCTCCGGGAAATCTCGTTTTCGCCGGGGGGTCGTTTTTCGGCCGCGCAAAGCCTGGAAACAACGAAGAATTGGCGGAAAAAGGCGCGGGAAGGGGTAGGGGTGAATGAGGGGAGAGACAAACGCGGGACGATATATACGGGAAGGTGGAAACTCTCACCGCTTTGTCGGACGACCGTGGCGATTTCGCCATTCTCCCTCATTTCCTTCCCCCCTCCCCCCCTTTTTTTGCACGTCTGACCCCGGGCGACGGTTCGCGTGCGCGCTTTTATCCTCATTTTCTCAGGGGCCGTATCTCCTCTTTGCATTTTCTCGCACAGTCGGCAGGCCTGGCTCGTCGTCGTCTTCTTCCCCTTTTTGCCCCCGCCGGCCCGGCCTTTTTCCCTCTTTTACTCCTTACAAATACGTCGCGACGGCATGACTGCCGTTTTATACAGCTCCTCCGGTTAACACTGGCAACGGCAAACACGGCGGGAGGTTCAATCATATTACGGGAATGAGCTAGCTTTTCACCTCAGCCTCCGTTCCGCGGATAAGGCATTCTTCGAAAGTCAATTTCAATGGCTCATCGACACCCCGAGTACCTCCGTAAATTCCTCCACTTGCACGACGTCTTCCTTCGTTCCCGGTGTTAAGATAAGAATACCATTACAAGTGCTGTCCAGGTCGTAACATCTGCTACCCTATTACGATCTCCGGACGTTCGTGCACCGTTTCCCCTGGCATTGAAATCGAATTCCAAAGAATACAACGTTCTCAGGCTCTGAACGCAACTGAAAAGGTAACAAAGTACCCTCTCTCGGGTATTCCCTGTCGCGCGACTTTTGTGTTTCCCTTAGCACAATTCCCGCTGGGAAACGAGAGAGAGAGAGAGAGTGGGAGAGAGGGAGAGAATGAGCAGAAGGTCGGATCTTGTGACCGCGTGGTAAGATAGTTGAAACGTTATATTAGACGGCGAAAAGATACCGCTGGAGGGTGTTAAGATGTTGTCGGGAAGCCTACCTACGTTAACCCTTTATCGATCCGGTCGTCCTTCGTCTGGCAACGATGTCTCGTTGTTGCTGATCCCTGCTCACCCCCCCCTCCCTTCGCTCCTTCCCGCCAATCGCCTGACCCCTTTCCACCCACTTCCCCCGACGGAATGAAAGCCCCATGGGTTCCCTACGAGCATTCGTGCAGGAGGCTATTGTTCGTGCGCCAAGAAAATTCTCGCAATCGTCCTGTCGCGAAAACTTCGCCTGACTTTCGGCCGTCAGTCCTCGGCCAAATTTCGTTTTAATATTAAACCTCATTGCCGAAAGATACGACAGAACATAACGAGATTAACGGATGTTTAGTATATCCCGCCGGTATTCACGCCTCTTGGTAATGTTTTTATTCCAATGCCAAAAGGGAAATTGCTTTTAATCATTTGTAATCATTTTTAGTCGTGTCGTCATTTAATAATTAATCACATATATATGTATGTCTTTGTAATCGGTGATATTTTCCATGTTTTTCAAAACGATCGGGTAACTGGTGGAATTGTTCAGGAAGATGTATAAATACAACGGCAGAAACAGGCGGCGAATTCATCTTCCAATTACATTTTGTTTGAATCAGCGAAAAACCCATTTGAATTGATTCATGGCTTCATTTAATTTATTTCGACGAATACGGGCCGCGGAAATTTAGAATTAAAATATCTGTACTGCCAAGAATTTTCATGATACATAAATATCATAAAATTGCCATTTATACTGATACTTTGAATTTTGTTTTTAAAATATTCTTTCACAAAATTTACGAAAAATTGTTTTTGTCGAAATTGTTGGCTCGCGTGTTCGATATGCCGTATTGTTTTTCACCGATGGAGGGACTGAAAATTTGAAGTATTTCGTTAGTTCCTTGCTGGAATACGAGCTTCAAGGCACATAATGGCCTGGCCGACTGCCTTCGAGATGTTTGTTAACGCTTGCACTTGCGATGCAGTCAGTCTCGCAGGGTTTTCCGACTCCTGTTACCCATAAAAGACACGATTCGAATTCAGTCGAAGCTTTATATGAAACGCGAGCTGCATTCATACAAATGCCGAGCCTTTCTGCTTTCCACGAGGTGCCTTCTTTCCCACGGAAACCACGGCTTGGATAAACGAGAAGACAAATAAATTACTCCTCCGCACGTACTTGTTAATTATGTACAATTCCTGTTCTGCGAACTTGAGCGAAAGTTTGTTCATTGCGAAGAATTCCGCAAAATGCTAGCTAATAACGCTCTTATTTCAACCCCAACTCGTGGTGTAAGAAAACAACCTTGTTTTATCTACAATTAAAGCGATTATTTTTTAGCGTAAAATCTGTCGAGATTGGAATGCTTTGCGGTGATAAAGAATGCCATATAAATAGGTGTTTAATGAATTAGCTTGTTGTTTGTTGAGTACACGAGTGTGCAGGAAACGGTTGATTTGGTGGAACGTGCGTGTTGACCATTTATCGACCCGCCAGGGAAACAACGTTATGGATTCACACGGTTCTCCGCTGTTGCGAATCACATGGCACCGTGACTCTCGTTACTCCCGGTTCAACGGATCTCCGAGGGCTTTATACGAGACATAAACGTTTCTTCTAGGACTCGCACTTTTTTCGACATCGCACGAAACTGCTCACGCACGACGATCAAACGGGAAAACTCGTCGACGTTCTCGCCGGTTCGTTTATCCTTCCCCGCCGTCGGCATACGAAAACATGAGTAAATCCACGGGCATATATCCGATAGGTTTTGTTGTCTCGTCATCGTTTCTTTTTTTTTCGCGAGAAGCTTTCGATTAAGAGGATCACAGTTTACTCGGTTAAATTGTCGAGCACATTTGAGTTGAAATTTTGCCGTTGTTTCATCGCGGCAATCCGCCGGCTGAATTCGATCCATGCGTCATCCGACAAAGGCGATTTTTGTTTTTGAAATGAATGCGTAAGTAGATTCGCCGGCACGTGACGCAGAGTGGAATACGGTGTCGTTACGCACACACGTGCACGTGCAGTGACAAAAGCATTCTACAAACCGTCCGAAGCTCTTCAATTGGTTCGTAGATTAATTAACCAGAGCTATATCGCAAACGTCAGCGGCACGAAATTCAAACGAAGATCAGATTGCCAGCTAATTTCTCATTAATACCCTACTCGCCTCTCACCCATTCCTCATTTCTCCAATAAAAAAAGTTGGCCATATTTTTTGCGCTCCACAAGACCATTTAACATAATGTCCAACCATGTATTTTCACGTATTCGATATATTTTAGGCAAAATTGTAGAATCTCTTTCTTTGCCTTTGCTGTGTGACAATGTTACTTATTTACCTTCACGAAATATCCTTAAGTTTGCTAAGAAAAATGGATGGGGGTACGTGGCGATCTAAACCGTGGACGATGAAGAATCCACCGCGCGGGGAATGCTCGAATGGTTGCCGAGAATATGGCGGTTTCGGTCATGGATCGTCGGAGTTTAGTGAATGCTTGGTAAGTACAAGACGGGCGAATATAGTAGGTCAGACGTTTGTAGGTACCGAGAAAGTTCCATCGAGTGTCAGATCCACGATTCGACGGCTGTACGAGTAGCTTGGCGAGTGGCTGGACGCGACAAAGGGTTTCGAAATCAAAGGCAGACTACGTCGCTTTCTCTCATCGTCTCCGTCCTCGTCCGTTTTATTCAGCCCCTCTGTCCTCGACACTTCCCGCTTTGTAGATTTTTCCCTTCCCATGCTTATTCCCACTCGTCTTTCACGTGCAAGTTCTTGGCAAACTCCCCGCTCCGTCCCACTCGCCTCGGCCCTATCTATCTATCCTCCTCTCTTTCCCCACTGTCTCGTTCCATTCTTTTCCTGTCATTCATTTGCTATTCCCTTTTTTCCCCACGTCATTCGCACCCTTGCTGACTCCCCGTCACTTCCCCTTCTTTCCATTTCGTCCTACCGTGAAACTCGCTCCTCTTTCCCTTCTTTCGTATCTTTTTTCACCCTCGATCACCCGTATCACCCACATGCATTCCGTCCTTCTCTTCTCGCGTGTGTACATATATATATATATATGCCTATCTCTTTGAGTTTCCGACTCTCGACTGCTCGTCTCATTCACAGGCTTTCTCTGAAATTCGCCCGCGTATTCCGGGCAGCTTCCAGCATCGGCGACTGAAATTATCTCACTTGTGCACTTCCCGTGGCGCTTTGGCCGCACGGGGCGTGCGATGAACCGGCCACGAACGCTTGTAAATTCCGCGATGCACAGTCGATAGAAATGAACACGCTCTGTGTACTTTTCCCAACACACGCGCATCGCTGTCCCCTTGCAAACCGCACGCCTAAATGCTAGATTTATACCGTTGATCATTTTTCCGTAATTTTCTTTACCGTTTCCTTCGTTAATGCGTTTTGCGCGATAAACTCTTCCCCGGCGAAAAACGAGAAGGTGGAGGGGGAAGAAAAGTGGGAAAATGTCCGTGGCAGGAAAGTATCTCGATTTCTCGGTCTGGCTGGAAATGTGTGCACTGTGCAAACACTTATAAAGCCAGTCGGAAGTTTATGCTTGTTAGAACAGCGAATCATTTTTTGATAGTACACAGAGTTTCGCGTAACGTTGGCTCCGTGCCACGCTGGGCTGCACAAATATTGCCCAAAGCTAACAGATCCAAACCGGAGTCTATCCAGCTTTTCTTACGAGTCGAGAACCTTTGCCTCAGCGTCCTGCTAGTTCCCGATTAGAAACTGCTTAGCGGGATGTACGAGATATGAATTATTACGGTTATGTCATGCGCCGGGTACTGTGATGTCGCTTTGAAATATCATAGTTTTAGAACTTTCAGGATTACATAAGAAAGTTATGTAAACGACCGGACAAAGCTTTTGAACACTAGGAAACTGTTATATCGTGGAAAGTGGGTTTCAAAGCGATACGGTTCTCTAATGCTTTCAATTGGCAAAATAATCAATCACAAGCGTCGATCAATATCATTCTTAGAAAAAGATCTAAGAACGTATCTGCTTATTCTTAAAGCAATTAGACTATCGCAAATGTTTATTCATTCATGATCCATGAGACGTAAGAGAATTCTGCAGGACACGTGAGAATGGTCTGACTACATCGGCCGCCTTTCAATCGAAAGACGGACGATCGTATCGGCTGGAAACGCGAGTTAAATGGTGCGCAGGCCGGCACACATTGTTCGGAAAATTTCCAGAGGCCAGTCGATGACTCCCGTCCGTTTGCCCCGGGCGATGTATCGTACACTTGGGCCATGTAGATGGCGCGACACGTGTACACGCGTGAGTAGACGCGTGTGCCACGGGAAACGGAGAGGCGGAAAGGCGTCGGAACGTACCTATGGTTACCTATATGCGGGTCATGGCGCATGTCAGTCCCGAGAGGGTGCGGCACGACGGCACACACCGACTCCAGGACTAATCCGAGCCAGGGCGGATCCGTCCACCCTATGCTCGATCGTGTTTTCCTTGAAAACCCATCTTCGTGCCGGCTACGCGCCGCGTCGCTATCCTCCCCCCCCCCTCCTTCCGCCGCCACCACTTAACGCTTAAACCCTCGCTCGATCTTTCACCCCCAATATCTCAGAGGGTTTCACGCATTAGTACCAACACGGCGATGCCCTCACGGCCAGATGCAACTGCTTCCTGGACCGTCCTTGCTCCTACGTCGCAGACCGTTACGACGGAACATTGGCAATTTGCTGCCCGAAATGTCGGCCCTTGCTCCGCGAGAATTACTTGATGAATTACTTTAATGGTCACTAAAAGGAGGAAGGGGCAGAGTGTTGGATCATTTTTGTAGAGATAAAATCAGTTTTAGGGTTGTTAGAGAGGTACGTGTAAACGTTAAATACTTTTTCTTGCTCTAGCCGATTGAGAATTTGATTGGTGCTCATGGAAATAAAGTTTGATAAGACGTATTTAGTTTCGTTTCGGATATGATTGTTGATTTGCTCGGAGCACGTGAGATGTTTATTCGAAATTTCATGGCCCGGCGGTCATTGTCTCGGTCTGAGCAACTTGCTCATAATTGTCGCGTTATTAGCGATTATGACTGGCCTAATTGATTCCCGGTCATCGACGCAAATGAATGACGGTGCTCGTTTAACGGACCGGCGATACAATGACCTCAATAACACCCTCGCCGACCCGAAACTTGTCAAGTCCGACGACACTTTGCTTTCTAGCTAACTCGCCGAGTTCCACCCTTCTAAGAGGTTCCAAGACGACCGGGATATTAATAATAATCAAGATGTGTCTCAGTGACCCGAAGAAAAATATTATCCAGAGAAATGTCCGTCGATACTAGACACTTTCACATAAATCCAAGAATCTCCGGGGAAAGCTCTAACGCATTACAAATATTGAAAGATTTAACTAGAGTGGACTTATACATCTAATAACCAGCTCATATTTCTGGCTCAACGCGGAGAAATATTTGTGATAAAAATTCTGTACTTCTTCGGCAGTCGCTCAATTCCTTTTAATACGATACCGAGGAAACACAATAAATGGGTAGAGAACTGCGTCCGCTGTCCTTTGGTCAATCTGTTGAAGCGAGAATCTCATTACACTTGCTACAGTAGTTTTACCCTGGCAAACATTTTTTCATCGTCTCCATTTCTCGATGGAATTAATCGAAACGTCGCCTGCACGATTCCGTTTTAATCCATCTTCAGTGCAGCGGCGTGAACGTGCGGAAAACCGTAGCTGATAGCGCTGCGTTGCAACAAACCCCTAACAGCAAGGGTATAAACCCCTACGCTAACTTTCGAACCCGACCTTTCGCCGCGTGCTTTCGATATCCTCCCAATAACGCCTAACGTCATATAATAAAATGACGCTACTCAAATTCCACCAACGAACGTAAATTACTGATTGCATTTTTCTAAAACCGTTACGGAGCACTCTGAAATGGTTGCGCAAACAGGCACTGAGGCAGGGTATACTAAGTACCCTATCGCCTTAAGCTCGAGCAATCGTAATTCCAGCAGTTTGGAAACGTGTCCGTCCCGAGTCTCCGCTGGGATCGTCCTAGTCTCTGAGAATGACGAAAGTTGGAACAAGGGACGCCGGTGGGAGGGAGGGAAATCGTAATGACCCGTCGAAAGGCAGAAACGGCTGATGTGATCTGAGATGATCCGAGTCCCCTTATTCCTCGAGCGGGCATGAACGTGATTAGCGTCGTTGGCCGCTCCTCCATAGGCGCCTGCAATGCTTCCCATCCGTTCTCATGGTGGAACCTCGCCGCTCCAAACTGTCAAGGCAACTTTCCTCCCCAGGCGAACTCTTCCTCCGGGAAGTCTTAACGATCCAGACGAACCTGCCAATAGCCTTGATCCCGGATCATAGCTATAACACGTATGGCGTGTCATGTTTCATCGAAATCCACCCCCCCCTTCTACTGCTCGTTTTATTGCAATAGTTGAGTGCCCGATGACTGACCCCCTGAACTGCTCGTAAAACAAGGAACCCTCGAACGTTGCAGCGGTGAGACAAGCCAAAGCAGTTTAACCCCTTCCTGAGGGCTTTGTTTACCTTGCCGAGGTATTCCTGCGCGTCGGAAGAAAGTTCGTCTATTCTTCTGTTCGTTTGAATTTGCGCGTCAATGTCTCGCGGATAATTCTAGAAAAAGGCGTTCGAGTGGACGTTAAAGGCGATCAAGATGATGTAGTTGCAGTGTTTGTTAGAAATTCAGGATGCAAGGGCACCGTGTTCGCCGTGGGTCAGTGAATGAGACTGGTAGAACGGAAAATATTTGACGATGGACCGTAAAACAGCTCGACGCCGGCGGAACAGCCATCTTATTTGCATAGGACTTCGACTGGCTGGGTATTGCGCAGGGTTCGCTATAATTTCAAGTACATTTCCCCCATGGCGAAAGGCCGTGTTTTCCTTGCATCCCGCTGTGCCTCGCAGTTCGAGAATTTCCCGACAATCATTTCCCCGCGCTGGCCTAGACGGGCAATACTTAATTATCTGTGCGAAATCGTTGCACGACGTGGAACGTGCCTCCTTAATTCCCGTGGCATTGTGAGCCTTGTTTACTCAGCTCATTAGTACAGATTTCGTGTGTTCGGAGGATAAAAGGGATACTAAGCACCCCTACCTATCAAAGGCTCGCTAGATTGCTCTTCTCGCGGTAGACGTTACACCATCATCCTTGATGAACGACGCACTACGTGAGTTATATACCGACTCGACGTTCTTACAAATAAACGGGCCAACACGAGTAAGTAGTGACTCTATAGTCAAAGCGTACAAAAATGGCTCACACGCTGAGCATAATGCCCTCAGTAATGTTGGAGGTATAACGAGATATGGTAAGATGATAAGGTATCATCTCTCGTAATGCACTAAACTCGTAATGAACTTAAACAGCTATTTTCACTGCGTCAACCAGAGGATTTTGTTTTTAATTTTGCCTACCAAAAAGTAATAGAGCATGTATCGTAAAAACCATACTCGAAGTTGCCCGACCGTAACGGAACGAATTCATAAAACCTTTTTTGATTTTATTCTCAGCGAGCTTCCTGAAAGTGGAGTACCGTACACAGCGGAAAAGTTAGTTACGTCGGAGCACTCGAACTGTCGGAAGAAGACACTGCAGTGGAAAAAGATCGTCCACATCCGGCAGCGTTCGGCCCCAAGCAAACATATCGATGACCTACGTCGCCATTACAATGCCAGACAAAATAGATTCCCGCAACTGCGCTGAAATCCAAGACATTCCCGGCATATCGACTGCACGGACAACGGAAAATATTAATCGAAAATATTTTTATCGATATTATACGAATAACTAAGATTCCTAACAATATATACAGTCTTTACTCCACATTTAAATATACGAAAATATTAATTTACCCAATAAGTAGAACGTTTAAGTAGTTATATTTCAAGGATAATGACAAGAATAATATGTAGTAGAAAATGAATATAATTCACTTGGCAAACTATAGTTTACGTGTATCTTTTTGTGGGCATGTAAATATTATTCCAAAGTCATCGTGTATCATCGCAGTGTCCTTTGTATTATTCGAACGTTGAGGTATTGTGCCTGAAAGTTTCGCCATACACCATTTCCCGTCTTAACAGTCGGACAAGTTCTTGCCCGAAAGTTCGTCTCAACTCCTAACGGTTTGCAACTTCTAACGAATTTCGAAAAAAAAAATGACTTGGAGAAGTGCCGGAGCAAACACCCCCTTGTTATGTAAGAACAGTCTCGCACAACATCGAGACTCCTCTCTTTCGTTTGCCCGACTCCAACGGTAATGACACTTTAGGCTACATATGGGATTTCCAAGGCCCTCACTATTACAGCGCAAAAATTGAATCGGTAAATTAGAGATGAAATTTTCTTGAGTAAATAAATGTCCGGTCGTCACGGTAAATACCAAACATGAAACTCGAATTTCCTGCATGTCAATCGTCAAAAAAATTCAGTCGAAAATTTTGTCGAGCATTCGATATTCTTTTGGCAAACGAGACTTTCCTCATGTTTGCTCGGCGAAACGCTGATTGCACCTGTAGATCGCGTGTGGTGAGCCTTACGGCGAGAACACGGTTCGCGGATGATAAATTAACGTTGCAAGTGAACTCGCGAAATAATGGAGAGAACGAACGCGTGGCATGGCGGATGAACTTTGAGACGTACGAATTTTCCTGGTGGTGGAAATACACGGCGGCAGGAGCCAACGAGTCGTCTACTCGCGGTGAGTGCTACATTTTTAACGGTCTTAAAAGGACGAAAGGTCGTGGCATTTAACGATTAACCGGGTCCTCGATGTATCGAAACCCAACGACTCGTATCCGGGTCTTTAAATATGAACGCATGCTAAGCGAACACCCAGGGAATCCTCCGTTACCCTTCACCGAAGCCAGAAATAAAAGTCCGACTTATCGGAAACCGGGAGATTAATCGTCCGCCGGTTTAACCTTTTTCTACATTCTTTCATACACCTCATATATCTCTTTTTTAGGGTTTCGCTAAAACCATACGCTATTAGTCAAAAGTAACAAACGAAAGAGAACTTAACCGTACTTTGCAAAAATACTTTCTACACCCCTAAATTAAATAATCTTCATCGTACCACTTTTAGGTTTAGAGTTGTTTTTATTAACTTCAAATATTTTTTTACTGAAATTATCTGACTTGAGGGAATGGACGTTGAAACTAAGGTCACTCGTTATCTTATTTCGTGAATGATCGTGAGGGAAATACACCGTTCGAAAAGCGACGTGCGTTGTCGAATGGGTCTTCGTTGATTACAAAAATGGCGATGTGTATGGAGCGGCAAGATTTATGGGGATAATTACGGCGTTCCGTCTTGACGCGCGATACGGGCGATCGATCGTCGGTCGCGACACGTTAGACAACTTGATGCATATTTACCTAAGCATGTCGGCGAGGTCGTACGGCAAGAGCAACGCCACGTCCTGCCTTTACAAAATTTTACTCGGCCGGCAATTCTACGGAATTCTCCCTGTAATCGTCGAATCCATCCCCGTTCCTATCGGGTCAATCGAATCGACACGTAAACGTGTTTCCCGGGAAGATAGATGTAAAGTAAATCAAGTTCGTAATCTAATGCGTGCCGAAATATATACCGCCTTATCAGATTTAGGGGGAAATCTTGTTCGTTTAATTACGGAGCGAAAAACTGTTAGGAAATCAGATAAACGTGCAAGCATGGATTCCTACCACCCTCAGCGATGGTTATCTTTGAATTGTCGTAGACTTTCCTTCGAGTACATGTTAGATACACGTGGTTCGCTTCATTTCGTTAGGTTTCCATGCGTTCATTTAATTATCTCGCGGGAGTTTTACACCCGTAGCGGTTCTTTTGCGTCGAGGCCGCTCCTGAGGAAATATTCCGTAGCCTTAGACTCAAATAAACATGAAAAGATCCTTCGAGAGGCCGGCTGGGGGGAAAAAAAGGTTGAAATAAAGATCACAGGACATGGGATCTGCGCAACGCTGACCCGTTCTCTCCACGCGGACAATAACAAACGAGCGAGAAAACGACGGGGAAAGAAAAGGTGACCTCGTACAGTGAGTAAGGGCCGTGCATGTTTTCTTGCAATGTATACCCCGACAAATAGATCTACCGGGCAAGAAACGCGGATGCTCGACGGTTTTTTTCCCTTACCCCCTCCACCGAATCGTTTTGCTCGGTACACGCTGACCCCGGTCACGAAATGAAATTCATCCGGCGAACGTGGGAGCTTTTGTTCCTTCGCTAACCGGCGGAAACTGCGATGCCATCGACGAGTTCCACGGGAAATCGCGGGAATATCATGCATCGCGGGACGTTCTAACTGTCCGAACTTTCGCACACGATTTTCAAATGCCGCCATGAGCCGGCCGTGTTTTTCCATTGCCAGATCGTCGTTGTAAAGTTTCGCGAATTCAGGCGCGAATGTGCACAACGTACTGGCGCACAAAGCGGTCCCCCTTTCAACGGCGATTCGTAGTAGTTGTTTTCTTTTTTTAATGTATTCCGTTAGACTGACATTCGAGAACGAACGTGAAACCTGAGCAAGAATGAAATGGTATAAATTCAAGCTTCCGTGTAAAATAAGAGCAACGGCAAAACGGCTCTCTGTCGTGGAGAAATCAGGTAAAACGTAGTTTAGTATAAAATATTCGGTAAAAAGTTTGACGTTGAAAGAGAATTACTGCGACTACGTAACATGACAGACGTGGGAATGGTCGTAAAGGAGATTATGATGTTCGATACGTCTCGTAATGTGCCAGTAATGTAGTGATTCTGAAACGTCGGCTACATTTATATTAGAGGCAAGAAGCGAGCAAAGAAAAAGGTATCGTTGGGATATTTCGTGGGGCTGGGGAACGTTGAATGCAAATTTTTCAGCAACTCCGGAGAAAAAGATTTCGATACTCCATGGTGCTCGCTTTTACCGCTGTGATTTATCGGGTCTCAATAAACGTTAAAATGGCCGATCGAGTTAACCCGTCGCATGCACTTGGCTAACGAACCGTGGTCTGTTCCATCTGCATACATACGACGCGTACGGGGGAACAAAATCGAAGGCAAACGTGCCCGGCGTTAATGTTCGTTCGAAAAGCGAAGGACGATGGCTGCGGGACAGGTCGATTCATAACAATCCGAGTGGCTGTTTACAGGAGGGAAGCATCGAGTGAAATTCTTCGTACAATCACACCTTCGCCCTCCGCGCAGTTCCCTGAAAATTTGCATTTTTATCGGGAAAATAACAGCGCTGTATTTTCCGTCCGGAGGTGGATTTTATTCGACGTGCTTTCCGGATCATTGGATAGGGACGGGGGCGGGGGGAGAGTTGGCAACGAGGCAGCTACTTAAATGTGATACTTTTCGAGCTTTCCATCGGAAAATGTGCTTCCCGAGTAGCGCTCTGTTTGTACACAGACTCTGGAAAAGTCTAAACGACGTCAGCATGGAGATGCGACTATCCCCCGGGTGGAACGTGTAGCCGATACGTCGTCGCGTGGAAGTTGAAAAATCACGGGCATAAATCAAACTAGAGATTAAGGTACCGCGCAATAAATCAATTTTCCTGAAAACTAAAGTCAAGCTCCCAAACCACACGGTTTACGCCTGATGAAATTACTTTTTCTAAGGTCCTCTGTTAGAAATTTACAGTGGCGAGATAGAGTGGGAAGTTTTTTTTTTAGGGGTTGCTGAGAGGTACGGAAAGGAATAGTAATGGTGGAAAATGAAGTTTAAAAAACCGTTCCGTGAGTTCCAGTCGTTCGTTGTCGGGGAGATTGAAATACCTGTTACTCGGGGCGAAGCTAAGGTGAATGACTCGTTTTGTGAGCGGGCACTTTGGATTCCGTGGAAAAACGGCGCAAGCTTCAGAGACGGTATGTCGCGACAAAACTTGGCCAACCCTTAACGCGATAAGCCGGCAAGGTCGTAACTTTTTTAATTATTCCCAGAGACCGAGCAGATATGCTGATAATTTCGATCTGCATATGTAAGGTTATTTGTAAGAACTTTCCGGGGGGGGGCTCGCTGGTGAACTCCAAGTTTCCAAGTAATTTGAATTTCCGATGCCAGTAGATTCCGGTAATTCTGCGCGAAAACTGCACATCTCTCTCGCCTCGGCAGTCTTTCTACGCTGTTGCTTCCGATGTGCTTCGCCGTCCTGCTCGTGGTGTCGTTTGCCGTGAGGAGAAATCCTTCTGATAACTCGTTTCAACGTGACGTTCGTTGATGGAGAAAAGAGAAGCAAGTAGGAACAACCTATCGTCGTCACACGAGGTCCCCCGCCGTCTCGAGAATGACAGATTTCACGATTTTTAACCTTCACCAAAGAATTCAACAGCAAAATCTAAGAAATAAGTAGAAACGGATGTACAGGGTCAGACAAGCGCATTGCCCTGTCGAAAGTAAGCTGGGAAATTTCCAATCCATTCTAAAGCAATTTGCTCGTCCACAAGTTGGCCGTGCGAAGTAGAAACTACCGAACGTGGTTAGACGGGTTCATCGTCATTTCAAAGCCAAGTGCAAGAACTCTTATCTCTTGTGAGCGAACCGACGCGCTTGTAAATCCCGAGAAACAAGTAGAAACAGAGTTCATCGGCATTTCTCTCTACAGCTGTAACAAGTCTTATCCGCTGGCACGCTACCTGCATGTCAATAAATCCTGAGGAACAAGCGGAAACAGACGGACGTGATGCGACGGATTAAATGGCTACCGTACAAATTTCTCTTTCTAATAACGCAACTCGTGAATCGATAAATCTTGAGAAACAGGTAGAAACGGACGGGCGCATTCAGACGAGTTTTTATGGTTTCATATAACAGCGCCAACAATGCTCGCCTTTCGTAATGTAACTCTGAGGACAATAAATTCTGCGGGAAATAAGTTGCGGGGTTATTTCGCACCAAGAAGTCGGGCGATGTTTTTCCGAGCACCTCGTTTCGTGGGCTAGAATCCTCGATGATTGTCGGCAGAGAAAACGAGAAAGTAGAGTATAACGAAACGTGGTCAGACAGTCTCATAGCAATTTAAAATGACAATTGTCTGTATTCCTATTTCTCGTACTTCGATCCGGACGTCAATAATCTTGTCAGAATTAGCGGGGAAGAATAAGGAGCGCAAATTAATGAAAAGAAAAATGGAAAACGCCGCGGTTTCGTATACTCCGTGATAAGAATTGAACGTGAGAATGCAATTCTCGATAGGGAGAAACATTATTTGTTTTCAAATCCACAATATGCAGTTCCCGGCCTAAGTACTCTTTAAAACTTCCGACTATCCTATTCAAGGATCTTTCAAAGTAGTACTTTAAATTTCACCGCAATGGAACGCTATCTCATCAACTCGCCTCCCCCAAATCCCTTTCCTTGCATTTCCCTTTATCCTTATCCTAATTCTGTATACAATGGAAAAGTTTCAGCGGAGCCGATTAAGTCTGCGCTAAGACGGTCCTTTGGAAGGACAGTATTTCGCAGCGCCTAAGATCGTTTGATTCGCAAAACGTCACGCAAAGATCCTTTCAAACCTAGCATTTTTCGATTAACACCAATCCCATCGCAGGACTTTAGAACGTCAAAAGCGATATTCGATAATTAGAGCGTATTCGATAATTAGAGGCCAGAGAATGACCATTTCCTTGGGAAGGGGAAACGGTTAAATCGTTGGCTCTTAGGAATAATAAATCAGAAGTGACTAACAATACGGCGACCCTCGTTAGGAATTGATTTGTTAGGCCGAATGGAAGGGTACGTCAATTCCAGCCGAGCGGCGCCGTATCCGCTTGTATTTGTCGTCGCGTGCGAGGACCCGTGAGTTTACCTCAGTGATCGACGTGGCAGTCGGCAACCGATGGATTTTCCTCGTGTTTCCTCATGTCCTTGAGCAGCAGCAGCAGCTGGCAGTCCTCGAGAAAGGATTTAGACGCTCGCCGCGGGAAAGGACGACGAAACCGAGGACTACGCGTGACAGGACCGGCTTTTCCCACTGGTTCCCGGGGGAACTGGCGTCCCGGCGTTTCGTATCGACGCGGCAACGGACCGTACCGTCACGACGTGTCGACGCGCACTGCTCGTGAACGCCGCGGCACCGTCGCGTCCGGTGTGCGTCGCGCCGACGACCAGGAGGACGACGACGACAAGCACGACACCCACGTTCACGCGCAATACTACCGCAGGAACTCCTGTATCGCCGTGAAATCCTCGCGCAAGCGCCCCGAGCACAGGATCAAAGCTCCTTGCCAACGAGCACGGAGCGTCTCAGAAGTTAAGGATAAGATCCGATGCCGTTCGATAACATATTTGTATCCGTTCTTCGCCGCTCCAATACCCGAAAGTTCCCTCGATAGACTCGAGTAGGACAATCGCGTCGTTCCTTTTACTGTATGACTTTCGAAATAAACGGCTCAATGAAAATAATCCGGTGCTTTGCCGTACATGGACGGAAAGGGTCCTATGTTACGGACCAAATTTCGGACGGCTGGCCGATGTTTTCGTGTCAGCCGGAATTTTATTTGAATATTTTAAAGGAAATCGTGGCTCGTATGACGTTCGATAGAAATAAAGGGTGGAAACTTTGCTCATTCGGAGTGAAGATTTCCTGAGCTAGGGATAAAATTTTCACAGACTCAGTAATAGTGCGTCTTCAATTTTCAAGCTACGAAGTGGCTGAATGTCCGATATATCCTGAGATACCACTTTTATAGAGTATACTAAAAGAATATGAGCAGGTATTGCCGATGCGTATAGCTTCATTTGAATATCTATTCGGAGCTGTAGAATACGTTCTACAGAGTTTCACCTCTTTTTCATTTCTTCCATGGGCGGATTTCCGTCGGCCTAGCGGGTTGACAGAATCGTGACTTATGGACTCTCTTTGTGCGCCATCGAAAGCCCACGATTCCCTCTTTCGTTGAACGTGTCTGCCGAAATATGGGAACCCTTGCCCGAAGATACGGAAGCGCTGAATTATTGCGCCACGAGGAATTCACATTAACCATTATATTAATCGACAGGCGAGAAACATAAATCCTCCGAATGGCCGAACGATTACGATTGAATAATAAATGCCAGTATCATCGGTAAAACTCTCATTTATCGCTGCGTAGTTGGCAGCAGCGAGGAATGATTTCAATAGTAACCGAAGGATTTACTGTGGACCCGTGTAACATTGTTTGTCAATGAATTCGTTTTAATTATTCATCGGCCGTTATTATCTTGATATATGCGGACGATTAAATTAGCCTTGTGTCTTTTCACGAAAGGGGCTGTAGGACTTACAGTCGCTCTTGTGCTCCGCTACAAGCACCCCACTATGTAAATACGGAACTGCTGACTTCTACTGAGCAGCGTAAAATTTACATAACGCATAATTCCTGCAGCATTCGTGGGACGAAAGTGATATCGTCCATTTGCAGCAAGGGCTGGTAATTCCTGATCAGGAGTAAAACAGTTGGTCGCTTTTCCATTATTCATCAGCGGGAATTAAGAGTCTAATGACCATTACTATCAACTTCATTTCCCACGAATCGGATTCATTGTGAATTAGCCCGTCGATTACGTAGTCGGTTAATGAACGCCGTACTTTGCAGACATTAAAATCGAATCCCTGTGAAATTATATATCTTCGATCTTATGAAACCGAAACTGCAACGAGATTCGCAAAACGTCCCTAACCGAACGGAATTGGCGCAATGAGAGAAAATGGTTTCCGGTCATTACATCGCGACGTATGGCGGTACAAGAGCAAGTCGCTGGTAAATTTACTACTTTTACTGTAGTAACAAATGGCTGTCGAGTGGACACAAGTTAATTGAACTTACGGAAGGACCTGTGTTTCTTCACTGTGAAATACTACATTTGCTCCTTCAATACGAAAAACTATCTTAACGTTTCGTTCTGAATAGGACATAAACACGTTTCCTTCGCGTGTCACGATTATTCGTGAAAAATGAATGACAGCGGAAGATGATTAATTCCGGGGTGTATTATCTAGGCTTCCGCAACATGTGTCCGACAATCAGACGCACCCTCATCATGAAATGAGATACGATAACGTGCAATTGCACAGCGTGGCCTAATTTGAAATTGCATCCGGTCCTCCGGGTGTCGTTGTACTTACGGGCCGGACGAAGCAGGGGAAGGGGAGGGGGAAAGGGGCGTAGGAGTTGGCTCGGAGCTGCGATAGACTCGTTACATGGGTGGATCTCAGCGAAGGTAATTAACGACCGAGCGAGATATAATTCCACACTATCGATAGGTATTTTATGCTTGGTCCAAGTCCGACACAGGTCTGTCAATTCTGTCGTCGAGCAATCAGAAGTCCCAGGATTGTACACCCCTTCCTCGATTGTCGAAATTAAACAGTATGTATATAACTCACTGGAAAATTACATTTAACTGTAATTATTGTTAAACCGAATTTTCGGTCCGTAGCAGGTGGACTTTCGAAGGAGAGTTTTACTTGTTCTTATCTTCTTACGACTGTTCACGGGACGGTGGTTAATGCGGAAAGTTTAAAATGATTATCCGTGCTTTGTTTTACCATGTATTTTGCAGCAAGTGGGCGAGTACAACGGTGTTCTGATGTGCCACGGTTAAAGAGAAAAGCTTTGATCGACATTTCCAGCGTAATACAACGACCGGCGGGAGGAAACAATTACGAGAAAATTTAAATGTCTAACGTATATATGTACATGGGAAATCGAGCGACCTCTTCGCGGAAGTCAGAATAAGGAAACTCACTGAAATAGGAGCATATTTCTCGTCCGGCAGTATCTTGCAGAATCTCTTCGTGACGTACGGCGAACTGGAGATTTGCGATTCACTCCGGTCAAACAAGATGAGGATCTTTCGAGCACACCTTGACCGGAAATTTGAACGAAAATTACTCTGTACTCGTTACACACGAGTGAACCGAAATTCCCGGAAAACTATTTCATCTGAATTTCAAGAAGATTACTGGATATCATAAATTCATTTTTCAGTCTTATCTAAAATTCTCGGATATTACTTAAGGATCGCTCGCTGAACAGAGCCAATGAAGTTCCGAAAACTTTCCTCTCGTTTCTCTTGTTTTTTGAACTCGGGTACATCGGTAGCTGACCCGCTGGATCTTCCGAGTGATACAACTCTCCCGATATTTTTCGTCGTTAAGCTGACTGTTTCATTGTGGCACATCGCGGCGTAACGCAACGGCACGGTTGGTAACGGTGTCATTGAAAGTAGATATTCGCAAGTCGTAGGCATCGGTTCGTGGCCGGAACACACATAGCCACGACGGAGGACGGGTATTATTGCACGCAAGCCGCCATAAATCTGTTTTTCCCCGACGGGGAAGCTCTCGTGTACCTAGACATACACACGGGACGAGCACAAACACGTCTGAACGCCGGGGCTTTGCCGCGTACATTTATCAGAATGTATCGCCGATGCGTACACCTCGCACGTATCGTCGCATTAACACGAGCGCCCGATGTATTTACGTACACTGCGAACCTTCGTCTCGGCTTATCGCAGCGGGACGGCCGTTATTTCATCGTTGCAAATACGACGCACATGCCACGTAAATTCTTCCAGCTTGATATTCCCGATATTCCGCCGTGTCGACGTGCTCCTTCGCGGGAACCACGTAAAAGCGGACTTTTCTCGAAAGTCTGCTCGGAAAGTGTTTGATGATGTTAAAAGCTCCACCTCAGATTCTCCTATGTTTTTTTCCTTGTTGCTTCGTATCCAAACGGATATTAGATATCCCCTGATTTACTCGAAGAACAGGTATATCCTGTCCAACATACGCGATGATATGCGGATGCAACGGGGTAGTTTCTGCAAGGATGTTTGCCTACGGAAGCACAGATCGTGATGGAAGGTACGCTAAGTACCGTCACTGATCACAGAAACGCGTAAATTATTTCCCGACGTTGGAAATAGCATGGCTTCAAGTTTCTACGGACAGTTTCTTGATACGGATTATAATGCACTCAAGAAGACAAGCGAACTCAGTCCATCGCTGTCTAATTCGCGTTCCATTGTTAAACTTCAGAATGAAAGGATCAGACCAGCGTAAGGTAAGTCTTTAAGTTCGTCGTTTTATGAGTCAGGGAAATGAAATAATGGATAATAGTATCATATTTAAATCGTGTAAGGGATATGTGGATTTGCTGATTATTTTGTTACGATTAAATAGTTTTTGGAAGATGTAAAAGATTTGGAAGGCTGCTGTAAATGTTTATTGACCTCTGAAATGTGTTGCCCAACATTGAAACAAGAATACAAGCAATTTCATTCCTGTCGAAGTGAGGGAGATTAACCTCGCGAATCTTCACGATCGTCACGTCGTTTCCCTCTATATCTGCCTTTTCCTGTCTTAATACCGTCCTAAAGCGATTATTATACCGGATGTTGAAACCCCACGTCTATTCGTGAAAGTAATGTTCGCCCAGTTCCGGTTCTACTCACGTTGTATTCCTTGCACATCATTTTCGAGATGTCCACATTTACACCCGTCGTTTATTACGCAATAAAACGTATAGAAAGGCATACGGTACAGTGTACGAAAAATCGTAAAGTATGGTAGCGCATAACAGATAGCAACATCCGCTTTGCACTTGCAGAAACTGCAAAATATTTACAGTCACACATACACTACAAAAGTAATAACTTTAGTGATACTGACTTTCAGCTTATACTCTATCCAAAAAATTCAATGGAAACACCTGTAATAAGTGCAAAACGAATGAAGTAAGAGAAGAATATTTCAAGATTTTCCAGTAACTAAATTATTCGAAAAGTTTTCTGGTATCTAAAAGGTTTTAATTAAGTACATGCGGAGTTTGTCATAACTGTTTTAATACAAAAGAAAATATGATTGATTTGTAAGATACAAGAATTAAGGTAAATCAAAAGCAATGACGATCAATAAATACCCCAGATTTTTTGGTACACAAACAAGTGTGCGTGTATTTTCTAAATTAGACCACGAGGAAACGCATGAGAAGAAGCAGCGCAATATTCCTACCCTATCACTATATCAGGGTGGAAGAGTCGTTAAAGGCTGCCACTAAAGTAGAGTAGATTTTATGAAGCTTTGCTGGCGTAATAAACACACTACCTCGTTTAAGTATCTCGTGAGCTCCTATATAACGAATTTAGTTAATCGATACGGAGGAAAGCCGCTTTGGAAATTTCTGAAAAGATATGATGTTAGAGAGATTAGTATTGTGTACATTACTCCTATCTTGCTATAATCCAAACGAACTCGTAAAAGCTTCGAACGGCAGGATGAACAAACAAATTAGCGCTTATAAATAGTTTGTCGCTAATAATAGATCAAACTTTTATATTAACGTACAACATAAAAGAGATTAAACAAATTTCGGAAATTTATTATTCTACGATATGTTTTGTACTGAGAGGTCAGAGAAGAATTATTACGTTTATTATTATTTACGTTGGCTTACAAATTGAATCCCTTTTAACTGGTTATACAGTTGTTTTACAACAATAATTTCAAGATAGTAGGAGTTGATAATGTTGGTACATTTAATGCGAGACAAGTCCTATCGACTGACGATGAAACAGACCTTACCTTCTCAAATGTCGGTTTCCCAAACAACAAAACAACGGTAAGAAAAATAGGATTACGAAAAGAATTGCACTCGACTGCGCAAAAAATATTTTATTTTAATCAGGAATGGATAATGTTCAATACTTTAGAAATAAGTAATTGCTATTAAAAATAGTTGAAACAGTAGTTAAATCAACATAAATTAAATGTTTGTCACGCGGTTAAAATAATATCGAAGTAACAAAAAACATATAAACAATTTGTTATAACTTAAAATAAATGACGGAACAGTTTTTTTCGAACATAAACTCTTCTTTGTAATGAATACCATATACAAACAATGCAATTATATCTCTTGAAAAGTAAATGAGTTTTCTGAAATCCTCTATTCTGTAGCTAGTTTACAGGAACGCAACAATCGCGGTTCGATAAGTTGAGCGTGATTTAAACTAACGATATCATGTATCACAGGTTCTGTCTCCTCTTCAGGAAGTGCGAATTTCCCCATAGGTACATGGATTTCATCTTTACCTTCTGCAATAAACATAAAAGAATTTCGATTTATCTTCAGTAATAGACGTTTTGCGTTTTAATATAGTAATCATTATTGGAAATATTTGAATCTTTGAAGTTACTTACTAATTACTTTGAAGTTGTAAACTTTGGTATCTGGTTGATATGATAGAATCTCTGCAACAATGAAATCTGACACTTGGGGCGTATAGTCAAGCCCTATTTTCAACATCTGCAATTACAGTGTGAGTTAGTTGCTGCATGATATGGATGTCTAATTATAGGATACTTACTTTGAACGCTATAATCTCCCCAACATTAGCGACGGATTGCATGAGAGGTATCTTCTGTGGATCTACTGTAAGATAATCATCTTCTTTTTCAGGTTCGCAGATTTCTTTCTTAGCCGAATCTGTTAAAGATTGTACCCCAATCTGGGCGCTTTTATTTACTACTACGTCGTTTTCACAGCCTAATTGCGTTTCCCCCGTAATTGTTCCGTTTGCACTTCGATCAACAGCCTTTACAGATTTGTCATTAGTAGCTGCACTATCTAATGTGTTCTCAGTCTTTATTTGTTTCGTCGCTTTCCTTGCAAACGTAAGCGGCGTGGAACTCTGTCGCAGTGCTAACAAAGTTGAGAGATCTCTTGTCGGGAACGACGTATTTTGGTTAAATTCCTTTGTAGACCCTTCATTTCCAGAGAGGCTGTCTATATTATTCTCTTGATTATCAATATTATCAAACCGTATGTGTTTTCCTGCCGAAATAATTAATGAGTTTATAATTTTTGGTTTCTTTGATTTGTTTTCTTCAAAACTAATGTCACGAGGGGCAATTGGCTCATGTTTTTTGTTTTTCTTTCTTCGTATACGTTTCCTCTTACTGAAAGATATGTTCTCCAATCCACTGCAGTCTTCAGTAACATTGCTTTCTGTTGCTTTTGAATCAGTAGTACCATCCATTTCTGTATCTTCTAAGAAACTGTGATATAATGTTACATCATTTTTATTATCACCTAAAAACAACAGTACAGAATTCATTAACCAAAATAATGAGAAACAGAATGTTGACATATACGTGTTCACAATTTTCTCACCTGTTGGCAATTTCTGAAGTGAACTGTCTATCGCTGCCTGTGAGACCGAAGCAGCACATTCGTGTCTATGATTTGTTGCAGTATTATTATTATGTACTTCTTTGTGAGAATTTATTTGCTGAGAAATGTCTTCTTCAACAACCATATTACTCGACTCTTGAAGAAAGCTGGTAAAGTGCTCATTGGACTTTGCATTGTCTTGACTGTTACTATTTGTGGTTGCTACAGAATGCATACTGTTTACAACTACCGACGTCGTATTACAGCTTGACAAAAGCATCTCACCTCGCAACCCTGTACCAGGTACAGCCCTACAGTAATCGTAAATATTTTTTAGTACAAACATTGCTCAAATGTTTTTCCGACGAAAAATTCCGGTTCATGCACTGACATATTGTATAGTTATGCCCTGTCTTTTCATCCTTTGTCGAAAGTATGATTGAATTTTATTTGATATCGAAAATCTACCTACACAATCAGCTCATCTTCTTTTAAAATACGAACATCTTCATGTGGCGGTAAATACGCAGCATCGTTCAGCAGAAGATGAAAAGGTTCATCGATACCAAACAACTTGATAATATGTTTCTTAACGTGATCAATTTGCCAGATCTTAGTGCCATCGATGTAAACCCAACAAATCTGTCGAGCATCTCGGTAGAAATTCGATAAATCTACTTTTACACGAAAATTCGACATCTTCAAAAAATGTGAGGTTATAGTCACTCCTTAATGCCGGCTTGTCGCGGTTTGGTATTTGAAATGAAAGTCTAGAACTACCTATCCTTACCCTAACCTCATCCGTAAACTAATACCAATACGCATGCGTCACCGCAAGTTACTTAAGAACAAACCTTGTAAACTAGAGGTATTGAGGATAATAGGGTCCCAAGGATTTCCGTAGATTACCAGGATAATATGAACAGTACCTATATCCCGTTGAATCTTTTAACAATTTAATAATAAAATCATTACTAAAATTAAAAAACAGAAAGTTCCTCTCCTATGTTTTGTGATTGTCAATATCTAAAAAAATATGTAGTTTAATTGATATATTTCTCCTACATTTCTGAAAACGTAAGTGCATTACATGTAATCTGTGGAAATAGGTCATCCAAATTTACAACAGAAAAGAGAAGTAAATCCCTTTACTCGCAGATTGTTATGACAGTTTTAATTTAAAGGTACGCATATCTGTTTCATTAAGACTTTTTATATTTAAAATTCCTCTCCATAGACACTAAGTATTTATTAAGCCTTTTTCATTTCCTATACATCGGAGATGTTTACAGAATTAGAAAAAAATTGCTGGGGTATATAATAAACATTGCACTGTGATTTACAATACATAACATACGATTACTGAATTCATCAGTGATAATACATAAGTACACAACTCTGTAATAAGAAATTGGTCGGTGATATTGGTAATGATATTATGTTTCGACGAAACATAAATTTAATTACCTCAAAAAACGATAAGTATTGTATAAATCTTATTTTTTCACATTTCCTAAACTCTAATTCCTACCGTATTGAAAGTATTCTTAAACGATAGTAGATAAATGTAGTTTGTCACGCGGTACTAGCATAAAAGCTAACTGTATATTTTATTTTTCGCGGAAGTATACATTAATAGAATACATTTAACAGTTTATGTATATATTGTATATATATATATATATATCCATGTAAAAGTATACCCAATGTGGGCTTAAAAGTAGCAAGATATTATCCGCATCATGGTACATTGTTTACATACATCGTTATTAATGCATCTTGACGTACTCGTCTTATTCTAGAATCAGTAGAATTGCTGGGAATATATTAAACAACATGTAATTCCATCTCTTCTGGGAGGAAATTGATAAGAAATATGTAATCTACTTCTGCTGATTTTTAGTAGGTATAGAGTTATTTTTATTTCTACACTTTTCCATCCTTACTAATATATCAGCACCACTTTAGTAACAGTAAACTTTAGAAGAAAGAATCCCTAAAATTATGACGATGTTTCAACATTATTTAAATGAAAAGAATTAAAGGAAATCCGGACGACGAAACAACTGTCATAAACATGCGTTCTCTGCCATAATATAAGGGCAGTGTTTCATGACCTTGAATAACAATAATAATATATAAATTATACATGAAAATTCCTCGGTTTTTCATTAATGTTCATTAATGTTCAGTCACACATAACTGTATTCTTGCTGTTATTTTTCGAATAATACATTCTTTAGATTTAGTTTCATTGTTTGCAACACAGACATAATTAATGGTAATTTGTGTTTTATTGATAAAATAGCAAACTGACTAGCAATTTGTAGGTACATACAGAGGTTTACCTTGAAAGGGTACAAGGAAAGTAATGAAATGATTCTTCTTATCCTACGTTGGAACATTGGGCATAATTTACTATACACTATAACTTACTTTAGTTTAAAGTCACTAATATTATTAAGGTAGTCTTAGCAAATTAAAAAATATTTCTAGAGATGCGAGAAGCTTTTTATACACGTATGTACCTGGGCTTTACCTTACGTAAACATAAATGCATGTAGGTATATTACTCTCCATAATTCCCATATACCTAAAAAAAATGTGGTGCACTCCACCGGATTCAATCTATTCACCGGCATGCAGCGTTTTTTTCACAATGAAGTTTATTTTTTATAGCCATATTCTTGATTAATGTTATATCCTCGCAGCGTTCACTATCGAAATTTCTTCCGATATATGAATTTTCGGAATCGGCTTTTATCTCGTAATTATACCGTAAAGCAAGAGCCGCACGTTGTAAATAAGTAGACTCAACGTATAGGCGGATTCTATTCGGCTTTAACTCGATGCAAGAGACAAGATAATCCACTTGAAAAGTTAGTCCCCACCGGCGAAGGATTTGACACGCCTAGATGAATTACAATGGAAATATCATTGACTGTGGAATAACTTTAGAAAGCCACAGTTATCAGAGATTTGTCCTTCTGGTAGGGAATACTTGTCTAAATGTTGTCGCAGTGGAAGAATCAGATAAAAATCAATATATATTTATCGTCAACATAATTATGAAAACTGTTACTTCAACTGTTTGAAAATAAATATATATACTGTTATTTCGAAATTAGCGACCAACAATTCATCCCACTAAGATTTGCGTATTGTTGAATCGGACATAGTTTTATTACCGTTTAATATTTTTAACAAACCTATCTATTACAGCGTTGCATATAACATTTATACATAGTGCTCTGATATTAAATCTTCGACGTTTTTCTGAAGAATCATTTGCTGACGGATAGAGTGAAATGAATTTTTGCTCAATATTCAGCTTGTCGTACAGAGGTTGAAATTTTGTATTAAAAAGGACTTCAGAGAAACGTCGACTTCTGCGCGGGAATGGAAAAACAGATGGCCCGTAAAGTCATATATGTATATATGTATATATATCACGTATCGACGTTTGCGGGGAAAAGAAAGTGTTCTCGTCATTCGGCGAATACCATGATCGACGGTTTCGCGGTACATTGGTGGGGAACCTCATACGCCGGAGGGATTGGCGAAAGAATGGCCGCATTACGAGAGGATGCAGGAATTCCTCTTGGAGTTGGACCGTTCGCGAATCTGCTGCAGGTGCTGCAGCTGCGCAGGTGACGGGACGTGCGCGCTGCTGCTGCGCGAATTCAGGTGCTTCAGGTCATGGGGCGGAAGGGATTGCCGACGTCGTCGCAGTGCCGGGCTCAGGTTGTACTTAAGTTTTGCCTGTAT
Source organism: Hedychridium roseum (assembly GCA_963989215.1). Lineage (NCBI taxonomy): Eukaryota > Metazoa > Arthropoda > Insecta > Hymenoptera > Chrysididae > Hedychridium > Hedychridium roseum. Next base: position 5,405,347 of record OZ022312.1, on the reverse strand, counting down.
CAGCAGCTCCTTGAACACCTGGCTGATGTTGAGGTTCTCTTTCGCCGAAACTTCGACGAAGCCGTTCTCCCATGTCGCCGTCACCAGCTCCCTCGTGCTCTCCGTGTCCACCTGAAAGTCACCGAAGTCCCGGGTCAAACGATCGATCCCATACGGAAGCGACACGTCGACGAACGTCCGCTAGGAAATCGTCCTTTATCAAAGCAAAAGGTCCGCGCGATAGGATTATCGTGTAACAAAAAGAAGCACCTTTGTCAATGGTTTGTAGCTGAATTGTCTGTAGCTGAAAGTTCATTTTAAAGTCCCAGAAGAAGAATATAATGGATTTACAGGACGATAGCCAAGGGGGCTCATTATAACTGCACGCTCCTTTTTACTTCCTCACGATCTACCAATTAGTTTTTTCGCCGCGGGCCGAAGCAATGAATGTCCATCGGAACGTCCATAGCTTTAATACCGGAACGAACATTTCCTGAAGGGACTCGTCAGCATTTTCCGATACTCGTTTCCCCGGGTTTCACCGGAATCCCCTTACGAAGTAGCATCGGCGTAAGGCTCACCTCCTGTTCATTTTCGACGAGGTCGATCTTGTTGCCGACGACAACGATCGGCACTGCGCCCTTCGCGTTGAGGATCTGCGTCCGCAGGGTCTTCACCTCCTCCAGAGTCTTGGCGTCGTTGACGTCGTAGACGAGTACGAAGGCATCCGCGGACTTGATGGACAGCTCCCTCATCGCCGGGAACTCGTAGGAACCGGACGTGTCGAGAATGTCGAGGGTCAGCTGAATGCCGGAAACGTTGAAGTCCCCGTGATGCATCTCCTCGACGGTGCGCTTGTACTTTGGGTTAAAGGTGTTGTGGAGGAACTGGCTGATGATGGCCGTCTTCCCGACCTTCGCTGCTCCCATCACCACGATCTTATGGCGCACCGTGTTCTCCCCGGATTTTCCGCCGCCGCTGTCCGACTCCGAGAGCCTTTCGTTTCTGCAATTATTATCAAGGGTTGTCCAAGGATCAGCACCGTCGTAAAACCCCGAGCACGGAATTCCCGCGATATAGAACGACGATGGAACAGCTATCGGGACTTTACAGCCGGGAAATTCCGGAAAAGATCATAGAAAGGCCATGCTATCAACGATAATCTTTTATCTAAATACTCTTAAGATATCGCGAAAAAGGTTGCCAACTCAAGACGAATTACCGAAGACGTTTATTAAGAAATCTCCCAACGTCCTGTCCAATCTTGTTCCTCTGGAAAGCAATTTTCATCGTCAAACGTGAGATCATACCGCGGCGTAATTCCTTGATGAATTCCGAAAGACTTTTACTCTTATTTCTGTTGCCGTTATTTCTCGCGGTTCTTTCGCTCGTCCTGTTTACCAGGCGCGGCATACGCCAAATAGCTCGGAGCATTTACATCTTGGTAGCTGTGCGTGCTTATTACGAGGCGGAGACAGACACGGTTATTACCGGCCGTACAAAAGGGTAGAAGGAAAAGCCGCCCTCTCCGCGGAGGCCCAGATAATTAAAGCACCGACCTCTATCCGGCAGAAACGTGGGGATGGTTGACGAGGTAGGGATGGGGGGGGGAGGGAGAAGAAAGGCGAACCGAGAGAAAGATTGGTGTTCCACGATTGAACGGGAGAATCCGAATAAGAGGGAAGTTTGCAGGTGTACCGGGCACGAACCACCTGAATACACATTTCAGCAACCCCGAAAGCCTCAGTTGGAAAGGACCCGGGGGTGATAATGTCTCGTTTGAGGATTACACAAGGCAAAGTTCTCGGAGCCCTCGTCCGTTCGACTAAACTTCTTCGTCCTTTCGGCTTCGAGCGTTTCTCTCCGCTGAATACCACCTCGTGCACGAGCAACGCGAATTCAAGGGAAACTACGAGTTTACCCGTGACCACAAACAAAGAAATAAACTGTTCTGAAGAAACGATGCAACACAGAAAAATTCTTACGGTGTGCACCAGCTTATTCAGCTGACAAATGTTATCGTTTGTAAATGATATTTTTTATTTATGTGTGCAGAGAGTTGACAGCGATTTCAAGAAATTTTGTTTCAAACATAAATCGTCCGCGTTACACTCATTAAAAGTACGGTATAAGTTGGGACAAATTTCGAGAGACTTTCTAACATTAAGTTTATATAAATGTTCTGCCGAGAGCTCAGTCTGGAAATTACTTAATCTTGATGACGGAGCATCGCTACGGGGATCGGCGTAAAGTCAACTTCTTAAAACTCATCGGTGTTCCTCGTCACACGAACTTCCTAGCCATCTTTCAAGGTAATTTAAACGCCAGCTATAACAGCAAGCCGTGGTGCACTTTAGAAGAGGGTTGTGAGAGAAAGAGAGAGAGGAAGAAAAATTTCCAATGATTGCATTGTTCGCGTTTTTATAACGAGGTAAACTGATGAAAGGAACGCAGGTGCAGCGGAAATACAATGAACGAAGGGAGAAGCCACGGACCATCGTGCAAATTTTAATATCATTATTTTTCGAAGAGGGCATACCGTAGGATGGCTTTTCGGTGCGCTGTTTATCGTGTAAATGCACTTTGCTGCCTTCGAAAGCGAAAGCAAAAGCAAATAAAAAGCCACGGTACGCGTTGCGGGCTTTGAAAAATAACGAACGAAAAACTGAAAACTGCCAAGAGTAGAGACAACGGATAGATAAAAGTTTTTGCACAGCCCAGAGTACAGACTTTCCTCTTTAATGAAGTAAACGGAAAATTGAGAGAAGACAATCGACTTTAGTCAGGCTTTGTAAAGGTAACAAATAAGTGGATAAAACTTTTTCTAGTAAATTAATCGTGCCGGGAAGACGTTTTATCAACTTTGAAGACCTATAGAGGGAAACGTGGGTACACTTTTCGGCCATGGACGACGATGAAGGCAGTACTTGGGGCTGGCAATCAAGGTTCATTCGAAGAACTACGTTGGTAACGAAGGAGAATCCCGTTTCTACGTGCTTACCTAACGTTCTTCCCCGTTCCATCTTCCTGCCCTTCCTTCAGCGATGATGGCTGCAGGCTGAATCGCCGGCGAAACTGATGGCGACCTTTCATCATTTGTACCGTCGGCTTTCTGTTGGGAATAACATCACTGTCTTAGATAAGGCGGTTAACTGACTTGACATGTTTCCATCAATTCCTTTCTTTCCACCATTTCCGCTTACTTTCATCTTCCTAAAAGCCCGTGCTCCCTACACCCCCGTATTGCCGGGGAAAATCAATATTTATATATTTTAATCTTTCCCAAAGTTATCGTTACGTCAAGATGGTGAATGCCATAGTACGTGAATCACTTGAGGCTCTCATCGCCATTTCGAGGGATGATAAAGATAAACGTTTATAGAGTCAGTCGAAACTGATTCGCTCGTGAAAGTGATTGTTAACAAAACCCTGCGATTCCTTCGGCTTGTTTCACGCGTCGTTCTGATACGCGTGTCGATCCTAGGCATTGGCAGTTAGAGGAAATCATCGGAAGGATGAAAAGTCTCAACAGGTGTTCCGTGTGCTCGTTAAAAGTTTCGAATGACTGGCCACGGGAGGGAGCAATCACGGTGCCGACGCCTGCGAGAAAATCCGTGCTCGATTCAACCCCTGGCAGGATAGAAATTTCATCCTCTTGTTAACCGCGCTCGGTAAACCATCTCTGAACTTTGACGCGCCTAGTGGGATCGTGATTTACCGGAAAATTCAATGAAATCGCGTCGTTTGCCTTTGTACCGACACTTGACTTTGTTATGAACCCCCTGGCATTATCGATCGGCACGCAATTTCACGCGTGCATTAACAACGAATATTACAACAAATTACACACACGACCCTGTGAACAATTAAGTCTTTATACGCGCCGTTTCTGTGCCCCGATAAAACGATAGTTTAGCATATGGATTCGGTGTAGCACGATATTCCGCTATTAATAACGGGTCGTCGCTTATAAATATGGCGATTAATTACAACTGAGTTTTATGAACAGTGCAAATGTAATACACTTAACCCTTCTGAAGTGTTTTGAATTTATTTCAATTTACTTCGTGTGCATGTTTTAATGCGAGGGATATTTCGTGCTTCCTTTGAAGGCGGTAAGGAAGATTATTTTGATACCGAAGTTATATGTGGCGCGGTAGGATTGGCAACGACCTATTCAAGGGGTCACAGAACAGCCATTCGCCACTCATTACTGACGCTCCATTTTCGCTTCCTTTCTTTCACCTCAGTCCTTTCCGATGCTCGTCAAACGCAGCTGATTAAGGAAGTAATCAGAGTTCTCGGAAGCTTTGAGGTGGACTTTGAGGAAGGTCGTCGACTTATCCCGCTGACGAAAAGTGCAAGGCGATTCAAAGAACGAAAATGGGTTGCACGTACGGAAAGACCTACTTAAAAACCATTGACATGCTCGTTTCGTGCCGACTTACAGACCGAGATAATGAATCTAAAAATAGATATTAAGCACGCAGTGGGCTGTATTTAAAATAAAATGTATTTACTGTAACGTCAAAAGGTCAGAGTTTTGAATATATTTTAAATTAAATCACGTTTTCCATTTTATCTATGAACTCCGTTCAACAATACCCCCGTAGGTTGTAAATCTTGCGAGCAAAGAAGAAAGGATAGTGGAGAGCAGGTGAGAAAAATTCTACTGCCTTGCGAGATAATGCAGCTCCACTGCGGTTTCACGTAATGCACAATATCGTTAATGTTCCAACTTCCGGGGCTGTAAAGCATGCGCAGGTGTCCTTCCATTCAGTGCCGGAGAAAAGGCTTTCCAATTACGGCTGTTCGGTCGGTCCATTACTCATTATAAATGACAGACAGTGATGGGCACTGATAGTCCTCCGTTGGACCAGGGAAAAGTTTCTTTTACCCGCGAGAAAATGCCAAAATACTATTGCGTCGAATTGCCTTTTAGGAAAATGACAATCTTCAAGTTGTTGCGGTTAAAGAAGTTTTTTGTTAGTGATCAAGAGACAATTTTCAATAATTTCTCCTCACAAAGAAGCAATCCTACGTACACGTATTGGCAAATCTCAGGCAGAAAATCTTTTCGTTGCACTCGCTAAATAACGCGTGGGTGACCTTTTGTTTTTCACAGCGTAGCAGATGCTTTCCGTTATCATTCGACCGTTCAATTCCTCGCAGTCGGTTGATCAAGGGAAGTTTTTAATTTCTAATTCACTGCTGATTGTACCATTCCGACCGAGAAATTATAAAAGTCAGTGAAAATCATCTTCAAACACTGCAAACAAGTTCCTCGTATCTTCCCACGAATTTTTTCAAGTTGCGCAGTCTTGGATAATTATTTATGAGTTTACAATTTTATAAGTAACCATCTCACGTGAGCCCGATAATTAAAATGAGAAAGGAATAATAGAGTAACCAGGAACTATAGAACCCACAAAAAAATTTTGCTGAAATATCATTTTTCGCGTGAACTTTTAATTAAAAATGCAGTGATCGTATCGGCTGATCGTTGTACCGATATTTTTAGCTAACTTTCAAGCTGAATTCGCAGTTTTCATTAAATTTCTTATTAAAGTTGACGATGGCGGAAAGAAGGTGTGGTGTTATCGACGTCATTGAGAAGTTCGATCAACGAGGAGGACACGAAAAACAAGCAGAATACTCTGTGGGAAGCGGACGAGCGAAGTTTACGAAGTCCGGGAGATGGTATAAACGATCCCAGGTTCGATTTTTGTGAAACTGCGCATAGGATTAAAGAACCTTTTAGCGACGGCCAAACTAGCTACATAATTTCTCGGAATAATTAACGAGCCAAGAAGCAAATCCTTCCGCCTTCGGATGCTAATGAAAAGCGATTACCTCTATTAATAAATTACAAAACGATTTAGGTTCACTGAAGCAGAGCAGAGTTGCGACTCAATTTCCAGCAATTTCCAAGCTTTTCAATAATGAGAACAGTGACAGCGGTTGTGTAAGAAGTTCATTAAGGAAAATCCGATGACACAGTTCAATTACAGGTGCGAAGGAGAATAAAGAATTAGTTGGAATTTATATACCCGCCGGCATAAATCAACATTTTCGGGGATGACATTTTTATCTCCGCCGAATTATACGGAATTTATTGGACAAAGCCCCGGAAATTCAAATGAGCCAACGAGGGGTGGTCTCTTAGTTATCTTCGAAGCAGTTCGCAGCTTCACCAAACTAAAATGGATTTCGGCGGGCGATTATCAGATAAATCAGATAAATCGGATAAACCACGCGGATTGAATGGCTGGCAAAGTTCTAGGCGGGCATAAAAAAAACTGCGGGGAGGACCGTCAGTTTGCGGAGAAATCGACGGTTTCCACGGTCGTCATCAAAATGCACCTCTCCGCCCGGAATGATCCAGCTTAAAAAGATTGATGAAGGTTGTTTTTATCCGCGGAAAATAATACCGTCCCTCCGCTGTAAGGGACTGCGCACATTAATAAAGCATGAGATTATCCAATGAACCTGACGTTATGATGCCGCGTAAATCCACTGATTTACACGCATAAATCCAACACTTCTGACACATTGACTTTGAAATAGAAGGCTGCCAAAAATGAATTAACCGTACCCCCGAATTCACGGAGTAAAAATCGTAGGCCAGTTGTTGTTAGATTTAATACCGTAATAATGCGCGTGTTTAAGAAAACAGAAAGACGTCTTTCATTTGGATAATCGTTCTTATAGAATTTTTTGTCGATGAAAATATTTTGTTTACTCGAGGAGTTTAGAGATATAGGTTCTCGTAATAAAAATTCAGGGCCATATTGTGCTAATCCAATAAAAACGATCGTGCCGAGGCACGCGTATCTTGAAGTGATGGTGCCATCTGGGCACACACATTCGACGCAGTTCACTCTCGATTTACCACGGAGTTTTCGTATACGACAGATCAGGAGACCCTCGAGGGCTCCGACGAAGCTCAGCTGTTGACGGTCTTCGTATAAGATTGCACTTCAGGGACTATAAGAATTATGCGGGTTAATCCCAACGCTCGAAGCAACTTTTTATTTGTCACGCGCAAGATTCCGAGAAAGGAAAGACTGCGAGAACACGACGAAGAGGGATTAACAGCGAAAGATGGGGAAAAGGATGGATAGAGGTAAAAGTTAGGAAACAGATTGACAATGGAAGAGAGACAGAGAGAGACGGAGGGAGATAGAGATGTATAGAAACTGGCTCTGAAGGAGGGGAGGATAAGGAAGAGAAATATTGAGAGAAACGTTGACAATGATACAAAAAGGGCGAGAAATAGTGACAGAAATAGTGAGAGAGAGTGATCGAAGGAGATGACGTGAGGAAAAGGGGCAAACGAGGGATAGAAATGCGTGGTTCGAATTTTTCCACCCTCGAATCCTTGCTCCAATACCATTTGTCAGAATTCATTGGCGGCCAAGCTATCTCCAAAGAATAATACGCGCTTGTCCTGCCGTCTAATATTTTCCCCGTATATTAAATCTTCGGATAGAGAAGCTGATATCTATAAGACAAACACACCGCTGGAATGTCATTGCTGCGAATCAAAATTACATACAAGGGTATATTCTTCCTTTCAGCAGTTCTTACTAGCCAGGTGCGAAAGTTTTAATAAAACGTGCGAGCTGATGATTTCGTACTATAATAGTAGCACGATTCATCGATTTAACAGTGTTATGTATAGAGTAGAATCTAGGGAAGTATATATAAGTCTTAAAGACGATCAGCACGAAAGTGAAATAACACGGGAAATTCGTGTAAATACTACACGTTTGATTCCTGGAATTACAAATGCATTTAACATTGTTTTATTTTAATAAACATATCCTAGAACATGGCAAGAATTTAACAAAACTCCATCTCAATAATTTGTCAAATGTGAAAGGGTCTTTTGGATACTACTTACTGAAGAAGAGTAAAACTACGTAGACGTATTACGACTTTTTTCAAAGCATTTATGAGGGTCGATCTCGCGCGTTTACGTTCCACTTATTTAACTTCGTTACCTAAGGGTAAAACTTTCATTTGGCTTTTAATTGCTGCATCCGTTGTACTGTTCCCGGCGAATTACTTTCCATACTCCCGAAGGATTCACAGGCGAGAGGCGCGAAATTAAGTAAACTCATTCCCAAGAGATTTTTTTGATTTCCTCTTTGATTCTTCATGGCGGTTTTAGCTGAAAAAGCTCCGCGATTGCCGCGGGGCAATTAAAACTTGCGTAATTAATGCCGCCTATTGACGAGTGTGTTGCCTTTTCTAATTGCCGCTCGAGGTCCTAAATGTCAGAAGATCATCCGCTCATTGCCATTTTGCGTGGAAAAACAGTGTTTAAAAGCCTAGCCAAGCTTAGAAAATTATACGATGAGTTGAAAAAAATCAGCGAAAATAGATGTTTCGTAAAATCAAGTTTTATCAACGCAGCACCCAACCGTAAATCACGGAATTTGTTCTACTCGATTTCCTCGGCCTTTTTTTTGTTGAATTTACGAGGAACTTTGTATCATTTCAAAGGCATACGCGAAAAGGGGGTTGATATAAAAAAGTATGATGCTTTGGCCATTCGCAAAGAGCCTCTGCCTCGTTAAATTCTTTATGTCAAGGAGAGAAAACAGAGCATGTTATTTCCGGTGCCGGAACCTCAGGTGAGAGGATCTTCTTAATTAAGAAAATGGCAAAAAATCATGCAAAAGCCAGTGCTCATACTTCTCGCTCCTATACAGAATTTCAAAACGAGTTATGATGGCCATTGCGCGCAAACCCACTACTGTATATTACGGCTTGCAAGATTATCACAAGCGTTACACTTTTCATCCATTTTTTTTTACTCATTTTCAGCAGTGACCTCCATTACGTCAGCAAAATATTCGAAATTTCTCACGCAAAGTTACAGATACAGCAGAATAATTTGATTACTCGACGGTTTGTGAGCTACGGTCCAACGTTAACGCAGATACTACTTTGTTTCCTTTTCCCAAACGCTCGTGCTCATTTGATTCCTGTTATTTTTGAATTTCGTAGGTTCGTTGGCAGAAGGAAAATGCGAGAATCCGGCCTGACGACGTTTCTGGCCGGTCGGCAGCCGGTTGAAGCCCTCATGGCGCAGTCTGCCGAGAACTTCTTGATACGTTGGCAGTCGTTGGCTCGAATTGAAAAGGAATCCGAGGTCGCTCGGACGGAGACGGGCGAACGACGTAAGAAGACGGGTCCGCGAGGACGGGGCGTGAGTCTCGTACCGTTAAACTCAACGGGACGTCGGTTCGCCCAGCAGGAAGGGGTACGGGGACGAAGGGGAAGAAGGGGAAGAAGGGGAGTCGCGGCCTGGGTCGTCGACGTCGTCTACGAGATATCGTTGTGCTCGTGTAAACGGAATCGCTGGCAATACGACGTAACCCGACAGCGTGGAGCCGACTACGAGTCTCCGACTTCTCCACGGTCGTTGCTCCACTTTACACACATGTACAGTACATACACACACATGGGCCAGAGTCATGGCTAGCTCGTACGGTGGATTGATTATCGCGTAACGCGCTAAAACTTCGGAGAGGTACTTCACCGACAAGTCGCCGCTGCAAACGAGAACAAGTGTTGTTACTGATAACAACCTCGGATGGACGATGTTATCCAGGATCATTTTCTTCCGGTCAGAAAGGATAACGATCAGGATCAATGGCTTTTAAACCGAAGCACTCAGTCGTTTGCCTCGGAGAAATTTTCGTAACTTTTATGAAGATTTACAAAAGTAGGACGTAAAAGGTGTTTGCACATGTTGTGCGGGAAATAAGTTTCTTTGCGAACAGGATCGGTTTAGCTCGAAATTCAGGTTAGTTTAATCGATCGCAGGAGTTATTATGAACGTGTAAGGAGTCATGTGAAGGTTTTCTGCTCCGCAGTTTATCGTACGAAGACCTTTCCCTCCGGTTGCGCGATTGTAAATCGGGAATCCGGAGAACGCATTGAGATTTTCAATTCACGTCCGAGAATTATGGTTCCTCCGATTCTGCTGCGAAAGAAAATGTATCTTGTCCGGAGGAATCTGGGTTTCGGCGGAAACCAGCGATCTTAGCGGTGATTCATTTTAACGAGGCCATAGCTGAGCCAGTATTTTTATTGGCAGCTTTGGGCATCGAATAAACGCACATTTTTATTCGCACGGATGAACGAAACTCGCAATAAAACCTTGCCCCTTATGCATCGTCGTGAAATAACTTACAGTGCACGCTGCACGAAGCAAAAGTTTTCTCAGAAATTGTACAAACTTGGTAGGACGGTAAGTTTTCGTCTTTGAATAAATTTACCGAAGCGACGGAACTTTCGATTTCTTCCTCGAAAATTCCATTTGCCTCGTGAGTCGTGTAGAACGAAATTTCCTTGCTTCGGTACAGCTAATCGTCGGTCTTTGACCGGAAAAAGGGATATCCCTGCGAATGCGCAGGACTGCACAGTTGCACGTCCGCGTGCATTTGGCCGGGAATATCGCAACCATACGAGCTTACGTTGCAGCAAAACGCGGCCGAGTTTATCCGCCCGCTCGATTGCGGACACGCAAGAAATTTACTATTATCATCGAGCAGCGCCCCGGTCCAACTGGAACGAGTCGGGCATTACTCCAGTTTCGTTGGTGTTTTGATTTCGCCGGCGTTGGCCGTTTCCATGAATCTTCCTCCGTCTTAATAGGATCGCCGAGATTTCCGGTCGGACGCACTCGGTGATTTGTGGCGCCGGATAAAGCGGCCCATAAATTATTCATCCGTCGCCAGAAATTCATGTGTTCATCAGAAATACATTTCAATTGCCCGACAATATTTGTGTTCTGTAAATAGTTTCGCTGGTGTTCGTTTGTATCCGGATATACGTATTGTAATGTTCAATGGTTCTTTAGCGCTTATTCAAGTATTCCCTGCCGGTTAATATTTAAATCCTCCACTTGGACAGGACAGTTTTAATGCGAGTATATTTTTACACGGCATTGTCGTCTACGAAGAGCCGTTTATTCATATTTTTTACATTTCATGCTCGAAAAATAATCGACCCTCGCTTTTGCCTTGTTTTATTCCTTCTCGCCTCTAATTCGCACGGGCGGAGAAATGCGAGTTTGTGCACACGTAATGCATAATGCACAGCGAGGGTAATGAATGCAGCGGGGTTCCTCAACCCCGTGTCTCGACACGCAAGAAATTTATCGTTGTCACCGGCCAATAACGATCCAAATAAAACAGGACATGCTCCTCCCACGAGACCGTCGTTTCTACATAAAAACTAATAAGGGAATAAATTCATATTATTTCGTACCACCTTTTTTAATAAACCAATGATGCCTGCATGAATGTGTCTCTAAAAGTTTTTTTATGTTTTTTCGATGAAGCAGAAATCAGGGGAAATGTAAAAACGAAAGGTACGAAGTAATTGTAAATATTTAAGTTGACTACAGTATTACACAAAAAATATTCTTCATTTAACTTATGTGGTTTTCAAAATAAACTCTACTCCGAGCTTATGGTAAAAAAGGGGTGCAGCTTACTTAATAATTTCCTGGTGTAATTCTGCATTATTAGATTTTGTATTAAGTGAACAGCTCTAACCGTTTCATTCCCTAAAAATGATTTGAATTACTCAGAGAAATTGCAGTTATAATTGCTCGCTCCTTCGCACCCGACATCTTCGATTTCCTTTTCGCGAATTACGGCATTATAATGAGAGTTTAAGATCGTTAGTCATATTCACTGGCTAGCTATGATGCTGATAATCCGCGGAATACATTTCCGTAAAAGCAGAGAAAGTCATGACTACGTTTAAGTTCTCCTTTCACCTAGTAATTTATAAAGAGGATTTCTTGCTTTCGCCTCCATTTTCCGATGTATTATCCTGCTAAATTATACTTTGTTGCCATACTTCGTTACGATTAAGAATTGAGTGCAAAGTTTCAAGTAACGATAAGAGGGACATTCGTGGCCACAATACGTGTGTCAAATGAATGACGAAATTGGCTAGGAACAATCTCTCCTGTAGAAAGTATCATGAAAATATTTTCAAGATATAAAAAACGTTCACGTAAAAACGCAACGCTTTTAAATTAACTACGCATACAACAGCCGTGTAGCACAGTGAGAATTTGGCTTTTTCATCTCACACTCCAATTACACCCTTTTCCATTACATTATTATTCAGTCCATTTATTTGTACGAAGAGGGGCAAACTAATACGTAGGATTAACTAGCATTATTTGCATGGACTTATCGCGCGAAAGGTGGTAGTATACGGGATATCTATATATATATATATATATATATGTACTTCCTGGATCGATAAAAGACGTTTCATCACAGGACGAGCGCCTTCCGCTCGGGGCGAGGATCGCGAGGGTTTTTTTTTCTCGTTGACTCAAGAGGAATTCGATATTTACCTCTGAAACGTCGATGACGGTCCGACAACAATATCAGAAGGTCAGGAAAAATAATTTCTGACGAAGCGGCGACCGGACGGGCAACGGACTGGCTACCGAGAAAATGTCGCGTTTCGTCCCAGGAGAAGTAAAGAGCTCGCCGTTTTATTTACTCGTATTATCGAGGAAAAAACGCCTAGAGTAAACACGCACAAGCCGAGAAGGCAAGAATCCAGAAAACCTCCTGCTACCGTCCCCAGTGTTTTCATTACCGGTGCATCTATAGCACCTGCTCTCCAATATCCAAAGATATAAAAAGGACTGTCCCCGTTCATTGTATAAACAATCACTCCGAAGGGCGATAAAAGATAATACTCGAGATGAAAATAGCAAAGCTATAATCAGAAAATTGTCCACTGACTTTAGCGAGGCCATTTACGAACAACAAAAATAATGGTCCTATTAAAAACGAGTGTGACAACTCTATTATCGTAATTGTACAAATATTATTGCAAAAATGTTGCAAGAAATACAGGAAAATGTTAGCCTTATTGATTAATTCCATTGCCTGGCGAACTTAGGAGAACGATTTTACGTTGGGCAAGGGACTTTCCGTTCTTCCGTTTCTTGCATGCGGGTAATTCGTTACAGTAGCGGGAATGTACTACGTTTGTAGAGCCTGTATTAACCCCGGGCTTTGCGCGGGCTAAACGGGTCAACGGCTTCTACGTAACGCTCAGACCCACTTATAGGAACTTGCAAGCTCTCACTGCGCGCTCTGCTCAAGCCGGCCCCTTAATGCACCCTTGATTGAACTATAAATTATTCGCCGTCTTTTACAGCGGTTCCTTCAGAGCCGGCGGCGCTAACTAAAACAACGGAAGGTACACCGCGAGACAAGTAAACCTGCCGAATTTTCAGCGGGGGAAATTCTCGAGATTAAGCGCGGCCATGCTTACATGCCTTCGCGTAATTCCTTTGGCGCGCAAAAGCTGCTTAGATATCTGCATTACGCCGTGCACCTGTAGCTCTGTGTCCCGGAAGCGTTGCAATGCCGGTGCAACGAAACGTCCGTCTCCGGTAGATAACGTCGTACTCGCACGAACATAAACAGTTTGCAGCCGGTGTGTTGCGAATGAAATCGTAAGGGATGAATATCAATAGGATGGTCTGACAGGATGTCGAACGTCCTATCTAACGATCGCTCATCGACTCTCCCCCTCTCGGTCTGCTTTCCGGGGAAGACAGGGAATTTGATTAGCATTCGCATCGATTCAACCAACCTCTCTACACATTCCCTATCGAATTACAGATATCGCACACGTGCAACGTAAACGGCTCGTGCGTTCTGTGTCGTTCGAGCGACGTTTCGTAGCGACGAGTTAATAGACGCTCGGTGTATTAATAGAAACACACCCAAGCTTTTTAGTAGGAATTCGTAAATCCATCATTTAGTGGCTATGTTTTCAGAAGTCTACGACATAATAACGAACTAAATTCGGACTTCTTGCGAACTCTAAAGGTTTGAAACTCTTGATTCTTTTGCAAACTTTAAAACAATCAAGATCTGTCGAACTGCTATCTTGCGAAAAGTTTTTCTAAACGCGCCACACAGACGCGAATCGTCAGCCGTACGATTAACATCATTGAAATCGTCATTTTCATTAATATTACCGAAATTCATCGTTAACGGTCGACGAATGAAGCTGAGAAGAAAGTGTTGTTTCGCTACGAGCGGATAATCGTTGATCTTGCCGGAATTTTCCCGTGGTTTGGCCAAGGCGCAAGTGAACGACACGTTCCTGGGGGGAGGAGAGGGTTGGGATCGATGGCGCCATGGGAGAATATTAAATAGCAGATAAATACACGCGATGCTGGGCACGGGAGACAGGGTAATGTCCGACGGCGTAAATGCCCCCGCGGGCGCGTGTATTAGCCCCGTGTACGTGTATTTGGGTTAAGCCGCGGCAGCGTAAACGACGTGACACGATAAATACCCAGTGCCCCGGCTACAACGACGCATAAATTTCCGACGTTGTTAACGGGTTAGCAGAGGGGGGGGGGGGTGCGAGGGCCCTTTCCCCCCGGGGGACCGTAGTTCCAGGCCGATCTCGTTGACGCGGGTTGTCGTCCTTTCTTGCGGCGAATCTGCCGACGACGAGGACACGTGGAATCCTTGTAAATTTCTCACCGTGCTTTCCTTGTGCCCCTCAACGAAATTCCACCGGTTTTCCTGCGCAATGGCGTCACGTAGTTTATCACGAATCTCACGCGATAATGAGAAGCGAACAATTATTTCGCTCGTACGACGAGTAATGCTGGAATCATAAAAACCCGACGCGACGAACAAATCCGACGGTTAGGCTTTTAAAACGCGTTTGAAGCTCCGACTGGAGCACCGGCGGAACAGAGTTTATTGCGTTCGTCTACCCACTTCAAACTCCGTTAGCTCGACGGCGAAAAAGAAATCTTATCGCCGGATTTACATAATCCATTTGTCCCGGCGTCACGGCCAGGAAATAACTATGCTCGGCTCGTTGGTTTCGGTTTCGCCGGTTATATCCGCAATGCGCAATTTTTTACTCCTTTACGACGGATGTCCCGGGGAAAAATGTCGACTGTACGTGGTTTCTAGTTTTTAGTCCGTTTCCTGTATAATCCCAGGGCAGCAGCAACGAGATAAAAATGATAATCAATCTAAGTTGTATCTCAGGCATTTTAATATACCTTACTTTGTTGAATTTTTCCGACGAACTGTCCCGTAAACTCGATTCAAATTTTCTTTGCTGTGAAGACCATGAAACCTTTTTTTTTACACAGTAATGGGTCTCCGTTATTTCGAAGAGCGTCACGTCGAATATGACTGAATTCTGCGACAGCGATGGCTAACGGAAGAAACTGTCCAACCGGCATATTTCACGGCGGTCCATTCGGCTACGTTGCCCGCGGCAGAATTTTCAATTTCCACGCTTATTTCCTAATTTGCCGTAGACCTCGGATCAGAAAGAAAATCTTTAACCCGGCCGGCGGGTTTCCCGGCGGAGAGCCAGCCGGAAATGTAAGCGAGATTGCCAGTGCCAGGAAAGGAGAGAAGATATTCCGCAAAGCCCATAAATATAGGTCGAACCGTTGGAATCCATCCTAATCACGTAACGGCGCAGCTACGTCAGATTCTCAAGTACGACGTTCCTTCTGCCAGAAACGAAGAATTGCGTATGTCACGTACCTGCTCGCCCAAGGAATTCTTTGGCCCGTCTACATCTGAATACGCTGAAGGAAATCTGCGCAAACTGAAATGCATTATTTTCCCTTCCGGTGCATCCGCGGTACGTGAGTAAACCGGTCTTTCCTTCACGGAATTCCAAAACAGTACTTTCAAAATCATATTAACGTCTTCGGAAATCCTAGAAAGTTTTAAAGTAAGTTCAAACGAGTATCTGTTTTAGAATTATATATTGAGAATCATATCGACCATCGATTTAATGCGAATGCCTGCACAGTTGAAACGAATTAGGTACGCGAATATCCATCGGTTAGTGGCGACCATTTGTGGTCGATGATTAAACGGTCGAAAGGTCGCGATGAAAACACATTGTTTGGCTAGCCACAAGCGATAATTTGTATTATCCAGTTCACCTCTTTGGACTGCCAACATTGTGCGCGACGATTTACTCGAAATCAACGGGTTATGGCATTTTAATACACCGGGCAGGAAATAATTTGCCCTTTGCTTTGTATAAAGCTCGGAATTTCCATGGGAAATAAATAGTTGTGCTTCTTGCGTGATTATAAATCTTATTATTTGCATTTATCGTGAACCGCAGATCCGAATAATAAAGCAATTTGACTCGAGAATTACTGCATATATGTTCTATATAGTAAATTTCAGTACCTCTGTGTATCTCTAAGGGACATTTCAAAATAAATCGATTAACGTTTGTATTATTTAAAAGCGGGATACTTGCCTACATTTTGATCCCAAATGGTAATCTATGGAAACAAGTTATTTACTACTAATACGCTGCCCTACATTTAAACGTATAAATTAATCCTAGTTGACATGGAATGAATTGAATAAATGAATCGCGGAACGAGACTTCCTGCTTCGGGAAAGATCGTTGCATAGGGCAATATCGAAAATTCATTAGCCAAATAGTCCATCGGGTATAGTTCATTTGCAACGTAATTTGCGAATTATCCCATCACCAAACGCAATAGCGAATTGCTCTTTAACAGCTGTGCCCTTATTATATTCATATAACGCATAATGCATATAGTTATTAACAGACACATTTATGTATCTGCGAGAATTATCATAATGATGTTATCACGCGACAATGTATTCCCCTAGAATTATTTGATTGTAACGCACGAAAATCGTATTCGATCCACAATTTTCAATAAATTTCCCATTGTTCGAATTCATCCGTGGTATTTAACGTATCTTATTATGCATGTATTGAGTATATGTAAATCATTATCACACCAGTCATTCTTATATTAATTTCGCCTAGATTATCGGAAGAAACAAAGTTGCATTATCCAAAACCACAAGTATTATTTCGCTAATCATATGGGGGGAATTGAAAAAAATCATCATTTATCTGTAAATTAATCAACTTGAAAAATGGACTTATGTCGATGTGATGACCTTTGACATTTTCAAAGCCCTTTAGTATTTACATTAACTTTATGGCTTCGAGATTTTTATGCGAGAGATTGGAACCTTTGAATCGTCGACTGCAGCGAGGAGCTTAAATAACCGGGCGGATCAGGTGGTCTTGCCGGGTCCCAGCAGTGCCGATAAATTGCGTATTTAGATCAATACCGCGTAGAATTTAATCCTCGAGCCTCGAAAGACTATTCAACAGGTAATTCGAATTTCTATTGGCAGAGGATAATACGCCCCAGTGCCGCCGTTCCTTTCAAAAAACTCAACGCCGTGAAGCCTTTTTCGTGAAAGATGTCGCAGAGGTAGCCTAAGCGGAACTCTTTCATAAAATCAATATGATGAAACCCTCAACGAGGGGAAGCGTTAAATTTGCGATTATACCGATTTTATAAAAGGATTACACTTAGGATCCCCTTACAATATTTCTCATTGTTCATGATTATGTAAAGTATCAATGACTACATTTGGTTCACATTATCTGCATTAATAACGTTTACGTTCTGTTTAAAATGTATCTGCATTGAAGGTGATATCAAAATGTAACAAAGGTTCCTTTGTTGGAAAATATGTTTCAGTAAATGCGTTAACAATTATCTGCTGGTGGCAGGCTTGTATACTACATAATAATAATGATTCACTATTTTCGACAACATCCTCCTGAAATGATGATGGACTTTTATAAATGTATTTCTCAGACATATTTTAGCCATATTTGCTAGGGCGGTTAATAAATTTTGTTTTTCGCGGACAATTCCGTCGATGAAACATACTTGTTTTTCAGTGGATGGGCATTATCAGCGAGCATCCCTGAGTACGGCATCCCCTTATCAACGGTTATCTATCTGTCAGCACTCGATGCATTAAGCCCCTCGATAGGAGCAACGAGAAACAAGGAAAAGTTCGGATCATCCTGCTTCGTCATTTCGCGGTATCAGCCTTCGCGTAATTTCTTTGTAATGCCAGCCGGCTAGATTTATTTTCCCCGTAGAAATGGCATGTCGGTGCAGTTTGGCCCAGCGACGCGCATACCCCCCGTTGCTTTTCTATTCACGGTCCAACGCGACCCCGATTGCTAAACGCAAGCTCGATGAATCGTTACGTCTGCATTCATAGGATTTTTATTCGCCCATAGTTGATACGATGATGATCTTCTGGCAAATGAGAGATCGTTACGGCATACGGAAATTACGGTGTAACAAGCAAGCCGATTGGTGCGTAGGAAAATCGATGGCCCTTCATAAAAATATATGTTGGAAATTCGATTAGGCGACGTTGAGTTATTGCATTTCTTTAAGTCCAATAGGGACTGACATTCTTGTCATTTAGTTTCTGTGTTTAGATATTTCTTTCGATCGTTGCCGAGTGCTCCTCGGAGGATCTGTCAAAAGAATCGTAGCAAGTGTTTTTCCCCGGGCTTGACGCATGGGGAGAACGAATTTCCGCTTTCGGAGCGATTTCAGTTAAGTGGTATACCGACGGCTCCTACGATGGATAGTGAAGGAGAAAGTTTTACGAAGTTTCCACGGGAAAGAACGCTTTCAACCGGGGGAAAACAATGCAGATGAAATAAGGAGTATCGGGGACAACGTTGCACCTCGCTGCATTCTCCAATAGCCAAGTTTAGTGTCCTCTTAGAGCAAATCCCGACCGACAAAGAGAAAGTATGGCTAGGATGCCAGGAATGACGGAGAAAGAATGAGAGAGCGTCAGAAAAGTGGGATACGGAGTTTCCAAAGACAGGAAATGACGCAAGGAAAAACGGACAGGAAGTAAGTGATAGGCAGAGGAAAACAGAAGAGAGATTTCTGTAGAGAGAAAGGGTGACAACAAATTTTAGAAAAGGACGGAGAGAGAGAGAGAGAGAGAAAGAGACTCAAAAGTTAGTTACACGCGTCTTGGTGCTTCTCGAAGTCTCAGACTTCCCGGCCAATCGAAATAAAAGCTTCTAAGAAATATATCGCCTTCCATCGACGTTGCGCAACCTGCTTATCTTAGGAACATACCCCTCGCTAAAGCGCATGGTCTTTACACACTGCAATGGGAATAAAATACCGAAAATACAAAAAAGTGTCTGACAATTTGAGTTTGAGAAAAAAATGAAATGAGCGACAACTGTATTTTCTCTGCTTTGTCTTGAAGTTTGATTGTACAAGCAGTAGGGAAATTTGAACTTGTAAACGAAATATGAACCGTGAAGGAACTGAGTAACAATATTCCGGTAACAATCCGAGATAGACAATGAAAGTTAATTGTAACGCATTTCCCCGAATTTTCTGTCACTCACGCTGAAGATTTTTAATTGAAAACGTTGTATAATCTTCAGAAGCACTGTATAGGTCCTGTTGCATCACCCCTTATAAAAACAGAAGTTTACGTAAGTACGTTGTATAACCTGCCCAACGTGTTAACCCGTAGGCTTACTTTTAGCAATTTTCGGCCGTGCAAAGAGAATTTACTCTTTGAAGAAGTTATTACGGAACAAGAATAACATCTAACAATGTTACGCATGCAGTAAGCAATAACATTATTTAGGAATGAGTCGCTTAACAACCGTCGACGAGGATATCCGATGATCATGTGAGAAATTTCGTTGCTGTGCATTAATATGACAACACGTGTATCAGATTTGACGGTCGAACGGACAAACACGAATCGGGCGGGGGTATTTTCATTAGGCGGAAATTCGCGCGTGTTGCTCAGCGTGTTTCTACGATTCGCCATTCGCAGTGAAACTCGAGTTTCGCAGAGTCCGCTGGACAATAGGAATTTTCGCCGGTAGCAGATTTCCTCTGTCGAGGGACGTAATAAATTACGAACGACATTTTCGTGCCGTCGCAATGAAACGATTAATCCGATATTGCGTCCTCGAGATGTTTAATTACAGCGACGATTTGGCCATCGGAACAAGCAACGTCGATCCGTCCTTCCTTTCGCGCGACAGTAATCAAACTTCGCTACGCCTGTCCCGCTGTTTTTTCCAGTCGATTTCCCTGGACCTGCGGGCGGACGAATGGTTTTGAACGGGCACACACGGTGCCCGGAATAAGTGTAATTGACCGCGGTTGTTATTCAGTGACATTCGGAAATTCTGGCCGTTCCGCGTGAATCGCTTTAAACGCGTGTTTCGAATAATGAAATTGCGGATTTTCGCCGGATTTAACAGGACTCGTCTGCACGACTCTTCTCTTTCATGTCGACGATCGTTTACCACCTGACATCATTTAGCTTTTCGTTTCTACGACAGAATTCTCAAAAATACGTTGGCACTAATTTGAAGACAAATTGCCATAGATTTCGCAAATCCCTTTTGTTGCCAAACTTAACAGTTTCCTTTAACGTTGTTTTTAAAGTCAGGCCAACGTATTCGATGTAGGTCCAGGCGAAACTTAGGGAAGAGCTTTTTAAATCGAATAAATCCCCTTCGCTCGTACGACCGGCGAAGGTCCAATACTATAAATCTGTATTGCCGTTGAAGCGAATTTCTTAAAACTTAGCGGGAAGCGTCGGGTGAAACCCGAGGGTCCTGGTGCCCCGTGTTTCTCGTTCCGGTTCATCGGTTTTTGAACGTCGCTGCGTCGGGGAATAAATTCCCCGGACACTCGAGAAAAGAGTAAAGGCCAGGCTCGTTTTTCAGCGAAGAGGAAAGGCTCGGTTGGGCGGTTCTCTCACGCGTACCGCGTGACAAATCGTCGCCCGCGGCGCTGCCCGTCGCGATTTTCCACAGTGCTTGCCGTTTTTCAGGCCGAATTTTCCCCGAGCAGTCGCACACACGACCAGTATCATTGCCAGAATCGCAACGGCTCGCTGCGTTTCACGGCCGTTCTGATTTCGCACGAAAAGTTAACAGTCGTTGAGCTGAAAATGATCGAATAAACGGTTTCACCAAAATTATCAGATAAAATATTTTATTTGATCTTTGTGGAATTTGCAATATACTTTTTCGTTCGACGACACTAAAAGTGTGTATTTTACTGAAATTTTTCAAAACTCTTTTGTCACTCTGTGCTGCCGATTTCGAACGAAAAGTCTGTCTCTTAGAGAGTCATAAATCGTGCCAGGCTGGCACGTGTTGACGCAATAACGAAAACGACGGCGAATATCGACGCAGGACTCTGTCAACGCAGCCAGCAAGAGATTAATCTCTTTCGCGTGCAACGCGAAAGAACGAACAAACGTGTCGAGATTCGCTGGCAACGCGTGCTACGGGTATAATTCATCCCGCCGCTTGGAATATTTATCACGGAGAATTTCTCTAATTTCCAAGTGCAACGCCTGCTGGGAATTCGAAATTCATTAGTTCCCTAAGATACATCGTTCCGGTTCCCAGGAATTCGCTGCTCCTGACTTTAATCCAACGCGTATTGAAATTCTTCAACATCGGATAAATAAAAATGGCGGAACATTGAGACTTATTTTCATGAAACAGCAAAGTTCGGTGACAAGGTAAATAAGAATTTTCGCGATAATTTTAAACGAGAGCATGCTGACGAATAATGGATAGAAAAATATTTGCTAGGACAACACGATCGGTCTCGCATAAACGATTTTCTAGAACCCCCCTCGGAAAACAAAGTAAGCTATCTCGTAATAAAGCACAGGCTTCAAAGCTATCTGCGCGGTTACCAGGGAATTTATCTTTTTGCTGCTTCGTTAAAGCGGAATCAATAACACCCATGTGTATGCCCGCACAAAGTTAAACATTATTATCGATAGTGGCCCGCGTATAGAAAGTACCGCCAACTATCGTGTCATGTTTCTCATGAAATTGCGGATAACGCGTTGTCTATCGTTAAAGTCCAGTTATACGCGTGTCGCGCGATCAATTTAGGTGATTACTATAAATTATTTTCAATACAGCTAACGCTCGGGCGCCAATCGATCATCGCACGAGGCTTCAGTCGTTGAGAATAATGCCCATGGGATTGTCATTGATTGAGCTTCGGCGAAATAATTTTCACCAAGACAAACACAGCTAGGATTCGATGTTTTATTGATGCACACGTCACTTCCAGGATTCCTGTATTGCCCGATGTTTGCTATGGCAATATTGTAAATTAACTGATTTAGGGGGCCAGCGTTGGCGAGCAATGCGGTTGGAATTCATCATTGACTTATCCCATTCGATGGACATTCGGTTCGCAATTAGCCCTTTGTGCATTACCGTGTATCATCCGGCGCGATGACTGACGAATGCGCGTGTTTGTTGATGAACCATGCCTCGTAAGCTTTGTAAATCTGTGCGTCGATTAACGTGAAGATCGGTCAAAGATCGGTCATCGGTAAGCAAGGCGGAAAAATGAAAGAGTTCGAGCTTATATTTACTTTACAGTTACACGTTCTACCAATTGAATTAATGACAAATAATACTGATTAAATGAGAGTAAACGAATTGTGAGGACTTCGAATACAAATAAACACAAACCTTATACCGTGTGTGTTGAAGTAATAGTAAACCTTTTATATAGGATTGCATTGTTTACTTATTTGTTTGATAGTTCTAGAGTTTACAGGTAATCGCAGTCACGATATACTTTCACTGCAGTGAAATTTTGACGACCACAGCGAAGACACGAAATATTTGATTAATTATTATTAATTATATTTTGAATATCTTTGTAAATTAGTTAATCTTCCAAATCGCATGTAAATCTCCGAAACAAAGTTTAGACAAGAACTGTAAAGGAGAAGCTATGATAATCCCACGGAGATGCTTAAATATTTATTTCGTAAGTGTATGCAGAAAGTTTCATGGAGTATGCACGTAGCAGAATTCCTTTGCCGAGATTACGTATAAAGAAGGGGCTTATCGTCGGTCGAGCAACCTTCTATTCAAGCGCATTGGGATTCCTTCGGTGTGCATTTCGGTGCAGAATGCACCGCACGCGGTACGAAATGCCGGACGGTCGAACAGGACATTTCATATCCGCATCTCCCGCAGAAGCTCTGGGGTTTCGTACGCGACAAAAGGGCAAACAACAAAGTCCGTCGAAAATGTTGGGCAATACGGAATTGATCCTTCTCCATGGCCCCATCACTAATTGATCACCCCTTACGATTTTGCGAATAACATCAGGTAAATAAGTGGCACTCGAGATTTTTCTCTTGCAATTCTTGTTCGAGCGAGTAAACGCGTCGCGAGAATGTCGGAACGTCAGAACTTAACTGGGTTACGTGCCCTTACGTGCGGGAACTTTCGGAGAAGCGAGAGGAGGGGGGGGGGGCGAGTGGGTCGTAGCTGCGAAAAGGACGAGTAAACTCCACGTCTGGGACTTCGTTAGTAACGGAGCAGCGCGGTAAAACGCGCGGTCACAAGAGAGTCAACGAACCGTAACAGCGACTAGTTAACGTGCGCGTCTAGAATAGATATGTCGAGCCCCGTTGAGCCGTTGACGCTGATATTAATGCGGCAACCTTCGTTCGGTTCGGACGAGTTTTACGTAACACGGCACATCCGGACGTCGCCGGACGGTTAGAAAATTATAAAACTCTAGCGGATACATAATTAAACGGTCCCGTAGAAGCTCCGCCTATTTAACGCGACGCTACGTTTCGCGCAGGATTCCCACAGGCAGGAACTCATTTAGCGGCACGCACGGGCCGCTAGGAAATGTTTGTACGCTCTACAGGACGCCGGCAATGATTTTGAATTTAATAATGCAGTCGCTGCCGGCCGATTACAAAGGCTCCGCGCGCGGAAAAGTCGTTTCAAGTCGTACGAAAGTAAATACACCTCACGGGAGTTTCCGGGAGGAACTTCTCACGTGTTAGACGTCAAGACGAGGGAGAGAGGAGGGGAGAGAGAGAGAGAGAGAGAGACAAAGAAAGGGGCAGACGGAGGAAGGAAGACTAGCGTGTGGAAGGGAGAGGATCAGAGGTCCTATCTCGCGACGTAATATATTTTTTAATATACTCCACTAGCTTCTCGTGTATTCGCTTTGCGGGACGAAACACGTATCTCCCTGTCTTTCTCTCTCTTTCGCTGCCTTGCGATGCACCTCACGGAATATCTCTTTTGGCTGGAATCGTCGTCGAGAGACGCATGAAAAATGCGCTTGCGGAGATTGCGGTGATGTCGATGTTCCGAACTGACTTGGCGTTTCCGATAGGAGCAAAGGACATTGCAAATAAGAAGACACGAGGTCGCATCTGATGGAAATTTATCGAACGAAAGCACGAAAGCAAGTCGCTAACATTTTCCTTCCTTCCATTCAACTGACGTACGGCACAAAGATCAAAGCAAATACACCTGGACATACGATAACTAAATGTAAAATACAAATAACGAACGATCTAACATCCGGACAAAATGTTATTAAATGCATTAATATTGTCGCATAATATTATCTTTCGTACATTGTATGAATAACACTTAACACGTAGGTGTGAATATTACAGAGTTTTATCTCTATAATAATTATGGTTATACTTTTCCGCAAAGTGTTAAACATGTACATGATTGATTGTGAATTTTATGAAAGGAGGAAATTAAGGCGTTAGGTCATTACGCGCGTAAAGGTTTTAATCCAGACTATCATGCGCTAGAAATTACGATACTCGGGGCTGGAAAAATTGTTATGGAACGATCAATTCGCCGGGAAATCTTTGAGGGTTTCAACGTAATGTATTGGCCGATTTCCGGCATCTGCTGGATGAACAGGCTTGATAGGATTATAGGAATATAAAGTGCGGGAAAAAAGCATTAACGATCCACCAAGAGACCAAGACTATTGGAAGAAAATTTTTCGGTAACTCGCACTGGCTGAGAGGCATTTATCACAATTTAATTACGACTTTTGCCACGTCTTTGCTAACGATTCGTGCAATAATACGGAGGGAATACGCTTTAATAAACGTATACGGACAAAGGGAATCGAAATATGCAGAAACCGGCTGAGTTTAGAAAGTTTTGACTACTGCACAAAATGAAAGGGGGTTTACTAAACTCGCGATTCGTGTACAATTTTCAGCACATGTCAACGTAACTAGACAGACGGGCACTGCGAAAGGAAAATAGGGAAATTTATTCAGGACAAAATTTATACACCTTTCCACTTGGATTCACTATTGCACCCTGGTTACGGAAATTAAAACGACACGAATTTGTCCGTAGCGAATTATAAATCGTCTTCCCTTTGCGCCATATTCGAGGATAGGCCAGTTGTAAGGGCAAATTTTGACGAAGGAGAAACGATTGCGGGGGAATAGAAATAAAGGTAGATACCGTTAAGCGAAATCCGATAGACGAAATTGGCCGACTTTTTCCACGCTGTCTCGAGTATCATTGGCCAGGGAATTTCCCGCTGTAATTCTTTTCGCATCCCCCGCGCGTATTCGGCATTCCTCGCAGGCGTTGCCCGTCGTACCGTCGCACCCTTCGGATTACACAGCGTGCCGTAAAAGCCCGGGTAAAAGAGAATCGCGCGGTCGAGCTGTCCAGGCCGACTACATACTTGCCGTGGGAATCGCGGCCGACGGGTCTTTGGGAAATGGCGCAATATAGCGCACCATTTCCGACATCCCAGGCGGAAGGGTTTGTTGCGTGGTTAAGGCCGCAGGGAAATGAGGCGCGAGGAATTCACCTCGGATACGCGACTGCGTGACAAACGGTCGTCGAGAAATTTGCCCAGTACATCTTACCAGCCTCCCCACTTCCTTCCTCCCCCATTCCTTCCCGTCTAAGCGATATCCCTATAACGTTTCGCACTTCCGCCTCGGTCATCGTTTCTTCCCGTCTACCCGATCTTTATGACACTCGGCACTTATAGCTTTTCCGCGCCACCCTAGCTGATATAGGAACCAGTAACTCGTAATTGAGCTAGTAACTCATATCGTCCTCTAAATAACGACGCCCATGGTTTTCCCTAAAAGGTTTTTACGATCAACGGTAAATATCACCTGCGGTTGCTTTAATATATACGAAACGTCTGCTGAAAATTGAACTTTATTTATAGATCCTGCAGTGATATTAGCAGTCCTCGATATCGCAGAAAGTAGTATCTCCAAAGGTAAATGTACCTTGGACAAAAATGGATTAAACCGTGCACAGTTTGAAAGTCATGCGATTGGATTTCTCTTTGCTTCAGAATGTCTCGATGCAATTGTAATTCGCTTCTACCTGAATGGGAATGTGGAAGGAAAATATAATGGAATTCTACGCGTCGTTCGTGCAATTCAATCCTCAATTTTACTGAATTATTATATTCACTTTTACCGGTCAATGTTAAATTCTCTCCGAGATAGTTAAATTTAGTTTTCAAACTTCTGTAAGGATATATTGATAATCCGGAGGAGAAAAGACCTAATAAACTAGCGATAAAACGATAAACCACCCACACGTCGACAACTTATTAGCCATCCGTCTACTTACTAAGCCGCTTTACTTTGATCACTTGTACCGCGATTTTCCTCTTTCTACGAATACGCATCTTTCAATAATAGCGCGCCGTTGTTTGTTTACTACAATCGCCCGTATTGTAAGGCTCGTAATGCTCATAATCATTTCACTGTATGCTGGTCCCGGTGCTAGCGATAATCAAATCACATAAATAAACACACAACGAGCATCAAAGGGGAATGACAGTGCGACAAGCGGTATCTTCTCGGCAATGAAATAACAATAATAATATTAATGCAAAGAAAAATATCGGAGCAGTTGCGGGATTGTTACACTCTGTTTGAGGTTTTCAGTATTTTTGTTAGTACGTGCAAAGCAGTCCGTAGGTTTGCCGCGTGGCCAGTGTGTCTGGAAACTTTCCTGCTCTTTGCATCTCGTGCGCAATGGGGGGGAAAAAAAGCACGTGAATACGAAGTTCCCGCAGATCGCGCCGAAATCTCACGGTAAGATCAACAAGTTTCCGTGCAGGGCAACGATCCGCCGCGCTGCCGTTCCTGACGTTGCCGATGCAACTGAAATCCCTGGAGTTTCAAGCGAAAACGAAAGTCTGGCATTCGCTTTGCGACGGCGAAACAATGGGTCGAGGTAATAAAGGGGGATTAATCGATTCCCTTGGACACCGTGATTTCCGCAGGACCAGAGCTTCGCCGTTGTTTAACGTCATCGATCGCCCTGCACGGGGCTTAAACGTCAATGAGTTCAACTGTCAAAGGCGTTGACCGCTGCGGTTTACAAACCGGCCCACGCCAAGTCGGAAATTCATTGATCTGTTTGACAATCGACAAACTTGGGACATTATCCGCATCTTCGAAGGTATTAATAGCTCCGGACGAGTCGCGTGAATCGTAGGGATTTATGGAAATCTCAATTGCGTATTTGCCACGTAAAGATTCCTTCGAAAACGAATCACGTGGTAAAAGTGGCAATTTGTGCGAAATCGCCCTACGGGTCAGTCACCCGGTTCGTCGAAATCAACGGAATTATTCGATAAACGATTACGGACCGAGGGAGAGAAATTGGATCCCCTTCGCGCGATAATCATCTTGCCAAGCGTTTTACTTAATCTCTCGGCGACGCGCTGTCGTTAAATCTCTTTTGATGACACAACGGACGATGTCCTGAGCTTACCTGTCAACGTAGCCTCGAGGAAAAAGGACCTGTCTGCCGAGAGGTCAGCGCAAAAGAGCGGGAAAGTCTCGAAAATTGGTTGAAAATTTCCTCAATGCCGTGAGTACTGCTCCTGTTGTCTCTTTCCTCGCGCGTCGATCGGCACCTGCGATCACGAGCCTGATGACCGTCGATCACTGGACTCTGTTTTTCCTCTTCTCGCGATTGGCACTCGCGCGGCAGACGTTCCTGGCGTTTAGGAAGACGGCAATGCGGCCGGGGTAGCTCTGTCCGGTACTCCGGTGCCATGGCAAGCGCTATCCTCGCTGCCTTTGCCCGGCGTCTGCGCTCTTCTAACCTTCCAACCTACCACCTGCATCCCCACCAAAACCCACACGACGCATATTAGACTGCAGCCAACGTTCCTCCTGCCGTCGCTTCTTCCTTTCGTCTTTTCAAGTTCGTCCATCTTTCTCCTTTTCGCTTTTCTTCGTTTCTTCCTTACAGGACCTTCCTCATCCTGACTCTGCCTTCAGTTTTCCAATTTTTCTGTACTACTGCTCGACCGGCGCATCTTTTTGTTTCTTCTCTTTTCATCTTCCTTCAGTTTTCCAATGTTTTTATACTACTCCTCGACCAGCGTATCTTCTTGTTTCTTCCTTTTTCATCGTTTTCTGTTGCTTACCTGCATCTCCACCAAAACCCACACGACGCATATTAGACTGCAGCCAACGTTCCTCCTGCATTCGCTTCTTCCTTTCGTCTTTTCAAGCTCGTCCACCTTTCTCCTCTTCGCTTTATTCGTTTCTTCCTTACATGAGCCTCCTCCCTCTGGACTCTTGCTTCAGTTTTCCAATTTTTCTGTACTACTGCTCGACCAGCGTATCTTCTTGTTTCTTCCCTTTTCATGCCTTTCTGTTGCTCGTAAATTTGGTAGCAGTATCGGTAGCATGGTAAAATGTTTTAGATTGTACGTCTTTGTTTCCCCCTGGCATTTTCATGTATGTTCATGTTGATATGTAAGAGCCATGAATAGGTTCCTTTAAGTTCAAGAATTTATGCTAGTTGGAATATATGCTCCTTTGCGATCTTTTGACCTACCACCTGCATCTCTGCGACAAAATATTCCCCTTGCAAATCGGACTGCTGGCAAGGCTCGCCTTATCGGTGACCCTTTTCTTTCTTTTTCGATCTTCCTGCACTTACGACGACACTGCGGACCAAGCTGGGACCAAAAAGATAGCTACTCTACAAGCGAAGAACATTTATCCCAGGGGACCCCACACGGCGAGAGATAAACTGGCAACCTTAGGGCAATTGCTATAAATATTGGTACAGTAGAATTTTCGTCCAGTAGTCGCGATAACCGAACAAACCAGCAGAAAAATACATTCTATCACACACGTTATGTCCTTTTCGCTAAATACTCTTTGTTCACTGTGCTTTTCGTTTGTTCATCTTTCCTTTATTAATTTAATACAGTGTGGTTTGGTTTGTCGTTCTGTTGTCTGTCCTCCAGATTCTCGTGTTCCCCCGAGGTCCCGGCAAAATTACCCTACAAAGTCGTAGCTGACAGGGCACTCGTGAGAGATAGCTAATTCGTATGCCAACATCTTGAGGACGACAGGACCTGCCTTGTGTGGAGTGCGCGTGAAGATATGCAAATCGTGCAGGCGGGTCGACCGTTGCGTCGGAATTTCGTCGCTCGATGGCAACGAATGTCCGTAATAATTATATTGAACCTACGTCATTGGCTAAAACCGCCTCTATCCTCGTGTCCAGTGAGCCTTAATAGATTCCAACGATTTGTTCGGTCAACAAACACGGCTGAGTTGGCAAACTCTTTGGAAAACTGAACTTCAGGGCAAATGTGAATGTTACAGAGAGCCAATATTATTATACCAGGAGAGTGTACTGAGGCTTCGAATTGCCATTATTAGACCCTATTTAAGGGCTTTCGAATTTTCGAGCGGATACGTTACCGCGAGAATTCTGAAGCACGTTTTGCCTTACTAACGCGGATTTCAAGTGTCAGACAAACGCAACTGCGACGGCGACGCGGGAATTAGAGTTTGTTTGCCAAGTCGATAGGCTTGCGGTAGTCCTCGTGTACCTCGGGAATTCCACGAGAAGCGCAGAACGAACATTGAACCACGTGAAACAGGCGAAAATCCGGCGACTCGTCGATACCACTGAGCGTACAATTCTGTAGATCCCCGAACGATAAATGTGATTCTTACATATCGATAAAGTTCACGAAAGAAGTAAGCGACACAAGGAAGAAGGGTAAAACACATGTATCGATCTAACTTCAAATTACTGCGAGTATACTTCGAAAAATGTCATTTCACGATCTAAATTCTGCTTAGGAGAAGAATTTTTCGCCGCAACAAATATAAAATTCATTTGACAATGTTTCAATTTTACTCTGTCTAAATTGTAGTTGTCAGGTCCTTTTCCGACCGTAAGACCCTATTCTTAAGGTGGAAATTTTTGGTATTCTCCTTTTCCGTGGTAAACAGCGAGACCTTATTTCCTGCGAGTACCCAGGGATTGGCTGAAACGAGTCCGTTGTCCTGGAAAAACCTGTATTCCGCGTAAATGTTTCCGCTGGTCCTGATATTCCGTCACGACGCAATGGCTGGCAAGACGAGAGAACAGTGGAGAATCTCGCGCTAGGCAGATACGCGGACGGGAGTTGAGAAAATCCGAGAGTCGATGCTCCTGTTTCCGCAGTGCATCCTGTCGATCCATCGCTCTACGGAATGCACAAGTAGCTACGACGAAGCTAAGAGAACGTCTCGCATTCAACGAACCAACCTTCTGCATATGAATAATATCTCTCTGAATAGTGTCACAGGCTGTGAGTCGAGAATTAAGGCAAAAGATAAGCTCGAGGGAAATGTATACGATATTCCTCATGTTTCTTAAACAATTCATCGGTATATTCCATTTTGATATTCTAATACGTGTAGTAGGATCGTTCGAAGAATATCAAGTGTACAATCGGGAATGACAAATGTAGATCTAGAATAACATGCACTGTTCGTATTAATTTCGTTAGACTCAAAATTGGTTTAGCAGTTTCAGGAATATACGTAAACTCTAAGTGTTCTCTGACTTTCTGAAGAATTCGTCGGTCTGTAAGGTAGGCTAGAATGGAGAGGATTTTGGAAGACTGCTTTCAAGTCTTGGATTTCTCGAAAAATCGTTGAGTCCCTCGGACGAAGACAGATTCCGCTTGATTCAGAGTCGCGAGTCTCTGATGCAGGTATTCCTCATCTTGCCGAGAAAATGCGGCTGAATAATTCATCCCGATGGGATTTGACTTCATTTCGGCATCGTGTCCGCTCTCCTTCGTTCCTCGTTAGTCGCCGTTCCCGACCGTTTCCTCGCAAACCGATTAGAAAACGTAAGTACCGCAGGGCTTTGCTCCGAACGGCCTGGATACGGTTTCCCCCGACTTCCCCTTGCAAGCTTCTCTCTTTCTCGCTTCTGTAATTTCACCGCTCCGGCTCCGTTACAGACCGGAACTCGGACAGCACGACGCGCTCGAAAATAAGCGCATAAAGAGAACTAAAATGCGATCGATGAAACAAGTTGTCACAAGATGAAGAAGATGGACTGCAAAAACCGAAACAAATAAATTGACATCGATATCAAGGTAATTATTTACTAGAAAATTGCACGTCGTTATCTGAACTATAATCTTCAGACTTAAGCCTTTTTAGTGATGACTTACTTGGAATGAGAGAAATGTTCAGTACGTTTGTGTTTCAGTACGTGAGGGTATTTGTTTAACACGAGCAATTATCTTACAGACTGGAGAACAGATGGACTACCCTCTATTAAACACCATCGTTCCATTACGTCGGTATGCTAATTTCGACGGACTTACGGCATACATTTTCACGGGGTTTAATTTCATTTACATCCGCTTTGTCCGGGCAGCTAAAGGAGGAAGCGTTAAGGGAAAATTCAGTGCCGATGCGAATTGGGGCGAACTTTAAAACGGCTCGCCCCGTTCAAGCTTTCTGCCGGGAAAACAGAAGTAAACGTGGATTGCTACTTTGTACGACGGAAGAATTCCATGACTCCGCACTTCTCGGGAAAAAAGCATGAAAAATTGCGGATACCCGCGTTTCCGACGTTCTTATTGCTTGGCCCATATGCCACTCCTCCCTTTCTCCCCAGTGATTTGAAAAACCTCAAAAGACTAAAGCTATTTCAAGCGAGCAAAATATGTCCGCGTCAACGTTCCTACAGCGAAATCGGTTTAATTCGCGATTTAACTATTTCGCACGTAGTTATGCTATTGCACGAGATTACGTGTACTATTGGAAATCTGAGAAATTATTAAGTGATTAATGAACGTTTGACGTGAGTCACGCGGGATATGTGGTGCCCCATCATTGATTTATGCTAATAAATTAGACGCTTCTACCGTGAAGTAACTCAAGCGAAAAACGAAAAGTGTGCGTCTGATTTCCGCCGCTTGCTTTCCTCCAATTGCATATTTAACGTTCGCTTTGTATCGCCCCGCATTCTCCTTTCTTACTGCGAGGCAGGCTGGTTAGGAAAATGCAGCAGTTATGCGCCATAATATTCTCCCGCGTTTCTCCTATGCGCCGTGCACGAAATAACCTTTTGCCTATAAATGTGGAAATTCCAGCGGAACAATAGTCGTAGAGATTCGCAAAGATTCACTGCAGGCGCGGTGTTTATTGGCAAATTAAAGACAGACTCAACGCTTTTCATTCTCAAACGCGAGAGAAAAATCCCGACGAAATTTCAAGAATTGACAGTAGTTTTGATCCAATGCTCCTTTGTGCGGTAAATGTATACAGTTTACACGCAAAGAGAACCTTCACGAAATTCTTATCTCCGAGGGCGTGTTATTTCCATGTTATTTCTAAACACGAATTTCCCGTGTCACGTAAAAACTCTATTTCCAGGGAGATGTCGCAGCTTTGTTTTTACCGTTGGAAATATCCGAGGGCCGAGGAAACTTACTCGTGGACGAGAGAAAAGGGTGGAAGGGGTCGCTGTCTTAACCGTCGGCCAAATAAAATCAATGCTTCGATAAGCCCGGTCCGGCGATAAAGATGCTTGAAATTCCTGCTAAAGTTTTTACGCGCGAACGCGTGAGATGGTGGCTCGGGGGCCGAACCTTTCTGCTTCGGAAGTTAAAGGGGATGCAACACCGTATCCTTGGCTCTCCGGGGACGGTCCTCCTTCGTTCTCCTCATCTTCCACCTTTCTTCTACCTTTTTTCATCATTTTTAACGGGCCCAACGGTCGTACGTTTGAAAAACATCGCGATATCAAAAGGAAACAATCACCCGATTGGTCTTTCCGCATTGCTTTTCACACAATTTCCGAGAAATTAGTTCCTTTACGAAATAAATGAAACATTGTACGTAAAGTGATAAGAGTACGAATGGTCGTAGATAAATTATTTCCTTTCAAATATTGCGATTCACTGTGATATCTAAAAATTATCTTCCGCTTGCGCGGATGTACAGTAACTACTCTGGCAAGAATATCGGAAATCAAGGTAAATGTATAAAGCTCCATTACGTCAGAAACGAAATTCCACGTTAAATGATGTATGTAGATAGGTATTATAATTGCAAATGAATCGAGAGGGGTGTACTGAATAATTCTCGCCGAAGATTGTACCGGCTGACCCATGATAGGCACTTACTACTGACTGCATTTACTCCTACAGATTTTAGTGCGGCGGGCAGGATCAAACTACGGCCTAGCTGCGACTTATACACTTTCTCCGCGCCTCTAAACTGGGTTTATAGCCATCGGCCTTCAGTCTCGACCTTTTTGAAACTGCCGTAATAACGCGCAACGATCTTTACTTATACACGGCAAACGTGCCTTTCCGATCTCCCATCTAACACTGCTTTACGCCGAACTGCCGTTTTTCCAGCTAAATCCAATTTATAACTCGTGCATAGTAAACGAAAGACATCAGAGTGATTTCAATCATTTTTACATCACCTTTAAAGTAACGTCATTCCCAATTTCGAGCGGCAGAATCTGGAAACAAATAATACTTTACAATCAATACTTGCGTGTTTTATTGATTTTTATGAGTTTCCTCTCTGCTCTCAAGGTCTTCAATCTCTATTGCTTTTGACCAGAAGTATTCGACGAATATTTATCGTTGGACGTATGACGATGATTTCACGTGACATTGGATAGAGATTGAACGACGCTGTTACCGGTTTTAATGTCCTTTTAAAATGTCTTTAAAGCAATTCCTACTGGCTTTTAACGGGGGTAGGCAATGAACGCCCGAAGATACGCGCACATTTTATTGATAATAGAAGGTCAGCGGGTTAATTGTACGGCCGGTTCACATTTACCTTCACCAGCCGGAGGTTACCCTTCTCAGGCTGCGCGTTTTAAACAACTGCGTTGTAGACGCTGGCGCGTCATTTCGCGGTGTCTTATGTAACACGGTGAACGCTATAAGCAATGAACTGGCGCGCTTTAAATTTCATTCGCACGTTACGCAACGAACATGGTCGCAAAGGGACGGTCTTATAATTGGAAACAATTATGGAGAACTCTTTGAACGTCGCAGAGGGAGTAAAAATTCAAAGAGAAAGCAACCGGCTCGTTACGTATCCGCGAAGCGTTTGTCACATCTACACGTGTCGTTCAACGTTTTCCCCAGGAAAATCGAATCATAACTTTTAACTCATCGGGCGCTAATACTTTTCTACTTATTTTTACTTTTTCAGTGGTTACTGACAGCCACGATGGGAATATGTCGAAGCCAGCTGAGCTGCCGAGACGTATCTGGCCTTCTTAAACTTGCCAGCCTATGCATCAATCATTCACACACTCGTGTGTAACTCATCGGAATTTATATCGCGCTCCTTTGAATTTTTAAACACGCGCCCGGTGATAAATCGGTGGTCTCCGCGATAACATAAATTTGTCGGCAAAATCGCAAATTCCATAAAGCAAAAGCAAAGCGTACAGTCGAGATATACGTATTATGTGAATTCATTATTGTAGAGTGTACCAAACTGAGTATTACTCTTT
Organism: Hedychridium roseum; assembly: GCA_963989215.1. Lineage (NCBI taxonomy): Eukaryota > Metazoa > Arthropoda > Insecta > Hymenoptera > Chrysididae > Hedychridium > Hedychridium roseum. The sequence continues at coordinate 5,370,745 of OZ022312.1, read as the reverse complement.
GAATACTTTTTAGGGTGTTATGGTGAACTGCGTCATTCAGTGAAAATGACAATTAATTACACTGTTACAAAATAGTAATGATAATAATGAATTATTTATGTAAAATTCGCTCGAACCGCGACAACATTACAGGGGAGACATTGTATTTGAAAGTCTCTAGACCGGAAGGCGATTTGTCACGTTTCCTATTGCGTCTCGAACAGCGTCGATTACCGAGAAATCCCGCTATTCGGTCCATTCAAACGCATACCTCGAGTTCGCGAATCTTTAACGATCTCACTGCGACAAACCGGCGTGAAATTCGCGTCGAGCTGAAACGGCCACACGCGGAAACCTGTCGTTTTTCATCGACGCCGAAAGTAATTTCCGCCCACGAAGCGCAGAGAAACGACCTTCCGCCGGGGATTTTCAACCCTTTGGAAAATGCGTTCGCGACTGATAAGATAAATTCGGAGAAGCACGAAAAAAGAAGCACTCAAAAGGGCTAATTAAACGGGAAAAACAGGAACAAGTGACAACAGTAATGACGTCTACGAGAATCATGACGAGTATGATGTACTTTTGTAATGAGGTTTGCCGTCAATTCACATGTTTTCCAGGTGTCCATTATTCCACGGGCTGTGCAAGCAGTTTATCAATTCTCGTGTCTGCCGGGCAAGTGTACAAGCCAATTCATTGTATGCACTGCTCGCAACTACAGCGCGACATTATAGCTGAAGTTTGTCGTCTAATTACATGATGGAGAGTGCTCTCGACTCGTCCCGACAGGAAAGCGAGCCTGCGGAACCTGTTGCAAAGAATTTGATCGATTAACCCCACGTTCGTACCAAGTTCCCCGAGCCACGCTACATTTCCATCGGAATATTCCGAAACACGCGGAGCAAATGGAAATTACATACAGGGAATAACAACGAGGCAGGTCGAATAAATATCACTGGCCAACTTATCGGCGCACAGAAAAAAATTCGCAAAAATTGTTAGTTGTCAAGTATTCCGAATGGCATTGCAGCGGTAGCTTTTGATCGTTCGAAAATGATATTCGCTTGGACTGTGGATTTTGGTGGAAAAAAGCGAGAGGCGTAAGGCAAGCGATTTTAGCACCGTAGTAAAAAATTCTTCAAAATTCGTCAAAAATGTTGGTTGCCAACCGTTGGTATTGGCATTGCTTCTTGTTTATTAATGAATGAAATTCACGTGGACCGCGGCTGTTTGCGTGATCCATCTGTCCGTGGCGGGAAAAGACGACACGCGGAGGGCAAGTAGGGGCAAATACATAAGATTGATTCGATCTGGCGTTCGTTAACGCGCAACTCGGTTGCGGGGAAACCCGGGCCGGCGAATGCTATTGACTTTCCAACTTCCGGGAAGCCGGCGAAGACGGAAGCGAGTGCTCCCTTCGCGCGAACCGACGTGTTCCTCTTATTGAGGTCGCTCGTCGGGCACAAAAGGCCCGGTTAGAAAAGTTCTCCTCCAAGGATTCCGCGCTCGGCACTCGACCGTCCTGCCGCCCCTCCTACGTCGCACTTTCCACGTCTCTTTGTGTACGTGTATCGAGTGTTACAGGCAGAACCGCCCGGCCCGCCGCGGGACCAAAACAAAAGCGCCACGTAGGACGAAGTCTCGGCGGGACGATGGAACAATATACCCTGCCTACGTCGTCTCGTCGTCCTTACTTAATATCAAACGAGTCCTTTCAAATCGCTCCTACTCCCCCCTGCCCCGCAGCTTAAACACACCGTACCCCTGGGCCAATGAAATTAATAGAGAACGCACGGCAAGAAAGAAGCTTCAATAATCAATCCTCTTTGACATGCAGTCTTTCCCAAAGGAATGACGTATCGTAAGATCGGCAAAATACAATAACGCCCAAATAAATGTGGCTAAGTATGTACCGCTATTTTTCGTGCAATAATGTCGCGCGTGAATCACAAGTGGAAGTCCGAAGTGCCGTAATGGGAAGCATTGAAAACGAGGAACGTCGGATAAAAAAGTCGGTAGACAATGGATGAATGGACTTTCCATCTTGATTGCCGCGGTATCGCTTCTCATTCGTTTCTGTCAACACTCCGATCCCACTGAATGGTCCATTCTTTTCCGCGTGTATTAATTAAAAACAGAAATTGACAGAAATTCGCCACGCTAACGATTGCGATTTGCTTTTCGTTGCTGTTTGCGCTCGATTGCGTTTGAACATTACGTGCGTGGAAATAGTAGGTGCATTTGGAATCTACGAATTCAGGGCTCGCGAAAACCAGTTGGGTTTGAGGAACTGATGCGAACAATCGTCCTCGTGAAGGGACGAAATGATACGACTGGTATATACGGCTAATTGTAAGCGATTCGGGTTAATGTTATTAAGACGACGGTCCCATGACGCGTATATATCGGTCATTTCTCCAGCTTGATGGAGACGTAAATCTCAGACGGGGCTTGTCGTCCTCTACCATGCGATCTCGTTAATTCCTAAAAGCTAAGATATTGTTCACAACGCCGGCCTGAGTGGTAGAAAGGAAAAGCCAGTGGGCGGCGATTCGCAGAAAAGGACAGAGCAAACGCGAGATATAAACGGAAATCCTCAGAAAAATATAAATGCGAAACTTGCGAAAATTTTGCAAACCGTTACAGATAATCAAACGGAAAATGAGACACGCCAAAATTTGAGTCATCATTAAAAGTAAGCCGTTATTATTATATATAAGTTTTAAATTTTTAATCTTCACAGATACACTTCATCCGTCCTTTGTTTTTCCAACTTTGAAGCCCGTCGAAATCGTTTGATGCTCAGTGCGCCCGCAGTTCTGCATTTCGCGGCCGAAATCTACGTCGACGAGCTGTAGCTGGGAAATCGAGATTACATTCTGATTTATGGGGGTAGTTCTGCATTTGCGTTGCTTGTTCGCCGTTCCCAGGTGGCCATACGCCCAATTAACTCCGTGTGGTGCAACGTACCATCCACGTCTAGCATCCAACGCGTGACGAATAAGTTTGCCGATAAACATAAACACGTCTCTGCGCAGCGGGAATGATAGTTTGGTCAGTAGCCTCAGAATATATTATTATATGGAAATTTCTCCTCGCGACCCACGATGAAATCCATATTTTTCAAGTGTATATTCAAATATCTCCGATGAGTTTTAACAAAAGGTAAGGCCTTCTTTTATAAGGAATCGTTATTATCAAGTACTCGTCATTGGATGTAATGACATTTACCTTACGTTCATTTAAGCAGGATTATACGGATAACCGCGAGTATTACGATTAAATCGTTTAATAAAGCTGCGTGGGCACGTGAGTTATGATTAACCTTTAACACAATAATCATTTGGTCGTTGTGCATCGCGGTAAATGGAAAATTAAAAGACCCACGCTGCAGAATAGTTAATCAACTTTCTCGTGTTCGTAAATTAAAATAAAAAAGTTGTACGTTGGCGTATTTCGTTTACAAAAGAATTAACGTACAAGGCAAAAAATACGTGACTGGCTTTTTAATGTCTGCCCGTAGCTTATGAACGATCTCGCAAGTGAGAAACGTACGATACCGTGAAAAAGCGGATAAAAGACAACTGTGTGCAAGGCATTCGTAAGCAAACAGGCTGCAAAGCCAGGGAGAATTGGCACGTCGAACTGCAAGCAACAGTCTGCCCTCCCGAGACACACTGCCCCAATTCCAAATGGACACGGCTCGTAAATCAAGCGCTCACATTCAATTCCTGCCAAACGACGAAATGCACGGCGGCTTTTTTCCCAATCTATACACGGATCCGCGCCAGTGGGCTTTTGTTCGGTTTTCCCCGTAAATTTCATTTCAGGACACGTCCCGTCGACCGAGATATTCCGCAGACCTGGACAACGTTACGATCTTATCAGGCTCTTATCGGGCGAACGAGAACGTCGGCTAGTGCGGTCTAGTAGTCCCACGGTGCACGGAAAAATGCGGAAGTAATAACGCCGCGGCAATTGTCGCATTCATCCGGGGGAGATATGATTTTTGTTTTGTTTTTGTTTGTTTTTTTTGCGTTCGGTAGCTCGCCAGCGTATCTCGCTGCAGCGGATTTATGGCGAGCAGCGATATGGAAATAACCGCGTCGCTTCCGGGCCAAGAAACTTTCGATGCACTCCCATCCCCCCCCCCTCCCCAATCCCCGGCCCATCCGCTCCGCGCCACTTACGGACACCCGTTGGAGAAGTCCTCGGAATATTCGTCCTCCTCGTTGCTCCCTCCCCTCTTCTCCCCCTCGCAGGACTGGAATGGCCGTGGAGAAGCTTCCACCGAAAGTTTTCGCGTCACGTGCCGAACCAGCCGTCCGGTAAATCGTTATTGCTTCCGTCATAATGGACTTCAATGCACCGTGCGTTCGAATTTTTCCGAAATTACTGGCCGCTCTGGCCGGCGATCTTACTCTTCCGGCAGGTCTTTCCCTTCGCTAAAGATGCCCGGGGAAAAAGTTACCCCTCGCTCGGCGAGGAAATGGGAACGGACTTCCGGTATAAGCATCGCGGTCCATTTCTCTCGTCACAGACTCGGAATTCACTGCTCGGTGTAAACTGATGTTAATGTTTCGGCAAAAGGGAATGCTTATCCTTTCGATGTCTGAAAAAGTATTTCGACATTTAGCTTAGGGTAACAATGAAACTATTGCTCTTAGCTGGAAACGTCGTGGTTTGCAATTATCCTCGGAATTTCGTGGTTAAACATTATTTCTGCGCGAGTAAATGTTTCTCAGTCCCTTCGTTACATCGGTCACTCGAAGCGCGGAAGGCAAATATCCCGACTGCAGGAAGCACAAAAAAATATTCACCGCGCAAATACCCATAGAGCGGCAGAGGAATTTTCACGCGCAATGCGACATTGTTTAATGGACAACGATTCGTTAAAAAGTCAGAGAACTCGACAGCGCATTTTACTCGTTGCACAAGCTTAGCGTTAAAGTTGTGTATTAATGAAGAAGTGAATTAACTTTGAATAATTTCACAGAATTAAATATGAAGCCAACTCGGCTAAAAAACAACCTTAGGACTACTCTTACAGGAAATTCTTGAAATGGAGTACACTAGGAACGTGTAATAATTGTTGAGTAATTTTGAGAGAACCGATCCTCGTTGAAAGAATAACATATCCCAATGCAGAATTCAGGTGTGGACCGAACCGATCGATCTCATTGGCAACTGCACCTGAGGCGGCCGAGTAAATGCGATTTGCCTGGAAACCTAGCAATGCGAACGGTATGCCGGGCGCATACCTGTCGGCTGCTTTGCAAACCAGCGAGAAGTAATCCGCGTGCGGCATTTCGTGTGGCTCCAGCGAGGTGCAGCGATGCAGCAGTGTGAAATGCACGCGGTGCTTAGAATGCCCGCCTTCACTTGCAGCAGTAATCCGATGCCCCTTCGACTCGAGACGCTAATTATTACGCGTTTCCGGACGGTACTCTGGCAGAAAATAAGGGAAAAAATAATAACCAAAAATACGGTGCATGACTTAGGAGAGTACATAGGTAAGAAATAATCGTATCGTTAAGAATCGTCGTTGCATCGCAATAGAGTTTACAACGCAGGAGAAAAAATAATGTTAATTTTCAGAATACAAGGATATGATTAAAATATCCGTCTTTTGCCAGAGTACCGCGTGGCATTTTCCTTCCGCAGCAGCGTGAAATTATCGTTCTCCACGTAAATTGAATACAGACGGATGGTAATGGAAATGAATATGAAAGAAGGAGATACGATACTTCCTCCCGCGAGTTAAGTGCGCGGCAATCTCATTCTACGGTTGATGTACTACTTCTCAGAGTTCACTATTAAGGCTCCAAAAGCTGCAATTTAAGGGCAAGTAAATTCTCTTAAATGTGCTCAAGTTTTTGCATTAAGCAGGAAAAGCAACGAACTTTACTGAAATGATGTCACGAATTTGGGTGTTGCAATGTTACAATTATTGCATAGATGTTACGATTATGGATAATTGTGGCTTTCCAGTACGGAGAACAATTTTAATTAATTACATGAAGATATGATATGATGAAAAGGATGGGGGTTTCGTAATTTCGTCATTTCGTAATTTCCTCAGTGTGCAAAATTGAAAAGCATCTGCTGGCTTCGCCGAACTTCGTCTCTGTGCTTTTTTTCGGGGTTCCAAAAAGCAGGAGAGCAAAAGCCGGACACATGTAATTTAATTACGAAGCCAAACAAAACTTTTCCAGTAAACACCACTCAAGGACAAAAAGTTTGTAATTGCCGGTGCTACACGGGAAGCAATTAAGCTTGGCAACAGTAAACTCGGTATCTCGCGATAACCATATTTCCATGAATTACGCGCCCCTTCTAATTCGTTTTAACATCGCTACGTTGATAACCGAAATGTTCGATGCGAGGAATCTCAGTTTCCCTCGTTACACCTTACCGCCGTGGTATTCGGCTTAATTAAGGATTAACCAAGTAATTTCGCTCATTAACGGCGCGTTGTTCCCTTCCACCGAATGAACCGTGGATAATAATGAAGTTGAAAAGATCCACGGTGCGAAAAGAAGGGAGTTGCTAGGTGGCGGGTAAAAGGCGAAAGATCGAGTTCCTAAATCTGCCGAGGTAAAATCCACGATTTAACTTCTTCGCAATTTTCCCTTCGGCAAAGTTTTCACCTGTCTGCCGGCGACAAGACACACACGAACCGGGACGGAGGGTAAGGAAAGCAGGTTTTTGCCCCGAGCTTAGCCTGGATAGCTGATATACGAGTTTCGTCTGCGAGATACACGTTCGGCTTATCGGGGTAAATTAGAAAGTTTCGCAGCTAAGTTCGACCACCGTCTGTTCGGACGGTAACTGTTGTACGCCTTTAAAAGTGCCCGTCGTACGCTCGTCCGCCATTATCTCGTTTTAGCACGGTGTAAACGTCGATTGACCATCGTCCCTCGGCAACTCAGAGGCGAACGAAAAGACGGGAAAGTACGAGCGGTCCAAATTTTTCACCACGTCCACTAACAACCGCCGTCGTTACGTCGAAACCAAAGCTTCTTGTTGCTCCTTGCAAAACAACCGCCGAATTATCCGATCGACGGACATTCATCCCCGGGAAGGAACAAGTTTCCATGCTTTCTGTTTTCCGTGGCACGCGAAAATACACGACTTTTCGTCGTGTACGAAGTCGAAAAATGTTTCACTTTACTACCGCTCGCAAGTAATTAACGCGCTAATTTATATTCATAGAATAATCACGATTTAATGGAATTTATATTACTTGCATTTTGATCCCACGAAGTTTTCCAATATTCCACTGTCGGAATGGGGCAATTTATTTTTATTACCGTGGAACTCGTGTTACGAAAAAGGAAAGTGGGGAAAAAAGTGAAAATTTCTGTGGGTTTATGCACCGCGGTACTCACTTTCGGTCGTACATCATCGAGTTTTTCTTTATCCCAGGAACCTTGCTGAAAAAAGTTTTCTTATGGCGGTAAAATCTTTTCTTAATTACCAGCGATAATGGTTGACCCGGCGAGGAAATTAGCAAATCTGATCCGTAATTCAGAAGGCTCGAGTGAACCGTTATTATGGAAGATTTTTAATTCCAGTTTTTTATACTTAACAGTTAATAAAACCCCGGAGTGATATAAGGGAGCATTTCCAGACAACGTAACCTTTTTCACGCAGCTTTGTTGCGGAGCTACGAGCTAATTTCCCTGAAATACGAAGTTTCTCGAAGCAATCTATTTCTTTTTTTTTCGACCAGATTTCCTTCGCAAACGAGATTTCTCTTTTCGCCCGCGTATAAACATCGAAATCCCGGGGTTCAAGGGAAAAACGATGAACCCGACCGTCCCTTTCACTTGCCGATTGATTTTCAAATATAACCGTGGAACTTCCGCTCGACGTAGACGAGTTTTTCGCCAGGGTCATAAGCCCGTCCCACTTTTTATCCCGTAATATCGAATCGCCGGGAATACGATGCGCCTAGCTTCTCGCCGCGGGAAACCTCATTTCGCCCGCGAACCGACAGGACTCTGTAAAAACGGAGAAAGTCACTTTTCGTCACTTTGCCACCCGCTGATACCGCTAAGCTGGGTGGGGGGGAAAACGACTCGGCAAGAAACAACGAGAAACGTTAACGTTTCCCCGTCGATGTCAAAGGAAAAACGGCTGGGGAAATACTTCCGTTGGGACAGCAAATATCGGCCATTTTCGAGAAAATAATATTAACAGTCATTGGTCTTTTTTCGGTGCAGGGAAATAAGTCGATCACGATTTGTCCTTTCAAATATTCCGACAAATATTATTTGCAGAGAAGTTAAAAATGAAAGAAAATCATTTTGATCCATTTTTATCCAGTAAATTTATTTCAACGAATGAATGTTCTATAAATGTTAACGTAGTCCGTGAGAATAAATGTCCATAATGACATCTACGGTTACTGCGTTCATAAGACGTAGTATACCTGTACGTGAGACACGTGCTTGTAATTAATTTCAGCTGACCCGAACTAATGTAAGTAGCGAACTTGATGTTCATGCTGCTGGCAGCGTCATAATCTTCGAAATTGAACGGACAGTGCCTGCCGCGTGGGTTTACGGAAAATCACATCAATATTCTGATAAGGGAAGCTTCTGCCAGGAAATCGTGACCTTTATACCGCAAAATATCGTCAAATAAATAATAACATTAAAATGCCCAAGTTACTTCTACGGATAGAGAAACAAAAGCTCAGAAATACAAAAATGAATATAGTTCATTACTATCACGTGCTCTTCAATATACATATACTTGATCGCCAGCGATAATGTCTATTCTACTTCGGAAATAACGTGTTAGTAATTAAAATCGGCTTGGCTTGATTCATTTCCTATTCCCCTGAAATATTCTCCCGAATCGGACTTGCCGACTTATGTAAATGCGACTTAACCAGGCACCTGTAGCCGCCGGGAAATCTGATTACCACGACAATGCTGAACTTCCTTCTCGATATAACTCGGCTGAAGCGGATTGCTTCGACATCGACGGACCAAACTTTCTTTGATCGATCGCTCCTCGCTATACATGTACATAAGCGCGCGCGCGCGCGCAACGATACGAAAAGTTTTACTAGCGAATTGCGGTATTCAAAATATCGAAAAACCAGCGAGGAACAAAAAGGACGTAAATAAGGAAACGAAGAAACCGTAATCGTACGCCTAAGACATTTGCAAAAGGAAACAAATTAGCCACGAGTCATTCAAAGACAAGGAAGTAATATTAAATGACAGCCGTAACATCGGTCAAAATTAATCGAAACACAAGAATTTTGTTCATGTTGGAATTCATTTTATTGAGTCTTGAGTGTATTTCAGTTTTTGTAGGAAACCGTGGGGGTAATGATCGAGCTGAATCCTTTTCTGTTAGCTTTTGAATAAAGAAGAGGGAGGGGTAGTAATCAGTGATTAATTACGTCCCCGCGGCAGAATGACGACCGTGGGGCTGTTTCTCTATCGCCCGAGACGCGTGTAGATATCTCTGTGTACGTAGAAGACTGACTGGTCGGATGATGAGAGACCGAAAGATAGATGCTGTGATCGCGTGCCACTAACGAGACGAATCTAATTACGACGTTCAAAATGGAATCTCGATGAATTACGCGCGGCCGTGTGAAGACTGACACCTGTTTTCAGATTCGCCCGTGAATAGCCATCCCTATTAACCGCGGTTCAACGTCAGCGAACAAGTCCCACGCTATTCGGGTAATAATCGGATATACAACTGGTAAGCAATAAACGAGGAAGGATATTTAATTTACGTACGAACAAGTAGTAAAACGGTTTTGGTCTATTGCTGAGGAGTAAGTAACAAAGAAACAAGAGAAGTGTCTTTTTGTTAAGTTGAATGAATAATGTAACGGTTATATAGCCGTAGCTAATGTGGCTTAAATTCAGCTAAGCGTCTCAATTCAATTAAGTTTTAAGAAGCTGAGATAATGTTCGGTCTTGCTTTATAATTCATGAGACAGAAATGAAGAACGGTCGGGAGATAGCAGGAAATGGAAGAAACGTGTTACCCCTAAAGAGAAATTTCCACGAAACATTTCGAAATATTTGCCGTTGCTTCGCGTTAAAATATGGTCATTTTAAGACACTTCCCGTTCTCCACTTAGTGTGTAACCTAAATAAATACTATTTTCCATACGTCAAATCCTAGCGAATTTTATGAAATATCCAGTCGGCGTCTATTTCCGTAAAGTTTAATTCAATAGGCAACATTGCGCGCGTACAGTAATGACTTATATTTAATAGGAAATGTAATACAAGATATAGCGTTTCTGCGATCTACAGGCTTACAAGAGGGTAGACAATTATTCGTGGAATTAAGAAACGGGAGCAATGGATTTTGCGGATCATTCTTCAATGGTTCGTTCGAGTTCACTTTAGAACTTCACAGTGATCTGTGTGATACGATGACGTCGTCTAGACAATTCGTTCTCTCGAAGTTGCGCGCTTGGTCTCCTGGTCTTCGAAATCCTGGGAATTTTTGAAAGCTGCATTATGAGTGGCGCCCCGATGAACCGTCTCGTCGGATTCGACAGGCACGTTGATGACTTCGGTGAGCTGTAGGGCGGTAGCAATTCTCAGCGCCTGAAACCAGAATTGATTACAAATTGCGACCATTCAAAAATCCCATGCTATGCTAGAGGCGACGCGCGATTACAACTACGGTCGCCCGCTTATTGCGAGTTACTGTTCAACGCCAACTACGCTACATCTGCAACCTCTGTTCGAAACAATACGTAAATTCAGTGGCCTATCGGGAACGATGTCATTCAATCTTCCGTCATTGCAACGCAATTATTGATTACCATTCACACGGCACCTGTGTCGCACGAATTTCACGCCGGATTTACGCGGGAGGTTTCTTTCGTTCCTTAAATATCGAGTCCAGTGCGATTAATCTAACAGGATCAAGTAGACAAGTCAGTAAGTCGTTAAATAAATAAATCGTGTCGAAATAACCTATGATAAGAGCGACGTGAATTCCGGGAAAATTCAGTGTAAACAAGACGTGTCGAGATGAATATAAAATTATTCAGTTCTTATGATTGTTAATTTTCCGAAGAACAGTACGACCGTTGAAATTTCCCTCGGACTATTTGTTGATTACGGACACGTTTATGCCGTTGATTGGGCGAATTGCTGACACGATGGGGGTAACTCCCTTTCGATTGGGCTTTGGTAGCATGCCAATTAACTTCTATGCGCTATCGGGCTGTTTGTAAGCAAAAACAAACGAAGTACAGAGAGTTGGCATTGTTAAAATACATGATCCGCACGGACAAACAGGGAGTGCAATTTAATTAAGGGTAGAATAACGACTAACGAGGACATTTTCGTAAGGGTGATCAATTGCGCTTCCACGAAATGTGCTAACGCACCTACACTTTCGTAACCCGGTTTTCAAAAGATTCGCCGCAATGTCGTTGAATAGATCGCGGAGAGTTTCGAGGGGGAATGCGATTATTTGCGGTACATCGATCATTGCGTGTTTAGGAGGCTCGTATAATGTTGCCACCCTAAAACTGAAATCCTACCCGGCACGGCTGTTCTCATGTAATTCAGCCGAACTTCCCGCCGGTACGTCGTTACGAAGCTTCGAGCGCACCATTAATAAATAAAAATCTTAATAAATTACTCTCTCGCCCGACATTTTAATGTTATTCAATGCATTATTTTGTCAGCGGTGCACAGCACGTCAAGAACCGTAAGGAATTGATAATTGCCATCTTTCGAGAAAGCAACAACTAATATCGAGGCGAGAGCAAAGGTCTTTGAATTACCGTGGAAATTTGAATCCGTGAAATACTGAGGGAGGTAATTTCCCTCGGGAAATCCATTGAGGAAGTTGGACGAAAAGAATGGCAATGTAGTGAAATAAAATGCAGAACGGCCGGGCACTTTGAGGACTATTAATGATGTTCATTGAATGAAAAAGTTGAAACCTCGCGGAACTTGGAGCCGGCGGAAACATTGAAAACTGATACGGCCTTGAGCCTCGCCGTAAATTAGTTTCCGCGAAATAATTAACGCAGAGAAAGGAATTTATAGGGCGACCTTCTGGCGGGGTAAAAAGTTGTGCGAGAAGCTTCGTCTTTATCCACTTACAAGTCGGGAGGTTTGATGTCGTTGAAAAGAGAAAATCGAATCACAACGCCCCCGTGTCCGGTCATAACGTCGTAAAGGCAGTATGAAATTATTTACCTTCCGCCTGTCCCGGTGAGCCGAGTACAAAACCCAAATGATGTAGGAAGCCATTATAATGGCCGGTATGCACACGCCGGCCATAGTCGATGCACCCCGTAGAAGTGCATGGTGCAACGCCAAGAGCGTCACCGCCAGAGCCGTTCCCCCGGCGACGTATCTTCCGGTTCGACGTCGTTCTTCCTAAACGACAGAATAATGGAAAACCATTTCAAAGCCGCACTTCCCGAAGGACAGGATGGATCCGGCTGGGGTTAGGGAGGGTTAGTTGCTCAATCTAACGAAGTAGGGGCGTTAGAAGTTGAATGAGCTTGGAAACCACCGTGGATCTGACGGGATAACGATCCTTGTATTCTCCTTCCTACGATTTCCTTCGTCCTTTCCCGCCCGGCAGGAGTGGCCGCCCCGTGCACGCGCTAACGTTTCCCCGGGTTCGTAACTCTTGAGGAAAATTCGCCGCACGGTGCCGCACCACGGGTACCGGGCGGGAAAATAAGCGGAAAAATTCTATCGTCGCGCGAAATTCCACGGACGGTGAAACGGGAGGACGAAAAAAAAAAAACGACAGAGTCGAGTCGATCGATCCGTGGGATAAAATGGTATATTCGGCGGAGCGAGATATCTCGTCGACGGTATTTCTCCTGCTTCTCCTCGTTCTCTTATCCCGATTTATTCGAGTTTTTGGACACTTCTGGGACCTCGTGCCAGCGCGTAATATATGCGCTATCGCGCGCACGCTAAATTCCTCGCAGCGAGACACTAATTCCACCACCCATTTCCATAGACCCCTTGCCGGCTGAAGGGAGGGCGAAAAAATGCCACGCGACGGGGCGAAACAGGGGGTCGACGGGGAAGTGTGGGGGCGGGGTGGGGGGAGGGAGAAGAACGAATGGTCCCGCGGCTGATTTTATCCAGAGCCGCGGAATTTCAGACACGGGAGTACCCCGCTGACTGGAACGACAGGCCAATCTCGAGTTTCAGCCTGCTCCACGACCTGTCGGGCGTTATTTCACATTCGCACTGCGTCGTAAGCGACTTTGGCCCGCTGCACGATGCGCGCAAAGCAGATACGCGCCGAGACACCATTGTCCCGCCATTATCATATTCAAATTGGACTTCCGCCGGATGCAGATAGCACGGTGAAACGGCGCGTTCGGTGCTTCACTTTCCGCCCCGCTATCCCAGGTGTGTGTATATAATACATGCCTACGTATTTACGCACACGTGTACACGCGCGCCTACGTGCGTGCACGTGTGCGTGCATGGCGAGAGAGCGGAAACCATGCGCACGAGGCATGGCAATGTGCAAATATTTGCCTCGTATAAATGCAGCCTGCGATTTTACGCGACCTCGATCGGACGGGAAGGTGAGAAGCGCAGGATAAAGCAAATTTCTGCGAGCCTACTGGCCGATAAGTCTTCTCCCTTGTGTTTTCCTTTTGTCGTGATAACAAGCCGCTGTCGTATATTTGAAGGACTCAGCTTCGCTTCTAAAAGTGAGCAATGACTTAGACGGCCCCCTCCTTGGATTTTTTAGTACTCCCAGGTCTCCCGGCGGTCTATCTTTTGTTTACCGACAACTCCCGTTAAGCGTGATACATTTTACGGAGGATGCAAATAACGTGATTTATACAGGAATTGTATATGCACATCCGATATTATCCCGGCTACCCGAGCCGAAGCTTTAGAATTTATCGGTCAATACGCACAAGTGCGATGCATCACGAATGCGCATTATTCAGCAACGAAACTGCTGGCTGATGTTGAAATTCATGCGCAACTAAAGCACCTGGCCATCAGGTAAACTTGAAGTACATTCTTCGTCATGTACAAAAGAGGACAAAATTGTACTGCACTCTTATTTCGTCTTTTCAAATCATGAAAACTAGCTCTAAATCCACTGTGCCTTAAATTCCTAATTATACTTTGGATTTTGTAAGTGAACCTTACGGGAGATCAACGGTTACTTACGAAATGAAATCCGTTTAAGTTGAAGATACTCTTTATTTTCGGGAAAGTTGGTGACGTAAAAGGAACCGGGTGAATCATTAGAAAACTTGGACAATTTCGAGCGGACGTAGTATAGATCGACAACAAAATGAAAAACGAAAGCGAAAAACTGACCTAGATTACACCGACGGGCAAACAACACGATTGCAGTTGCGTCGACGATCTTTGACGCGTCGTCCTTTCCATCGTTTTGCAATTAATGCCATGCCTATCAATTAACTTTCATCCACGGCAGCATTCAATTTCGCGACTCGACTGAACCGTCTTCTAATTAACAAAAGCAAAGAACCCATCCTCGTCGTCGTCGTCGCCCAATTTCACTAGTATTGTAAAGAATAACTCCATTAGAAATAATGTGGCATTAAAACAACAAATTCCAGACGCCTGAACATTGAATTCCAACAGTAGGAAACGACGAGCTCGAAAGTATGTTAGAAGCTTTAAACAAAACCCTTATTAGCGATCGTCCGCCATGTCCAGTGGGTGGTTGGAAATGACGCGTAAAGAAAATATTAGAGGTATTACTTCGATACCCGAAAATACATCGGACCGAGCCGTTCGACCGCTGGAACAAACGGTCCAATATTTCCAGAGGCTACTAAGCGCAGAGAAGCGAGCGGGAAAGAGAGAGAGAAGGAAATTGAATGAGAACGAGATAGAGACATGCTTGTAGGAGAGGAGAAAAGAGACAGGCCCTCAAGAGAAGGAGAGTAGCGGCGAACAGGGGAGGAGGGGGGAGGGGTGGGGAATCGTAAGCATTCGATGTTCTATATCGGGCCTCGTTATGATACTGACCGTGGCAGTAAGCGACGTCGTGAGGGGGCTGATGGTATTGAGGGTGTCCCTCGAGGAGACCTCGGACCTGAGCGGCATGGCCCTGACACTGACATAAAGATCCCTCGACTTCCGGCCGGGCAGGGGCTGGCCAAACAGCACGGTTCCCAGGCGAACGTCTTCCTTCCTCTTGGAAACATCAAATAATCGACTTTCGCTTTTGTCCCCAATGATCGGGCGCACTCGGAAATGAATATCCGATCATTTCACGCGAATTACTCTCCAACGGCCACGGTAGGCTTTTGCTCGTACGCAATTGCGGGGTGTACTCGATTAAAGGACGGGGAGAAAGCACGGAACAGTAGGAGCATAAGGGAGAATCTAGAAAATTCTATAGAAATAATGGCAATTGAGTTCCGTAAAGAGAATCATCGATTTGGTCGATATAAAAGTAAGGATTGTCAAACTGTAGATAAATTTCATTAACGTGTTTAAGATTCAAAGAAATAGGTAATTCCATCGAAGGAATGATTTTTTGAGGCAAATTGCGGGTTTTTCTAGTCTCGTTAAATTTGTGCTCACCAACGATTTCGGAACACACGAAACGGGTATAGAGGGATATTCCGTTAACATGTAGAGGTTGAAAGGGAGTAATTAGGGTAGACCGAAGACGAGTTTCGTTGGAGAAATTACTGTATTGTTGCTCACCGTATCCGAGTTAAAGTGTGGCCGTTCCGTCCAGCGAAGTTAGTTGTTAGACGAGCGATCGAATAATCTCGGCTTTCATGTCACTAAATCCTGGCTTGCTTATGTCCGTCGATTCGCCAGCAGAGGCAAAACTTTGTTGAATCGGCTGATTAGGAAGTGGCGGATAGCCTTAAAGGGTTGAGGATGGTCGACCAAGGTAGAACAGCCGAAGACGATGCTCCGTAATATCACTTCGTCTTTAAATTTAATTTAAACGCCGTACCGGCTGACAGTGGCGAGAGCACGTATCCATTGATCGATGCGGTTTTACTCGGTCGCCGAACGATCCCGAGATCTTTCGGACTTAGGACGACTGATCGAGTCGAGCTACGACCGGAAGTGGACTCGGGGCTTTACCTCCGCTCGAGCAGAAGGATTTAGAATTTCATCCGCTCTGTCCTCTTCCCTCTCAGCGATTTTCCTATCACTTTTTTGCAACACTCTTACGAACGTACTCGATGATTTCACTCATACGACAGAGAAACTTATAATACTTTTGTTTTGTTACAAGTTTTCACGGTGTTCCTGCTCTCGGATATTCTGGGCGTTGCTTCTCGCGCTGGTTTGTCCCTACTGAGAAACCAAACGCGGCGAATCGACAGTGGATTTTTATTCGCGCATTTCACTCGTACAAATGTGTTTCGTCGGACACGCAGGTCAGGCGGGAATGTCCACTTTGCATTTCGCAAAGATCGGTTTCGTCGAAACGGGGCTGTCGCTTGAAATGGTACGATGGTGGTTTAACTCGCGGGGGGAGAAGGGAGAAGAGAGACGTGGCCAACGGCAAATGCGATCTCGAACTGCGGATATCTGTCTCGACGACGTACCTTCGCCTTTAAACTCAATTTAAATGTAACGAAAGCACGTAACCACCGGTCGTGGAATGAGATCGGGATTTATCAAACTTGTCTTTTATCGTTTCCCTCGCGCTCGCACAGTGATCGCGTAAAATCGTAATTTCCACATGGAAATGAACAATCCAACTTGTAGCCTGGTACATCGACACTGTTATCTCCTTCAAACCCTTACTTCGCCTAACTTGTACTATTTTATCACAATCACGCTAATTTATCGTTCAAAATTCCTTCACTTAAGATTACACACTTCATTGATTCCACATCGCCCGACAATACCGTGCAGTTCAATGGACACGATTCTCTAATTGAAATGAAACAAAAGTTATCTACGATTAGACGAATAGTTGGGAAAATTAATTTCGTCCGTCGACTACGCCCAGTTGAAAATCGTTGCTATTCAAACCCCTTGAAGGTACACGGGTCCTCGACGCACACGTTAGCGTAATTCAAAGTATTCCACTTGTTCGGCCGGTGCACCGTCATTCCGTTAGGAGCTGCGGGCAATTCGGGAAAATCCCCGAGTCAGAGGGCCGGAAGGTCGGCGGATCGACGTTCCATCGCGGCCAAGTCCTTTAATTACGGAAGCGACGAGATGGATGGACGCGGAGGAGAAATCGGATACGTCGGCGGTCGGGCCAACATCCGTCGACTATCCACCTCGTCGGACACCGCTGAAAATCGGGCAGGAACGATCTAGGCCTGGGGGGTGGGAGGAGGGCAGCGGGACCATCGTCGAACGTTTTCAAGAGCAGAAACGATCCGCGCGCATTTACACAGGCACAATATAAACCAGACAAGCGGGCTGACATAATAAACAAGAAACACGACGGACCTTCGCCCACGCCCCATTCCTACGTAGGTCGCGGTGGACTACGTCTTTATCCGGGATTTTCCGGAAACTTTACCGAATAACCAAAGGACGCGCACTTTCGGCATCCCCGCTTTAATAACTGGGGATTCGCCTTTGAGCGAGGATACACTTCTCATCACAGACCAGAGAATTTCGCGGAAAATCAAATCCCCGTGATGAGGTTCCTCAAGAATCCGCACGGTCGTGCAACTGTTTTATTTACGAGAGTAATTCAACAAAGTGAAGATTTTGTAAAAAAAAAAGATATTGGAGAATAAACGACTTGAAAATGCGTTTGTCTGTATCAAATCGCGATAATCCATTTCTCTAGAAGCATTAACGTTCATGCATAATGAAATCCCCGTTGAATTCGTTACGTATCTCGCGAATAGTATCTTCTCATTGTGTATGACGTGTTCGACGAAAAAAAGCTTGTTGAGTCATATCATCAGAACGTGGGATGTGTGCAAGCTCGTTATTCCTGCCTGGCTGCATTTTCCCCGCGTTAAAGAAGAATGAATGCAAGTTCAAAAAGCCAACATTCATGTCTACAACTGCGTGAAAAATACAAAAATAATACTAATTTTCACGTTATGCCAAGGACTATTTTTATACACTGAGAACATATGATTCTAAAAAAAACTCAGCTTTCACGGTAGTTAATTAAAAATTGAGTATAGGTGAATGAGTACAGGTGATCTGCAGGATTTATAATACTGTCTTTTCAATGACGTGTTATCACGCACAATTATGAACCTTGGAACAGACGGTATTTTTCGTCTTTTCGAAGGAACAGGTAGTTGAGGGACGCCCTTATGTTCGTGGACGCACGTAAAAAGCGTGAACCCCGTTGGGCATACTGATCAACGAAGCGTATCGACGGGATAATGTTGGTATCTAGTCGGATCACGTTCTATCTAGTTTTCAATCCAACGACCGGTGGGGTCATTTACCGCAAAAATCAACCCTAAGCACGGTGTTACGCACGAACGGGCCACATTCAGTCGTCCGCGAATAACGAAGGACGCACGGCAATGCCATTCCCGCAGTATTCCTCGGGAAAATGCGACGCGACGATTTTCATCCGGCATTTTTATTGCCCTTACGCACCTTAAGGGACGAAACAACGTGTCTCGGTTGCCTGACAATTACAAGCAGGAGAATGTGAGAGAAACAGGAGAAAAATGGAATGATAAAAAAGCAAGGAATATTAAGAATCATTCTTAAATGTATACGTGTTGAAATGAAGGTATCAGTAAATTGTTCTATGAACGCGTATTATTCGCGGTCTAATTCAAATGTTACGGCGGTGGTTTGAGTATTTCCCCGATGAAATCCTTACACGTCGCTAATTAAGGAACTATCGAGCAGAATAGCAAGTGAACGAATCCGACAGTACGTTGAAACTTTCCGTCGACTAACTTGATAAGCAACCTCCCCGAGACGGCTGAAATTCTATCGGGAAGAAAGAACTCGGTTTCCAGCAAAGTATTACGACGATCGCGTACGAATCCGGCGAAATGTTCAGGCGAAATCCCTAATCGCCGTTGTTTCATGAAATACGAAAGCAATTAGAGTTGGTACAGCGGGATCGAGGAAATTAAGAAAGTAATATTGACGTGCGCCACACTCGCGTGATTTATTTTCGTTATAGCGGCCATCGAGTGGCGGAAGCTAGCAGAAATTCATTCGGCCGGATTGCAATCTCGCCCACGAATGTACGTGCACTCGCAAAGTTCTGCAGTGAAGATTTGTTGGGCCACGGTCCGTGGGCGACGAGTTTGATCGCCGTTCAAAGACAAACGATGCGTGTTACTCCGCTCCTTACACAGCCGTTCGATAACAAGGATTTTACTTCAAAGAACAACACAGTCCGGCAGACTAGACTGGAATTAATAATTACCCGTAGCCCGATGTCCGTGGTCCGAGGGAAATTATCTTGGCAACCACAAAAGAAGGAACATTGAAAAAAAAGGTGAAGATCTGCCGGTCTACTCTTTCTCCGTTCCTTTCCACCGGGAAAAAATTCCTCTCGCTGAGGCAATAATTTCACGGGACAAACTTCGGTATCGGCTTTACTTCTTTTGCGAAGACCCGCAGCTTCTCGAGCTCAGGTAAAAATCTCGTGACTGTGTTTATCGGCTCTTGGATTTTCCTGGCCAGAGAACGAAGGTGCTGGTAATTAAACTGGCGAATAACGTGCACGAAGAACCAATGGAACATTGGCAATGCGAAAAGTGAGTAATGTGGCGACCGTTGGAAAACGGGCTGTAAGCGAATGCTTTTTGTCAGTCGGCTGATCGTAAAGTCCGACGGCGTTTGACGGGCCAGCTGAAGTTATTGTGTAAGCCGGCAGCGAAAGACGAAGTACCGTACGAAGTTCCGAAGACGCTGCGGAATCTTCCGCGTGGAATCTCAGATAGACCTATCGAAATAGCTCGCGTGCCTAGAGATCGTCGTTAAACGAATTACTGTCGATTCTGGCGAGTGTATTCCATCCCCGATACGTCCGTTCGAGAAATTCTGTTAAAGATCAGGCCGATTTATTCCGTTAGATTCGCCGCGTTAAAACGCTCAAGCAAAGCTTCCTCTAAACCAACGGAATAACAGAGAGTTAAATGCAGAAAGAATGTTTGCCAAATTTATTTCTTTATAGAGTGTTTACGAAATAGATTGCCGAAAGTTTGTTACATGATCGCAGGATTCTTCCACCCCGATTCGTCGGAACAGGCAAAGGAGGTCAACAAATTCCGAAATTTCGTATCTCGCTTTGAAACGTTCGAACAAAGCCGTCTACAAAACTCGGAATAATTAAACAAATTTCTATTAGAATTTATAAAATAAAGTAATCAGTATTTTTAAGATTGTAAAACATTAACACATTTTAGACATGTAAAATCGAGCTTCAGTGAACCGTCTTATTTTTTAACTAAATCGTTATTAATCCATTAAAAATAATTTGCAAAATTTTGTTTTCGAATATCGTTTGAAAATTTTAATGATCCAATCAAGTACCGAATAAAGAGTGCGCTACGTTACTGACAGAATGGAAATACTGGGAATACGCTGGTAATGTTACCTATTGAGTAACGTATCAGCACGGACACAAACCATGGACGAAAGAACTTTCTCCCAAGCGCTGTATTTTCGCGCTATCTGCTAGCCACATTTCAAAATTCTTAGTGCATCTTCTGAAAATAAGTTCCACCGATAATGTTCTGAAAGTAAAAAGTTGATTCATAAACCATTTTCTTATTGCTATATTTTAACTTCCAATCAATCATTACGAGGTATCAATGAAATAAAAACTTGAAAATATACGTATTAGAACTTGTTACCAGTAGAGACTCAATTCCAACACATTCTTTTGGGTCTCAATTTTTTTATATACCCACAGGATGTTAGATAACTTATTGGCAAACGACAAAAACAGTTTCTTTATTTTTTCAGGTTTCCAATTTTGTATATCATCCCTTACCAGTGACAGAACTCTGTTTACCTCCGTTATATTTGGCAATCATACTTTGTTAAATAAATTCCTACAATGTACAAAGAATTTTTATTAATTATCCCGGTATTTCTGCGTCCAGTGGAAATTTCTATTGGGACACAGATGCATTTCTTATGCGCTCCGTCATCGTAACTGGATAAAAAACATCTGTCTGAGAGGAAGAATGTGCCTTTCGAAGGGGGGAACGGGCTTACATAAACCCTCAATCAACTTGGCTCAGTGAGTGCTTGAAAATCACACACTGCAATGAGAACCCGATATCCTTGACGTGACGGACGGGAGCAAGCGGCATCATTATATCCCGACCGTTATAACGACAATAATTATGGTTCTTTCCTCTTTCTTTTGCATTCCCAGAGGCTGATGGGAATCTGATACTCGTCGGCACTCACGCGTTACGAATGCGGATCAAACGTATTCCGTTCTTTATCGATCATGTTCCTCTTCCTCCGCAAATCGCCGTGGAAAAACGTGAAAGTGGATTTCACCGATCGGCGGAATCGTACATATCCACTTTTCGATAAACGCCACTTTCACGCTTCACTGCACTCACGTACACGATAATATTTCTATTTATCCTGCAAGAAGGAACGCGGAGCAAAGGTTTTTAAATGCCGGTGAGTAATTAGTGACGTTGGTTGGAGGAATAATCCAACTCGTGAAACATTTCTTACAAGTCACGGACTAGTGGATAAGATATTTCAATGAATAACAAAATATTAAGAAAAATTCAGCGTTCGCGGCATTAAGTGTGACGAAAAAATGAATACCGAAGATTCTCAATGATACGGGCGGCAGTAGAATTTCTCGTAACGCACTGACATATTGAGATGA
Organism: Hedychridium roseum; assembly: GCA_963989215.1. Classification (NCBI taxonomy): domain Eukaryota; kingdom Metazoa; phylum Arthropoda; class Insecta; order Hymenoptera; family Chrysididae; genus Hedychridium; species Hedychridium roseum. The sequence continues at coordinate 5,348,965 of OZ022312.1, read as the reverse complement.
ATGACGATAATCAGTGAGGCGTTGATTCATTAATTCGAATAATTCGACAGAAACATATTATCCGACGAATTGACTTTGAAGTGAGGGCTTCGGGCAATCCCACTTTGACGAGAGGAGAGGGCCAGGCATAAAAAGGTCATACTTCCGGCGTGGTAGTCGTCTGAATAACCTTGGCTGGCTGAATGAAATTAATCCGGATTCATAATTATCGAGGGCGTTGCGCGATACGCGCGTCGTTGGCTGACGCGGGGAACTTTAAGGCGTTCGCCGACCGCGCGTCCGTTGCATTCATCCGTTAATTCTCTCCTTCTCCCGAACTTACGAGCACTGAATGCGACCGGAAGCCCTTTCACGCGTCCCCAGTCTGCGACTGAACGGGACTCAAGGCCCTGGCGAACTCTCCTTCGTCTTCCCCCACCCACCCCTTCCCCCTGTCCCTCGTTTCGTCCTTCCACATTGACGAAGGTGGTCGTTCCTCTCATCGGGACAGATTCGTCGTCGGTGAAAGACCGTGGATACACAGCTCGATCGGGGGATTCGTTGTAACGTGAATCGCCGCGTATTTGTACGACCCCCCCCCCCTTCCCGAGCCATGCCCCTGTACGGGGGAAATCGACGAGGCATCTTCCGAGCGAAGCATTCTCAGGCCGACGCACGTAGATCGATTTGCCGGAGAATTTCACAGGTGGCTGCAACCTACGTTTCTATGGTACCACCGTTAAACGCAGACCCGATAGTCGAGCATGCTCTCCTCTCCAACGCTATTCCGCCCCGCACGTCATCCCTTTGACGCAGAGTCCTGGCATGTAACAGAGCAAAAAATCGCTTGAGAGTTAAACAAAGCTCGCTTCGATAAAAAACCGTGGAATCCTCGGCAGAGATGACGAGTCTTCGAGAAAATGGACGTCATTCCTTGGAAAAATCTTCGGTTAATTCCGGAGACCGAGAAAACAGAACCAGGAAAAGCATTCCTAAGGAACTGGGACGGTGGGGAAGTATTACAAAATGATGAGATGAATTTCGTAAGGATGAAATGAAAATCTTTAACTCCTCGACGCTAGTAACGAGTATGGAAGAAAATGTGAATTGGTACCTTAAAAAAATCTTTTGATTTTGATTTCCAAGAAACTCGAGGTATTATTGAAAGTATTATTGAATAATTCAACTTTATCTAACTGTTGAGAATTGTATAAAAGTACTTGTCGGCAAACGAGTCGAATTTCACAAGGAACGAAATGCCCCGGGGGAGAATGATTGTACGGCAAGGAGAAACGAGAGTAATGTCGGCTTTCAAATGCAATAATAACGAAGCATTGAAATGTAACTCTGTCCTCTTGGAAGTCTCGTGTCAGCTAAGAACTCGGTTTACGCTTTGAGAACGTCGAAGATGAACTAGGTTTCTCGGATCGCTGCACTCAGCAGGCGAATAAACATCATCGTGCAGCTGCAGCCCGCCATCTTCTCTCCGTAATATCCTGCCGCGGCACGTACTTGTGCTATTCTTCCATCGCCCTTCGTCCCTCCGTTGCGCATCCAAGGGGATATTCTTCTCCGCCGTAATAACTTAATCCCGTTACAAAGACTTTGAGAAGCAAAGAACCCTCTCGCGCAAAAAGCGCTCTTAATTCACCCGCAGGGCCAGTCGCATTGTTAGTTTTTCCAGCGAGATAAGGGCACGAACGGATTGAACGAACACGAGATATCGCGGAACGCAGCAATAAGCGCGTAAAAGAGTGAACAAGCGCGAAAAAGATGACGACGTGTCGAAACAATACAGCGTGTTGTTCGATGTACTCCTTAGCCGGGAAACTCAATAAACGTCGAGCAAATGTTTTTCATTAGCGAGGCAACACGGGCAGTCGCCTTCGAGTCGGCTCGAACAATTATCAATGTTTAGAATCTACTTAGCAATCCAAGCCCCGCTCGTGCTTCATTTTACACCACGGAACAAGAACTGTTATTAACGCCGTTCGTCGTTCCAAGGAAATATCGTGTCATGAAAATCTGTAACTGTCACTGATGTTTCTTTCAGTGAACTCATTATCAGTTCTGTTTGGAATAAATATGACAGCAGCCCTGTGGCGAGAGTAAGTGTTTGAAAAGCCTTGTTTAGAAACTCGACAATTTTTGACGATCTGGTTCAGCGAAGTTTGGTGAAGGGAATGTCTTTCGTCACGTGAGACGATGCTGGCTTACGATAATCGTTCAACGACTTGGACGACGTGTAACGAGGCTTAAAGTACCGAGAACCGCGGCACAGTTAACGCCCGTAGTCTTTGCGGACATAAAGATCCCCGTTGATCGGCGAGTAATCACGATGCAGACGATTTCGTGAGCGATACGAGCGCAGAGCAAATAGATAATAAACCGGCTGAAAAATACGAAGGCGACTGACCGGCGACGGTGCAGATCGGCCTGTTTATCTTCGGTCAACTACCGATAGCGTGGCTTGCATAGGCCTTGAAGAAATCACGCGAGGGAACTGGCAAGAAGGTGGGGACACAAAAGGGACGCAGGCAATGTGAACGTCGACGTTTGCGAAGGTCCATCGACGATCCTCAAGCACGGGTCCCCAGGAGACCATTATTATCGGGAATTTACGCCTACCTATGTTTCCCCGAAAGTCCCACGTGTACTGGGAAACTGCCTTCTAGCACCGACAACATTATCTCTATCGTTAGATATTTATCAACGGGGAAACCCTACGATCGTGATACTTCCAGCCCGATAGTCTTGTTCTTTCGGGCATTTATAAAATATAGCTGTCCCTCGGGCATTGTACTTGGAGCAGCTGCAACTGTCCCGTGTCTTTTACTGCGCGGAGAAACGTCCTGAAATCTCGGAAAACATCGTGAAAGAAAGGAAAAAATATCGAGCTTGTACAGTCATTCTGACTGATAGGGAAAGTCTTCTAAGAGAGTCATAGTGTAACTAACTTTACGGATCCCTTTGAAATATATGTTAGTGTGCTTGTAATGCCGCGATATTGACCACGATGGCGAACAATGTTCACAAGAGGATTAGTCATCGAGAAGACCGTCGGGAGAGTCGAATTCGCCGGGCACTAAAAGTTGCAATAAACCTCGCAACCCTCTGCATGCCCCGCTGGTTTCTCCCCTATTCAGGGAATCTCTCATCCAGAATCACAACGGCGTAATCCTCGATAAAGGATATAATTGTGGAGGGACCCCTCCGCGGATTGTTGTGCCTTCGGATTATCCGTTACAAACTCGTCTACCTGAAACAGTAACGAAGAAAATTCTACCTCGATAAGCAAAATACATCTCCGATAAAAATACTATCAAACTATTAACAAAGCAGCATAGGTAAAGATCATTTTTCGTAACGATGAAATAAGAATAACGCGGTAAAAATGCTGACACGAATTTTTTCGAGTTATTGTAAACGGCAATAAATGGGTTTTTCTTGTTTTCGATGAGTTTTCCTCGTGATGGCACAATTGGACATACGACCGTAGGTTTCTGGATAAAGTTTGTTGCGACGCGAAACTAGTCATGGGATAAACCGCCCCACAGGGCTTTAGCCATGGCCCTATGGCGCAACGGTTTCATATATTTGAAGCATTACGCGACGCTGCGTGCCCCCGAAACCCCATGAATCGGCCCCATCGCTCATCCCACGGAATTGGACGAGTAATCCCCGCGACTAGCGTTCGGGCATTTACATAAAAATAATTAAATGGCCCGTGACGCGCCGTCGATCGTCGACCGTCCGGAATAACAAATCTATTCGACGAAATGAGACTCGAGACAGTCGCAAGCTTTCGCCATGCAATGAAATCGAACGATGGAAATTTATTCCGACTATCGCTCAAAGTTTACTCGTATCTTCCATGCTATTCAAAGACTTTATTACATACCCTTTAAGTTTGGGTCATAAAAATTTATAGTTGCGAGCAAGTTGGATTTCTAGACCATGTAAGTAACGTATGCATGTGTATACACATTTTTTTGGAACAAAATGTTTTAACACGATATTTGAAATGTAATGAATTGTTAATTATTATTCGTGGAACTGTAGTGATTCAATAGTTTCGTCATGTAGTTATCTTTGCTACTGCAAGACGTAGATTTGTCTAACGATGATAATAATTTAACGACTTCGGTTTTGGCTCGTGGATCGAATAGAAAAGTTTTATGTGCGTGAATATCCGTATCTGAGGGCTCATTCGGTCCCTTCCACTGAGATCGCCATTACCAGGAAGTCTTATTACAGCGCGAAGCCAGCGATTGGAGCCCCGCAGGACATTACGCTATCGAGATGAAAGAGAGAAATATTAAGAAGCAGGCCTGTGGGACAGAAGGGGATTGGCTCGGTCGTGGATGAAGCGCGAGGCTCTTTATCAAAAACAAGTGGACCGAGGGAGACAGCCCGTGGGGGGTGGATTTAGAAAGAAAAGGGCGAAAGGCAAGGAAGGGTGAGTTTCTAAGCAACCTCGCAAACCCATTCCACCGCACGATACTACAACATTCACAACGAATATTCCCCGGCAAAACTGAACTTCCTTAGCAATGACAAAAATCGAGAACTTCCAGCGGGAAATTACTGCAGATAAATATCTCGCGTTACATTTCCTGGAAACTGTAAGCGCAGGACGAGTATGAAAAATTCATTTCCAGAGACAACGAAAGACGATACGTCGTTACGGAGGAAGTGTTCGACTTCCCGTGAAAAGTGGCTGAGAGTAAAAAGACACGAGTCTTTGCTGCGAGGGGAGTGCAGAGAGAGAAAGAGATGGAAGCGAGATTTCCAGCGAGGGAGGACAGACAAAGAAGGGTGCCTCGCGAAACGAGACTCCCCAGCAAAGCAGGGAGTTGCTACGGGACAGGGGGGCGGAGTATGTCACCATCGACACATGTGTGTGTGCACGCACACACGTGTGTAAGACGTGAAGGACGCGTGAAAGCATCCATCACGACCAGCATGGTGCACCACCGTAGTAGTACGGGACACAGCTGCTGATCTCCGCTCCAGCGTGTCGAACTCCGCTGGCCGGGCAAGCTGGTGGATTCGACAAGGCCTAAAGAGGGATGATGTTTGCCGGGGGATGAGGGTTACCTCCAAGACGGGGGACAAAGGCTTCCAGGGGGAAAGAACGACGGAATTCCAGCGGGTAACGCCATGTAACGTGCTACCAGAATGCCATAAGGGCGCGCGCCCATGTCCCATCGGAAATTCTTCCGTAATCAACTTTTGCCCGACTTGGAACACAGTCCTTGACAAAATTTTCCTTTACTTTACATGACCAATGCGATAAACAGCTTAAAAGACTGTTTAACTGCCTTTCGCAGGAATTTTTGTTTCCTATCGATAGTTCGATTGAAACGCATGGTTCAAAGATACTGGATGTTTTTTTATATAATAAATACTGGGTTATGGTTCATTGTTTAAAGTATAGCTATGTATCTCTAGCGTGAAACGTCTATTAGGTGCAACCTGTGAAAGATTCTCAGCGAAACGTGGCTTTGACAAATACTTCTCAGGCACAATTGCAGGCTTTTCGGGTTGTCGCTTGAGTCAATATTAAAACGGATCGATATAGAGCATGTGCTTTTTATGTTCTTTAGCGCGATTACACGCATAAACAGGCATGTGAGAACGATGAGGGAAAAAGTAGTTTTGAGAGGTGCCATCTGTAGCGAAGTGCCTTTGGCGACTTTGGCAATGGCGTTAGTCGATTAAATATCGCTTTAGCAGTAAAAATCGGACGACGCCGTAAATCCGCTATATTACGTTTTAACGAGGATCTTTTTTCGACGGTTTCCTTCTGCATCGGCGAGCACGCCGGGAATGAGGAATAAGCAAATCGCCAGCCGAAACTGCCGTCGAAGTGCTTCCGAGTGTCGCGAAACGGAAGGACCGATACTTTTCTGCCACATAAATCAATGCGCATTCGCCTACTCGTTTCGCGACTTTTACGGGCCCCCATCTCTTCTTCTTCCCCGCTGCTGTACGTCTTTACGCGCTCTTTCGTATTACTCTCGAAAGCGGAAATCTTCGCAGGGCGCTTAAACTTTCATGTCGATATGAAATTTTTAACGTCCCGCGCATAAACGCAACTACCCGACTGTCCGCTTCATTTGAAATGTCGGCGTGACTCGCGTACGGAGAACGTACATAACTCGGCGTGTCCGAAATATTCATGTCATACGATTCCCATATTATGCGATACACGCGTAAATGCCGAAATCTGGTTTTCCGCGTTTAACTGTCACGTGTTTTTGAAAACGCCGCACGTTCGGTATTTTTTCCTCCGGGGCCAATGCCGACTAGAATTTCAAGTGCCCCACGTAGACGTAAGGTCAAATGAGCTTCCGGATTTACCATTACGGAAGAATCATCGAAAAATTTTTATCGCACGAGCCGATGGAATTATTTAACACGGAAAAGGATTAACTGTGGTTCGTTGAAAGGGGATAATCTTCTTGCCATGCATGTTTCACGGAGTTTTTAAAAATTGACAACCGCTGATATACGGCGGAAAGTCTGAATCGTGAATCCTGAATTTATAAATGTGAAACATACTGTCGGCCGTTGTAAACGTTAAACGAACCAACAGATGCACGAGCTTCATCCTTTTTCGAGATCGCGCTGCAAGCGTATTACAAGTTGCAGCGTTCGTAAAAATACACCCTTCCCGGACGTTTGTCACTACGAGCACATTCCTCGTAAAAAAAAGGAGATGAGACGAGAAGGATGAGGAGGAGGAGAAGTTCGCGGACGACTGAGCTGGCTGTCGTAAAAAATGAAGGATACCGTTTGACGGCGGCGTTGGTCCGCGAAAAGCGTAGAACCCGGAGGTGCCAGTTTCACGCGCGCAATAATGCATCGAATGACGGCGCAGTTTCGTAGGACAATCGTCGGGAGGAGGGGGAGGGGGCAGTTGAGGGGTGTCGAAATGCAATTTATCACGCGAGGCGGACGGTGAGGGAGAGAGAGACGACAAGAGGGGGGGGGGGAAGACAGGCGAGAGAAAGGGGAGTATGCAGTTAGGAGGAGGAAGAGAAGGAGGTGGGGGTTGAAAGGGCGGGAAGGTGGGTGGAAGGGGGAAGGTAGGAAAGAGAGGTTGCGGCCCTACACGCACTCGACGCATCAATCTTCTTCGCCAACAATGTTCGCGTAAATTACCCTCATCGATATCACAGTGACGAGGCAGCTGGTAGTCGAGGCGTCAGGGCCGATGACGACAGGGGAAACGATGCTTCTCTAAAAGTGCATTAAACCACGAGAAATATATATATAGGCACATTGGAGTGGATCATCGCAAGTCGCGACTGACGAACCTGTCGAAAGGGGTGTGCCGATGATCCGGACTGGCATTGCGAGGGAAGTGTAATTACAGTACCCAGCTCGTGACTAATGCGCTAAACGGCAAGGTGTAGTTCATGAATGTAGATAATGTTTTCCTACGGCGATTACCATCGCGATTAGCATAACGTTGGCGAAGCTTATGCCCGTAATAGGGCCGGAGGTAACATAATAACAGCGCTCAGGCTGATAGCGACGGTGAAGTCCGTGCAGGGCGATGGGGGTGGACCGGGCCTTATCTCGTGCGAGTTAGAAAATTGAGTTTGCAAAGCCCGCCCCCTCTCCTTCACTTTCCGGTCCACATGAGAGCTTTTCCATCCAGCCGGATATCAGGGGTTCCGTCACCGACTCCATTCTGCACGCGTGTCACCTCCCACCCTCCCACCGTCCGACTACGTAATCGAACTGGTCCGACGCATTCCCCCGCGCTTTTCCGTGGAAAGTTGTACGATGTCGAGGATCTGTGGCGATACCTTCGCGAAAAAGAACTCCCGGCCGACGGGAGATCAGGTTGTAAAAGTTTCGGCCGGATCAGCGGCGTTATACATCGACGGCGATGCTCGGCTTAATGTACCGTTATGATCTTTATGGCCGTCGTTTATAGCCCATTACGACTGAGTTTTCGCCACGGAACGACGCTTCGCCGACGAAAGCGTTTAGAATCACGCGCGCGTGAGCTTCTTTCCTCAGAAGACAATCGTCGTTCACGTCGCTCGCGAAGAAGAAGAACTTTTATTAGCCATCGTATTTTTATATTTGTCCTTAAACACGGAGCTTTCTTAAGGAGCGCCAGCGGAATGTCGTTGAGCCTTCGTTAAATTCACGAGTAATTAGCGGGATGTCGCGGACATTCGGCGGAGGAGATATCGGACGGTAAGGGGAGCAAATTTGTTATGTGTGAAGTACGGTAGGCTAAAAAAAATACTCACTTCGGTCGCACAGACGCCGACTTGGCGCAGTCTTTAACGAAGCTTGTTTTAATCATCTTCAATGAACCGGAGGGTTGCGCGGTCCCGCTACTAATTACATTAATTGCAAAGTCTCTGTCCCTTAGCTTTCTCGCTCCCACTTTCCTTCTTACTTATTCCCTGTCCCCCCCTGCCGCCAGCAGACGGCGATTGTTTTAATTTGCATCGCTCCCCTTTTCCTACCTTTCACTTGATTTTTCATTGAATTACTCATACACTTCGAGGACTAAAACGTACACCGTACCTTTGCAAGTAAATCAAATTCAATCGGGATCTAAAGTCCATTCGAGAACTACAATAAATCGCTCACCGTATTACTTTGAAATTGAACGTTATTTGCATTAACGAAAGTACAATATTACTGCGCGTTATATTTCCCTCACATTTCGTGGCTATGTAAATTAGGAGAGCAAAAAGTATTTCAGCTGTAAAACCTTATTCTGACTTTTTTATGGGCTTAATATTATGTAAATCGTACGTCATGGTACGATTTTCACGATTACCGTTATGAATTGCGATTAGAAAGACCGGCCGTCGAGGAGCGACAGCAACGTCGTGCCGAGGCCAGTGTGCATTTAAGTGCACGCGACAGAATGCATAATACAGCCGGGCCGATGATCGTCGATAAGCGTACATCGTTGCGAAGTCTACACAGAAGGGTCTCGTAAGCTTTCTAGATTGCCGCGATTATCTCAGGGCAGACACGACGAATTATACTTTTGACGCGAGGAACCGTGTTAATTTCCCCCCGCGGCCTGTCCGTTCGAATCCGCCTGATCGATGACGTTGCCCCCCTCAGACCCGTTGTATTTATGGCCTGCTAGATTGGCCCAACGATTTCCCATAAGCTTTCCTCCAGCCTCGTGAACGAGGGGTAATCGAAAATCCTTATCGTCCATCGGCCCGTCAAGCGAACAACTTTATTCTTACTCGAATCAATGATCCAAAAAATATTAGACAATCGCCAACATCCTGCTGTATCGTAAAGATTTGAACTCACGAACTGTGGGACTTTGTCGAAAATCTCCCTGGTTTCGTCATGTTTTACATCTCGTGGCGTTGCGTTTGAAAATATTTATCTATGGAGATTTTAATTGACTGCGTCAGCAAGGTGCCGGTGAACTTCATTAATTTCCCTAAATAAACCGCGTCCAATTAGCTGGTGCAACGGAAAACCATAGCCGCAAGAAGATTACATTATCGATACTGTCGGGGGGGGGCATTGTTTTATCGGGGTAATGCCATTTTCCGGGATTATGCACCCCGGAGTAAATAGGTTGCAGGGGCTAGCGTTATTCTCGATCGAACGGGATAAAATCATTTTTAAAGATTCTGCGCTCGGGGCAGCGACGTGTGTCAAACTGTCTGGCATTCTGGCTCTCTCTCTCTCTCCCCCTTTCTCTCTCTCTGCATCCCTTGGCTGGCAGTTCTGCAGAGAGCGTAGACAAGGGGTAGATAAAATCAGCATTGCGTTTAGGGACACGCACGTGCAAACCTATTAACGAACGCACGCACACGGGACCGGCAGTACCGTAATTTCAGACATATGCATGCGAAAATGCAGACGTGATAGCCGTGATTTACACGACAGCGGAATCCAAGTCTTCCCATTGACCCGTTCACACAGCGGAAATTCGTGAATGATCATTCCAACGGCATTGCGAATGGAGAAGATATTTTTTACCGACGACCTTCAGCACCGTCCGAAGGTCGGCAAAAGTTTTATGAGAAATTATCTTACGGCAAAAGAGATTCATGTGACCGTCTTCTCGCGTTTTCCTTCGCCAGCGTCTAAGAATGTCAGGTACTTGAAATCCACCGGAGTCGCCATAAGATTCAACCCTTAAATCTTCGAGTGGGAAGACTAGGTAGTTCCCCGAAAATGACTAGGAGGAGCGATAGGGAAGATCGCTGATGCTTTAATTAAAAAAATTTCGCCGACTAGCGGCGCGTGGTAGCCGGCCGTAAATTTCCGATTTCCGCCGGGCTGAAATAGCGAAGAAGTTTAATTGCCGCCGTCGTAAGAGAAACGTCGGCCCGTGCGAAACTTTTAAAGCATTTCCAGTCAAGTTAGAAAAGCCCCTTGTTCGGTCGACCTCGATGTGTCTTGGCGCCGTAAAAACACGGAAGTATTGCGCTCCGCAGTTTGGCCAAGAGTCGTGCTAGGAAATTCGCCTTGCAACGGCGAAATCGTCGCGTAAACACTAGGAGTTAACTATAACGAAGTAAACGCCTGCTACGCTTCCCCGAAGGATAAATTGCCAGGCGACTGAGGGGGGGGGGGGGGGGGGCAAGTTCCGTAATCTACACGGAAATTGGTGTACGTACATAAGTTTCCTTCATTAGTTCAGACATGTTTGTTGATATGGCCTTCGTCGTTGCGGGACTGATTCGCCTTACCGAATAGGAGAAACAAATTCACCGTAGTTAGGATAATCTCCACAAGGGCAAAACTCGTTCAACGGTGTTTCCCGATTAGAAGAAATGAAAGTCGATAGACACCAAAGGAAATGGTAGGACGATAACATCGAAGAGGAAAATAAAATTTCTTCTGTGCGTGCTCGAAGGAGAGATTTATTGTCTTAACATCGCTGTAAATATCTAGTCCACTGACAAGGTTGGTCTTTAGCATAAAGTGCACTGCTCCAGTGCGTTCCGGGAAACACGAACCAAACGGCGAAATTCCGGAAGTGCCGCCCGGAAAATGGAAATACACAGAGGAACTATGTAAATGGGGATTCTCTGCTACCGGATCGTCCGTTACGAGGATGACGTTCCTTCCGTCAATAACAGTTAGCATAGGCTGTATATTTTCGTCGATTCTCCACGAGGTACGCAAAAGCTTCTCGGAAGTTCCCTCGCAGGATGTGAGATTATTGTTAGTCGCATCGCGTACGAGTGTGCGGAATCGCCATGCTATCTCTCTTGGTATATTGTTCTCCAAACTCTACGTACCACTATAGTTAACTGCAACCAGTGACAAAACAATTCACGACGACCCAGTGCACCATTTTAACGATACTTTAATACACAACTGTATTATGTTTAAACAGACGTTAAATAGCAATACTTTACTCCTCTGTATTTTAAGTAATCCTGCAATTCCCTCGAAAGGATCGACATTGGACGATGGGCAAATTTGCTGATAAACCATCTCAATTAATCGGTCTAGGACGGAGCGTAGCTGAGCGTTCGGATAAGGACGTGCGGGGACTCGTCGAAGAGGCTTTTGATATTCTCGCGGCGGCTACGAAAGGGGGACCCGCGGAATGCGGTGCAAGGTGCAAAAAATTGCCTTCGCAGCTGAGCACCGGCGAAGGAAGCGCATTCACGCACGGTACCGTTGCACTTCCGGTGAACTCATCGACGGAAGCCAGAGGCACGTGGTCGTGAAATTCCTCCTCCCCCTCCCCACCCAACACTATCTCCCTCATCCCCCGTGGATGTGGTACGAACGGTGATGGTGGGGGTGGCGGAAGAAGGGCGGGAAGATTCGAAAGGTGCGCGCGCAACCGGGAACCACGCTGCCGTCGGCTTTGAACGCGTGGTCGGGCCGCTTCAGTAACTCTCGAACCGTCGGTGAGTGAGGTTCACGTCCGATTTCGTCGGCGACTGAACGATCGAGTGTCAACGGAAACTGTCAGCCACCAATCAACGTACAATTTCGACAGGATCTTCACGACCCAATTGTCCCGTCGTCGAGTTTGCAAAGTCCCGCCCTGACCGCTGAAAAAAAAATCCGTATGCGTCAGCCAGTGTTGGACCGGTTTTGGGAATGTCGAAAAAATCGAGAATAACGTGAGATCGAGAGGATCGATCGTACGTCTCGTCGCAGCTGTTGGGTGATTCTTTCACGAGAATTAGTTCGGTTTTTCCCTGCTAAAACAACGTCCTCACGAAAGGGTGTGTGTGCGTGTGTGTGTGTGTGACTACGAGTGGTCTATCTTGTCCGAGGTATTTCACGTAAGGTATTTCACGTCATAACGACAGAGAATTTACCGAGCGTAAGAATTTTTTCCAGAAACCTTGCCCCCCTCCCAGTGCCAGCTGTTTTTCCGTCCGAATTTCGGAGCAGCGGGATTCCACGATCGTCGCGTTCGCGAAACCTGGTTTTCCCTGACAAGCCAGCTGTTTACCAACAAACTCCCCCGCGATCGAACGTAACGCGATTCTCGGCTCGCGTCGTCTGCCGCGCGTGCTTGTTGTGTGTGTTTTCGTTCCGCGAGTTTCCGTCAGGCATTTTCCCGTGAGTTCTTCCCGAGTGCAAGCAAAGACAGGTCTTCGTGTGGTGCAGTCTTCGCGAGTGACATGATCGGCGATTGAGGGGACACAGCAATTGTGTTGATCGTCCGTGAAAACCCCCCTGGAAAGTGAATGATGCAGCCGTTAATTCTGTTTGCGCTGATTTTCGGGGCGACGGTGATCGCCGAGCCGGAAAATTCGAAAGAGCAGGTGACGATTTTCCAGTGCTGTCAGAATGGCGAGGAACTGTCGAAGCAGACGGAAGTGACGTCGGCGATTTGCATGCCGACGAGAAATACATGGAGACCGCTCATCTTTTCGCCCACTCAGGGAAACTTCGTCCAACCCCCGAAGGAATGGACGATCCTCTACGGGAAGCGACCGGAATGCAAGGACAATTCGATCCTCACTTACGTCCCCTACAGGCTGGCCAATCCCTTCGTCTTCCTCGAAACCGGATACGCAATCCTCGACGTCAACAGATTCGAGGACAACTTCGCACCGGCCGAATTCTGCGCTGATTCTAATGCCCTTCTTGTTTGTATGCCGAAAAAATCCGAGGCCAATCATGCCGCGGCCACCATGAGGCCCAGAGTGAGACGTTGCTGCGGCGAAAATGCTGCTTTCGACGAGCTTAAGTGAGCAAATACCCTTGATTACACGCACCAACAGATTCCCCTATCGAAATTAATAAAAAAAACCTCGATCGATCGGTTCTTGTCGTCGATTCTCGCGCACTCGTCTAAATGGACTTTAATTCGATTACATCCGCGGGGGGATAATTTCTCGAAACAATTTGACTTTCCCGGTTCCTCGTAGAAGCATGGCACAAGACCAAGCACGTTTGCAAAAGGAAAAAGTGCGATACCGTAGGGGACTTGGTAATTCAGCGCGACTGCCGTATCACTTTCTAAATCGTCGAGAACGTCGCGAAGCGCTTAGTAACAATCGGGACTTATCGTAATTGGAAGCTCTCCAAATCGTGTCTTCTTGAATCCCCCGCGGAGAGGGGGCGAACGTCGGGAACACTCGGCGAATTGTTTGCGCCGTCGGGTCCGTTGCTAAACGTTATCACTCTGTACGCGGGGGGTGCGAATGCGAAAAACGCAGACGGGGAGCGCCGTGACAGTCGCGTATTGTGCCCAACTACAAAGCAGCCATTGAAACTAGCTAAGACGCTTCTCATATTCGTACATGACCTTGGGTAAACAAGAACCCAATGCCGGCCTTTTGTTTGCTCCGCGAGATTCGGTCTTACTTGTCCCTCCCTTTGCCCCTTCTCGTCACCTGTCGAATTGCATTCCATTTCCGCGTTAACACCACCGTTCCCATTCGCTAACCAGAAACAATTATCCTCGGCCCGGTACAATGGAAATTGCAATACGGGAAGCCGGCTTGGTAGTTCGAAACGACAAAAGACAAAAGATTCACTTTGACTCGTGAATTAATCCCTTCATTTACGAAGTAATCAGCAATAAAGTATTGGTTGTTTTGTTTCTTTAAAAGTTGTCGGAGAGTTCTACTTATTTGTCGTTTTGTTGTGTCGGAAGATTAAAGTCAATTTAGGTGATTATTTGAAAAAAAAGAACTGAAGGTGAGAAGCAATTCACTTTGAATGTAAATCACGAAAGGTGGTCGGTGTATGGAATTACTGGGAACACCGGTTTCGTGAGCGACCTTGAGCGAATAACAACAATCTCCGAAGATTCGTTTACATTTAACACGACGGTTTCTGTTTTGAGCGTTCCACAGTCCTTTGTGAAACGCAGTAAAACCCGACAGACACTTCACGTTGACGCTATCTTATTCCCGGTCCTTTTGTTCCCTAACACAGTGGCTCAATCGACATTTTTTCCCATTCGAAAATACCTCAGAATTATCATCTTAAAGGACAAATAAAAAAATTATGATCACTCAGCAACATATATATTGTCACGAAAAATTTATCAAGACGTTTACAGCAATTACTTTAAATAATATGTCGTTGTAGGACAGCCTAAAAATCTTGTTTACCCGTAAGAACATAATTCAGCGTCAAGGAAACTTATTTTCGTGGTCTAAGAGAAAAGCGTAATATTTATATCCTACGGCCTACTCAGTCTTTTGACGGCGCAGGCATCTATGGGCCGGTAGCTCGGAAATTTGATTGTTGCGCAATGATCTTATCGCAGGAAAGCTTGCGTAATCGAGGATGAACCTGAGAACGCTCCACCTCTGTTGCCGAACTCGTCGGCGGTCGTGGAGATCGTGGCTGGATTCCATTACTGCCCGATTTCCGATAACTACACGATCCTCGGTGACGCGAAGGATGCCGTTCTACAACCGGACGGGGGGCTGGAATTGGACGGGGTCACATTGCCGGCCGGCCAGTTCTGCCTCGAGAGGATCAAGGAACTCAAACAGGCGGTCAAGGTTTTTGCCTGCCCCGAGCATTCCCCCTTCAAGTAAGTGCCCAACTTCCGAGGTATTTCATACCTGAGCCAACTATTTCACGTGTATATCACTCTTCGCGAATATCACTCACCCCGAGATACACACACACGCACACTTGCCCGAAAAAAGTAACGAAATATCCCTCAGTAAGTGTAATATGGATTTTACAGTCTTTTAATGTACAAACAGGTTACGAAAAGGTGGTCGTTTTTGCGACTATAGTCGACTAACTCGCTCCTTGTTTACCACCGGCATCGAATATTCATGATGGTTGTACTTAGAACGTTATAAATGTCCAATAGGGCGATATATTGACGATGACTGCACTGCGGAAAGTTGATGTTCTATTGGAGTGTCGTTAATTGGATAGATAATGTCATTTAGCTTTACGCACCGATACATCTGCCAGGAGGGCAAAAGTAAATGAAGTAAAGGGCGATTTATATGCTGTCTCTGACGTTGCCTACGGTTTTATACTTGTTGTACCGCTGAATTATCGCCTATCCCCATCAGAATTTATCGTGCCACGTGATTACACATTTGACGGCAATTCACTAACGTAAATTATCGTCTTAATTGACTTTGTAGCCGATGGAAAAAACGTCTGGTACCTCACTTTCACTTCGCCCAAAGAATTTGTAGGTCAGACGGACCGGATCCTGCCGCGTGTTTACGTAGGCGTTCCATTCGGCATTTTTCTAGTCTCCAAGGAACACCTTTTGACTACAGAATATTTCACTCACGGACCGAGGAAGCGCGTGTTGAGAGATATTTTATTGTGTCAAGAAAGTGTAGGTACCAACATAATTTACCCTCGCCGTTGAATCATTCAAATGAACTGTTAATGCGTGAATGTTAAAAAGTACATGTTGTAGGCACAGAAAATATGAATGTATGCATACGTTTTTGATCAATTACTTATTAAATCTTTAAATCATCTACGTATATTTAGTGTGACTGTGAAAGCTTTCATTTTCGCCACGCCCCAGTTGTGTACTCAGTTTCATAGCAGCAATGAAAATTGTACGGCAAGATGAAGATGAAGTTACGCGGAGACCTTATCAGTAGGCGGCTTACGGAGTAATGTTTGAAAACTCAATTAACGCGTACCACCGGCGAGGAAAAGTAAGTTTTAAGTCATGGCGAACAGGTCTTTGAAGTGCTTTATCGCGATGGCCGAGACTTTGGGATAAATTTGCCGGAGCGTGTTTCTCTGTTCGTCGGCGGGGTGAGCCGTGCGCAGATGAGTAAGGCAGCTTCGTGGAAATGGGAGAATAGCTTTCTCCGGGACTTTCTCCGAGCTTCCACTGGCGTATCCAATAAACGGCGGTGCCTGTACGTTGACATTATTAGAATGTCAACGGCCGCTGGCATTTTACCGTGCCGGACGGGCTTTTGGCGTTTACTCGCGAATAAATCGACGGCCGGCCGGCCGGTATTTATCGATAAAATTGCAGCCGGAATGTGCCCGGCCGTGCAAGGGCAAAACGTTCAAGACGGGGGGTGTGCATTGCTCCGGAGGAGGGGGGGATAAGTGATCGATTGAATAACTCACTCGTCTACCTGGCCGCTTGTCGCGCGGCCGATTGATCAGCGATGCCGATAACGGCGATACCACTGCGCGGCAATTTAATTGAATCCACAAGAACGAAGATTTCTTGCTGAAAATAATTGCCGACCATTTGTCTACCGCCGTCTGTCTTCTTAATCCCCGGCGAACGTTTCCTCCTTCACCGACTCGCGAACGTTCGGGAGAAATTTCAGACACGGTAGAATCACCGAGGAAACGGGAAGTATTGCGCAAATTTGACTCACAGCGGATCATCGTCGTTTCATTAATGCGTACCAGCTCACAGAGACTTTCGCTGACGCAGCGCCGCAAGTATTTCCAACACCAAGTGGTTTAGTATTCAAATGAAGACGGGCTCTTAAAAAAATGTTGGAAAAAGCCAGCGCGGCGAGAGGCCCGAATCGTAATCTTGTTTTCACGAGCTCGAGAGCCATTTAAGGAAATGTCCGTTGCCTTTGCGAATTTTCAGACCGGTCATGAAGAAAACGGATATCAGGCTGACCCTCTACTCGGTGGCTTTTATCATCAGCGCCGTTTTCCTCGCGGCTACCCTCGTCGCCGGTTGGCTTCTGCCCGCCTCTCATCACGTTCTGCACTGGCGATGTCAGACCTATCACGTTGCCTGTCTCATGCTCGGCGCTATCCTTATGGCCGTCATTCAGCTCACGGAGCCCCGAGCCCTTCACGCGGAGGCCTGCAAGGCGTTCGGTGAGTCACAACTGCTTTTTATTGCCTCTTTACGCATTCGCCCGTTGCCCCCTGAACCGTGTCTCCCCCGGCGAAACCGGGGCGTGTTCGATTACGGGGAATGGAATGCCGCTACCGCGCCGAAATTTTCACGAGCCGACAGCCACGGAGATTCGCAACCCGGGCCCGGGGTAGTGCCAGGAAGAAATTAAACCAGAGATCCCCATTGCCCCTTGGGGGAAAAGTCAGAATTTCCTATCCCAAAGTGAATGAGATGCAAATGTATAAAGATAATATCGCGCACCACGGTAAATCGAGAACTACGATTCGTCTATATTCTAGATCGTTCAAACGAATCTCCCGTAACGAGGAACACTCGTTTCCGATGAAAAAAAAAGCCGATGAACAAACTTTGTCGGTCATTTATTTTTCGGGTGCGATCGAGTTCCCGGGGTCGTCGATATTTTTGCCACGGGGAGATCTCTTTTTTCAACGAAACCGTGTGCAGGAGGAATAGCGCAGCGATGCGGCTAAATACACAGAGGAAATCGAATTCGTCAGATAGCGGCTGATCGGGGCCAGCTTTATTTGCCGGCTCGTCCCCGAAACGCCGGGGTAATTATTCGGATAATCGTAGTAATCCCTCGCAAAGCTTCGTCTCGCCCGGCTCGTTCCGATCGCGAGGATCGATTAGTGTATTAACGTGAAACCCGGCTTCTCCCCGTGTAATCGCATCCGGCGGTTCTCATTTACATTCCGAATGAATTCTCTTTGCCAGTGCCTGCTCTACACGTCCTTCCCACAGAAATTCCCATCTGCCGTTTGCTTGAGCCAATACCCCCAGACTGTTGGCATATTTCAGATCCAGCCAATTTCAGAATGAAATTTAACACTTGCACGTGGCACGTTAACGCGGTTCACCGACAAAGGATTTATCTTCACAAGCACCTGATACTTCTACAAGTAAAAAGTGATTCGTTCATATCTCTAGTTTCCTTTCTACGGTCTGTTAGGTTCGTTAGAATCTCCTATTGCCGGTAATTAAATGAAATGGCTCTTAAATTATGATAACGAGCCGAGTTATTAGACGGTCGAGATTAGTACAACGACGAGAGAGTAGGTTTATGACTTCCATTGAGGTAAAAATTGTTATGGAATGGTCGGTAAAGAGGTCGTGGACCCCTGGTCCACGAAAACCGTAGAGAGGAGAAAGTGGAACGGAACGTGAGGTGACCCACACTCTTTCCTTCTCCTTCCTGCATCGTTCCGTCCTCCTCGCAGTCGTGTCCGCTCGAACAGGTCTCCGACTTTATTCATCGAGAGAGTGGGTGCGTTGTTTCATTCAGCGATGCCGTTAATAAAGTCAGTTTTACCCGGGCCAAAGGTCATAAGCCTCCGAATTGCACCGTGTCGTTAATACGAAGAATCTCGAGACGAAAAGTTTGCCTCAGCACAACCAACAGTTCTAACAATTTTAAGCTCCTTCCTTTGATACCGGAAACTCGGGCAAATTAGCACGCCTAGCAATTCGACGAAGTCCAAAACATCTTGGCGATGAATCGCCAGCGCGAATATTTCCCCACTGCTCACCGCTGTAATTCTACACGACGGCATTTTCTTTCCGCTTATTTTACATGTCCGTTGCAAAACACGTCGCTGAGCTTGGCTTCCTAGGGACGTTCGAATCCGCAGACACACGCATTACGCACGGTGTATCACGGTACAGCATAGGTAGCAGAATTACGCTGTACGTGGCATTACGGCTGCCATCCCGCCGTGACATCGGCACGACGATAACGGTATTTGAATTCCACTGATTATCAAGTGACGTCCATTCGTCACTGTCCACGCGCAGCTCGTAAAATAGCATCGTTGGCATCAATCGTCCCACCACGCAATTCTATGAGTCTTTGCAAAAGAAAAAAGTCTATCGGAGAAATTTATTCCTGGATTCGTGGAATGTTAAAAAATTGGTCAAGACGAGCAGTGGGACTACTCGGTTGCTTGGTACCTTTGGTTTTGTCGCAAAGTATGTCGGGAGACAGGATGTGCAGAATGCAATGAATCACCCGTATCCTCGATCGTAGAATTCTTTCTGATGTCATTGTCGATCTTCCTTCGAGGACAATTTCCACGCCTAAGCGTGACTCGTTTTTACGCTCCTACGAATGGCGGATTCTGCGTAAACTTCTTCCGCCCTGCGCGTTTCGTAAGAGGAACGCAGCAGCGTAACTCGTCCTTGCGCAATTAAGGCGACTAACGAGTATTATTGCTGGCCTTGCTTTCTAATTGCGTTTAATCTTCGATCGATGCGAGAGAATCGTGCGAATCGTCATGAATCCCGCGGGAAATTGTCGCTCGCGATTTCGCCGGCCGATTCATCCGTGACAATCGTCCTCGTAGCGTCGCTCACGAAAGCGCAGAAACGCTCAGGAAACGGTAGTTGGGCGTTTGCTGCACCGTTCTCTATCGTAAAACTGTAAATATAGCGATCGCCGTAGCGTGGACCATGAGATTGCGATAAAATCGATCATTTTGGCCCTGCGCGCGATGCATACGCAGTTTACTACTCGTAAATCCTTCGCATAAAACGCCAGGTTCATGGATATATGCATCTCCTTGAGCTTTCTGATTGAACATTTATGAAAG
Source organism: Hedychridium roseum (assembly GCA_963989215.1). NCBI lineage: Eukaryota > Metazoa > Arthropoda > Insecta > Hymenoptera > Chrysididae > Hedychridium > Hedychridium roseum. The sequence continues at coordinate 5,329,087 of OZ022312.1, read as the reverse complement.
TCAATGCGCAACTACTACAGCCGTTTACGTATGAAACAAGATTATATTGCCAACGGCATACATTCACTTTTAACAATGATGTCTCTGTGCAATGTCGTAACTTTCAGCATAAAATAAATAATAATCGATAGGACGGTACTTGAATTCATTCTCGCGATCAATATTGTATTTTGTTACCTACTATTAGATTGATATCTTTCCGTTTTTACTTATCCATAATTTCCGTCTATTCCTTCGGTATTAAGTAGTTTCTGGCCGAGAAAATGACACTCGTCGGATATTGATATTCGTCTTGTACACTGTTAATCTTCTATCTTATGGATGTTTACGTTCTGAACAATTTTGTTTAGATTTTATAGCCTTCTCTTCGCTATTAGACCTGGTAGTCGTCGATAGAATCATACTTGTGGGTTACTCGAATTAGTCCGGGCGATTAGCGTTGTATCCCATTTGTCTTGAGTCGGGGTGATAACTCTTGCATTCCATCTATTTTCGTCGTGGAATAGATGCGTGTACTACGAGAGCGTGTAGGATCTATTTCAAGTTCCTGTTTCCATTACCCCCTCTACGGTGACCTTTTCCACGGGACGGTGTTTCTTGAGAAAACACGGGAGGACTCGACAGAGAAGCAAGGCGCGGGGGCCGTGACTTTGGCTTTGACCGAGCTCCTAATGCCGTTCAGATGTGGAACCGCCATTTATGGGGCTACGGGACATGTCACCACTCCGCCAGAGACGGAGATTCACGATTCCGTCGGCGAAGTAACTCACCGTCCAAGAGGATAGTCGAGAAACCTACACCATCCTTCCCCCCGGTCTATTTTTCTCCCTTTTTCCACCGACTTTTCTCCCTCTGCTTCCGCCGCTGGAGAAACCGTTTTCGTCATCGCAGTTTCTTCCACGGACTGAAAGAAATCCGCGAGGAGCCAAAGCCAATTCCTCCGGATGTAAAAAAATTCCCGTTCGATTGTACAACGAGATTTGGCGGATATTTTTTTGAAGGGTTACCTTCGTCGTTGGAGCAAGATTATTCGAGGAAAAATATGCGGATCTTCCGAAAGATTCCCCTACCTTCCAGAAGAAGCACTTTTTAAAAGAAGTAAATTTATTGCTGCACAAATGATTGATTATTTTCAACGTCGTTCCTGGCGATTGACTTAATAAGCGTCAACTGTTTTGCTTCAGACAGTATTTAATTCCGAGATAAGATAAACGCGAAGAATGTATCCTTTTACTTTTTTCCTGTCCTCCTTATCGACTGTCACTTTCTCCCAATGTCAAGTTCACTGGATTTATGAAGGACATAAATCCAAGGACCGTTGGACTAACTTAAACCGCTGAGATAATAATATCGCTGCTACGGGTAAGCATGGATTTAATTACTATGACGCCACGGGGCAGAGGCAAATCGCGACACGGGATGAATGCCATCCGTAGAATCCGTTTTTAGAGCGCTAAGGTCAACATCCTTCACTCTCGTCCCTTCTTGAGCTGCTCTTTTATGCGCTATTGCTTAAATTGAGACAACCTTATTAATGCCTTGGTCAGACCGGCAGATACATTCTCAACGAAAAAAGGGGGGATCCTCACGCCGGTGGGGGAAGCTGCCGGGGTAAGAGGGGGACAACGGCTGGGCTTTAAATAAGGGGGATCACCCGTAAAAAGTCAACGAGTTGCAGCAGCACGCCGGCTTGCCCCCGTGCTCGTAGGCCCGTGTAACTCGCGTATTTATGCGCACTCACACGCACTGGAAAACCCTCGTGAGTCCCCACCCTCCCCGCTCACCCCTCGGCCGACGTTCCGGCCCCGTTGGCGCGTATTTGCGCCCGCACGTTACCCTCGGATATGGCAGGCGAGCCACGCATCGGTTTCCAATACAGCCCTGGCCCGAGAAAAGCGAGAACGTATTACCCCTGCGCGAGAGTGCACCGCCGGGCCAGAATTTCTCGTCGCCCGGGGGCCAAGGGCGAAAGGTGGGTGGGGGGGGGGGGAGACAAGGGAGGACAAATCGCAACAGCGCCGGGCCGACGTCGCAGACGTTTTTATTCCTGTCCGGGCAAAAGGCGACAGACAGGGTTGATTAAAGAGGACCCCCCGGGCCAATGGCAAGAAACAAAGTTTTCCGTGCAAAACAAAAGAGCTGCACTGTCCGTCGCGGGAAATATCATATATAATTATGAGCGCGTCGGCAATCGGAAACATGTGCGTCGGGTGCCGATCGACTGGGCGAACCGGCGACGATGGGAACGACAGAGAACCATTGGTCCCGGCAAAAAAGGTGACTGATGAAATGCAAATCCCCTACGGTCCTCCTTCTCGCGTGAGAAAAACTTTTGGTGCGCGCGAGGGATGAGATTCAGACGGCAGACACTTCACGTGGACGCAATCTGCCATGTCACATGCTACAAGGACACCCACGATGCTAATTGTAGGAATTGGTAACTGTGAGTGATGCGTGTGGATATGTGTGTATGCGTGTGGATGCGTGCGTATGTGTGTGTATGGGACTGCGTGCCCAATGCGAGTTTTGTTTTGAGGATTAGTGTAAGCAAGATAGCGCGAGACGATTTTTGGGCGGCATAGCGACGGTCGCCGATATGCATTGTGTAAAGAACGGCGACAAAGGGCGAGCAGTCTCGAGCGACAAGCCGAACGACTAGCGTCTCATACGATTTTCTTGTGTAAAAATAAAACGTCTATGCACACTTCAATTATTATCCCACATAATGATATCGTTACGAACACTCGCCGGATCGTTCTAGTCCTCGACTAAATTTCACCGAGCTATCAAAACTGAGTGGTACACATTGAGTGACTCAAAGAGGCGCGGTGGAGTTTTACGAATTTCCTTGGAACCGTCGGACGTTACGAAATTGTGTTGCGCTGATGGGAAATAAAACGTTCCATTAGGAAGGCGTATAATAGCACGTACGGTGGAACGGATTAAAGTCGGATCGTGATTGGAATAATCCAGGCTCAGGGAGGATATGATTACCCGGCTAATTTCCCGGTTTTTCATTATGTTTCGTAAAGTCCCGTACGTGAGTGTGCAAAGATATCTGGGAATCGGCCAAGTCCGGACATTCGCGGTTGTGATTGGCATTGTCGATGCGAAGATCGTTATTGTCGAACACGGACGATTGCCGATACCCTCGTGAACTGCGAACGTCGGCGACACGATGATTGGCAAATAATTGACCAATTTGGGCTTACGTGACTGGGACGCAGGGCCGCCGGAGAGCGGCGAAAAACGAAGAAAAAAGAGAGGCAAGAGAGAGAGAGAGAAGGGAGTGTGCCCCAGGAAGGAGTAGAAAAGATTGTAGAGGTCCCATGGCGCCACGGGGAACCCTCCCCACTCGATTCGTCATCCTCTTATTCTCCGATCGGGTTTGGCACGACGATCCTCCTCGTCGACAACCCGATTACTCTCGGTCCTGCTGTAAATACGATCGATGAGCCATTCCTTCCTCCCAGCATAACGAAACATTCGCACCGCAATCACGGCCCTGGAATTAAGTCCAAGAGTTATAGGCAGCGATCGTTGATCGATGACCGCTCTTAAACCGATCGGACACGTTTCAAAGTCATTTCCATTGGCGCACTTCGATTCGCCGTCATTCTCACGCGGCCGGCATTACGCGAGAACCGTTGACTTTTACGTTGGACAGATTTGTCCGATCGATTTGACCCGCGCACGCACACACCGACAAAACGGTCGCGACGTACGACGACAGTTCCGCAATTTAGCAGGATCGTACGGCGTGACGGTGTAAACCCGCACAACCGGCGACAGAGAGATAAAGATATTTTTTATCGGCCTTCTAAGCCCGAGCAGAATCAAAGAGCAAAGCCAGTTCGATCGGACAAAATACGTGTTTGCCGGTATTCTTTTGCCGCGCGCGGCGAAGGATCTCGTTTGCACGGCTTGCCTCGGAAAGTCGGAGCTTTGTTCCCGCGGATAAAAGCTCGACCCTGCACGGAGAAATCGGGAGTGTGCGAGCACCGCGATAAATAAACGGTTCCAGAGCGGCCGGGCGATATAGTTGGCACGCGGGACAATTTATTTTTTCCAAATATACACGGACCTCATCCCCGGTTGGCTTTCACGCTGAAAAAGGACACTCACGAAGGTCCTGGATAAAGCTCCGCCCGAATGATCGGCTCACACAGGGATTCTCAACCAGGAAACAACGTAAATTCGTGTACAAAGATAACAGAAACTCTTTCCAAGTGTCATCATTCTTGCACAATGGATAGTGTGCAGTGTGTAAAAATCGTACGGCATAATCGTGGCGGGGTAAGAGCTTTTCGCGGTACGTCGGAAACAAATAAGACGTACTAGCTCGATTTCGGCGAGAGTTCGGGCAATCAGTTTCCCCCTCCTCGATGTTCTGGAGCAGTCTCGGAGGGGAGGGGGAGCAGTTGTCGGGATAAAACGAAGCGGGACTGTCGTCCTCGCGAGAGTGCCTGAGGGAAGAATTATTTCCCCTTGTTCGTCGCTTTCTAACGTCCTTACGAAACGAAAGGAAAGCTCAGCGGCCGCACGATCACGCGTTTCCTTCTTTTCCCTGCCTTAATTCTACGCGCACGAGGAACCCCTCGCCCCCTTCCCTCTCGCCGATCCTGCACCGTCGGCCCGTGGGTATAAAACTGCCGACAAAATGCAGTTACACGGCCCGTTCCACATGGTTTAGTCGTTCCCCAAACCCGCCTACTTCTGCATACCCGTAACAACCGTAGCAACAATCATTTCCCGTCTCCGTGAAACACGTACGATCGGGTTATACCGACTGAAACACTGCTATCCGCGCGATACGAGCCATCGTGTCCCATCGAATGGAGAATTTCTCCGTCGACGATACCCGGATATCGCGCAGTCCACGCTCAACCACGAGACTTTTCATGCTGAACAGAAGGAAAAATGCGACAAACGACGCGAACGTTCGACGCTCGTGCGCGTAAGGGGAAAATTGAATGAACCTCTGACATCGTCTTCTTGACTTAAGGAGACGGCTAAAAGGTCTTCTTACCTGGCAGACGGCGATAAAAGGAAAAAGAGCCCCGATGAAAAGCGTAAAAAGATTTCATTACCACCGGAGGCACTCATCCCTCAAGGTTGAAGACAATTTTACATCGCCCGTTACAAAAAAATCCCTTGTCCCTGCATTTCCTATTTATGTGTTCCGGTTTTTTTTTCCTTACTAAGAACGTAGAAAGACGATACGACGGTACGTTGCAATTTTATTCGAGCTTGTAAGTTTTGACTGTGGGGGGGAAAGAAATTGCCGTTGATCCCCGACGGATCATTTTTCTCGTGTAAAACTTTACCGATTGGGGTCGTCTATTTAGCCGGCGCAAGTCCGACAGTAGCAGAGTCCCTGCTCCTTGGCGATAAGTTCGCCGGGATGATAAAGCGACGTGAATCCGAGCGGAAAACCGGCGGAGTTTTGGATTCCCAGCTGCAGACGTGGTTCGTACGAGAGGGGCTAGGGGCAGGCGGGGGGCTGCAAACCGCGGCTGTATGTACACGTGACGTTCCCCGTTTGGAATGCGTCCATTTTCCATAGTCGATCCTGCAGAATCCGGCGAAGGGACGGAAAGCGCAGGACGGGGGAACCGGGGGGAGGAGAATGGAAAAGTTCAATAGTCACGTTTACCATGCTCTTGGCAACCTGCGTCCTTACAAGTCTTTCTCACAATGCACATCTCAAACTGTCCTCAGTGAAGTATTTTCCGGGGAAACGGATTCTCCCAAACGACGCGAAAAAACGTACTTTCCTCTTACGCGTAATTTCACGAGCAAATCTCGGCGATCCGACGACGATGAAGAAACGGCCCGTCTGAAAATATCCACGATGCGTCATGGATATTTGATGGAAGATTTTTCGCGCGGTTCGCCCGAGGCCCAGGGCCGCGATGTAGAAGGGAGCGTAAACGAAACACCGGGGAACGGGGGACGGACTGGGGAAGGGCTGAAGGATGATCGCGCGAGAAGGACGCAAGTGGATGGCGAAATGCGCTGAAACAACGAAAACCTGTGAAACATGCCGGCGCCGTGCAGTTCCGTAGAAGCAGACACGAGCCAGACAATCGGGGACATCTATTCCCCCCGGTTTCTCTTCCCTTTCAAACCCCCCTTCCCCTCTGGCCTTTCGCAGACTCGTTTCTGCGACTCCTGTCGTGTTCTTTTTACCTGCCCCTCGTCTGTGAACCCTGCCCCCCCTCCAGATCCGTCCCTTCTCCCGCGGCGGACATATTAATCCTCCATGGGTCGAACATTCTTTTTTTAATTCCCCATGGAAAAAGAAGCGCAATCCGTCGAAGCCTAGCATTATGTCTACCGATCGTTTTTCCAATCGGTCTTGGCCCCTAGGACGGTGTCCTGCCGAAAGTTTGTCGCCCGAGGCAAAACAAATTCAGCTCGTTAGACTCTCATCGGTGTGCAAACCACACTCACGGGATCGAGGACACGGAGAAAGGAAAATCTAGTACATCCATTTGCGGCCACGTTTCGGCCCCCCTTTTCCATGCTTTTCTTTTCCCATCAACATTTATCTTGCCGGCTACGTCTGTATCCGTGCTTTTTACCTCGTCTTCCCGCCACCCTTTCCCTCGTCCTCCTGTCGCGACGAAATGTTAAGTCGCCCCGACGAGACACCGTAGCACAGTTTTTACTTCCTTTCCTGTTCCTTCGTCATTGTGCGTTAAAATTAATGAAAAACGTAACGACTCAATGTAATGATCTAAACTAAGATTTTCGGGTGTTGACGGTTTTGAATATAGCATCTACAAACTGTATTGTCGAGTTTCTTATTTAGTTTTCTTGTAACGATGATGTTCCTGTTATTGAGTCATGTCACCGAGGTTCTCTTTTAATATTCTCGTCGTTTTTCAAGTCAGAGTTCTTAAGTCTCGTTCCTATTAGCCGGTATTTTTCCTTTGTCTTAAGAAAAAACTTCAATACCCACCAGGGGGTATTGATCAAGCATTAATTTCTCTTTAATATCAACTCCAACGATCGAACGCACGACATAGGAATATTCTCGGGGAGAAATGAACATTCTGTCGTGACGAGTTGTGCATTTTTCAGGTGGCGTTGATTGCCGGGCAACCCGACGCTGATCACAATGATCAACGAGATAAAATTCGTGATAGGTGCATCGCACGTCGACGCGCCTGATAATGATGATAGCGATAATAAATTACCGATGACGGAGCCGGCGTCGGCCGTCGTATTCACGGTTATGGCGATAATAAATTAGTGCGCCAGATAGATGAATAGCTGATGATTATTACGCCGGCTACACGCTAACCATCGTCCAGTACGCCGTAGATTCTCTAATCTCTGAATACGTACTCTGCTCGAATAATAGCGATGATTACGAGCAAATGAACGTAGCGCGAAACAATCAGCGGATCTACTAGTCTTAGAAAATAGTCTCTTCGTCATTCATGAGAAAGAATGTTCGTCGGCGAGCGATGAAAAATAACGAATGACCTGTCCATCGAGGCGAATTTCATTGGACTCTTGGATATTTTATTAATAGTCCGGTGATTCCGGTTGATTAATTTTCGATGGGACTTTTTTAAGGCCCACGCCAAGACTAATAGGAAAAGATTGTGTCACGCTGGGGTGGCTTCGCTCTGCACGCTGGAACAGTTCTCGCGCTCGATTTATCATCGTGACGTGCGGGTTCCTCTGCACAGAGCTTCCCTCTTTCTCTCAGGGGCAGTCCCCCTCCCCACCGCCCCTCTATCGTTCCCCCCCTTCCGCACTGAGCTTCTCATCCCGTGAAATTAAGGCGAATCGCCGAGCCTCGCATTTTCCGATTGGATCGCGTACGCGATTAGGTTTCGCCCGATAAGTCTGCCCGAACGTTTCGTCCAAATCATATAGGATAGTTCTCCTCTAATCCCCGAGTCCGTTTTTATCCCCTCAATAAATATTTATTACCGTTTGATACAAATGAAAATCGCAGACGAGCGAATAGCGGCAAATTTAGCGAATTGTTCAAAATTCCGTCACATCATCTTTACAAGCTTTTGCAAATTAGAAGAAATTTTTTGATGACAATAATTATCTAATTAGTGAAAAGTGTGAACGATAAAGGATCGGTTGAGTTTTCTTTTTATTCAGTTACCGCGAATCAATGTTCGCGGATAATATGTCGGCCTGAAGGGCTGAAAATATTGTCGGGCAAAAGCGTGATCGTCCCTCGGTATTGTCGCGATGAGCCCTTCAATTACCCGGGCCTCGCGTAGGGAGGAAAAAAAAGCGAGTGGCAATTGCGTCTAGAGTCGAGGTGAATTTGTATTCAGCGCAGTTTACTCTGTTGCTTCCTCGAGTGTCGAGTGATTCGCGCCCGGCTACACTTCCGGCGTCGAGTGGGCGGGAAATTCGAACTAAAAAGCAGCGGGGATCGAGTCGAGGATCCCCGGGAAATTTATTCACCGCGAGAATTCGAAGTTGCGCCGGTGGTGCGACCGACCGCCCCTGTCAGTTATATTCGCACAGTCCTCCCCCTACCCCTTTCCCCCTACGTGCGAGAAGTAACAGGGGAGGCATGTAAAGAGGGGCAGGCCTTGTAACGGGTCTACATTCCGTTTAATACATATTCAGCCTGCCGGCTGCACCGTGTTGAGCTTTTCGAAACGCGTTAACATATTCCACGAGCGCCTACGGGACGGGAAACTTTTGGACGGGAATGTACCCGAGACAAAGTTTGATCGGTAAAAAATATCTTGGATAAATTCGTCTCACCTATAACTCATTACGCGTCGACCTTTGACCACTTCCATCCTGTTTTCTCGGTACATTCCTTCCGTGGAGTCGGAAAAATTCAGTGACAAGTTTGCCGGCGAGCAGGTTCAACGTGTTTATCTCGTTATCGTTAATGACGAAAAGGACGAGTAGAGAGAGTTTGGTCTTTTGCCTGGGCATTCCTCCCGAGCTTTTCTGCCGCGCGGAGTTTCCTGTATAAGAAGACGGCTTTATACGACGCGCAAAAGTCTCGCGAAGACCGTCGATGCTTTGCCCGTTGAAAAGCGCGCCGAGACGTTTCTTGGCACGAGATCTCCCCCCCCCCTCCTCCTCCCCCTCTCCCAGCCCCTCTATCCCGGTTTGCCCGTCCGGTTTCCTTTTTGCGATCCCCAATAACTCCGGCCCTTCGAATCCACTCTCCTCGGCCGTCGCCCAGTCTTCCCTCGTCTTCCTTCCGTCTTCTCTGCACGTTCGCTCGTTGGTTCGTTCGTTCCTACGCTCGACTTTATTTACGTGTTTTCCGCCGAGGCTCGATTCACTGCGCGAAACTTCGCTCCGACGGTTTCCGTCGAGTATCGTCGTTACCCTCTTGGCGATTCACTCGATGCACCGGGGAATGCAGTGGAGCTGCATTGTGTTGCCGGCAACCGCGCGACCGAAATAATGGTCGCTCGATAATCATTTCAAGGTGGCAGGAGCGTTCCTTTGTATTCCCATGACACGCGGAAAAATTGCGTGAGAACGGCCATGGAAATCACGTCTGTCAGCCCGAAGCTAAAGCCCTTTTTACTTTGAGATCGAACATTGAATCATTAAAAATGCATTCGTAAGAACGTTTAACGGCAGACACTCTTAACGTTTTCTCCCTAATTCTTTTCTTCCTGGACGAAGCTGTAAATGATTTAGAGGACGTCCAGCATAGATTAACGATCTACGAAGTTTTAACGGGCTTTCGCCGGGTCGATTTTCGGTCTGGCTGTTTTGCCATTCCGCGGGCGTTACGCAAGTAACATTCCCGTTGGAAATTGGATGTTCGGGCTGGTTCGAAGACAAGCGGAAATGGAAAGCCGTAAAATATAATAGCCCGGCCCGTTCTGAGGGGTTTACGGCGATCGTCATTTCCCATGACCACCTCATTATTTCCTTGTCGTTTCGCATACGCCGGCCTCGTCTACGTGCCTGGAATGCCGCTCTAGCCGAACGGAGAACACGATCGTCTGAACGTCGCGATGAGAACTGCTCTGGACCAGGTGTTGCCGGCAAACGAAAGCCCCGTTGCCTACCTATCGCGCCATATGGCTTTGCCATGTTAATTCCCGCACTCGCGTAATCTAAAGCCCCCGAATAAGCGCGCACCTCTCCTCCCTCTCTTTCTCTTATAAATCTGCCCTTAGGACCGCGGAGATTATTTGCCGGCCCAGAGTTATTGGCCCCGCGGCACCGAGAAATATAGTCGCACGCTGTTATTTCACTGGAAAACGATTGCTTTCGCTGTACAATGCATTCCTCCCGAAACTACACAGAGTCAAGGATGTTATCCCTGAAGTCAGGAGTCAAGCAAAATACAGTTTTATCCTTGCCTCGGGTAATCAGTGGATTGGTTGTTAGCGCAATGAAGCATCGCACTGATGTGAATTTAGCCTTTATCCCTCTTGTATTTTTGAGTATGTTAAATTGTATTTATTGTGTGAAACGCGTGCTCGTGAAGCACGTATTTTCGAACACAATGCTGAGGGAGCCTTGGAATGCTTTCACGCGGTTAGCAGCAATCGATTGGACCGTGTCACACTTGTAGGCCAAGCCCTGCATAAGAACCTTAACGGAACCGTACGCACGTTACGCGGGCAAACGAGCGTATCCCAGAAAGTATTTGTGCGACTGGCAGGAGCGCACAAAGCTAGCCTCTCAGGAAAATTCAGAAGCTCTCGAAGGGCTGCATTTTCTTCCGGGGCTAAACGTTTCTCCTTATGCTTTTCTCTCGCTCTATTTTCCATGGACAAAGGAATATCCAACGCCACCAGCAGAGCCGTATTGTCGGTACGTTACAGTCGGTGCGTAACGAAAGTCCACGCCCACGTTCGTCCTGCGACAAGCGCACTTGCCATTGTCGGAATGGGCTTCGCAGAAGGTCGGGACGTTCGGTACTTAGGAGTTGACCGACATAGAAAGAAACGCAGAGGTTCTCAGCCCGCACGTACCGTATCGATGTCATTAGCCGACACTCCCGCAGCGTGAAAGTCCGTTCCAACTGACAAGTCCATCGACAGTCAACAAACCGGCAAACTCGAACAGAGAAGAGGACACTTGGAAATGGAAGGACCCATTGAAAACGACTACAATTTTTACGCCTTGTGATAAAATTGCAAGGAAGAAAAGTAAAGTACTTTGCGTGTTTCAAATTTTATCTCTGTTAGATCGAGATACTTGATGAATTATATAGTTTTAGTATTTTCAGAGCCTGTGGATCCAATTTTTCTTTAGATGTAACGAAATCAATCATCGGTCTAGTGGATTTTTAAGGATTCTGAATGTTTCTGAAAAATGATCATGTCCCGTGAACATCTCATCTTCCATTTGACCAAGTTAATTCTTGGAGTTCGTCAGAACGCTCGCTGAGAGGTATCCGGCCGTAAATCATAGAGCCTCATTTTCTGCGCCATTGTCTTGGAAAAATCAGCGCCATACTGTTGCGGTTGGCGAGCACGAATGCCTATACTTTACTGGCGATACACTCGAGTACTTTCGACTGGACGTGCAACACATTGCGTTTCCGTGCTATTTTCATTCGTCGATAACGCCGGAACGCGAGCGAGCCGTTAGGATTTTCCGGCGAAAAGAATCCCCTTTAATGAAAGCTATTCCCGCGAGGATCTTTAAACCTTGGCGCGAGCTTCCTTCCGTCGGAATTTTATGAATTGCCGGCTGTTTAGCTAGGAGGGAAATTTCATCGAGAAATTCCTTTCCACGCATGTGCCTCGATCGGAGATTACGATCCTCCCGACCTTTTCTCACCGGGGGATAAAAATCATGGACGTGCATGCAACTCCGCGTTAATAAGTAAATGTCAGATTATCGCTTACACCGGCCTTTCCTCTGAAATAAACGGACGATTTTTCATTCCTCGGGGCTAACCGTAGTCCGTCCCTTTTAGAGTTTCCACTTTTGCGCGGAATTCCATTTGCGGAATTGGACAAACCCCATTGGCGTGCTAATGACCCGACGGGGAGCGCAGCGCTGATTTTCGTTTATTAAAATTACCGTGCACGAGGCCCGGTGGGGTGGGGGGAGGACCGTTGGGCGAAATCGAATTAATTGACTTCGGTCGACGGCGGTAATGGAGTTACAGATTCATCATTGATCATCGGCCCTTCGTAATCTCCAATTATTCCATTTACACAATGCAGCGCGTTTCACGGGGCTGTCGCACAATAACTCGCGGTTGTACGTGCGAGGCTGCATAATACGCGGCCCGTATCGTCGCTGTATAGACGAAGCATAAACGTCGAGCTCAAGTGTCCTGCTTGAATGGCGCCCGTTGCTCGTTAGACTGCAACGTCGAGGACAATGGGAAGAAAGCATAATTGCGGTTTGACGTTGCACGCCAGCCTCCCCACCGTTCCCCCCTGTCCTCTCCCTTGCCACGTATACGCAAAGCAAAGTTCCCTGCAAGGGGGGTACGCTCTTCCACTCGAATGTTATTGCGCACAGCTACGCGATATTCCCGTAATTCTCGGTCGCTGATAATGCAGACGGCAGAAGAAACAAAAACTCTTCGATGAATACAGCCCTTTGCGACTGCATGGCGTAAACAGTATCTTCGAGTACCCCCACGTGCAATGCAGGTTCCTCCGATTACCCTTTGTTCCTCGTGCAATGGCTTCTAATATCGCCGGGAAAAAATCGATGCTATAGATTGCCAAACGGCGGAATTTTAGCGAAAGGATTTTCCTCAGGTACGCGCGTGTATGTTTCTTCGGTTTAAGTGTTACGAAGATAATTAATGTTATTGCTCGATATTCCTGGTTCTTTTGAATTTCGTCAATTATTTCGGGCCAAATGGCAGAGACGAGAGAGGCGCAGTTCTGCGGCTCTCATTTTCCTCGGCGAAGGTTAAATGCGGAAGCGCGCTATCGCTCGGTCGGTCGTTGTTTTAGCACGACGATCGTGTTACTCCGGTGAACTGGGCCGCGTAACAAAGACGCAAGAGAAGGTAGGGAACTCCGGTTCTCGATAAGTAGAGCATGAAGCATAAGTAAAGCGGCCGAGAGAAACTCGCTCGTCCCACGGGGACGAAGTTTACACCGATAATTATTCTACGCGTCCAGCCACGTTAGTGAAAAGATGAGAAATATCCACTACCAGAAGGACCAGTGCCTCTCGGTTAGCAGGTGGCCATTTTTAAGAATGTAATATTATCGTCCTCGTGCGAGGGGGGCGAGGGGGAGTACTGCGGGGAAATTTCACGCCTGGTACACGTTTTGTATCGTCGCTGGGATGCGTCTGACAAAAAGCGCCTTACCCTTGGACCAACTTTGCGGTACGCATTGTTGAGGAAACTGTAGCTCGTAACAAACTTTGCACAAGTTCCCGCCAATCCCCTTCCGTTACACGACACCGTACGAAACCTCGAAGGGTTAAGGACGTGTACATTATTATACATTTTTTTAGTATACAACTGCTAAAAATTCTTTCAGTTGATAAGCTGATTCGTATGTCTCTTTATTGGCATTCGGCTAGGGTAATTCTTTGCGTAAAGTTTCCCTCGCGCATAAGACGAAGAGGAAAGCAGGAAGAACGCGCACGACGGAACGTACGTTTATAGGCTTCCCCGACGGCTTCTTTGAAGGATCGCTCTGGTTGGCTCTTCGACGCGCGACAGGATTTCCGGCAGAAGAAATATCATATGAGACTGTTTTATCACGTCGACGTAAAATCGTCGCTGCCCGTGGGAACGAAGCATGAGAAATACGAGCATCTCTATTAAAGCACCGACGAATATGTTGCCAAGTAAAAAAGAAGCAGATTTTGCAGGATTTAAGAAAACTGTCGAACTTCGGGGTCTTCGAGAAATCGTTAGCACTTGTTACAGTTTTACAGTTTGTTCATCGCTCAAGTCTACATTATTTACTTCTCCGTTCTCCAGTGTAATTTCGTTCATTCTCCGCACGTTTTCGAAAAGGAAAGGAACGCGCGTAAAAATAGCCGAGTTGTTTCCTAAAGGAACGCGAATGCGGTGCATTCGGGCTAATGTCTCAAGACACTTTGCCTCGAGCGAGAAAGAAAGTTGGATCGTTTGTTCGTCGACACCGGGCAGTTCGTGTAGCGTATACAGTAAACAGCTGGCCAACTGTTTCGGATGAGTAAGGCTATGGTCTCCCCTGGAACGTGCAATGCGGTTAAACGCACAGTCAAGCTTCCCTGACTTTTCAGCCATGAATCCGGCAAATTTCAGTAACCCCATTTTTCAATACCTTCTCCCACCTTACCACTTTTCCTCGTCCTCACGTTTTCACGATTCATATTTTCCTATCAGCACACTCGACCGTTCGCCGCGGATTACGCTTGTAATTACTGACTTAGTTAGCTGCCATCGAGCGCATCGTTATCACGTTATTTCTCTGCAACATCATAAACAGTCGGCACTACCGTGCGCGCGTTGAACGTCGAGGTTTACGTCGGCGAGATTCTTTGGCGAGTGACCAGCCGCGTTAGCTGTCGACCGGCCGATATAATGGTGGTAAAAAAAAATGGAGGGGGGGGGGAATACCTGATATAGCCGAGCGATAAAGGTGCCGGTAGGCACGTTGCTTCACGATCTCGTGAGCACGGTTCTGGTCCACTTAACTCGGGGCGGTTAGCTAGATTAACCCGGCTTCTCCGGTGTCTTGGGTGTCAGCAGGAAAACGGGCTTTTTTATTCAGATGCTCGCGAGGATACAGTCGGACAGTCGGCCGTGTCGGCGAGCGCGAAAAACTTTGCTCCCCTTTTGCCGGCGAGGGACAGGGACAACCGTTATTTCCCAGTGACTAGAAGACACGGTTCGCCGTGCGCGTCCCTGGAATGCGGTCTCCCGTAACGCCGTTGGCCTATGCGCTTTTCGTCGATTTACTTTCAATGCGAGGGCAATCGCGGAAGAACTCGTGAAAGAACCATCCGCCGTTACACTCCGGCAAATTCCCCTGTTTTTCGAGGTCTTACAGTTCCATGCCAATCAGCAGGAAACTGATTACCGGCCGAGCTTCTTATATTTCATTACCACAGTTTCCTAATTGACAAAGGAACTTAGCGATTCTAGACTCTCGTGCAATTTCCGGCTCGTTTTTCTTTATTTTGGGAAAACGTTCATTTAACCAGAAAATATTCGGCGGTTCGTAAAGCGGTTCACAAACGCATCTTCGAGTTTAATTCACTCGCGGGACGCTGAGAAGGACATAAAGGTTTATCTGTAACTTTTTACGCGTTGCATACCGTATTACTTTCTTGGCGGTCGCGAGAAAAAGAGACGTTGCCCGTTAAATTGCCGGCATTGTCGGCGGGCTGGCGTGCATTAAAATAATAAGCAGTCGCATTAAAGTGATTAAGGCGCGAAGTGAAGCGCTCGCTGACGGCGGAAGTTGAAGTATCTCCATTTAAGAGACCGACCGCCAGAATGCCGCGGACTTTTCCTCCGCACTGCCCCCTCCCCCAGGGCTCACCCACTTCTCCGAACAAGGACTACCGCCGCGGTTTTCGTTCATCTCCCTCTCCTCCCTCTGCAAGCCCCTCCCACGATTCATCGCGGTAGAAAAATTGCGCGGATTTGTGGAATTATTGCCTTCTCCGCGATTCGATTTTACCTCCCCCTCAATGTCTCTTGAATTCTCCAAGCAGTTACAGAAACGTTAAACCCTGTACAACTGTATGATCTTACGTAATTGTTGTCCTTATTGAGATTACGTGGGAAAAATTTCGATACCCTCACGTTCTGCTTTTACTTTGTCACTACTGCAAAAGACTTTTGCCTGTCGTGATGTGACTCGGATAATTTCGAGCGAAAATCTACAAAGATGTAGAAAACAATTGCTGCGAGTAATCGATCGACTATTAAGCAGGCTTCCGAGAACTTACGGGTGATTTACTACGTACGTAGATAAGAATGCGTAATAATACGGCGCTCATAAAGAAAGCGGCGAAGGTGCAGTTAACCGTTGTTATTCGGCGAAGCTGAAATCTGTCGCAGCACGCGTCCACCGAGGCATTTGCCGATGGTAAATCTGCGACCACGTGTAGCTGTGCCACCGCGAATATACCCTCCTGCGGTGCACATGTCGAACACCTTCGTGAAACAGATGGTTTCCAGACTTCTGACACGACGAAAAAGGTTCCTGCGTCGGCGGGATTCGCCGCGCGACCAGGGTAGACAGAGAGAACACGCAACAGGGTCCTAGGGGAAAAAAGGAGCGGGGAGAAAAGAGGAAAATGGGGATGAAAAGGGGCGAAGAGTGAGACAGACCGAAAGAAATGTGGACGGAACGACGGAGATGGAGAAAAATGAATGAGAGAAGGACTGAAGGGACGAGAAAAGGTCAGAGAAAGAGAGAGAGAGAGGGAGAGGTAAACAGGGAAGGTGTGAGGAAGATAGAGTGACAAACGGAGATAGAGAGAAATCGTGAGCACTGATTTGGCAGCTGCCGAACACATTCGGCACTCGTCCAGCTGCCACGTTAATTTCCCTCCGCCCTTTATTTTCAGGGTCGACTATTACGCCTGACCCGGGGCAAACGAAACTGCAGATCGGCCTGTACACGGCGTGCCGTCAATTTTCAATCGTCCGCACGCACAGTGAATCGCCGTTTACCCTGTGTTCGACTACGTTGTTACACGCCGACAAACCGGATCGTTGGATTAATTTGCAACGATAATTGTGCAGCTCAATCGAACGTCATTAATCCGCTTAATTTGTTAAACGCCAATCCAGAATCATAATAAACACATTGACTCAAGAGTAATCTAACAAAAATTACGCCCTTTGACACGCCAGTTTGTATTTTTCTTTATTTGTCCCGTATTTTGCGAGATTCGTTTTTTTTCCTTCGATACTGAAAGTTGCGTATCTGGACTTGGCCTTAGGTTATTGTCGGGGGAAGACGGTTAAACGGCCGTCAGGTTCGCACAGTAGAGCCAAGAGGTTTATTCGATATTCCACTCGCGAAGGAAGATGTCCCTCACTTCCTGAGGAATTGAGTCTCCCTCGGCAGTCAGCAGGTCCCTCGTCCATCCCCCTGACCCTTCCGCCACGGGGACACCACCCCCGGCCACGGCCTGACTCGAATTTTTTATTGAATTCCCGGCACTCGATAATGCCGAGCTTCTCGCGTGTATCGAAATGAAATGCCATTTTTCCCCGGATAACCCTTGGGCGGAAGGGTTTATTTGGCCATTCCTCGTTTTCCAGTTGAACTCCTTTTTGAAGCTACCTAAGAGTTTTCCGTCTCCTTTCCTCTCGTCAGTGCCGCCCGGTATACAAGTATATGTTTTCTCTCTGTCTCTCTCTCTCTCTCAAGTTCTTGCCGTTTTCCTCTTTCCTTGCCTTCGTAGTCGAGCACCCTTATAGCTCCTCTTCACCTCCCTTTACTCGCTAGAACCTGTACACTCTCCTCCCGTTCGTAGCTCTTCTTCCCCGGACTTGCCGAGCTTCGAAGTTTTCGATCACTCTCGCGTTACTGGCTCGTCAGGTGTACACAGGCGAGTGAGTGCACAGAGAAACGTGTGAAGTGTAACACTCATAGAGACGTGCGTACATGTCTTCTTACGTAGCTAGCCATACATGCAGAGGGAAAAGGTACACAGGTATAAAGGCCGACACGGACGTAGTCGGCCATAGTGTGTACCCTGCGTTCGTCGATTCTCTCACCTTGATTACTCACCTGGGCTTCCGAGGGACAAGCAGGTATGCATACCCGCATGTTTGCACGAATAATTGGGAGGCTATATGTTCGCGCATGCTCTCACACACATATGTTCCCTGTCTCTCTGTACACGCACATGTATCTCTGTTTCTCCGTGTGTGTGCGTGTGTGCAGGGCGCAACCCCAGAACAGTTGGAAATTCAATCTCCGTCCACGCGACGCTTGGGAACCAATATCGCGCTGATAAGGATCACGGCCCGTTGCTATCGGAAACTTAGCGACCTATGTGCGTGGATTTCGAATGATTAGAAATTGTGCGAGCCTCGCGCTCGACGCGTTTTAAATGTCCCGCCGTAAATCCCCGTCCGGCCGGGAGGTTTTGCTTATTCGTTCTGCTCGGATCGTCGCGAATGGGAAGATTCACCGTGTCGTCCAACGCCGGTAGAAGAGACGGCCGAGGCGTCCTTAATTATTTACGGTCTCTACACACGCACATCAGGTTCCGGCAATGCTCATCACTCTGGCCGGATTTCATTAGTGCATCGCTCGTGCAGTGCGTTAGAGTCGCCGCGGCGTAGTTTTATGCTGATTTCCTTAACGTTCCATTCGCCGAGTCCGGTGCAGCGGTACGATTAAAGTGGACCAGAACGAGTCTGAGATATTTACAAGCTTTACTTGCGCGCAGGACCTTGCAAACGGCTCTTAAATAATGAATAGTACTTCTTAATGCGGCCAACGTTTCGTTCTCGCCGACGTAATCTTTTTTCGGCACTGCGTAACTCATGAAAGTATTCATAACGCTCGCCGGCCGATTGTTCGGCGAAGAATCAATCGGTTTATAAACAGAAACTTCGTCGTACCGATTGTTTCATTATCCCCGGTAGCATCGGGACGTTGGAAGGTCGACAGTAGGTGGAAATCAGCGGGGAAGCACGGCCGTAGATCTTTTCGGGATTCCTTCCTTTCGGAGAACTCGTAAAAGAGTTTTAAACTCAAGCCGTTAAACCGAACGAGCGGATTGGTTTCCGTCGTAAAACTGCCGAGTGCTTTGAAATCCGCGTTCTTAGCCGCCACGTGGATAGAAAAGCTCCGAAGGAATCTAACTCCCGACTTTCCTGCGCATTAAAAGACCATTATTTTCCTCAAGCTTGCAGCACCGGCGCAACAGATTTTCGTCAATTTTCTGCAGCCCAACAAACACCGACACTGACGGATTTTTCATTCGAGTACAAGTGCAATGGACATTTTGTGCTCAGCAGGATTTTCCAACATTAAAGATAATCAAATTGGATTCTTTATTTTTAGTAACTCTGTCCAACAACAATGTAATTTTACGATCGATACAATTATTTCCGAGACCTCGAGTCTTGCTGTATATTGTAATTTTCCAGTCGCTGTATTTACATGGATAAGGATTTGCACATAGTGTCGTTCCAAAGTCTTTCGCAACGGAACTATGCGTAACTGATATTTCGGTTGCAATAATGCGCCAGTTGAGCATACAATGGGCCGACATACCGCGAAAACATTCCTCCATTCGACCTTTCGTTTATCCCCCCGCGCAACATACAACTCTGTGAGATGGAAATACAATTATGGTGTTTTGACGAATTCTTTTACAATTTTCTCACAGAAGGCAAAGAACTAAAAATGATAAGGAACGTTTGAACTTTAAACAAGTGCAGACTTAAGATGATTTCGACAGGAAGGCACCGAATGTAAAGATATTCTGTCGATTCTTCTCATGTCCTTTTTTGCCGAAGAAAAAGTGAAAGGTGCAGGAGAGCGTTTCGAGTTATTCGCGCGCTCTTCTCTGCACGTTCAAATATACAGAAGACACGTATACACGCGTGTCCCTATAAATGATTCGGGAGTCGGGACGAGTGCGCATAAAAACGCAGACAGGCGATTCTCGATCAAACAGGATAACACGATAAAACGGCTTTTAATATAAAACTCGGCCGTCATTATGTCGGCCGTTACGCCGGAATTTCGAAATAAAATAAACGACCCCGGACGGAAAGCTCACGAGGGAAACATTGGCCCTTGGAAGCACGTAATAGCCGCGCCTAGCCAATAATTTAGTTGCAATAATACCGGACAATTGCGAGAGGGAATCGAGGGTCTAGCTTCAAAACATTCATGACCCCCCCTCGCCCTTCGCCCTCTTTACCCCGTCGGCCTGTGTACATATTTGCGCAAAGCCGGAAAAACTTGTGATTAAAATCTGCGAAACGAAGGCCCGTACGAAACGTGGGGTTACACGCTTGATTGAAATTGATTTTATAAAAATGTCGATTTATACGAAACGATGCTAATCGAAGTTCCGTTGTTTTCATCGAGTACCCGTAGCTTTCAGTTAATGCAAATTGCATGTTTTCGTAATAAATTGTCGCTGGGACACGCAGTTTTACTTGTCGTTAAAATTTCTCTCCTGGATCTTTCCTCTATTTTCTCCAATTAAATTACCTTTTAAATGCTCACAGTTGTCCGACATCAAAATGGTAACAATTACATAGGGAAATTTTAATTAGTGGTCCTTGCAAAATAAAATCATTACGTAGCTAAAAGTGGAGCTCCTTTTTACGTCGAAAAACAACTGGGGTTTTATGGCTAGTGTCAGTCATTGTATTGTGAATGCGCGAGGGAAACGACTTTTGCTGTGGTGCGTTTTCCCGGCTGTGGAAAATAATGCGAAGGAAACCGCGGTGGTGCGAATGGCAAAAAAAAAAAAAAAGTAATGGCGGGGTGGGGTTGGGTTTCGACACGCCTGGCGCGGCGGCTCGTGGAAAAACCCGGCGAACCCGGTGCATGCCGGTACGATGATAGGCGAAAAACGCACTTAGCCCGGCGCGAAATCGAAGGCCGAAAAGAAAAATACACGGCCGCGTGAGCGTGCACCCCGGCGGGATTTTACGAACGGAGAAAAATTCGACTGGCCGCTGAGAAAAGCATATTTCCGTGCTGACGGGAATCGTAAAGCGCGAAAAGCCCTCTCCCCCCTCGATTTCATTTCCTTGGACGACGGTCGAGACGGGGGCGGGGGGCAATCGGGAAGGTCGAAGCCAACTGAATATTCATCGGGCGAATGTCGTTTGCCGGGGAGAACGTTCCTTATTCAATACCGACGGCATTATCATTTTGACGAAAAGCCAGCGAACGATTCGAATTCTGGCCGGGCGAGAGCAGCGACATTCTTTTGTCGGGCGCGGGACAAAGGGTAGCTCTTTCGCGGGAGGAGCTGCTTTCATGTCGGAGCACAGCGGAATCCATGTGGATTCACGGAAATCGCTGGCCGAGAAAATCGAATGAAGCTCCAATTCGCTCGGGTACCGGTTTACAGTGGTAACGGAGGAACGATCGAATTGCCAGTTTCTACGGGACCGGCCGGACCTTCGTCTTGTTAATTATTGTGCTCAATTAGCCGCTGTTTCGGACGCGGAAACGTCCGTCACGTACCCAAACGAACGGCCGAGATTCCGTGGTAACGCAGTTTCTCTATCTCACTCAGCGCGCTGGCATGTGCAAAGCTCGTAGGTCGGCCTACAACCGTGTAAATGTTCGTCCCGTCGTGCATTGTATTGCACCTGCACGTACGCGACTCGTCGCGTTCCGACAGATAATCGATACTCCGGCGAACGTCGATGATTTCAATTATTAGCTCGTACGCGGACGGTCGCCCGGCAAATTGCAGTCTCGTCGTTTGTTTAATATCAAGGATCAACGCATGCATCGACGTTATCAAAGAACTCAACGTATACAGTCACCAACGGTTCTAAAATGAGTAATTATAAAATTTAACAGCGCATTCTTCGTACAAAATCACTCTCCGCAACTGGAAGGTAGAAACGATTGACATTTCAGCATCGTCATCGTGGCTAAATATTCATTAAATCAACGCCGTTTTCGTTGGACGATTATTAGGATACATATAGGCTATGACTAGTTTTTAAGTGCATCAGGCCTAAATCGGGGAGCTGAGAAGGACGATGTCGGGCTTAATGGGTCCGACGCGAGGAGAACGGCACGAAAGCCAGCCGCAAAATCAGCCACGGTGAAACCGTGACAATGACAGCCGGAATAATCGCGGTCCTTATGTGACGAAGGTCGAGCCGGCAGTATCCATCGAGTCGTTCCGGGACAACGCTTTCCATCGGCGGTGGTGTTATTCGGCGCGGATGCGACTCGCGTTCGTCCGGCCGACACGCTCTGAATGCAAACCAAATCCGCCGTTCACGGGTTTCTCGCGCAAGAGCGACGAGGAGACCCGGTAAAGACAGAGACGGACGAGCGAGCGAGGGAAAAAAAGGAAGCCCACGAGCGGTGGAACGGTATAAAAGAGGCATAAGGCAGAAGGAAATAACGACCAAGATGGTAGGCCAGGAGTAGGGCAAATTAGGGAGGAAAAAACATAGAACGAGGGAAAAAATAAAAAGTCAAGTACGCCCTGAAAAGGGTGGGGGATGAAGAGACGAAAGGAATGTGCGGATTGAAAAGACGGAAGGTATAGGACGGAGAAAAAGGAGCAATGAAGAGTGTGGCCAGAGGAGCAGGGTGAAAGTGGGGAAAAAAGGAAGAGATCGACAGGTTCCGGGGAAAGGAAGGGAGGGGGCCATGAAAGAAGGGGGATGAATCAGGCGAATCCCATTGGAGCTTTTTGTTGGCGACCTCACATGTGTATATATATATATTCGTCCGTTAGAGGACGTGTCCTGCCAAAGTTCCCCCGGGTTTCGCGCTCGCGCGATTACGCAATTTCCGCTTTGGTTTGATTCAATTTCGGAAATCGCTCGATTTCCTACCAAATGCGACACGGCTCGTCCCTCGGTTGCTCGTCAGCCGTCCGATCGTTTTTTTCGGTTTCGGCCGGTCCGCCGGTTTTTGATACTGCATGTTTGTCGCCGGGGCCAGTCAAACATCACGAAAAAATCACGACCGAGCTTTCGAAAGTGACTGAGCCTTCGCAGGCCAGTGTTTTTTTACCCCGTTATATCTTCCGGTTCTTTGAAGCTTCGCAATCCATTTTCACCGGAGATTGTGAACACGGAATGTAAACAGGTTTTTATAATGTAGTTGTTAGTTTGCACGTCTATTAATACTGTCCCCGTGGTGACCTACGAATAGATTGTGAAAAATAATGGGCTATTTAGAACGACTTAGCTATCAGTTTCGGCCTCCCACGTGTTTCTGGAAATTTGCGCGGCAAGGAACGGAATGTTTTCGCGGAAAATATTCCGACACAGAAGCATTCCTCGGACAAATAACCATTCATTTTAATGGCGCCTAATAACACTTGGCTGCTCGAAATGATAGTCAGCTGGTTTTAGGTAACTCGGTTTCGAAATAAGAAATCTATGTTTAAAATGAACCTGATAAATTGTTATTACGTGGAAGAACGAAGTATTTATGGACACAGCGTTAATATCAATTTGGAGCTTCGCAAAATGGCCGATTAATAAGCAAAGCATTCCAATGATTTGAATTATTCAAGTGAACATTTACGCGTTCGACGCGAGCAATTCGTGCGACATGTATGACGAGAGTATTTAGCAATAATTCATCGAAGCGGCAAGGGAAGGGCGATATAAAATGAGCCGGATTCCCGGCGGTTCGCGCGGAAAGAATTCGGCCGAACGTTTAAAATGACGAAAGTTTCGTAGGAAATTAGTAGGAAGAGGCTATTTCTCGCGCAATCCGTCCGCACTGCCGCGTGTATTTTATTAGGGAACTTTTTCCCAGATATTTCCCAAACTTCCGAGTGTGCTCTATTTCGTATCCCCCCCCCCCCCTCCTCTGCCCCTCACCGGCGGAATATCGGCGCGCGCCTGGAATTTCAGGTGGAATTTTTGTAAAAGTAGAAGACCCGGGCGGATTAATGACCGGCCCCGTGCGAGTTCGAATAATGCCGGGAAGCTGCTAAACTCTGAAGGACCCTCGACGGGGAAAAACGATCGACTGTTACTCGGCGCGCACACGCGCCTGCAGACTCTATGGCGCATAAAACGATGCAGTCTGAGCCGGGCGTATTTCGGAAAGCCCGTCGGAACGCGCCAGCCAGACACCGCGCATTATTATAGCTACATTGGCGAAGGCACGAAAATCCCAACTTCGGACTGCTTTCTGGCCTCAAGCCAGGACGACGACGATCTTCGCTATCTGCGATTACGTTTGAACCACTGTACACAACCGGGTTTCGCCCATCACGTGACGTAGAGGCGCAGAATGCACCGCGTTTACCGGTACAAAGAGCTACGTTTGCCCGCGCAAGAAAATGACAGCCCGAGATCTTCATCCTCGGACGAAGAATCGAGCACGCTCGAAGACGGAGTAATATCCGCGAATCGCCGTAATTTCCTCGAATGGCCTAGGAGATTGTAAATCATAAATCTCACGACTGATAACCGGCCGTCAGTGAGGAAAACAGGACTCGTATTTTCGTGGGAGAATTTTCATCGGGTTATTAATTGCCGTCGGCCGATACACGACAGTGCATAACTTAGGACGCTTGAGCGGCGACGGGTCACTGTCGAGCCTTCGTTAATTATCCGGATAAGTAAGAAAGATTGACGGTCTGCACGCTCACGCGGGATTTCGGCGGAGTAATTTTACGCGGTACAAGCGAAGAATCGGCTAACGTTGCCCGTCCTCCTCCCTCGTTCCCTTTTTGATCGAATATCTCTTTTCTCTTGCGCTTAACCGTTCCCGTCCCTCTCTTCGCCCTGTCTCGCCGGAGAATTAATTATCAGTGCACAAGGAGGAGGGGGGTTGTTCTGCAGGTGGACGCTTATCCTCGGAGTAATTCGTCACGCGGACGTTTAGTTTGTACGGCGGATACTCGTGTGTACCGAACTCCGGCGACGTCATCCAGCAGCAATTTCAGCAACACTCGAGACACGGCGTTCGGGATTCTCCTGCCCAGCTCCTGGAAGCGGGTTCGTCGGGTCCGGCATAAGTGGAAATCTCGAGGGGCGTTCTGCTCTTCATCTTCAGTTCGATCCCCCTCTCCCCACCATTCCAATCTTCAACCCCGCAACCCTATCTTACCTCTCTTTTCACGCTCCGATTGGCCACTGTCCGTTCCGTCTAAATATAACAGAATTTCGACTGCTAAGGGCGCCGATTGCAACCACTTGAAACTCTAACGGCGGAATTGAACTCTCCTCCCCCCCCCCTTCGCAGGCTACTCGCAAAATTAAGGACGGTTCCATTCGAGGGGCCTCGTGAGTCGGGCCTAATTTATAATCCACTTTTAGAAATCGGAGAAACAACTTGAAGGTCCGAACGATCCAGGACGTTACGTAAAATCGTATTATAGTTTCGCAAAACTTTCGAACCATCCCATAGAAGAACGTTCAACTCCTGGCGAGTAAAATTGTTTCCCTGAGTCGACGGCGCTCAGTCCACACGTTATTCGGGGAAAAACGATCTTGTTTTCCGAGAATATTGTCGAACGGAAATAAAAGGCGATCCGTCTAAATATAAATATGAAGTTCATTCGCACGACGATGACGATTGTACGTAAGGACACAGATGTCGTTCATAAAAATGTCACTCTAAATCCCCCGCGGGCGGAAATTCCGTGCGATTCGATCGACGGTCGTTCCGAAATTGCCGGGAATTACGATATTGTGTAACAGGTATATTACGGAATAGCCCGAAATTTATAGAGTCAACCTTCACAAATTATCCTTAACAAATTATCCTCAATTTGCCGAATCGAATTGACGAACAATTATTCACCCTTGTTTTGTTTTGCATTTTTTTTAAATTATCGGTCAACCTTGACAAACGTTAGTCAATTCAGTCGTCTTGATCGTGCTAAAACAGAGTCACTGGCTCACGGAAAGAATTTGTTGCGTCTTATTTATAAGACGCATGCTGTCTCGGTTCGGGAACGAAAATAAAATATCTATTCTGTGCGACGTGCGTTCGCCAATTGTCACGATTTCGTAGTTTGCCGGCTAAGCACGCACGTGTTTCCCGGGGAACAGAAAGAGAAAGGAACAGGCCGATACGCGAATAGGGCATGCAGATATATTTATATACGGCGTCGGTGATTCACCAGAGTTTCATTAGTAGCGCGGACCTTTGGCTCCCGCCAACAACCTGGTCGATCCGAAGGCCTACGTGTCCCGAATATGGGCCACACAATGTTCCTCCACTTTTCATTCTTCAGCGACGTTACACAAACCTATTTTATTCGACCCGCAAATCTCGAGTCCAGTTACACCGTGTATACAGAAAATATGTTGGAAAAGCTATCGTTATAGCGGGGAAACGGTGATATTTTTTTTATCGCAGAACTGCACCATTTGTCCTGACCCAGAAACGCACTGTGATTTCGGCTGGAATGAGAAAGCAGAACAGTAACGTAACGTCGATACATCGGCCTCGTTATACAGAGGCAGTAATGTTTACGCCCGTATCGCGAGATCAGCGGAAACTGAATTTAGAAAGCCACGCGTTGCGTCATTTTTATTGCGGACTTTATTGCCGTGCCTTCGTAAACCGTTGGGGGAACTGACTGTAATAATTAATCTCCGTATAATCTGGCATGCACGGGTATCCGTTGCAGCAGCGGGCATTCACGAATTCAGTTCGTTTACGCGGCTTATACATATTGCAAGTCGCGGTATGTTCTCGTCCCTGCGCCAATCGATGCTCGTTAATGCCGTAACGAATGATCGCCACTTTTCACCGGTCCTGTCGATACACAGGCGCAGGGAAATAACTGATCGAAGAGAATAAACGTATGCCGCCGAGCGGACATCCGAGCAAATACCGCATTGCTATTACAATAATCGTCCGCGGGAATAGGATAATGCAGGTAATATGAATAATAACGCCTATATAATCCCGTAACAATTACTCTAATGCACGTGCCCGCGTAAACGATCCGCCAAAATTTTCAAATAATTATTCGACATCGTTACGATATTGTTGGGATATTTTTGCCTCGGGCTTTTTAATGTCGTATTCCGTCTACCTTGTATAATTTTCTTTTTAAGCCCGAAATCCGCTTTCCCGTTCCATTCCCCCCGTCTACCGTCTGCCGTTTCGTTCTTTTTCGTCGGCTATATATCTCCTTCATTTCCTCGCAGCTGTCCTCATCTCGGTCCTCCATATCTATTCATCTCTTTATCTGTCCACCGTCATTGCCTGTTTCTCTTGCGTCCGCCGCGTAATTTCGAAACTGTTTCCACTATGCGCCGTGACAATTTATTTCGGGCCGAATTATGGTTGTAAGCCGCGCGAGCGCGCGCTCACGGCTACCGTAAAATTACAATTGCGGAAACGTATGATATTTGATGACACGGCTACGTGCCAACGATTATTCCTAGACAGTCCGAGGGGACAATGAAACGCGGGAAAGCCTGCCGTGCGGTTCATCTTAAAATTTACGCCATTAAATTTATGTCTCCCACGGTGATTCGCGACGTCGTCGAAAGGAAATTTCGATATGATATTCCGGATAATTTGGATGCCGCTTGAATTTGTACAGTTTACAAAACGAAACATTTTCCTGCGCTGTTATTTGCTTAATGGCAGTAAAGCCCTGGTTATGCTAATAATTATGGATGGGGGCAAAGCACATTTAAATCTCGAAACGTCGGCGTAATGGACAGTGGGTCTCGAAAGCACCATTTTTCGCCCCTTAAATTCTGCATATGACCGATAGCGCGTCCCACGTGTGCGGCCAACTTTTGCAATTCATTACACACGACGTGTCGTTGCCCTTTCCCCGGTTCACACAGGGTCGAAGGAAGGGCGGGGGATGAACGCAGTGAAATTCACGTAAATTGCCCACGTGGTAATACACCACCGTCCTAATTCTAAACCCACGAAAATCAAGAGACTGCCTGTAAATTCTCCGTAATCTAATTACGACACTCGCATGGATCATTTCCGCTCGGTTGCCATGAATAATCGCAAGGTTAATACCGATGTAACGTTTCTGACCTAATACCCTTCATGAATTATTGTTTAATGCCAGTTTGTTTGCACTGAAACAACACTGTGTCGTCAATGATGTCGGCTACTGCTGTAATTAATCGGCCCATGATTATTAATGCACAAGGTATATGAAATCCATCTACAAAACTCTTTCTCGACGAATTTATCGTAACGGAATAATACGTAACAATGAAATATGAGTATTTATTACACATCATATGGTGTACAGAGAGGTATTCACAAACACGTGTGCCAGCCATGAATTATTTTATAGGTTAATATTACACGTGTTACATTTGCGAGGCCTCGTGTGACCACTAATTTCATCGAGCGAAGAAGTTTGAACCTCCTGCGGTGTTTCGCCGTAACGAATTGGCGAAAATTGATATACCGTATAATCTAGGCGGCCGTTCTCATTGTGCCCGGCGTAATATCGGATCCGAAATTGAAGGGGGAAGTCGGGGGATTTATGCTGTTTACGCGCACCCTAATAGAAGCTACGCCCTGCCCATCGTAATTAGACGAGCGGCCGGAATACGAAGAAAAAGATAAACGACGGGTCAAACCGGCGCGATCTAATTCCGCTTCCCTCCCAATGCAAATCGAGGCCCTTAACTAGCTGACGTTTCAACCCTTGACACTCACCCTCGCGTCGCTATGGGGTCCACGTGTACAAGCCCCGCCTTTCTTCCCCAGCATTCATACCTTCTGACTTGAATTAACCCTTCGCATGTTTCTTTGAGTCCTCTGCACTCTACTCCGAACGCTACCGCTATTTCTTCACCCAAAAACCTCAGACAAAGGATGTGATCAGAGGGAAAAATGGCCGTGAGATTTGTAGAAACTTTCTTAAGTTATAGGTGAAACGTATTCTGTCATTTCAAATGTAAAATTACAGTGGCGATGTGATTGGTAGGGAAAGAAACATCTGAACCGATCGAACGTGGAAGAAACGGGAATTGCACCCCCCCCCCCCTCCTCCGGCCACTGGTAGGCCGCAGGGCGGTTCACGGATGAATGTCGCCGGAGTTATAATTGCAACGAGCCGTAATTAGTTTTGGAAATTTAATTATTTCCGCGCGGGCGGAACGCGATAAATGCCAGCAGCAGTGGCGGTTCTCTTGGTCGACGTGCAGCATCGGCATTGCCGTGCTAGGCCCGCGAAGAGCTTTTCCACCTCCCCCCCGCCCCCCGTCCTTCCCTTCCCCCGTCCCGTAGACTTTAGCCCCGTGAAAAGCCGAAAGGGCGACGGGAAGCACGAGCCAGGAGGAAATATATCTTCCGATACGGAAATGTAACTACATTTATCAGTCTGCGCGGTGGCGTCGATGCCAAAACTCTCCTAGAATCATTCCCCCCCCCCCCTCCGTACCCTTCTACCGCCGTTCTATCTAGTTAGGCGTGTCTAGTCCACCCCTTTTCCCGCCTCCCCCTTTATTCCAAATAATCCCATTTCCCGCTCGCGAAGACTCGGCGAGCTATATTCGTCGATACAGCGTTAAGCATGATTTACACGTAGGGTCATCGTCCAACTACCCGACGAAGACAAAGCAAAGACAAACATTTAGCGATATTTGTACGTACTCGTGACTTCGTCGCTGCGAGAAATGTGACCTGCGAGAGACACGCGGAAATAAGAAGTCCGCGGCCGTAGAAAATTACAGCGGGGCATTTGGCTTATGCCTTGTCTTGCGGGGAATTCTGTTTTCCCGGACAATGTGGTCTGGTTTTACGGCGAACGAGGGAAGCGTTGGGGAGCGTTGTCGGTTATTCGCGCAGCCATACGACGGGATAATCGACGGGATTGCCTCCTGAGAAATTAATGCCGCGTCTCGCGCCCGGGGCTCATAATAGCTCGCTCATACCGACACTCG
Source organism: Hedychridium roseum (assembly GCA_963989215.1). NCBI lineage: Eukaryota > Metazoa > Arthropoda > Insecta > Hymenoptera > Chrysididae > Hedychridium > Hedychridium roseum. Next base: position 5,299,611 of record OZ022312.1, on the reverse strand, counting down.
ACGAATGCCGACGACAGTCTGAAAAATTTATGGATACGTCCCCGCCCTTACGCCGTCTTTTCAAAACGCCGGTCCTTACAATAGCCCCCCGCCGTTTCGCCGAGTCCTCTTTCATCGTGTGTTTGTCCACACACACCCCCTCAACCCCCTCCGCAATGTTCACCCTCGCTGGTTATGAATGTTTAAACGCCGTTGCTGCGAAGCAGGAATTCCAGTCGATCCGGGAGCAACGCGGAAACACGAAAATCAGCGAATAAATAAAAGGGCTAACGATTCCGAGATAGGAATATGTTTGACAAATTTGCACTTGAGTATTATTGATTTATTGGTGTTTTTTTGTGTTTATTGTTGCAGCTATCATGGCTCATTTCTTCTTCCTGGCCGCTTTCTTCTGGCTGAACACGATGTGCTTCAACATCTGGTGGACTTTCAGGTGAGTTCTAATTCCTCCGTATCATTAACGACGGGGGTAAAAAAACGGGAGGGCGGGAATCTTTCGAAACGGTTATTAACCTGAAACATATCCGGCTGACGGTCGTGAAGAAAGTGAAGTCATTGCCTATCGATTTCACGGCTTGTAATAAAATATCTCATCTCGAGTTTTTCCTAAACAATTACTTTTTTCGGCAATCCCTTTCCCAGTCGTTAATCCACTTGACGCAGCTTGTTATGGATATTTGTAGAAATATTTTCCCGACAGTGGCAGTCGAACGGGGAGCAGGTAAAATTTATTGGAAAAAATGAAAGACTCCGTGGATCGTCGAACGTATCTTCGCAGTTAGGAAATACGCAACTTTCTCTCGTTTCGTATGGCGAAACGTCTTTTACGGGCATTTAGCGCCTTCTACCTACCTGCATAGTCAATTTACGAAAGATCAACGCACTGAGAGAATCGACAACTTAAGTACGAAATACCGCCACGTATATTTTTGCAGCGTCCGCTTAACGCATAAAAATATTTCCCTTGAATATGATTTGCGTCTGACAGAAACATTAAAACAACGCAGTAGTTTCGTCTTGAGATCGATGCCTCTTACAGAGAATTCTTATCAAGTATATCTATCAGTCATTGTGCGCAATCCCCGTTTACTCTGGGAATAAAAAGAGTACAGGTAAACGCGTAACATGAGTGGATTTACCATGACTCAGTGGGGAGAGGAATCCGTTTTAATTTTACACGCACTCACCGTTGGAACGTCGAAGCTAAGCTACGGCATTCCGAACACTCTTCGAAAAGATTAGAATAGAAAGGATCACGTTTGATTCCCTTTATCAGATCGACCGGTGCTTAGCAATGTAGCAAATGAGACTGTTACAAAACACTTATAACGGGCTTCGTTGGAACGAAGTTCTAATAGTAATAGACTTTTTCCTCGGAGAAAGCCGCAATCGTCGCGGACTTTGCAATGAGATTCACCTGCATTGAAGATCGTGTGGCGTCTATGTAAAACGAGAGTATCGATACGAAACGGGAAGTCTCGAATGGCGAACCGCGGGTGGCATACGGCGCTAATTGCTAACAGCTCTACATTGGCTGCTCGGCGAACCGGTTTTCACGCAGGCACCGTACTTGCGGTGCTTTGTCTCTCCGCAGTTTCGCGATTCTATAATCAATTCCCTCGGCGAGCTAGTTAATTGCCGTGTTCAATATGTTGCACAGCGTAGCCGCGGCGTTCGCCGGTCCCAACTTTCGCCTTGCGGAAAAATTGTCCGATAAATTTGACGACGACAGGGCGAGGTGAAATACGCTTTTACGGACGTTGAAAAAAAGCTAGTTAAGTCCGTTGCTTTATCAACGCACATCGTGCACGTAATTCATGGAACAGTAGGAAGGATAGTTTAATTAATACGAAGATGAAAGAGTGTCTCCTTTGCGATTGTCAGACGCGCAGTTTTTGTATGTAGTTCACGGTTGGGAAGTCGCCGCGAAGTGCAGGTCGAAGATAAAGTTTCCACCATCTGCGGGAAGAAAGAACGAAGGAAGGAAGGAAGGAAGGCGGAAAGGGGAACAGCCGGCCCTCGGAGATGAGATCAAGACCACTCGGTCGACCGGTTAATGGGATGCAACGAGGTTCGCTATAATGGCCCTTGGCTTCTCCTCTTTTTCTCCCCCGCAGGGACGGCAGAAATTGGGACAATCGTTATCGCCGCGAAAATACAGAACAATTCGCCAACGTCGTTTATTTGACGCTACAAATTGGACAATTCGCTCTATGTAATTCCGTAATCTCCAATTTACAATTCTTAACAAAACCTTCACCACGCGAAACAATTGTCCGGGATTACTTCTTCACAACGTATCGTGCACAGTGCGTTATATCACGGAGTATAGACTTCTTTGCAAAGTGTTTAACACTCCCCCCTCCCCCCTCCTGAACTTGACCGGCAGTACGTAGTTGGTCAGCGCGATACTGTCCGGACTTTTGAGAATTTCAGTCTGACAGGTTCCGCGTGCTTGGCAACGAGGTATGAGGGGTCGGGCGGTGAGAGAGGGGAGGAGGAGGAGGAGGAGGAGGAGGAGGAGAGATTTTTATTTGCACTTGCACGTCCCTCGCACACACGATCCGGCAACGTCAGCGACACGTGCGCAACGTGTATCCACTTGTTGAAGTGTCAGCGGCACGCTGCGTTTCACGCTAGCTGCTCCGGCTTTCCGTGATTTCCGAGCTGGAAAATTATCCTGATGTCATTTGCGGCTGTGCACGTACGTCTGCACGGTCACTGACCAGCACCGTACCAGCCCTGCCCGCTACCTCCGCGGCCCTATTAAACATGCTTTCCGCCCTTACCCTTCCCCTTCCCCCCCTCCCCGGACAGCTTTCATTACGTATCCGGCAGCGATCTGTCTTTGAACAAACTCATTAGCAATGCCGGGGGCTGAAGCTCGTTCCCTCTTTGCCATGCGACACTTTTTCACGCAAGTAAAAACGACACGATAAAAGTACCATGGGGAAAATTGACAATGATACGATAAGGTAGCGGCTTTGATAAATATTTGTTCGAATCGGTGAGATCATGAATCCTCGCGTTTATCGATATATGTATCTATTGATCCTCGCCAGTTTGAGAACAGTGCCGCGGCTAAGAGTATTATATCAGAATTAATGTTGTTGAGAAACTATTATTCGACATAGACCGTAGCTAGGCTTGTGCCCGTTACAGTTAATTGCCAACGGGGAACGAACCGGGCGAATATATAGTTTGTTCGCTTCGTTTTATATCCTTCCCTTCTCCCTCGGTGAGATTCCGTGCGTCCCGATGTTGGGGTACTTCTCTCGGTCGATTTGTCTCTCCCTCTTCGTCGTTCGTTCCCGTGTGCCCGCGGAGCCGTACGAAGCCGCGCGTACCCTTTCTCTGTTGCGCGTGTGCGACTATTTTCTGAGAAATTGTTCAATTATCTAACAGGCAACAGCTTCCCACGGTCACTGCGCTCGCCTGCTGCACACATCGACATGACCTCCTCGGTGCCTAGGCTTCGTCTTCCTCCTCCTCTTCTTCTTCCTCCTCCTCCTCTTGGGTCTACGTTTCTCCTCTATGCGCATTTGCATTCTCGAAGCCAGCTCGAAGCTGGCCGGCAAACGTTTTGCCGAGATACCACTGCACCACAGAGGCGATAAATATTCGCGCGAGCGGCACAACAGGCCTCTCTGTGATTCCCCAATTATATCTGAGTGATTCCGAGGATATTCACGGCGGCCTAGCTCCCCGATGTCGCAAGTATATTCCCCGCGGTAATATATTACTCGGCTCGTCGCTCTTGCCGCTATTCCTACGGCTCTTCCTTTTCTAATTCCGAAGGTTCCACGTGTCGCGAAAATATCGACAGGGTAGTTGCCGTCGAGGACGATCCTGCCGAGCGATAAATTTCACAGAAATAAAATGAGCCCGCTGTGAACCACGGCCGCGATAAAGTAAAATCTTACGTGTCGATTGATCGTCATCGAACACTACAGCTAACACCTTCTGCTGACGTTATTTCCTTTACACGCGGCCGTCCGCAATATCTGCTATTCGATATTTATTGATGACCGTACAAATGATTTCCTTGGAAGCTCGTTCCGTGCGATGCACAAGTTACGACGGTTCGCGATCTCGTCATTTTATGACCAGTCGATCGTGAGAATGAAACATCGGTGTCAATTGCACTACCGATCGTTACGATTTACAAGCTATAAACGGATTTTATCTTCGTGTTCCGCTGTAGCTTCACCGTTCAAGCTTTCTGTGGGGACGTATACAAGCGTCGTTGAAAGGAAAGAGGTCAGCAATCGTCAATACTGTGGAAAAGAGTTCGCCTTTACGCGACAGTTTAATGATAACATTGATATCCAGCAGATCGTAATAAGCGCGATAAGAAATGTAGGACAGATTTTGGCAGTGTTGTTGTAAGTAATAAATATTACGCAATGTTTATTATTAAATTTATGACATAATATTCTTTGGTTCATCTGGTAAAAGGTTTTTCTTGTCAGTCTCATTAATCTCAAGATGTTATACATATACGCTGCACAGAATTGCGGAGAGAAACTTTCTTGGAAAAACATCTCCTGCGGAGAAAGATCAAACACGAAAGAGGATTATCCGTGCCCTAATTGAGGCTCGCGCCAGTTTCCGCAGGTCATAGCAAGGAATTATGCTGGCAAAATCGCACGGCCCGGAACGTTAATGAAAGCTATCCAGAGCGAACGTCCGTGGCCTGGGTCGTTGATAATCATTCATTGTCAGTAACGAAGAGACGGCGATCCCGGTGCCTTCGAAACAATGAACGGTCCGAAAGATGAAGAGAAAGAAGGCGGGGGGGGGGGCGAGGGGTAATACAGAAGCAGAGGAAGCGAGAGAAAGAGAGAAAAGAAGTGGAAAGGGAAAAAATATGAGAGAGACAGATTGAGGAGATCGGATGGAACAAAGCCGTGGAGTGTCGCCGAGCGAATCGTTGCGGTTCCCTGTCCTTTTTTCTTTCTCACGTATATATATAGATATATCGCCGGGAAGTCCGCCCAAGGGTTTTTCTCTCCTCTCGAAGAATAGCTCATTAACTCCATTTATCTGCACACAGGCCATTCATGACCGTCGGCTCTCGAATTCAAAGGAGTTCCTAAGCGTTATACACCGATCCAGTTATAAAATACATCCCACGCGTACATCATTATCATTATTGTCCATTAAGTACTCACGGCGTGGCGGATAGTAAAAATCTGTGGAAAAATATCTCACTGGAATACCGGTCTACTTTATGAAAAAATTGGGGTCATTTTTCTCAGTGAAATTGTTGATCACCACTCGCTAACGATTTTGATATTGTTAAATTACGCACTGTCACAGGAAATAATATTGCATCGAAGTACATTTCTTGACGATGATCGGAGACGAGTGGAAGCAAAAAATTCAAAGAAATTCTATATTTCCCGGTGAATTATTTTTCCATGCACTGTCGAACGTGCGTAATTATGTACCGTTGATGAACCATTGGAGTCATTTGCGGATACAACCCCGACGCAATGGTCAAGAGTAACTGTTAAACGTCACACGATGTGCATCTCTGAGTACAGTGATCACTTAACGTGGGTCCTGGCGGAGGACACAGTGGCTCATTAAGCTCGATATTCTCCGTCCCCGGGCGTCGACGAATCTCTTGGCAACACTCGGCGTAAACGTTTGCCTTGGAGCCAGTCGGCAGGGAGATTCCCCGAGGAGTTGGACAGTTTTAGAATTGTTTACCGTCCTCTCCTCTGACCGGTCGATTCTACCCGTTGTCCGTAAACTCGTAGGAACGGTGCCTCGCATTACTTTTCTCCCGGGAATCTTCGGCAATTAACCGGCGATTTGGCCCTCTTCGGTCTTTACGGTTTTATCGCGGGCTCGTGGCTTTTTTCCCGAGGATTTCTCATTACATTGGATCTGAGTTCGATCAGCCGTGTCGCATAAAACCGTGATGGAACGGGCCGGGCCATCGTGGAAATATAAATAGATCGATTCTCATCCGTCGACGTTCCGTCGGACGACCCCGCCGGAGCCAAAAGGAGCTCGACCCACATATCAGCAATCGCGCTCCGTGCATTTCCCCCCCCCCCCCCCCCTCGAATTTCGCAATAAAACGAACGACCCGCTGCACCGTCGAAGCTCGTGAAACGAGAAACGCCCGGAAACTGGATCACCGTGCCGAACTTTCCGTAACGAGAAACGCTCCCCTTTACCCTCGATTTAGCTCCAGCGGCAAAGAGTTCATAACGTCAATGAATAACTCCGGCGAAGGGTTTAACGTTCCTTTCCTTATTTCACGCGCTTCCAATCCTCTGCTACCCCCCACCTACCTACCTACTAGGCTTAAAAAAAATATCTTCTAAAATACCACAAAGTGGGATTATGATTTCCGATTAACGGATCAACTGGGCTTAGTAAAATCTCTTGCTCGACTCCCTTTTCCCCCGAAATCTCAGGAGATTCTCTGGAATTGTATTTAAACCTCTTGAGGGTTGCCACTGCTCCTTCTTTCTCCTGAATGTTTTGAGACAAGATTGTCCGTGTGCAGTGCTATGTCTTGAGTGTGAAGACGCGTTGTTCCAGTCGAAAGGAAGTCAACAAACGTCGAACTCTGTGGTCGCACGGAACGGCCGGTTTGAATTGACCGACACGCCAAACTTCGTTCGATTGACCATCCGGTTTGCTCCGCTGTCCTGAGGCAATCGGTGTGGCAAGTATGTCTACCAGTACGAAGGCAAACCGATGGTAACGACCGCAGACGAGACGGTCAACGTCGATATATCTGCAACCGTTGCCACTGTGTCTGCAACGTGATACACTGTCTCCTAATCGATCCCGTAATTTCGAACATCCTAATTTCATTTAACACATCATAAAACTCAGTACGATACACAAATCACGCTAAGGCGATTTTTCTTCCCTCCTTTTCAAGGTACGTGTCCAGCTTGAATAGTGAATTCGTTGAAAGTTCCGGTGTTGGGATTTCACGAGCCGGTGATCTGCTTAGCATAATAAGGCCGGGGTCAATGGCACTGGAGTCTCGACATTTCTCTGTGGAAAGCCGACAGCTAACGCATTAGATAATGTATGTAAATTGCGTTAACACAACACGACTGGTGGCTTTGGAAGGCACGGAAAACGTCTGGCCGAGTAACGTAAACGATACACATACGTCTCTTTGAGCTTAGGATCCGTCGCAGCTTTTAGCCGTACATCAATTTTCCGCGGGCTAATTAAATCTCAGGACGTCATTTCACCCCACCAGTTTTAACAGTCCCTCGCACCGAGCCATGTACATAAATCGTGCTAATTTAGCACGAGCTTGAAATGACGAATTTCGAAGAAAAATAAATGCCCGTTAAAATTGCCTAGGGTCCACGAGTCAATGCGAACGATAAACACGTGTATCTTGACGTTTAGCATTGAGCTTTCAAACATGTACTCGTCCCTTTGCCGGGCTAAATAAGTCCGCGGGTCAAGATGTCGTTTCTCCGTGTTTCCATGAGCCGGCCGGCGAGGCATTAGGTAATGCATGTAAATTGCGTTAACGTAACGTGACTGCCGGGCTTGGAAGGCAGAGAAAGTGGCGGCTTCAGTTCGCCAGGGTCCACGGTTTAACGTAAATGATAGACGCGCCTCTCGTTACGCTCAGAGTACGTCGTAGCTTTTAACCGGGCGGGCTTACACGGGCCACTCGCATTTATACGTCTCCTAGGCGTGCCTCGATTATTCATGTCCCGCCGTTGGATACAAGCGCGCATCGTGCCGCCGTCACAAGATTTTCGTTACACCCTGACGGGGATTAATGGCGCGTGCAGTTACGTCAAAATAAATATACCCCTGCGCGTAAATTTATTCTCATTTCATATTTACGCCAGCGCCAGCGCGCGAAACGCATTAAAATATTTTTCTATCCGCGCGCGCGCTCGGTAATGGCAACGCAATGGAAAAGAATGGCCAAAGGACCGAGGCTTTTTTCGGCCGAAGGAACACGGAAGAGAAAACACTTTTACGTATATTTCAGTGGTCTAGTGCGTAACTTACAAAATCCTGTAATATCATGGGGTCATTTTTCTCTAGCTCGTTCGTTCTTGGAGTGAATATGTTAACCGAATGAACGCAGCTTGGATAGGAAAATTATGTAAAAGCTCCTGATCGTCCCCGGGGGATTATTTACATAATTTCGAAAGACAGTTTGTAAAATGACTGTTGTTTAAGAAAATCCCCCATCTGTGGAGCCCTTCTGAGCCACGTGCTCTACATATCCGCCCGTAACTCGCTACGCTCTAGACACGTCACCGTTAGGACGTGCTCTCCTGTTTATTTTTCCCCCTCCTCGGCCCTCCGTTCCCGGCCACTTGACACGGCGGTCGTTGGATGATGAATGGGAATCGCGTTTTAAGCGCTACCGCTTTGGTTCGCCGGCCGAGGTACACGGTCAGAGATAGACGAGCTCTTACCGCGGGCCTCGTGAATCGTCGTGGCGGTCCTTGTAAGCCGCCTCGCGGACCGTCGCGATCTTATGCATCGTACCCCGGCCACGACTATATTATAAATGTCCCCGAGTGCGCTAGAACAGGCCGCGCGGGTGAATCACGCCGGGATCCCGAGATTTAGGACTCGACTCTTCGGAGAATGAACGGCCAATGGACGGGGGGAGGGGGGGAGGAAGGGAGGAAGGGGAAGGAAGAGGAGAGGGGATCAGACACACACCGCGAGTATCTTGGCACGACGCGCCGAAGAGTCCTGCTGCCACCGGAAAACTTGTATTCCCCACCCCTTCTCCCCCTGTCCCGTCTCCAGCGCTCGTCCGTGTATTTTCCAGTCCTTCCTTTTTCCCTGCGTTCGACCCTTCGCCTTTTCCCTCTCGTGTGTCTATTCCCCCACCCTTCGTCCCCCTCCCCCTCCCTGCCGTCGCTGCTCCTATCGTCCCTTTCCTTGGCCGGCTTGACTTTGGACTGCATAATAAGTTCCTGCGGTTATCTGACTTCTCTTTCTGCCACGCGCTTCTCCAACGAACAATTTCATTTCCAGTCACGGCGGTTGCCTTAGCGCGCCACGCAACTTTCTTTCCTTATTGTTCTCCCTCGGCTGTTGAGATTTCTGCCCTCCTGGCTACAAAGCGATACTCTTAGGGTTCTCAGAAGCCAGAAAAACTCGGGGCAAATGCATTCTACGTCTTTGTTACCGGTTTTCGAGAACTCTCCGGACTTCGTTGACCATCCATGAAATTACTTGCCCGCCGGATTTCATTCATTTTTCCGTTCTAATCGTCCCCCGTCTCGTCGGCGTACGATTCAGCGACAAACTTTCGTTGTCCGTTAATGGCGAGTGAAGAGAGACGGAACTCTTTCTACGATCGTCAAGACCGATTAACGGAATAATAGAAGGGATCCCCTGATTGCCAATTAACAACATAATCGCGCGATTTGTTGGCTCCTGCCGAACAACCAAACGAAACATTCGGCCTTGATTGCATTGTCTCGTTGGCGCAGTGGTTTACGCCGTTAATTAAAGCTTCACTCTTTATCGCCGGCAGTTTGGAGTTTATAGGGCCCTTCGCCGCTCGTAGGTTTCTCTGTTTCCCCTCATTATCTTCCCCATCGTACGTACGTTCGTTGCCGGCTGCATGACGCGGCGATACGATCCTCGTATTCACACGTGCGTTCGGCTCGCGTTACCTGCGTGTGCGAGGAACAAGAGAAACCGGTGCCGAGTTACCATCGCCGCTCTTTCGCCGGATCTTCCGCGGTGCGCAGCACATACTTTCCTCGATTCGCCGGGCTTTTCAGCTTCTCAGGTGCTTTCGTTGCCTTGAACCTCGCCACCCGCGAAACACCGTCAATGCGGTTAAAGCTGAACACGGCGGAACACGGCAAATTCCTACGACGGAACGGAGCAATACCGCCGTAGGGAAGAGTGAACTTTCTGACAAAAGCAATGCCGATCATACGGTACGTCAGAAACTTCATACAAGGATTCACGGAAATCGTTTGAGTCGTTGCCGAAGAATATTTCCTACGAACAAACCATTCTGCATTTCCTATTGATCGGAGGACTTTTCAACAGCGGGGGGAGGGGGGTGACGCGACGCATTGTTTTCGGTGAAAATGGACGGTTGAAATGCTCGCGCGAGAGCAAGCGTGAAGGGAACCCGTGCCAAATTGTAGCGGAGCCCCTGTTCACTGGTAAATCCGGCTATCGTAGCTGACACATCGCCCCGCGATCGGAATCTTCGCGGTGCCTTCTCCGTCTCGGTGGACGTCCGAGAGAGAAATGACCGATGTAAACCCGCCGACGAGGGAAACGAGAAAAAACGTGCCAACGAATCCGCGTTTGTACGGAAAACGCGCCGCGACAAAAGATTCGCCCCCCCCCCTCATTACCGCTCTCTCTCTCTCTCTCTCTTTTGATAATGAACTCTCGCGAGGTCGGCCATTGTCGCGAATCGCGTTACACAACAGCCTTCCTTTTCTCTCTCCCCTCCCGCCCCCCTGTCCCGTCCTTTGTGACCATGGCTTACTGCATACAGTTCCGTCGTACGAACCGACGTTCAGACTGACAGCTCAGTGCAACCATTTCAATCGGCCCGAGGAATTCCTGACTCCTCTCTCAGTAATTCAAGTGATTTCTGTTGAAAGTGACAAGAGAATTTGCACGGGAATATGCCGGGATTTTTGTCCTTAATGAGATGAGAAATGAGGGAGCACCGGGAAAGATGTGAAAATTTAACACGATATTGCGCAGGGTGGATAGTCAAAGGTGTTTAAAGTGAAGCTAAAGGAAATATGGAATATTTGTATTTTCCATCGAATGTTTACGTTCATTTGAAGTTTCCGAAATATTAGTCCTGCGACACTTTTACTTCTCCATCCTGTATATGTTTCAGAAGTAATATACCGTAATTTGTGTAGTTACAGTTAGTTACAGTTATTGAGGTAGCTAATTATCTGGCGTGGATACTGCAATTTCTTGCGTCTGCAAGGTGCGACGGAAAAAGTGGATTGAATGGTGTTTGCCTCGGAGTTTGTCGAGCGTTCGCGCTAAATTCTTGACCTTCGACGGAATAACGTTGAATTCACCGAAGGCGGCAGTGTCTGCGCGAACGTCGAGCGAGTAGGAAGGCCAGAGAGCCGCCGGCGAGAAAGAGGTTGTCGAGGAGAATGGAAGAGAAGAAGGAGTCGTCGACCTCAGGGCCAGCGAGGCCCGCGGGGCCTCACTCTGCACCTGCATCACCTGCGCCCGAGACACACTCTTCGCAGCTCGTCCATCGTTTCTCTCCCTCGTTCTACCTTCCACACCGTCTTTCTTCGCTCCCCTCCTCCCTCTTTGTCGATCATCCAGTTCCCCTGACCCTTTCCTTCGTTCTCTCCGCTTTGTCTTCCTCTTGCACCCCGTCCACGTCTCTTTCAATCTTCCTCTCGGTGTCTCCCCCTCTCTTCGTTCCTTCCCTCGCGCTCCCTTGCCAGGCTACTCACTTCTCTTCCTTTCCCTCGGCGTGCGTGCGTACGTCGAGGTCGTCTTTACCGGCAACGCGGCCGAGCTGATCGACGACGATCGACTACGACGAACTTGATCTTCATCTTGAAAAAGTCGCCTGACCATCTGCGGCGAACGAGGAAGAATCCGGTCCCCACCTCGACAATCTCCGTACGCACGAAAGAAGAATATTTATGGCCAGGGCGACAGGATTCCTACGGCCGGGACGTTTATTGAGATTTACGCGCGCGGGGAAAATGAGGGCAGCGGAAGTTCAACGGGAGAAGAATAAATCGTCGAATTGCTCCAGATGAAAGAATTTTTACCGTCTTCCCGTCAGTTCAAAGTTCAACTTCAACTTCCCGTACCTCGGTATTCTGTCGTACAATTTTACGTACCTTCAAACTTCTCATTCTTGCCAAGCTTTTGAAAAATTTACAGACAGAAAATTCTGCAGATGTTTATCGCGCAAATACCTGTACTTTCGCCGGTGTATTGTCGTCGTGTTTCAAAATGTTATATCGGCGTTCTTAAGAGCTCAGGCAGGTAAAACAAGCGTCGAGATCTTATCGCACAGTTTCCAGTGCACCTGGCCGATCGCTTACGATTACGGTATTTCTCATTGTGCTCCGAGTGTACGGCGGAATAAAAGCCTCGCTAATTATCGCTTCTGGTGGGCGCATGAAATGGAAAGAGAGGCCGAGAAGGATAGGGAGCCGCTTTTTACCGTTATTATTCTGCTCGAGTTTTCTAAAGACGTCTGCTCGCATCAGCTGGCGATTACGAAAACAGTTGTGATTAACGGGAGAAAAAAGAAGCGCGCCAGGCAGATTAAGATGAGCGGGGAGAGCGCGTGAATACCGGATAAGTGAGGAAAAAATAGCGCCGAGAGGGAGCCCGAAGGTGGAATAACAGACTATACGTGAAAGCTGATAAAAGCCGAGAAAAAAGGGCCGCGCGGAGGAACTGCGGAGCGTCTGCACTTTGATGGACGTTGAAAAATGAGGTCTAAAGTAGCGGATAATAGAACACTGGATATTCCGTGCAATCCTCCTCCTCCGGCAGCATCGACGTAAATGTTAAGAACCACGGGAATGGAGAATAACTAAAGCTTCGTTGTTGCTGGAAAAAAATGTTTACTTCCTTACGAGAATAATTACATGAAATGCAACACGTCTATCCATTTCACGTGGATGATCAACTCCTCGGTACGGGATTACGGTTTGAGGAACGTAGGAAAACGTGGGTAGCAATTAAGTGAATAGCGAGGAAGAAACGAGCGGCAAATAAGGGAAACGAAGGGAAGGTCCAACGGCGGAGAAGTAATAGAAGGTGAAAAATAAAGGGGCAATGAAAGTAGCGATCGGCCGGAGATCAAGGAGCGGGGGAGGTGAGGGGGGAATTCGCTAGGAGGGACTAACGCGAGAAATTGCATCCTCCGGAGTACGACGTCTAATTGTTCGACCGGTTGAGCGGGGTCGCTGTACTCTCACGTTGCTCTTTCACTTCCGCGAGGAAATGAGAAAGGGCTGGAGTGCCCTCTCCGCGGCCAAGCGAGAGGCGAAAGGGACGGCAGGCGCAGAGCGGAAGACGAAGGAAAGCGGAAGGGCGGAAACATTGGCGATACCGGGCCGAGGATCGTTCCGTTAATTAACGTCGATAACCGTAATGAACCGTTTCGTAGGATATCCAAGCGAGAATTAGCATTTACCCCGCGATTATTCATTCGCACTGGCACCGGGGAATTTACGGTTAAGCGCTCGTCTTGCAGCGAAGAATGAACCGCCGCGCAGGGATTGACGTTTCTTTTTTTTTTTATTCATTTTCCTTGCCAGCCAGGCGCATGGAATTTCATGGCTGTTTGTCGAAAATGCTAATTGCTTCGTACGAAATTATCGGCCCATAAAGTCAACGCTGTGTATTTAATTGAATTTAATGCCGATTGTGTACACGTTATTAACAGATTTTTGCACATTCACGGGCCGCTGGCTCCAATTAATTTACAAACGAGATGTTAAAAAAAGGATTAATAGCCGCCAGAGTTTACAGTTTGCTCGGGAATTGAAATTACTTCAGGTACATTTTTGACCTCGACTGCGTATATGCGCCGTAATTTAATAAATACACTGGAAAAATTCATTTTCGTGGAATCTTTGTCGAAATGCACGAGGGGGGGGGGGATGGTTTGCCGGTTGATTTTGAACAAAGGTCAAGAACCGCAATATACATTCTACACGAGGGGATGCACTTCGTATGCAAGTTTCGTCGCCAGTTGGGAACCCTGGTTCTCTTTATTTCGAAAATTCCGCATACCTCGGCGCGAATAATGCTCCGTCGTCTCGGCGATTCATCCGAGTAATTCTGCCTCATTGCATCGTGCGGGTTTTAGGTTCTCTACGTGGAACTAGAAAAGCCCCATAGAGCTTTCCGCTAAGCTTCCGCTATTTATGACCACTTTATAACCCACACGACTGGACTTGTAACAGCAATAATACAGCTTACAATGAATCTTACTTCATTCTTCATCATTTTCGGCAACCAAAGAAGTCATCTACGGGGGATATAATTTCTCTTTACGATCTTTAAAAAAATCTACAGTTCCCGGACAACCGTCTGCCTCGTGAGAATCGACCGAGAGCTACAGTACTGAACTTTAATTGTCCTTCGTAGACGTCTCGACGTTGGATCGCTGTGCAAGATTGGCATAATACTTGACCCCCGTTGTCGATCTCTATTGAATTAACTGCAATCCAGCCGGACGATGGCCCGTCGATGGTTCTCATCCGAGCAAAATTAACGACCCACCCCTTAATCTCACGGGGAAAATGGTTTCGCAGAAATTCTCCGAGGGATCGGCGAAGTAGGAAGAGGGGCGAAGGAATATATTGTTTCCCGGAAGAATGCTGTCATCCTCGCCTATGATACTCACTGCCGCCTACCACGCTCGAGAAGTCGGGTAATTGAATAATTCAAGGAGCCCCGCGCGACGTGCCAGCCTGCCGTGTGTCAAGCTCGGCACGTGGGCACACAGGGGTTCTCAGAAACCGATTAAAATAGTGCACCGAGCAACAGTAGCCGGCAAACGGCGAAACGACCGTAACTTCTTTCAAGCCGTAATAGCGTTAACGCAATTAACAGACGAAAATGAATTTCCAGTAGGACCTCGAGACACAGCAACGAAAGTCAAACGGTTGCTATTTAATCATCCGCTAGATCAAAGCGACTGTTTTATTGATGGATAAAATACGTTTCTTGTCTGCTAAAAAATGACGGCATTCTTTTCTAACTCTTAAGAAAGATACGAAAAATGTTTCGAATTATCTCTGCATCATTTTATTGTTATGTATCATTAATTTCATTGGTTGTATTCTAAGTGATACGTTGGATGATTGCCGAGGCCAGCAACTGTGGCATTTCTGCTGGTAAATTGATACGGTGGCTCGCTGACACGAATCCTGTCAGGTTAGGAGCATTCTCCGTGACTGGAAATCGCGGATTCTCGAAGGAGAAGTTGAAGGTTCCCCCTCCCCTCGGAATCAGATTTTCCGCGCTTAGCGCCCTGTCACTCGTCGCTTTGCAAGCTTCGCTCGGTCGACCATCGCGCGCGAATCACGTCGCCGTCTGTCGGCTCGGTTTATTGCGCTTCACGCGGCTTTCCTATCTCGTTTTCACGCTTTGTTTCGTCCGTCCTTGTCCCCCTCGATTTCCAGAAGCTCCGCTCGGCCGGCACTCTCCTTCTCTTTCCCTTTTCTTGCCCGTCATCCTCCCCCATGCCACTCTGGCAATATCCAACTCTTGCGTACGCTCCTCGAGTCGTCACTTTTCCGCGGATTTTTCCGTTTGTAAACGGGCCAACCGTTTCCCCGGTGGCCCTTTGTCGGTGGAAAAGGCGAAATATTAAACGTCCATCTCCACCGGAGTATCGTAAAAGTGCATTCACACGAGGACGGTACTCGAGATTCGAGGGTATCGATTTTTCCGCGCCACCTTTCGAGCGGGTATCAATTACATTGCTGCGAAAATCGTCGCGATGAACACGTGTCCGACCGATCGGGTTCAAACGGCAAATACGGAAATTACTCGCGGGGGAATTTGATCTTTTTTAAATCATCCCCTGCCGTCTGCTCGGCACGTTCTCCATTTCCGGGCCGCTGATCCAACGCCCGGAGTCTCGTCGTTATGCCGGCACGCACGAGCGCTCGTATTCTCGCAACTTCTGACACTTTTCAACGGGCTGAGCAGCCGTGCAATATCACTTCTTTCCTTCCTTCCTTCCTTCCTTCCTTCCTTCCGCGACGTCGACACCTCTACAAAGCCGACGCCGATTTTGATCGTACGTAGAATCAGCCCACGTCGGCCTTCTCGCGGATCTCGTTTCCGCTGTCTTGGAATTCCTTGCCGCAAAATTACAAAACGGCTGCGAGACGGCCGACTTTTTATTCCATTCTCAGCGGTTTATACATCTCTTCCAATCGCCAAGAAACTGGTCCTTGCGTTCCGCAAGTCGTTCATGTTATACGTGCTTTAAAGAAATATTTGTACACTTACAAAGCACATGGAAATAATGTTTACCTTTTCGAACATCTCTCTACAGTCTCATAGTCTGATCTTTGTCATCAGTATTCGTCGATCGGTAAATATTTGCATAAAAAAGGACCATTGTTTCTTCGCGGAGAACTGAAGTTAGCCAAGTTTCGAAAGGTCGGTCCTCGTTTATTTCAAATTAGGATCCGTCCTTCGTGGAGTATGAATGAGGTTCAAAGGCGTTGTTCAAGGTTCTGCCGAAGGGATCGAGCCGTTTCAGGCCGGACGAGCAAACATGCGGGATTATTAAACCGTCTACGTGTACCAGAGGCGTTTCATCTTTGATTGGCTTTGACCTAATGGGAATTCAGGTTTGATTCGAGCCGTCAAGTTGAGGGACCGGGACTAACCTTTGAAATGACGACTCAATTTCGTCGTTGCCGCGTGGCAGAAAGCTTGAATAATTCGCTTTGCTTTATCTACCTTCCCGAGGCACACTTTAGAATCGCCCGATATCAAAATTCCTCCTAAGGATCAAGCAAGGCAGGTTTCGCCTTCGTCGCAGACGGATCTTCATTCGTTTATTTCTTGCGCGTTACATTAAAAATCAGGTAGAATCGTCGAGGCGAGACCGAAGCAATTCCCTCCCAGACGGACGATATTTTCTGTCTTTTTACGCTCGGTCCTGGCCGATCCCCCGCTAGGCTGACATTCGATAAATTAATATGACGATTTAACCTCGGACCTCGCCGGGTTGCTCGTATTTTTTTCAAAGACGTACCCCCGCGGGGGAGTCGCGACGAGCGAAGAATAATGTCGCCCGGGCGCAGGGATCGCGCTGTCGTTTCGCCGCAGACAGATTTATGTGGCAAATATTTGCAAGGCAAGCCGCAAAAGCACTTCTAATGGATTGGTGGCCCGTTGACGGCGGGAGAAATTCAGAGTCACGGCAATCCGCTTGAAAGCCTCGACGTTGTCTTCCCCGACGTTCTTTTACCCCCTTCCACGTGTATTCCTCAACCTACGACAAGCAAACGATATTCCTCCGACTGCGGTATGCGACTACCAAAAAGCTATCGGCCCAACCTTGCCCCCCCCCTCCCCACGATAAAAATGGCAAACCAATTGTCAGAAATGTCGTTCCCCTCGTAAAAGACCATTGTCAATCGGCAATTCGTCTAAAAGCATCGATCTTATCTATCTTGCAACAATCCACGACAAAGGTAAGTCGCAGTATCACGGCTTTGAAAAACCTGAATGTATAGATCGTCTCATTTGTAGAATTTTTTAATTAATGAATTTAAGACCCGCGAAGCACTCGAGAGAGAATATTACCATTTGTTCTGTAATCTCGGCGTGAAAGGTGAATGGAAAATTACGCTATTAGTACCTCTGTTTCTTTTTCCGAGTGGCAAAAAGAGTGAAGCGCGCGGCTGAATTTCGTGTACCTAACGAAGGCAATTAGTGTATTAGATGCATGAATCGGAAGGAAAATCGAGCTGATTTTAGCGCAATTAAAATTAATTGCGTTTCACCCCGTCTTCGGTGCTTGCAATTACCTGTCGGTTTATACTTGTTACACCGTTGAGCCGTCACGAAAGCTGGCCGTGGCTTACTGCTGTATCGTATAACCCGACTTGTTAACCGGGAATTGAAGGCCGGTTGAAAGACAGCGGTCGTTTGTGCCTGGCAGTGCGCCGAAAAAGAGGGTCGAGATAAATGAGTTAAGTCGGAACCGAAGGAAACCTCTCCGCCCAGTCCCTTCAGATTACACCATGCAGCAAGACAAAAAGACCGGAAGAGGCGGGCAGGAAGTCAGTCACGAAACAACAATATCTTACGCCTTCTCGTTGATTGAAGAGATGATAAAACTAAATACCCTGGGCATCTTGTTCCATTATAAAATCGTTAAATCACGAGCAAATTCGTCATCGATCTGTGCCGATGGCTCGTTGGTTAATTGGTTTATTCATTACGTGCAATTCTCCCTTAGCCGTGAATTTCAAAGACGATGATAATGCGCGAGTTTGGCATGCAGATTAAGAAATTTCAATGTCTTTAGTGTTGGATAAGTTTGTCGAGGACATGCTTGTTATGCATTCCGGTCGTGACGAGCAATTAATCGGCCGATCCCCGACCCCTCGGTTTTCATTGGACGATTCGCTGACGCGCCGTGTCGATGCGAAAAATTCAGGTCAACCGACTTCGATTGCAGCCGGCGAGTATCGTCAAACAGATTTCGCTAACGAGTTTTCCAAACAGAAAGGACACTGCGAAACGCCGCGCTTTGACCAGCGCTGCGGGGACTTCTATTTTAAAACATATTACCTGGCTTTGAAGTTATGAACTCCTCACGAGCAAACGTTTTCGGAAAATAAAGGAAAGAAAAACGTGGCCCGTAGAGCCGATAAATCGGATTTAAAATTTGCGAACAACGAAGCGGACGGGCCGAAAATCATGAAAATATTTTCTTCCCTTATAAAACGGCGGAACGATTTGGCTCGTTATCTTCCCCTTCTTTTTCCCTTCGTTTTCCTTCTTCCCCTCTGCCGGATATTTTGATAGCCGCGAGGTGAAAAAGAATACGGCGGAATAACGTATTCATGGTGTTGCCGGCCTCGACCCTTCTCGCGTTTCTCGAAAATTGGCCGTGGCACGCACCCTCCTTATTTCCGGCCTTCGACGGGCCCTGACTCATCGAAGGGCGCGTGCGTCCCTGCAACTCACACACACCAAACACATACTGTACTCTTATCGATGTAGCGATAAAAAAAGATCCACGTAAAACAGTGTAAAACTTTCGAACACTCAAATCCCTAGTCCCCAGGGAAGCCATCTACATCTGTCTACATTGACTTAAAGATTGCATGGATAAAAAGATGGAAAATGGTTCAATTATTTTTGTTTGTTGACAGTGAAAATGTTGCGAAAGCTAATTGGCACAGGATTGAAAGGACAGTACTTTTTTTTCCCTAATCATTGCAAATGAGTTGCCTAGATGCACGTGGCTAACTGCATCGTACTGACGCACAGTGGCATCGGTGCACCAATGCAAAGAGAAATACCCTACTCCCTACCGTCCTGCGGTTGATAATGCGTGCGACTTAGCGCCTTTCTCCGACGTGCGCTCGTGCATTGCCATAAACAGTGCGTGCCGCACGGTTGAAACGACTTCGCGCCGACGGTGCGTTCGCACGCGATGCACTGGTGTTTTTTTAGCAGTCCAACCGACCAACATGGCCCGATAATTGTCTTCGGCGCGGAGAGGAAGAAACCAGCAGAAAGGGGATAGTACATGCAAGGGGTCGCACTGTCGTTAATCTTTCGATGCACGAATGCCGTTAAGAATCCCCCTAAACGATTGGCCCGTTTTCGCCGTTAAATATTCTCACGGCCGCGTAAAGTGACTCCTCGGCTGGAAATCCATTGCACCGGTGTTCCCTTAATAGAAACGCTCTTACGCTGGCACGATTTAAATTGTAAAGGGCAATTACTTGGACCAACAATCGTCACGACGATCCACGGCAATTTAATTACAAGTGTAGCTCGTGCACGCGAACGCAATGGATGGACAATGCGCCGGTGTAAATGTACGGGACTGTAATAACCATGGGCCGATTGAAGGGGCGGGAGAAGGAGGGGGAGGGGGGCAAATAGCCGACGACGCAGGAACGCGCTGAACACTCCGGGCAGCCAGGGGCAAACGGAAAAGAAGTGCCGAGAAATGCGAGAGGGCCGGCTTCGTTGCTTCATGTGCGTAAATCTGTAATTAACTGGCTGCCGGCGATTAAAAGCCGCCCCACGCAGCGAAGAGGTCCAGTTCCGTCGAGAGATATTTTCAAATGGATTCTTGCACCTATCCTACCCCCCCCCCCCCCCTCCCTGCAGCAATTAACGAGATGACGCGCGATTCCCTTGGATTCGCGGATAATTTCCTTCGGCGGCTTGAAGAGCCGAGAAAATTCGCAAAACTTTCGTCATTAGTGATTAACGCTCGCGTGTTTCCTCAAGCGTGGAAAGAATGGGAACTTATGAGTGACGTAAGCTAATGGAAATCAGAACGTCATGGTTCATCAACATTTATCAATGCTGCATTGACCCTACGTTATCCTTGAACGATTTGTTGCAAACCCGCAGGAAGTGAATACCCAATTAAATGTTGGTCCAGCTATAATGACGTACGAGTGAAAGGAAACTTTGTTCGTTATTAATATTGCATGGAGCGAGGTTAATCGGTTCCCAATGATTTACGAGGCTAGGTGAAGTGTATTCTCAATTGAAGCTTCTTTCAACAACGATCTCGTACGGATCGGGGGAACTTTGTTATCACTGTGGAACACATTTTCCCCGGGAAATGGATTGGACGGTAGTCGGTGATCGATCACAGTAAGTCTCCTTGTAACTCGTCCGTCGTTTGCCCATCAACCGGGCTGACGTAGATTGAAGAAACAATTTCATCGAGTTCACCCGTTATTGCTTGCCACGTTGCTACCAACAACCAGCCCTTGGCCAGATTTTATTTGGACTAACCCGACGACGCTTGTAAATAGCGTAAAAAAGGGTTAAGTTTAGCCGGCGTTAAGTCCCTCCGTCTAACCTTGTTAGTCGACTGCATTATGTTCCCCGTATTCTTCGTGAAGTTTTAATAACGCAAGCAAACTGTCGACATTATCAGCCCCGGAGATCGTGGGCAACCGTGTGAGATAGAATCTCTCGGATGGGGGCGCATTGAAAAATCCGTGGGGCTGTTAGGTTTTATTTAGGGTCCACTGGTACGACCGAAAAGGTTCCAGCTGGGACCATAAATCGTGCGTTTTGCATTCTGGGGTTCCGGCAATTAGGACCGCCCGCATTATCCAGCGGCTTTATCGGTTCCATTCCTTCCGGACTAATCCACCCTCGGTTCACGGACTTCCAAATCATCGCGCTGTCCTCTTTTCACTCGCGCCTAATTGTGCAACCCTTACCATCCCCCCACTGGCTTATCTCTGATCTACTTCTAACTCCTCCGAGAACAAGATTGGCAGGACGATTGTCCAACAGTTCCTAGGAAAGTTCGACAGAGTAGAAACAGAATAAAATTCCTCCCAACTTAAAAGGTACAAACTTGTTTCCCGGTCGAGTCCTTTCAACGAACGTCTTCGTTGCTGGAACGTTCTAAAGTACTTGATAAAACGGGAACCACTATATTTTTCCCGGTAGATTTGAAAGTTTGCTCATTTAAGCTTAGAACGGTGTTGGATGGTTGTAGAGAATTCTCGCACGGTCCGAGCTTGGTGCTCCTCAACCGTATTACCAAGGTGCATAATCCTCCTCACGGTCGGACGTAAAGGTGTGGAAACGTGGTGTTTATCGCGCGATAAATCCGAGCTTTCGTTAACCCGCGGAAAGGAGTTTGAAGAGGGGGCAGGTTCGCAGCAATGGGCTTTACGGATTCGCGCGGTCGATGAATGTACGACTAGGTTTTCCTCCGCGGAGGAGACGGTGATTAACCGATGGTCCTTTTGATGTGGGATAAACAAACACGGTGCGCTTGATCACCGCGACATATTGGCCCCGCGGTTGCCCGACCATTAATAAACAGACGCGGCAACCGGTTCTTCCTTTTAAGCCAGAGCCTGTACCTACGTTAATTAAACGTTATGCCCCTCGACCGTGGAAATTGCTCGGGTGAAAACCGATCGATCGAAGCGCCGTCGGGCATTAATCGAATTCCATCGGCCTACCGCAACGCGACCGATGACGTGACGCCTACGCGCGTTATTGAACGTCATTTAGGCCCGATAGACCACGCGAAATCGCCAACACGGCCAAAGTATCGGCCTGTTAATAATATCATACCGATACACCTGTCAAATGCAATCATTCTCGAAGGGGAACTTACGAATTGCCGAGAATCCTTCGTAAAGTAATTCTAAGATTTTAATAATTCATTAAAGGGTGAAGCACTCTGCGATGATTTTAACGTGATTACGGGTAATGAAATTTATTAAA
This sequence comes from Hedychridium roseum, assembly GCA_963989215.1. Taxonomy (NCBI): domain Eukaryota; kingdom Metazoa; phylum Arthropoda; class Insecta; order Hymenoptera; family Chrysididae; genus Hedychridium; species Hedychridium roseum. The sequence goes on along the minus strand of OZ022312.1, from coordinate 5,277,633 downwards.
GGGTGCAACATTCCTTCGAAAGTTATCACGCTTTACGAGAGCTAGTAAAATTCGTCCTTCTCATTTATCTTGAAGTTACTTGAAGCTTTCTCGTTTCGGCAAACGATCTATTCGTAGACGACATTCGTGAAACTTTCTTTACGATCTCGCGAAAGATGCAGGAAACTGAAGTGGAGGTTAATGATCTCTAGGGAAGTTTTCACCAATGTCAAATCGCAGAATCGTTGTTCCTGAAGTGAACGTTAGTCGACTGTATACATTGATGGGGAATTAATAGTAGAGGAGCCATTTAGCCCGGAGCAACGTATCGTTAGCGTGTACATAAGCCACGTAGCTTCGGGGTGGTTGTTGAATGGTGAGGGAGGGGAGAAGGGGATAAGAAGACTAGAGAATCTCGGCCTATCGTAGATCTTATCCCTGTCGTCCAATTCGTAAGGGGATTAAAGTCATGGTGGCTTTTCGTCCGGCTAATAATCTTTCGATATCCGTCGATGAACGCGCTGGACCCAACCGCCAGGTAATTATCCGTTCTACTCCTTCCCCCTTTTCTTTCGCAAGTCCTCCGGCATCCCCCCACCCTGCTTGCCCTTAAAGCCCGTCCCGGCCAACCCCCAGCCGGTCTTTTTCCTTATTTCACATTTATAACGTGTCTCGCCGGCCCGGAAAAAGCCTCCTGACTCTCGATAAGTTTTCTTTGCGCTCGATCGGTCGTGCCTGACGAGCTTAACGAGCCTTTCTTCGGCCAAGTAAACGACGGAAAGTACCGGCCCCAAGTTTTGCCCGAGGTAGAATGAAAACACAAAACAGCTCGGTCTATCATTGATATCCGGCCGAGCAATTATTACTCTCCAGAGATTATTTATTCATTCATTTCCGGTGTTGTATCATTTAAAGTGTACAAAATACTCAACACTTTTGAGGACTTTATCCTTTGACCTTTTCTGTCGGCAAATTGAACTCTGTGTGAGAAATGCGGGGATCTTTTTGTAAATCTTTTTCTACAACGTCCTTGGACGAATGATAATCCACTCGTCCGCAATGAAACCCTTTAATTGATCGCAAAGCAGCTGCAACGACGCGGTCCTTTGGCATTGATGCTCACCGAGCGAGGACATGGCTCGTCGCTGTAATTTAACGCCGACTGCTAACCGGAAGTGGATTCGGAGACCGAGTCCGCGGCGAACAGTTATGCCATTACGAGTGCGAGGGAACGAGAAATTGAGCGAGAAAGAGAGAACGGAGGAGCGTCAACAGGAAGTTCGTCCGCTCTCCAGACTTTGGAACAAAGTTCCGAACGGTGACCGCATCGTTTCACTCGAATGATCCTTCCAAGTGCCAGGCACAGGTACGATTCTACGATAATGTCGATGCCACTTTAACGGTCATCATGATCACCCTTCCAAGGTAAATCAATTGTCAGTCCTAATTGATCATCGAATAAACTCGTCTTACAAGATTTTTCATCCCCCGGTCCATCAGAATTGTTTTGCGATACTCGACGACTTCGTTGCCTTTCGGATATAAACCATTTATTAATCGTAACTAATGAACCGTTGATTCAAACCTCATCTCAATCACTCTCCGAGTATGAAACAACTGCTGAGCAATTAACGGACTCGTCCAATGAATTCGTCTAAGATTTTTCGTTGCCACCTAGTCGGAGTTGCTTTGCGAGAGTTGCTGGGTTTTGTCGCTTAAAATTAGCGCCTCGCTTGGCGATGTTCTATTAGTTTCCGGCAGTTTTCCGTTTGACGCGCGGCCGGCATTTCCGCGATGCGAACGGCCCAGCCGAGCGGTGAAATTCGTCACGGTATGCCGGGGTGTTTCCGCGTGTCGACAACGGAATGGAAACCGCGGCCAATTGCTTAATTGCACCCATGACGTCCCGCGTAATCAGGATGCCGTCGTTTAGTGCATTTGCCGCGCGCACCTACGCTAATTCGCTGAATTGCTCGCCGCCACAGAAACCCTTTTGCCCACCAACGGCAAAAAGAAAACTTGCCGCTCTCATATCGGAAATAGAATGGCCACTTAACGTACCTTAATTAGCCCACGACAGTAATTTACATGATTCACTGTTGCACACTAAAACAGCAACGAACGAAATCTTTGCCCGGTAACTAAGTGAAGATGATAAAGGACAGTTTTATTCATCTTTTTTTGCGAGGCACAATCCTGTTTGCTTTGTTGGCATTGTAGGGAAGGAGGTAAAAAAAGGCTCGTTATCGTTCGTATTTATCGTCTGCGCGTTTTGTCGAGGCGGATGGTGAGTTCGACCGGTCGGAATCCTTTTGAAATTCTTTCGTAGCGAGGGCAACGATTTGCAGGAGGCCGCGACGAGGCGACAATGTAAAGAATCTACGAATAGTGGGAGGGGGAGGGCGGTGCAAGGGGAATCGCGAGAGGGAAGGTCGACGATAATTTCCGAAAGCGCAGGCTTATTTCGGGCCGTGGCTCGTCTGAGGAATTGCATTCTCGCGAGGAATTCGCGCGACTAACGAGGGCCCAAGTTAAAAAAGTCCTCGAAATAGTCGCGATCCTATCACCGCACTCTCCATTGTCCTATTTTTGTACAGAAATTTCTCACTTCTCACCGGTCGTCCTTTCGAAAAAAACTTACCGAACGATTCGCTCTCGAAAGAAATTTTTTACTCATTCGTTGAACGCCCCTTTCTTCGTTCGATACTCGCGTCTTGTTTTCCTTGACTTTCGCGCGGGGAAAGCGCGTCGAGACGGAGGATCGTCTTAGCCGGAAAATTGGATATCCAATGATGTCCGGCCGGTATTCGCGAGAGTCGAGCAATATTTTCGCGCCAACGGCGCTGTTGTCATTGCCCCCGTAGTCCAATAATAATATTTACTCGTGAGGCGTAGTATTTTCGCGCACTGCCCGAGAAGATTTCGCGCCATCGTTACACGACGTAAAGGCACGTCGAGACGAATGAAGCGTGAAAACAAAGCGCTTCCATTTCGAATCTTCGGGATACACGGATTTCTCTTTCTCCCTCTTGTACCATCCCCCTCTGTGTAACTCGGCGCGAACGGCCGATCGATTAATAAACGTCGGCCGCTCGATCTATCGTCTACGCATTTATCTCGCGCGCGTTCTCCTCCACCAGGATTCCCCGTCAACTTCAATCTGCCGAAATCAGATTGGCACGCGGACCAATCGCCCAGTCAATCGGGCCCTAATGGATTTCTGAATTTGGCCCACCCGCGAAAACGCGTTTATCCTGCAGCAGCTCTACATCTACCGAAATTTATGCCTTCGCACACCGGCAACGCGGGCCGTCGAGTTAAACGACTCTCAAATTCGACTTGTCGTAACGTAAAGCAACGTTAAAGCTCCGACACGGAAATTTCCCGAGGATAATAAATTACTTGCCAGGCAATTGAGCTTCGTTACTCTTGGCGCTGCGCTAAAATCAATTCTCAGCGGCACTTGGATGGCATAAAAAATAAAGCCGGCTCGTTGTCGGGTTTAGTGGATCGTCATAAAATGTCATCATGTACTCTAGAAACCATTACGGTCAGGCAAACTTTGATTTCATAAGATACGATGCTGCGTTCAACAAACGGCCAATTTATCTATTTAAATGGAGGAATTGCGCTTTGTTAGAATTATCCCCATTAGCCGCGCATAAATGTCGGTATTCAATCTTCCGCGGGGCTTTATTAATTAGCTGATTGGAAGGCACGGTTGAAAGGAGATGAGAAACTGTTTCCTGCTTATCCGGGAAGGAACGTCGCCGGCACAACGGAGATAACTCGCAATTAGTTTCGTTGGCACGTACCGTAACATCCTGTCGCAGGCAGCATCGAGAAAACGAGGTAATATCTTGCCGCTGACAGCTCCGGACAGAATGGACCGGGGCAATTGGCCCGACATTGGAAGTCAATAGCATGTCTTGCACGGATTCTTGAAAAAGATATACCGTCGCTCGTTTCCGTTACGCTCCGCTAATTCCTGCAATGGAACCCGGCGAAAGGTTTCTCTCTTTTCGTTGTGCTTCTTCGTGGCCGAAGCAAAGTTCATCCATTAAAATGACATAAAAAAACCATTGAAAGATTAATTCGGAAGTGTGTACATTAATTACGCCAGACGTAAACCAAAGATGTAATAATTTGGTATTATACTTGTAGTGTTCTTTTTAAGTCCTGCTTTGCTGGTTCGACACAACAGGTGAAGGTAATCGCACAGGTGTTTCCCACCTACGATCTCGGCGATCACAGACTGAAGCTTCTCGGAACGTTGGCCGTGAGGTAACTCTAAAAATAATGCTTCGCACTCAATGCTGAACGTATCGCGGGGTATTATGCAAACGGTTCTGTTATACGAGGGTACCGAAGTAAAGGATGTTATGAGTGCGCACGTAGGCATAACTCGATGGCGAGCAGACGATGCAGAATTATGCAATTTGCACGCAACGCCCCATGCAAATGCGCCGACGGATGAAATTACGGGCTCGGGAATGTCGAACGTCTTTTCCCCCGCGAAAATTCTCCCACGTTTCGAAAGGACTCGGGGCAGACGAGACTGCGGCAAAATACTGAACACCCTCGATGTGCTACATAAGAGGGGAAATATTTTCAAGTTTTGTTGTCACAAACGACCGATAAATCGTACGTGTAACTAACGAAAAATCATACCTATCTTTAAATCGGCCGAGTTGTAGCTTTCCATCACGTACGAATTTATTAAATATCAACACTTTCCATCGCGCAGCTGTGAGTATAGTTTATCTTTAATCTCACAACGAACATCGTGAGGGAACTATCAAACAATCTTGTTTCCTTTACGTTGATGTTTTCCTCGCGACTGTTAAGACCGTTGAACTTGAAGGCAAGTTGACGAACTGGCTTGCCGAGAGGAGAATGAAAATTCCGCCTGACTAAACCGTGCAGCCACGCGTTAATTCGGTTAAATACACACATGGGTGTATGACTTTCTAATGATCGCCTCGCGGTTCCCTGGACCGTAACACGATACGTTTACGAAACCTCGAGGCGTCGACGACATCCGGTCATCGTTCCCAACTGCCTCGGAGAAACCCATACGTGCCGTAGAAATGGAAGCACGTGCAACGGGCGACCAAGAAATATTTACAAATCCTACATGTACTGTATTTATTCAAGAAAATCCATTAATCTCCGACGATTTATACGAAATTACTCACGCTGGAATCAAAGCTTTACGACGCACTGGATAAGTATCTACCTCTGTATCGTGGTAGTCGTAACAGCAATGAATTATCCACCAGTTGTATTAAGTTTATTTTACGCTGTGGAAAATGTCTACGTGTGTGTGTGTGTGTAAGGGCATTGTCTCTTGGTTACTCTCGTGTCAGGTTACGCAAAACGATAATTATTCCCATCTACAGGATTACCGTCTTGAATTACCTATCGTGTTCACTCGGGCTTTCCGCCTCTTCACCTTCCATGCTTAGAAAAGTTTAATCATTACAACGGTGTCCGGTTACTCGATAACCGAGCGCGGAACATGTCACGATGACGCGTTCTTCAGAACATTCTGCATGGGCAAACATTCGTGCATTTCATTTCCTGCAGGTGAGAGAAGCGAAGCCTAATATTCAATTCTTTAACGCAGAAAAGTAAGAACTTTCCTGCACGTATTACATTATAATTGAACCGCAATAATGATTGTTGTTGCTTGAAATTACTTCGATTCATGTTTCATGTAACAGGGGGTTTTTCTTCGAAGTGTATTGAAGTTCCGAATGACGGAATACCAAGGAGCCTTGTAAATACGAAACCAAAACGGATGCAGCTCTGCCGTGACGTCAGTGTTGGAAGGAATGCGAAACAGCCGTTGCTAATGCCCACTTGAAGTCACGCAAGGTAGATGAGAAACGTCGTAGGCCCTCTCGCGCGTACCTGCCTAGCCGAGGTCCTTCATAAATGTTAAATTCAGTTGATTCGCATTTCCGAGAACGTACAGATATTCGAGGCACTTATGGCAAACCGTTTGTACCCTTCGCAAATAATTCAGGGAAATTCATCAGATACAACTCTTTCCAGTAGAACAAATTTCCCCGGGAATTCCTGAACGAGGCCTTAGATTTCCGCAGAGCCACGTCAGGGACGCAGGTTAATTGACATAAACGGGAAGACCTGGGATATAGAGGTGGATAATGGGAGAGTTAGAACAGTGAGCAGTAGCAGCTGTGCTAGGGCCACGTTGAAGCGGGTTATAGTTAATAGTGGCTACGGCTAACAATATTTCCTTGGCAAGAAGAAGCACTACTCGCGAGTTCATCGACACAAAACACAATGGAGGCAGTTCTTCACAAAGTATAGTCACGATTGGTCGGCAGTGGCGTACGTTGAGAAACCCGGGGGAGCCACGGAGCCGTTGATTACAGTGGCTGCGTGGGCCGAGCTTCTTTCACGGAAGGCCCAGCCCGCCGGGGAACTTGCAGACTAATGACCAGGAGAAAGATGACGGCAATGATGATAATAATACCGATCGTGCTCTATCTATAATGCACTCGCACAACCGCAAAGATACTCCCCGGTACACATTGTTCCGCAGACTTTCGTGTAACCCCTTTTCCATCATCGAAACGATCATCTTCGATCGACGGTATTACTTTACAGAGCGGCTGAGGTTCAAGGTTAACCGCAGATCTCATTGCTCAGCTTTAATCGTAGATCTTCAGGCTGAAAATTATTTCCACGTAGAGGCAAACAGGAGAGCATTGACCAGTGTTTCTGCGGTGTTACTTTAGAATTGCACGCAAGATATACCGCAAGAAGAAAATTATGCTTATAACAAGAACTATCTGGCAGGCCTGAAGGAAGGATTCGTATCAACTTTAATTATCGTAATAACTAATATCAGCCGACCGTTATAAACTGCTATTAGTAGTATCTATCGCGCGATCAGACACACACACACACTTAATGAAAATTTTTATCAAACTAGATCGAAATTAATCGATATTCTCCTAGTTAATTACGATTTATTATGTTACTTATTTTCAGTGTAAAGATGATCGTACAAGGTCTACAATATGATACGAAAGACAAAATATTCTACGTAGTATGGAGTATGTTTCTGTAAAGTTTAAAGCATTATTTCTCGTGAAATGTTACCGCCGCGAAGAAGTTCTTGAATGTCTAGGCGTAAGATTGCCTCGTCGACGGTAATATCGCATCGGTACTAATGGATACTCGTCGCGAGAATTTAATGTATGGTTAGGAGGATCGACTTTACGAGTTTGCATGGAAGGATCGTCAAGGCCGGTCGACGATCCTCTCCGTGTCGGTTCAAGAAAACCGTCTTGTCACGCCATAAAGATTCTTTCGTCATTGCACAACTGGAGTTTTATCATAGCGCGTTGCTCGGCCCGTTGGCCGTTCAGCAGCAAATGGAGCAATTGACACGATTAATCGCACATTAAGATGCACTTTCGACGGGGCTGAAATTGATATTATCTCGGGCGCAGTTAAAGACAAGAACTCCTTCTTCAAATGGATCGCTCGTCGAAAGGCAATAATCGAAGAGCTCTGAATATTTCCGCGCGGATTAATGCCGTCCCCGTCGGGCAGAAATGCTTTTTACCAGCGACGGGTTATTGCATTATCGAGTCGTGAAATCCTGCGCTTGCGACGTCGAAGAAACGTCGAAGCAGGCCTGGCCCGCGCGTCGGGACGATCTTCAAGCAGTTAGCAGCTCGATTCCCGATGTTTTGCCGGGGACTTGGGGAGCTGGCCATATTGCACCTTGGACCGGGGACAAAGTCGCGGGGATTTAACGCAGACACCTTTTTCTCGGAGGACAGCGAAGTCTGACCATCTGGCGCCAACGGCACGGCAGACCGAGCAGAAATGCGGGTTACTGATTTGAATATATCCGAAGGGTGAGACGGGACCTTCCGTGCGTGTCTCTCCCTCTCTCCATCTCATTTTCCCTCCGACCCTGACCCCGCCCCACGAGGTACTCCGCCGAGGTACTGGGCTTTAATTAAAACTCCTGTTTCGCACGAAGTGCCGTTGCGCATCGTCTGAATGAAAATCGAAATATCTCCTCCCTCGTGTCCTCCCTCTGTATACATTCCTGTGTATATCGTCCCCCCAACCCTAAACCCTCTCACTCTGTACACACAGGGGAAAGTACACAGTGAGCGCGGGAAAAAGAGATCGTTTTCGTTGCGTGGAAATGGACTGACGTATCCGCGGGATACGATATGTGAAAACGTGCGACCAAAGCGACCGCCGAAGCTGATTATGAATAACACGTGACAAGAGACGGACACCGCAGACTCATTTTGCGTTTAATAAAACCAGTGCCAGCGGCTTTCCGAGACCGTTACACGTTTTTTCAGAACCACACTGCGAAAGCAACGCAGATAATCGTAATATTATACAAGAATTCGCGGCTTGTTAAAATGATGCGTTAATTTGTTAACCGAGTAACATATTCATAAAGCGACATTTATTATCACGAAGACTTGCGCAGTGAAAATTCTACGAGATAAACAACATGTTTATTCCCGGTTCGTGGACACATTGCGTGCGATATCGCCGACGGACGAGATTGTAATCGAAATAAATCTTTCGGGTTTGAAAGAGCCTTGCAATTACGAGTACACGGCGAACAATGGCGACGGAAAGCACGTTGCCCTACAACGAGCGCGCTGATCAAATATTTTCCAGGAGACAACGTCACGATGAAAGGACTTATTGAAACGTTAGGAAAATAGACGAATAATTAGATGCCCGCGCGAACGTACGATTGCCGAGTTTCACTGTCGCCTTTCTTCCGTCTCTCTTTTCCCATTTTCCCCGGCTTTACCCCTGTCCCTCTTCCTGTCTCTCACCCCCGGCGATTCGTCCAACGAAAATTTGTACGCGTGTACGTGTTTCTCCGTTGGTCAAACATCCTGCCAGAGGAAGGGAAGGCGGCGTTGGACGGCGATCGGCCCCGTCCAAGAGGCGAGGTTGCTTGATCGGCCCTGATGGAGCCCAGCTGAGTTATTCGTCATTCGTGAAATTGGAAAGCTCTCTGCCAGCGGATATTGGATCAGCCCAGAGACTGATTCCGCTCGCGCCCAGCCGCTCGTATAAGTTTGCATTCGTATATAGACGGGCACAGGCGGAAAGGGCCGTTTATATAGCCGTGTAATAATGCTCGAACCTCCTGGCCGCTCGATTCTGTCGCGACCTCCCAGCCAATCCAACCCCACGATCGCCCCCCTCGTCAATATCTCCCCCCTCCTCCCCCTCCCCGCGGACGACCTTTCCACGGGACAAGGTAATTTCTTCTCAGCGAATTTCTATGTCGGTCAAACTTTCACGATTGCGAAATATTCTGATTCCATCCTTCTCAATTAGAAGTACACATACAGAGTATCAATATTCTAGGAACAAACGGACTATCGTAAGCACTAGCTTCGTTAAAGGCGAGTTCACCCAAGAATATTAAGAGGTATTTTGAAGCGTGTAAACGTATGAAGATAATTTTATCTAACATCGTAGCTCTTCCGTAAGAAATGAATTTTTGCTGAGTTCCGTGGGCCGTACGATATCCTCCCGGCCATACCGCTCGTCGTTCCAATGAATCTGTTTTGATAAAGCCGTTGAAAAGTCTTGGAAATGCTGGGGGGAACGGCATGCGGAGTGGCCGAGGCCTTTATGCAGCGGCGTTATCGATCGAACCGCAACTTCCTCGAGCGCATCCAGGTACGGCTTATCACGCTTGGCCAGCCACGAAGAGTCTCGATGCCGGATCCGTCGACGATGATACATGAAAACCGACGACTCGACGAGGAAACGAGGGCGCACGGGGACGAACGGAGGGGGGGGGGGGCTAATCGTCGGCGGATTCGTGGAACGAACGGCTGCACGGGAATTTATCGGGCGAAGTTAATCGGCCGGGACACGGCGAAGGCGGGTCTTGGGGCTTTGAAGACGTCCCACTACGTCTTCGGCTATTGCCTCCGATCGGTCGCATTTAAAAGCGATTCCTACGAACGCAAGGATCGAACGTTCAACCTCCTCCGTACTTCTTGCTCGGTCATCGTCGCTTTTCCATCCACTCTAACGGCTATTTCGACACGATTCTCCCGCGGCGCGGATATTGGAGCGAACCGATAACACGAAGGAACACGAATAGAAAGCCCTGTGAACGCTTACACCGGACCCGAGGAAGAAGAACATGGACCGTGATGAGTTAACAAACTTCACTCTGCACGAGATTTCGTCTCTTTCTTCTTCTTTTTTGGAGGAGACTTGGCTAGCTCAAAGGAGATGAAAGGAAAGAGAAATCGCGAAGACCGAGCCGCTGATCGTCGTAACGAAATTCACTCTTCGGTACACCATAATGTTTCTCCCTTTTTCGTTTCAATTTTCTCACGAGCCGTTGACAAAAGGACAGTAAACCCGTAAGAAAGGGTGTCTGTAAAAACGAAAGGGAAAACTACGACGACAGATCCACGGGTCCTTAAATACCACACTGCGTAATCTCGACTTGACGATCATCGCTGGCCGTCGATCACTCTATTGACTGCGTCTGGCGTGTGTGCAACTCAGTCCCCTTCAGCTTTGGTTATATTTAACCGCAACTTCAAGAGCGCAAGACAAGGACCAGCAGCAAACTCGACCTGCTTCCGTTTCATGTCGCGATAACGAGGATGCGAGCTTCTCGGAAGAAACAGACCTCTGCCGTCGACCTGGCAATTCGTCGAACCAGTGTCAATTCTCGAACCAACGGGCAAACTCAGCCCGAATTTACCTGCAGTCAATGGTACGATAAACAGGCATTACTCGAAGAATACCGAAGAAAAGAAGGTCGAAAAGATAAAATCACAGATTCACGATCAGTTTAGATACAGTTTAGATAAATCGGTAAATGGGACGACATTTTGAGAACTCTTTTCTGATCACCCCTCCCCGTTTCATACACGTGGATAGAATTTACTGGCGAGTAAAAGTAGAAGTTGGGGACGAAGTAGACGGTGACGGGAAAGGTTCTTAAGGAAAGCTTTGTCCAGGTCTTGGCGGTCCGGGTCCAGGGCAATGGGCAAGAAAGAAACCCCGGGAATAGTCCACCCCCCGCCCCCCCGTTTTACTTTCGTCGCCCGTAGGAGAGGGACGCCGCGGATTATAATAGAAAACGGCATGAATGCGTAACGAGCCACGCTGGCGGGTTTCTCTTCGATTTTGCGCAGGATAACTCCCCTGATAAATAACCCCCCACCCCCTCCGCGGTGGCCCTTTGTGGATGGTTAGGGGCCTGCGTGGGGCCAGCTAGGGTGGCGGAAGGTAAGGAGAAGGAGAAGAAGAAGAAACTTGGCTAGCGGAGAAGCGAAGCCGGATTCAGGCCTAATGGCCCGAGAACGAAGTTATTCCGCCGCGAAAGACCGAGCGGCTTGAACGTTTCATTCGCCACGACGTCCCTCTAATGGCGGTCAAAACAACGCCGTGATCCAGAAAGAGAGAAAAAACAATGACAGATCCTTCGTCCCTCGAGTTGTAATCCTCGGTACAAAAGAACTTGGATCGCGAAATTTATGAAAATCCATGAAAATCGTCCTAAAAGAAATCCTTTCTCCCGTTCGTCAAAGAGCTCTAGAATACAATAAACTTCGTACGAGGGGAGAAAGTTTGATCATTGAAAGAAACGGATCCCAACATAGTCGAGTGGAGTGTATGTAAATCGTGATACATTCACCTCGCTGTGCATAGCGCACAGGGAGCTGCATTATTGCGGCTGGCTGCGATGCAAGTGGGTCGTTTTATTCCCAGCCGTACGTTCGTTAGGCACAAATATAGATTACGTGTATCGACCTATGACGAAGGGGGAGCGGAAGCTCGTTTGTCAAGGACTAATGCGCCCTGCCATTGCAGTCTGCGTTTATCGAAAGTCACTCGAGTTAATGCATTTCTTCGGGGCGTTCTTACACCGTGCCTGCCCGTTCGAGATCTCTTCGGCTACTCTCACTGCCGTTTCTGCGTTCCTCCGTGCGCCTCCCACTGGAATTTCCAGCCGTGGTATTATGTAGAACGAGGGGAAGGGGGAGGGAGGGGCTGAGAGGCCGACGGGGGATTGCATATCGTGAAATCGAAGACGGAAGCGCGTCTGCTTGGACTAGCTCTTGTGCGTTTCTCTTCTCAAACCTCTTCGCACTTTGCGTTTCTTACCTTACCTCAGCCCCTCTCCGCCCTCCCCGGCCCCTGTTTATCTTTTTGCCATCTGCCCGCAATTTGCTCCTTCTTGCTCGGCGTCTCCGTTTCCCTGCCTCCTTGACTTCCCTTAGCTCCTCGCTTCCCTTATTTTTTCATACACTCTCCCGTCTGTGTACACTTTTTCTCGGTTTATATTTCATTTTCACGCGCAGCGTGCGGCCTCCCCTTCGTTCCCCCCCTTCGCCTTTCGAGCCGTACACGCGCACTCCTGGTGCCCTTGTTCCTTCTTCTCGCGTTTCTTCGTCTCCACTTCCACCATGTGATCTGTGTCTCGTTAATCTTCTTTCGATATCTCGCAGGAATCGGCCTTCTGTCCTTACATCTGGAACGAGGGTAAAAAGCTCTCAGTAGTCTCAGTGCTCTCAGTGATCCCTCGTTCCTTCCCCTTTCTCTGGTCAACGACGCAGTGCATATCTCACGTCGTTGTGGCTCATCGAGTTGACCCGCGAGACTGCTTTTATCGGCCCCACGAAGCTCCGGGCTTGGACTGTCGCCGGTTCTTGCATGCAAGCTCCTCAGGATAGTCTCCTCTAGTCCGTGCTCGTAACTCTTCCGTATCTGCCGCAGATGCGCCGTGAATTGCATGCCGGTCGTTACCACTTGCATCTCAAGATGATGCCACAGCGCTGGTTATTCCAGCAGAATCGTAAAACATGTCCCACGAGTTTACCAGGAGTAATCAAGACCGGTCCACTTTCGGAATTAGAAAGCTCACGGTATCCATTCACTGCGATATTGAAAATGCGAGCAAAAATTTCGTCCAACTCTCGGTTCCTGTTCATTAAGTCGATGAAAAAAGGACTCTTTCAACTTTAATGATCGTCAGATACCGACGCGTCGATAATCTCTGCAATTTTCTTTTATTGCACAGTACATGCCGCGGTACTGTGAGGCACTTCTGCTCAGCGAGTTTCAAATTTCCTTTTAATCTCTGTAATTTCATCCTCGAGCTTTAGATCAACTTTCTTTTCCTGCGTCCTCGCGTTCCGTGAAATCTTGGAAACCCCAGGCGCGTGATACCGTTGTGGAAAGTGAGGAAACGTCTTGAATTCCCGAGACATCTCCGGAGGTAGAATGTGCTTGGAGAAAGGCACTTTTTAACTCGCGCGCTTTGGATTTTAAAGAGTTTTTGCGGAGCACTCTAGGGTTCGTGCATGTCGACTTTACAGAGCACCGAGGCGCTTTCAACGCTCGTAAAGCTCGAGTATAAGCTCCTTTGGCTGCTCTTCTAGGTTTCCGCTCGTAACTCTTCGGTATCTTCCTTACACTTCCGGGTTTAGAGCCTTCTACGTCGGACCAAGTACTGTCTAAGTAACGCGTACTAATACGATTTCGAATTAGACTGTCGTAAAATCAGCGATAATGGGCCGCCAGAGAATCTGAGGCTTCACAACCATTAATACTCGGCGCCACTAAGTATCTTCTCTTCGAAAATAATATTTCATAGCCACAGCTCAAACAAGCAGTAGACTACGAGGATAGCGAAAGACATTTCATACTAATCATTTGAAAAGGTCCATTATGTCCCCCAATAAGAAGGATGAGAAGGAAATTGACCTATGATTGCTCAATTATTGATTTCACGTTCCGGTTAATAGCAGATCTATTGGTTGTTGGTACATGTAGACGAAAAAACTGTGGCGTTTTGATGCCGTGAATTTTTCTTGTTTATTTCGTTTGATTACAACGAACGTGCCCGGCTGACTGGGACCGGATAAAACGTTGTCAGTCGGCTTCCGGGCAATCAGAGGCACGCGTCCTACGTCCGTCTGTGAGCCGGCAAGCTGACTAATGGCCACTTAGGCGACCAGCTACTTCGGTAAACGTCTCCAGCGCGACGATCGAAAGGAGCACAGTTTCGCCGTCAAAGCGGCCCGCTTCCGGCCACAGGGCAATTCCAGTCACACTTGAGTTCCCTGGATTTGCGGCTTCCGGGCGCGCGGCCATGTCGGGATTTGCCAGAGGATTCGCGGATTGAGGACGAAATCACCGATTTACCGCCGCCAGCCGACTATAAGTGCACACATTTGACGCATTCGTTTAATTAATGGCCGCAAAACGATCCCAATTGACCCCCTAAAACGTCTTTATGAATGTCCAACGGTCTTCATTCCCAGTTAAAATTAAGAGAAGTAGGTTCAAGTAGAATAGGTTCAAGTATAATCGAATTTTGTCGTTGCATGAAAAGATTCGTTCGAAAAATCGTTAAGTCGCTGGCAGTCGTTTCGGAAGGGTTGGATGAAACGCAAGTTGTGAATACGGGTCTCGGTTTACCACGTTTACCTCAGCCCCCTCCAGGAGGTTCGAGATTTTCTAATAAATCGTCGAGGAGGCAACGATCTTGAGCCGCGCAAGTTCCCCTTCGGGGCGGGCTTTGTTTTCGCGTAGGGGAAACGCAGGCGAGGCACAGACGACGACCAATCTGCTCTATGAAATGGGTCTGGCTACGACAATAATTCCCCGACGGTGATCGAATTATACGAACAAACTGCTCGCCACCGCACCGACTGCCGTCGTCTCAATTCGTTTTCCCCGGCCGCCGTCACGTTCCTTTTCGCCTTCGATCTCCGTTTTTCGCCTCATTCCACCGTCGCCCTTTCTTCTGCCCAATGTATTTTTATGTACTCACCCCAGTGATACATACAACCTTTTTTATTATTTATACAATTTTTTGATTTATAAAAAAATCCCTTTAGAATAGTTAAGAGAAATGTTTATTTTGAAAACAATGACCAATATTTTCCAAGTTAACGATACAGCATTGTCAGAGTGTACTACGTTTTCATTGATTTCTTTTCTTCTTGAATTTACGCAAACCCCGACACATTCATAATTTTCCCCGACAGCCGGGCGGAAGGTCTACTGTTCGGCATTTGCGGTCCTTCATTCGCAGATAACCACTTGTGCGCCATCGAACGATCGGCAACGACAACCCCCCTCCCCCCCCTCTCTGTCCGAGTAGTTCCGTCCTTTCTCGCTCTGCGAACTCGTTTCCTTCCGTTTCTGCACACAAACGGGTCCCTCCCGCGGCAAAGAGCGTCGCTTAATCAGCCCACAGGTACCTGGAAAAGATCCTCCGACGTGGAAAGCAAGGAGGACGAAGAAAGTGGAACGCGGGGAAAAGGACACCGGGATTGTGGATCAAGTTGTCTCGAGGACCTTGAAGAAGCGCGTCTGCTTCACTCTACGGTCTCTGTCTTCCTCTTTCTCTTTCGTTCTTCGCGAGCACTCCTGGCGCGTTTCTTTTTTGAAATTAAACAGCACCGACAGCCCCGCAGGGGTGACATTCCGCCTCGGTTTTTCAACAGCGCGAAATGCTGAACACGACGGGAAGCGTGCGTCTTTGAACACTTTTCAAGTGCTTCCCAGCACGAAACAGGGGTTCCCGGAGTATGAAATACCGTCAAACGTCAAATTATAATGGACTCGTGTGAGTCGTGAGTCTGAAGTTCTTGATTAGTTATGACAATTAAAGTGATTCACTTGGTCGATAATTCAAGTGTCCTTGTGAGAAGCTTCTTACGGAACTTTAACGAAAAGCAAATACTGCTTACTCACAAACGCATTTGAGAGGGAACTATCGAATTTAGGAGGAAATTCTTCATATTTATCTTGTTGTAAGCGGCAGGTGAACATCCACTTCTGCCGGGGAGAATGTAAAGGATAGGAACCTGTCGCCGGAAATATTTCACTGAATCAATATTATCCTCCGACCTCTCGTGCGGGGTTTACTCTACGGGAACGTTATCGACTCGATGTCAAAATATGTAAATCCCTAGAGAGCGGGAGGAGGGGGGGGGGGAGTGTTGGACGGCAACGACGAGGAAGAAAATACCGTTTGTCCCCGAAGACGCGATCCGCCGTCCCCTCGCGGAATTTTCTCCCCGTCGGGGGAAATTGGCGCCGGGGAAATTTGCAGTCCTCGTTTCGGGGGGGTTGATGGCCATCGGTGGGTGACGTTTCCGTTTGCCGGCTTAGCACTGTACTCGTCCAAACCAACTGCGACGAATCGTTAACGAGTACTCGACGAACAATGTCTTTGCCCAGCCACCCCGTCGCAACCCTCGACACCCTCGAATTCGCCCAGGGTTTTCTCTCGGCCCAAGGTAAATAGACAACCGCCTCGATCGATAACCCAAAACAATCGTTTTTCCAGGCTTTCAGCGCGACGAATCGATGACACGAATGGTTATTTTCCTAAGCCTCGCTGCGCAAGAAGTGCTTCCGGCAAGAATAATATCCTCATTCGCGATGATTGAATTTTTCGAAAACTTGATTATCTTGCGAGTACCAGAGACATGGAAATTTCTGGGACAAGCGGTAATGTTGGGTAAACTTTCTGATCACTTCCAGTCTCTTTCCCTTATCTCCCGGGAAAACTTGGCCCGTATTTTTCGCCTTTCCGCTGGAAAGCAGGGTATCGGTTGGACCGTCCGCAAGGAAAGGTCTCGTGAATAATAAAGGTCCGCGCGGTTTTAGCCGGCGACATTGCGCCGGAGAAGTCGAGAAGCAAGGGGATGGGGGGGGGGGGGTATCGGAGTCTATTCGCGTCGTCGGCCAGAGGGAAACGGCGAAGGGGTTGGCAAGGATAGGTTGACGCTCCGCTGACCCCCCCCCCCTCCCCAATCCCGTTTGTTTTGCTTCTGGTCCCTCTGTTTTTCCTCCATTAGCGACTGCCGACGTGTCTCTGTCTCCCCTTTCTCCGCACTGGCAACGTCAACAAGCACCTGACAACTTCTCACGACTTTTTCGGCCCGTCCTGGAAGGTCCGTACCCCGCCCCTTCGGTTCCGCAGAGTTGCATTTCCCGAAATTGTTTTCCGCCAAGACGACCCCGTTTCCAACGGGCGACGTGGATTCAATTATTCCCCCCAGTCATCCCAATCCCGTCACGTGAGTCGCTGATACAAATTACTCACCCTCGGCAGCGTTTAAAAGTCCTCCCCGCAGGGAAGTACTCTTAGCGTAATTGAGTTGCAAGTTATTCTGAATTCCTTAATTAACGCCATTCAACCGAGTCGTGAAAACATGGATTGCAGTCCTTTTTTAATAGCAATTTATAAAGGAATTGTAATTAAAAATCGTACAATTCTTTATGCGAAGACGCGTATAAAAAATTTTCATTTAGAAATGTGAAGGTTTAATTAACTGTCGGTTCTATTCGTTGGAAAAATACGTAGGTACGCTTGTTAATTTCTGGGGGGGGGGGGGAAATGACCTCTGGCAGAAGTGGACTTTGAGGAATTTATTCTCTCATCAGCGGACATTTTCACGAATGAAACTAGAACACGTCGTGTGTCCCTGTAATTCTTACGATTGTAGGCTATTGCGGTTAATTAACGCTCGTTCGTTAGCCTACCCGCGTTTTAATTGTCGTTAATCCGTCCCTTGCGCGCTCCAGAAAGTGCCATGCTATTTAACACGGCAGCACGGACGGTAGGAGCAGAGAAGCAAACGGCCAGTAATTGACTGGCTTTCGGTTCGAAGCACCTTAAAATATTTACCAAATGGGTAAAGAATGAAAACGGGGAATCAGGAACGACCGACGTCGAGGAAAAATTTAGCCCGTTACCCCCGGACGAACCGTGTTCCCCTTCGTTTCAATTATTATCGAAATGTAAATCATCGAGAAAAGCACAAGCAAACATACCGATCACTTTTTTCCATCTCATTTAATATTCCGCTCTACATAATCGATTCCTGTGGATTCCTGTACATGTTTAATGTTTCCTGTTTCTCTTGAACTTGAATAATTCATGGCATTATTTTCGTTTGACAATCCTGTAATATTTTTCGACGGCATTCGAAGGTTTCACTCAGAGATTTTCTACGACGTGTCACGTGAGAGGGGAGAATATCGGGGACAGGCCGACGAAGAGGAACGATCTCGCGAACTTCGAGATTTTTATGCCCGCCGACGGGAAGTTCCCCTCGCACTTAAGTTCTTTCCCCGAAACTTTTCAATAAAGCGTAGCTTCCTTTCCATACGTCTCCGAAGGACAATAGTTTTCGCCGCGATCGTTTCCACCGTGGATTTATGAGAGCCTCGTGAACCTCGCTGACAATCATTTCTATTCGACGTGCGAGAAAATATCAGGACCGATCTGTCGTCTGAAACGTTATCGACTGATTCTCGACGTCGTAAAAATTTCACTGCGGAGTAGGAAATGCCCTTAAAAATATACATATCGAAATTTATGTGATGGATCGATCAGCTTTGATCCTATCGATTCGCAATTTATAAAGGAGAAGCAGACGAAACGTACGATTTCTTCCTGTAATTTATCAAATTCTGCGGTTGAATTCTTCTAAGATCATGAGCTGTCCTTGGTAAAGCAATTCGATGGACGTTGCTCCTGTCGACTCGCAATTTCGTATTCTTTAAGAGGAAGGGAGAGGGAGTGAGCGAGATGTATAATATCTCGCTGTCCATCTCGTTTCCGCGTAACGACCGTTCCTTCCCCACGGGGTGGGTTCCGCACACGGCAGCACGATACGGCCGGTTAGTACGTCCCTCTAACTGCCACCGCCGCTAATTGCCCTCCGTATAATTACCATATCGGCTAGATAAATACAGGGCTTTTGCCGTCTGTCGACGTGACACTGGCCGCCTACGCGCGCCTGCTTGCCTTGAAAGTCCGCGATAGAAGCTCGCCGAAAAGGCGAAAATTTCCGTGTCGCTTCTCCCCGGCGCACGGAGTCGGGCGAAATTACTTTCTAATTTGACGACGACGCCCGCGCCCGTTTCCTTTGCCCTTTTTCCCGGTTGCCCCGAGAGTGTGGACCTTCTGTCGGGGCCAAACCCCTTTATTTCGCCGTTCTCCGTCGAAGGAACGAAGCGCGAATCATTCGTCGATAAGGGAAAAAATAGCTGCACACCGAGCGAATAATGGTCGAGTAAATATTTTATTTGCCCGACCGAACACGGCCAATTTAAATCCGATGTTTTATGCATGACCCAGCGACGAATTTCTTGGCTCGTCGACGAGAAAAAAAAAGGTCCTTGATTCGATTAAATCTCTTTCGCTAATCGGCGAAATTTTAATAAAGGGGAAGCACGAGAAATGGGGACCAAGTTAAACGATATTGAATTCGTGAAAACTCCCGGGGAATCGTGTAAGTGCGCTGCCGCTTGGACTTTTTTCGGTTAATCAGGGCCGCAAAGCCTCGGCTTTAAGGCCAACCGATGGACCAACACGAAAACACGATACGGAATAAGATGAACCGTGCGCAGAAAACGGAATAATCCAAGGAAACTGGCCGGCAAATAATTATCTCCGTACGGGGAATCGCCGGCCGTTTGCAAATTACTATCTCTCCCTGCGTTCGAGGTTACACGGCGGGGGGGTGGAGGGTTCGTAACAGTTTGCTAATTCTCCCGACTGCAATATTTAGTGTCCGGCGCTGCTGGCTCCGTTTCCACGCGGGCGCAACCACTCCGGAGGGGGCAGAGGGGGAGGGGGGTGGGGTGGAAAATTATCGTGGCGCCGTTCTGACGTCGGCCCGAGACTCTGCGACTCCCTATCTTTTCTCTCCACCGCCTATCAATCACATTTAAACCGCAAGGAATTTACCAAATCATCAGCTTCTAGCAGTCTCGACCAAAACGGTCTATTCTACGACCTTCTAAGTTCGCTCAGAACTCTCCACTTAATTTACAACCACTTTATTGAAATATCAATGAATTTAATGCACCAAATTTTTCCCTTTTTTCCTTTTATTTCCACTGGCAAGGAGTAATGATATACATGCTGGGTTTCACGGGATATCCGTAATCATGCTGCCTACCATGATTTTCGGTTTGCAGGGGAAATATTTGAATGGAAAGTTTCCGGTACGTTTGGAAACTGTTAGGAGATAGAGTCGGCCGTTAAAGGAGCGTCAGCTACAGAGCCGACTGGCTTTAGCGTTGGCAAACTTTCCTCCACGGGCGAGTCTCGTTGTAACGCATAATTAGCGTCGGAGCCGGAAACGAGGCGCGTCTGGAAATGAATATCCCGCGTTATAAGTCGCCGAGAGCAGATCTTCCGACATCGCCTACGTCCCGTGATTCCCTCGGCCAACTCCTTTTCAGAACGACCTACGCTCGCAGTTCTTACTTTTTATTCAATTAATCCCAACACAATGGCAATTAAATCCCCACGATCACCATTGTCTACGTGAAACATCATTCTATTTCACTCGCAACTAACGCGTCGATTAGAAAAATCTTTATTTTCAATTCATGCGGAAGAGAATATTCAATGATCCGATCAGTAGACCCATAATGTATTTCGGAAGTGTGTATAGTTAATACCTTCTTATTGCTTGCTATTTAAGAAATGAATGATCGCTTTTAAACAGCATTAATTAAACAACACTTTCCTATCGCCCCTTCTGTTTGATGTTTTTTTATTTCATTTCTCCGCAGGACAGTCGTTAACGACGCTCGACATTCGACGGTAACTGCCGATGGGCTGCGATTTACGACCACGCCAACCCCCTGTTTACCCCGTACCCCCGCTGCCCCTCGACACGAGTATTGTTATAGCGACGTTAAACTAGCCAGACAATGACGAAGCTTTACGATTAGCCAGTGGCCCGGCGACGCGACATACCCTTCCTCCCCGGTGCGCCGAAAATTTAATGAATTTCGGAATTTCGTTAATAACCGGCGCGATAAATCCCGCCCACTCACGCAATCGCTCATGGCATTGTTATTTGTGAGCCCCGGCAGCCTGACTTTCGCCTCGCGAAAACCTGCCGTCCGTCGACGGATGTCGAAAAAATATGTTTCCTTGTCTCCTCTCTCGATTTGCGCACTGCGAAAGAGACTTTTCAAGCGGATTTACCGCGTGGACGAGAAATATTGCCTTCGATGCGTTGTACCTCTTTCAATCGGAAAGTGATACTCGATAAAACCAACTCGACTGAAAACGAGATTCTGCGAGATAATTGAAGAACCGGCTCGAAGTTCGACTAATGGCCGTCAGTCGATTTTCACCGGTTTTCACATTTTTTTTTTTCATACGGTATTCAGTTCACGGATCATTAATACTCCACACTGCGCGACAAAACTGCGGACATTTGCAGGTCGGTAGTAACTAGGGAAACACGGAATACGGGCCCGTGAAACTCTTCTAACGAGACCGTAATAGTCAGGGAATTAATTTGAATTGCCATTCACGTACTTAACAGGGTGATTCAGCGAACACAACGGACCTATGTTACGGTTTGACGAAATGACCCATCGTGTTCATGAGAACTGCGCCTAACATCTCCCTTCTATTTATTATAATCTCTTCTTTCCCCCGTTATTCCCCGTTTTCGCCGAGAAGTACGAGGCGTCGGTCCGTTCGTTCATTTTTCATCATCCGGTTAGCTCGGAAAGCGTCGTAAAATTTCATAAACCCAGCGGAGACTTGCCGACGAGCGCTTCTAATTTACCTAATGTATTCGGCATGCTTTGCGAATTTAAATAATAAAACGCTCGAAATGTTTTCGGAGAACACTCGACGACTCGGCGACGACCTGCCCCAATGCTTTGAACCCCGCCGTTTACTTTCAATGAAAATTACAATTTATTCGGAGAGTCTCTTCAGATTTGACCTCTGTTGAAATAATTGGCAATACCTAATTACCCGACACCGATAGAACCCAGCGTAATCTTTCTAAAAGCTTTGTAAGCTCGAAGAAATTGCATTAACGAAAACTTTGGTAATAGATGCCGAGGAGAAGTTGCTCGGCATTAGAGGTAAAAGGTCGACATTAATCTTGCGGTAAGTCAGCATAATAAGCGGTTTAGCGTTAGCAGCGGTCGAAGGAAAGCGTTTAAAGTCGAGTTCATCACATTTCATGCGAACCTTATCGGGGGGTGTCAACATTCCACGCCGACAACGAAACTTTCCTTAGAAAGCCAGTCGCGCGAAAGTCGAGCGTGCGCTTTAATTTCTTCTTTCCTTTCGGCCTTTCGCACGTAACACCGTGGGCAGATTTAACGCCCGCCCTACCTTAATTGCGCCCGAGATAATTAGCCTGACGTCATCGATGCAAGCCTGGCAGATCGCGCGTGGGATCTCACCGGTTGCCTGTTCGATGAATTTTCACGCGTGTCGGCGATTCACACAGCGTTTTCTACTCCTCACGGTGACTCAAAGGAAACCATCGTCATAAATAACGTTACGTAACGCTTTGTACAGCGACGTTTCATTCTCAGAAAGAAATAATAGGCAATCGCCGTGGAAAATCGTACGGGTTAATAATTTCCATGACGGAGCGAGTGTTCTGTTTGTAAGAAAATCGATATTTTTATATCCCTTACGAATGAGCTACTCGAGAATTCATTGTAGAAAGGTGAAAACGTGTGATACGGGGGATCTTCCTTCCCGAGAGTTTGACCTTCGGCTAATGTCCGATTTTGTTTCTGCTTTGCAGGGATCTACGTCCGGCGAGTTTGGAGAAGGGCCAGGAGACTCTGCGGCTGAGGGTTTACGCCTGTTACGCATGGGGTGGTCCCCTCCTGGTAGCCGGATTGGCAGCCCTTCTGGATCACCTCCCTTCCCAGCCGCAGTATACCTTCCTCCGACCACGTTTCGGCGAGAAACAGTGCTGGTTCTACGGTAAGTCTACGTTTCCTTTGCCGTCTTCCAAGCGGCCATAAATTCACGGCAAAGTGCTCGTCCGCCAGCGATTCGCACCGACGGATCTTATCTGACGTCTTTCGCAAGATGGACGTTTAACGCTCTCTTCCGGTCCGCTGAAATTCTAAAAGAAAGGGGGACCCAGCCACTTGAACTTAACTTTATTCTCAATGTTCACAGTTGAGACAGTCAGTGAGCACATTAATTTTCTTAATGCTTATGATTTCTACAGACACCTTTTCGCATAGAATTCTTTCGTATGAAATATTATTCGACCTACAGGACTGTCCTATTACATGATTTTAAAGCAAATTTGGCAAATGTAAAGGAAATACCTTTCGGTTCACGTGACGTACATGCCAAAGACGGTTTGTACGATTGCAATGATCATTGCCCCTCAAATTCCTCATTAGTACATCCGCCGGTGCAATATGGCTTATTATCGAAAGCAATACGCAGAGAGCTGCGGGGACCGGGGAGACCGTTATTAGCCAATCCCTTTTAATCCGATTATTCCGCCAATTAATGGGAACCGTTCGGTAGACTTTGGAGTGGCGGTTAAATCGCTCTCGCCAATCGTACCGGCTTCGAATGATCCTCGAACGTTCGACATACGCATCAATTTACAATCAATCCACGATATTGCGAACAGAGATGAAAACTAGGATTCGTAACACCTGAAATGTAACAGTTTAAAAAAAACTTGAAAGGGAAGGTTGATGGTAATATTCCGATCCGGAAAGTGAACCAGAAACAGGGACTTCAATGTCACAGCAAGATACAAAATTACAAGTACCGGGGCTTCATTTTCTCCAGTTCAGTTCACTATATGTCAGAAACACGAGTAAACATCCGACGAGATTGTACCGTACGTATCGCATTATCGAGCCACGGTTACACTGCATCGATGACTGGTGGAAGAGGGTGTAGCGAGAAGCCAGCCGGAATATTCCCATAAGCGGCTTATGCATCGGTCCGCACGCGCCTCGAGAAATATTGTATTTAAGTAGGACGAGGGTCGGACGAGTAAGGAGATCGATATCCCCCCCGAAACTTTCTCTAATACCCCGGATCCTCAATAATAACCGGTACGACCGATGAACTCCATTCGTTCAACACTCGCATCGCGGTTTCTCGACAACCATGTCGGTTATGCTGGGGTCGGAAATGTCTGGTAAAGGGAGGGGGCAGGGGGGAGGGGAATAATAAGGGGCAAGTCTCGGAGCACACGCCTTTATTTTCACCGGAGCTTCGCACGGGCCGCGACTGTGTTCTCGACTATTTAACGAGCCGCTTCATAATCCACGATTACCGCATGTCGTAATGCCCCGTGTAACCCGTCGTTGTCGTTGGCTCCCGAACTTCCGGGCAAATACCGCTCGCAAACAACCACGGCCGTCCGCCCATATTGATGTCCACCGGCCGTAATGCGCATCGACATGGCCCTGTCGTAAACACGCGAATGCGATTAATAGCGAATTTCAGCGTAAACCGAACGAGCCTACCGATCTCGCGACATAACCGCGCGACGGGGAGGGGGGGGGGGGGAAGGGGCGTACTATGAAGGTCGGATGATCTCAAAGCTTTGCCGAAGGCTAAGCGTAATATGCAGATCAGGCCTGCAAATTCACAGTATTAGCGTAACGTTTGGAAATCAATGATAGAATCTCGGTGTAGCATTGACGAGAAAAAACTTGGGCAAAAGGACGGAGTATTTTGGGATCGATTTATATTAGTTTTTCGGGGGTCGAAGACATCGCTAGAGTCTGGTGACTATGTCGGTTTCCCTGGCGAAAGGCGGGGAATAGAATCGTTACCGCCTTGGTAAATCAGAATAATGGTGCCCCATGGGAAAGATCGTCGAGAGTATCGCGATTCGTTTCCTCTCGACCGACTGACTCTGCCTTAGCGAAAAGCAGATCACGAGTAACCATTACCATCCCTTCTCGCCGCTGCAGTGACACGGAATTCTCTCGTTTCACTTCATTTGTCTCCGTCTCTGCAGCTCGCCCCGACCGATTCTAATATCTCCTTTAGTTCTCACCATCGATCTCGCTCGTTTTCTCAATTTCAAGGAAAATGTCCACGATAAAAGTCCGTCCCTCTATTGAAAACAATCTGACGCTGACAAACTGTAATCCGTCCATTGCAATATGCCATTTCGATCGGAGTAATAACAAGATAATTTATAGGGAACAGACAAAAGTCCCATCGACACTGAGAAAATCGTGATGTCTTATGAGCAAGGATGAAACTGTAAAACGGTCGCTCGTTAGCTGGTAAATCACCGTTTCATTTCCCTCGTGAAAGTGAATATCCTTCTGAAACCTGCCTTCTGAAAAATCATTCAGCTTTGCTTTCATCCGCGCTCTGCCAAAGTATTTTCTCATAAATCCTGCTCAGTGTACTGAGTGTGCTTTGTTTCTTTTTTTCCATTTCCCCGGCACTGGAGTAAAGCTGATCAGTGGCGTTAGGGGGACAACGAGGCTGCCTTCCCTCTCTGTACCATCCCTTCCCTTGTTCCCTCTCCTCCAAAACGTACGCACAGCCCCATAACGCTACAGCGCACCCCATAACCGGGTAGGCCGAGACGATGGGGCAGGGGAGATAAACCTGGCGCCAGCCAGTCCAGCCCCAACAGCGTGCGAAACTCATTTACTCTCACATACACATTCGTAATATCATTCCCATCCCCCCCCTCTCTCTCTCTTACCTTCGATCGCTCTCTTTCTCCAACCCCCCGTCTATCTATCTTCTTTTCTTACGACCTACACGGCCCAGTCTTTATCATACCCTCCCTTTCCTTCTTCCCTAAGATATTTCTCTCTTTTCCCCATAACTTTGCATACTCCTTCTTCTTCTTTTTTACTAGTACTTTTCTTTTCTGTCTCGTCTGTCCTTTCCTCCCTTTCCGAAAATATTTATCTCTGTTTGTCACAGGTCTTGCGTACTTTCTCTCATCTCTTTCGTGCGTTCCATCATTTCACGAGCCCTTGGTCCTTGGTCCTTTCATCCTTCTCCCACGCACACGGTGCTTGCTGTACATGTTTAACATTGCTCGCGCACTTGAGTATCCCCCAAACAAGTATGAAAGGGCGCAGAAGGTTGCTTGCAGGGGACAGAAAGACGGCTGCCTCTCGGCGCGATGATACATATTGTTACCTGTGCCTTCCCAGCTCTGCTTTCCCTGTTCCCTTCACCCCCCTCCCCCTGTCCCCGTTCTCGTTACGACATGGTATTTTCGGGCTGGTTCGCATTCAGCCGCAGCCTCATGTAACGAACGCTCGCTTTCGAGACTGCCTGGCTCGTTTTCATTTAGACCTCGGCGCGGCTCTTACCACACGCAAATCCCCTTTTCATAGGACGGTGGATCGCGCGGAGCTTTTCGCAATCGTCCTGGAAGTTATTGCTGGCGCACTTAAAAGCATCCACCTTCCGCGGCTAGGAACAGCTTGATTGTCTCGCAATTCCCGGGCTTACTCGGAGCCCGCAAGAATCCCTTGGCACCGTCGACTCGACGGTACTTCGCTCGTAAAGGGCCGACTCGTCGAACAGTAGGGGGAAACCAGAAAAATCTCATCCACCCACCGAAACTGCCTGACGTTAACTCAATGTACCTTTAGCGCTGATACTTTACTATCGAATTCAGTGCCAATACGAAGTCGGCGAGTTGTTGGAAAATCCAATTTCCTTGAAACCCTTCGCGAGATTTTCGAAAAAAAAAACCAGGTGGAATTCCAAAAAAGTACAATATTCGCGATGTGACAAGTAATAAATATCCGTCGGTGGGAATAAATAACGCTTAACGAGTAAATCGCCTCGTTGACGGACGTTACGTTGCGTTAAAATGCATATTAAACCGACGCCGGCATATCGCGGATGATTTCGACGAATTTAAATAATTCGCACGCTCGAATGTCCAGGACGATAAATTAACCGTCCAATTGGTGGAAGCAGCAGTACTGTCGGACGAGGATCGAGCGCGATTTCCGGCGAGCCAGATCCCACGGATTACCGGAGTTACGTGCGGTCGATACGTATAACACGCTCGGTCGTGTCAAGCGCACGCCTCGTTACGCTTTTTAATGCAATTATTCGAACGATGGGGGGGGGGGGGGGGCAGAGGGGTGTACGAGGGGTTTGCAAGTCGGCCGAATCGAACGCTCGTACGTACGGGCCAACGATTAGACCACTCGGCATACTAATGAAACTGCTGGGGAATTATCGAACGTTAAAGAGCCCTCGAGAGATGGTCCTCCACCCCTCCCCCCCCCCACGGGTTCTTCGCACCCCTTCTTTCCACCCTCTTACGCACCATTCCCATCTACTCGCTGGCCGATGATAGTGTAATAAACTTAAAAGGACGGCCAGAGGTGGTGTTCCCCTGTAATAGTAATCTATAAAGGGCCGGAGATTGTTTACATCCTTTTTTCGAGATGATAAGCCAACGAATTTAATTAGGGAGAAAACTAAAGGGCGCGACAGAAGTTCATTGAACCGAAAATCATGGGACTGTTTTACGTGAAAAATGTAGTACACTTTGACCGATGTAATTTTCAGCTAATTGCGACGTTGTAACGAGCTCTCTTGTTTTTTTCGTTGCGGAAATATCCGAAGGGCCAGCCGACAGGCGTGGGTTTTTTTTTTATTCGTTCGGAATTGCTCGAGCCGGTAAAAATCGGGCGAAACGGGCAATGATACAATGGAGCTATTAAAAAAACGCGGTAAC
Organism: Hedychridium roseum; assembly: GCA_963989215.1. Lineage (NCBI taxonomy): Eukaryota > Metazoa > Arthropoda > Insecta > Hymenoptera > Chrysididae > Hedychridium > Hedychridium roseum. The sequence goes on along the minus strand of OZ022312.1, from coordinate 5,250,076 downwards.
CGGCCGCTCGACGGCGACATTAAATATATGTGGTCGCGCGGATATCGGCATGCGATAAATTGCCGGGCGATACGCGAAAACAACTTTGCAGGGGGGTCATGTAGCGAAATGAAAAGGGAGCCGGGGTTGCGCGCGGGGCTCGTTCTTTTGCCGTGGGGATGATTGAAAACCAGCGGCGAAACGGAATCCGTATTGCCGGCGCGTCGAAAATTTCCCGTCGCGCGGTACGCGGAAAAACAATTCCGGGCGGCCGTCATTTTTTCCAATGATCCGACAAACTGGCCGCCGATTAAAAGGTTAACGCGCGATAAATCGTCCACAGGCCTGCGGCAAGAAAAACGTGCGGCGGGAAACATGGGGAACGAGGGAAATTAGTAAAGCAACGACAAACTAACGACCAGAACGTGATTTTCATGCGACTTACGTCGACTGACGAAGAGAAAAGGTTTCTATGTACACGTCTTTCGTAATTATTTGTCTTTTCTGAGTATCGTGTAACGATGTTTCAGTCGTATTTTATTGACCTTTTTTAAGTTTGCAAGGAACCAATGTGTCGAAGTGTTGTACACCGTGCGTTGTAGTTTTTCCAATTCAGAAGGAGAAGCAACGGGGAGATGTAACATATTGGTGGTCGTAATTAATGTCGGCGTACAACATTTTCGCGCTAATCGGGCCCAACGGCAGTCCCATAAAGTATCGAACGGCGCGCGCGCGGACATAATTCACTTATGTTTGTTATGGGTTGCCATGGAATGAGATACAACTCGAGCGAAACGGCTATTGTTGGCCACCGGCCAAAATCCAGGGAGTATCGACGACGAATCTCTCGCCGCTGTGTGTAGGAATCGTTATCGTTGCCTCTCCACGTTATCGTCTCATCTTTATTTCCACTTTACCCCGACGCACTTCCATCCACTTCCTTCGGTAATCTACATACCGGTCCTTCTAGCCTCGACGGATACGTTTTTCGTAGATTCACCTCGCTGTAAAACCCGCGAAAGTAACACAATAAACGTTGAAACGGAGACGGAGTATTAGAAAGTGTTTGAAAGTTATTGATTTCGAAGTCAGCTGCGGGCAGGGGGAAAACGTCGAATCGGTCCCACCACTTTTCCTTAAAACGTCCATCTTATTGGCCCTTGTCGCCCTTTGTATGCGTCCAGCCCGGACCTTGATAGAAAAACTTTCTTAATGTCAAAGACCGTGAAAAGGGGATACGAAGGGAGAGGGGGGAGACGGGCAAAGCCTGAGACGGAGGGTTTGTCTCGGCGAAGAAGTTTCTGAATTTCGGATGGTCGTCCAAGCCGCTCGGGACGGTCGCTGCATTTTGAGTCGGCTTGATGAGCATCGCAGGAATAAAGAAGAAACAGGGCACCAAGGAATACCGAGTTCGTTGCTCTGCATTCGCTTAATATTCAACGTCAGCCCTGTCGAGGGACCAGCGAAAAAAACCCGATGGTTCCCGGAAACTCGCGTGTGCACGCGCGCGCGGGGATTTTAAAATGTCGGATTTTATTTAATACGTTTGAAGTTTGACGTGGAAAAAAGTCGAGATGGAATCCGCCTATCCGTCGGAAAAATGTAAATAGCGGCACGTATAAACAGCGCCACGCGAAACGTTAATACTCTGAAAGTGTGGGGAAATAGCTTTTGAAAGCAGCCGAATAGAATTCCCTAGCGAAACGGGATGGAGTGCGACGTCGGCCACGGAAAAACCGCGTAGCATTCGGCGGCCGAACAGATTTTTCCTCGCCGACAAAAAACCTCACTGTGTAATCCCCTCACATTTTTCAGCCGGTTCTGATAAAACTGTATTTCGTCCTATCTTCCGTAAATGCGGCGCTGGCCGACTGAAAAATTATACTTTGTAACTCGGCGTTCCCGGGATTAATCTAATTCCCCGTGTACCCGCGAACCGGAAAATGAAGATACCCTACCGAACTTTTTAACAATTCGATGTGTCCTTTCGTCTGATTAGACTTCACGAAAATGGTATATTAAGTCCCGGGGTAGACGAGGTACCGGGCGATGGGGAAATCGATATCCCGACGTGCCGTTTACTTCCGGTGAATGCAGCGGAGGGGTTGACGAAAATCAACGTGGATTGTAGGTCAGTCGGGATATGATTTTCGAGCGAGCGCATCTCCGGCCGGGCGGACGGGGGAGCAAACCGGCTCGGGGATTTTATTTATAGGTTTGTTTGCGGACGAGGAACCCTCGCGCCGATAACTGGCTGCGCCGGGAAGCGTGCTGCTGGCAGATTGCAGCCAGGGTTATGGGGCTGAAGGGCGGATCGGCCGATAACGGGACTCGCGCCGCCGAGTCATACCTTTTTCCCTCATAAAACTCCCGTAAATCCGCCGGCCGACGGGCCCGAGACGATTTGTAAATACTACGCGGGATCTGCATGGAAATATACTTGAACCCCCGCCGCTTAGTTTGCCTTTCATTTCCTTGTAATCGCGATTTATCTGGCCCCGGAATTACCCCGCACGACGGAAATTTATTCCGCCGATCCTCCGTACGAGCCGAAGAAAAATTTAACCGAACGCCGGACAATTCGTAAACTCGGAGGAACACTGGAATCGCTGTTATTTTACCGCGAAATGGAAAACTATTTTTGAATGCATCTCGTGCGGCTGGCTAGTAGACCACCGTTCCAATTTACCGTCGATTTCCGTATTCCGCTCAGAAGCCACGTAATATCCGTGCTCTTCGTGTTCCTATCAGCGACCTTGGAAGCATCGCATGTCCCGCAGATTTCAGGCGATTAGCCCTGCCCCTCCCACCCCTTCCTCCTTCCCCTCACTGCAACTGCACACGTGCGAGTGCATAACGATGCGGTGCACGCAAGCTAGTATTCAACTCCCTTTCCCCCCTACCCCTTCGATCGGATAAGTGAGGGCATACTCTCTCGTGATTTACCGTAATCTCCGCTAACCATACGCACCTGCCACTAAACGTCCCATCGCGAAAACGAGACATCCACAGACGCTTTACTCAATTTTCCGCCATTCAATGCTCCCTCCCCATGTCCAATCATCCACGATTTTCTACGGGAAATGTCACGGCGATCATAAAAGGAATTACAGGTTTGCCGCGGAAAACGATTGTGTAAATGATCGTTGAATCTTTCCTACGTTTTTTTTATCTAGTCGGTCATTAATCGAGAAAAATCGAGGACTATTGATATTTTAATTTGTCGAAATGTTTATCAGATTTCTCAGCCTGGTAAAGGGCTTTTCCATTTTCGATTCCCAGAACGAAACCGAAAGACCAATTTTCCCCGGTATTCGCAATGCGTAAGCCCCATCAACATCCGTATGCACTAAAATCCGCGAAATACGTAGCATTCGTGCATGGTTAGTTTGTTATTGTGCCGGCTAAAGGCGAACTAGTGTCGGTCTATTCGCCGAAATATTCCCATTGCTCGTCGTTTTTCGAATTCACCTATTCCTCTCTTGCTGGTCTTTTTCTGCGGTCAGCTATGCGTACACGTATAAATCTCGTCGCGAAAACAAACGCTTCGAAATTTCAGTAGCCGCAACGCTGCAAATATTAATTCAGTACCTATCGCGAGGAGAGAACGGAACACGTAACTAGAGGAAATTTCTGCTAGTACTTTGAAGCTAACTCGTTCCCTTTCCAAAGGCAACGAATCGAAATTTCTGAAGATTTACCGCACTCGGGTTTACGAATCTTTGTTCGGTGCGCCGGTTTTCAAGGGTACGCGGAACACTTAACGGGTTACACCACGAGGGAGCTAAACAAGCTCCAACCATTCATACGAAGACTCGTTTATTATTCCGGTAGCCGAATTCGAAACAGTATCGACCCAGTCATCCGCACGTACATTTGTAAAGTTAAATATAACCGAGTTAAATATAAAGCATCGTAATAGTAGAGAGGAAAGTTTGAATAAAAGAGCGATAAAGAGGGATAAAAGAAATGAGGGTTTGAAAAAAGAGAACAGATAAGCTGTTGAAGAGAAGGAATGCGAGGCAGGAAGAGAATGGTTTGAAAGCGATAAAGGAAAACATCCTGTCATTAAGTGAGATCCGATTGAGGCAGCCAACGATATCTGCTAACTGATCTTCAATGGCCATAGTAATCGTTGCAACAATTACGAGTACCCATTGACAACGTGCCATAACACGAGATTCTCCCTGTTTCGCATTGGTTATCAGCCGACTATGGCGCACATGCATACGTAGATCGTTGACCCATATTGTGCTCCAAACCATTCATGACCACGTGTAATTAAACGTCCTTAATTAAGCAATTGTCCGATTAATTAACGTCGATGTAATTACGTGTTACGTCGACAAATGTTTGTTAAGCTTTCCACGGATGTACAAACGTCAGAAATAATATAGTTTCGTAACACGTTTGTTACGTGTCAATGCTTTGTTAAGTACTTAGTATCAATTAGGTTCGGTTGATTTCGCCAAATAATTTATGCAGGGTCTTTACGTTGTTCCTCATGGAAAACTTTTCTCTTGTTTTTCAGGTGATATGGAAATTCTGGCGTACTTCTTTGGACCTATCGGAGTGCTTCTAGCTGTGAATCTTCTGTTTTTCGCCGCGACTGCTCGGGAATTGACGTGTGGCTTATGGAAAGGAGAATTCGTGAAAAGCACAACTGAAAGGTAAAAGTGACGTTTAACTTATCACTCATCTTTTCGTCGATTTAGAAGCAATAGAAGCTCTAGAAGAAAACCAGAAGGAAATGTAGGATTAAAATTTCTTATTTTCCAGTAGCATTTGCCACGGAAAAATCAAATCTCCTTTGTGAAAGTATCGGTCGAACTGAAAAGTCTTTGACACTTCCGGAAGACCCGGCTGTGTTTGTTTACGTAGATTATTTTTACAAAACTATTTCGGCTATAGCGAAACGTATTTACTTAGAAACATCAAAGAGCGACAGTCAGTCGCAACGTTTCCCGGCTTCTCTTAATAAATTTTCGAGAGACTTCATTACAGGAGTCGGTGGAATCGTATAAAATATTCTCGTTTTTTCGTCGAAATTAACCGACAGCCCCGACGGTGCCAATCACCCGGCAGAATTTAGTCGACTGTTTTACGCTGATTCAATTGGCTCTTTCCAACCGTTGCTCGGCACTTTCCGATTCCGTTTACAGCTCAGCACTGGCGGCTGCTGGTTTCTACCGACGTTTCGTAAAGTAAAAAATAATATTTATTTCGAAACGGCCCACGCGTCGTAAGGTGTTGCCATTCGACTGGACGGACGAAAAACTGCCCTGCATCCCGTGCATCTCAAGGCCAATGTATCTTTTTGTCCCGTGCAAATATTTACAGCCGACGAGGCTGAGCAGGCCAGCCCCGTCGCGGATTTAGCGCTGAAAAATTCTCCGACGTTAATAAAAACTTTGCCCGTCTCAGGGTACGTTCTCGCTTTGCCCGTTCGTTAAACTGCGTTAAAACCATTTCCGCTCCTTCCATTTCCTTTCGTCGACGTCGGACAATGAATCGCAATATTTCTCGCGCTTTGCCGTCCGTTCGATGCTCCGTCCGCTCGATTCCCTCGTTGACAATTAACGTAACGACAAACGCAATTATCGGTGTGGCTGTTGATGAATTGACCGGCGGCCTGACGCCATTCGATTTCACTGCGAATGAAAAACTTTGCCGGTGGCCGTTACCGTTTCGATCGCCGGCACTTCCGGCCGACGCTGTTCTGATTTAGTCCCGGCTAAACGCGATAAACTAGGAGGAGTTATGGCGGCAAGGACGCGAACGTTCCTGTTTTCGAGCGAAACGACACTCTCGCCTCGAGAACGACGGAGTTTTATTAGAGCCGGCGAATCGTCGCATCGCCGCGCGCGTAAATTCCGCTCGTGCGAGCGCGACAGAGGAAAAATGTGCCGTTTTATTTCGGCACGAAGGACGCATAGTTCTCCAAAAGCGCTGAATATCAAGGATAACCGGTGCTCACCGGCACTCCGAAACGACGATTTTTCGCGGCTGGCCAGGGCCTACGAATCTCAGGTTCGACGACACTGATAAAATATTAAACTCGCGTTTAGCTACCCTACTGGTAAAACGCAGTATGGAAATAATGACAGACCTTTAACGATCCTTTGCCTGCTTAACCCAGTACCTTTTCCTGTTTAAAGTCTCATTGTTAAACTGTTTTATTTAACGTTGATCATTACAAATGGTGTTAATTACTCTGTAAGATTCCAGATAGATTATGTTGAATAGAGATACATTGTTTTAAATACCGTTATTCAAAGCCTCGAAAGTCCTCGTTCTCAGAAAGAATGTAGGAAACATCGTATGGGAATTCTCGAGAAATGCGCGAGAATTGTTTTCTTAACTGTCGGGCGTTGACTAGTCAAGTACGTTGGACAGTAAGCGATGAAAAGGTTTTAAACAGTATACAGACTTCGGTGATTTATGTCAGTGTATTTTATACATCAGATGAAAGGAGATCGTAGGTGATGTTCTAAATTTGTCTTCAGCTGATTATTAAAAATAACACGACATCGTATGAAAATAAAAGTATTATAAAAGTTTAGTGAAATTTCGTTAGCAAAGTTAGAAACGAAAAGACAATGTTCATTAGTGCACTTCGTTTTCCATTTTTTCTATTTGCACGAATCAACGAAAAATTGTACGAGACATCAAATAAATAAAGATAGTATCTTCTACTCAAGAGTCCGGCTAAATTATTTTTGTACACCGCTGGGAATGTCGGTGAGTTCCATGTCTATTCGGCAGTCACAAGTGTCGTTATATTTATATAGCCGATATTTATGGTGTTGATCCTTGTCCTAACGAAGGGTGAAATTATTTTTCGAAAATCATAAATCCCCCGGATGCCCAGCACCGTCGTTTCGAAACGACGATCGTTTTCGGGGCACGTATTAGCTTTGAAAACAGATATTAAGAATCTAGGGATTCCGTTGAGTCGAAGAAAATACCATACGGTCCGTTGACGTGACTGTTAACGAGCGTTACTACGTCTGACGTTGAAGAGTCGCAAATTGCTGCTGAGGCAAACTTGACTTTTTGAACACCGAGGATCCAGCCGTCTCGTACATTTTTTCCCTTGTTCCCTATACCCCACGTCGGCAGTTTCCGTCACGTGTTAAAAGGTACCTTCGCTGTCTCATTAGTCGAATTAGTCGGACGGTGAGTGCGCAGGATAGTCAGCCAGCACCGCCTGTTTGCCGAGGATGATGACATTAGTTCTTTAAAACATCCGAAAACATATTACGCTCGTCCCTCGGCTGTCATTTCCCCCCTTCTTCGCCGCCCCGCATATCGATTACAACTTCCCTCTTCATTCACGTGTTTATTATTCTTCTCGTCGAGGCGTAGCTTTTGATTCTGTTTTTTCCCCGCACCTAAAAACCACCTTTCGAAATTACCAATGTCTTCTCCCATCATCTTTCACGGTATCTACTTCCTCCTTGTATTTTCTACTGAAGGGAAAATAACGATCCCATTTTGAAAAGTGTCATGTCAAAAAGATTTTACAATTTGTACAATATTTACACCGTGCGAACGTGAATGCGTTCCGCGTGATGATGTCAACGAAAAATTTGCAATGAAAATTGTTCCATTTCCAATTCCGGAAGTCATCAACCTCCGAATTGATGGTGTCTATTTTTGCCGAATCTCTATCGATTCTCCGTCCCTCCCCGGCCTGTTTTGCTTTTCATGTTTTCCGGTATTTCGTCTCTTTTGGTACTTTTCCCTTCCCTCGTTCCGTTCCGTAACGACAGGCAGCCGGCCATGGACGGGAAACTGCATCTGCGGCGCCGTTCACAATAATTAGCGATGCCACGAAAATAGAATTCCCGCGCAGCAGAATTACCGCGATATTCTCGCGCGAACGAAGTGACGGAACAACGACATAATTCCACGGTGCACAGTCGATTTCCAGCTATTTCCTCGGGCTTCTGCTTCCTGTACCCTTTTCGCCGGTGCAAACCCATCCCCGCGGCAGAAACGTCTTCAGTAATGCCGGTTTCATCTCCGTCGCAAATTTACGATCGTTCATGTTGTCATTTCACGTGAATCGAACGCGTTTAATTGGTTCGTCGACGTTGAGCGTCTTCCATATTTCAAACCCCTAGGCCCCTCACACACACACACACACACACAGGTTTATCAACCCAAAACCATCTCCGTCCGCTACAGTTGTTTGTCAGATGAATATCATTTATGAAACGTAGTCTTATGGAATGTACTATATGCCTAGCAATACAGTTACCATGGAGTATACGCTTGAACCCTCGCGATGAATTTGAAATATTGCCAGCTTGTGCAGAACTACCCCTTACGGAAGTAATTCTCAGGAAAAATGTAGACAATAAAGAACGTCGCGACTTAGAAGTTAGTGGTGACAAAATTCAAATTGTCGATGTTAGTTTGTTGTTTCTCTTGGATCGTTCTTAACGATCCGTTGGATTGAAACGGGCATTGTTTTTCTGATTTCAGGGCAGCGTTGGGTCGAGTGTGCATGAAGCTGGTGGTTGTGATGGGTGTGACCTGGGTGGCAGACGTAATCTCCTGGGCGGTCGGTGGGCCAGACTACCTTTGGTACGCGACGGACTTGATAAACGCCTTCCAAGGCGTGTTCATATTCGCGGTGGTCGGTTGTCAGCCACAGGTGAGAGCGGCTCTTAAAAGGCTCTGCAACAGGAATCCACGGACAAACGCTGGAAGACAAGGAAACGGACTGAGCACCACCAGCCACGGAATGCCCAGCATGGGTGACAGCGTTACCCAAAATCCCAGCACGAAGACAGCTCCCCTGGAAACCATCTGCTAGGGTGTCGAGCTTTACGACGTTTCTACGAGGGTTGGCCGACCACGGAAACCTCCGCGCAGAGGATTCCATCTGTCAGCTTGAACTCGAGGCAAATCGCAGCGCCAAGCGCTCGCATACAAACCGAGGAAACCATCCAGATAACTGGCCGCATTTCATCGAAAACCTTTTGACGACCCTCAGCGCGATTCGTGCATCGTGAAAACTTTCGAAAAGTCATAGGGAGGCGAAAGAAGGTGCGAATGTAATTTATAAGTAACTGTGTTTTCGAAAATCTCACGGTTAACATTGTACTGTAAGATACTGTATGCGGTAATGCCAGTTTCTACGACGCTTTTACTGGAATTCGACAACGACGGAATTCCGTCATGGAGGATTCCATCTACCAAACTCATCTCGGAATATCGCTGGCCGTTATCGTTGACCTTCCAACCGGAGAAACGATACCGCTGGCGCTTCACATTATCGAAGACAGAACTTCGTTATTTTGAAAACGATTCGTACAGCGTAGAAAGCTTAAGATCAAAGGAAGCTACGGTACAGAAGGAATGTATCGATGTCATTGGAATTTTTTGCCAAGATGGCAGTCTTTGTGATACAAAACGTTTATGCGGGGATATCTTGATGCTGTCGACAACCTTTGAACCTTGATAGCAAAACAAATAAAGTTCGACGAAAGACTTGATACTGCCAATACAGGAAATAATCCAGAGACTGGTACTTGTCAGATTTATGTACGAGACTGAACTACCCAACACTAACGGTTTATGTATCTTTCTTGACAAGGTCGTAAATGACAATCGATCGAAGTATACAATAATCAATAACATAAAATAATGTAACCGAATGATCCAGAACAGACGCAAAGTGTACCGATTCTATTATTTCACACTACGAATTTTGAATATCGATTAATCACGTTATTACGATTAAACTTTCTGTAGTAAGTTCATTTCAGTCAGGAAGGAATTTGACGAACATTCTCGTCATAATTAGGACGTCGTTTTTTGGTGAAAAAGAATCGTACGCCTAACAAAATCTGTCAGTTTCGATCTTGCTCCGATCGTCCAGTCGGGCAGAATTGAACGAAATTGAACACTCTATCCGTCCTTCCGGTTTTACGGGTGCTAGCAACCACCGCCGCAAATATTCTTACGCGTCGATGGTTCGCTGGTATTCGTCAACTCGCTGACCCGTAAGGGAACACCGGATATACGTGTACGAATTTATTGACACAGTTGCCATGGTGATTTTACGCAGCCCATAATGCGAAAACAATGAGAAAATGTGAGCAGAAAAATCTGCAGGGTTCTTTACACTTCTCGCCCAAGGTAAGAACTTATTTAGCAATAAGTAAAACCGTTGAAGTGGCTGGATCGATGAGCATCCTGACAAGAGTATACAGCGCAGATAAAAGAATTCTTCGAAATTTCTTTTCAGGAGCTGACAAGAGATAAAGATCAATCTTTTCACATTTTTCCAGTTTTTGTTAATTTGGTCCGGGAACATTTGCGATTTTCCAGTACAAGGGAGTCCTTTCGTGGACTTTTGTAAAAATTTCTGTTCCATTTTGGCCAACGGATGAGGAATAATTTTATTTCGCTGATGGAGGCTCTGAGATTGCCGCAAGAGCTAGCTCAAAACTTCTCAATTAAGAGTCAACCGAGCCTGACACGCGTCGACGCGTAACCCCGGCGAAAGGACGTGCCAGTTTGGTTTTACCCTGGTTTCCCGTCTTCGTCCTCCTTCTTCATTATTCATCGGGCGTGCCCCGAATTCGCGGAGCGATCGTTCTTCAATTTCCTTTTAGCATAAATTTGCATGAGCGCCGTCGGCCCCCTCGACGGCCCGATTTGCATGTTGCATCGAGACCGATTCTACGGTCTCACCCTGCACTCTTACCGCCGATTGGTTACACGATTCCGCCGTTGTCAAGTGCATTACGTCCGGGGAATAATTTCCCGCGAGTTTCCCCACCGACCTGAAGAGCCCGAAAACTCGGCGGAACGACTGTCAGGGAGTTTCGAAGGAACTTCCCGCTGAAATGTGTATTACGCCCGACTAATTTGCCGTCTGATTTCAAGCGGAAACGCCGGGGGCAGGGGTAAACCGTCGGCATAACGGATTTATCGTTTTCCTACGAGACTGAAGTAAACAACATTTTCATGCCCGACAATAGGACAGCGGCGAACCATTTTCAAAGTTTCTATTCTTCCTAACTCCCACGCGTTATTTTTATTTCCCAAAGAATTTTCATGAAAAATCTCGATAGAAATTTACACTGCCTATTTAATGAACGCTTTCTATTTCGCTATGTTCCTCGTTTGACAATGGTTCCAATTGATACATACCTACATACTCGACCCTTATCGGTCCTCACTTTGAATCGTACGAACCAAGTTTTCTGCACGAAACTTAAAAGGAAGCTTAAGATTGTATCTTGGCACTCATTTGAAAGTAGCACGTATACAATTTTATAGATTTAGTACTATAGATTGCAATCTCGTTGATGAGATACTCGACATTTCTCAAGACTAGTGGACCACTCAATTAAATCTACTGCGCAGTAAATTAGACACTTATACTCAATTTCATATATAATTGCCAAAAATACTCTCGACTTATTCAGCCAAAAAAGAATTAAGAATAGACGACAGGTAAATGAAAGTATCTTAAAAACGGTGCTTGTGCACTTTGTACGAACTATACAATAAACAAGGTAGTAAAAAGGTAGTCGTTTACGAGTAGGCCAACGAGGCGTGTCTGTAGACATCGAATGGTAAAGGTTTTAAAAATTTTGTACTTTTAGTACCGCACCGCGCGTTCCTAGCGAACAAGCGCACATTTTTCGACGGATTGTATAGGACCATATTGTTAGAGAGACGTAGTTACTCGCGCTTAGTTGTAGAATGTAATTCGTTCTTCGTAGAAGAGGGCCAAGAAAGATCTCTCGACCTGTCCCATGTGGAACGAGGATTTAATAACGACCATTGTACATGAAAGAAAGGCGTTTTTAGTGACTCATAACGATACTTACATACGGTAGGTCAGGGCATAACCGACGACAACTCGTGACAATACACGTTAGGAATTCAATGCCTTCTGAAATGCCTTCCAAATGTGGTGTTCAATGTGCCGAATTTGTATACTGAGAATCGAACGGGACGATTGCATTGGGATCCGCTGTCGTTTCAAAAAAATTTCCACGCGAATCAATGCCTAGAAAAAGTCAGTAAAATCTCATGAGAATGAATGAACGTCCGATCGTACTACCGGCACAGTATTTTCTGTGGGATTTTACTGCGATATTTCCGACTCTGATACGCGTCGTTAATATTTTTGAATCGGAAGAGACAATCGCCGACCGTGCGTCGTTTCTTGATTTTGATGACATTTTTTCCCTTTGAACTTCGACGTAATGAAAGTCTGCGTGAGTTACATACTCCACGTAAAACTACGATGTCTCGTAATTTTTTCGTGTAAGTGAAATTCGTGACTAAGGGAGATTAAGTTGTAGCCTAAGGAAATGTAAACCGCTCGTAGTAATAACGAACAATGTTTAGTTAATCGTACAAAGTAACGAATATTTCCAAGCCTGTTAGTATTGCAGACGGCCAGGAAATTGGCGCGATGTGTTTCGCGTTCGTATTACATAAGATTTCGCACGAGTTTTGAATTTTTTACCCCCTGCTGCACGTAGGGCAGGAGGAAAAAGACGCAAGTCGTGACTGTTTTTCAGGTGCATAAAAGAGACTGAAACGCGCACCCGTCATCCTTAGTAAGTGGAATAACCCGTTCTTGTTTCGTTCAGAAATAGATGGTCAAATTTTCTATTCCCCGGGGCACGAGAATATCGATTCCCTTCCCTATGCATGAAGAGTAATTCTCTCATACGTCGCAATTTGGCGCCAATGAGTCTGTAACACTTTAGAATATTAATTGAACTTGAACGGGTTATTCTAAGAACATCCTTAGTTCCTTTTCGCAGTGCGAATGATGTGATAAACGTAACGTCGTCGATGCTATAGACCTTCTCTTGAACGTTCATTTATTATGTGTGTTACAATTACGCAATAACATTAGCAGATTTTTACTGCAGAAATTGCAAGACATAAACGCCGCGTGAAGGGAATTAGCTTCGATGACGTTACTTGCGTGTATGTATGCGTATCTTAGGGGTAAGCGATTAATTTTGTATAGCACAGCGGGTGTGTAAGCGACATGGTGTAATTAGCGCATTAACGAGAAGTAACTTCATTTCATAGCCCTCTCTATATTCTGTACCTCGTGTATTCACAACGCGGTTTCTCCGGTTAAGGAACCGCGTACATGAATGGATATTGATTCTGTCTCATGTCCTTTAAATACATAATTACCGTGAATTAACCGAATGGCAAATTCTCGGTGCGTCGAGAATCGCGTAATTACCGTAATAATTATACAATGTTTACGCAAGGGAATATAGTTGATCTCATTGAATAAATGCACCTGAATAATTCATTCTGAAGTTCAATAAAACCGATGAAATTGAGTAATTTTGAGCATTAAGGTTTGCTCCAAATAAAAATATGGCCATTTTATGAAGGTAATAGCATTTCTGTTCAATTTGATCAATTATTTTTCTTGCCTCTAATTCACAATTGCAACAAATCTGATTTGCACTGACCTCTTTTGTCTAAAATGTTTTTCGTCTGTCATTGATATTATGGTGCGGTATGTATGAAAGATTGTCACTCTGTGTCATCAATGATTCACCATCCGTCATTGTTCTCTTGTAGATAACATTGTTACTCTCTGTAATTACCGTGAATGTTCGATATAAGGTAGGTTACGGAACATAGGTTACGAATATCGTTATAAACTATTTATAATTTGAACAGGTAGTCATAAACCAACCGTCGTGCGATGATTAGGAAAATTGCAGAATTGTGACGCTAGTAGAGATATTTAACGGTACATAGTGTACATAGGACGCGATTTTTACAGTAACAATTCTGCGATGTAAAAGTCTTTTGATTAAATATATTTTTTACAAAAATATTACGGAGCAAGTTATCACTCCGACTAAATGACATTTAATTTATTAAATACGAATTTACTTTTGCGAATTGATTCTTAGAAGTGCAAAATTGAATCGCATGGCGGTACAAGCTCGAGCACCCGAATAATTAACGCAAAAATAAGGAAAATAGTCGTAAACTAATTTATTGGAATAGTTTTAGCGTTTAGCGTAATGGTAACATTTATAACGGTAGCTTGCCAGTATAAATAGAATATAAGGTAATTTATAAAATAATTTCTTCGTGAATTTTTCGGAAATGTAATTACCTAACGATATCGTTATGAAACCGTGCATTGGCGGGCAAATTTTGGATCGATTTTTGTTAATAAAAATGCTGAAGAAGAGTGTCAAATGATAATTCGTCTTGTGATGGTGTGCGGATGTTATACAAATACGTACAAACGTCAGTTTTTCGTGCTTTTATATCGCCAAAAGGATTATTTTACTAAAATAGCGATTTAATTGTGATACGCACCGACAACATTCATTCGTATTACAAAAGAATGTCTTATTGCAAGTCAAATAATTTCTTCGTAAAAAATACCATTGCAATGAAATTTCTATAGAGACCCAAAGTTGTTTTAGCGAAACAATTTTTTACGCTACTTTGTGTACAATCCGCCGACATAAGTAAACATAAACAGCATCGTTATAATTGACATAGAAAAATCCAGCAAGAAAATAGCGAAGGCGCAAGCTTTGGCAAACCGAGGCTATTTAATGAATCATATAGGTGTAATAAAAAAAATAGTGGTACGAACATGAATGGCGTACCGGCACGATACGTAACCGAAAAAATCCGGACGTCAATAAACGCATGAAACAACCAATTATTATTGTAGTACAGCAATCCTGTAGTCTGGTTTTATTATCGCCGATCGTACATACACCATTCCTATACAATGTATCGTAACAGTATTTAGCTATCGCACTAATGATAATAAAGTGAGGAAGACCAGTACCAGGCGATTTTGTCCTTCATTCAGCGTCCACGTTATAAAATCCCTTGTCCTGTAATCGTTGCCAATGTTCCCTCTAATTTTTTCGCTGACTGCGCGGTACAAAAGTATATGTCAGCACAAATGTTCAAAATGTATGTAAAAGTGTGCTAGTGGGGGGGGTGTCCTTTTTGCCATTTTTAGATGCAATTCTTTTATAAAACGAAATAAAAAAAATGGCGAACAAGCCCATTGTGCGCAGAATACAAAAACGGCTGCGCAACTTTTGAAAAATTAGTGCGCGGCCGCGCACCCGCGCAGCTTTGTGGGAACTTTGGTCGTTGCCTTTTCTATTGCTTCGCCTTTGTAGCAGAGTAATCGCAAAAATAATGACAAAAATCGTAAAATAATGTGGTTTCATTGTGAATGTATGAGATTAATGTAATCCTTACATGTAACAATTCCTTTCTTGTTCCTACTTTTGAGAATTCTTATTCATTTTAAATATAGCTTGATTGTTTAAATCTTTTTGTAGAGACTCGAGAATGTTTTGTTGTGTAAGATTATTTTTCTGCGAAAAGTTCCGATGGTGGAGTAATATTCTTCGCTATGAGAAGGGCCTTCCGCAGGAGGAGACCGGCAGAGGCAATAGGTGGTCTCTATTAATTTTGCCGTTACGGAGATTTCGGGAGTTCCTACTGTCTCCGACGACACGTGCTCCAGCGTAGATGGTCCCCTTTGCACGGTGGCTTCATAACGTCGCACGAGGGACCATCTGGTGTGTTAGCAAAGTAAATTGATTAGCGGAGTAACCCCATAACGACGTTTACTCCGAACCATGCTTCACCGGACCATTCGGCAACGAGAAGTTCGGCAACTGGACGAATCCTTTCTAATGCAATCAGCGAAGTTTCCTGTCACCGTCTACCTCCGGCAAACGGCAAACGGGAACTATTCCGTGTCCATAAACTTCCCTTTTACCAGACAAAATCTTCTCGTAGGACTATGCGCCCACGTCGTTTGAAAACAGGGGGAATTACAGTTCTCTCGATAGTTATGTGACAAAAATTGATTTATTTCGAAATAAATTTATTATTTCATACCGTTTGATCGCAAGGTGATATGAAAATAATACGTATCCTTTGTTCCAATGTTAAAACGTGATATATGTCATAGTGTCCTCTCTGAACAAAACCTCCATGAATCCATGCGGTTATTCTCGTTCTCAGACGATTGTAATTTATCTAAATTATTGATCGACCAACCGTCTATGGATAAAAGACCGCTGCAGTGCAGGAATTTTAAAATTGAAGACCGTTATTGAAGCACGGTAATCTTGACAGGGGTAAATACATCGAAAATTCATATCCAAAGGAGATCAATGAACATGGATGTCGTGTAACTAAACGATCGTATCAGAGGGCAACAACCTTTGAGTTTACTCTATGTTAAGCCTGCGTCGTTCGCTCACGAATGGTTTGGACGATTATTCCACAAGCAACGCTGAGTCTCACTGGAATCAACAGTTTACCCTGTACCGTCCTCCTGTTTAAATTATCGGCTATACTTCGTTGATGTTTACGATCGGTCTCTCAATAATTCATATGCCTACTGTGCTTGTTACAGTTAAGCGCGCGTCTATGCGATAAAAGACAAAGGAATCTTAACTCACTTTGAAACTCTCTCCATATTACTTGGAGCTTTTAAATTTCCCATTTCTCTACACATTTTATACTCTTTGTTTTATTAGTGAATTAGTGATCATTCGATTTCCGGAAAACGTTAACAAAGGGATGAGATTAAAAGGAATATAAGAAATGAAACTTCAGTATGAATAGAAGAATTTCAATATATTGTTGACTTATTATTACTGTACAGAAGTTGTTTATTTACAATCCACGGACAGCATTGCTGGAATTTTGTTTAACGTATCTAACAAGCCTTAAAACTGCTGCTGGGGTGACGCCGGCCACTTTATTAGCAGCAGCAATCTGCAGTGTAAATATATTAAGTAGTTATTATTATAATGTTTAGGAAATATTACAGATACACAGTACTTACGGTTTGCGGTTGCACTTGCATGAGTTTTTCCCGGTCTTCTATAGATAAGTTTAAGGAAGTTCTGAAACAAATATGAGTGAAAATCATTATTATAGAGTTTAAAAAGTGCCAAAGTATTTTATGTAATGCAAATTTACGATTTATAATCGATATCCTTTGGGATGATTAACTGTTCGTTTCGTCTTAATTCTTCGACTTCAAAGCTTTGCTCTTCTATGGCATGTGCATACGTTGCTTCGATCTAAAATTCCAAAACCTTCAAGTATACTAATATTTATATATATTTTACTTTTTCATCAGTAATTATCAACAAAAATTTACCTTTATCCTCTGCGCTAAAATAGGGTCAATGTCGAGATGCCCAAAGACATCTGGCATAGCTTGAGCTATTTTTTCGAAATTAATCTTATCATCAGTTATCGACAACATGTCAAAAGCCGACCTGTAGTTGTTGCTTTTGGATTGCTTAACATTCAGTATTTCTCGCCACTGTTTCGTCATTAGAGTAACAGATTTAAGCAGTTCAACAGTTTCCTCTATTCTCAACTGCACGTTTCTCGTCCGTTCAATTCTTTCTTTAGAGACACAGCCAGACTCGAACCCCTTTTCCGTAAGCCTGCGATCCGCGTTATCGGGTCGCAAACTCAGTCGGAATTCGGCTCGACTTGTGAACATTCTGTAGGGTTCTGTAGTACCCTGCGTGGTAAGGTCGTCGATAAGCACGCCTATGTAACCTTCAGTTCGACTTATGATAAGAGGTGGTTTCTGCAAAACCTGCAGTCAAGGCAAACAATAAGCAACGATTATACAATACAATCAGCGTTATGTAAATTTAGGTAAAATATGTGGTCGATATCATGTTCTTGGGCACATTGGATGGTGCAAATATTTATACCTGTGCAGCAGCATTTATCCCGGCAACGATACCCTGCGCAGCTGCTTCTTCATATCCTGTTGTTCCATTAATTTGCCCCGCAAGGAACAACCCAGGAATTTTTTTAGTCTCCAATTCTACCGTTAGCTCTCGTGGATCAATATAATCGTATTCCACGCCGTAACCAGGTCTTACTGTAAAGGAATTGTATAAGTAAATAATTCAATAAATCAATATTGTACACAAATCCAGTGCGTGTTAGGTAAAGGTTTCTCAGAAAAGTGAATATTGGACGACCGTAAGCTCACCTACTTTAGCATTTTCCAGTCCTGGAATACATTGTATTAGCTCCTCTTGTTTGTCGGCTGGAAGAGTACAGGATAATCCTTGCGGGTAAATTAGTGGCGAATCCAGACCTTCTGGCTCAAGCCACACTTGATGTGAATTGTTTTTAAATTTTAAAACTTTGCTCTCTATGCTAGGACAATATCGCGGTCCTGTTACTTCCTCGGTAACGTGCAAATTGCAATGCATGTTATCGACTACTACTTTTGCAACTGCAAAGTTGGTGTGCGTGAGATAACACAACAATTGCTTATCTACAGGTATCCAAACAGTATCATTCATGAAGGAAAATGGCGTTGGAACTGGATCCGGCAAATGTGGAATACATTTTGAGTAATCTATCGTTGCTGCTTCAATTCTTGGTGGTGTGCCTAAAATTTATAGTAAAAACATTTAGAGGTTCTTAATTTTGTGTTTTATAGATATTTGCACTCGAAAATCAAATAAAAACCAACCAGTTTTTAGTCTTCCCATTCTGAAGCCAAGTCTTTCCAGTGTGTTTGCTAACCCGATACTCGGTTCATCGCCCATTCTACCAGCTGGTCTCTTTTCCAAACCAATGTTAATCTGTCCTTTTAGGAAGGTCCCTGTTGTAATCACTACCGTGTCACTAAATATTTTTGTTCCATCCTCTGCAAAAAAAAGGTTAATGTAAACCGATTCGTTTGGAATGGAAAAAGAAGTATAACCTGCCATAACGTACTGAGAATGATCCCGCGACATTTTGCAGAACCTTCTTCTAAAATCAGATCTTCAACGGATGCTTCGCGTATTTCTAATCCTGACAAGTTGAAAAGCTCTGTCTGCAGGTGTCTTTTGTATAAACTGCGATCAATCTGCGCTCTAAGGCCCCAAACTGCTGGACCCTTCCTCTTGTTTAGAACTTTGAAATGAATACCGGACATATCACAAATTCGGCAACATACACCATCGAGTGCATCTACTTCCCTCATGAGATTCCCTTTGCCAATTCCTCCAAATGATGGATTGCAGGACATTTCACCTGAAACATTGTTCTGTTAATGAAACATCTTCAGAACTTTTGACAAGCTTGTCAGCCAAAAATAGTTACCTATTGTGCTTTTTTTATGTGTAACTAGTAATGTTTTTGCACCCATTCTAACTGCGGCAGCACAAGCTTCTGTTCCAGCATGACCACCACCAACCACGACCACATTATATTTATTATCAGTGATGCTCGTAGTGACATTTCTTATTATTTGATATGCCAGTTGTTTACAATTTGAACTACCAAAAGGTAGCCTGACAATTCTGAGAGCCATTGTGGATAATGTAACTTCATATGTCCCTGTAAAAAAATAACTTCTTTGTTATACCATATATTAAGCTATTTCATACTGTATACTTTTTAAAAATAATTGTAAAAAGGTGATAATGGACAAAGAAAAAGACTCATTTGATTTTGAAACATCTATTTTTGAATGGCAGTGTGACTCACTGTGTACAAATAAATAAAAATAATACTTAAACATGAAGAAAAATTGTACAAATTTATTAGACAGATACATGATAATCCTTATTTTTCAATTTTCTATAGATTGAAATATATCTGACAATGTCATGAATTTTAGGTAAAATAAACTTTTCACACATAATCTCTTTATTCATATGGTTTAAATCAGGATGATTCAAACTATCTAAAAATTTGATAACAAAGGTAAAGCAATTCTTTGTAATGCTATGATAATTTGGACTATTCCATTTAGAATCCTGTGACATCATTTGCAATATATTGTCCCAATGAACATCCCATGATGGTGCAGTTAATTTTAGCGCAATACAATCTGTCCACTGTGCATAGTCATTTATAACTAAACCTCTCTCATCAAATTCAAACACTATGCCTTCAGAGTTTACAATTGCAATATGTAGATCATTCTGAACATTGTAGTTGTCAAGGAAATTGCCAATGGATGGTTTCACAACAATTGTTGTTGGTTGATATCTAGCATTTGTACAAGGGTATGGCAGGCAGAATGGTTCTAGGATATAACTGGAAATAATAGAGTTGCACAATGGACATTTTTCTGGGATGCTTTTACAAAAAATAGTTTGTGAAACACAGTGACGGTAACATATTATTCTAGGATCACGACTCATGATATAAAATCATTTAATATATACCAATGTGGTTTATGATGCAGCACAAGTTATCCTCTTCCACTCTTTCGCAGTTTTAGAGGTTATAATTATAAAGGTTAAAGCCTTTTGATGAAATTCTTACGTTGAAATACAAGGTTACTCTGCCCGTCTTTATCACCTGTGCAACATATTTAATTTACAAATGATCGGAAGAACATGATAAAGTCTTTAAGATATATAAATATTACAATGAATAATCCACTTACAATTATAGGTTAACGTGCGTATCGAAACTAAACTGACAACATATATTCCCTTAGAATGCTTTTTCTTTGATAAAATACGTAAAAGATTATATTATCTGTTGAGATTAATAACCTTCTGATAATAAAACTGCATAATCTGTGTGATCTGTACTAATTGTATTTGTCTGTCATTCTTAACGTACGGTATGAGTAATGAATGAACTCGCAGGGACGTATTACTAACGACCGCATGGATACACCATTCGGGTATCAGGTCATTTTTAAGTTTTCAACATTCAATAAACATTCAATTTAAACATTCAATAAAATTCACTGAATTTTTGAATGAAATTCTTTCAGACAAAAAATATTCCAAACCGTTGTTATCAGTAAAATTGTCAATGACAATGATTGAAATTTTCTTGGAGCAGGTAGGAATGAATGAAAACTGAATTTATGCTGCTCGGTGCAGTATTAATGAAAAGATATCGTTAAATGGCAAGAAAGAAAGAGAAATAATGAAACTGCCGATTAAATTGCTCATAGAATGATTTGAATTAGTCTCTCGGTTGACTAGAACATTAGCGATTAGTTAGAGTGGGGGCCACGTACCGCGTGGGGCGCTGTTGTACTAGCAGCTGATTCGAAGGGGAGTGCGGAACAGTTGTGCTCGAACCGCGTTTCAAGGTGTGTGTTGTGCCGGTGCCGCGATACGACATTCCGCGTTATTCGCGTTTGCAGTGCCGTGACATTCGTGCCCGATATAACTGTGACAGAGCCGAGCCCTTCGGACCTGGCGTTATCACTGCGTGCCAGCCTTTGCGAGAGGGACATTGCCAAGCATCAAAGGAAGCCGAAGGAAAAGGGCCCCTGACAGTGGAAGAAAAGGGCGACAGTATCATCGGTACTGATGAAACGCGGTTGACGGGTGAGTTTTTGAACTGTACATTGGTATATCCGCGATGACACATCGGTCGGCCAGTCTAGAAAGCATCCTCGAAGCTGCACGTGACGTCGTCGAAGGACACGCGAGAGATCGGCATCGAAAACGGAACGCACACGTGAGACTCGTGTTCTCTCTCTCTCACGAGGTGACTGACACCTGATGCGTCAATGACCATGCCACGCGTATTTCTCGCGTGTATGTTTCGATTAGGTGCATGTAAGACGCTCCCATAGGTCTACTTGTGTCCCGTTGCCAGAAAAATGCGTTTAGATCTCATGACATCAATGTCTCGCAATCTCTATAAATGTCACCCTGCCGACACGCGATGGAAATACGATATTACACGAGCTCGCTGACGACCAGTTTATGGGAATCTTTTCTCACGCGTATAAATACCAAAGAATAGGGAGTACCCGAAAAAAAATAGACGCAGTTAAAATTCCATTAATGTTAATCTCACCAGTCGAGCGCTTGTGTCTGTCTTGTCAGTCAGATGCGTTTGTTTTTTCCCGTGTAAGCGTATTGGGCTGCGGTAGGTTATGTCAAGGATCTACAGAATAACGAGACCTTTTTCATGAGAGAATCAAGAACGCAGATCGTGTCCCACGATAACTCTCTTCACTCTCTCCGCATACCAGCATCCGTGACGCATCGCAAACCAAACAAGGAAGTTTCAATTGACTCCTCCGCTATTCCAATTATTCAAAATATTCGTAAAAAAGTCATCAAAAACCTTTTGAACATCCATCTTTTACACTGCCGCATTACCTGTAACTTTAGTATAAATATCCCACGTGACCTTTGCAGTTTAAAACTCACTCAATGCAAGGAAGCAATTGGTAAGCAGAATCGATCGCTTTGCCATGTATGCAGAGGTCCACAGCTTAGTTTATAAATATCCTACCCTTTGTGAATGGCGAGCAGGCCACTTTTCCGCGAATAGTATATAATGATATAAGGCTCCTTTCATCATCCTGGTACTTCAGCAAGGCCAGGCAAGAAACCAGGCGTAAACACGTTAGAGCCGGTATTCGTTTTATTTATTCTTTGCGGGTACTCTAATTCCAGTTATGCCATTACAGCATTTCGATGCAGGGAAGGTTTCTCATATTTTACATTCTCAGCGTTCACTTGGTGATGAAAAATTTTCGCATGAAAAATAGTATGATGGGGACAGAAAAAATAGCATAATATTTCATGTGACATAGTTGCGTGATATTTAAGATTTTGTAACTACTCGATATGGTTAAGCGTTCAAAATGAATATGACCTACTTAAGTGAAAAAACGATTCCGCCGGGTGTAATGGTTGAGCATAAAAATGAATAACTAGTTCTAACGAAGTATTAACGACCCTTTACAAATGTGGTACTCAGAGTAATCGTCCGCAAGAGTTTCAGCCATAACTTAGAATTTATGTTGTAAGCGCTAAAATACGAAAGTTTAAATTACTCTGCTAAAACCGTGGAGAAAAAATGTTAAGGATTTCACTTCGAACTCATTTTCAATCGCAAATGTATATAACAACATTCGTTACGGTTGTAATCGAGTATTCAAAAAATTATGTGCATTATAAATTTAAATACCGAAGTATTAACGAAGGCATTTAATCGTAAACCTAATGAAACAAAATTAATATGTTCCAACATTTGTAGGTTACCACTCTCATGAAGATTTTTGAAATTGTTTACTGAGTGCAGAACGTTAGTTTCCTTCACTGTTGTTGCTTTCCGGTGTTTCCTGTGCTACAAAACGTGGGACATCGGCTTACAGCTATAAAGTCCAAGGACTGCGTACACGAACAAATCTGGTTTACAGCCTATAACAGACCGTGTAATCTCCCTCTCGTATTTTATTCGCAATCGTTACTCCTAACAGGCGGGTTGCTCTACGCAACGGCTCTGCATTTTTCCGAGACGGCAGTTTTTTTTAAGCAAAAATATTTAGGCTCCTGTTGCAAAAAGCAGCATACAATCTGACCCGGTGCTTTAAAATCACGGATTATTTTAAGCACAAAGAGGATTCAATTTAATATTCGGCTTATACATTTTTCCTGCAGCAAACCGATTTCGCTTACGGTTGAAATGGAGCAAAAGTTTATTGCTTATCATGGCGTAAAAGCGGTATTACCCATTCGATTCATTAATGGGATGTTTAACGTCCGGCCAAATGATCGATCGTCGTCTAATGTTCCTTACCGTTTCGAAATACACGATTGCATTGCAGCACTGCGATTTTCCCAGTTTACATGCGATTTGACTCCTACGCCAGCGAAGATACCATAAATCATGCTCCCGCAAATGCGTTATGTACATACGCTATTTTATATCCTTAGCACGTGACCGGAAATCCACACTGGCCCGATTTCCGATATCTGTAACACGACAATGCCGTATCGAGCTTTGAGACGGTCGTCGTACATCATCCGGGAAAGTTGCCCCGGAATTCACACAAAGATTTCCACATTTTCGTACGCAAATAAACGTAGAAGAACCAGGGAATTGTCGTACGAGATAGGAAGTGGTAACATTGCACATTTATTCTTAAATACTTAACTTACTCTAGCACTATTTTTTGTGCAATATTTCATTCTGGGTCATTGAAAATTCTTCAAAACACGGTGTAGGCCGTGAGGGGTAAACATTCGTAGATAAATTTGGCAGAAGAAACGGAGAAACCGCTGGTGAAACTGTAAGACGAGAACTAATGATCACGTATACGTGTTTATGTCACGTACAAAAACAGCAGCGAATTCAGCGTGGTTCCCTGTAATTGAAGCGGACGGTGTCGTTGCATATCTCATTAAGGAATCATCAGCGCGTTGCATACATATTTTGCATGCCTTCGTTAACTAGGTCGGCACGGCAAAACATAGCGCACGAAGAACATGGAGATACGTCGGCGAAATAATGTTTCGTGAGAGAAATTCTCTACGAGTCATTTCCGCGCAAGTGATCTCATTAATGAACACTTTTCTCCACGCTAGGAAGGTGATATTAATCGGAGCTAAATGTTCTCGTTGGAAGGTAGATCCCAACTTCGAGGAGCCTCGAAGTTTAGGCCCTTTTTACACCTCCTTTTTTTCTAGCCCGCCTGTCTTGAGCTTTTTTTCAACTTTCACTAGC
Organism: Hedychridium roseum; assembly: GCA_963989215.1. NCBI lineage: Eukaryota > Metazoa > Arthropoda > Insecta > Hymenoptera > Chrysididae > Hedychridium > Hedychridium roseum. Next base: position 5,225,575 of record OZ022312.1, on the reverse strand, counting down.
CGCCATTGAAGAAATATTCGCCCGCCGGTTGCGCTTAGTCGATTGCAACTTTATGCCTCGGGGCAATTGAGCTCGGCATATCCTTTTTTCCGCGCTGTTGCGCTCCGTTTCGAAAGAAACGCGAGTGGGTATGTTAATTTCTACGTATTGAAACATATGCGTCGCTCGAGCGAACGCTCTGCAAGTATAACTAGAGTACCTGAACTAAATTTTCCTGTCATTACGTATCCCCATTTTTTTTGGCGTTCGTCGTTCACGGAGGAAAAGGTGCTGGTACGAACCCCTGACAATAGTTTGTTGCAGCGGAAATTGCGTGTTATCGATTTTCCACGTAGAAATATCGTTTAACTGGTTTTGCATTCTTAATCACCCGATTTACACGGTCACATTTATCTTGCCTTAACGTCATTATCTGAATATTGTAGCCGTAGGAAAGTTATGAACAGAGAACGAAAAGCACGAGTGTCGTCGATATTCGTTCGGCGTGATTCTTCCTGCCAACGATCACTGACTTGCGCTTCATTTCCACGTGGAAAGTTATGAAATGCCCGGATGAAAAGTAAAACGCCAGCGAATCGGTATTGTTTCCCCCGAAAACGGGACGTTGGATAGATGGAAAATTTCAATATCCGTCGGACGTACATCCGGCAGCCGGTTGGTCCGGCCGGATCGATGGTCATTTTAATTGAAACTTTGACAGTCCAGTACGTATATGGCTGACAATCGAAGAGAGGCAATTAAGATTGAATCGACGACGTGCCGAACAATTTTCAATGGCTGCTCAAACTTTGCGACAGTTGCCATTAAAACCGTTTCTCATTGGCCTTTACGCTACTCGGTTTTAGCTTGAGAATGTCACTTTGAAACGATCTACAATACATCCCACTTTTAACGAAGATTTAACGGCTTCATTATCATCGTCTGGGGAATCTCGAAGTTATGTTTTGAATTAAATCCAATGTTCTCTTGTTCGTTATTATTCCGAATAATTGGTAGCCGTAACATTTCTTTTGTTTCCACGTTGAAAACATTTCTTCCGCAAATTGTAAAAACCTTACTACAGCATGTCGTACTCTTCTCTTGTGCGTTTCCCTTAATTATTTAGTTGGTACGTTATTCGCAGGACTTTCACGAGAACGCCGATCGTTTGACCCGGATTTTTCGTAAAATTTGGAATCCCGTGAACGGCAAACTGCTGGTGTTGTGAGACGAAAAGATGGCAGTATAAATACGGGTGTGTTTTACGAGGATAACGCGAATGCGTGGCGTGTGCATGTGCGACCCCGTAAAGAGAATATCTCGAGGGATGAATGAACGACTCATTTGCGAGCTGGCGCTGAAACTTTCAGCGCTGGATGAGCCGTGACGGTACGCGCCAACATCGACATGAAGGCATAAACTGCTGACGTTTTACTCGGCTTTTAACTTTCATCGCGCAATGCAATCTAGCCGGAAACTTGCAATTGTCAAGCATCCACCGAACTTGTCGCGTTTTGGCCCTTTGTTCGCCGTGAATATTCTTCCGGCGGAAATGGATCCGCGCTTTTTTACGGCCGGTTTACCTAGCCGATTTTACGATGGGAATTGATCGGCGGAAAATGGCGATGCATTCCCTTTCAAAAACATCCCCGGGATTTGTGCGCAATTGGATTTTCCTCACTGAGTTTCTGCCCTTTTCATCGAGTTTTTCGTATTTACATTTCATTTAGTTTTATGTATTAAACGGATAGCATATTCCTTGGAAATAAGGCAGGAAATGTTAATGGAAACAGACCCTCGGTGGATGATATGCTGTGAAATACATGGCGCCTTATTAGTTAGGAAAACTTCTGTTTTTTCGGTTCCTTGTGGATTGTTATTTATCCCGATTAAGAATGTGTGAGAAGGAGACGATGACAACGGACGAACCATGCTCAATTATCCGATGAGCGATTACGTGCTGTTGCCGTGGCGGATTATTCAATTTCCCCGTCATTTGTGAATTAGGTTACTCTCAATGCAAACAACGAGCGAAACGGAGCTCGCGAAATTCACGGTCCACGGCAAATATCCGCGGCATTTGCGAAGTGCAAACCATCTTTGTCCTTCCGCGTCTATTTACCTGGAGAAGCCAGCCTGCAAACCGGTGTCGACTTGAATAATAGGGCAAACACTGTGCGTAGGTCTGCTAGTCCGCGTGAAATAATCCGGAAACTCCGTAGTCATTGAAACAGGACTGGCAAATTGAAAACCGTCTGTTCTATCGGCAAAATGGATTCCACATTTTTACGTGTCGAAACGGACGAACCAGTCCTCGCTATATATTCGTTTTCATTTATCCTCGATATTAAATATTTTCCTTTATAAATTTTTTGTAGTCGTGGCGCAAAACATTGGTCTACTTCATTTGTGCGTCAGCTATATTGCATGAGCTTGGTATTCGTAAATAGAATCATAGGGTATAAATGCCATGAAAGAACTTCATATAGGTTGGTCGAGCGTGGAATTTTTTGACGGCGACAGAAAAACGTAGTTTTTTCGGCTGCACCTTGCGCGATTTTAAAAGTATTTACGGCGTTTCTCCCACAGTTGACCTTTGACGTTGCTCTGTCGGGGCTGCACTTTCATCCGCGAATAAAAAGATACGATCGGGCGTATTGAGTTCATCGAGGTTAAAATTTCTATTATACGTCGTTGGCGGATCGATCGATCCATTGTACGGAAGGCAGAGATGAATGCCGACAAACCGAACGATCTAGTTTCTCCGTGTATCTCGCCTTTACGTTCCTCTCCCGTCTCGTTGGTATTTTCCTCTTTGCCGCGCCAGTTTCTCCCATCACCGCTGTTCGTGTAGCTTCGCCTTTGCATTCGCGGTAGAACGCGAACTTGCACTTTCGCTCGCTGTTCCCTTGCTGTTTCACCTTCTTCCACGACGACTCAACCGTCCTATTCCCTTCGCCCCCCCCCTCCCCCCGCTCTTCGTCAATTCCATCCTCTGACATTTTCGTGCAAAAGACGAAACGCCGGGAGGCGAACAGGACTCTGCCAGAGGGAACACTTTAAATCGGAACTTTCCTTCAGTTTCGCACCTGATTACCTCCGGTACACGCGAAGTATTGCACGTCCGTGTACTCACAAATGACATCACAATTTTGAAGAAAGACGAAAATTTTACTTCTTGGAGGATGTGTCATTCGTATTCTGTACTGGATGTTTAAGGTTTTCATCAGTTTTAATATACACTTGACGTTACGCGAGAATACACATGATCTTTGATAAAGCCCAAGACGAGGTCTCGAGCTCCTTAAAAAAAGCCATAAGTTTAGAATTTCGCGAAATTTCACGTTCCGCCGGGCCGTTTTGCATCTTTAATATGTTATAACCGAAACGCCGTGGCTCGAGACACGATCTATGCCGGTAATACCTCGCCTCTGCCAAGGTATTTCTGAAGTCCATATAAAGTAAGAAAAAGTGGAGCAGCGTTGCCGGGCGGCGGAAATGCGAAAGAGGCCGGTTCGAAAATTCGACACACGAGGACCCGCGATATTGGGTTTTCCCAGCGAATGTGAGATTGGCAGAGTGCACTTTCCGATGGGAATTATTGGATATTCCCCTGGGGATCCAACGGCGACATCATCTTGACCCACATGCAGACACACAGACTGCCTGATATATTCATTCAGCGGGCGAGTCCTTCCACACCCCTCACTCCCCCCACCCACCCGGTTCTTTGCCATTTAGATTCTTGCGTTTCACGTGTTTATGCACTTGTGGGCGCGAATACCGTGTACTCGTCACCGCAGGCAAATGTACGTCAGGGCCGTACATTGTTTTGCGAAATAACAATGTGCGCGACGACGGGTCGTCGGCCGGGATCGATCTGCCCTGCGTTTCGCTGAAATGTCGCCATTGTTCTCCCTTTCGGCGGAAAGCGCACGAAAAAATAAAACTCCTGCCAAGAAAAGCCCCGCATCGTAACTGCTTCACGCAGACTTTCCTGCACATTCATTTCTCCCATTATCTTCTACCGCGTCACCCGGAAGAGATTAAAAAACGTAATTCCCATTTACAATAACGACGCTGGATTTTACTTTTTCTCTGTCTATTATTACTACATTCATTGACTGACTTCTCAGACTCATTTTTCACTTCTAAAAACATTAATAGGATTAGCCTTTATATTTAATAAAAGACACGTTTCTTCGGTACTTGTTTTTATGCTTATATTTCGTTCTGTGTCATTGATTTTTCGTGGCTTCTATTTTCCACGTTTTCTCCCGTCTTTTGTGCCTTCCGCTCTCTGGGACTAGTACGTCCATTTAAAATCGTTATACAGCGGAGCATCCCTTGTGACCGTTACGGATGGTTCTTAACCAGGGAAGACGCTGGATTACGCCGTGTGGAACGCGACGGTTTACAGGACACAGGGGAGCAATGAGTCCTAACACACTCATTATGCGCAACCCCGTTTCCGCAAGTACCGCTATGTGCACGACTGCTGCGGGGAAAGTTAAGGACGATCCATGTACACTGGATGATTAGCATTTCTGCCACGCAGCCGTGCATGTAAAATTGTATTGTTCCCCCCGTTTTCTACACTCCTGGTTCTTCGTTACATTAAACTTACGCGGCGAACATTACCGAGCCACTTAATTACTTGGCTTCTGTTGAAACAAGAAGGCGTGGTTACCGAAAGACTTTATAGCCACAGTTCTGCGTCAAATTCCACGTAAACCTGTAAGTTCGCGAAAGGATGGCCTCGTAGAAACTTATATTAAAATTAATGAGCTACAACAGTTTCCATAGGCAACGGTGAAGTATATACCTATTAGCTTTTCTGTACCTTGTATCTGCGCGCAAACGTTCGCGGTGATTGTTGAATCAATTTGAGAAACCATTAGTTACGCGAGGTTCTATTCAAACCAAACAGAAATTAGAATGAAAGCACGTTCTTCCTCGGTGCGATAGAATTTTCCGAACATTTCATAGCGATAAAGTACAGACGTTTTTATTCCCCCAAGTACAATGTAAACGCCGCTCGGGTTACGAATATTTCGCGCAGAGCTCGACGTTGATAAAGCATAAAACGATATGCGTCACGAGCATATGAAACGAATTGATTTCCACTCCAGGTCGCCTTGAGTCCTGCAATTCCATTTATCGAACCGGCCAGTCGGTCGTGCATAATCTAATCGCAGTTTCGAGCCTTTCGCAACTCACCCGACCATTTCACAAAGGACTAATTCCATGCGATTATCAATCCCTCAGGATCCCCAGAAATTAAACCAATTTTATCCTAAGCTCATATTGTCAGGTTAAATTTACGCGCTACCGAAAAAACAAAACTGGCCAAAAGTCTTGAAGAACGGATAAACATCATTTTATCGTGCATAATTTCGATTCATAGGATTTTCCTGTGGTACCGTAAAATCATCTGCTGGTAGTTAAGCTTTTTTTATCTCGGCCCTGAAAACCCAGTTAGCGGTAATTAAGGTAATTGGCCGTGCCGTAAAATCTGCGAGCTTCAGTTTTACACAGGGCTCGCGTAGTACGGTTGATAAGGAATAGATCTTCCATATAGGAAGGCGGCCGACGAGGAAGAGGGAGAGGAGGAGGAGGAGGAGGAGGAGAAAGTACTTGTAAAGTGCATAGGCGGAGAATGGAGTTGGCAGGTCGCGTACAAAAGCTTCTTCGTAATATCCGCGCGGAGGGAGAGCAACAGTTGCACGATTCGGGCGTTTACAGTAGGCAGACTGGCGCGGGTGGCGAAATCGCGGATGGGCTTCCCCCTGGCCTGGCCGCTGGCACTCGTTGAAAAGCGGACCAGCACGGCCAGAGAATGGGGGTAAGGGGAAGTCGTTGCTTCCATTGGCTGCCGTAAATTATAGACATGCACTTAGGTAAAGTGCGGCCCAAACGCTCGTCGTCGCTCGCGTTTTCCCTTTGCATTCGTTTCTAGGCCCACCCATCCATGTGTGTGAGTGAGAGTTTCTGCGTGTGTCCGCGTCTAACAACGTACCAGCCAAGGATGAGGCTGGCATTAACGCCTACCCGAGATTTCGACAATTTTAACCGCGTTCTACCCGTTGTTCCGGTTCGGAAATGAATAAAATACTATAGCATTTCAGGGAAAAAGTACAGTAAGAGATTTGGTGTAAAACACTGGACCTAGCTTCCTCGCGTTAAAGTTTACGTTTAAGTTCTCCCAGTTTAATACATTTTTCTACGACTACGTGTAGTGTCGAGTTTTTGTAAAGCAAAGAACGAGGCAAATAGCTGAATGACTTTTTACAGTAGAATAGACTTCGGGTAGATTTTATCGTGTGCACGCAACTGTGTACGTTAACTGCGTTAATTGTGCACGTATGTGCATCTTCTCGTGCACGAACGTTTAGATAGTTTTGCGCAAGTTCAAATTCGGGCCACTGCGAATGAATATTTCGGCGTTTGCCCTGCCGTTGCTGCGCTAATTCTGCACGTTGCAAATTTACGTGAATGCAATTGCGAGTCCACGATTTCTCCATTATCCCTGAATCCTCTCTGTTTTCTCAGGGTTTTCTCGGAAATTCGCCCTCGGCCCGTTTATCCAGTTTATATATATTAATTCTCTATTTGAGGTACGGTGTACCCGCGCGAAATACGCGTGGAACGTGATCGTCATTGAAGTTAGACATAACACAACTATTCCTTGCCACGGAGATGCATTACATCTCGCATTCAGCGTTCCCCGCGAAATATTTTGCCGGTACAACAAAACCCACGTCCCTGCGGTAATCTGTTTCCCAAAAATGCGTAAAAACGGAAAATTCAGCACACGTTTATGTAAACTAAAACGAATCGAAAAACCCGTTTCGTCTCACCGTACGCCCGGTGATTTTGCAGTTTTCAGCAAAGCTTGGGAATGAGCGGAATCTGTTTAACACTTTTCCCCGGTAGATGAATCGATTGGCTGGGCCATTAAGAGCGATACGGCCGAGGGTCGACGTAAATCAGCGCACACAAATCCGCCTGGCCGGCCTGATATACACGGAAGAGTGTAATTAATCAGCGAGATTCAATTCTGCGCGAGGAATTATTTATCGAAGGTAGCGAGCCAGTGTGATCCGCCGTTAAGACGGCAGGTTGCCCGAAAATCGCGGGGGAACACGCTAACCGTTCCAAGGTCTGCAATTAGTCGGCTAGAGTGGAAGAAGAATCGGGGTAGTTACGTAACGGGGAACGAGCTTGCCCGAGCGTAGATCAATCCGCAGCCGTGCACGGATTTCGGACTGTTTGCTCGGCCTGTGTAAACCGAGCCCAAGGGTCCCCCAGGGTCCCCGTAGCTGCCTTTTCGAAGAAACCCGCGCCAAGAAAAGCGGAAGAAAATATCTACTGATTTTGTCAATGTTTACCTTATTTCACCCGTCAAACAACAGACGGGCTAACGAAATCACCCCTTCCGTTTTGCTTTCTGTCGGCCCACTAACACTGACTCACTATAATTGTAAGTTTCTCATCGATCGACCCTAAAAGAAATAAAACGAGCTCGTGAGGAAGGATTATTAAAATGCTTTCTCGAATCGTTTACCGAACGATATTTTGGGCGTGTTACGTCATGTGCTTTTTTCGTTATCGGTTGACCGATCGTCAAGGCAAATTCAATTTCGATATGTGAGGCCGTTTCCCTGCGAGCAGAATTAAGTTAAATGAGTGTCGATGCTGCGGAGGTGTGTACACAGATGCTCACATGGATGAGCATTAAAAAAACATTGGAAAATAGTTGGCGCAGGGAATTAGCCATCAGGAAAATTGCCACGGACTTCCATTGGATTTATCGATCCGTGAAACTGTGTAATATTCCACATTCGATTTAACGCTCGTTAAGTTAATTACAGTGAATCCGGTCTGAGGGTGGGCAAAACGAATGGACGGTCAGTCGAGGACTGTATTTGGTCTGTTATTTAGAACCTAATTCCAGCGTATATGGGTAACAGGGCGGCTGCTCCCGTTTGAAAGCACATTGATCTACCCTCGCACTACTTTGAACTTGTTTGCACCGACCCAGAGGAAAATGGTAGCCTAATTTCGAAATAGAAATGACTTACACCACGGTATACACGTGCCGTCCCATTTTAGACATCCGCTATGAATACTGCAACGATGAGAAATGTATTATCCAAACAGTCCCTATGCGAAAATACATGTAACAGTTAAATGGAATATCCGAAAAGGTTGATTGTGCATTTGACAAGTGGGTCCCGCGCAGAAGTTACGCCCGTTAAATATCAAATAATTCTGGCCGCGATATCTTATCGGTACTCGTTAATTCGCCATAAAAGTCAGGGAGCCGAGGGGTTGGTTGATTCGATCGACATCCGTCAAACGCTGTTCCCCGTATGATTTGCAAGCCGATCTGTAACCTCTTTATCAGCGTCCCGATTTGCCACGTCAATCGCATCGCCGGCACATAGGCGCAACGTCGATGTGTTTTCAAGATAGATCCCGCCGTGTTTCGACGTGCGGATCGATGATACCGCCCTGCCAATCGGCCATCGGCCGCGAGAATTCCACGGGGAGCTACTGTATGCGCCCGGCGTGTCGTCATTCATCGTTTCATTTGACCCGTTAACCATCGTTAGCGGTCTTCCACCCCCCCCCCCCCCCCGCCCTCCAGCCCGCAACCGTCGCGGTTCACGTAATGCCGCGAAACGCGCGACGAAATCAACCGGGTAGACCGCCACTCGGCACAACACTCTTCTTCAAAGGTGAAAAGTGAAATCAATCCGTGACAGTGACTGTGTCGCAAATAACACGCTAACCGTCCTGACGATACTGATACAAGGAAATTTTTCGTGTCGATCCACTGTCCAATTTCGATGGCTCTTGGAGAATATTTCTTTCTGTTAGCCATTTTCCGTTCTTTAAGTTCTTTGTATTTTTTTTTTGTAAGTATTTAACACTGAGGTACGAAGTCAAAGTATAACAGATCTATCCCGAGCGTTTTCCGTTGGCTCTCGATGTGTTTTTGGTATTATCCAATGAAGAAATGAAATCTGGACAAGAAATAGTAGTGTGGGACACTTTTCATAGGCTCGTGTAAATATAAACATTGAGATTTACTAGGGTTTTTAAGTCGTTAAACATCGTTACGCAGGTCGTTCATCCTACACATTCGCCAACGCGGCTGGTGTAATGCCGCAGAAGCCGCAAAAAGCGTGACAAAATAGTCGGCGGGAACCGCAACCCTTCGGCCCTGACACAAATTGAACAACTCGAAAAGTCGACGAATTTTTGGTATGATGGCCCACTGAAAGTTTTTATCGTAAAATTGTCCATTATTTTACGTCCTTCTTAAAACCAATCAAAATGATTAATCATTATTTAAACTTCTTTTGGAGTACAGAGAGGCAATAAATTTACTACTCGATGCAGAAATTTTCAAAAGAGGGCAATTCGATTTGCGTAGAATTTTCTACGTGTGAAAGTATTCGTTGAATTTTAAAGTTTATTCCATCGCGAAGACTTATCGCTGCCATTACATCCGAATGTTATCCATTACCGAACGTTTGCGAATGATAAGGACAGGCGGAATTTAATTTAACGTGCCGTTAGATTCGGAAACTGTGTTATTCAATCTCGAAGTTTAAGTGTTTGTATAGTTTGGCGATTCTCGTTAATTGATTCCACGCCGCTTTGGGCGCAGAGCGGGATTGCGTCCTAGAAATGCGCGACTCCGCCACGGCCATCGAGGAAAGGTTGGAAATATTGCGCGGGCAAAAGAAATATACAGATTCTCAAGGGAACAAACAGCTTCGTCCGGAAGCACCGGAGAAACGAAAAATGCAGGCTTCGATTGTCGTTTATAAGATTTCTATTTTGTAAATACGTTATGGTCGTTAGGGTGTGACGAACCGTCGCGCGGAAATGACGATTCTAGCGAAGCAGTGGGTGAGGCACGGAAAATACGCGGTTTGTTGAACTTGGAAGGAAGGTAATAACAGGAGAGAAGCGCTCGGGCCGACTGCAGTTTCGTTTGCCGATGTCCCACCCTTGGGACTTGCAATCACCTCGCCGCAAATTACTCTGCAAACGTCTTTAAGAACACGACGTCGACCAGCCTCTAATCTTCCGGCGTTCCATCGGCTCGACGAGCTCGTTGCTAGAGGCGACACTCCCCGTCTGCGAAACCTCCGGGATAATCGTGGGAATAGCTACTTCATCACCTTGTCATTTTTCCTGTCTTTCATCCAACCCTTTTGCCTACCTCCTCTTACTCAGCGTTATTACGCCCAGCCTTTTCAGTGAATCCGACACTCGCGATATATATTTGCGCTGCATCCTCCCATCTTACTTGATGATACATGAAACATGCGAAAATTCAAGACAATACTCGATCCAATTACGCGGAGAACATTGCCCGGGTTGAGTATCAGATTTATTCGTAGAGAATGGGCTTTAATTACTTTGCCGTAACGAGCGGGTTAAACGAAGTTGGCCATCGCGTTGTGCGGGCAAATGGGTATCGCAGTATGTATTTCCATGTCGGATGGAATTAATGTCACACCGATATCCTGTCGAGTAGGCAGATTATACGGATGAGCTGAGTTACCACTCGTTCTGACGGGTCAGCAGGTGTGCGAATATTACACCCTTGAGCCGTGGGGGTCTTGTATGCGCGGCAGAAACTAAACTCAGTTTGTCTTGCCGATAGGGCACAGCTACCTGCTCTCTTCAGATATTCCAAGTGAATCCTGGAATCCCCAAGTTGGCAGCAATCCAGCCAGTCACTGCCACTTCCGGAAACCTGGAATTCAGTTTGACCATTTCCCATTATCATTTCAAACCACCAAAAGGTTTGCGAGTACGGGAATCTAGGATATCTAGGAATGCCTTCAACTACGTGGTATCAAACGAAGCGTATGTTTGAGTTAACTGCGGAAGCCCCCCCCCCTCCATCTGAGTTCTGTAAATAAGGAATTACAAACGTTCGCGGGATGGTGAAAATGCTAAATTTGATGAAAAATGCCGTCATTTTGCCTACAGTACTTTCATGTGCAGCGTTGGATGGTCTTTTTCTCGAGAGAATTTCATTGTCAGTCTTCTGAAGCGTGTTTCGGGTAGTTGCTTTCTCTTTCTGCGATGGTAGAAAATGCGAAGCCCGACTGTAGAGCTGGCGCTTCTTCTCTGCCACGAAATTTGGTTAAATCCGTCGGAATCAGGACGAAAACGAGGGAGAAACACGCGAGGAAAACGAAGCTCTTGAAGCATTAACGCCCTACGAGAATCCTTTGAATTCGATGAAAGACCGCGGGTAGAATCTCGTCTCTCCGGAAGAAACCGACTGCCGTATCGCAGTAGGCGAGTGTACGAGTCCACTTCGCTTTTAATTTCACGTGTTAAGGCGCTACTCGACCGAAATTACGAAATGCTGTCGAGTCCGCGCTAGGCCCCTACAACCCTCGCAGCACTCTTTGATAATCCGTAGATCTGCTGCGGCAACTTTTGACGTCCTTTTAGGCAAATTCATTCCGTTTCGTCTACGAAACTTTCCCTCCCCGATACGCCCCTTCCTCACCACTTGCGCTGAGTGGATTAAACCGAAAGCAGCGGATTTTAGAAGCAGATAATTTTTCATGTCTTCCATCTGAAAATCGAGCAATAAGAAGCGGGTTAATCATCTTACACGACGCGCGAGCTCCGTCATTTAGCCACTTGGCAAGAACGCACGGCAATGACTTTGACTTGTTTTTGGAATTTTCTCAACTTCAACTCTCCACACGAAGGTCCCTCATCAAGTAAAAAGATGATACGTGTATTAATTAAATTCCAAGGTCCTCTCAGTATTGTAATCTTGACATCATGTTCTGTTGGTTCTTGTGACGAGAGTTTGAGAATTTAGGAATCCCATAAATCTGCCCTAATGTATCAAATTCGTCGAATGAATCACTGATAATGTCCTCGTGGACAGTGCTTCGTGCGATGTTACAGCAGAATCCTCCCCGGTTACCAGAGTTGGCCGGGGCGATAATGGCGGGTCCTGTCTCTACGAATTTGAGGGACAAACTGCCGAGGATTACATTACGGTTCGCCGGGCGTGAACAGTCGGATGCGGAAACTGCAGTAACACCGAGTGACGATAATCTATGTACCTAGTACTTAATCTGCTCTTGCTGGAAATTGTCGTGAACGACGTGTCGCATTCATGTCGTGAATTACATCAAGCCCCTTAAGACTGTTAAGACCAGCACTCGTACCATTTTCCCGCTTACTGCGTCAGATTGCCGACGGAAATCCCGGTCTCTATTTACCTAGCATTTCCTATATTTCCTCATTTACTGATATTTTTCATAATGCAATTTACCAAATTTACGGTAGAAATATTTAATATTCCAGGAACTTGGGGTGACTAGAGAATGTTGAATAAATCTCCGTATCGCGCGCTGGCAATTTTAACATAAATAGCGAAACAAACTTCTCAACTAGGTGAGTAATTATTCTGATATTATACATATAAATGTAATAATGGCCTGTCCTGTTGTTTTTCCTGTTGATAATTACGTTCCACAGCTGATAAGATGGCCTACTAAAATAGCATAAATTATGGGTCTCAATATATATAGAATTCACGTAATACTAGATAATGAAATCTAGTACGATGAAATAACGCAAAATATTTTTCGATCCAACTGCGAAAGCTAAACAAATTCCACTTAGGTTCGGTCTTCCCCTTATTTGAAAAAATTGTTTCTCAAACGGTACGAAAAGCAGTATTATAAGTATCTAAACATTAAAATAATGCATATAAATAATTTTATCGTAGCGCTTCTTAAAACTCGTTGGTTTATACGGTGCGAAATGCAACTCGTTTGAATTTCCCGCCATGTAGGATTTTGCGCAGAGAGGGTGGCGTTTCGATCATCTGTCAGCTGGAATTGGCTAAAACGTGTTTTTCCCGCTTGTTTTGGCAATCGCTGTTGGTGGCTTCTCCTTGTTTACGACCCGTGTAAATTCCGTGTAAACTCAATTTTCGATTGACGCCGAATAAATTATCCGTATTGTCAATGTGTATCAGTGATACTGCCGCCGTGCGTCATTCATACTCTGACACAAAGTTTCTATTTTTTTAGGTTATTAACGATATTTTTGTTTGAGTTGTATATTAAAATGGAATCGGACACAGCAGTGTCGTGGGTTGATATGGTAGACGAAGAAGAGGATGCTCTCCTGAACGAAGCAGTGTGCACAAGTACGATAGAACTTGAAAAGCTCGTAAAAAATGGCAAAAACAAGAGTAATGATGAACAAGAGGAAGGAACTGTAGAAGAGCTAGAAGACAAGAGTGAAAGTCGATTTAAATTTTTGAATAGTAGTTTACCAACAGATTCGGTGAATGATACCACAAGACTGAATAGAAATATAGCTGTATCAGTTGAAGATGATTTTGCTGCTGACAGCAGTAACAGTAGTACTGATAAATATAATTTTAGTAAATCAGGTAATGAATCTCCTTACAAGAAGTCAAACAGTAAGAATTATAATATTGCGTACAGTAGTAATGTTAAGAATATACCAGAAAACAATTCTGGAGCCCGTAAAAGAAGAATAGAAGATGATGTAGGTGGCCAAGAGGCTAAAATATCACGCAACACATTTGATAATGATTCAAACTCAACAAAGAAAAGTAAAAAGCCTATTGAATACGAAACTGATCCTGGGGTATTGGCACGTAGGCAAAAGGATATTGATTATGGGAAGAATACCATAGGATATGACAGATATATTCAGCTTGTTCCAAAGTAAGGAGAGCTCTAAATAAATCAGTTTTTCCATTATCTAAAATTCAACTCAGTATGTCAAATTAAAATATATAACCATTTCAGAGAGACACGTAAAAAAGAACATCCAAAAACACCACCAAAACATATAAAATATAGTAGAAGAGGATGGGATGGGATGGTTAAATTATGGAGGAAACAACTTCATTGTTGGGATCCTCCTCAAGAAGAAAGCAGTAATGCTGCTGCTGCTGCTATTGATGATAATGATCAGTCATCAGCTTAATCACACATTGTAAATACCATGTAAACTACCTACAATGATCATTTCTGTTTTGAAGTATTTTTGTAAAATTACACTTTGTGTTATATTTAAATGTTAGTGTGAAAGAATAATTAACGTTATGAATGCACAAAGAATGTTGTAAAAAAATGTAACAACTGGGGTACATTGACCAATATTTGTGAAAAGATGGTTAAATTAAAAAGTTATTTTGTATAAGACTAAGTTTCCAAATGTTTATTTCTTCATGAGTGGAGAAGTAAGAGATAGGGAGTGTAATATTTACCAATTTTTGAATTATGATATAAGAATGAGATTAAATCAATGTGTTGAATCAAATATGTAGTACATGAAGTAGCTATGTGTAGTTAGATGTATATTTATATAGTAAAATATTTGGTTTGCTCATACGCAAACAGTTGAAATTTGTACTTTATAATGTTGCCTACAAATAAAACCACAGGTTTATGTTCAAATGCAAGGTTTTGCCAACCGATGTATGTTGAGTCGATGCTCTTCAATAAAAACATTTCAACTCATTACTTTGCAAAGGATTATAATGCCAGACGACGGGTTATAGTTTCGGCAACTACAAAGCCGTCGTGCTTTAAAAATGCTGGGAATCTAAGACTCGGGGAGTACAACCAGCAGGTGGTTTTGTACTCTTAAGCGACTTTCAGAGGAAAGAGGGGGTTGGAAAGGTCGAGACCGAGCGTGGGTCGTGGCCTAAGGGCCGTGCTATCACGATACAGCCCCCGGGGGGTGGGTGACAGGGGCTACGGCGAGATTACTGTGTCACAGGCACACAATAGAAGTGGAACAATGGCCACCGGATTGTAGGTAATTATGGCACCGAAGGAAAGTCCGTTTAATCGATCACACGGTTCGACGTGCGTTACGCCTTCAACAATTTGGAAACATTCTTCCCCCTTTTCCGGGATATATTATATTTTCTAGGGCATTAGAAAAGTCGGTCCGTAATATTAAATGATTTACCAGTATCTAATTGTAATATTTCAAGATGTGATATTTCTACTATTTCTTTTACATAAACGTACGTCAGGATAAAATCAGGAAAACAGAAGAACAATTAAAACTCTTTGGGGGGGTTAATACTCTTTGCATTTGCCGGTAATAAGATTGAGTTCTGGAAACGAAATGTCCCTCTTTCTGCCCCCGGCGGGAGGTCGATAGCGAGCAGGGAAATGGACTAAGTGGGTAATGGGAATCCCGGTGTCGATAGTATTAGACGTCTCACGGCTAACTCGGTAAATCCAGCGGTTCCAGCTCGTTTCTTGCTTCTCATCTCGATTCTCGGTCGGCCACTCGCCTTTCCCCTCCGTCCTTGCCCTCACCACGGTCCTGAAATTCGCCCTTTGCTAGGGTTCTTTTTGCTCCCGGGCTGCACTTAAACGAACACCCCCTCTTCGTTTCATCTCGTCATCGTGGTCTTTTTTCTTCTTCCACATCTCCTCGAGCGAGTTAATTCAATTTCACGGCTAGATCGATATTCACCGAGAAGCGCGCGACTTCCGCATTAATTTTCCAGGTGTAAGGCAGATACTTTTATCTCTTGCACGTCGTCATTATACATCGGACTTTCTTCCTCGCGGTTGTCTTTTTGCCGTTGGGCGCTGCTCGTGCGATTCAGGATTACACTGCGACTACCGGATTCGCTCGGAGAGCCAACATTATCGTCCTCCGAACGCTGAAAGTCATCCTTGCCGGGCTTTATTCGCCGCTTTTTGTTGCTCTCGTGAACGCGTAAGTCGTTACACAAGCGACGAAAGTCCAGGAAAGGACGGCCGATCGTGCCAGTAAGACGAAATCAACCGCTCGACAGCTTCGCCACGGACGACTTTTTGCCGAGATTTTTCTAAACGCAACGGTAGACCGCCTTCCGGCGTAACAGGTGACTTTATCCCTCCTCCCCTCGCCACTCTGTTCTTACTTATTAAGCGACGACGAAGCCTCTGTTACCTGAATAACGAGTTTCCGCTCGGCTGGTGGGTAAACACCGCGGATGGAGACGTTCTTCAGTTAAGGCGAATCGACAAGAAGGAAAAGCTGATGTTTCTTTTTACGGAGAAGCACGTAATCCGGCATTGTGCTCGACGTGAAACGATGAATCGAAGCTACGAAGAGCATATCAATCACATTTTTCTGACAAAGGCAGACGCCAGAACACGATGCCCATTCTTGTGATATCGAACCTTGTTGAATGAAGAATCTGAGTCCGAACGATATCATTCGTCAGGCTCGTTAAATCTTTCTGACAATTATCGTATTCTAAAAGATCCCATTACTAAAAATTCTGCAAACCTTTCCAGTCAGTATGTATATTATGGTATTTCAAATGCCGCGGATTGAACTAAATTCCTCGAACCGGGCAACAAGCTTTCGATAGTGCACGGATTTGATGAAGACCACAAAGTGTATCTGATGAAGCGGTGTAATCAAAATGGCAAGAAGAGAAGTTCTCGAGGCATGGAAGGTAGAACAGCAGGAAATACTCAGGGCTTTCGAATGTAACTCTCTAACTCGGGAAACTTGGTTTGTAACAGTGCGCAGACGACAAGCCTCTCGCCAACGGAGACGTGTCTCCCCGATTAAATCGATGCAAATCTAATATGCTGCGACAACAGACAAGAATATCTAACGCGTTCTGAGAAAATGCAATGGCTATTGTTTAAGCATTTGACGAAATACAGTTTCATCTTTCCTTTCTGGAGAGCAGAAATACAAAACCGAAGGGCTTGTAAAAATGCTTCGTTTGCAGCTTGTTATACTTTGACAAGAAATCTGTTTGACCTGTTTTTTAAAACGTACAGTTTGTACGTGGATTCTTGGGAACGTGATCTCCGGTGGGACTTTTCCTAATACGATGCTTCATGTTTGAGTTTCATTAGACGGAGTTAAAGTTAATCCGCTTTCGAGCTTCCTCGTTTGCAATCCTTTGCGTCTCCGTTCGTCGCGTTTCTTGTCGATCCACGAAAATCCCGACAAGGAAATCGCGGCTTAAGCTGCCTCCTCGATTCTGCCCCTTTTTCCACTTCTTTCTTTCAACGGGCCGTTATGAGATTTCAGCGTGAATATCGAGCGGCTGTGCCCCCGGTACTTTGCCGGTACTTTAATGGAGACTTCCCGCGATTTTCCGGCTTCTTCGCGAACTTCGCTAAAGGAACTTTCGAATTGCCGCGGTGGTTTCACGACTGGCTATGTGTGCACGACTGTGCCTGCCTCGTCCCTGAAAGGAAATTACGAAAATCACTCTTTCTGAGCACGAGTGGTCCGTCGAATGCCGGGTCCCGTTTCCGCGAAAACTTTGCACTTCGTCGAGAATGCCGCGAATGAGTTAAGCTTTGCCGTTGAGGTCGTTCGGCCGTTACATTCAAAGGAACCGAAGGCCGCAGCGAAATTGCTTTCCCAGAAGCAGAAGGAAGAATTTGTGCAGCTAAAGCGATTACGAATGAATCGCAAACGTCGTTTATTGAAGTACAATTGGGGAACTGGAGAAAAGATCTGCCTCGCGCGTCATATAACGTTTTTCAGGCACATTTCTGAAGTTCCTCGAGTGACACAAGTTGTGCTAAAGTTTTCAAAATTGTTCAAACTGCGAGAAAAATCAGCCTTTCAAGTTTTCTGTAAATAATGTTTGTAAATAGCATAGGTCGAGAGTTATAAGTGGGACGTTTTCGTGTTCAGTCAGGGTCGTAAGGAAGTTGGCCGAGAGAATTTCGCCCTTTGCAAGAAACGGAACCATTTGAACAGCCAGTAGCGGCCGCTAAGACGGGCGGAAACGTAGACGGATATTTCAAACAGCACTTCGGCGAGACTGACTTGAATGCCGGTATTTGTGGCTTTCGGTCGTCTAGCAAAGCAAGAAGCAGGAATTGCTTCCGGTCAGCTGTTTGCAGGGGAATCGTTAACTCTCGCAATCGACCTCCGCCACATTCTAACCAATAAATCCACGTCCATTTCAGCATAGTCAGCGGTAGTAGTGTGTCAGTGGATCATATAAAACTGTTCTTTTAGCAAAACCAGGTAGGTTTAGTTGCATTAGACATGAGACCAGGAAGTATAGCAGCACCGTTGTTGCAAAGCTTTTAGTCCGACTGGTTCACCGGTTCTGTAGTCCGACTACTACCATGTGTGATTTATTTCATTGAGAAGAGCGGGGTGTGTAGGTCTCCCTTCATACTTCCATTAAGCCTTAGCCGAATACAACGAGCGTCGGGTGGCCAGGAGGCAGGACTGACGTACCGCGGTACAAGCCGTGATAACGAACCGAGATAACGAGGTTAATTAGTCCACGTGCGAAGGTCTGCTCGAAATCCTTCCATTAACGTCGTCAGCTGCGAACTCCATTACTGTCCCAGTGGCCGACGGACGAGCTCTACCCCCCTCCCCACCCTTCCCCTCCGCCACCCTTACTCTTCCAATACATAAACGGGCACCTTGCGCCGCGGGTCGAGTCACTGACGATTACCTCACTTATCCTCCGGCATAGACCCTGCGCGATTCTGCCAATTAGTAACGGCAGGTCGACGGGCTAATTCCAAGGAGTCCCCGCCCGACGATTCGTCGTCTGTCCACCCACTTCTGCTTTTGCGACCTTAGTTCGATTAGAACCGGGCACACGGTTCCACGAATCCCGCACCCACGGATAATTGAAGCATGCTATTATTATATGCCACCTGCAAGCGGCGTACGTGCCGAGTGAAAAAGCTCATTTCTAGCAAAGTACAATTAACTTTGCCGTCAGATTCGTTAAAATCTTTCATTACCGGCTCACGATGCATTAGTCGTCAGGAGACAGTGACCCTACCTTAAAGATTGTTACGCTTATGTGAAAATGTAGGTAAATTTTTTAGACAAACCTGAGAATAATATTCATAGCAAAGGGGGAGGGGGATATTTTTGTTTGATTTTCCTGTTCCTCAAAGCGGTGTTCAAAGTACACAAACATCCTGACCGTGGGAAGAAGTCATAACCATATCCATGGGAAACAAGTAACAAGTTCGACATACGTAGAGGAACGGTGATAGCTGTATAAATTGAAGAGTTTCGGTTCCGAGAGTTTCCCGACGAGTTTACAATGAGGCATACCTGCGTCGGATTGTTACAACTATAAACTAGGAGTTTACGTGAGGATTGCAGACAGGACACAGCGGCGCGGTATGATCCCCTTCGGAGGCGGAGTTGCGATAACGGCGTATCGTTGGACCGAGGACGGAATGCTCGACTAGGAGTCGTCGTTTCCGAATGCGCCGAATCATCCGTAAGGCCGTCGGCTGTACGTGCAGACACGATAACGAGGTTAATTAGCCCGCGACGCCTGTCGGCGGTGCGCCTGGCTCTGCTGAATAATTTATTGACCCGCCCCGGGGTTCGGTGTATGCACGTACGAATCTCCGTCTTGGGCCGCAGGCAGACACGTGGCCCGGTGTGCGTGCGCGTATTTCAGTGAGAAACGCGCCGGAAGAGGATGCCGATGTTGGCCTCCTGTTGCGAAACCATACTTGAGCCCCGTCGGCCTACGTCCTCGGGAAAACGGGGCAACCCGACTAATTAATTAACCTCATCAGCGAACAGCCCGTAAACGGTGAACGCCTTAGTCGCGGCTCAAGCCGAGCCCGGAAAACCCTCCCACGAGTCTTTGACTCTTGCCCCCCCCCCCGCCACAGAATATGCGAGCTACCGAGCTAAACATTCTGCCAAGAAATCGCTCATTATCACGTAATTAAGCTGCGGTCGGGCGCGGGTCCTGCGTCGTCCGCACGGGGAATTCTAATAACAGGCAGTGGTTTGCGCTAAGGAGATGGTCGTCACCGGCACGGAATTGCGGATAGCACGAAAGCAAAATATAAAAAGAAAAAATATTGTATGGATATGTAAAACAAAAATAGAATAGAGCAAGTAGAAAGGAACTAATTTAGTCTAATCAGTATAGTATTGTACAACTTGTGTTTCTTAAGAAACCAAAAAGTAGGACACAAAAACGATATCACTCAATTTCGAGTTTCATGAGATGGAGGATATCAGATATCATCGTGTTATCTTGCCGCTATAATTAGTTGGGTTTAACCGGCTATTCCATTGCCGGTATATTTTTACATCTCGAGTAATGCTTAATTTCACCCCAGGTTTATTACTTCCATGAGATAAGAATTTCCGAAGTTAATCTCAAATGGACTTTCTTTACGGTCTTCCCTTGCTCGGGCTTTATGCACCGGGGCTCGTAAAAATATTGGCAGGGAAGAAGAAGGTTACCGCGAAAGCAGCTCTCACGGTCGAAGAGGATTTCTACGTTCGTAAACAGCCGCAGAGCGGCTCGTCGATGCGCAGGAAGGTAGATGCAGTGTATGCTGTGGAAGACTTTCGGCCAGAAGTGCATGTAAGCACGTACAGCAGAGTCCTCTGTATGCTGGTACATAGGGAACTGCATAAAGGGAATCGCGCGCGTAGCCCCGATACACACGGCGGTAAGATGAAAAGAAAATGGAAGGGGGCAACTCAACCGCTTCCCCTGCAGCTTCCGACGGTTAAGTCAAGAAGTTTATTTGGAAATCGTAGGAATAGGGAAAATGATGGTGCCCCGTTGGCCACGTCTCCCGCGGTACCTATACCATGGCTGGAATTGCTCGGCTTGGCTTTTTATTACTTTCTCATCTCTCCCCCTCGAAAACGCGAAAACACGGCGAGGATTCGGCGAAACTTCATTCACGTCCCATTCCGCAAATGTTTCCTTGTTTTCTGTTTCATGGCCATATTCTTCGGGGCACATCTGCCACCGACGTACTAACAGTAGTTATCTTTCTCGTTTCTCTTGGCGGCACTGCTCGCTGAGAAATTTGTCAAGTTCATATGGAAGTAAGGAGTTACTTGGAACTTCGGATCCGTTCTGGCGCAAAGTTCTTCCTCCACCCACGCTCATATCAACGCAAAACGACACTAAGTAGAAGGTATAACATCCTTCTCAAAGTATGACGTAAATTTTTGCATGAAATTTACTTGATGGTCATATGTAAAATAATGCTCGACGAAGTGTCGGCATGAAGTTGTAAGTAGACGACGAATACATGTGTACAAGGCGAACGTGGAATATTCAACTATTTGCCGAAGCTTCCAAGAATTCGCGCAGGGTACGAGGTACTGAAACCTTGCCAAATTGTTTCCGACGAGTGTCGAGCGTGTTCGTACAGAAGAAACCCAAGGCAGACTCCGTTAGAATTTCGAGTTAGCTTAATGATCGCGTAGGACACGCGTCCGTCGGTTTTTTGTCTTCCATACGATCGATGGAAACACGTGAACTTGTATATAACCGATCGGCGCTGTTCGAACAGGAGGAACATTGATCCATTGCCGACAACGCAGCACTTGCTCGGCAGAACTCGGCAAACGCCATTAAAGCATTCTCGTCGCACGCGTTATAACCGTTTGCCAATCGAGGCCAAGAGCGAAACGTTTGATGGCCCAGCAATTTTTCATCTCTTCTTCTGTCCCTGCAAAAAAGTCGAAAAACGAACGTGTAATTGGAAATACCCCACTATCGGAACGAAAATACACAGGGCAATATCGTCGTAGATGTACGATTCTGTGGAGTACAGAAAACGTATAAAACCATTGGACGCGTGCCTCGTAAACGGTATTTCGTTTAACAAGAAATTGCAATAATAGCGCTAATATCGTTAGGATGAATTCAGTAGCTACGTTTCCTTTCAAAGTTTACCGACGGAAGTTCGCCGAGTTCTCCGTCTTCCTCTGACTACCTGTTCACGATGAATTAAGTCATAAAAATCACAGTAGAAAAGTATTCGGCTTTAGCTTTTGCTGTGCCCTTTTTAGCAGCTATATTTTGTCCCTCTCGTATGATCGTAAACCATGCCCTATGTCGGCCGATATTCCCATTCGCGGGGACATGGTAAATGCCTTTCGAGCAGCGAAACTTGGAACGATGTCAATGGCAACATTTCCTTTTCACGTCGAACGATGTGTCCTCTCCAACCCTTCGGCCTCCCCCCTCCCTCCCTCACCTTTTCCGAGGGCCACTGGTGTGCGCGATCCAGGACGGAATGAAGCGTAGAAACAGTCGGAGAAATGCGGCCCCGGGGTTTCGACCCTTTTGAAGACTCGGCTTTTGCCAGCGGCATTGCCCGAGGCCTCGTTGCCTTTGAAAGCTACCGGCTTGCAGAGGAGCTTGACGAGTGCGCTCTGAGGCTGATCCGTCAAAGACGAATCGTCGACGGTGGCAACGCGCAGGATAGACGGGCCCCGCGCGTCCCCCGGAAGCTTTAAATAAGAATGAACTTTGATGTGAATCTCGCCCCCACAACCCTGGCCCTCCGGCTGAAGGGCCCCAACAAAAAAGCTCAACGGACAAGCCACTCCCCCGAGCATGTCGAATCGCGTGGTTTTCGCGCAAAGCTTCAATGCGTTCAAGAATTGAACCGAAACGGGGAAAAAGCAACGAACGTTGCCCTAATTTATCAAATTCGAGGGAACGTTGAAACATGCGTAAGTAGTTTCCGACAGAAGGTGCTTTACGATTTTCAAAATTGGCTCAGTTTTTGAAGGACGATGCTCGAGTGCCATGAGCAATGTGCTTTATAGTCACGACTTACATTGCGCGGGGGGGGGGGGGGGGGGACGCCATGCATTTTTAAGTATTGCCGACGTCCTGGGCACGACGGAAGAATAATTAAAAAAAAAGGCTCGGTCAGGAAGTTGATGAATTTTTTAAAACCTTACTTCGCCGCTCAGCGACGCTCCCGCAACGGGGAAAAAGGCACTCGGAATTAACAGGATTTAATCTGGACTATCGTACAAAGAATCTCGATGTATAGGAGGAAGGTTGATAACTAACAAGCGAACGAACAGTGTAGCAAATAATTAACGTGCAGACTGAAGGATCATCGGACAGATTCGCGTGTGTTTATATGCTCTTTTGTGCAGAGCAACGAACGGTCAATTCCTGACAAAAGTTTGTAGACAGACTTGTATCCGACTGGACGAATGGTACGAGCGGAATTTCAATAGCGTCGAGAATACCTCGTTAAGGATAGCACAGTTGAATTACATGCAACAACTGCCTATAAATTTGCCTACTGCTTGAGAAACGATCATTACTTGAACGTCCACTAACGGCCCATTAACATCGGCACGGTTTGTTGATGTGTGTTAATTGCTTGTTACACAGCTATTCGCTTCATAACTCGCTACGACTTCTCTTTCGTGGAAGAGCGGGAAAAAAGGAGACGAGCCGAACCAAGTGGCTTCTTGCATTGTTAAACGACGTGCACAATTATCGAGGAGAAATTATCGGGAAAAGTACGATTAAGGGGGGGGGGGCGTACTTGATCGTTGGACCTGAAATATTTAAGGGAAATTGTCCGGTATCGAGTAAAAACTTGCTAATGAGCATCCGTTTACGAGAGGCACATTAATTATGCAAAATACGGGGTGACTCTGAATAATATCGTTAAGCAAATATTTCGATTGTAATCGCGCGGGATTCCCACTATTAACCTCCCTTTAATATCGCCCCGCGGGTCATTAATGCATGAATTTCGTGGAATTATGTCAAAGCGCGGCATTCGATGAGCTCTAACTTCGTTGCGAACGGCCGGATAACTTCGCCATAATAATCGGCGGACGATCGATATGTCACCCGGTGAGCATACACCACGACCGATGGACAAGCACGTTACGTAAGCTCCTGTGAAATTTACATTTGATGTTAATACGGACTAATGCCCGTCAGCCTCCGCCTACCCCGTTACCATGAATCATGGACTACGACGACCCGGCGAATCGCCTTCATTTCCGCTCAGGTCGATCCGCACTGCGAAGAAATTTCACCGGAAATTCGGACTCGAACATTACGGCCTTGCGTAGAATTCGAACAAAAAGTTTTAAGGTCCAACGTGCCGAAGCTACGGAGATGCGATAAGTACTCAAAGTAATTTGAAAACTTGGAGTGCAAGTCATAAAAAATTTGATTTGGGATAGATGCTTATTTAGAGTTCTGGAGTTCCTGCGGATAGTAGCGATTTCTTGAGCGACGGTAGAGCAAACAATCTTCTGATCTAATTCTTACGTGACTAATTTGAAAGGCTTTAGCAGGTGGAAAAAACTCGCACGCAAAAGTGTCCCGTCGTTTGTCGCTATTCACGGCAGTATCTGGAGAACGGTGGAACCTACTCCATAAAATTCAATTTTCTTATCGCTCCTACCGTTGTCCCAGCCTCGTAACGCTCGGAACAGAAGGGGCTAAAAGAAGATAAGAAAAAAAAATGATGGTTAAAGGGGTAGTGAGATTAGAAAATGAGGTCAAAGCCTAGGGTAAATAGAAACATTAGAGAGAAAAATGACAGCAAATATTGATCTAAATCGCGAGTGAATGAGCAAGTGAGTCAGTTTAAGAAGCACATAAGTTGTGGCAAAACAAAATTAAAAGTCTCTGATTACGAAGAGGCAGAAGTATGCGGTAAGACGGTCGTGAATTAAAGGAAATTGGGTGTTAGCGACGAGGAGAAACTGTGCAAGTTCATAGGAACGTGAATAATGAGATTGGAAATACTGTAGGTAAGCGAGTAGGTAAGCGAGCATCGAGGGAGAGGGGAGAAGTGTAGGCAGGAGAGGACCGAGACGAAAACGGCGGCACCGAGGTGGATTTAAGCGAAATTGCGTTTGGCCGAGTCTCCTTTTAGGATACGTCGTGAAAAGGAGACGCCTTTAGCCTCGTAACGAGATTGCCGCGGACTTCTATGCAGGGGTTATGCCACTTTTAGATGCATCGATGTGTTTATGCACCGGCATGTCGGGAACCGACTCGCCAGCACGGCCGAGCCAACTCAGTCGGGAATATCTAATAATGCTCACTAGCAGCGGACTTGATTGTAGAACTCGCTGCCGTACTCTCCGCGCAAATAAGGATAACGCGAACGTGTCATGCAGTATTGCTGAAGGCAAAGAATTGTCCAATTGAAATATTTAATGTCACGAATTTAACCGAACGTCTCGTGGCCTTGCCAAAAGTTTTGTCGTGTCTTGACGATTTGTGTAAATGTGTATCTTTTCCTGGCGATCTGTCGGTTTTCTCGTCAAAGGGAAGAAGTAGTCCATTCTTTTGCCGCCGTGGAAAACATGGAAGGTCTTCTTTCCGTTACGTATCCCTTTGAGAGCAGCTCGACTCGTGGACGATGCAGCTGCAACAGACACTGGACTTTTCTTAGCGGGGTGCAAGACTCGGAACTAGCGTGGCAGAGCCGCCGATGCGCGCTGCAATTAATTAAATCCCAAGCCCGCCATTTAAGGTGCGCTTATCCTTTTAATTGAGGAAGTGCAGTGCCCGTGCTTCGCGGAATCGCCCGGCCACTATTACGGCACTTCCATTCACGGCGCACTTCTGCGGAACAGAGAAAGGACGTTATCGTCCGCCTCGCGATCATACCTATTTTCCCGTACAATTATACGCCTTTAAGGATCCCGATAACACGCACAATTCACGATTTTACTGGTAGGAAGTTTACAAAGTAAGCGACGACATTTTTAGAGCCCGAGCAAACGAGGCTTTAGCATTCTTTCTCATGAATGTATCTGTACTTGTTATTCTTTGGCGGGTAAGCACAAAGTGGTTGGAACACATTTCCCATTCACCCTGTACCATTTATTGCGTTGTGCTCAGCATTTTTCTTTCATCGCCCGATTTTTCACCCTTCGCGCGAACAACGGCGAATCGTCGAAAAATTCACTGGCGCCCGCCGTTTCCGTCCAATGGTCCGACGGTTGACGAACAATTCCCTTCATCGCGTTGAAATTTTTCGCAAAAAGCCCCTTAGGCCAGTGAATTCCGCGGCGGCCGGGAAAACAAACGGGCCGGTTCGCTCGGACAAAACGCGCTGGATTAAAAGCGAACGCGCGCACGGAACCATGAATAATGCATGAATCCCCGCGTCGAACGGCCACTCCGTAAAAAATGATGGAATTATGGAATTAAATTACACGTCGCGTAATTAGCCGCGGAAATATTCAACGTCGACGAATTGCATTCGATTAACGCGAGTTTCATCGCGGCATTGTTATCGGTTACATCGGCGAAATTCGATACCGAATGGCCAGTGACACCACCAATGTTTCTTGTCTCCCTGTCAAATTGGCGCCAACTGACAATCTTCCTGTAACCGACAGTGTCCCATTGAACCATCTAAAATCTGCTTTATTATCGCATTCATTGAGACACGATGATTGATTAAGTAATCTGTTGTGGAATGAAATTTCCTCCCCTACGTATATTATCTCCGCTACATTTTTCTCGAAAAACCTACATAAGCGATTGATTTATTGTCGTTTTTCTGGCTGCGTGAATTTAGTCGATTAAACGTCAACGTCGATGATGCCGTGTTATTCCTCCAGCTGTGATTATCTGATTTTCATGTCACGAGATCTGTTAGGACTGGTGCGACTCACTCCAACAATTATATCGTATTTAGATCGAATCTCGTATCACGCGAGCGTCGGAACGACCAAGGTCAAAGGCAAAATTCCGACATATTTTTTCGTGCTGGGTTAATGAATAGGTACAGGCAGAACGTCAATCAGAAAATATCCCTTCAGGGTAAATCCCAAGGATCAAATGTGGAGGCTTTTTTCAAGTTTTTGCTCTAATACACGTGCTGTTTATCTCGTTGTAATTGCTACCCGAGTCAGCAATTCCATAATTGATACGGAGAATTTGAAATGTTCCATGGAAGAGAAGTAAAATATGTAATTGCTCGTGAAAGGAAATTGTAGCTGAAAATTTCCTGAAATTTCCACTATCACACGATGCTTTTAAAGTCTGCCTAGAGAACTTTTTAGAGAAAACAGCTCTTTATCAACCACTGTACTTTTTCTCAGCGTCCACGTAAGACTTCATTCTGGCTCGAGCCATTCGCACACTGTCATTCAAATGCGAGAGGAAGACTAAAAAGAGTAGCGTAAGCGTAATAGTTAGAATGCGCCAGTGACGCTCATGCGTTCCCCGACGTTGAACTTATGTCGTCATATTTTGTCCTTTCTACTCGGCTAAACCCTCCCTTAAAGACGACAAAATCATTTCACCCGTGAGATTCCCATGTCAAACTTAAATTTGAATTAAACGCCTGGATGGCGCTGCTATTTCGGGGGCTGACGAACTTAGGAGGCGCAATATTTCGGGGAATATCAAAACCTGCGAAACTGGAGCGTGATATCGAAACTCAAAATAGATAATCCGCTGCAACGAGTTTATTTCACAGCTGCCTTCCTACGCGGCTATCAAGTTACAGTTTCGAAGAGACATTTGTTAATTTACTACGTCGATTAATGCCTGTAATATACTGATTTCATTGCCGAAATTCAAGCGGGCGATATACTATTACGAATGTGTACGAAAACTAATTTCAATCATCGCGGGGATAGCAATTCTACAACTCCCTCGTTTTCCTACATTTTCCCGAGATGCAGGAGTCGAATATTTTGAAGGGACGAAGGTGAAGCAGGTGGAATTAATAACAAGGATTAGGCGACTGTCACGTCCGGTGGACGTCGATCGACCGGCAGAAACGCCGTAACTAAGTGAAATTGCGCGGTTATTTCCCGAAGTTTTCGCAACACCGCCGTTCGTTAATGGTCTTCCCGCAGGAAAAAGGTGGACCCGCGGTTGGGAAACTCTGATGACGAACAGGCCGACCGCGTAACGGCTGACCCGAATTTCTTGAGGCCGAGGCGCCAAGTAAAACTGATGCGTAGATGCACTGTCTCGTGCATAATAATGCATCGCGGCATGCACGCGTCTCCCTGCCTCGCGCTGATTACGTCCTTTCATGCTCTTTCTGTCACTCTCTCTCCCCCTTTCTCCCTCTCCCCCTTTCTCCCTCTCCCTCTTTCTCCCTCTCCCGCTTTCTCCCTCTCCCGCTTTCTCCCTCTCCCGCTTTCTCCCTCTCTCCCTCTGCCTTTCTTCTTGTTTCCCTCTACGCCTTCCGCATTCCCTGCTTTTCCCGGATTCTCGCCATTCACACCGACCTAAATCCGCACGATTTTTTTGCCCGCCCAAACAAATGAATCCAATTCCCGGGCCGTTCGTAAAACTGTGACAACGAGCGGCACTTTTCGAGCTCCCTTTATTACGATAAATATCAAACAATGCAGCGACATTGCAGCTCTGTATTGCGGCAAAAAAACGCTGGAGAGTCATTCCGGAATGCATATTACAATTTTAATGGTTTTCGTGATTCTCGGCGATTCTAAAAAAGGGGACCACTTCTGTCGGGTACTCCGGTAAGCACGAACAATTCGCTCGCTGTAATTTGCCGGCAAGTAAGTACGATCGTTCGATAGAAAATTTTCCAACTATCGTTACGACACGATTTGTCGTTTGTTTCCGGTGTTAACTGCACTTGCGATCGTCGGATCGATTAAGCCCCATTTTCTTCGAATGCAAGGCCGGCAAATTTCCTAGAGTATTTGTCGCTCGGCGAGTTACACTTCGCTTAGAGATAATTACAGATCTGCCGGTGTATGATTACCGTTGGAACGGTAGGTATCGTCGTTGAGGTTCCTCCTTACTGCTGATTCGAGCTTCCATATCTTGCGAGACACTAATCCCCCTTGATAATCATACATTGTCGTGAATAACGTCGGCGTAACTCGCAGGTAGTTGTACCGTGCGGTAATGAGCTTCCAGTCCGCAACGAGAGACGTACAAACTTGAGCCTGCCGTAATATCAATTTCAGCTCGAAATGACAAGCTGCAGGAATATCTCCGGGATTTTGAGGTATCGATAAACGCGTAGCGTTCGTTGCCTTCTACCTTACGTTTCAGACAGAAGTCGGCGAAATTAATCACGAATCAACTCCCTGGCAATGCTAAATCTAAATGAATATCTAAATGCTAAAATAATAAAAATCTAAATGCTAAATCAATGAAACCCTCGGAACTTGCAAAAAATTTGAGCAATAATGTAACTGTATATCTTGCAGAATACTGTACCTGTATATCTCCCTAAAATATTATTGAATGGTAATTCGTCCGTAATTATTCCATCATTATTGATTACTGTAATTTTACCGAAAAATTACTTACTGCATTTTAACACACCGTCAATGTTTAAATGGATGTTTTCCATTAATGGATTACGTTAAAAAAAGCTCTCAGCTCAACGCTCTCGTTGTTTAACAAGACACTCGTGCCTTCGCCCAATTGTGTTTGATGTGTGAGTTTCACGTGACGGGCAAACATTGCTAATGAAGTTCTGTTTTATAGTTTCGGGTTCGTTAAAGAAGTAAAAGTTTGGCGTTTCATGGCTGCTCGAAATCGTTGATGCGAGCAAAGAGTGCCTCAGTATACCAGTAAAGCATCGAAGAAAAGCGAAACGAGCGACTAGACTACTTTTTTAATTAAGGTCCTTCATTATCAGTCGGAGGAACTTAAGAAACCTCGGAAACTTTCGTACGAACAATCTCTTGGCAGTCGCACGCGATTCTAAACGTGGATCGTTTGAGGTCCGTTCATGAAATCTAATTAACATCATTATTAAACTCATCTCCCTACGTTTTTAAGCGAAGTCTCAGTGTGGCGTTGGCTAAATTGAAAGACGCCTCCGTGGCGATGCTATCGTTGTTAGGGAGTTGTAATTGAAAGCAGGTCGTATGCAGAAGCAATAAAATCGCTGACGTCAGTCCGATTGTCATCTGCCCCGAGTGGGCATTCTGTTGCACGGTAAGGGCGATAAATTATCTCTTGATACTTCCGGACATAGAGATGAGTTTATAGTTGAAGCGCGTCCGGATTGAAAGGAGAGCGATGAAAGTAGAATTACAGCGGGCGCTCGAAATGCAGACGCGTACAATGACGTAGCAGCAAGCTCCCCGGGGAGCGACTAACAGTCCTGGAAGAGATGGAAAAACTTTTCAATCCCTTCGGCGAACGCCGAGGATAAGTCGCCGGGCAACTCGAGTACATCGAAAGCTGCTGTAGAGGACACAGGAAACACTTGGCCATTTCCGCTGGGAATACTAAATAACTGTCGGAGTAAACTCCGCGGCCGTTGGTCTTCCGATAGTTCCCGTCGACTTTCGCCCCCTTGTACAATCAACCGATGAACTTCCTATAAGTCTGCCGCAACTGTCTCACCAGCTTCTGGGAATAAGACTCTACGAAATAATCTCCAACGTGTCAGCACTCTTTCGACATTCCCTTACTCCAGCCGCCAATCACCGAAAATTGTGAAATAAATAGTTGGCGCGCTCTAAGGCACAGGACGATTATTAAAAATGTTGTACATTGACGAGACACTAATTTCCCGCGGTCACGGTTACTAGCCAACCTGGCAACGGGGCGAATCGATGCACGTTGTGTACGTAAAGCAATTAATCTTTCGCGTCAGGCTGGATTTACAAGCAAATCCTCTTGCTATTCATTTCATATTCTCCGTATCAGCTGGGAACGTACGCTGGAACAACAATTGGAGATGTTTTAAGCTGCTTTAACATTACCGCCATGATATTATAAATCCCGTGTTTGAATCATAGTCCACCGAGGTACGAAATTACCAAACGAAATACCGAATCTACGCGTGTATTCAGAATGCACCGTAGCTCGTAATCCATATAACTTGCATGTGAATCTGACTTCGGGGAAATTATTCCGCCAGGAACATCGATTTCAGTATACCTAATGGACAAGCTTGAGATTATACTTTCCGAAATTCCTATAAACTTCAACGTACACGCGCACTTTTAGATTCATTAAATTGTTTTCGACTTATCATTGATTCATCTAATGTCTAATGTATTTTACATTTAGTAGTTCGAATGAAAATCGGGGCTTTGCTTACTGTGAAGTGTCCGTAAGTGACCAATTGTGATACAAGGCGTAAATTGTCAACGATCTCACGTGATCGATAACCTGACCTACGATTTTCACCGCGAGCGGGGGAAGACCGTGTAATTCCCGAGCTCACGTGCGTACTCGAGTTGACTTGTTGGTCGTTCGACCGTGGACTGTCGGCATACAAGGGCCGGCCGAGCGGAGAACTGGTTTCACGATTACGAGAGCTATCGTAACTTGTCCCGTAACCCAGAACCCGTCCTCCCGGGAATTGGCGCCTCTGCGGACGAGTAAAGGCTTCTCAGCGTAGACACGTGTGCCTGAAATCCGCGCTAACGTTGGTCGCGCCGTTCCCGTCAGATAAGAACGATAAATCACCATAGCGGCGAGTTCACGGCACAAAGTTTTCCCGTGGATTCGCCATTAATCAGAACTCCCCTTATCGGTGCCCGGCTTGGCCCTAATTCCGCCAACTTTTCGCCCAAAAGATCGCGGTAAGACAGCAGGGTTTGTCATTGCCAGACCCCCCCCCTCCCAAAAAAAAAAGGTGCAAAGAAATGCATAGCCCTTGAAAGTATTAACCCCCTTGGAAATTTTCAACTTCGACAACCCGGAATGTTTTTGGCTTGAGGATAAATCGGTGCCGTAGTTTGAAATTCATATCGTATCGTGTTTCGACGTTAATTGAGTACGGCACTGTCGCTATCGCTGTGGGATTTTCCCGATAAAAAATGGATTTTTCTAATTCGACATAAATGACCGCAAAACGAGCGCGGATACATTACGTAGCGTCGCGTTATCTGCTGACCAGCCAAATGAATTATGCCACTCGGAATACGAATGGCGGGTACGAAAGAAATAAATTGTAGCGCGCAACGAATTATAGGAGAATGAATAAATTATAGCGAAGAATGAATTACCGCGAGGGAAGCCGATTTCGCAGGGAAATCTCCGAAGGCTACCGGGTGCGATAATTCGCTGCTTCGCCGAGATCCGATTTACCGCTATGGAAAATGCATGTAACCCAGCCAACGTAATCGTATCCCGCTCCCGCCGTAAACGCAAATTTATGAAAATCGGATGTGAATTGGCCCTCGTCAACCAGTGGCAATGGTGAAAAATTCAGCACCGGAAAAACAGAGTTTACGTTGGTCGACCACGCATTCATTGTAAAGGATTTTAATAAACATTAAACCGATTGAAATACTAAGTATTTCCCCATATGATAAATATGGTTTTCCTGACAATGGGATGCAGCTACTTGTTGGTGGGACTTCATGGTTTTAATCATCGATCCTTCGCTGACCAATGAATATCCGGCAAAAGGTCAGGGTGACATCCTCATACAGAAGCGTACAAGAAAGAAGGGTGACCCGTCAAATTTCCGAGGATGAATAGCGGGAGATTAGGACTTGAGGAATAGATAAATCACCGACGGATCGGACAAGCTCGCGAAGGATTCTCGCTGTGGAATTCTCCGAGGGGATGCGGATCTAACACAAGCAGACCAGTCGCGGGGGTCCGGACCTTTCAACCCCCGAACAGCCATGAAAGTTTTGGCACCGTTCAAATCCCTCGTCGCGTTGTCGTTTCATTTATCTTCGACCAGCGAACGAAGTTTGCGACGTGCCACGATTACCGCTCCACCAACACACAGGTAGACGAAAAGCCCTCGACCCGTGGGTCACCGGTAATTAATCTACCATGTACTGGGAAAAGGAAAGAAAAGTATGAGGATTTAAGAACAAAAGGCATTTAAGTCACGAGTCAATTCCGGGACCTGTGTTCACTTCGATGTTTTTTGTTTAGCCTTGTAAGAGTTGTGTAGGACTTTAAATTCTTAAGCATGTTGAAAGGTCGTACATGTGATTTTCTGGTTTCCTACTAGATATGAAAATGCTCTTTAAAAGCTAACAAGCTACCTTGCAGGCTCAGTGGAACGCATTTAATACTTTTTACATTTTTATAAATATCGACGTAGGAGGAGAAAAGTCGTGCGAGACATGTGTAATCGTAGCGCAGTGACGTGTTCAAAGGGCACATGGCCAATGTGATTTGCGAATTGATCGTCGAGACGCTCTCAACTCCCCGGGGAATTGAAGACGACGGGCATCGCTCTGCCGTTGGTTCACCGCGGAAAGTTATTTACGGCAAGTTGCACGGCGACGAACGTGTGCGGAGATGTCGTGGCCGGAAAGTTTGCCGTGCACTTTGCCGTTCTCGCGCACTTAGCGCTGGCGTTAAAGATTCACGCTGTCGCGGGAATTAATTATACGTACGTCGGGCAAGAAAATGGGAGGAACGCACGATCGACCTGCCGCCGACTAATAACCGAGTCATCGCGGTCGGCTAAAACGAAACCTCGGCGAAATCCGTGCGAAAAGTTGCCCGTTAACGACGCGACGGGCTGCGTCGGGACATCGCGAAAAATGACTCTAATTAAACTCGCGCCACGGCGAAACAAGCGCCAGAGGCCGGCGGAAGTCATCGGACTGGAATGTTCCCCGCTCGTGGGTAATTATACCGGAGTGCGTTAAAGATTCACGGTTGCCGAGGTAAATCGCGAGCGGAAGTCAGCAGGACGGCCAGCCGGCTTCAACGTTGCTGTTACAAACTCAGTGAAACGTTAATCATGTCGCCGTGATCGATAACGCTATTCCGCGGAATGCAATTTTCCACTACCCCAATCGGAACAGTGGAATATCATGATACCGAAAATTTAATAGCAATGTTCCTTTGTGGTTCTGTATCAGTACCCTTTGTTTAGGAAATATCGTCAAGTACAACGCGCAAAATTGTCTGAGCCACGGGGATTATTCGTGTTCTTCGAACCCTCGAGATTCCCACGAAGTTAGTAGTATGAGGTGATCTGATAGCGGTGATTAATTGCAATGGCCCTCATTAATCATGATTTAACGCCAAATATAGTACACTATAAGTACCCTTACGCAGGACAATAACAAGTACCGCTCCTTAATTACACCTCGAAACTACCCTACTAAGGATCCTTTGAGCGAGGAATTTTTTTTCACCAACCCGTATAGGGCATTGCTGAGGACCGACACCTTTTTATCTGACCTTCGGAAAAGGATTTGTCCCCCCACACGTAGGATTATTTCGGACAAGTATTAAAAGCCACTATGTGTTCATGAGATAGATGTTTCACATTGTCGGGAAGTCGATGTCAGGGCAAATAAAGATGTAGGTAGGCTGGTGTACACGCGGTTGATCCTCATCGATCATAATTCAACGCGCATTCCGCCACTGTTATGCAGGAATGGGAGGAACGCGGCAGTGCATAAAACCGGAATATCATCGACCCAACGTACGATGATACCCGCCCGAAATCCCGTCATTCGTTCTCTCGCGTTCGAAGAGTGTAACGGATGATGATATGGGGCAGGGTTGGGGGGGGGGGGGTTGACTGAAATATTGACGAGTTGCCCGCAGCCATTGTTGCGCCAACTTGTTATTGCGAGTATCGGCTTGCCTACGGAGATAACGGCATAACTGCGCGTCCAAAAGCGCACATCATTCCCTGGCGAAGCAAATGGTACGAGGAAAATCAATCAACAACAAAGCAAAGATTTCCCAGCTATTATTACCTTCTATGTTTCCCACGTACCGTTCAATCATGACCCTTGCCATTGCCGGTGAAATAAGTGAAATTGGATCCCATTGCAATTTATGATTCATTCGTAGCAGTTACTGCTTGTTCGAGAGGAAACACATTCCTGTTCTCTCGTGACAGAATCTGGTCGGAGATTTCTGCTATTTGTTTGCCCTTATTTTATAGCCGAGCGTTTTACCGCAAATCGGCAAGTTTATTGTTGCTCATAAGTTGCAATGAGTCAGGGGAGTCTAACGAAACCGTCGGTTTGTAACAACGCGATTTTCTTGCCGCGTTCGCTCGTAAATCGTCGCGGTGGTTGGTCGGTCGACGACGCGCGTTGGCAGGTGAGTTTACGGAGAGCCTAGAAGCGCCGTATCAATGTAATTTCATTCAACCGATTCAATGACTCGTAAACAATGATATCGGGCGCTCGTGTAAGCCGACACACGGACAGGTCGACGACTGCATTATGTATGAGTGCGACAGGGCCGCTCGTGTTCCGCCGCGTCCCCATTGTTCCGCCGACGAGACTGGGTTTTAATGCCCGCGAAACGCTTGCGGGCCAGCCTTCCAGCCATTGTAACTCGCCTGAAAAAGTCCCGGCGGGTTGAACCCCCCGCGCTTAGGCAAATGAGGCGGACACAGCGAAAGACCCGATCGCCAGAGGAAACAGGATTCGCGTACGTGCGTTTCCCGTTACACTTGCCACTCAAACGTTCGCGTAATATACACCGTAGCTGTACAGGCAACGGAATATATTTCCAAATGACTGCGTTAGTGACTCCACTTAGGAGAAATGAATATCGATGCTGAACAGTCGCTGGAGAATACAAATTTCATACCTCCCTCAAAAGACACTGCACTTAATTGTACTGCAGAAATTCTTTTGTCGAGCAACAATGGGTCGCACATTTAAAATTCTTTTGTTCGTCGGGTTTTGAGATTTTTTGATGTTGCTCGCGTAGCAGGACGGGGAGCTTCTTGGATTTCCTCGCGAGATACGGCCGCTGGTAGGACGCTCGATTTCTCCGGTGCAATAATACCGGCGTTCTTGGGGTTATAAAAATTACGATCCTCATTTCCGCGGAGTGGGTTGTCCTCGTTGGAACGAGCGCACGTACGATATGACGTTTCTTCCGGGCGGGTCGCTTCTGCCCTCCTTCCAATTCATCCGAGCGGCATTCCGCTCGACGGCGAGGGCGCAGACGAGAATAGCAGACTGCGTGGGAAAGCGTAGAAGCAGGCTGATGGGGTTATTAATCGCTGGAATGTCGGCCAGACTGTGCACGTCATTTCTGCCGTCTGTCACTGTTCTTCCACGTCGGCTAAAAATATTCTCCGTCGAGTAAAACCGAGGGACAACGCCATTTTTCAGAGCTTACCAACCCATCGACAAGTTCTCTTTCCTTTTGTTCATTACGACTCCAACGCACTCGCAGTCTTATTTCGTATTATCTTAGAATTTCCTCATCAACGTTTCGCGCCGGTCCTCCCGTTATTTATTGTTACGAATTTATCTACGCGGAAGACCCTAGCAGCGAAAATGCGAGACGGCCTTTTTACACCATTTTTCTCTTTCTTCTCCGGTCTTTCGCCGGCAAACTTACGGCCAACGTGTTACTTTAACGCGATTTCCACTTTACCGTTGAACGCAATAATCCTAACAATTATTCGTATTAAATTTTCCTTTCGAATCACAAGCAATAACCGACCCTTCGGGGTACGATGATTGATCGTTTCAGCCTAATATGATTTTGTGGCTCAATGAGAATAACAGGGCTATAGAATTTCCTTGACAGAAAATATCACTCATTTTTATCTATGATGTATCAAATCAGTAGTACAAGGTAGACGCGTCGTTGTGCTTTTAATTAGCCGTACAAACGCAAATACGTTCTATGTACAGAGCATAATGAATGATGCAAGTGAAACCTCATGCGGAAATCGAGCTGAGCAAACTTCATTATCGGCCCCTTTATGAATTCCACAGAAACCTGCAGACAACAGAGAAACAGAAAGGATGTAACAGACAGACGGCATCGGAAAGCAATCCCCAATTCTAGGCCACGGAAACGAGACCGAGAAACTTTCTTCTACAGTCCATTGTTTCTTGCATACGTTGCAAAGTTTTTCCTTTAGAACTGAACTTCGCAGGAAGTAGCGGAAAGCTGGTACTGTACGACAATTAGACAAAAGCGTCCTAGGGTTTGATTTTATTTCGGGAATACAAAAATTTACTGAAAAACTTGTTTCTAAAAAGGAACATTTCATCAAATGCAAATATTTATCTTAAACGCTCGTGAAACGGCTTTTCAACGAGAACTAAATATTCGTCGACGAATGAGGGGAAAGTCATTTTCATACAAATTGCGAGAAATCCTTGATAGGGTGGGGCGTAGAAAAATACGGAGTTTGTGAGCACAAGGGGCGGGAAGGTGGTCGGGACGGGGTGTCGTCGAATGAGATTGGACATGGCCGAGGTAAACCAATTGAGCCTAATCAACCGAGTAGGGCGGTCCTAATGTAAACGTGAATGCAGACTGCTCGGCAAACACGGGGTACTTTGAGTGCGTAGTGCCTACGGAAGGACAGGCTCTCGACTGGGACTTCCGATCGATTACTTACATACTCGCGGGTAGAGCAAACCCATTCGTTTGTCGCTCAGGGTTCCATAATTAAGGTATGCTATTTTTAACAATGCAAGCGACTTAAGTAAGCTTTTGAAATTTATAACTAATTTAAATTTTTGCGGCCCCGGAAGCGTTACATCAGTGAAGACGAGCCAGAGGGCAAGTATCTCAGAGTTTTCAGACAAGTTGATTTTTCTTAAAGATTCATTCATACGGTTTAGCGAACATCGCGCTTATGATTACGTGATATTTTTTTTACCAGTCCTTTTCAGATATTTTTCCACTGTTCCGCGGAAAAAGACCCATAGATCTCGGAGGACAGTTTCTCGTGAAATAGTGCGTTATTTTTCTGCAAGAGGAAAGTTTTAATCGCTAGTTATCTGATGGCCAGTACCAGCCGCCCTACGAAATGCTTTCTTTTCGACGAATTCTATCCCGGGGCGTCCTTTTAATCGCGCCAAGACACGCTATACGCAAGAACTGCGGAACTTACAGCGGCAATTTAGAATCAACCAAGGCAAGGTAAAGCAAGGCCATTGCCACACGAACGAAAACTTTTTAAACAAACGCTTCCCTGTTGGTTGGATAAATTAAGTCCGCAATAATAGCCATGATTCGCGGTATACGATAGAAATAAAATATTCAGTACTCTGAAAATACGCTAATAGAAATATCAATTTCCTATAAACCGCGCGAATCGTTAGTCTGTGAAAAACTCGTAACTTTATGTGGTGTTAATCTAAAAGGGTTATCATTTTATTCAGTCTTTCCGTCTGTAAAGCTTTTCTCTTCGCTTATGTTGTTCACGTGATCGTAAATTTATTTACAAGCCTTGGTTTATGCCAGACGACCTTTTAAGTAAATTTTTTCAGTTTGCCGCGAATGGATTAGCAGGCGGCGGCTTTATTCCCCTTCGGGCGAAGGCGCGATTTTCAGTGAATTAGAGCCTTATTTTTCTCTCCGGCGACCGCGCGGTACGGCCGGCAAGACGAGGAAAGTTTTAATCGCCGTTCTCGGCTTGCCGACGTTACCCGTCGCGAGAAACGCTTCCTTTAGGGTCAATTAAATCTCGCCAACCTTTGTGCTCGTGTTACTGCATATTCATCTACAACCGTAGTAGCAATAACGAATTTTCCAGCGGCAACCGACTGCCCGGTGGGAAGCGACAAAAGTGAATTCATCTCTTTCGGTACTTCAAAATTCAGCTGGCAAAAAATAATCATCCTGACCGGACGTCATGTATAATAATGCGCGGCTCAAACACAAGCGCGGGGCGGGCAATGATAAAAATATTAATCGTTGACCTCGACCACTTGGAATTTCACCGTGCGGAAGATAGCCTCTCTTACTAATGAAATCTTGCAGCATATTTCAACCACGCGAGTGTGGAGAGCACCTATGCATTTAGTTCAACGCCAACCACAGTTATGAACTACAACGAATTCTCGTTAACATCATTCAACCTGAAAAACAGCCCTATTTATTATTCTTATCGGTCTGCCGTTTAAACGTTGCTTAAAATTCCTACTCTGTACCGTAACATTTTACTTGTATAAACAGTTTTATTTATTTATCAGACATTTTGATGTACCTTCCGTACCGAGAATTTAAATTGTACTTAAAGTTCGTGCATCTCTCACCTTCATGTGCATTCGCGATTATTGGCTACTGAAAGTAGGGAAACTAATTAAAGTTGTTTTGCGCCATTGGGCCTCATTCGTGCGGTTTAATGACGGCCAGCGACGCGCAGGAGAATTAACTGCAATACGCGGCTGACCTATTCGCGACGCGACTACTTCGCTGCGGGCTCCCGCAACGTCGCCAACGTCCTGAAACTTCCACGAAGTGCATTAACAGGATGAAACGCAAGAGGGTCCTTTGGTTTACCGTGGAGACACAATGTATGGCAAAATTGAATAAAGAGACAAAAAGGGATTTTCATATATAGCTAATCTGACGTTTGAGGCATCGATCAAACTGTACGTGACGTAATGAGAAATTGAATTAACGTAGATGTGAATCGAGTAAGCTACTCGGCAGTTTACTCCCTTTTTAGTAAACGTGTTTCTCAATTCGCCTTGTCCTGGCGTAACATTGTTTGTTGTCTTTCTGCCTTGGGGTTCTGGCCCCGCTTCGCTTTTGCCGCTATGTTTGCCAACTGAATCTTAAAAGCAAGCGGCTGAATATTCAGTCCGGGACCGTCGTGTCATTTGGTATGAGGTGCTTACCGGTTGCCCATTGTTCCCCGTGACTCTCTCGTCGGGAATGAAATTAACCGCTTTTCTCTGACGCACCAACCACTCGGATCGTCATTCTTCCTGTCCCCCACAGCGCTCGGCTCTCCTTCTTCGACCACACCCGTCCTTCTGTTGCGTTAATTATTTGCCGCGGGTTTTTGATTAGAGACTTGTCAGCGGGGTTCGGCAAATAAACAACCGTAGGTTCGTTAAACTTTAAACGATCGTCGCGGGAGGAGTTCTAATTAGAAGTAACAAGATCCACGGGCAAACGTGCTTCCCGGAATAGGGGGAATTTATCTGTTTGATCGTCTAAAGTTTCGTACATCCTTTTGCGAGAATTGGTCAAGAATCGAAATACCCCACGGAGGTATCGACCGAGCTTCGCGCGACTATTGAAGTAAGACAAACGCCGCGGAAGGTGGATTGTAAAAGCAAAAAATGGCTGAGAAAACTCGATACCAGACGGTCGTAACCCAGTTCGCTAAAGACCGTCGCACCGTCGACGGGGAGAAGCTTTCGACGGTCCTTTGTCCGCTCTTAATCATCCTCCCTGCTTCGGATGTTCCCCCGTCCGCGCTTCTAGCAAGACTTCCTGGCGACCCGTCGTCAGACCTTCCGCAGAGACAATGGTCCGCGTCGACCAGGAACTAGCCTGCCCCACGGCCATTGCGATCTCCGGGCCCCCGACAAAAAGAATCGCCCGTAAGGCCTGCCTCGCGCAGTCAAGGGGACATGAAAAATGCACTTCCGTCGAAGGAACTTCCTCGCGAAACTTGGGCCAACACGAGAAAATATTTTCCTTTGACGAACCGCCCGTCATCCCTCTTCCTTATCGATCGGCCAAAGGCTTTTCAATAGAATTTCACAGAAACATTCGCTATGTGAGCTATAATCTAATCGAAAAAGCCAATGGGAAATAAGCGGACGACGTGCACGTTTCTCCGCGGATATGTTTCTCCGGAATATTTTTACCCCGTCCTTGCTTTGGTCTTTTGTTAAGCGTTAGTTTCCCGGCGCGACCCCTTCTTCAATTCCACCCCCAGCGTTTTGCGTCGTGTCACTGCTTCCCCGGCTATTCTGCCGCTTGATACCAGCTTCCGTCTTCGTATTGTGCGCCGGCACAAAGCGGATGACGCGAATGACAGTGCGTCGAGCCGACGACAGTCCGGAGTATCTCCGTGAACTTGTGCCATTGCTCTGACATTTTATGCGCGCCTTTCTGCCCGGAAACAACCCCCAGCCATCGGATGCATATATACGTATTGCCTCGACAGGAAATGCATCGAGCAATCTGTCCACAGGTGTAGCACAGCGGAGTGAAATATTAATCAAGGTATGAATGAAGAAACATCGATCCACCGTCGTTCCTCAAAAGAATTCTTCATACAAATAATTATTGATACTGAGATTAATTACTGTACAGAGGAATAGGTAAAATGGACGTGGATGTTAGTTGTAAAATCGTTTAATTAGTGACAAATATCGGGGATGTGGTGCTCATACTTGTTTGACTGAAGTATTGCATCGGAAAGTTCCGAGGAATACATCTTTTTTCGTGGTTTTCTGCTTTTCGCGTAGCGAGGAACTTCCCGACCGACGATCGATGGGCAGGGTTTCCCCTCCGCGCGATCATTCGGCCGGATCGATGGGCTCGCTGGCCGAGATTGATGAGACTTTTCTGAGAACGCCCGATGCTCGTGGGAGGCCTTCGCTTTTAGCACGGCGAACGACGGAATCGATCACGCGACGGTAACAAGATAGAACTTCGATCGCATCTATCCCCGAAACCCCGATATCTCTCCTTCTGTTCTTCCGCGAAACTTTGTCTCGGCAGACGTAACGGAAATCCAAGACAATTTGTACGCTCACCGTCGCGGTAACTCTTGTCGAAGAATATTTACGCACGACGGAGAAAGGAGTGGTCGAAATTAACAGAAACGTAATGCACAAATTTTCATGACTCTTCGTTAATTGCGAAAAGTTCGGAGATTTTCAAGGTCCTTTCGCATCATTTACGCCTCATTATTCGTCCAAATCTTGTGCGAAATTTTCTGCCTTGCCTGTTGATCGCCGTTGAATCGTCCCGAATTTCCCGACGATCAGGATATCGTTATGAAAATCGGCGTAAGATTTTACGTGAAGCGGAAAGGGGAGGGTCGGAGAAAATGATGGATAGATGACCCGTGGGAAATTACCAGCGGTCTTGGCCATTTCCCCGATCGCTCTTTAACTTTT
The DNA here is from genome assembly GCA_963989215.1 of Hedychridium roseum. Classification (NCBI taxonomy): domain Eukaryota; kingdom Metazoa; phylum Arthropoda; class Insecta; order Hymenoptera; family Chrysididae; genus Hedychridium; species Hedychridium roseum. Next base: position 5,183,989 of record OZ022312.1, on the reverse strand, counting down.
CGAGGAAACTCTGCTTCGCAGTCGTACGAATGGATGCGCTGGTTTTCCGCGCGGACTCCTTCGTTGCTTTCCGCAGGGAAGAACGTTTCTTACCATTCCCCAACTTCCCTTCCTCGGGATTTGCAGTGTACCACTTGTCCGTCCATCGATCCATCGACATCCGGCAATCTGGCATTTCCCTGGACTTGTCCCCCCTCTCCTGTGGCAGGAGGAATCGTTCGCCATTAGTATCGCCGTCGGCGACGTCTTTCCGGGGAAACGGCGCGAAGATGATCGTTGGCGTAAATCTTTGTCCCGGCGTTTCCATCCTCCCCCCCCCCCCCCTCTTTTTAAGAGCCAAGGGACGTCTGAGTGCGGGCCACTTAATTCCCATTGTGGAATTCCTCAAGAGCACTACTGCGTCCTCGGATCCCTCGCTATGTCTAAGGGCAAACCGTACTTGTCTCTACCCGAGTACATAGATATACAGATATAGTACTACGCTGCCGTGAAAACAACTCGCGTTAGACGGTCGTATTTTGCCGTTGAGAAAGCACCACTCCAATGCCGGCGCGCTGAATCCTCAAATACTTTTTTCTGTTCCCTTAATACGTCCCCCGAAAAACTTTGCTGTCGCTTAAAGTCCCTCCATCCCCGGCGGATACTGAATTTTGATTTGCACATTTATGGACCCTTTCTACTGACAAAAAATTTGCGCTAAACCAAGATTTTTGCCTGAAAATCCGACACCACGGACGCGCCTATTTATACACTGACTAGCTTCTCGGCGGCGAAAGGGTCTCGTGACAGTTGCACTTTCGTCGCTCGAATCTCATTCTCTGCAAACGCTAATAACGATAGACACCTGGCGGAAAAAGCGAGCCGACCGCAATTGCTACGGTTGTCCCCCGCGGCGAAACATACGACGATACGGTCGGCCGCGGTGTTCAATTAGCGAAAACAATTAGAGAATTCCGCGCTCGGAGACAATGAAACGTTTGGGAGAATCCCGCGGCAGATTGAAAACGTTACTAAAGGCATTTGTCGGCCGCGTAAAACCGCTCAAAAGAAAAGTCCACCCACATGAGGATTGTTAAAAAAACTTTTTACAGTATTAATTTTATTCACAATTAAACTTTAATAAAGTGCACTTCGAACACGAATTATCACTGCAACGGTCATTTCGTCAAGAGAATTTGATCGAGTGAATTGGAGTTTAATTTCCACAAACTATGCGGGGTAATTAATACTTCTCACGTTTGAAAATCACGTTGCATCGACGTAACCAAGCGGGGCCATGGAACTGCGAACGTTTTACTGAAATAATTGTTAACTATGGAACCTAATTATCGGAGATGTTTAACGGCAATACGCACCATGAGGATATAGCCGAGCGTTACATTCAATTAGTGCGTTTCTCGTCAAATAGCTCGTACAGTTTACACGGCTAAAGCGTAATATCTTACTCTCGACACATCGCTAACGAAGCATACGTCAATCGCAAGAATAACCGAGCGAGAAAGACAAACATTTCATAAAGTTCATGACGCACTTGGGTAACGCTTGATTTTCTAATTTCCAGATTCCACGACAGCCCGAGCCGTGCAGGACATTCATCGCATACGGTGTAAAAAAGGTAATTGGCATGCATTAATCTTCAAAATATTCGTAATTCTTAGATAATGTTTCTAGAAAGTAGCTGATAATCGCTATAATTCTGTACTTTTTTGTTGTTCTTCACCATTTTTTCTCGGCTGTACTTGACGATGAGCCAAGTATCTCACGTGCAGTGCACGATATTTCCCGGAGAGTCCGGAATAACCCGAGCCTCGTTTCCGGAAACCGTCATGACGAGAGGAAAGAATGACTCCGCGGGCAAATGATCCCCCCCCCCCCTCGCTCACCCTTCTATCTGTTCTCGCGGCGGACGAGTCGATATCGGCCGGCAAATGATGTGGAACTGACTTCCCAGCAGACGGTCGGTTCCCTATTCACACAAAGCCTTTCCGAACTAGCCGGCATGAAGTCCCGCTGTCTGCGCGTGTATTTATCTCGGCGCAAAGCTCGCCGGTTCAGACGCGAAGCTAGGCAACTAGGTCCATTCTCTTGGGTTGGGTCGCACCGTTGAAAGGGGTTGCTCAAATTTCCGGCTCTATGCTCGGCCAACTCGGTCACCGAAAACAGCCCCCAGGTATATTTACCCGCATTCTGTCCAGCCGCTATGCTTTCTACATAATGAGGAACGAGAGTTCAGGGACACGCGGGGAGAACAACGGGGGAGGATATTTCGGCCGAGCAAATTGGAAATTCTTCCCCGAGGGAAGAATAACACTCCCCGAAATCATGGTCGCGCTCGTCTCTTAATATCCCGCCAAGTCCTTTGAACCGACGTGTCAGGCTGAAAATCAAAGTACCTGATTGTCTCTAAATATTTCATTTGCTCAGATAGATTATTATTGTTCAAAGTGCTTTTCGATTTGCACTAACATTAAGAACGCTTTGCGAACAGAAATGCTTTACCCGACGTCGTAGAAACTGTTTAACAACGTTAAATTCAAACACGCTGGTGGAAAGAGAAATATCGATTTTTAATGAGGATGACAGAGTTGGAAGTTAGCACCTCATCGAATACCGTACTTTGATGTCGTTAGGGAAGTACGATACTTACGAAGTTGTTAACTCCCTCGAACACCTTCTTGATGAAATACATAGCGTAAAGATGTCTTCTAATATTGCCGATAATGAGCAGATGTCATTTTATGAGATTGCCAATCGTGCGATTTATCAAAACAGGTCAAACTTCGAGTAAAGGCGAGACTCATTGTGATATCCTAACATCTGGTATTGTAATAACATTATTTGAAACTTGAAAATTATATTAAATTGTTGATAAAATCTAACTACTGTGAAAAGTATTAATTCAGCTTGACCTTTTGAGGATACCACGGTAAGATATCAGACACGGGGGTTTGGTCTTGGGAATACATTGGAAGACGGAGTTTGGAACTTTACCATGCGACGTAAGTCCGCCAAGAGAAATCCGACATATGTGCTGCCTTCCGTGAAGCTTCAAGTTTCAAGGAAAATTCCATTCACGAATTATTCTCCATTTTCCACGTGTATGAAGTTTTAAGAAAACTGCGACGAGTTTACCGACCGTCCTTATGGTGGGCGAAAATGCCGAGAGGCTTTTAATTTTGCTTTTTAATCAAATACCCAGCGATAAAGAACTTCTTTCACAGCTGTTTCAAGAAGTTTTCAGCTCTTCTTTGAACGTAATCTAATTTTAGTCATATTAATAAAAGGCTTGCTTACAAACAAAATTGCCTGAAAGCTGCGTAAGCGAAAGATGAGATAGCGATTTTCGAATTTCACATGGACATGAAAACTTACGTGGAGAAGTGGAGCGAAAGGAAACGTTGAGAAAGGTGTTGCGCTGAAATATCCCTTCGCGCTCTGATAATAACGCAAACTTCGCAAACACCTCGTTTTTTCCGAGGCTGAGATCCAAGAAAACTTTGTATCTCAATTTTCATTAACCTTAATGAACTTATCAAGAATTTTTGCTTGCCTACAATTACTGCTACAGTTTAATTACGTTAAGGAACGTTTTTGTCCTTAAGGAAGATTGATAGAAAAGTTGAAAAATGTTAGGAATCATTCGCGGCTTAACAATCCACTTTATAATTCTTTCTCCTTTCAGCGATGGTAACTCACCGTTGCAAATGTCGTTCATTAAAAATCCACGAAACAATACGCACGCCTGGACTGATTCTCCCCGGCGTATTGTTTGGTCCGACGGCATGCAAGCGGAGAGTATTATTATCCCGGCGACTTTAAAAAAGGCCCTTCTTGGACAGTCTCGCGTGTTACACGGGTTTGCGTTTCCGGCTTCTCCCGCGAGTACCGTAAGGCCGAGTTAATAGACTGCTTCGCTAATTTATGGCCCGTAACCAAGCGCCGTTGAAATCGCTATGAATTATAGACAGCATTAGGAAGCGGAATTTGCACGCGCGAAGAATTCCCGACGACGCTTACCTGAGGGCAAGATTTAATATCCACTGAGTAATAAGGAAAAAATTGAAAAATCCTCTAACAAACGATCCTGCGGGTTGACAGAAATTGTTTGTATTCATGACTGATTATGGTTTGAATAGAATTTCAATATCTTCAATCGGTCAGTATTGAAGTCACTTGGTATCTCGAAGTCAGTCCAAATCTCTTTACAGTTCAGTGTAACGTATTTTTCGTTGAATCCGGTACATGAATTTCCATATGTACGGAATAAATGGGGAAATTTCGTGAGTACTGTAAGATGCACTTTAGCGTCCTGCAGGGACATCCTCGTGAAAGGTTGGGGAAAATCTCGAAAGTTTACGATCTTACAGTACCATCGGGGCTTGCGACGCTCGTACAATTCGTTCGTCTGATCTCCTGCCACCGGTGATAAAACACAAGTACGTTCTTCGATCAAGAGAAGAACCGGAATCGATACCGAAATTTTCACGCAATATTACGTTAGGACTTTTCATACGCAATGAATTTGATTTCTTTTAATGGAGCATGAAGTTCGTTCTGAGAAATTTATCACCAATCGACGAACCGTGAAGAATTCTTTGAGGTACATCTCGAGCAAGCATGAATGGTCCATTGGAATGTTAGATTGTCTTTGAAACAATCGAGACGGCAGCAAGGCGGTTTGCTGCAGCCAGCAATGTTCCGAAATTAGCAGCTCACTGTGCTCGGGCACCCTCAAGTTTTTGATCAACGATGCGAAAACCTGACATTATTTTCACCGTGAGTAATCTCAACCTCGTGAATCTACCTCGCCGTTTGGCATTTACGCCGGCAAATTAGACGTACTCTTGAAACGCGTTTCAGTAGGCGGCCGCGAATATTTAACGTTTATACACATAACGAACCTATTTTTATAACGTCCAGCAAAACCTAATTACAACTCCGTAATATATTACTTCAGAAAGGGAGATTCCATAAATTTAGCACGGTAAAGGGGGATATTTTGTACGAAAGTAACACTCGCTGAAGAGATTTCATGAAATACTGAAATTTCGCCGAAACAGACTCGTTTCGCCAACAGTGGATTCGTAAATCTCGCAAATTCTTCGGTATGCAGATTATTAGGTACGTGACAGTAAAAGGGTTAATGGCTGCAATTAGCAACCGGTAGAAGGCTGTTCTCTGTTGCTCGTTTCTCCAGTGGCCGTCGTTTGTGTGGGTAATCAAGGTGAATGGCTATGGGCGAACTTTGCCGAAGACAGCTCTTTCCCCGGGATTTTATACTCAAGTTTGTTTTACGAGCGTCGATCGAAGCGTTCCACGTCAGAGAGTACCGTATATCACGGAGACGAGACGATGCCTTTAAAGGACGAATCCACATATATCCCCCGGCGGAAATAAGATTAACTTTCCTCTCCTGCGAGTCTAGTTTTCCGGCAGACCTGCCTCTTGTACCACGGGCCCGTTACGTGAATCCCAAAAGAAGAAAAAACACCGTCAGTATTCGATAGCTCCTTTCACGTACATTTCCAGCGGTACATCTGCTTCGTTTCCTCTCCCGTACTTTCGTTTCAACCTCGCACATCCAGGAAAACTGTGGAAAATCCAAGAAAGCCATCACCAATTTCACATACAGAAAGCATGTCTCGGGGTCTCAAATAAATCACGACTTCCGGTTCGTTGTTCATCACGCGAGATCGTGCAACAAATATTTTTCGGTTATCGTTCTTTTTTGTAAGTCATTTTTAGGGTCATGGAATTATTCGATTTTTCTTTTTTCCATGCTGCGTATTAAATTGATTAACTCGATTTCTTGCGCCAAGGCTTTCGGATTTCTACGGAAGATAAATCCTGTGTCTGCTGTACGATGGAAAAACGAGGAGAGACAAGTACCTATTGCGACCTTCTCGAAAATCCATGGCGAGGTAGGATTACGTCCCGTTTTCTATGTAAGTACGATCTTTTCCGCAGTCGGAGAGGACAAGCTCGAGCATTATCATCCATTCTGTCGTTCCTCTCCTGTCGACCGGGACAATACCTAAAATACCATCTTTACAAATACTCTATCATTGCAACGCATTTTATTTGTCTCTTGACATGAAACTTGTGCGAAGGTATTGTTAAAATACTTTCTACCGATATTTTCGGTACAACAGAGAATTAAAAGTTTTTTATACGATGCAAACAGTTATTTACAGAATGAATTTGTTTCGTATTAACCGAAAATGAAGTCGTTTGATTAACGAACGGTTTCGTTGAAGGTTCTTTTCTTGGCCATTGAATGCAAAGAGATTCTCGTGCGATTTCGTTGCCATGCCTTCACGATGACGTAGCCAGGGATGCAATTACAGGCGGAGACGTGGACTTTCCTCGAATGCCAGAATTATCGGAGATGAGTTTCCAGTCGGTTCGTCGGAGATTCGAGTAGTCGGGGAACAGGTTGCCCCACCTTCGGAGGAATGTCGAGTGCGGTGGCATTATTGGCCGTCGTCTCTCCCCCTCCCTTTTTTAGGGTTTACGAGGGAGAACGATGCTCGACGACGATCATAGAATACTGCCGGGCAAAGAGTATTGGCAATCTTCCTCCTCATCGCCAGTGTCAGTACGCCGACTGAAATTGACTCGTAACGCAAGTGCTCGTCGCTCATTATTTACTCGTCCTTTCGATCTCCCTAATCCAAACTGCAGTGGGTTATTCTCGATCCGTGTATTCTACGCAGAATTTTGACCACTGAATTTTATAATTAGCACAGAGTTGTAGGCTTACTAGGTTTTTTCATTAACAAAAATAACCCATTACTCCGAGGGTTTAGTAGGTTCCAATGAAACATTAGGATACGAGCGATCGCGTTCGTTCGTTGTCGTGTTTTCCGTTTGCCTGGACCCGGTAGGTGCGTGTATGTTACGAAATCAGTGCCGAAGGGTCGCCATCGTTTGTCATCGATTTTTCCCGGCCGTGGAAACGACAGGAGGGTGGCAACGAAGGTATTTCAACGATTGATCGCCAGAAGGAGAAAATATATCAAACCCCGAATCACGGGCAACGCCGTTCTCAGCTATTTTTTTTACGACGCGCTGGCCGATCCTTGTTTGCGCGTCTCGCAATATATTTTCACACTAAATAAATCTGCGCTTTCCCTCACCGTGCCGGCCGTTCCATTCAGCGACGCGATTCCGAAGACCCATTGTACCCCGGTCTGGAAGGTGATCTTCCTTCGCGAGCGAACCTTGTTGTCACGAAACGACGTCCTTTTGCGCGAAATAGAACACGCCAACATGAATACGGACACAAGTAACAAAAGATCAAGCATTCGTTTCACTCCTTCCCGATAAAACTACAGACCGAGACGGACAATTCAGCCCTTGAATTTCTTCTTATCGTACCTTGAAAATATTTTAGATAATTTACACAGAAGCCGATAACGTCAATTTACTTTCTCACCCCCAAGTTTTTCCACCCCTCAAATTTACGCTACTCTATTTCACACACGTACATTTACAGCTTTGCAAATGAAACGGTGATACGCAGATGCCGTAATTTGCGGAATTTCGCCGATCCCGATAATGGGTAAACGAAATTCAATGAGTTTATGCAAAACGATGTAAAAGATTTCAACGGTATTTCACGGCGATACTCGGTCGTTACGGGCGGCGATCGAAACATTTTTCACGCGTTAACCCGTTACTCCGCTCGTTCGTCTTTCGGCCGGATGCACTCGGATCTCGGTGGGGAAACGATCTTCATGCATATCCTATCGTGGCGCCTGATTTAACGGAGGGTTGATCGCCCCCGGATTGGGATATTCCTGGAAAAACGGCACTTTCCACGGGATCCTGCTTCCTCGGTATTACCCTCCAATGTGCATAATCCGCTGGAATAATACCAGACTCCTTTGTAAACATTCGGAATTTAATTCATTCCATTGTTTCCGTGCCGTATTAATGCCTTACAATCACACTCTTCGCTAAATATTCGCATATTACGAATTCATATTTGCGGTGGAATCCGATTCAACGGTTCGATTAGCTCGAGCACAAATTCTCGTTCATATATTTAACGCGAAAATTTCGTCGCGGGGTAATCGGGTTTGCTCGGTGTTTTTGCTAACTTTTAAATCGTGCGTGAGGTAAAAAAAACGAGCTCATTTCGAGATTCGTAGATCATTGCCTTGTTTCGCTGATTAATTGCCAGGGAATTTATTGAAGTGTTTACATTATTTGCGATACTGTTCGATGAATTGACAACTTTGTTGTTGAGTTGAAGTGTCCTTGGGGGAGGGGGGGGGGGCAAATTTTCTCAACAATTTCTCGGCGGGGTTGGCGGGGACGCGTGGGCGCGTTTAGGAGGCGAAATAAATGCGGCGTTAAGCGATTCGCGCCGGAGATTCGCGGGGCGGCACGGCCAAGTTGTACGCCGGGGCCACGTGCCGTTGTTGCGAAAAAAATTTACGGCCCGGGCCTGCGGAAACCGAGCCATAAATATTTTTCGCGGCCGACGGGACTCGCGAGAATTATTTTCCTTTTACGCGGTCGCCCACGAGCCGCGAACGGAGAGCAACCGCGATGACTTTTCTCCCTCGGCGAATCCCCTCCCTCCCCCTCTCATACCAACTTTCTTACAATCCAGCCGGCTTTCCGAGAGTATTCGTCCCATCCGCCGGCGAAATGGAATTTTCTTCGTGGCTTCGGACGAGCGTTGCACCAATCGTCTGCTTGTTTCGTGGATAAACTGCACGGTCGGAGAGGCTAAATAATTCTACGGCAGATTTATTCGACGACCTTACACAGATACGGGGATAAGGGAAAAGGAATTGCCCTTAACCGCCGGTAATTATTTGCCGAATTCTACGGAAAATTAGGATGTTAGAATTGCGTGAAAACCACCGAGGGAAGCGAGTTTCCTTCTCCCGAGAATTTCTCACGATCCAGCTGGCTTTTTGCGAGCCCCGTGCTCGCTTTGTCTGAAATGGAATTTTCTTAGCGGCTCCACTCGTGTGCCCGTGGAATCGCGTGTTTCGCGAGAAATTTTTCTCTCCCATTTGCTTGATAAATTTGCAAGGACAGAACCGAGTTTCGGCACTAAAAGGAAATACCAACGAACTACGGAAAGGAAAATGGAATGAATTTTCAGAAATACTGACGATCATTGTGCAAAATTCGTAGGTAGAAGGAAATTGTATACAAAGCGCCGGGAAAATCAAGTTTTCCGCCGGAGTCCAGGACGATATTTTCACCATCGACGATTTCTCCCCTCGAGGATTTCTCACAATCCAACCGGCTTTCCGAGGGTCTCGTTCACGCCTGAGATGAAATTTTCTTCGGGGTTTCATCTATCCCTCTGGGTGCAGGGCGCCTTCGTTTCGTCTTTCGCTGCGTTTCGCGCTTGTCAAATATCTCTCCTCTTCCATTTCACCGACGGGTTAGAGTGGTTTAGAGCGCTCTTCTTTCGCCGTCGACACACTCATCGTCGATATCGTCGAGCGCTTCTTCCGGCGACAAAAAAAAGGAATGCGTGAATGGCGGATACGTGACAGAACGGTTCGCAACGTCGACGGACGATCGAGCAAATAGCTTTCCAGCCTGCAAATTGCCCTAATGTGTACTAACTGCGTGGTCGCATTCCCAAGGTTCCACCTGCCAGCGAAACGATCAACGATAATGCACGTCGCGCTTTGATGGATAATTTTCTATTAACATTAATGTTCAACGAAGAACTGATTATCGGTGAAACCTTAATATTCTTTGTAACATTAACGACGCTTCATCGGTGTCTCTATTACTCTCCTTGTGTACTATTTTCACAGTTTTCATTAGCGTGTTAACACCGTACGAAACCAAGAGGCTCACGTTGTAGAATTTCATGAAACAACCTTGCGAGATTCTCCGACTTTATTCCCGCTTTCATTTAAATATGACAGCGACATGTCAGTAGCCGTGCTCGCGTTCCCTGTTTATTCGAATGAGTGTAGAGCGTTAAAACGCGAGTTGCCGACAGCACGCGATGGTAGTCACGACGGCGTGACATGTGGCTTAAGTGGATTTCAGGATTAAAGCTGAAATTCTCGTCGAAACCAAGCCGTGTGAAATTTAATTACGCATTAAACTAATCCTCATTACAACGGTGTTAGACGGTCAATTCGAACTTGAGAAATGTACCACAGGTTTTTCCTTAATCATTGCTGAGATTAATTCGCGAAACATAAATATTGATGATTGATGATCGATGAGTTTAGGGAAGCATCTTTCCTCGAAAACCTGGCCCGCTAAGCGTCAAATCCGGAAGCTCATCCGTGCGCTTGGATTACTTATTTCAGCGTGAAATTGGCTCGCGATCCCGGGCCGAGGAAATAAATCTCGGTAGCCATGAAAGTTTCAGGGAGCACAGCCGATCGATCCCGGAGTTGAAGTTCGATGCAGCCGCAATGAATAACCCTGGGCACCCGTGAAAGATAACTATTATCAGATTACCCTCATGGATTTATTACACCTATTTCCCGGTGATTTATGAACCGCGTCCTTCGGCGGAGCCGAGGCTTTTCACACGCGGCCAAATCTCCCGCTCGATTGCTAAGGATCATTTGCATCCACGATCATCCGATAACTCGTTAACCAGCCGCTAATTAGTATCTCAAGGAAAGTTGCACTTTCACAAAGGAATTGTTAGAAACTCACTTCGAAAGCTATTCGCTTTGTTTCGCTTCGCTTTAGAAGCTTTTAATCTTGCGTTTCGGTATAATTGAAAACACTGGTTTCTATCTCACGTCGCTTTAATCAGCGTACGTAAATTGCGGCTACGTTAATACGAGTGTATTACCAATTACAATAAATGGAACCCATACTGTGGGCTCTGCACTGCAATACTTTGTTTATAAAACGAAATTCATTTCATTTATCGCCGACGGCATACGGTTGCGAACATAAAATCGATAGAGGTACACGGACGTCTTTGAACAACACCATTCGGACATTTCTACGAGGCCGTTGTGGGTAATGGTGATAACTAAAATGGAGAACCTCGTATTCTATGGTTTTTACTTGTATAAGGTAGAACTATTTGTGGCCCACACATCTTTTCCAACCACTGAATTCTACTTTACAGTGCATAATTATTTAACTCTATATATCTCCGTTCACAGTTGTGGGAAGTCATCTATGGAATACACTCCCAGATACAGTTATATCCAGTACAAGCTTAGGCAGTTTTAAGTTCAGGTTCCAGAAGCACCTTAAAAGCTTGCACACTACGTAACCTAGATTACCTCACTTTACTTTTCTTTCTCTCTACCTATCTCTTATCTGTATTTCATTTTTTGTCTTATTTTGTAATTTTTGTTATTTTGTAATTTAGTTATTTTGTTATTTTGTAATTTTTGTAATTTTGTAATATTGCTACTTCTCTTTTATTTTAATGTATTAATTTCAGCTAGTTTTCATTGTAACATTTCCTAGGGGATTAATCCCAAGGTTAAATAAATTATACTTCTACTTCTACTTCTACTTCTCTCTTTTCTACTGATAAATTTTCGTACAGATTTAAGAAGTTTGCGAAACGGTGTTCTATTTGCGCATTGAATTTTACTCGATGTTACCGGAGAAAAACCACGAAGCGAAATTGACACGAAATAAAAATGCTGGCGAAACGACTAACTTTGTACGTTTCGAAAATTTTCTGTTCTGCCAAAGTTCGTTACCGACAAAGTTCTCGGGTGATGTTAACGGATGAAATAGCCCTTTGAGACGGTCGGGAAATCGATTACAAGGCATTCAATTTGCCTCGGGGTAAAATGCCGTTGCCGAAGTTTAATCTGTTCCGAATGAAACACACAGCTGTGGACTTTTTGGCTTTTTCTGCGAGTGTTGCGTTGCCGCGAACTGACGGTTATTCGTCGTTTACGCCGTCGACACGCGCCGGGGCGTAAAGGCCGATACGCGCGGATTCGCCGGGGAATCGACGATACCGGAGCCATCGTCCTCGTTCGACGAAAACGACGTCGTTCGAAAGAGCAGAACTGACGCGCGCGCGGGAAGACGCAACACAATGTTGATTCGAGGACGACGATACCGCGCCGGATAACAGTCCTGAGCCATCGAATTCTTCCGACCGTTGCGAAAAACACCGGGAACTTGGCTCTCGTCAGTTCCCTCTTTTCTGCCGGATTGTCCTACGCGAATCTGCCGAAGGTCCTACGAATTGACGGATCGAAACTGTTGCGCAAAGTGCCAACGACTGAACGGAAGAAGATAAACCAAATCGGATGAACATCTTCGACGCAAATTTCGACGGTGTTAGGATTTTACTTGAAAGGTGTATTGGAACAAGTCGGTGCTAAGTACTTGGCGATTCGGTTATGAATTAGGTTCTACGGGCGTCTGTGTCGCACGACTCTTTTGGGAAACTTGTAAATTAGTGATTTCCTCGAATAGGCCGATTCGCAAAGTTCCCCGCCGCGAAACCATTATCGGCGTGAATTCGCCGTCTTGCCGGGAAGTGGCTCGATATCGAAACTATCGGACGAGGAATTCTGCAAATTCGGGAAAGTTCGCTTCCGGGGCAGTTCGACGGAACCGGAAACTAGGCCGAAGTCACACGCGGACGCTCGGTACCCTTTTACCCGTACTCGCCCCCCCCTCATCCCACCCCCACCTTCACCCCGCCTCATCATTGGCTCCTCGCCGTTCATACGGAACAAATCACGACCGATGAATATTAATACGATCCCACGCCGTGCAATCTAATCGACTCGGACAACTTTCTGCTCGACTACGCCCGGTGAAAATCATTTTCAGGCACGAAGCGTACTCCGTCGATTCCAATAGAAGAAAATTAATCCTTTGGAAGAAAGTTAATTGAGTCTCGATATCACTGCCCACTGCAAAAACATATACGTCAAGTTTTACAGTAGAGATACTATTACTCTTCACTTTTGAATAAGAAAGATACAAAAGATATAGGAAGATAAGACATTATGAAAATTGCTGTAAGTGCAGTCATTAGCGCTGTTTTATGTCGGTTGAAAATGTAACGTACAAAAAAGAATAACGTGTAACTTGGCTATTGATAAAAACTTTAATAGCGCGGAGACGTACAATAAAAGCTTCTTCGGACGGGACAGACCCACGACTAACTTTTCTCGCTCTGGTTCTTTGCTTTTTCCTCGTTCCGCGGGTCGAAGTCCCGTTTAAACTCCGCCGCCCTTCGTGGCTCCAACTCCCAAGTGCCTTTAAGACGATTATCGTACAAACGGTAAGTTTATTAAATCAAACCACTACCACGAACGATCACAGCTGTAAATTCCGCCGACCGAATTTACGCAAATTTTGTCGCAATGCTAGTGCAAAATTGACACTCACTTTTCGTACAAAAAGGGTAAGATTCCTCATAAAACTTAATTATAGCGTTATTTGCAAGAGACTTTCTTTGCTTAAAAATGCGAATATGTCTCCTAGACACGTTTTCCCTTTGTTCGTCCGCCCTCGCGAAATTCCATACCCCGTCACTGATGCGATTTACTTTGCCCCAGAGGTTGCCTTCACTCTCGGAACACGACAGCACGGTGCGAGAATTTTAATATATGAACACTGTGAAACTACCGTCGTAAGTGGGGACCAGCTGTTGCAATGTTGATCAAAAGAAATACGAAGCACCCTGGTTGCTGTGTCAGATTTTATTTCTTTTCCAAACTTTTGCAACAAACGAGATTTCCACGTTCGATATCTGGTACCTGAAATATGGTAAATTTAAAGTGTAACGTTTGAGAGACGGAAAAACGTAGCCCATTTCCGGAGGAAATCTATGCTTGCTATGTCTATGTCAAGTTCTCCGGTGAAACGAGGCACGTTCCTCGCTTCAAACATTTCGCACAATTTTATTTTACAAAAGAATCGTAGGAAAAAACCAAGTAGACCAGCTAACGTACACGCTGCGAGGAAAATGGGTCAGCCGGTAGAAGTATGCTCTCTGAATTTCGACGGGAAATTCTTTGCACTCGGTTGGCCACGTCGACCCGGAACGTTCGGTGAAAATGAAATATTTATCTTACGGGCATGAAGGACAACCGGCCTCGCATCATCCGTCGCTCGAAATTTGATTAAGGGCGAGCCCTTGCCCCCTTCACCCGCCATCTCCCCATCTTTTTTCTCGCGGACGTTTTTCCGAATACATAATTAAACGGGCGTGCACGTCGCCGAGGAAAAATTCCCTCCCTCTCGTGCATTAATGAAACGCTCGCGGGAGGCGCACGTAAGGGTGATTCAGGGGGATAACGTTGAAAGTCGACGAGCGTTTGCCGTCGTGTTAGCTTCCGCCTCGAGTTCTCTCGTATCCGGCGAAAAAGTTTTCACTCTCACCCGACATATCCGTCGCGATGCATCCGGAGACGTAAATAGTCTTAACTCATCGGACGAATACGAATGATTATCTTGTTCGGTACCTTGGGCAGAGAACGACCGGTAAGACGACATTATAGACATCGACTGAACGGAAAATTCGATGCATCGGTATGCTGCGTTCATTTCCATCGGACGACCTTGCGACAAGGAATACGTCGCATTTGCATCTTTATCGAACTGAGATTCGATTGCATCGACGAAACATCGAAATAGCAATACCTCTTCCGCTGCATGATGCACACAAAAGTGCAACGACGGTAAGTCCGTTGTGTAAACTTCATACCTGCGTAGATCCCCTCTGTCAAAGCTATCATGCAGGGTTCGTAATTATCGTTATTCTCTAGTAATTTATTAATTACATTTGCTAATTAATTTACCCTTAGGCCATATCCTCAGCAAGCGTAAATACACACACCAATGAACAAATTATACAAATTATATAAATTAAATAAATTATATAAATTAATTAATATCGTCAGATTTGCAAAAATATCACTGATTGAATTTGATAAATTTCGCTAATTTCCTTCGAAGACTAGACCTGGGTTTATCAGAAAATGTTGTGCACGGAAGTTTTTGGTCGAGAGTGAGTAACGGTGATGCAGGTTAGTGAGTTGAGGAAGTGAACATCAGTATATTATGCGGCAGAATTTCCCAAAAGACGAGGCGTCTCTGCTGGCGGCTTCTCCCCGAGGAAATATGGAATTGAATTGTTAATACTGACTAATACTCTGGCGCGCGCGTGTGCACCTTGTTATCGGAAAACGATAATGTCGAATGAGCAGCAAACGGTTACGTTTACGCGGCACAGATGTAACAGTTCGGCTTTTCGAAAGCCATTTATTAATTTAATGTGGCTTTGCATTCATCAACTATTCAGTCTCTGCCCCGCATTTGCCCACACCTTTATAAAACCACTCAAAAGATACTCAAAGAATTAAGTCCTCTTCTCACATAATAGTAACGCAACTTATTTCTTTGTAAGTAAATTTTATAACGATTCGATTCTGTGCTCCCTCGTAACGCAAATCGAATCATAATCGGCAAATTGCCTACTCCGGAGGTATGGAATTTCGCAATGTAATCTCGCAAATTATTTCCCCTCTATCGCTCGATCGAGATTGGATGCTAACGTGTTTGCCATCCTTATTAGAAGCGGACTATGCTGACGCGAATTAGCGTCATACGGATACAATTAACGCAGCTCTG
Source organism: Hedychridium roseum (assembly GCA_963989215.1). Lineage (NCBI taxonomy): Eukaryota > Metazoa > Arthropoda > Insecta > Hymenoptera > Chrysididae > Hedychridium > Hedychridium roseum. Next base: position 5,168,395 of record OZ022312.1, on the reverse strand, counting down.
TCGCTTATTGTTCTCCAATCCCTTAAGTGTGCACTGGAAAATAGGAGAATCTGGAAAACGGGAACGAACGTTCCAACTATACATTGTCATCAATCGTTTCACAAATCGACATTTCGGCAAAAGGTCGTATCGTATAATTATCACCATGTTATAAGTACGTACAAATCCTTATCGCAGAACTGATAGAGAAAGCTAAAGAAAGCATGGAAGTTAGGGGAATTAATTAAGGCTAATAACAGAAACATGTAGATACAATAACCCGAGAAACCTGATATTGAACATATTAACTTAGTGAAATCTCATCAACCTCTCAGACGGGTCGAAGCTAATTCTCTGAAAGCTCGCGCTGGAATTTCTATTATTGCCCTACTTACTACGGAGTCAGCATTAATTGTTCCCAAGTAGACGTCATATCGACCTACCCGGATCTCACGCTCATTCTCGCCGTCATTTCGATGCTTAAGATTCGACGTGGTCGAAATTTGGATTGAAACTCACCAGCAGACCAAACTGTAGACGTTCAATATCGGCGCATAACGCCCTTACCCTCCCCTTCCCCTCCCGCAAAATCTCCGCACTCCTCAAACTGGCGTATTTCTCGGTAATTGCTATCCTCTTATTGCAGTTTGACAATTGTGTAAATCTTTTTGGCATTCATCACGGTATAAGGTCAGATGATTTTCGCATGTCGAATGTTAGTGGCGCATAATCGGTGCAGGGAAGTTAACTGAGCAGAATAAGGAGCTTACCGCGCCTCAAGACAGTTCGCCTCGTTTCCGGGCGAGCACGTCGATGTATCGGGAAACAATTATCCGATAATAGCTAAAGCGTTACTTTTACACCAAACGGGGCTTTAGCGACAAAGATCGAGTTGTTTAATCGACTTTGCCCGCCGGAATCACCGGAATGACGCATACGGAATTGAATTTAGGAGGAAAATAACCACACGTGATCCGCCGACTCAAACAACTTTTAATCACGTGTTCGTTTTTTGACATACTCTTTGAAACGACATGACAGAGTTCATCCTTAGGGATTGTTGCAACCTTCCAGACGTGCAAAGTAATTTTTCTTAATTTATATTCAGTGGCCGGGGCGTCGATATCGTGAAATTGCGAGCGGTGAATGTTTGCCTATTATACAAAGTACGTAAATCTATGTAACCCAGGCAGAGGCGTGAATCTTGTGCATAGGCGCGCAGAGGGGAAAGATTTTCTGATATATGTTGTTGCATATATGGGCCGGTGTCTCTATTTCCTCGTGCGATCCGTTATGTTCTAACAATATTGAAGGATAGCTTTGTCGATAACCAGTCACGCCGAAATAATAGACCCTCCAACGTTTCATATCGGCCCTGTGTTCGACGATATCGCAAAATATCTACGGATAAACGTGACGTCACGTCCGGCTCGAAGGAACCCGTGCGAGAAACGCCGAAGTCTCTGAGAATGAGATAAATTGATTTCTTATGCATCGTTAGACGGCAGAGGGACCTTCATTATTCCGTTACGTATGAAGAGGATCCGCCCTGAAAAGAGTGTTTAATTAACTACAGCGACGATGTGCTTTGAACGAAGGTTTACTTGAAATTGAACTGTTTCGTTTGTAACAGCAGTTTCGTAATTGAAAACGGAGACTCCGTGCCCCCTTTTAATCGAGAGTGTCGAGCTAGCTCCCGCCGCCTCGGCATTATTAATTAAATGTCCACGGAAGGCGACCTCGAGCAGGACTCCTTGAGAACACGAAGCAAGTCGGCCCATTCATTATTCGCCGACATTGTTCCTACGATTCTTTCCTGCTTCTCCTCGGATTTCAAGGAACCACGGTGGAGGGAGGAGGCAACCTAGAAGGTAGAATTTCGGATGATAAAGCGAGTCCGACGAAATATAAGCTTAATAAAACTAACCCGGTGAAAATACAAGGTTGTATAGAATTTTAGGAAAGATATTCAGCCGTCGAGCGTAAATGTTCACAAATGAAAAGGATAATGGAATTCTAAAAATGACCAGAAAATGGACGATTCTATGGAGAACTGTTATGTGCGACGGTGAGCGGAAATCAAAGATCAGTTATTTTTCAGCAGGAAAAATGATTGTCCGAGTAAAAGTGCTGGCTGCTGAACTTTTTATACGGGTCACCGGTATTTTAAAGCACGGGGAAGGTCGAACGATCGCTCGTTTGCGAAGTACTCAACTTCCAACACTGCTGACAAAAAGCGATAAGAATCCTGAAAGCTTGCATGAGCCATCACCTCGGAAAGTTTTGTGATCGCAGGATTTTATATACGTATCAACAAAAATCTGACAACAAAGTTGAAATTTTTAATTTACATGCAAATTCCTACTGTAGGAATAATTTCCTCGTGGATCATTCATTTGGCCGTAAGACTTGGACAGCGTGTTTCTCAAACCTTTTCGAATTACTCGCAACAAACTCAGTTACGACGACCGTAATTTTAATTATATTGCCAATAAAACACGCTCGGTGCTGTCTAAAGTTTCACGGCACGTTTTTGATTAACTTACTTTTACCGACCGTCGTAAATTCTTTAAACGCGAATGGAATAGCAAAGCGCGCTCGATTTTACTGACGCATCAAAATTCTCCGTAAGAATTACCGCGCGGTTTTTTTTTGCATTTCGACAGTATTGATTAATGTTCTATCCCAAGCAGGTATTTGGGGAGAAGATATCGATCGGCCGGCGTTTGCAATAAAGTGGAGATTATAACAGCAAGGCAAATATGCTTGGCGTCTAAGGGCGTAAATGGCTTAAGCTGTTTACAAAGCCGTTGAAAATTCGAAAATTAGCGGGAGTACATTACTTATCCAGTGATCGACTGTACACAGTAGCCCACATAAGTAAACAAACGCCGTCAACCAACTGTTTGCCACGACGATAATGTTTAAAATTTACCGAACGGTCAATGACCGTAATGCGGGAGAAGCTATTTGCCATACAAGAATAAACACGCGGGAAAGAACGGTACTCCAAATAATATCGGAAATCAGTTCAACAAGAATCGAAGAAGCTGACGGAAGTCAAGATAATTTTAAAACGATTTATTTAAATAGTACTTTGGACTGTAGACAAGTATTCACGTATAATGATCGTGAAATAAAACATGGAAAGAAATATTGAAGGAATTTCTTGCTTGAATCTTTCCCAAGCGCATCATGTAAAGTGTGATGTCGAGAATTAAATCGAATGGGATGAATTAACGCGCAGCACTTTGACTGATTACCACAACTTAGGTGGAATGTAAAGCCCGGCGCAAATGGATACTTAAGGCCATTGTGCTCGTCATGATGTAATTGCGTCATGCATTTAACCGACTAATCGTGTCCTACCAAAAACTGTGTCGTGGGACAATTGGACGAAGTTCCTAACAGTATTGTAACGATCTATATATTACGTGCCTCGTTGGTACGAGAGTTTTATTTCTAAACTGGAAGGGACGTTGCATCTTCTTCCAATTATTTCATAACATACACAAAACAAAGCATTTACTATGCATATTAAGATACGTTTTATCGATGGTAGATATTTAAATTGAATATCGAGCAAATTAGGAATTTTACAAATACCCATATGTTAGTTCAAACAAATAGTAATATGCACGGATAAATATTTCATTCCGCAGCGGGAAACGGTTGAATTTCTGCATCGAAATAACATTTGCGCACTTTAATCATCCCCTCGGTCGGCACGATAAAACGCGAAATAATTTGTCGGCGTCGCAACAGCGCGTCACATTCATAAATTAGCGTAACTTAAAAGGACTGCCGTTACCGGCAGTACTGGGCGCAATTACAATGGTAATTAAGGCAGCACGTAATTATACAGAGACATGTAGCTAATTATCCGACGGGGCGCTATTCTAAAATTGTACTTTTCAACAAAGGCAGTTCCGCGAGGGGTTTAGTAATGGAAAAAAATGACATATGCATGCCCGTATCTACATATATGTCTCAACCGAAGACTGCAATGAAATTTCCAAGTGGCACATACACGTGCTTCTCGCGTTAAAACGATCCATCTCGTCTGGTCCGTCTAATTAAATCCTCGGGGAGCCAACGGAGTCAGAATCAACACGAAAGTCCGTCTCTCGTCTAATCTCTTGCCTCGCCTTAAGAGGAGATACAGCGCTCTAGGGTTCAATGAGCAAAGACTTCATCTTGTCTCAAACAATTGGCCGCATCTTAAAAGCGGGTCTTAAAACGTCCTCTGCAAAGAAGCTTGAAAAAAAGTCGTTGGACTGTTCGTCTTATTGATTTCAATACTTTAGCAGCCGTTGAACTGCAGTATTTCATTCATTATGTAACGTTGGTACAATTCGAAGCACAACAAGTATCTCATTATCACCTTTATGTTTTCTCCAGCGTATTCGAGTAAGAATATCGTTACAGCATCGACGCTTTGATGTCGTCTATTTTGCGGAAAGTAGTAGAGAAGGTACACAAGGCTGTTAATTTCTTCCGGACCATCTATCAGCGTGAAAAGGTTGACCGGATTGATTTCCCGTCTGTACTCGCACGTCGTTTTACCGTCGTTCGACACGTCGCACCTGTTGAGCTTATTAACAAACTGCCCTTTCCCCTGCTAGCCTGCCTCACTGGTGTCCTGGATATTAAATATCATTATAAAAAATTCACCATATCGTCAGTGGATTAAGTATTTGTTCCCGTTCGATTTTCTGTCACTGCTTTCACCCTTCGACATTCCCCTTGCTCAGCGTTAATAGACAGTCAAAATCGAGACCGACAAGCGAGGAGAAACTTGACTAACATCGGTAAGTTTGAGATTTCGTAATTTTTTTCTGAAGTTGCCGATCTGTCGTGAAGGGTGTTCTTCGAAAAACGATCGAGTCATTCGGAGAAGATGAATCCATCGGCCAGCAAACGAGGAGATGGGAGTGGAAAGAGCGGATCGCCGAGTCGTAAAACTCGTTTCGTTCGATCGGCCGTAGCGAGGGGCAACTCGCGTGGAAAACCGCAGCAGCGTGACGGACCTGCTCGAGCGGCGAAAAACTAATCGATCTTCCAAGATTATCGTATTGGCTTTCCGTTGTTCGATGACAAGACGGTTTTTCTGCATGAAAAGTTCCAACAGTCGATCAGGGTCAACTAATAAGTGCTTAGGGGATGATGACGAAGAACAAGAGAAACACTTCCCTATTTGTTTGTCCCTCTTTATCCTCGTGAAAAAAATTACTCAAACTAAACGGTTTATACGTGTACAATGAGTTTATTGGTCTTTTTTTTCGAATTTATACAATCACTTCGGAAAAGGCGTACTTTAATACTATTCTTTCAGTTGTAGAATGATAACTTCATCTCCAATTCATTCTATTTTCTGCGAAAATAGAATTTTCTGCGTCAAAGTTGCTATCCTGTGTCTGTCACTGTGATAAGTATTTCATCTTGACCATTTTTCATATGTGAATTGAAAATGTCTTGCGCAAGTCGAAGTTTAAGAATGATTAAACCCTTACCGCGTCGAAACGAGCAAAACTCATCGTTCCATCGCCTTAACGAGCCCCTTATTATTTCCGCCCCGACAATCAACTCCTGCGGGTGTTATTATTAAAAGGGTAATTGTAGCGCCTTGAGTTACGTCACTTGGTAATCGCGTTATGCTCGTAATCTTCTTTGCCGTTGATTCTTGCGGTTCTACGTGAGTCGCTTTCGACCGCAGACAGAGCAATGAGATTGTCTTTAATTGGAAGCCCAACCCACGCGGATACACTTAACCAATACATATGATGAAATACGCATGTAGAAACTCCCCGAAAGAAGAAACCGTTATCATCATTTAATTAAAAAAAGAAAGTCTCGCTCAGTCGATTCAACATGTAAAAAAGATTAATAGGATTTGCGAGAAGGAATCCCTCGCAAGGCATAGAAAAACCAGCCTGCGTAAAGCAAGAACCTCGTTTGAGAAGTAAAGAAAAAAGCAGCTTCTCCGAGCGGAGTATCCCTGGCTTAGGTATTTCCTGCCCACGGATCCGAGGAGGGTAACTGATGTAAACTTCCTGCGGTCTTAATGAAACTCTCGGCGGAGTAGTTTATTCATATCGCCGTGGGCCTCGGAGGTTTTGGCTCGTCTTAGACGCTTTCCCCGGGTTCGCCCGCGAGTAATAAACCGGCGGGGTTTAAGCGAGCGAGAACCAGTGGCAATGTGCGACGAGGAGGAAGGGAAGACTGTGAGGGAAGGGGGAGGGGAGGACGACACGAGGGTGGCTCGCGCGGTCGCGCAAAAACCGGCTATTAGTAGCAGCCGCAGCGAAAAGTCAGAATGAAGTCGGACGTTCGCTTCCCCGGGCTCATGCAAATGACATCAGACTTGTGAATTATTCATTAACGCGAGCGGCCAGCCTCCTTAAAACACGTCGCAACCCTCGCCGGTCCAGCATCCGACCGATTTCCTACGGTGTACGGCAGTTTCCGGCGGGATCGATAGTTCGAATCTTCACCCCCCCTCCCCGTATTGCCACCTCCTATTTCATTGCACGTCAGGCGCAACTGCGTTTCGCTGACGATGTACGCAAAGCCTCTTGTCTCGAGGTCACTGAAAACGTTCAAGCGAGACCCACCCTCCCCCTCCGCACTAAGAGCACCAAATCGTCGATCATCTCATCGCACACGACGTTTCGTAATGGAAGGAGAATTGTACAGACCCATCGGAACGACTTACTTAATTTTCCAGAGAATGTGGATGCGTAGAGATATTTAAAAAAAAACGAATATTTTTCTTTCCGCTAATAGCACAACAAAGGGGACACTGGCTATCCCATAAAATGGGCCAAAGAAGTCGCTTAACGACCGACCCTGTTAATCACGGAGGGTTCTTAAAACTTTGGCACAAAGGAACTTGCGGTTCCCCTAATAAATGATGTGCGTAGAACCCTCGCGATGTCCCTTATTAGGTTCGCGTGAATTACGTGGGGCACGATGAAAATTCCACGAGACTGCGGGGAAGCTGATTGAATCGTATAAACAAAGAATGCCCTCGCGGAAATCTGTCATAGCGGATCTGACGTCAGAGCGGCTGCTGTTAAAGCTCTCGTTAGCCGTGGCCACTGGAACGAACGGGAAAAAAAGCGGAAAGTAGAGGACAATCGTGTCCCGAATATAGAGGGAAAAACGATGCAGTGAAAAAGGGAACTAATAAACCGTCCCTGTCGGAAGAGGGAAAAATTTACGCAGTAACCACGCTGTCGTTGAGCCACGTGCGTGGTGAATTTCTTAATTAATTTCCGCCGCTTGGTGGTAAAAAGTTGAGCCGAAAACCGTGTGCAGGTGAATCACGTCTCGGTCGGGTAATCAAGCCAGGACGATGAAATCCACGTGAAACTCCGCAACTCTTGCCGTCACGAATTATCGTGCAATAAAGCACCATAAATTTATGAATTTTTTTTTTTAAAGAATTCACGAGAACAAACATAATAAACGTCGACGCGTAACGTGAAGTCGTATCTGCATGATATTGACTCTACCATTTTCACGCAGTACCGTCCTCCGGCGCAGAAACACCCGTTGGTTTTTCATATTTTCCAGCTGCGCTATTATTTGAAAAATGTATAGGGGCGTGAGTAAAATGGACGTCAGCTCGACACAATGACGAACGGGGTCAATCTGTATGACGGCCGGTCTATTGCTTTTGGATATTGCTTTAACGCCGTCCGTCCGGTCAATCGCCATTTACGCCACATAATACGACGGCCGATTTACCATAGCGGGGAATGTAAATAGGCCGGATCTCCCGCTATTTCTTCGCTATTCTGCCGATCAATATTTCGATTAAATGCCAGAGTTGGTGGCCGGCAATCAGAAGACCTAGGAAGGGGTGGGCACAATACGGGGCAAGAGGCATAGGGGGGGGGGGGTGCTCGATGGGATCAACGAAGCGAAATCCCTATTTATGGGCAACGTTTCGCCCCACGTGCGCTGGATATCCTCTATGTTCATGAAGTCATGTGTGCTGCCGATCCTCCATAAAACACAGAAATCCACGATAGCTCGAGAATCCATATCCGCCTGCAGCCAGCCGATGATCAATGTCTCTCTCGTTTTAAAGGATAATAAGGAACTATCTCCTAGAGCCCTTCGCATTCTACCTTCGTTTCCGCAAACTCGTCGTGCCACGTATTTCTCAAAGGTTTGAAAATTTCGTGGGCCAAAAGGAGACGGAAGATTGTTTTTGGAAACAAAAGAAACGAAACAATTCGCATCGATAGACAAATAATTTCGGAAAAACATATTTCTGTACCCTTTTAAAGGAAGTTGGTATTTTCTTTGCTTAAAAATAATTTTGGAAATGGTTTATTCGAACCGAGATTTAAAAATTGAAATATAACGAGAATTTCACGTAGATTTTGTATTATCATTGGCGGGCGTGAAATATTCTGAAGCTTTATGACGAGTAACTGCACAACACGGATCCGCATTGTTGCCATTATGATCGTTCCTTGTTAATGTTACAATGAATATCGCCATTCATGAATATAATTTACAGTCATGGTCTTTCTCTTTCATTCAAACCAATATCTTCCGACGGCGAAATTGTTTGATGAAACACGATGGCGGGTAATCCCGCTTGGGATCAGCCCGGAATAATTAATCCGACCATCTTCGTTAAAAAGGACGATAATCTTTAAAATCCCGTAAATCCGGCCGCTCCGAAATATCCAGTAATAACTGGGAAATTCTACCTGTCGGAATTACACTGTGCATTAGCAATTTTCTTATTCCATGTTTCCGTAATGTTTCATTAAAGTTTGCTAACAATTACAGATTTGTGTAGCGTTTCTCCAGGAGGGTAATACGAAAATAAGTCGTGTTAATGACGAATGTATTGCGTGTAAACTTTGATCAGTAGACGTAAACGTTCTTGTCTGCGTGTAGATGCGCCCTGTCATGCGCAGATGGAAAACTTTTCGGGTAAACAGTGGGCCCAGGAACCCCGGGGGATCCTGGCAGCATAAATTTTCGATGGCACGTCAACCCCACCTCGGCCGTAGTTATTTTCGTCCTGCGAATTCGTCGTTTCCGCGCCGGCACGCAAAGCAAAACGACGAAAATTCCCATCAACTCATAAACCGAAGTTTCCTTCTCCTTCCTTCCGTACATTTGTCGCGAACGGACTTTTGCGTTTACCTGCTTTATAATTTATGACTCGCGACTTCCCCACGAAAAGCACGTTACTCGAACCCGGTTCGTTTCCTTTGAGTTTGTTGGCAAATATTTCTTATTCCATTTGCAGCTTTAAAGTCATTTTTTAAAATGACAAGGAACTCCACGATCTCGGCACTCATAATCAATGCGATAAAAATACGCAAAACGTACACGAGTTCAAATTGTTGCCGAAAAGTTTACCCCAAAATTCATGAATTATAGTCGTTCATTACGAATTCCGATATCACGCAGGGGAAAAGAATCGCCAAAAATGAAATTATACAGAATGAAATATTAATATTTATATATTAAAATTCGTTTTCTCGCATCGGTTATTCGAGCATTCACTTGTCACAGTTTTATCCCCCTTCCCAAGCAATACCATAAAATCGAACAGCGCGCATACGTCACGGGAAATACTGGGAAAGTATGTGCCCGCTATGGGAACGCGAAAGTACGTCACCTCGAATGTCTGACTCGTCACACGCTTGTTTCACTTGTTCTCGCCGCACAACGTATCCGCGCGAGCGTGCAAGTGTCCGAGTGTGCGTACATGTGTGCCCTACGGTTCAGATATCGGGAAAGTTTTTGGGGTAAACAGCAGAACGAAAAATTGTCGTGAATCCTCAGAGGTATGAACTTTTAATGACACGTCGAACCCCGATGAACATCGTCATTTACGCCCGGCGTTCCATTTCTTCAAGAACTGCTATTCCCTGTAATTATAGTAATGATGAAATTACGGAGACATTCACGCATTTATTTGTTACCGAGAATTTTTCTACACAGCTTTTAATGTGGCTATAACAGAGATTCTTTTTCCCGCGATGGAGGATTATCCTGGATTTTTTTACAGCGCTATAACGCTGTGAGTCGCGGATTAAAATTTGACCTACATAAACGGGACTCGTCAATATCGTAGAAACTTGGACGTTGGTCGGCCGGATAATAGAAACGTAAATCCGAGCCCTCGATTCGCCCCTGTCGGCCCTTCCACTTGCCCGCGTCCGAGGGATTTTCAGGTCAAAAAGTTTCCTCATGGAGAAATTCGTCTGACAGGCGTCTCCCAACCTGTCGACCCGTATTATTTCCTATTTCAGCCCTCATATATCCGTCTTACGTTCGGCCAGAACGGAAGCCTTTCGCGCAGACCGACGTACCTGCCAGTCGAATTCCTCTCCATTCTCTCGGTGAGCAGGAGCTGCCGTATGTCTTTTTTATGGCCACCTGAAGAATGTCACATACAAACCCATGCGGTACCGCTTATTCTCCGTCGCATCGTAAAAACGTACTCGCGATAAAAATCCGATTGACGTGTATTCCCTTCGAGCAGGAATTCCGATCAGAATCGCTCCTTATTTTATTCGAAGAAAAAATCAATATCTGTGGAACAGCCCTGCGAGAATGTAGAGCAGACGTTACGAAGACATATATTTTACGTAACGCCTATTACCGTTTATTTGTTTTTCCGTCTGATCCTCTGATTATTACGATCCTCGGGCTATCAGTTTTGCGTCGACGCAAACGCTGACCTTTTCTCCTGCACCGCCTGAAAGCTTATGAAACATGACTGAGCGATAGTACCGCGTTAGCGAAATGTTACTGAAGAAAAAGTATTAATATCGGTTGAATTGCGAACCGTTGTACAGGTGATATACATTTGCCTGATGTTCCATAACCGTATGAGCTGAGACACATGTGACAGGAAGTGCCATTTGCAGTGGTCGAATATCGCCATTCGACAGATGGTACTGTCAGCCAGTAAATGCACGTATCTCCTCCACGTATGCACGGTCAAACATTCAACTTTAAAGTACATATCCATTTATCTAGTGTTTTAAGACTTCGGTAATTTATCATAAGTCCCTATTGTCAGCAGATACTTAACTCACATGAACAGTCAAGTATCATATATTGAATCAGAATATGTTCTATTATTTAGTTACACAATATCGAACGATTATATTCAACTTATATAAATTGTATAAATGCGAAAGAAAAGGATTTAAACATCAGAATAACTGCTGGATTTTTAACAGCCTTAGGCGAAACTAATTACAACTTTTTTGTAATTCCCTTCAAAAAATGGCAACGAAGCGTTGTACCGTAAAAATCTCAACGAACATTGGACCTGTTGGTAACCTTTGATTAAATTCTCCACGTCGAGCAGTCTGACAAGCGACGATGAAAAAACTTCAAAGTTTGACACGCGGACGGATACTAATTAGAGGCCCGATCAGATGAATAATTAATTACGAACATCCCACGGTCCATTTAGTTTCGTGTCATTTAGGGATATCACTGGAAGCAACGTCCCCGGCAGACCGGGCAAAGAACGAAAATGGGAACCCGACAAAGAGGAATAACAAAAAGATAACAGCGCGGCCTAACAAGCCAGAGAAAAAAAGAGAGGAGCGGCTTTCTCCGGGTAGTGAAAAAAGAATAAAACAGATTTCCCTCGGGGAGAGAATTTCACAGGGTGTCGATATCCGATGCTTCTGTTATCGAGAAATTCGGCGAACTTTTTCAACGCAAAGGGTATAGTGGCAGTCGTTCTAAAGACGTTTTACTCGATTAAATTCCACTTTAGAACCGAAATGTCACGTTGAGTGGATTATTTTTCGTAGCTGATTCTTGCACAAAGTTATTTCATTTTTTACTGCACGAAGAAGTTCGGTTTGTCTGACAATGGAATTTTTCTTGCTCGGCAGGTGCCCATATCAAGTTGCTGTATCTGACCACCATTCGAGTCCGTCGAGTACATAAATCATCGGTTGGCTGACGGCTTGTCGGAGAAACTTCAAACTACCAACCCTCAACGTCCTATTGCGTAAGTCCAAGAATATACTTATGATAATAGGGTCAGCTTATCTCAATAGGCATCTTCAATACCTCTATAAACTTGCGCTTCATTAAACATTTACGAATATAGAATACAATGCTGCAGTTAAATTTGTTAAACATAACACGGGAAAGACCAAATTACTTCATTTCCGGACAAAAGTAAAATTACGAATATTGTGAAGTTATGAAAACGGAAATGCTAAAACAATTAATGCTTTAGCACGAAACGCATGCCTTTTCGTTTGTATTAATTATCGAAACTGCTCGAATGTACGTTAATTCGTGAGTTTTAAATACGATCGATGGTTGTGTAAAAAAAAAGCGAAGTAAAGTTGATGGTTTTAGGGCGCTCGTAATAATCGAATCTCCAGCATGCAGGCCCTCGTTATCCTCGAATCTACGCGCATTTCGGAAATCATGGCGATACGTAAATCGCTTGCACATCACTGAGCTTTAATGCGGTCCTATAAGCCGGAATGATACAGTAGAATACGCATGGGATTGCATTAAGTGAATCGTTAGGAAGATTTTGCAGCGTATAATGGCAAATCGTGCATGCAATTCTGAGACGGTGGAAACGTTCGAGGCTCGAGTTCATTTCTGAACTTCCGTACAATTAGGAGACTGGTACAGGTGCGTTCAGCGATATCGTTATGGCCTGGAGATAATTCAATTAAAAAATAATGGGCAGCCATCTCCTGCGTACCAATTATTTTAATGAACAAAGCTACGTTATTTCAGGAACAATATAGCTGCGATACACAACACGCAAACAGAATTGTTGTTCGAAATGTTATTACCAGTTACAGGAATTCACTGGTTCCACGAAAAAGATATTTTAAAAATATTTTTTCCCTTTAACGAGATGAACTTCATTTCACGAGAACAATATCTCCCTGTTATTTACTTTGATGCAGATAGAACTATTATTTGCGCGAGCCAAGAACAATAATGTACAACGATATTAACGTTACCATCCGCGGAAATATTACCGTTTAAATACGAAATGTGGACTCGTAACGCACGTTTGACGACACCTAACACGCGGGCCACGTTCATAACCGTAAATCAATTCCCGCGTTAATGATAGCCTTGCGCGTAACGTATCAATAACTGTCCCTCGCGTGAGCGTAATATACGCCGGCTAAATCAAACGTTCATTTGGAGATGACGGAGGTGAGGATTAACAGAGGACTGGGCATCGTATTCGCGTCATATCGACCGTTAAATTCTTTCGACGATTCCCGTGCAAAATCGCAAGAGGTGGGAAGCGAACGTGACATGAGGATGGGGGGGGGGAGAAGGAGAATGGGGGTGAATCGTGGAGAGATAACGCCAGTTCCGCGAGGCATTTCCGCTTCTTGTCACACGATTCGCGGCCGGTCTGCAATCCATGCACGTTTCTAATATCCTCGGAAGCCCGTTACTCTGGACTACACACGTATCCCCGCTGAAAATTCCGTGGCCAGTCTCTCTCGACGCCCGGTGCTTATCGAAAGCCGTTCCGAGCGACTGCCGTTCCCGATGTTCCCGTGATTTCGCGAGAAAGACCTACGTGTCGCGTGAGATTGAATTGTCCCGAGCGTTCTTCGACCGTAGGAATAAGTGTACTTCTCACCACATATTCGCCGAAGCGATTCCCCCGAAAGAAGTCTCGTTTGAAAATACTTTTACGCGAACCCGCCTGTTAACCTACGTATGACACAATTTGCTTAGAGCTTGTAGAAGTTTGACGACCAAAGTCACGCTCACATTTAGTTGAAGTTACGTGAATTCACAGAAACTATCTAAATTGCTGTTAATTTGCAGTTATCGTTTTCGCAGTAACTCTGCAGCAATTCTGAGACGGTTTTGAGAGCATATCCGACTGTGCCCCGAACGTTCTTCCTTCTCGCAGTTGTATGCTCGTTAATCACGTTGCCCTTTCTTCCCGGGCAATGCCGAGGGAGAGAGGTATTCTCGTCCGAACGTTATAAGCGGCGAAATAACGGCGTGCACAGGGATCAATGAGCCGGAGATTGGCCTTTTTGCGTTCTTACGCGGCGGTCGTTATTGTTCCTCGGGCGAATCGCTAGGATCGGGAATAACCGGGAAACCATGGCGGCGCTTTGAAGTGGGAAAACACCTCGTTACCCGGCGATCGTCAAAAGGGTCGTTCGCGGAGTTGGCACACGCTCGGTTACCAGGTGTACAAAGTTACAATCGATGCCGCGCGAACGTGCCCGAAATTCAAATCCTCCTCGAGCGGTGCAACGCCGCTGGGGCTGTACAATTATCTGCGCCGACGGCTGATTAGGATGCGAAATGGAGCTTACTCGAGCAACGCTTGCGACCCAACGCAGCGAATCATCGTCAACCAACGCTCGTCCTCCACTTATCGCAAATACCTTCCCCTACTGGAAAATGCGAGTCGGAGATTTGTGCCCGGTTATATATTAACATCGTCGGTTCCGTGGATTATGCTATTATAAAGAGATATTCCTTGGATATTCCTCTTTCGTGTAGAAACCAAGACTACGGCCATTCGGCGATAAGGGGAACGGTGAGGAGTTTGGCCGGGGCCGGAGGGGAACTCAAGTTCAACGGGAGATCTGGCGGGCGTCTTGGAAGTCGTAACGATAAAGATGATGAGGACAGTGATCGTAATAATAACAATAACGAGAAGCGATAATAATCAGGCCGCGGCTCTGCCCGAGACCCCGCTGGGAGTAATAAAAGCTCGGCGCTTCATCGATTCCCCTCCTTTTCTCCGTTATGGACTCCGGGCTTTTCGCCGGTCAAAGGGACGCCGGCGGTGCGCGGGGACAAACGGAAAAAAGGGGTTGGAAACAGAGGCAGTGGAGAGAGAGAGAGGAGAGAGCCAGTGAGAAAGAGGGGTAGGGGGAAAGAGCAGGAGGGCTCGACGCTTTACACCGGCCGCTGCCGCTGAAATATGCACGAAGGAAGGTGAATAGAGTGGAAACGTGGTTATCCCTCTGGAATTCCAATTTGCTCGAATGCGCCTCGCTCGTATTTTCGTACTCGACGTCTCTCGCGCGAAAAAGAGAGAAACCGAGGCCGGAAGAAAGCGGAACGTTTTGTCGGCTGACCGACAGTCGAGTAAAGACAGGAATGATGCTGAAAAGTTCGCGACGTTACGGCTTGCATACGTTATAACGAAACAACTGAATCCGCCAAAGCTCGGGGGGCTTTCGTGTAGAGAAAGCTCTTTACGCCCTGTCATTCCTGGATGAAAAAGTTATTAAACAAACGAGAAGATTGTAAGAAAACCTTCTTCCGGCGGACAAAAGCACGCTGTGGAGAAGTTCTTTCCCGTAGATGTAGCATAATGAGTCCTTTGCGTCGGAACGAATTCCAGCCAGACAGAATGAGAAATTAGCCGTAGCTATCGGGAAACGTCAGATCGCCTCGAATACGGAAGAACGAATGGAATGTAGAAAACAACCTTTCCGATGTATCTCTACGATCTTTTTTCTCCACGATATTAAATGGAAATAATCTGTTGGCGAACCTAAGAAAAATCATATCAGTCTACGCCGCGTTCAAATCTCCATGCCCGCGATAGATATTAGCTGTACAAAAGGAAAAATTACAAAATTAGGTCAATTCAGAAAATAGAACTGGCAAATGTCAACCAAATGCATTTCTCCATTATTTATGAAGTCGAGAGGGCATGATGGGACATTACCATTCTGTATTATCGGTACTGCATTATTCTCATTTAAAAGGCTTTATCCATGTCAGTGCAAAATGTTTCGCTGACGTGGATAAAATCACATGTATTCTACCTCAGCTCGGAAATAGAGTTGGTGAATTTATTTTTTCGGAATTACGGATCGAGCTGGTTCTAAAGGACTTTATCATACTTTACGAATGAAACGTGTAAAGTTCATTAGGACCACAGAATTACCGCACGCGTTAATAAGTTATTTTACAAAAAAATTGCTGTATAAGTTAGCAACATTTTCCAAGTTCCCGTGATGACTTTATCGCACTTTGCGAATAGCTAAGCACCGGTCCAAACTGTTACAATCAAGCCTTCATTCAGCCAGTCTTCATTTGATGTAACGAAGGCTTTCATTTACCAGACAAGCCTTGCAAAGAGATACAGTCTTCTCCAAGAGTGACTTATCAATGCAGGAGCGTACATGAAAGGGGAAAGGAGAGAAAACATCCTTTCATACGGAGCAACGTATACGTAAGGAGAGCAACTAAAAATGTCTGAGAATGAAACAATAAACAGAATAAACAACATACAGTTTCGTCAGATGCAATTATGTGCCGGTAATGACGTGCTATTTATTCTATTCATAGTTTTAAGAAAACGGAAGTACATGTCGAATAAGAAATATATAGAGAATGCAGGAAGAGAAGATTTATTTTCTCTTGGGCGAGGCAGACATTTTGCGGCGGAATGACAGGAAAATGGGCTTTCTGCGGGGAAGAACGATGAGGGACAAGAAACGAATGGAAGTTTTATCCGGCGAGTTCTTCTGAGAGCACGTCACAGGCGATTTCCGCGATCGGTCGTCCCACCGAGCGATAACGATTTACTCGTGAAACTTAGCCGGTGGAAAGTTCGTTTCTCGTCCGCGACGAAACGGGCCGATTAAATCTCGCCGAGTGCAATCTTCTTTGGTCTGAGG
Organism: Hedychridium roseum; assembly: GCA_963989215.1. Lineage (NCBI taxonomy): Eukaryota > Metazoa > Arthropoda > Insecta > Hymenoptera > Chrysididae > Hedychridium > Hedychridium roseum. The sequence goes on along the minus strand of OZ022312.1, from coordinate 5,151,731 downwards.
CACATTCCCGGTGAAGTGGCGGAACGACTATGAAACCGACCAATCCTGGGCTTAATTTCGGTTTCACGCCTCGCTGAGATACGTTTACGTATTTCGGCGAAACACGAAGGCTGCTCCGCGCATAACCATAGGGAGATTAAACGTTTCAACACTTTCCCTCTCGGGGTGCAATAATCTGCAGCCTGTCACCGTGATAAATCGAGGGATTTAATCTCACTTAAACCGCGATTGCTTCTACCGGCAATCGGATCGGTGGATCTAGTCGCGCAGAAACGATCTCACGGGGAAATAAATACCCCCGGCTTATCCCCCGCTCGTCATTTACCCCGAAAGATTTTCTTTCGATCCTCAAGTAATTGCAATGCGGCGAAATTGCTGACCCGAGTGACGGGTTTTGTAAATTCTGACAGACCGCAGTTTATTTTATCGCGTACAACGCCCCCGTTTCGTGTATTTCCTGGACTACAATTTTCCGGAGCTTTCTATTACGATATATACACATTAATTTCGCCGGTGCATCGTCATGCGTCATGCGGCCAACGCATTTCTATGTCATGCGCTCATCGTATTTCAAACATTTCCTGACCAACGTGCTTTCGTATACCCACTGCGATATAAATAAATACCGCTCGTACCTAATTTAACACGAACCACCGAACGTCGATTGACCATCAAAGTTTAACTCTGATGTCCACGTTTTTAGTTATCGTGGCTCAAAAGTGACACAAGGATTTTTTCTTTATTACATTTAGCCGTAGTATTTGAAAAATTTGCCATTTTTACAGAAGTTTATGTTGGAAAAATACGACATTCATTGTTCCTGTCAACATTTTTTTAGTGCCTACTGCGGATTTAAAACGACACACAAGCCGTTCATTCGGACCGTTACTCTTTGCCATAACAAGTTACAGAGCACCAGCGTACGCGAATGTACGGGTATAAAATTCTGCGGACATTTGAAATATTTTTAGCTATCGTTCTGCCGCAGACGGATGATGAATATAAATAAATTGCCGGTTTAGATGAAACGCACGACCCCCGATATCGATCATAGCTCTAGATTTTATTTCGCCGAGTCGCGGACAATGCTATTGATTAGCTGCGACGAAACTCATTCAGCGACATCCTTTTTTCTCGTGCGATTCTACTTTCCCCGCGGGCGGTTAATGTCGGCTTTAAGGTCGCCAGCGACGGCCGCTTTTTCGAACAATTTAAACTTTAATTACGCGGGGACAATGGCGCACAGAGTTGCCGCGTGTGACCCGTCAAAGCCCGGGAAGAAGACTCGCAGGGAAAAAAACGATGCCGTAAGCGGTGCTCGCCGAGAAATCAGTTGGCACCTGTCGCGAGAGTGCTGCAATTCGCGCGAACGAAGGGCCGCATTATTCTGCCGTTAACTTCCCCTTTGCACCGTGCGTTAGAGTGCTGGGACTCTTTTCCCAACTTCCTCCAACTCCTCGCTACTCCGAAAATGACGAGTTTTCTACCTTGACTGTTTTCACCGCTCCGGTTATTCCACTATCCTACTCTGAATTCTCTTTGCTGTCAGCAGACAGACAAAACGGCCCTGTAATTACCACCAGCCGTAATTACCAGACGCATCGCGTGCCATTTTAAGGGAAATTTCCAATCTGCCGTGCAAGTATCGCAAGAGTCTCCGCGAAAAAGCACGGCCGAGATTTGTTCGACGCTTTTTCCCCGTATTCATTATTTCCTAACATCGGCTAACCCCCGGCCGCTACCACCCATTCTTCCCTTTTTTAATGCGCGACCGCGAAAACGGCCTTTCAGTTATTCGCAATTCCGCTGAAGGGCGTCGCGAAAGTTTGCGCGCAAATTGGATTTGCCGAAATTCCAGCGGCGATGGATAAACATAGAACGGAGGTAATTGCGCGCGTGTTATAAAAACCGTCCGGAGGAGAGTAGTTTTCGAAAAATAATTTTACTTTGGCCCGGGGATTTCGCATTACGCCCCGATCGACTGGTATTCACTGTCTGCTTAATTGGCGCGGGGCCTAGCCTTTCTCCCGACTTGGAACATACCAGAGCGCCGCTAATTAATCTCACAAACGGCCGGGATTAATCATCGTCGCTTGTGGACGCTTTTCAACGCACCTACACGAGCACGCGGGGAATTCGCGGCCCTGGCAGATCATTTGTAAAATTTCGCACAGGGAAACATCCTAATTGGATAAACGGCCTTTGAAAAATTTACCAGCCCAAAATATCCGAGGTATTCTCATCCCCGGCACCTGTAAGGATTTCTACACATTTCCCAAAATATCCAAAGACAAAACGCCGTAAAGTGAATTTTTACTTTTTCCGGGAACGATTGTACCTTTACTCGCAGAATCGTTTCAAATGTGCTTTCACTTTACCGGCAGTTGGTTAAATATCGGTTCCCTGTTTACACAGGGAAATCGTGCCGCGGACAATTCACGCGATAATGAGAATCGTCCTACGAATGACGGCCCGATGATCCGTGAATGACGCATAGTCAGGCCGCTCGAC